>CM053158.1:67674642-68925714 GCA_028571685.1 Heterohyrax brucei
TGTCTTCATCAGTGACAGTTTCTCTCCCCTCAGAAAAATGTTTAATCCATTTGTACGCTGCCATTTTCTTCAAGGCACTATCCCCATAAACTTGAACTAGTATGTACTTGATTTCACTTTCCCTCTTGCCAAGTTTAACAGGAAATTTAATGTTTGTTTGTTGCTTTAATTGAACTTCCAACATTCTTGTGACAGCACACGAAAACACAGAACAATAGTAATGAAAGCTACTCGACCAGGCACTGCCACACACTGACACAAACACAGCTGTTAACAACAGTATACCAAGATTATGACACATTACCAAATTGTTTGTACAGTGCTGCCAATGTAAGCACATGGTGGCAAGTTCGCAAACATAATTGTCAGAACTTGTATCATGCTTACTGGTCCATTTGTGAGGATTTTTGTTTTCCTGATATTGAGGTGCAGTTCATACTGAAGGCTGTGGTCTTTTGTCTTCACAGTAAGTGTTTCAAATCCTTTTAACTTTCAGCAAGCAAGGATGTAGCATCCACATATCACAGGTTGTTGATGAGTCTTCTGCCAATCCTGCTGCCTTGTTCTTCTTCATACAGTCCAGCATCTTGCATTATTTGCTTACCACACAGATTGAATAGGTATGGTGAAAAGGTACAACCTTGACACCCACCTTTCCTGATTTTAAACCATGTAGTGTCCCCTTGTTCTGTTTGTACAACTGCCTGTTGACTCACGTACAGATTCCTCATGAGCACAATTAAGTGTACTGGAATTGTCGTTCTCTATACAATGTTATCCATAATTTGTTATGGTCCACACAGTTGAATGCCTTTGTATGTTTAATAAAACATAGGTAAACATCTTTCTGATATTCTCTGCTTTTAGCCAAGACCCATATGACATCAGCAATGATATCCCTAGTTGCAAGTCTTCTTCTGGATCCAGACTGAATTGCTGGCAGTTACATCACAATATACTACTGCAGTCAGTTTTTTTAAATTTTATTTTATTTTTTATTTTTATTTAACATTGTTGCAGTCAGTTTTGAAAGATATTTAGCAAAATTTTACTTGTGTGTGATGTTAATGATATTGTTCAATAATTTCCGCATTTGGTTGGACCACCTTTCTTAGGAATGGGCTTAAATATGGATCTCTTCCAGTTGGTTTGCTGGTAGTTGTCTTCCAAATTTCTTTGCATACGTGAGTGTGTACTCCTAGAGAAGCATCCGTTTTTTGAACCATCTCAATTGATATTGCATCAGTTCCTGAAGCTTTGTTTTTTGCCAATGCCTTCAAGGCAACTTTGGTTTCTTCCTTCAGTACCATTAGTTCTTGATCATGTGCTACCTCTTGAAATGACTGAAAGTTGACCAGTTCTTTTTGGTGTAATGACTGTGTAGCCTTCCATCTTCTTTTGGTGCTTCCTGAGCTGTTTAATGTTTTCCCTGTAGAACCCTTCACTATTTCAGGTGAAAAATAAATCAAAAAACCAGACCCGTAGAGTCAGATCCAACTCATGGTGACCCTAGAGGCCAGAGCTGATTTTTTCCTCAGTTCTTTTAACTTGATAAATGCAGTGTATTCTTCCCTTTTGGTTTCCTATTTCCTGCCCTTTGAACCTGTCATTATATACAGTACTTTGCTTAGTCTTTTTCAGCCACCCTTTGAAATTTCTGTTCAGTTCTTGTACTTGATCAGTTCTTCCTTTTTCTTTAGCTACTCAACATTCAAGAGCAAGTTTCAGAGTCTCTTCTTACATCCAGTTTAGTCTTTTCTTTCTTTCTTGCCATTTTAATGACCTCTTGCTTTCCTCATGTATGATGTCTTTGATGTCATTCCACAATTGTCTGGTCTTCAGTCATTACTGTTCATGCACACTGTAAACACCCAAAAAACTATAGCGCTTTAAGAAAGAGTTTACAAAATAGATTATGTTTTTCTTCTGTGAAGCATCCCATTACAAGAATCACACATACTTTAAAACAGAATAAACTTCCTGTTTGGTTGTTGCTGCTGTTTGTTCTGGATCAAATGGTAATGTTTTCATCTTCACATACTACAGGTAATACAAGATCTGACAATTAAGTGCTACACACTACTTTGCTTAATATCACTATGGTCACCTTTGAAATACTCCCCTTGGGAAGCTATACACCAATTCCAACACCTAGTCCACTCTTCAAGGCAGTTTTGGGACTCTTTCTGGAATGGCCATGATGCATGGTGGCACAGCACCAAGTTTGTGAACGTAGTTGTATAGTTGTCTGTGAGGGAGTTTTCAGCCAGTAAACAAATTACTGGATTGGGACATGCTCCCTACTCACCTGATCTGGCTCCCAATGACTTTTTTCTTTATCTGAAGATCAAGGAAATATTGAAAGGAAGACATTTTGAGGACATCAAGGGTAATATGATGGCAGCTCTGGTGGCTATTCCAGAAAAGAGTTCCAAAATTGCTTTGAAGGTATACTAGGTGACAGTGTCAGTGCACAGCTTCCCAAGGGGAGTACTTTGAAGGTGATCAGGGTGACATTCAGCAATGAGGTATGTAGCACATTTTCTGGGATGAGTTTGCAAACTTAGTTGGCAGTCCTTGTATTCAGATTACAGAAGCTAGAACAATAACAAATTACTATGCTAAAAAAATCCCCAAAACCCATTGCATGAAATGGATTCTGACTCATAGCAACCCTACAGGATAGAGCAGAACTGCCCCATGGGATTTTCAAGGAATACCTGGTGGATTTGAACTGTTGACCTTTTGATTAGCAGCCTTAGCACTTAAGCACCTTGCCACCAGAGTTTCCAAAACAAGAGTTGAATGTTTCACAAATGTGTAATAACAACATGATTTAACCTATTTCAGAAGATAAAAAATTCCATTTATGAAGGCAGCATGGCTTTTAATACAAAATTCAATATAATTGTGAAAAATGTAGATTAATTTTAAACAACATGAAAGTGCAGACCAATAACACTCTAAAATATAACCATGAATTTTGTAAATGAAATGCAAAAAAAAAAACCTTAAAAGAGTAGCACACTGTGAAGAATCAGAATGGAAGGATTTATTTTTATAAAAAAAGTCTATCAGTATAATCCACTACCTAAACAAATTAATCATAACAATTAATACTTAGAAGTTATCTGAAAAATACAGCACTAATTATTAAGAAAAGAGACTAAGTAAAACTAGACAATAAACTCACTGCTGTCCAGTCAATTCTGACTCATAGCTACTCTAGAGGACAGAGTAGAACTGCCCCACAGAGTTTCCAAGGAGTGCCTGGCAGATCTGAACTGCTGACCTTTGGTTAGCAGATGTAGCATTTAACCTCAGTTACTAGAGTTTCCCAAAATAAGGCAATAGGAAACAATGTAAGTATACACCATTTAACAAAACCCAATAGCAACTATTTATCAAAACAGCAAAACCTCAAAATCAGGAGCTAGGAAGGGATGTCCCAACATTGAGATTTATAGTAAATTCAGTATGACAAGAAAGTGAATTAATTTGTATAAATATGAACATATATACATATGTAGCTAAGAAATATAAATACACATATATGTGTGCATGTGCACATATATACATATATATCCAAATTCATTTATGGTAAGGGAAACAACAAATAGAATGAAAAAAAAAAATAGATGTTAACTCACACTCATCAGACTAGTAAAAGTCTTACGAAAAAAATAATTGTTTATTGACAAAAATGATGTCAGTAAAGCATACTTACACATTGTCAGAGAACTTGTGAAATGTTACAGTTATTTCAGGGGGAGGAGATAACAGTATGACAGTATCCATTAAAATGAAAAACATTTATTCTTTGACTTAGTTATTCTTCTCTCTGGAGCTCTTACAGAATAAATATTTAAGACACAAGGACACATATCCTAGAATTTTTAACAATACTTTTCATAGTAGGAAAAAAGACAAGAAACAGAAAAGACTGTCCATCCATAGTGAATTTGTTAAATTAGTGATGTTGCCCACCACAGGGAATATAATGAATCAACTAAATATAATAAAATAGAGCTAAACAATGTCACTTTGTGGGATTTCCAGAAAAAATAATTGAATGATACAGAAAAGACTGTATAGCAGAATCCAATGTTAGCAAAACAGATAATGATCACATATCATATATGATAGGTGGACGTTGACAAGACCAGGAAGTGTTTTGGTCTGTTGTTCATATGGTCGCTATCAGTTGGATGCTACTCAATAGGACCTAACAGTAACAACACCATATACGATAAAGTACGGAGCAAAGAAGGGAAAGGTACTTACTGGTTGTTAATACAGTTATTTAATGACAAGAAAACATGGTGTTAGTAGAAGGTGAAAAAATATTCAAGTGCAAAAGGAAAGAAGGCACACAAAGACTGCAGTAAGCAAAAGGATACATAAGCCAGGCAAGTGCCGTTGATACATAAGAACTATCACATTTTCGCATTTATAAAAACTATATATTGTGCATATATGTACATACATGTATATTACATACATGTAATTAAGTAGATATTTAAAAAGATCAAAATTGTTTATCTAAATTTTTATGCCACCTTTACTTGGACATTTAATAGCTATGTACTTGAAATATGGCCTGTCACAATGGAACCCCAAACTTGTACTTCCCAAAGTCATCACTAACTCAGCAAATGACACTTTTCATCCACTCAGTGGTTGAAGTCCAAAGTCAAAGAATCATTCTTAATTTCACTTCCCCCAACACTCCACATCCAGCAAGCCTGTGAACTATCTGCTTTTTCCCCTGATATCCTGCTTCACTCATTTTTTATTACCCTAGCTTAACCTAGATTACTAGAATAACTTCCTAAATGATTTCCAGCTCCTGTACTATAAGTCTTTCATGAAGAGTTGAGTAGTCTTTGCAAATTGTCAAAAAGTTTTTCATTTGCTTACCTACTAAATAGGTTTGCACTGTACACTTTTTCTTAAATAGTATTATTAAAGTATAATACATATATACCATCCTCTGTCAGTTTGTTGTACTGTGATGGCTTGTGTGTTGATATGATGCTGGAAGCCATACCAGTATTTTAAATACCAACAGGTTCACCCACAACATACAGGTTTCGGCAGAGCTTCCAGACTAAGGCTAGCAAGAAAGGCCTGGTGACTTAATTTTGAAAATTAGCCAACAAAAACCTTATGAATCTCCACAGAATATTGTCTGATATAATACTGGAAGATGATCCCCTTAGACTGGAGGGCACTCAAAATGCACAGTAACCACAACAGACTACATCATGCCAAGGATCATGAAGGTGGCACAGGACTGGACAACATTTTGTTTTGCTGTGCATGGGTTTGCCATGAATCACAGCTGACTCAGAGGCAACTGACATTACACACACACAATAAAGTACAAAAATAAAGGACAAAAATTTTTTATAATTAAAAAAAAATGTTTTATTGTGATTGAGTGAAAGTATACAAAGCGGATTAAATTTGCATGTCCAGCAATCTGCAGCTCCTTCTGCTCTCCTTGCCTGATTACAGCAGACTCCTCCTTTTCATTTTATATGTGTGGTACCCTCTTAACAGTCTCCTGCCCCCTCCTGTCAACTCTCCGCTCTCTTGTAGTGAGAGACTAACAGGACAGCATCCTACAGATGCATAGAACCATAGAGTACACACTCCACTTGCTCACTTTGTGTTCCAGTCCACTCCCATCTGAAGAGTTGATCTCAATAGTGTTTTCTGGTCAGGGGCAGCAGCAAATCTAGGGGCCATTCTCCCAGGAGAACCACTAGGCAGCCAGACCATCAGTTGTGATCTTTTAGTGGAGTTCTTGAGGTACACACCTCTTTTTCCTGTGTTGCCACTGGGACTCAACATTGTGTGCTCCATCACCACTCTCTTTGCTGGTGGGCTGACACCATTTGGTTCTTCTGGTCACATGCTGATACAGTCATTCATTCACATGGGTCCTTCTCTCTCCTGAGCTCTTTTGTCCTTATGTATTTATTGTTCTTGGTGATCATTTATTCTGGATGAGTTGGGACCATTTGGTGTACCTCAGAGGGCAGCTTGCTAGTTATTAAGACCCTAGATGCCACTCACCAATGTGAGATGCAGAAGACTCTCTTAGCAATAGCCTAGTTATGCCAGTTGGCCTCGATGTCCCCTGACAGCGTGGTCCCCAGACTACTGCCCTGCCACTCTATCCTTGTAATATTGGGTTAAGATTAGAAGAGTTTTCAGTTTATATTGAAGTCCAGTTGAGCTGATCTTTACTGTGTACTGTCACTGCTTTCACCTAGCCAAATTTCTAACAGCTGTCTGATCTATGACCAGCCTTCTCCCTCCCTCCCCACCCTTGCAGCCATCAAAGACTCTCTTCTTCTGTATATAAGTCTATTTTTAAGTCCTTATAATAAGGGTCTCATACAGTATTTGTCCTTTTGCCACTGACTGATTCCATTCAGCATAATATTTTCCAACTGAAACCAGGTATGACAGCTTCCTAAAATCATCATTTTTCTTTTTCATGGCATAGTGTTCCACTGAGTGTATGTACCATAGTTTGTTTATCCATTCATCAGTTTTTGGGCCTCTCAGCTGACTCCATCTTTTTGCTGATATGGACTGCATTGCAATAAACATTCTTGTGCATGTATCTGTTTATGTGACTGCCCTTGAGTCTGTAAGACATATTCTAAACAGTGGGATTGCTGGATCAAATGGTATATCTATTTCTAGCTTTTTAAGGAAGCACCAAATTAATTTCCATAGAGGTTCTATCATTTTGCAATCCCACCAGCAGTGTAGGAAAGTTCCAATCTCTCCACAGCCTCTCCAGCATTTGTTGTTTTGTGGTTTTTGGATAATGGCCAACCTTGTCGGGGTGAGATGGTATCACAATGTAGTTTTGATTTGGATTTCTCTGATAGCTAATGGTCATGAGCATTTCCTCATGTGTCTTTTTGCTGCCTGGATGTCCTCTTTGGTGAAGTGTCTGTCCATTTCCTTTACCGTTCACTTAAATGGGTCATTTATCTTCTTCTTGTTGATATTTTGTAGTACCTTGTGAATTACAGAGATAGATGTTGGTCCAACATGTAGCTGCCAAATACTTTTTCACATTCTGTAGGTGGTCTTTTAATTTTTTTGATGAAGTCTTTGGATGAGCCAAAGTGTTTGATTCTCAGTAGTTCCATTTATCTATTTTCTCTTCTGTTGATTGTGCTTTGTCAGATTTTGAAGTCTATCTAAGTTGTGTATTAACACTTCCATTGTTGACACTACTTTTTCTTGCATGATCTCTATCATTTCAGGTTTGATATGTAGGTTTTCATCCAATTTAATTTAGTTTTTGTGTAAGGTGTAAGATATAGGTCTTGTTTCAATTTCTGGTGGATGGATATCCAATTTTGCAAACACCATTTGTTAAAGACACTGTTTTTGCCCCACTTTACAATCTTAAGGCCTTGTCGAATACGAACCGCTCATAAGAGGATAGTGGCATCTCTGGGTCTCCACTCTGTTCCATTGGTCTATATGTCTCTTTTTGTACCAGTACCAGGCTGATTGGTCTCCTGTGGCAGTGTAATACATTCTAAGGTTGGGTGGTTTGAGGTCTCCCACTGTGTTCCTCTTCTTCAGTAGTGCTTTGCTTATCCAGGGTTTCTTCCCATTCCAAACAGCGTTGGTGATTTGTTTGTCCATCTCATTAAACAATGTCACCAGAATTTGTATTGAGATTGCATTGTATATGTAGATCGTTTTGGGTAAAATAGACATTTTCACAATATTAAGTCTTCCTATCCACGAGCAGGATAGATTTTTCCATTTATGTAAGTCTCTACTAGTTTCTTGCAGTAAGGTCTTGTAGTTCTCTTTGTATAGGCCTCTTATTTCTCTAGTTAGATTTCTTCCTAAATGTTTTATCTTCTTGGAGGCTATAGTCAATGGTATTGATTTGATGATTTCTTCTTTGATGATCTCTTTGCTGGCCTAAAAGAATCCTTCTGCTTTACTTATGTTTGTCTCATAGCCTGATAGTATGCTGAACTCTTCTGTTAGTTCAAGTAGTTTACTTATGGATTCTTTAGTATTCTCTGTATACACAATCATATCATCTGCAAATAGGGAGAATTTTACTTCTTGTTTGCTGATGTGGATGTCATTATTTCTTTGTCTTGTCTAATTGCCCTGGCTGAAACTTCTAATACAATGTTGAGTACAAGTGACAAGAGTAGGCATTCTTGTCTTGTTCCTGTTCTCAAGGGGAATTGTTTCAGTCTCTCCCCATTCAGATGATGTAGGTGGTTGACTTCATTTAGATGGCCCTTATTACATTGAGGAATTTCCCATCTGTTCCTAATTTGCTGAGAGTTTTTAGCATGAATGGGCTTTAGATTTGTTGAATGCCTTTTCTGCATCAAATGCCAAATCAGGAGATTTTTATCTTTTGTGTTATTTATGTGGCTGATCGCATTAATTGTTTTTGTGATGTTGAACTAGCCTTGCATGCCTGGTATGAATCCAATGTGGTCATGATGAATTATTTTTTTGATGTGTTGTTGAATTCTGTTGCCAAGGATTTTGTTGAAGATTTTTGCTTCTGGGTTCATGAGTGATATTGGTCTGTGATTTTCTTTTTTCGTGGGTTCTTTCCTTGGCTTTGGCATCAGGGTTATGCTGGCTTCATAGAACAAATTTGGAAGTATTCTATCATTTTCTATGTTGTGAAATAGTCTCAGTAATATTGGAGTTAAGTTTTCCTTGAAAGTTTTGTAGAATTCTGTGGTGAAGCCATTTGGGCTAGGACTTTTTTTGGTTGGTAGTTTTTTGATGACTTTTTCAACCTCTTCTTTGTGATAGGTTTATTAAGTTGTTTTGCTCTCCTTTTGATAGCTTTGGTAGGTGATATGAATCTAGAGATTTGTTTACTTCCTTTAGGTTTTCAAATCTGTTAGAATGCAGTCTTTTGTGCCATTGTGTTACGATGCTTTTGATTTCAGAGAAGTCTGTTGTGACATCTCCCATCTCATTTCTTATTCAGGTTATTTGTTTCCTCTCCTGTTTTTCTTTTGTCAGTTTAGCCAGGGGTTTATCAATTTTGTCGATCTTTCAAAAAACCAGCTTTTTGTTTGGGTAATTTTTTCAATTGTTCTTCTATTCTCTAATTTGTTTAGTTCTTCTCTAATCTGTATGATCTGTTTTCTTCTGGTGCCTGCGGGATTCCTTTGTTGCTCTCTTTCTACTTGTTCAAGCTGTAGGGTTAATTCTTTGGTTTGGGTCCTTTATTCTGGATGTGTGCATTTATAGAGATAAATTGACCTCTGAGCACTGCTTTTGCTGTATCTCATAGGTTCTGTTAAGATGTATTTTCATTCTCACTTGAATCCATAAATTTCTTTATTTCATCCTTGACTTCTTCTATGACCCATGGCTTTTTGAGTAAGGTATTGTTCAGTGTTCATGAGTTCAAATTCCTATGTTTTTTCTGCTATTGATTTAGACTTTTGTGGCTTTATGATCCTAGAAGATGCTTTGCAATGATTCAGTGGTTTGGGTTTTGGTTAGACTTGCTTTATGTCCTAACTCATGGTCTATTCTGGAAAATGTTCCATGTGCATTGAAGAAGAAGGTGTATTTTCATTCCGTCTTTGTCAATGAGGTCTGATTGATTGTCCAATAAAATCTTCTGTGTCTTTATAGCTTTTTTCTGGATGCTCTGTCCATTACTGAAAGTAGAATTTTTAAGTATCCAACTATTATTGCGGAGTGATCTATTTCATTTTTCAGTGTAGTCGGTGTTTGTTTGATGTATCTAGATGTTTTGGTATTGATGCATAAGTATTTAATGTTGTTAAGTCCGGTTTGTGTGGTGAACCTTTCAGCAATAAATAGTGACCGTCCTTGTCCAAAATGTTGGATTTTACATTAAAATCTATTTATCTGAGATTGGTATTGCCACTTGTGCTCTTCTTTGTATGCTCTTAGCTTGGTATATATTATTCCATCCTTTAGTTTTCAATTTGTTCAGACTGTTGAGTCTAAGGTATGTTTCTTGTAAACAATATATAGACAAGTTGTGTCTTTTGACCCAGGATGTCACTCACTGTCTCTTTATTGGAGCATTCAGTCCATTTGCATTCAGTGTAGTTATTGATAGATATGTGTTTAGTGCTGTCATTTTGATGTATTTGTTTTTGTGTTGGTGTTCTCTATGTCTCTCTTAATACCCTGTTCTGGGTCATTCTTCTTTATGCGTTGACTTTTCAGCTTTTTCAATGTAGGTTTTGTGTTTGTTGAAACTCCTATAATATGTTCCTTGTTTTCAGATGTTGCATTCTTATTGTGCTTTTTGGCAACCTCTATGGTACCCCTTAATATTCTAAATTTAAACCCAATTTTAACTTCTGCGTATCTTTTTAACTTCCTCTCCATCTGAAAGGGCTATATTGTAGTGTATCTGTCTTTTTAGTGCGATGGTGTGATAGGTTTCATTATATGATCACTGGCTCCCTTCTTTTAACATTGTAGCTTTGATTCAGTTTTGCGACTTCCTTAACTGAGTAGGATTCTGGATGCTGCACTGGCTACTTAAATATACACTTAATGGTTTTGTTTTTCTAAACAAAGAGCTTCTTTCAGTATTTCTTGTAGTTTTGTTTTTGTATTTAGGAAGTTTCTAAGCTTCTGTTTATCTACAAATGTCTTAATTTCATCTTCATATTTGGGGGACAGTTTTGAAGGATGTATAATTTTGGGTTGGAAGTTTTTCTCCTTCAGTTCTTTGAATGTGTCAGACCAGTGCCTCCTAGCCAACATCGTTTCTACCAAGAAGTCAGACAAAAGCCTATAGGGCTTCTGTCTGAATGTTAGCTTTGCTTTGAGCCTCGCTGTCTTTAAGAGCATCTGTTTATGTTTCATTTTATTAAGTTTGAGTGTAATGTATCTTGGTGTCTTTCTTTTGGGGGCTAGTTTTTTGTGGTGTTCGATAGATGTCTTGGACATCTATGTTATCTTCTTTCATAATTTCAGGGAAGGTTTCTCTCAGCAACTCAACAACAACATGCTCTGTGTTTTAAGCTATCCCTTCCTGTTCAGGAGCTCTTATTAATTGTAGATTATTCCTTTTAGTAGAATCCCACATGTTTTTAATGCTTTTTCATTTTTCTTCTTTCCTCTGATTTCTCCTCATAAATGCTGGTGTTGGTTGCTCTGTCTTCAAGGTCACTAAGTCTGACTTCTGTCTGCTCAATTCTGCTCCTTTAGCTTAGGACTGAGTTGTCTAATTCTGTAATTTTGTTATTGATCTACTGGATTTAAGATTGTTGTTGTTCCATCAGTTCAAAACTTTCTTAATTTTTCATTTTGTTTTGTTGCATTTCGTTTAATCTCTAATACGGCTCTATATGTAATTCTTTTGTACTTGGCCTCAAATAATTTCAGAAAGGCTTCTTCATCTGGGAAGTTTTTGGATTCTTTATTTTGGGAGTTTTCCAGAGTCACAGTAGAACTTTTCTTTAAATGGTTAGGAATGGTTTGTTGTCTTTGGGCCTTCTAGAGGCTGTTTAGTTTCTCTGGTGTTACCTCATCAGGAACTGAGGTGTAATTCTGAGAAGGGAGGTGATCACCAACTGTCTCTGTGTACTCAATGACTGGCCTCAGTGGACTCCCCGGGGTGGCAGGCTCTGCCTCCTGGCTGGCAAAGACAGCTCCCTACTTATGAATTCACTGGGGGCCTGTCAACTGAACATATGATGGTCAGCCATCTCCAGATGGTATGACGTAGTTCATACTACCATCTTCAGCCAGGCCACTCCCATAAGGTGACACTGTCCTAAGCACAACCTTTCTGTTGGAAAAATGCTTTCTAGAATGACACTGCTTCTCAGCTTGGGAATTAACCCCTGCTGAGGCCTCTGGTTGGGTGACTCCATGTTCCAGCCAACCAAGAAGGCATCCTTGCTAAGGTACCGTTCCCACCATGAAACCACAGAATGTATGATGCAGCTCAGAAAAGAGAAGGTGGAGGGGCAGTGGTGCTCTAAGTACACAGCTAGGCTCTAGAACTGTGGCTGTCCCATGTACTGCCTTTGTGCTGCGCTGTACACTGTTTACTTTAGCATTGCAGTTCAGTGTATTTCTCAGCTCATGCCCATCTTCCACCTCTTGGATATCAAAGCCAGTGTCAGTGCCTGCAGTATGACCACACAGTGAGTCAGCAGGAACAGTGCTCAGTGTGTGCTGCCTGGTCTTAGTGAGGTAGTTTCCAATTTAGTGACATGCAGTCCAGTCTGACAACCCTATGCTGTATCCTAGGACTTCCTGGGTGTCCAGAGTGCTCCATTCAATTATTAATTCAGGCCTTAGTTCTCAAAGGGAACCAAGGAGATGTGTATCTAGTCTGCCATCTTGGCCTCACCCCTCACACTGTTATAAAATTTTCAGATCTGTGTAACTATCAGCTAAATCAAGACATAGAACATCAACACTTTGAAAAACCAAACCCAGCTTTGGCTTATGACAACCTTATGTGTTAGAGCGTAACTGCTCCATAGTGTTGTCTTGATTATGATCTTTACATAAGCAGATGTCCAAGCCTTTCTTCTTTGATACCACTGCATAGCTTTGAACCAGCAATCCATAATTCAATAGCTGACATGAAACCATGTGTGCCACCCAGGAACCTAGAACACTCCAAATTAAAGGTCCCATCCCATTGTCTTCCAGGTTCCACGATTTCTGTCAAAGAGTCATAAATTTTGTTAATGTTGGCTGTTTCAAGGTAATGCTTATTTTCAGATTTTTTGTTCATTTCAAATTTTAAGCAGTTTAATTCCACCAGGCACTCCTTGAATACTTGGGGGTCAGTTCTGCCCTGGCCCCTAGGGTCACCATGAGTCAGATCTGACTCAACGGCATTTGGCTTTGGCAATTGTAACATACCTAGGTGTGGTTGTCTTGAGTTTTATCATGCTTAAATTATTTTAGGGCTTCTTGAACCTCTG
Source organism: Heterohyrax brucei (assembly GCA_028571685.1). NCBI lineage: Eukaryota > Metazoa > Chordata > Mammalia > Hyracoidea > Procaviidae > Heterohyrax > Heterohyrax brucei. The sequence continues at coordinate 67,687,632 of CM053158.1, forward strand.
ACTTGCTGCCATTTATCAGTTTTGGAAAATTTTAGGAATATATTTTCAAATATTATTTATGTCCCCATTAGATCTCTTATCTTTCTGCTACTTTAGTAAAAAAGATATGCTAGACCATCACCCTTAGCCTCTGTGGCTGTCATGGAGATGCACTGCTTGGATCTCTCTTCAGGAAAGGACTTGCCTTTATTTGCAAAGTACAGGTAGCCAACAGCTTCTAATTCAGTGGCTTCATCCCCACCTCAGTTTTCAAACACTATCATGCTCTTCTGGGACAGTCCCAAAGTGACAGAGGTTTTAGCGTGTGACCATTTCTGATCAGTGCAGGATTCCTCTAGTGAGAAATCTTTGCTTGGGAGCTCTCTGTTGAATTAGCCAAGAGTTTATCAACTCTACATCAGGGTATGTGTCACTCTGTGGCCAAATCCTTCTTTCTTCCCCTCTTCTATTACAGATGTAAAATATACATCATAGCCCAATTCTACTTTGCCTACTTTTTACTTTTTCTGGGCAATATCTTTTAAAAAAGAAAAACCTACACTCTTAATAGCAACTCAGGATCTATCCCTGAAGAAACTTGCTGATGTAACTTGCATGCTTTTATTCAAAGAATTTAGCAAATTTCTGAGGGGCAGAGCCAAGATGGTGGACTAAACACATGTCTCCCTAAATCTCCCTGGAAACCAAGACTTGAAATGATAATTAAACAGAGTCTTCTGGACACCTAGCGAGCCTTGGGATGCAGCATAAGGCTGTTAATTTGGACTTCATACTACTGAACTCAAAACCTCCTCTCTTTCACTGACCCCACTCTCGGAGAGCACAGCCTTGCACAGACTGAAGGTAACTCACCATTTTGATTTTTTTCCTCTGTCTTGGCTGGTGGGCAGAGCTGGGACTTGACTAGTCACTGGTCTTGGATACACTGCTTGTGGGACCGGCAAGTGTAATTACGATGTTCAGAGAGCCTGGCTTTGGACTCTGTGCATCTTGGCTCCTCTGGCTTATCTTTCTGCCTCTGCCATGTGGTAGCAGTACAGATGCACTTGTGTGGGATGCCATCTTGATCCATTGAGAAACAGAGAAGCCCAGGCAGAGGTTCCAGCCAGACTTGCTTCCTAAGCTAGGAGGTGGTGCCTGCCAGGAGTGCTTTTCCAGCAGGGAGGTGGTGTTTTGCACAGTGTCACCTGAGGCTGGGGCCCAGTGGCAGAGGCTGTGGACTCTGGGCATCTCAGCACTCCTGGCCTCTCTTTCCACTGGGAGCCTGATCCTGGCCAGGTGGTGAGCTTATGTGGGATGCCATCTTATTTCACTGGGAGGCAGTGTCATTCATACTGAAGCCTCAGCTGGACCTAATTCCTGGACTGGGAGGCAGTGCCTACCCAGAAGAGACTGCTTTTCCAACAGAAAAGCAGAATTCTACACAGTATTGCCTACAGCTAAGGCCTGACAGCAGAGCCAGCAGGTCAGTAGTCTTTCTGTATTTTGAGCTCATTTATAACATCTGGGATTCAACACAGAGGCGCTTACTTTGCCAGCTGGGAATTGGGACGTATATACCTGAAAACCTGATTGACTTTGGGTTGTCAAATACCTTTTACGTCTCATTTTAAGAAGGCCTAGAGAAACAACTGTGTTCCTTCTTCACAGAATCTCTCCCAGCCTCTGTTGACCCACACAAAGCCCAGAAAGCAACAAACTCTGGAAACAATGGTAACTGGTAAATTACCCATGGCATCAGAAGGCCCCCAAAAGAAACCACCTCAGAACTTCCAGAAGGAGAAGCTTTTTTGAAACTATCAGAAGGTGAATACAAAACGATTATATAGAGTTCTCCTAGAACTTACACAAAATGAAGCAGAGCAAAACAAAAAATGAAGCAAGCTGTTCAATCTGATGGAATGCCAGTACTCTGAAATCCAATAGGTCAAGAACATAAGCAAAGACATAGAAACTTCAATTCAAACTTCAATTCAACTTCAATTCAAACTTCAAACTTCAAGAAAACAGAACGGAACAAATGGAAAAGAGACTTTCTGATTTGGAAGACAGAGCTACTGACTCCAACATCTATGAGGAGAAATCAGAAACAAGAAACAAGAAAAATAAAGAAGTATTGACAAGCATGTGGGACTCTATCAAGAAGAACACCCTATGATTAATTGGAGTTCCTGAGCAGGGCAAAACACCTGAGAATACAGAGAGTATTATTGTTGAGCTGCTGACAGAAAACTTCCCAGAAATTATGAAAGAAGAGAAAATAGATATCCAAGATATGTATCAAACACCACTCAATATAGATGTCAATAGAAAGACTCCAAGACATATTATAATCAAGCTTAACAAATTGAAACATAAGCAGAAACTCTGAAAGGCAGCAAGACTCAAAGCAAAGCTAACTTTCAGAGGGAAACCCTGAAGGATTTCATCAGGTTTCTGAGCAGAAACAATGCTGGCACAGAAACCGTGGCATGCTGTGTTCAAAGCCTTGAAGGAGAACTTCCGGTCAAGTATTATATATCCTGCAAAACTATCTTTCAAATATGAAAGTGAAATTAAGACATTCACACATAAACAGAAACTCAGATACTTTGTGAAAAACCAAACCAAAGCTACAAGAAATACTGAAAGAATCTCTTAGCTTGGAAGAACAAAACCCCTAACTTTATATTTTGGAAGGACACATTATCCAGAGTCAGTTAGGGAAGGCTCCAAACTCCATCAAAGCTACAACAGTGAAAGATAACAGTGATATCATGTAAACTGAAATCACCATATTAAAAAGAGAGATGTACTACAGTCGCTATAGTCCTTCCATATGGAGAGGAAGTTAACAAGACATGTAGGAATCAAAATTGGGCTTTTATATGGTTTGTTAAGCAAAATCATGGGGGCATCCACAAAACACAATAAAGAAGCAACACAACACATAAAGAAATGTAATACAGGAGTCTCAACAACCACAAAACCAACCCTGAAAAAGGTGAAAAATCAACTCACAAAGAAGAAGGTCACAGAACAGATAAATAAAAACAACAGAGAAAACATCAACACAAAAGTAAACAAATCACAGTGGTACCACTGAACACATACCTACCAATAATTACATTGAATGTGAATGGACTGAATGCTCCAGTAAAGAGACATCAAGTGACATCTTGGATAAAAAGACATGACCCATCTATATATTGCCTACAAGAAACTCACCTTAGACTTAAAGATATGACAAACTGAAAATTAAAGGATGGAAGTATATGTATCAAGCTAACAATGAACAAAGAAAAGCAGATGTGGCAATTCTAATCTCAGATAAAATAGATTTTAATGTAAAATCCACCATCATGGACAAGGATGGACATTATTGCTAAAAGTTTCGATACATAAGCACTACTTAACAATACTAAATACTTAGGCACCTAATATTAGAGCACCTAAATATGTTGAAGAAACACACACTACACTCAAAAAGGAGAGAGATCACTCCACAATAATAGAAGGGGACTTTAACACTCCACTCTCAATACCAGACAAATCATCTAGGAAAAAAAATCAATAAAAACACAGAAGACTTTATTGCTGCAATTAACCAACTAGACCTCACTGACATACACAGAACTTTCTATCCATCAGCAGACAACTACACCTTCTTCTTCAGCGCACATGGAACATTCTCCAGAATAGACCATGTGTTATCACATAAAGCAATTCTCAACAAAATCCATACCACTGAATTAGTGCAAAGCATCTTCTCATATCATAAAGCCATAAAAGTCAAAATCAATAGCAGAAAAAACATAGATAGAAAGTGGAACTCTTCGAAACAGAACATCTTGCTCAAAAAAACATGGGTTATAGAAGAAATCAAGGATAAAATAAAGACATTTATGGATTCCAATGAAAATGAAAACACTTCCTACAGAACCTATGTGGTACAGTCAAAGCAGTGCTCAGAAGTCAGTTTATCTCCATTAATGCACACATCTGGAAGGAAGAAACAAACAAACAAAAACAAACCAGCTGACCCTACAGCTTGAACAAGTAGAGAGAGAACAACAGAGGAACCCCTCAGGCACCAGAAGAAAACAGATCATAAAGATTAGAGCAGAACTAAACGAATCAGAGAATAGAAGAACAATTGAAAAAATTGAAAAGATCAACAAAATTGACAAACCACTGGCTAAATTGACTAAAGAAAAACAGGAAAGGAAACAAATAACACAAATAAGAAATGAGATGGGAGTTGTCACAACAGATCCAACAGAAATTAAAAATAGCATAGCTGAATACTGTGAAAGACTGTACTCTGAAAAATTTGAAAATCTAGAGGAAATGGACAAATTCTTTTATTCATATCCCCTACCAATATTATCACAAGCTGAAGCAGAACAACTTAATAAACCCATCACAAAGGAAGAGACTGAAAAAGTCATTAAAAAACTGCCAACAAAAAATCCTGAGCCCAGATGGCTTCACCACAAAATTCTACCAAGCTTTTAGAGGAGAGTTATTTCTAATACTACTAGGACTATTTCACAACATAGAAAGGGATGGAATACTCCCAAATTCATTCTGTGAAGCCAACATAACCGTGATACCAAAGCCAGGGAAAGCACCAACAAAAAGGAGAACTACAAACCAATATCACTCATGAATCTAGATGCAAAAATCTTCAATAATATTCTTGCCAATAGAATACAACACCATATAAAAAAAATAATCAATCATGACCAAGTTGGATTCATATCAGGCATGGAAGACAGGTTCAACACCACACAATGTGATCACCCACATAAACACCACAAAAGACAAGAATCACCTGATCTTGTCTGTTGATGCAGAAAAGGCATTTGATAAAGTCCAACACCCATTCATGCTCAAAACTCGCAGCAAAACAGGAATAGATGGCAATTTCCTCAAGGCAACAAGGGCCATTTATTCAAAGCTGCCTATGTCACCCTGAATGGAGAGAGGCTGAAACAGTTTCCCTTGAGAACAGGAACTAGACAAGGATGCCCGCTTTCACTTCTCCTATTCAACATAGTACCAGAAGTTGTAGCCAGAGCAATTAGACAAGACCAAGGAATAAAGAGCATCTGCATCGGCACAGAAGAATTGAAAATCTCTCTATTTGCAGATGATATGATTGTATATGCAGAGAATCCCGAAGAATCCATAAGGAAACTACTCAAACTGATAGAAGAGTTCAGCAAAGTCTGAGGATACAAGATAAACATAAATAAATGTGTAGAATTCCCTTATACCAACAACGAGATTATTAAGGAAGAAATCACAAAGTCAATACCATTTACTGTAGCCCCTAAGAAGATAAAGTACCTAGGAGTAAATTTAACCAGAGAAATAACAGACCTTTACAAAGAGAACTACAAACTCTTACTACAAGAAACGAATAGAGAGTTACATAAATGGACAATCCTACCCTGCTCATGGATAGGAAGACTTAACATTATGAAAATGTCTATTTTTCCCAAAGCAATCTACTTATATAATGCAATCCCAAGACAAACTCCAGTGACATTTTTTAGTGAGATGGAGAAACAAATCACCAATTTTTTTCTGGAAAGGGAAGAAGCCCCAGATAAGTAAAGCATTACTAAAGAAAGTGAACACACTAGGAGGCCTCTCCTTACCTGACTTTAGAACCTATTACACTGCCACAGTAGTCAAAACAGCCTGGTACTGGCACAAAAACAGATGTTAGATCAATGGAACAGAACTGAGACCCCAGAGATGACATCATCCACCTATGAACAGTTGAAATTCAACAAAGGCTCTAAGACATTAAACTGGGGTGAAAACAATCTCCTCAACAAATGGTGCTGGCAAAATTGGAATCCATTTGCAATAAATTCAAACAAGATGCATATCTTACACCTTATGGAAAAACCAACTCAAACTGGATAAAAGACCTAAATATCAAATCTAAAACGATAAAGCTCATCCAAGAAAAAGTAGGAACAACAATGGAAATTTTAATATACAGTGTAGACAGACTTCAATATCTGTCAAACAAACCACAAACAACAGAAGAAAAAATAAATGAGAACTACTAAGAATCAAACACTTTTGCTCATCTGAAGAGTTTGTTAACAGAATTAAAAGGCCACCTACAGAATGGGAATAAATATTTGGCAACTCTATGTCAGACCAATGCTTGATCTTCGTAATCTATAAGGTACTGCAAAGTATCAACAAGAAAAAGATAAATCATCTAATTAAGCAATGGACAAAGGAGATAGACAGACACTTCTCTAAAGTGGAGATCCAGGCAACCAAAAAACACATGTGGACATGCTCATGATCATTAGCTGTGAAAGAAATTCAGATCAAAATGACAATGAGATACCATCTCACCCCAACAAGTTTGGCCATGATCCAAAAAACGCATAACAATAAATTCTGGAGAGACTGTGGGGGGATTCGTACACTCCTACACTGTTGGTGGGATTGCAAATTGGTTCAACCTCTTTGGAAAGCAATGTGTTGCTCCCATAAAAAAATCAGTATAGAGACACCATTTGACCCAGTAATTCCACTGCTCAGAATACATCCCACAGAATCAAGACCATTCATATCAACAGATATATGCACACGAATGTTCATTGCAGCACAGTCCACAATAGCAAAAAGATGGAATCAAACCTGATGCCCAACAACAGAGGAATGGATAGTTAAACAATCATATATTGAATGGAACACTATGCAATGACTAAGAACAATAGTGATTGCAGGAAGCATCTCTTAACCTGGTTTCAACTAGAAGACATCATGCTGAGTGAAAGTAGTCAGTGACAAAAGGACAAATATTGTATGATACCCCTACTATAAGAACTTAAAAACAGACTCATGCATAGAAGAAAAGACTCTTTGAAGGCTGCAAGGGTGGGGAGGATGGGAGGGTGAGGGGGGAGGGTTTACATTAGATAGTTCATAGGAATTTGTTTGGGTGGAATCGGTGACAGCACACGTTAGGAAGAAGATCAATAATAACTGGACTTCAATGCAATTTGAGTACTCCTCCCATCTTAACTCAATATTGTAAAGACAGAGTAGTTGGGGTGGGGGGCCAGGGACCATGTTCTCAGGTGAAATCGAGGCCAACTGGCACAGCTAGCATTTTGCTAATGAGGATTCTCTATACCCCACATCAGTGAGTGACATCTAGGGTCTTAAAAATCTGCCAAGCTGCCAGCTGAGGGTACAGCAAATGGTCTCAACTCAACAGGAATGGATGATCACTGAGGACAAGAATGACATGGGGGCAAGAGAACCCGGAAGAGAGACATACCCATGTGAGTGGGTCTCTACACTGTCTCATGACCGTAAGAACTGGATGGTGCCAGGCCACCACCATTGGTAGCCATGATGGAGCTCACAAAATTGTGTCTCACTGGCAGCACAAGAATAAATAAGGGTGCACCCTGAGATCTCTGCTAAAAGACTGCAAATGATGGTCTTGGTGCTTCAGGGTTCCCCTGGGAGCATGGCCCCTGACCCTGATGCTGCCCCTGTCCATAAATCATAATGAAGGTCAACTTTTTGGACAGCAATGGATTGGACTTGGTGACGCAGAGTGACCATATTTTGTCAGAACTTTATGATTTTATGCATCTATAGGACGTCATCTTACTGACCTCTTACTGGAGGAAGGGGAGTGGGTGGAGAGGAGGAGATAGGAGACTGTTGGGAGGATAGGACATATACGGAGCAGAGAAGAAGGGTCACCGGGTAGGGAGAGCAGTGGGAGTTGCACATAGGTGAGCATTCAAATTTATATGGAAATATACATTTTCATTCCATAATTAAAAAAAAAAAGAATTATCAAATTTCTTGAGAGGAAAGAAGGTGATAAGTTTTGGACTTTTGCATCTTCTGAAGATTTTGACCTTTCAAGTTTTGGCTGCCTTCATTGCTGCCTGGTGCCTACTCATAGTATTTTGCTTCTCTGCTCTTCTACCACTGAACTCTTAGAATGTTTTTATAGTTGTTCTTGTTAAAATAATAGCATAAAATTAGTTATTTTGTCATAACTAGAAGTGAAATTTCTCCCACTAGGACTTATGACATCGTCTTGCTAACTTCAAGCTGATATTTGTGTAACCTATATTGAGATGTCCTATCCAAAAAATACCTGTTGCTGTCAAGTTTTATCTGATTAATAGTGACCCTATAGGACAGAACAAAACTGCTCCATTGGGTTTTTAAGGAGCACTTGATGGATTTGAACTGCCCAATTTTTAGTTATCAGGAAAACACTCAACGTAGTTCCAATAAAGTTCCAAAATAAACTCCCAATACCTAACCCACCACCATTAAGTTGATTCTGACTTGTGGTGATCCAATAGGACAGAGTAGAATTGTCTCATAGGGTTTCCAAGGAGGTTTGGTGGATTTGAACTGCTGACCTTTTGGCTGGCAAACATAGCCACCAGGGTTTCCTGGGTTTCAAAATAGTACTTTTAAAATTATTGTAGGTATTCAGAAAAAAAAAAAAAAAAAAAACAACCCTATGGTCCATAATGATTTAAGAAATCTTTATGATGTTAGAGCTTCCCAAACTGATCTTTGATTAAATTTGTTTCTTTTAGAGAGCATATCCTTCATTCATAAAGCTGTTCTCTCTAAATCCCAGAGACGTATTCTTCCACTAAAATGTCACTCATGAACTCATTTATGTAGTACATCTATACTGAACACCTACCCGATATCAGTGACTTTACTAGTGCGAAAGCCAAGTTGCACAACTGGTCCCTGCCCTAAGGAACTCATGATCTAGAGAAATATATGTAGTTTAAAAATTAATATTATAATAAACAAATAAGGCTTAGGTGGAGATGTGCAATAGCTAATAAAATGTTTCCTTCTGCTATAAGGTGGAAAATGGAGAGTTTTGGGAAAAATATGACTGCTTAAATGCAGTAGTAGCTTTATGCGTTGCTGTTATTTAATATAAATATTCCAAATATAAGCTGAAATTGTAAGTGGTGAATTTTTCTGGTCCTATTTGGATCCCTGGTGGCACAGTGATTAAGAGCTTCATTGCTAACCAAAAGGTCAGCAGCCACTGTTTAGAAACCCTACAGGGCAGTTCAACTTTGCCCTATAGGGTCACTGTGAATCAAAATCAGCTTGATGAAAAGTTTTTTTTTTTTTTAAACCAGAGTAAAGTGATAAAGATTATAAAGCCTTAGCCAATCTGTTTATTTCAATTTAAGAAACTCTGTCCCTCTTGAAGTAACAGGCTGCTCCTATCTATGGCCTTACCTCATGATACACTGTGTAGTTTTGAATCCGTCTTCATGTAAACACTGCAGCCCCAACTGGATATCTGGCTTTAACAAGACTTCATACTTGCCCAGACTTGATCTTTCTAATAAAATTCTCTTCCCCAAAATATCCTTCTAAAAGAGACACTCAAATAGTTCAGTTAGGGAAACATTCTTTTCTTCTATAGAAATAAATGACCTAATAACAGCAAAAGTGTTGTCATATTATTTTCATAAGCCGAGTCAAGTCAGACTGCCTAGATTAGTGTGCAGGATCTGTCATTTCTTAGCCATGTCATTTTCGGCAAATTTCTTTGCTTCTGTGACTCAATTTTCACATCCGTAAGACTGAATTATTAATGGTACTTAGAGCTCTTGTGAGCATGAAATAGGTTATTACATAAAAGCAGCTAAAACACTGTCTGTCACATAGTCCATATAGGTTATTGCTATTAGTACTATTATTAATATTAATAGTATTAATAGTACTATTATTAATATTAATAATAAAGAGTATGTTATGTAATGTTCCTCATAGCATTGTGTTAGTAACTGTAGATAATAATAACAGATTAAAAAAAGGAAAAAAACCATCTGGTAATTAAATTATCTTAAATGCATGTGACCTTCTTATTAAAAGTAACAATAGTTTTATCAGGATAATATGACATTACTTAATTTTTAAAACTACCTTATTGATATCTCAGCGTCATTTTGTTCTCCCGCATTCTTTTCTGCTCGCCTCAAGCAGGCCGTGTCTTCTGCTTTAGTTATCTAGGGCACATGTGCTCAGAAAACAGCATTGGGGAGGTAATGGCTTGTGGCCACATAAAACCTAGAATTGCAACCATACTGTGATTTTTTTTTTTCTTTTAGCAAGATCATCATTTGAGTTCACTGGAAAACTAGTTCAAGGAAAATACTGAGTAGTCATTAGGGGAACAGCATGACTCAAGGGATGGTTCAGACAGAAGGGGCTCCTATGCTGAGCCTAAACATTGGTAGAAATTTTTATCCTTAGTCCCCAAGCAGCATAACAGAAGCATCAAGGAATCTACAGATAATCTAGTATGATTCTGTAGTTTTCTACTTAAGGAATGTAAACCAAAAAAGAAATTAAAATTCTTGGCAGCTAAATGTTTTCTCTAAATAAAATATTATCAAGAAGTCCAACATATAAAGTAGATAACAGCAGAGCCACTTAGATTGAAGTTGGGTAGTGTACCTAGAATCCTGCTCCTCAGCATAAGACATTTAAGGACATGTTTTGAAAACCATAGAAATTATTCTTTAAGAGATTCCATTTAGTGTAAAATGTTATCCAGCAAAAAGTCTTCTGAAGCAATCATGGTAGCAAAATATTTATTTTAAAAAGAATACAGTTTAGTAGCATTAATTACACTTACTATGTAGTGCAACCATCATCATTATCCATTTCAAAAAGTTTTTCATCAATCACAAATACAAACTCAGTACCCCTTAAACAATAACTTTATTCTTGCCTCTAGCCTCTGGTATCCACTATACACGTGTGTGTGTGTGTGTGTGTGTAAAACCCAGTGCCATCACTATACATACATACATACATATATATATAGTCTGTGTGCATTTGCTTATTCTAGGTATTTCATGTAAGTGGAATCATACAATATTTATCTTTTCTTAGCTGACTAATTTCACTCAGCATGATGTTTTCAAGGTTTATCCACACTGTAGTATGCATCCGAGCTTCATTTATCTTTATGACTAATATTCCATTGTATGATTACACCACATTTTGCTTATCCACTTATCTGTTGATGAGCATTTGGGTTGTTTCCACCACTAGGCTATTGTGAATAATGCTACAATGAATACTAGTATAGAAGCATCTGTTTGAGTCCCTGTTTCAAGTCTTTTGGCTAGAATATATGAATTTCTTAATTACTAGTAGGAATATCTACAGCTTTCAGTATAAATTACAACTTAACATAACAAAAACAAAAATCCTCACCACTGGACCAATAAGCAACATTACAAGAAGTGGAGAAAAGACTGAAATTGTCAACAATTTTATTTCACTTGGATTCACAAATCAATGTCCCTGGAAGCAAGAACTGAGAAATCAAATGATGCATTGCAGTGGGTAAATCTGCTGCAAAAGACTTCTTTAAAATGTTATAAAGCAAAAATGTCTCTTTGAGGACTGAAGTTCTCTTGACCCAAGCCATGGCATTAGCAGTTGCCTCATACTGCATACAAAAGCTGAAAAATGAGTAAGGAGGACCAAAGAAAAACTGATGCATTTGAATCATAGTGTTGGTGAAGAGTATTGAATATAAGAGAACTGACAATTACGTTAGTAAACTCATCTTAAAAAAAGTGGTGCATACTTCATTGCTAAATATTACTACAGTCACCTTCGAAGTACTCCCCTTGGGAAGCTATGCACTGATGCCAATGCCTAGTCTATCCTTCAAAGCAATTTTGGAACTCTTTTTCTGGAATACCCATCAGAACTTTTGTCTTATTACCCTTGATGTCCTGAATGTCATCAAAATGTCTTTCTTTAAATAATTTCCTTTATCTTTGGGTAAAGAAAAAAGTCAGTGAGGGGCCAGATCAGGTGAGCATGTCAAGTGTTCCAATCTAGTTACTTGTTTACTGGCTAAAAACTCCCTCACAGACAACTATACCATTAAGTTCGCAAGCTTTCCACTTTGCCACCATGCACAATGGCCATTCTAGAAAGTTCCAAAACTGATTTGAAGGGTGGACTAGGCATTGGTATCAGTGCACAGCTTCCCAAGGGGAGTCCCTTGAAGGTGACTGTAGTGATATTTAGCAATGAGGTATGTAGCACTTTGAACAACCACATTTGTGGACTTAATTGTCAGATCTTGAATACTATGATCTGCCAAAAGAACAAACAAATCTATCTTGGAAGAAGTATAGCCAAAATACTCCTTAAAAGTAAGATTAGCCAGACTTTATTTCACATGTTTTGGATGTGTTATTAGAAGGGACCAGTTCCTACAGAAGGTCATCATTCTTGGTAAAGTTGAGGATCAGTGAAAAAAAAGAAGACCCTTAAGATGAATTGACACAACTGCTGCAACAATGGTCTGAAAGATGGAAACAATTGTTAGGGAGGTACAGGACTGGGCTGTTTCATTCTGTTGTACATAGGCAGAATTGCTGTGAGTTGCAACAGACTCAATGGAACCTAATAACAGTAGTAAGAGTAGTTTTGTTATCTAGCATTACACATTTACGTTAACGTGTAAATATAGACATGTTTTTAAATGCCATAGTTTTAATGTTGTTGATTATGAAGTGGGTGATCTTTGAGGATAGCAAATTTTTGTGTTAAAGAGAAAGGAGGAACTTCTTGATTAGCATTTATGTCTATGATGCCCAGTCTTCCCCTTATACTTCTTAGCTACAGTCAACATCTCTATCATTTTAACCTGGCAAATGAATGTGCACTGTGTAAATATTGGTTGTGGCCAGGGTGAGCATTACAAGAATCACGATGAGTTTGTCCACTGGATTTTCTGTGCATCTTGAGAGTTTCATGGGAAAAAAGCCTTAGCGTCATGAACTTCTATGCTCACATTTATTGATTAGGTATCAGGGTGAAGGATTCTAAAGTTCACCTATTACAGGTAGAAAAAATGCACAAAATCCAGAAATGATGTTTCTGATTTTTCAAAAGCAGTTCAAACCACATGCCATAAGTCAGGTTCACTAGCAAATAAAATTTGAGGCAGATTAGTTTTCAAAATTTTATCGAGGAAGTGTACTCAGCAAAAACTCTTTAAGGAAGGCGGGAAGCATGATTAAACAGAAAGCACAACTAAATTATGATGTAGTAGCAATGAAGACGTAAGCTGGTTCAGAGGTCCAAAGCCTTTAGAACTGTACAAAATCAAGGCAAGAGGGCGTCCACATCAATCAAACATTGTATATGAGCTGTCCCTAGAGAACGGACATAATCTTGGATTAGGCACATTTATTCACCTGATGAAAAATCTCAAAGAGTAGCTCTGCTCTGAGCCACTAACAGCCCACAGTCCCAAGAGTTTGGGGATCAAGTGCCTCAATCCTGAAAGGGGACCAGGGTGGCACACCCTGGCACTCACTACGGTGCTCTCTTGGCATATCTCAGATTCACTTGCTTCTTATAATAACTTAACCACATCTAGGAATAATGTCATGGATTCTGACTGGTGTCTATTCCTGGGGAAGCTTATACCAGAAAAATTAGTGAGTTAAAGCGGACTCCCCAACTCTGTTATTTCGTATAGTCACAGAGTTGTACAGATTACACATTCCAAATTGCCTTCACCGCTGTGCTGATCTAGATATCTTATCTGCTAGGGAGAAACCACATCCTTGTTATGTTCTTCTTAGGCTGTGACTGCTACATTTATCAATTTATCTTCAAGATTGGGCTAAAGAGAACCAAGAGATGTTCCAGGGAATCATCTGTGTGCCAAATGTATTACCTGTAAGGCTTCTGGATAGGAGTGGGTCAAGCCTTCTTTGGTGAAGAGTAGATCTTTAATCCAAGGAGCTACTACCTTTTATAAGATATCTATGGATCAAAGAAAGACAAAACCTTTAACTGAAAGATATGTCAATTGCAGTCAAGAAGAACTGCTCTCCCTTCCCCCTGGAAGGGGTCCAATGTAATCAGTTGCCACTGAGTGGGTGGTAAGTTTTCTTGAGATGGTGGTATTTTGGATAAACAGTGTTGGTTTCTGTTGCTAACATACTGAGCATTCATTTGCTGACCTCTTGGCAGTGCTAGCAACTAAATTAGCCTTAGCGAAAAAGAGTTCATGCTTTGGTGTGCGTGTATACCTTTTATACCTGCTACCATGACCATCCTGTTCAACTGCCCTTTGGGCCAGCCTTGGAGTGACCAGTGACAGAGGCTGGCTAACACAGCTAGTTAAATGTTTATATCTTCTTTAGTTGTGTTTCTGTGCCTCTTCCATGATGGCTTCTCTTTGGTGAATGTTAATATTCCATACAGCGATAGTTGTGCTTTGTGTCCAAAGTCATATCACTCTTTCCCAGATTTCTTTGTCCCCAGTATTCCAATCCTTCTCCTTCCATGCCCATGACTATCAGTCAGGGCATTTGCCATTCCCCATGAGTCTACATGTAGTCTAACCTTGGGCCCCTTCTTGTTCTGTAAAACATATGACTAGGTGGACTGTCTGAAGCTTCACCCATTTGGATGATAACTAATATCAGTCCTGAATAAGTGTCATTCACATACCAAACTCATTAACTTATAACTGAGTGCTCAGGCATTTTCTTCTTCCATAAGTTCATTGTTCAAGATCCCTCATATGTCCATAGGTGTGAGATAAGAGAATGGTGCTATTGTTAACAGTGGTTGGTCCGAGCTGCCTGCCCATGCAGCTTGCCTATGTCCTTGATTCTACTTAGGCTTGACTGACTCTTGGTAGCCAAGCCAAAGACAAGTGCCGTCGAGTCAGAGCTGACTCTTGGTAGGATCACTGAAATTGTTAGTTTGGTTGTTATTACAGGACCCAGTTTACAAAGGGAAATTTTGGCTACAAAATCACTTAACTGGAGTCCACTGGAAAACCAGGAGTTGCTTTTCAACAAGCATGTAACTATCTGTTACAGATGGCATGGCTTTCCTAGAACTCAAGGAGATCACCCAGTGGTTCACCAATTGTATCTTTTCCTAGTAAAGATAGTTCTAATGCCATACAGCCTGCCAGGTTATATTGCCCAAGTGCAGGACTACTTGTACATAAGGCTAAACAAGTTACCCAGCTTCTTCTTTTTCTAGGCTCCAGTGGGAGTTAATATAGCACATTATGAATTCCTATTGCTGTCCATTCCAGGTAAATTCAAATTATTTCTTATCCTCTGTCTTGTAGAGATGCTAAGTAACACATTTTCGAAATCAGTGGCTACTTGTATATTACGCACTTGAATCTCTGTTAGCTAATATACCACATATGGACCAGCAGCTGCAGTTGGGGCTGCTACTTAGCTAATACATTCGGCAGTCCCTGGAGGATATCATGATAGGTAAAGCAGAAGGTCTGTGAAAGGCAGGAAAACCCTCAGTGAAATGGACTGTTACAGTGACTGCAAGAATATGCTCAAACATAGCAACAATTTGAGGATGGTGCAGGACTGGCTCAGGGTTCCTTTTGCTGTATATAAGGTTGCTATGAGTTGGAACCAACTCATTGGCACCTAACAACAACAACAACAACACTTGGCCAAATTTTTGGTAGTCTACTTCCATTTTCCAGAGTATGTCTGGTTTTTGCAGGTGTTAGATTGGTGAATTAAATGGTGACCAGTACCACTATTCCTGGATTCATTAGATGTTTAAGAGTGGCACACTTTTCACTGTCCCTACCAGGATAAGATATTGTTTTTTATTTACTATATTGAACAAGTTCTTGGCAAGAAATTTATTTATTACCTGCTCCCCATGTCCTTGCTCTACGGTGGAGTCAGGGTGGGTGTGGGGGTGGAGGTGGGTGCATGATAACACTTTGAGTTACTCTGACTTTGTGTTCACCAATCCTCTAAACAGTCAGTAATCTTCTTCTGTCAGTGTATACGTAGTCACCTGAGGGTATGCATTTGCTGTGGAGTCACAGAAGCCTTTATCTTGGGGAAACTCACCTCTTCTTTAGTCACAACACTCTGGGCCTAAAAACTGGCACGGCCCAAAAACTGGGAAAGAGATTGTGATGTTTTTATTGGAGTAACTGTCGGATCCCACTCAACGGCACTTGGCTTGGCTTGGCCCTCAATCTTCTTTGATTTGTTTTGGTGGTACAAATTGAGTATGTCCCTCTGGATACTCATTTATTTTGCTTCTAGGGATACAGTCCTATTGAACATTTTCCATCCTCTCTGTGGTTCAGGGCTCCTGACTGTACCTCCAGAACTGCCACTCATTACAATAATTACATTTACATGGTTTCTGATGGCCAAGTACCGCCACCTGACCTCTTTTATTTCAAGTGTCTATCATTCCTGTAACTGTCAATAAGAGTAGTCCTTGGATGGCTGCTCTTTCCTTCAGCACTGGTCAACAGAAGAGAGCCACTAGTGAATGCCCCAGGGACATGTTCTCTCACCCGTGTATTGCTTACAGTCACTTGCTGTCTCTTTACTGGAGCATTCAGTCCATTTACATTCAATGTGATTATTGATAGGTATATATTTAGTGGTGTCGTTGTGGTATGTTTATTTTTGTGTTGATGTTTTTTCTGTTGTTTTTATTAGTCTGTTCTGGGACATTCCTTTTTATGGATTGTATGAGTATTGATTTTATATTTGTTGAGACTCCAGTATTGCATTTCTTAATTTCAAATAATGTATTGTTAATCTGTTTTATGGCTACATGTGTTATCCCCCTTAACATATATTTATTGAAATCAATTTTAACTATTTTATAAGTTTGAAACTTTCTCTGCATCAAAAACAACTGTAGCTATTGTAGTGTATCCCTCTTTTAACGTGATGATATTATAGTTGTCATGATATGATCATGGATTCCCTTATTATAATACTGTAGCTTTTGGCTTGATTTGGTGAAGTTTCATGCCTTTTTTAACAGATTAGAAATTTGGATGAAGTGTCTTGAATTATCACCTGAAATATACATTTATGGAAGAGTTTCTTTCAATATTTCATGTAATTTTGGTTTAGTTTTTATGAAGTCTTTAAATTTCTCTTTATTTTCAAAAGTCTTAATTTCACCATTGTATTTGACAGACGATTTTGCAGGATAAATAATTCTAGGATGGAATTTTTTCTCCTTTAGAGTTTTGAATGCTTCTGCCCACTGTTTTCTAGCCAGTGTTGTTTCAGCAGAAAAGTCAGATGAAAGTCTACAGGGTTTCCCTCGGAATGTTAGTTTTGATTTGAGCTTTGTTGTCTTGAGAAGCATCTCTCTGTGTTTTAGCTTATTAAGCTTAATTATAATATGTCTTAGTGTCCTTCTTTTTGGATCTAACTTTTATGGTGTTTGTAAACATTTTGGATACCTATGTTCTCTTTGCTCATAATCTCAGGAAAGTTTTCTGTCAGCATCTCTACAGCAATACTCTCTATGTTGTCATTAATCTTCCCTTGTTCAGGAACTCCAATTAAGAGTAAATTTTTCCTTTTCATGGAGTTCCATATGTTTCTTAATGCTTCTTCATTTTTCTTATGTCTTTTCTCTGATTTCATGTCATAAATGCTGACATTAGTTACTTTGTCTTCTAGGTCACTGATTCTAATTTCCATCTGTTCAATCCTACTCTTTTGGCTTTGGATAGAACTATCCAATTCTTTAATTTTTGTTATTAATCTGATGTATTTCAGATCATTGATGTTCTAGTATTTCAAATAATTTACCAAATTTTTCATTTTGTTCTATTGCATTTTGTTTAATCTCCAGGAGGGTTTTACATATAACTCTTTTGTATTCAACCTCTGTTAGATTCAGAAAGGATTCTTCATCTGGGAATTTTTTTGAATCTTTATTTAGAGAAATTTTCTGGAGCGTTTGAAGGCTGTTTCTTGAAATGATTAATTATGGTCTGCTTCCTGCATGCCATCTAGATACTATTTGATTTCTCTGATAATGGATCTAAGAAAATTGTTGGTCACCAGCTGTCTCTATTATTCTAGTGATTTGCTCCAGGTGGACTCTCAAGGGTGGAAGACTCTGCCTATTGGGTAGCAAAGAGGCTGCTCTGTTTATGGAGAAACTTGGGGCTGTCAGCCAATCTTACAATGTGAGTGAGAGAAAAGAGGCAGGTAGAGTTGAGGATTTTTTCAATAGAGAAAATTTCAGGGAGAAATACAAGCCTCTCAGCCTTAAAAGTAAACTGCACTTCTATGCAGGGAGCTGTCCAGGTGCTGAACTGGGAGCTGGGAGCTATCCAACAGGCTGGCCTGAACAGGCAGTAGGGAACAGCAGACTCCACCTGCCAGCTTATAATGAAAGTATGTTACAGTTACCAGCTATTTGTGGAAGCTGCAGTTCTCTGTTACAATGAAGCAGCAGAAGCAGAGATCAGATGGTCGCTGGATCGTTTTTTTGAGAGGACAAGATTAGTCCGATACTGTTGTCCAGTCAAATATGTTAGGTCCTAAGACTCCTCAGATATTCAATGCTCCATAAAAAATATCCAGGCCTTAGTTCTCAGAGAGAAATGAGGAGACGTCTGTTTACCCTGCTGTCTTGTAACGGAGTGGTCATCAGGTCTTATTAAAATGGTGTCATTGACGTAGTGACATAATGTGATGTTCTCTGTGATGTTCAGATGGTTCATGTCTTTGGACTCCTTTGTGACAGAAGGCAGGAGAATTAACATCAAAACAGTTATTAAATGCTAACACAATCTGCTTCTGATTCTCCTTCTTGTTAAGGTTGGAAATAAATGTATTTTCCACATCAGTGTATCAGAAGCTGTATTGATCTACTGACATGCTATACATACCCAACAACTAAAATAGGGAGTACCAAGTGGTTGAGTTTTTGTTATCCACCATCATTTGTCAGGAAACTCTGGTGGCATAGTGGTTAAGTGATATGTCTGCTAACCAAAATATTGGCAGTTCAAGTCCACCAGGTGCTCCTCGGAAACTGTATGGAGCAGTTCTACTCTGCCCTATATGGTCACTGTGAGTCCTTGGCTGAGTCAGAATTAACTTGACAGCAGTGAGTTTGTTTGTTTGTCATCATTTGTAAGGTTCCATTTGATTTTCATAGGATTCACACTCATGGATTCATTACAGATATGATGGGTATTACCTGTACGAGGTCTGAAAACTAAATTTGTGAACTCATCCTAGAAAAGGTGCTATGAATATTACTGGTGAATATTGCTATGGTCACCTTCAAACTACTCCCCTTGGGGAGCTATGCATGGATGCCAGTACCTAGTCTACCCTTCAAAGCAGTTTTGGGACTCTTTTTATGGAATGGCTATCAGAGATGTCATTGTATTGCCTTTGATGTCCTGAATGTCACAAAAATGTCTTCATTTCAGTATTTTCTTTATCTTTGGGTAAAGAAGAAAGTCATTGGGGACCAGATCAGGTGAGTAGGGAGCATATTCCAATCTAGTTATTTGTTTACTGGCTAAAAACTCCCTCACAGACAACCATACAATTAAGTTTGCAAACTTGTCATTATGCCACTGTGTGCAATAGCCATTCAAGAAAGAGTTCCAAAATTGCTTTGAATGATGGACTAAGTGCTGACATCAATGCATAGCTTTCCAAGGGAAGTATTTCCAAGGTGACCATAGTGATATTTGGCAACGAGGTATGTAGCACTTAGAACAATTAAGTTCATGGACTTAACTGTTGGACCTCATAAGTCTTGGAAGGTAGCATTAGTCTCTTTTATTCACACCTGGAAGTAAAATTGCTTTTGACTCATTCTGTTTGCTGAGAGGGACAGTTTAGAGTCTTCTACTACTTGGCTCTTGCCATTACAATAGCTTTCACTCCAAGAAACAAATGTAGGAATTCTGTCAACTACCGAGTATGTACATTACCCTTATATATTGTGAAACCAGGAAAATGACCACCAAAGTTGATCCATTGTCTCAGTGATTCCACTGTGAGCTCTGCCTGAGCTGTTACTCCCTTTTACTCACCCCTGCATATGTGAAGTTTAACAGGGGGCCAGGGATACTTCATGTCTCTGAGTAGCAGTGTCAATACATACTTCATATTTGACAGTGCTCGGCTTATTTAGATATCTTCTCATTTCCTAGATGACAATCATCCAAGTTAATAGCTGTAAGTCTCACTGGGAAAGAAATTATGTCTTACTTGTTGTCATGGATTGAATTGTGTCCCCCCCCCCCACAAAATAGGTGTAGCCGTGTGGATGGGCCATGATTCCCAGTATTTTGTGATTGTCCTCCATCTTGTGATTTTCCTGTGCTGTATGTTAGAGGATTAGGGTGGGATGGTAAATCACTTCATAGGATTACCTCCCTGCTCCACTGTAAAGTGAGTTTCCTTAGAGTATGGCTTGCACCACCATTAATTCTTTCATCCTTGAAGAGACAAAAGGAAAGAGAGGCAAGCAGAGAATCAGGAACTTTGTACCATCAAGAAAACAGCACTGGGAGAAGAGTGAGTCCTTCAGATCTGAGGTTCCTGTGCCAAGATGGTCCCTGGACAAAGACTGATGCAATACCAGACTTTCCTCCAGAGCCAACAAGGGGGAAAGCCTCCCCCCCTGGAGTGGACGTCCTGAATCTGGACTTGTAGCCTACCGGACTGTGTAAGAATAAACCTTCCTTTTTTAAAGCTATTCACTCTGTGGTATTTTTGTTAGGGCAGCATTAGCTCACTAAAACACTCACTGTGTTGCGGGATCCTTCTGACAACAAGTTATAGGTCTGAGGACTGGTGTAGATCTGGAAACTGTGTTAACAATTGTTACTAGATTGATTGTGACTTTTTATTTCAGTGGACACCCTCAATCACATGATCAGTTTCTTCTTCGTTTCAGTACCCCAAACCAAACCAAACCCATTGCCACTGAGTCAATTCTGACTCATGGCAATCCTATAGACAGAGTAGAACTGCCCCATAGAGTTTCCAAGGTGCGCCTGGCAGATGTGATCCACCGACCTTTTGGTAAGCAGCTGTAGCATTTAACCACTATGTCACCACATCTTTGATGACTGCCTATTTATTTTGCTTCTAGGAAAAGTGTGATATGGCAGTCATTTCAATAGCTCTCTGTGGGTTCGGCCATCCTGGATGGTACTCTGTGCTTGAGACTTACTGCCATATTTGTGTTCACCTTGCTTCCAGTGTTTTAGCTCCACTGTTTGGCTCTCTTAGGAAACCAAATTCTGTAATATCATATTTAACCATCAACTTTAGTCTGTAGAGGATAGCTACCACTGAGTTTCTCAAAGATGCTGATGTCCTTGTCACATTCTTTATAATTTTGGTGACATTGCTTTAGGCCCCACCCACAGAATTTAGTCAATAGTTGGTTTCTAGTTTTGTGTAGGAAATCCATTCTATCATGGCAACTTTTCTCAGACTGTTGATTATTTCCTATGGTCTACTTTTACAGTTCTGGCATTTGCATTTCTCTTGGTGTAAACTATCACTTCTCTGAGCTTCCAAGCACCACTCTAGCTGTGCATTAACACAATTTCCTGGACATTACAAAACTGGTAAACATTTCCTTTCTGAATTTTATGTTCTCCACCCTTTTTTATCTAATATCTTTAGGATACTGACAAATACTCTCTGACTTTTTGCTGGTTCATGTTGGCTAAGTTCTGCAGCTGCTTCACTAAGTAATCCATTTCTCCATTAAAAGATCCAGTATTTCCATGGTTGCCTATATTGTGACTTGATTCTAGCTGTTGATGTGGTGACTTAGAGGGTAAGTAGGGATAGTTTCTAGGGCAGTTATACAACATGAGAGATGTGAAAATTACTCTGTGTGCTTTTCTGGAGGCATTGTAGTTTTCACACTTCACTTTAAATTGACATTGTCTTTTTCTGGTGCCTCAGTAACTCCCAGCAATAAGCTATTCAAGTCCACGGTCCTTATAACTATGCCAGTTACCAATTGCCAGTAGTTGTATCGTTTCTAACTCATGGCCACACCATGTGTGTCAGAAGAAAACAGTTTTCCACAGAGTTATCAATGGCTGATTGTTTGGCATCAGATCACCAGAACTTTCTTCCTTCCGAGGAATCTATAGATGGACTCTTACTGCCAATGTTTCGTAGCAGATAAGCATTTAACCTTTGTACTAACTAGGACTACAATCACTACTCTAGAACTGCTCAAATGCCTGAGATATTGCATACATCCTTTTTTAATACAGATAAAGCATCCCAGTTCACCATGAGTAAAAGTTTTACAACGTACCACAGCAGCATGCTAGGGGCCATCAACCTTTCATTCGCCATGAATGGTAGCATTCTTATTTCCAGCTGGTCAGCAAGTGACTTAGCTCCACAGTCCCTTTTGGAGTCTGGGACCCAGGAAAACTAAGACTACTCCTGTTATCACCTACTACATTGGATCACCCAGGAAAGAGACTCTGAGATGGACATTTATGTGCAGGTTTGGGGGAAGAGATCCGAAGAATAGCTTCTTTCAGGAAATAAAATAAACAGAGAGAGAAATTGAACTGTGTTACAGTTGCAACAGAAACTTTAGCTGATCCTGTGGGAGCACTGGAACTGGCACGGGTTACAGTTATCCCAAATCTGGCAAGAGGGCCCCCTGCGCTAGCCAGTCACTGAGTGTGAGTACCACCAGAGAAAGATCATAAACTTGGGCAAGACAGCTTCCTTCAGCTGAAGGCAATTCCTGGTGAAGATGAGCTTTCTTGCTTGTAAAGGGGTCCTGGGTGGTATACCACAACACCCACTACACTGCATTTCAGGTATTTCTTTAGTGACTAGAGTTCAAGTCTGGAGATTGCTGGATGTATTTATTAATGTATCTTTTACATTTGTATTTTCCTTGACCTAAAAAGTACATCATTTTAGAAACAATCCCTGTCACTTTCCAGTTGTGTGGTCTTATCCGATTACTCTATCTGTTAAATGTGAACAGTAGTAGAAAATAAGACATAGAGTTTTTTTAAGGCTCAATGAGAAGATATGCAAAACCTTCAGCACAAGTGCCTGGAACCTAGGAAGAATGGTTGAGTATCAGTTAAGCTTTAACATACAATTATTGTACCCTCATGTGTTTTTTGGAAATCCTGGTGGTGCGTAGTGGTTAAGTGCTATGACTGCTAACCAAAAATTTGGCAGTTTGAGTCCTCCAGGTACTCCTTGGAAACCCTGTGGGACAGTTCTACTCTGTCCTATAGAGTCACCATAGTTGAAATTCACTCAACAGCACTGGGTTTGTGTTTTGAGTTTTCTAGTATACCTTTTTAAAACGAATGATTGTGCCTTTGAGGCTTTTTCTCCAGCTCTGATCTCTTACAGTTTTTTCTAGGAATGATTACATTTGAGCCTCTCTAGCTGGTTGGTGTTTGAGGAGCAGTTTGTACAGAAAGATGGATAGTGAAGGGCAAATCAGACTTGGATCTCAACCCAGTATCAGCTTTAGCAATCACCAAACAGGAACATTAGCACTGGTCCTCCCACATTTCCTTCATCTCCTGGGTAACTTCCTCTTTCACAAGGCACTTACTGGGTCTGCTTTGAGCTATGTGATGGGAGTCACGGAGAACATGGTTGGGAGACATTGTAAGATAGTGAAAGCGAGATCAACTTAAGAATACAGGAATTGCCTTTCCCTTTAGTATAGTGGTTCTAAGGAGACTTTGTTAGATCACTCAAAAGAAATACTTTTGAATACCTGTGAAAAGCTATTTGCACGTGTCTAAGTGGCCTTTTGGGAAAAGTTGATTCTACGCCTACTTCCCTTGTTATAAATAGTCAATTTCAGCCTCAGCAGAACATATTTGACAGGACAACACATTTTCACTGGTTTTACCTACCACAGTATTAGTAAGAAGACACCACTAGGAATTTTCTAAAGGATAGTAAACCTTTGTTTGATGTGCGAAAGAGTAATTATGTCATTCAGCAAAAGTATTCTGTGTGTAGAGTGAGCTGTTGCTGACAGTGAATTGGGAAAACTATGGAGAAAAGGAAACAAACATGGCTGATTGTGTCAATCTTATATGCAGGAAAAATGGAAATGAAAAGATTTCTTGTGAACTAAGGAGAAAACAAAGTTTCTCTCTGTCAGATGTCCTTAAAATATTTGTATGACACATCCAGATAGAGTGGCTGTCACTCACAGTAGGCTGACTCTGCTTGTCAAAATTAGTTGAATATCCAAATTAGCTAGAAATTAATCCACCCCACCAAAGGCCTACATTAATCAGGTAACAAGACTACGTAATAAATTCTTTGTGCTAGGAAATATGAGTTAAATTGTTTTAAAGCAATATAGTCAGGTAAGTAAAGGAAAAGAAGCTTCCTACTGAGATATTTTCTGAACAAAATTAAATATTAGAAAACCACATTATTAAATTCTGTCAAAAAGTTATGACTCTTGTTGCTTTGGCATAGAAACCTCAGTCCTCTGTAATTATGGATTACTGTGAACTTAACCTTTTCTGTTATCTTGGAGCCAAAATGTAACACAGAGTAGAAAATAATAAAACTGTGAAAAAGTCAAACAGAGTAGATTTTTGAAGCATTCTAACTTTGCATCTAACCAGAGCCTGAAGTACACTAAACTTGTAAATTTCTGTTTAAAGGTATTCCAGAAGCCACAACATAGAGGAGTGCACATGTGTGCACACACATACTTATATACACACACCTACCACATTTTGTTTCTTTTTATCTGAAACTGTATATGTGACAAGAGAGTGATCCTTTTATAGGCCTGAAAAATTGTATATGTATCTCTAGTTTTATCTGATCGTTTATATTCCTTGATCCTGAAATGAATCAACCTTATGAAAGAAACTCCTTTATGGAAATATCCCAGCAGCACAGGTTACCAGGGGTCAAATGTCATTAAAGTCACTGATTAAAAAAAAAAATTTTATTAATAGCTAATCTTTTTCACGCACATACTAAATGCAAGCCACAGAGCAAGCCTAAGATATGTGTACTGTCACTCTATTTGACAGAGGTGGAAACTGAGGTACAGAGAGTTTAGCCTAAGGTTTCAGTCTGACTCCATAGGCCACCCTCATCGCTACTACACTGTACCAGTCAGTGTGTTGTACTACGGTGGCTTTCATGCTGCCACGATGCTGAAAACTAAGCTACCGGTATTTCAAATACAAGCAGGGTCACCCATGGTGAGCAAATTTCAGCAGAGCTGCCAAACAAAGATAATCTAGCAAGAAAGGCCTAATAACCTACTTCCAAAAATTAGTCAACAAAAGCCCTTATAAATTACAACGTAATATTGTTCTATATACTACTGGAAGATCAGAC
Source organism: Heterohyrax brucei (assembly GCA_028571685.1). Taxonomy (NCBI): domain Eukaryota; kingdom Metazoa; phylum Chordata; class Mammalia; order Hyracoidea; family Procaviidae; genus Heterohyrax; species Heterohyrax brucei. The sequence continues at coordinate 67,712,900 of CM053158.1, forward strand.
CCCTAAGGTTGGAAGGCACCCAAAATACACAGTGGCCATGAAAATGGACTGAAACTTACCAACAACTGTAAAGGTGGCCCAGGACTAGACAACGCTTATTCTGCTGTACATGGTGTCATGATGAGTTGGAGTCAACTCTACAACAACTAACAACAACAACATATTACCTCAGTCATAGTCCTTAGGCTTCTTGTCAATGTTTGGTACAGTGACATGTATCTACTGAAAGTTTAGTTCCCGCAAGAGCTTACTTCTTTCTTGTCTAAAATTGAGAATTCTTCATCTTAAGACTCTCCTCGTATTTCTTCATTACTTTTTTGTTTCTCTTTTTCTTTTCTGGGGCATCTGGGGCATCTTAGTCTTACTTGACTTCTTCTTTCTCCTCCAAGTGAATCTGAAGGTAACATTATCACAAGCTAAAATAAAATCTTTATATTCTTTCTGACTTGCGGACCCCAAATAAAAGCACTATAAACATTTCTCTAGCCTTTATGACTTTATTATGTGGGGAAAGAGGGTATAATTCGTATGAAATCAAAGAAACACTATGAACACTGTGTAGTAAAATAAAATAATATAACTTACTTCCTGTTTGATACTGATGAGCCTGTTAGTTTTCTATTACTGCTGTAACACATTACCACACAGTTATGATTTAAAATAACTCAAATTTATTACCTTACAGTTATGGAAGTCAGAAGTTCAAAATCAGCTGATAGAGCTGCCTTGCTTCTGCAGGCTATAGGGAAGAATACATGTTACTTTATTTATCTTTTCCAACTTCTACAGGCCACCTATGTTCTTTGGCTCACAGCCCCTCCTCCCATCACTCCTTTCTCTGCTCTCATTACATCACCTTCTGTGACTCTGAGCTCCCTACCCCTCTAGGGGAATCCTAGTGATATCTCCCGTTTTTTATCATAAAACCCTTAACTGAATCACATTTTTTTAAGTCACTTTGCCATGTAAGGTATCATAATCATAAGTTCCAGGGACAGGGCATGGTCATCTTGGGGCAGAAAGTGCTATTCTGCTTAACATGGTAGGTGTGTTTTAGATTTATTATTTATTTAGATACATCACACAGTCAAATTCTCATTTATAGATCATCTTCTTTGGCTGTGAACTTGATTTTTGGACTGTGTACATCACTATTCCCAGACTAACTGCATCTGTAGATTTCTATCTATAGTCTGTGAAGACCATTGACCTTTCAAGTGACATATTCTACTTGAGCACTCTCCGTGTCTTTGATCACACTTTAGACAATAATTTTGTCTCTAAAATGTTGTGTGCAAACTGATTTTAAAAATAAATGGACTTGACATACAATTTTTAGGTTGCTGTGAATGTCTTTAATGTGTATTCACTCTGTATAGGATGCTGATAGAGGTTGTCTGTGAAAACATGAAGGGACTGAGTTTCTGTCCCTTCAGATACAGAATATAATTGAGGATGCAATATACAGTTATAAAAATACAAAGTAATAATACAAAGTTGCAGATGTTAAATGCCTTATCACACATTGTCGTCTTCTACAGAAACTTGAATCTGACCCAATATTACTATGGCCACAAGAATTACCTGTTTTAGTAATAACTCTAGGGAGGTTTAATTTCCTTTATTCAATGAGAAAGGCAAGGCAGTGTTGTGCATTGTGAGAGACATCACACCAGAAAATTTGTTCTGGTCCTGTTATGAAAGAGAAACCTGGTGCATATTGGTTAAAAGCTGTGGCTACTAACCAAAAGGTTGGCAGTTCGAATCCACCAGCAGTTCCTTGGGAACCCTATAGGTGTTGCTCTGAGTTGGAATCAACTCAGAGACAAGGGTTGCATTTTTTGTTTTTTATTGTGCGAGAACTTTATGACGAGAAAGTCATTAAAATTCTGGATGCCTTTGTTTCCTCATTTATAGAATAAAAATGATACTAATAACTGCATTATCTCAGGTTTGAGGATGTTCTAAGGATTAAGTAAAACTATTAAAAAGTGCAGGCGTAATGAATAAATTCTACCCAAGGTGTAGCATACATCAAGTCTCTATTTCTCCTTCTGGCAGAGTATTATTTCCTTGTATGAATGGACTACGTTTTGTTTGTCCATTCATTTGTTGATAGGCATTTAGATCATTTCCATCTTTTGATTATTGTGAATAATGCTGCAATTAATGCTGACGTACATATTTCTGTTCATATTGCTGAGTATATTCATAACAAAGGAATTGCTGAGTCATATGGCAGTTCTCATGGAGAACTATGAGTGAGAATCAATTCAACTGCAATGGGTTTGTTTTATGGTTTTTGAGGGGTTATTTTTTGCTTATTGTAATCTTATTTTCTGTTTTAGGGAAACTATCACACTGTTTTCCACAATAGTTGTACCATTTTATACTTCTAACAAGAATGGATAAGGGTTTTCATTTCCTCATAGCCTTGCCAGCACTGAAAATCCTGGTTGCATAGTGGTTAAGCGCTGCAGCTGCTAACAAAAAGAGTGGCAGTTCGAATCTGCCAAGTGCTCCTTGAGAACTCTATGGAGCAGTTCTACCATTTTCTATAGGGTGATTATCAGTTGGAATTGACTCAGTGGTAGTAGTTTTGATTTTTTTTTAGGTTTGCCAACATTTGTTGTTTTCTGTTTGTTTCATTATTTTTCTCTTGGCCATCTTAGTGGGAGTGAAATAGTGTCTCACTGTACTTTTGATTTGTTTATCTATCTGGCGCCTAATGATGCTGGGCATCTTTTCAGGTGTTTGGTGATCATTTGAATATTCTCTTTGGTGAAATTTCTATTCTAAGCCTTTGCCCATATTTTTGTCTTCTTATTTTTGTTGTCAAATTGTTGAAGTGTTCGGTATATATTGGTTATTAGATTCTTATTGGATGTGCTGTGTCTGAACATATTCTTACAGTTAATAGCATTTTTCCCCACATTTTGGGTAAAATCTTTTGAATAAGTGTTTAAATTTTTAGAAGGTCCAATTTATTTATTTGGTCTTTTGCAGTTTGGGCTTATGTTGTTATATCAGTTAACACATTTAAAAAGCTAGGCTTGGTAGCTTTGCTCTTGCATTTTCCTTTAAAGATTTTACAGTTTTACAACAATGTGATACCATCTCACCCCAACAAGGTTGGTCATAATCTAAAAAACACAAAACAACAAATGCTGGAGAGGCTGTGGAAAGATCAGAACTCTCCTATACTACTTGTTGGAACAGGTAACTTTTAGATACCAGGTTTTATTAATGGTTACCAGGGGAAAAAGGGAGAGAAAAAGTGGGAGGGACATTACTTATGGAACATGAAGCCTCAATTCACAGTGATGGAAAAATCATATTCATTAAGGATAAAAGTGATTAATGTGATTAATCAGCTGATCAATGTAATTGATGTCAATAAGTTGTACAACTGTCAGAAGTTGAAATGGTAAATATTGTGTCATAGATTTATTTAAAACAACAACAACAAAAGAGCAGTTGCTGAGACTATTTATGTACAATCAATGCTTCATGAGATTTGGTTCTTTAGTTTCGAGGTTTGTTGTCATTAAGTGCTGTTGAGCTGGTTGAGTTGGTTCCAACTCATAGTGACCCTAGAGCAAAACACTGCAAGGAATGAAACACTACCCAGTCGTATGCCATGACTACAAGTGTTGTTACGCTTCAGCCCATTGTTGCAGTCACTGTGTCAATCCATCTCATTACATGTCTTCCTTTTTTTTCACTAACTGTGTACTTTACCAACCACGATGTCCTCTTCCAGGGACTGATCCCTCTTCACAATATGTTCAAAGTATTTCCTCCCATCTTTGTTTCTAAGGAGCATTCTGGTTACACTTCTTCCAAGATAGATTTGTTTGTTGTTTTGGCGGTGTATGGGATATTCAATATTCTTCACCAGCATCATAACTCAAAGGCATCACTTCTTCTTTGATCTTCCTTATTCATTGTCCAGCTTTCTCGTACATATGTGATTGAAAATACCATGGCTTGAGTAAGGCATTTTTATTTTTACACTTTAAGGAAGTGTTTTGCACCAGGTTTACCCAATGCAACACCACGTCTTTTGATTACTTGACTGCTGCTTCCGTAGTGTTGACCATGGATCAAAGTAAAATGAAATCCTTGAGAACCTCAGTCTTTTCTCCATTTATCATGATGTTACTTATTGGACCAGTTGTGAGGATTTATGCTTTCTTGATGTTGAGATGTAATCCATACTGAAGGCTGGGGTCTTTGATCTTCATCGGTAAGGACTTCAAGCTCTCTTCACTTTCAGCAATCAGGGCTGTGTCATCCACATATCACAGGTTATTAATGTCTTTTTCCAATCCTCCTTTATATAACCCAGCTTCTAGGATTATTTTCTGAGCACACAGCTTGAATATATATGGTTAAAAGATACAACCCAGACACATTCTTTCTTAACTTTAAAGCACTCAGTATCTCCTTATCCTGTTTAAGCAACTGCCTCTTGATTTGAGGTTGAGGGTAATGGTTTTGTGGGACAGGCCTGTTAACTGGCTCAATACCATATATAGTGCTTCTGTTGTACCTCCCAGTTTATTGTATAAGGCCTGGGGTCTTAAAAGCTTGTGAACCGCCATTCAGGTTTTAGTAATTGGTCTCTATTTGCCTCAAATAAAAGAGGGATAAAGAAAGTTAGAAATAGGAAGTGGAAATGGAATGCATGGGTCATTGCCTTTATGAACAACTGCCTACTTTGGCATGAGACCAGAAGAACTGGATGGTGCCTAGCTACCCTTACTGAGTATTTTGATCAAAAAGTCTACAGAAGACTTATGATCACACAGGGAAAATGCGGGACGGATTTTTAAATTCTCATGGATTTCAGACTTTCTAGAGACTCTGAGAATGGGTGAACTCCTGAAACTACTGTCCTGGGAAAATCTTTAAACTTTAAATGAAACTATCCCCTGAAGTCTTCTTTAAACTAAACAATAGTTTAGCTTAAGGAGTAAAGGATGTATGCCTCAAGCACCATGCTCATTTAGGAACTAGCCATGTGGGGTCAAACTGATGACAGCAATTCAAAAGTTTAGATAGGTAGCTTAGGGGGTAGTGAGTTTATCTTAATGGGGAAGGAACAATTTGGAAAAGAAAGGTGAGAAAGTTTGCAAAACTTGAAGAATTATCAATGTCACTGAATTGCATATGTAGCCATTGCTGAATTGGTGTATATTTTGGTGTATATGTATTCTCAACGACAACAAAAAACAAATCAAATCATATATACATACATACACACACATATATATATATGTATATAAACAAAAAAAACAAACCTGCAAGGGTGTGGAGAAAGGGAGATGGTTGGTCATAGATTAGACAGTTGATAGGAATTTGGTTAGGTGAAGGGTGTCACAGCACTCAGTAGAAGGCAGGTCAGCATAAATGGATTACACCATAAATTGAAAGATTTTATAAATTCAACCTAACATTTCAAATAGAGTAACAGGGACAGGGGTCTGGGGACCATGTTTTCAGGGGACATCGAGATCAACTGGCATAATTAATCTTTTGTTAAGAGAATCTTCTGTATCTCATATTGGTAAGTGGCATCTGGGTTCTTAACCAGCAAGCTGCCTTCTGAGGAACTGGCCCCAATACACCTGGAATAGATAACAACTGAGAATGTCAAAGACATGTGGAAAGATAAACCCAGGAGATAGAAGGACCCATGTGACTGGGAGATTACATCAGTATGAGATCAGAGAAACCAGTTACCACCAAAGACAGCCTCAATAGGGGATGCAATAGAGTCCTTGATGTAACATAAGAAAAAGAGATGGGCAAATCAAGAGCTCTACTAAAAGACCAGAATTGATAGTCTGACAACCTGGAGGGTCACCTGGGAATCTCACCTCTAGACCTGCTGCTGTTCAAGACCTGAAACCAGTACTGAAGTCAACACTTCAAACTAAGAATGGAGTGGACTTGGGGACATGGAGTGAACATGTTGTGTGTGTGTTTTATGGTTTTACAAATTTATAGAAGCCTGTCCTACTGGTTTCTTTCTAGAGAGGAGAGGAGAGGAGGAGACAGGTATTTGTTGGAAGGATACTAGTAGTAAAGAGTGAAAAGGAGGAGTGTGCTGTCATAGGGTGGGGAGAGTAGATAGAGTTATAGAGAGACGGGTATGCAAAATTGTCTTGGATTGTACACTTTTACTGAACCTGAATCATCATAATAATGATAAACCTGTTGCCATTAAGATGCTTCTAACTCACAGAAACCCTAAAGAATGTAGTAGAACTGCCCCATAGAGTTTCTATACTGCTGATCTTTTGGTTAGCAGCCATAGCTCTTAACAATTGTGCCACCAGGGTTTCATATATATATATTTCATTTCATATATATGTACATATGTGTATATATATGAAATATATATAATTTAAAATATAGTACTATAAAATATAAAACATTTATTATTATAAAATATATATCTTATATATTTTTTATATGAAAAATGCAATTTTTATGTCCCAAGCAATATTACTTCCTGAAACGTGAACACCAAGCTGTCTCTTTTAATATCTCACGGTGCAGAGATGTTTTGTTTAGATATGCACCTTCCTCACTGAGCTGAGATACAGGCTTTCTCTCCTGTGTTTTCTGTCTCTAGAATAGTACCTGATACATGGCAAGTTTTCAAGTCGTGTTTGACCAAATGCAGGGTCTCAATAAAATGACACTGAAGGTACACTAGGGAGTCTATTAGATGGAGACTGTCGCCATGAGTCGGATCCGACTCGACGGCACTTGGCTTGGCTTGGCGTATGAAACTTTAAAATAAACAGTATTATTTCTATCACAATTTGTTTTTCTCTAGTCTGCTTTCAATTCATATTTGCTTAGCTAGTATCTTAGGGTGGGTACTGTAGGGGAGCAAAATCAGTGTAGTGTGTGTGTGTCTGTGTATGTACATACATGTGTATATGTATATACACATATACACATACATACATAGAGAGATTTCAAGGAAATGTCTCATGCAATTGTGGATGTTGGAAAGTCCAAAATCAACAGGTCAGGCATTAAGTTAGGGGTTTCCTTGACTCATGTGGTTGCAGGGGCTGATGAACCCCAAATCAACCACAAAATCAGCAGGTCAGATGGCAGGCTGCTGGCTCATGTCCCCAAAACTGGAGGTCAGAGTATGATGAGTCAGATCTCAGATGCAAGGTCAGGGAGGACAAGCTTTGCCAGAATATCCATATATATCGGATGCAGGCCACATTCCCAAGGAAATTCCCCATTGAACTCATTGGCTGGTCATGTCTGGTCACAAAATGAAGGATAATTACATAATATATGCCAAATACTGAGAATCATGGTCTAGCCAACTTGGTACATAACCATTATAATCCACTGCTTGTCAGATTGGCATCTGTATACATTCCTCAAACCACACAGAACCTCTAAATAAAAACAATCATAAAGTCGTATTTGTACCTAACATGATCAGCTAGTATGAGTGTAACCAAAAACACACTATGCTAAATTTGCGTCTTATATTTTATAATAAGTAATGGGATATGAGAAGGCAGAAAACAAAGATAATGTATGCTTGAAAACAGACAATTATGTTTGCAAACTCATCCTAAAACAAGTGCTATGTATCTCATTGATGAATATCACTACATTTACTTTTGAAGTACTCTCCTTGGGAAGTTATGTACCGATGCCAGCACCTAGTCCACCCTTCAAAGCAGTTTTGGAACTCTTTTTCTGGAATGGCCATCAGAACTGCCATCATAGTACCCTTGATATCCTAAATGTCATCAAAATGTCTTCCTTTCAATATTTCCTTTATCTTCTGCTAAAGAAAAAAGTCACTGGGGACCAGATCAGGTGAGTAGGGAGTGTGTTCCAATATAATTGTTTATTTACTGACTAAAAACTCCCTCACAGACAACTATACAATTAAGGTTGTGAACTTGCCACCATACCATCATGTGCAATGGCCATTCCAGAAAGAGTTCCAAAACTTAAAAAAAATTTTTTTTTTTATTTATTGTGATTGAGTGAAAGTGTACAATCTGGTTTGAATTCTCATGCCTGCCTATGTGCAGCTCCTACTGCTCTCCTTGCCTGGTAACAGCACATTCCTCCTTTATGTTCTATACAAGTTGTATCCTGTTAACAATCACCTGTCCCCTCCTCTCCTCCTTTGCCACTCCTCTAGTAAGAGGCTAATTGGGTGACATCCTATAGACACATAGAACCACTATACGGTCACTCTGTGTCACTGAGTCCAATCCATTCCTGTCCAAGGAACTGACCTCAGTAATGATGATTAGGGGCAGCTTCAGGTCTAGGGGCCATGCTCCTAGCAGAACCGCTAGGCTTTTGGACCATCAGTTGAGGTCTTTTAGTGGAGCTCTCAGGGTACACCCCTTCTTATTCTCATATTGCCACTGGGGCTCAACTTTGTGAGCCCCATCACGCTGTCGTTGGAGGTGGTCGGGCACCATCTGGTTCTTCTGGTCGCATGTTAATATAGTCACCCATTCACATGGGTCTTTCTGTCTTATGGGTTCTCTTTTCCCTGTGTCATTTTGATCCTTGGTGATCTGCCACGTCTGGCACCCCAGCTACCAGCACTGGGAATGGTCCGAGGCTGAGAGGACAGGAAAGGGGATGGGAAAACTCACTCACACAAGAAACACAAGAAAGTTGAGGCCAGGTGGAATCAAGGTCTCTGATGGAGAACAATAGCTGCCAATCCTCTTTTACAAGCTTTATTTATATGTTTAACAGGTAGGAAGACAACAGGGTGGCACACACTGCCCAAAATGGTCATGATATTTATAGGATGTTTTCAGATTGGTTACAGAGCACATGGAGGTCTTGTCTTCAAACAAAGAACAGGAACAAGGAAATAGTTTAGCTTGAGCTTATTATTCTGCAAACAGTTTCAAGATGCCAAGCAGAGAAGTACAAATGTGGTGAGAGGGCATGGAGAGGGCAAGGGGGCTAGGACACAGTAGCTTCCAGCTCGCAGCAGTGATCATCTGTTCCAGATGAGTTGGGACCAACAGGTGTAACTCAGATGGCAGCTTGCTAGCTTTTAAGATCCCAGACGCCACTCACCAATATGGGGTAGAGAGGACTTTTTTTAGCAATATGCTAGTTATACCAGTTGGCCTTGATGTCCTCTGAGAGCATGGTACCTGGACCCCTGCCCCTGCTACTCTGTCCTTACCTATTTGGATAAGATTGAAAGAGTTTTCAGGTTATGTTGAAGACCAGTTAAATTGATCCTCTTTCTACTGTGCGCTCTCACTGATTTCACCCAAACAAATTTCACCCAAACAAATTTCTATCAACTATTAATCTATAACCAATCCTTTCCCTCCTTCCCCTTCCTTGCAGTCATCAAAGAGTCTTTTCTTCTGTACATGAGTCAGTTTTCAAGTCCTTAAAGTAGGGATCCCCTACCGTGTTTATCCTTGTTCCACCGACTAATTTCACTCAACATGATAGATAGAAAGTTCTGTATATGTCGATGAGGTCTGTTGGTTAATTATTGCAATAAGGTCTTCTGTGTCTTTATCAAGCTTTTTGTATTATTTTTTTAGCAGTATAATCTATTTTATCTGAGATTAGCATTGCCACCTCTGCTCTTCTTTGTATATTGTTAGCTTGGTGTATGTTAGTCCATCTTTTAATTTTCAGTTTTTTCATATCTTTATGTCTAAGGTGAGTTTCTTATAAGCAGCATATAGATGAGTCATGTCTTTTGATCCAAGATGTCACTCGTTGTCTCTTTACTGAAGTGTTCAGTCCATTTACCTTCGATGCAGTTATTGATAGGTGTTTAGTGCTGTCACTTAGCTGTATTTATTTTTGTGTTGATGTTTTCTCTGTTGCTCTTGCTATTCTGTTCTGGGACATTCTTCTTTATGCGTTATTTTTCACCCTTTTCAGTGTTGGTTTTGTGTTTGTTGAGACTTCCATATTGTATTTCCTCTTTTGATATGTCACTTCTTTGTTGTGCTTTGCAGCTACCCCTATGACCCCCCTTAATCATATACATTTAAACCTGATTTTAATTCTAAATATCCTATTAACTTCCTCTCTACTTGAACAGACTACAACTACTGTAATATATCCTTCTTTTTAATGAGATGGTATTGTAGTTTTTGTGATATGATCATTGGATCACTTTGGTTGGGGTTTTGTGCCTTCCCTAACTGAAGAGATTTCTGGATGATGTGTCCTGTATCATCTCCTAAAATATAGAGTTAATGGTTTTATTCTTCTAAGCCAAGAGCTTCTTTCAGTATTTCTTGTAACTTTGGTTTGGTTTTTACAAAGTCTCTGCCAGCCAGAAGGTGGAGCCTGCTATCACAGAGATTCCACTGGGCCCAGTTTCTGTTTATCTGTGAAGGTCTTAATTTCATTTTCATATTTGAAAGTTTTGCAGGATATATAACTCTTAATTGGAATTTTTTTTTCTTTCAAAGCTTTGAATGTGCCACCTCACTGCCTCCATGCCAGCATAGTTTCTTCCAAGAAGTCAGACGAAAGCCTACAGGTCTTCTCTCTGAATATTAGCTTTGCTTTGAGTCTCATTGCTTTTAAGAGTTTCTGCTTATGTTTCATTTTGTTAAGTTTGGTTATAATATGTCTTGGAGTCTTTCTTTTTGGGCCTGCATTGTACGGCAATAGATATGTTTCTTGGATATCTGTGTTCTCTTTCTTTTTTCATAATTTCTGGGAAGTTTTCTGTTAGCAAGTCCAAAACAATCCTCTCTGTGTTTTCAGGCATTCCTTCCTTTTCAGGAACTCCAAGTAATCATAGATTGTTCTGCTTGATAGAGTCCCTCATATTTCTTAATGCTTCTTCATTTTTCTTGTATCATTTTTTATATTTCTCCTCAAAAATGCTGGTGTTGGTAGTTCTATCTCCCAAGTCAGAAAGTCTGTTTTCCATTTGTTCAGTTCTGTTCTCTTGGCTTTGAAATGAGTTTCTGAGTCTTTAATTTTGTTATCTATCTGTTGGATTTCAGAATGCTGGAATCCAATCAGTTTGAACAGCCTGCTTAATTTTTCATTTGAGTCTGCTAAATTTTGTATAATGTCCAAGAGGGCTCTATAGGTAATTCTTTTGTACTCAACCTCTGAAACTTTCAGAAAGGCTTCTTCATCTGGGAAGTTCTTTGGTTCTTTCTTTTTGGAGCTGTCTGGAGCCACGGTTGGATTTTTTGTTAAGTGTTGACCCAAAATCTGTTGCTTTTTGGGCATCTAGAGGTTGTTTTATCCGACTCGATGGCACTTGGCTTTGGCTTGGCAGAGGTTGTTTAGTTTCTCTGGTTTTGCCTTAATGGGAGGTGAAGTAGAAGTTAATCACCAGTTACCTCTGTGTACTCCAGCAACTGGGCCCAGTGAAATCTCTGTGATAGCAGGCTCCACTTCCCGGCTGGTAAAGACACGTCCCTATTTATGGAATCACTGGGAGGGTATCAGCTGACTGTACATTGTGGATAAGTCAAGACTGGAAGAGATGCCGTCAGGCTGCACCATAGTTATTTCTCTAGGTAGTCTTATTTTGAAAGGTAAAGGCTGTCTGACAGCTTCCATAAACAGTCAGGCTGTCGGGTGTGCAAGCTCCTCTTTCCAGATGGTAATGGAGTCACCTCTATATCCATCCTTAGATGCTGTGATCGAGTTCAAAGCATGGACAGGCTACCGCCTTGCTGTCATCAGGTCGTAGGCCCTACCCTAGGGTTAGACTGTGCTAAACACAGCTTTTCTTCTGGGGAAGTGCTCCCCAGGCTAGCACTGCCTCCTAGCCTGGGGAATTAGCCCTTGCTGAGGCCTCCATTTGGGTAGCTCTGCCTCCCAGTGGGACAAGATTGCAGAGGCTCTCCTGCCTGCTGGGAAATAGCCACATCAATGGTGGAGGTTCAGAAAAAGGGGTGGAGGGGCCATGGTCCTCAGAGTCCAGAGCCAGGCTCTCAAAGTGTGACTGTTCCACCTGCTGGTCATGTCAGCAGTGTGGCAGAACTTTGCTGCCAGTTAAGCACAATTGCTGCCACAGGCTAACAAAAAGGAAAAACGTTAAAGCTGGTAGTTACCTGCAGTCCACGAGAGCCAGCCATTCAACAAGGGTGGGGGTCAGCAAAAGAGAAGGAGATTTCCATTCAGTGGCGTGTAGTCCAAAATGACAGCCCTATGCCATGTCCTAGGGCTTACCAGGTGTCCAGGAGGCTCCATTTAATTATCAATCCTGGCCTTAGTTTTTGGAGTGAATTAAGGAGATGTGTGTCTAGTCTGCCATCTGGAATCCCCCCCCCCAAATTTTTTGAAGAGTGGACTAGATGCTGGTATCATTGTATAGCTTCCCAAGGAGAATATTTCAAAGGTGACTGTAGTGATATTCAGCAATCAGGTATGTAGGACTTTTTTTAGGATTAGTTTGTAATCTTTATTGTCAGTCCTAGCATGTGTGAGTGTGTGTTTGTGTGTGTAGAAAATGTTAAAACAGTTACAGACCTTGTTTCTGCAACTGGTCACACGGTCGTAGCCTGGCATTTAGAACTGTTTTCTGCCACGGAAAAGGCATTCCATTTTCCCTTTGCCTTCAGCAAGAGCCTCAGTTTGTTGTGGTTCTTTGCCTGTTTGGGAGACTGAAACTTTTATTTTTGAAGGATGTGGGCCCTTAGCAGTCATGTCTGAATTGTGTTGCTATAGTTTTCCATTGACTTTAATCGTAAGACCTGGTAGTGCTGAGAGATGCTCTAAGGGTTCTCTTGCACTCCAGAAATACTCTTTATCTCCTTTATGTAGTATCAATCTAATTTCCTCATGGTAATCGGGATCAATCACACCAGCCAATAAGGCAACTCCTAACTTTTCCTGTTGACCAAGAGGCATGCAGAGCCCAAAGTGGCTGGCTAGCATTCTTAACTCACAGTTCAACAGAATCAGTGTTTTGTCGACTGATGGAAATATTCCTCTCTTTGGAGCTAAGATATCTAGACCTGCAGAGCATAGCATGCCAGGAATAGGAAACAAAAATGTTTTCAGTGGGTTACTAGGAGTAACATTGGGTGGTGCCACTTTCATTCCTACCTTTTTATTCCTAGACTCATGAATCCCGGTTGTAAGAAAAACAGCACAGTGTATTGGGTGTCAGTTTAGAGCATATACTGCCTCCAAAAGAAAATTGCCTCAACCTTGCAAGGTATTGCCACCTAGCTGTCACTGTAACTGTATATTTAAAATACCATTCTATCGTTCTAGTAAGCTACACACTTCAGGCCAATAGGGAACATGGTAAGACCAGTGAGGTCCATGAGCATGAGTTTAATGCTGCACTTCACTTGCTGAGAAGTGAGTCCCTTGATCTGAAATGATGCTGTGGGTGGTACCATGACAGTGCTTAAGGCATTCTATAAGTCTAAGGAAGGCAGTTTTGGAGGAAGCATTTACGGGCAAGTAAGATCACAAGTGTCTATTTCAGTAAAAACAAACTATTGTCCTTTCTATAGTGGAAATGATCTAGTGTGATCTACAGGGAGGCTGGCTGGTAGCCTCTAGGAATGGTGGCACTTCAAGGACTCAGTTGCTGGTCTCTGCTACCGGCTGACTGGGCTCTCAGCTGTGGCTGTAGCCAAGTTGTCCTTGGTGAGTGGAAACCCATATTGCTGAGCCTGTGCCTAACTTCTATCCCTGTCATTATGGCCCCTGGGTTCCTGATTCCATTGGGTAATGACAGGAATGACTAGGAAAGGAAATGATCAGTAAACACAAAAAACATCCTTTTTGGATATTAGCCTTTGATGAACATTTACGTGATACACAAATAGGTTCAGTTCTTTGTCCCATTCAAAGAGTTCTATCTATGTGCCTCTTCCCCATCCCTCTTTGTCATCAGTTATCCAATGATGTTCCTCCAAGTCCCTGACTATCCAGCCAAATCACGAGCCACAGACCATGAGTCAGTATACAGTGCACATCTGGCCATCTCTCCTTTCAAGCAAAATGAACAGCCCTGTGCATGTCTCAAAACTCTGCCCTCTGGGAGAATTTCCCTTCACTACTGTCCTTCAAGGAAGTCCCAGAAAGGGGCTACAGTATTGATGATGTCCACTTCATGCAGAACCAGCTGTAAACCAAGCATGGATTTTCTCTTCCTCAGTCAACTGATCTTAAAAGAATTCCCCGTGAAGCTGTAGGTGCAGACTGTGAGAACAAAGATAAAGAAATAGGAGTGGGGACCATGGACATTTGGTCTGCTTTCTTGTATAAATAACTTACACTTTCAGGTACTGTTCAGGCCCAATGTCGTATATACCATTTCCATTTAGTAATGGAGTCCTACTAAGCATATCTAACTTTATGGGTCCTAGGTCCAATATCACTTAGTTTATAATGGGCAGCTGAGTCTGCACAGTGACTTGGTGGCTCATAATTAAGCATCCAGTCTCTACTGAGGCTAACAAGACAAAAGCTGTTTCTCAAAAGAAGAGTAGCTGTCTGCAGAGTATGGCGGAGCTTTGCTCAAAAATGTTGCAGGTCTGCACTGTGATTCACTAATAGGGTCTGCCTATAACTCCAAACAGCATTTATGCCTGCCACCAACACTTCAAGAATCACTAGATCAGCTGGACATACGGCCCAAGGGGCAGAGTGGCTTTTAAAGCAAACTGAACCTGTTGCAGAGCCATCTCCCGTCCTGAGCCTCACTGAAAACCAGGAATTTTTGAGTCACTTGATAAATGGGATGAAATAGCACATCTAAATGGGGAATATAATGCCTCTAGAAACCAAAGAGCATACCAGGGTATTGTGCCTCTTTTTTAGTTGTAGGAGGGGCTAGATGTAACAACTTATCCTATACTTTATGAGGACTATCTTCCCATGAGTGATACCACTGGACAGCTGGAGAACAGCTATACCTGGCCAACTGACTGGAAGACATACATATTTTTGCCCATTCCAAAGAAAGGAGATTCAACTGAATGCAGAATTACTGAACAATATTATTAATATCACATACAAGCAAAATTTTGCTCAAGATCATTCAAAAGTGTGTGCAACAGTATATCAACAAGGAACTGCCAGAAATTCAAGCTAGATTCAGAAGAGGATGTGGAACCAGGGATATCACTGCTGATGTCAGATGGATAAAGGCATTCAACTGCGTGTAACATAACAAATTATGGGTAATGTTGTGGAGAATGGGAATTCCGGAACACTGAATTGTGCTCTTAAGGAATCTGTATGTGGATCGAGAGGCAGTTGTGTGAACAGATCAAAAGGATACTGCATCATTTAAACTCAGGAAAGATGTGCTTCAGGATTATATACTTTCACCACACCCTTTCAATCTGTACACCAAACAAATAATCTGAGAAGATGGATTACATGAAGAAGAATGAGGTATCAGGACTAGAGGGTGACTCATTAACAGTCTGTATTATGCAGACAACACCATGTTGTTGAAGCAGATTTGAAACACTGATGAAAATCAAGGACTACAGCCTTTGTTCAGTATGGATTGCATCTGAACATCAGGAAAACAAAAATCCTCACAACTGGACCAGTAAGTAATATCTTGGTAATTGGAGAAAGGATTGAGGTTGTCAAGGATTTCATTTTACTTGGGTCCGCAATCAATGCCCACAGAAGCATCAGTCAAGAAATCAAAAGATGCATTGCACTGGGCAAATCTGTGCAAAGGATCTCTTTAAAGCACTGATAAGTAAAGATGCTAAAGCTGGACAATGAACAAAGAAGATAGAAGAACTGATGCCTTTGAATTGTGGTGTTGGAGAAGAATGCTGAATGTACCATGGACTGCCAAAAGAACTAACGGATCTGTTCTGGAAGAAGTACAACCAGAGTGCTCCCTGGAAGCAAAGATGGCAAGACCGCATCTTAAATACTTGGGACATACTGACAGGGAGGATCAGTACCTGGAGAAGGACATCATGCTTGGTGGAGTGGAGGGTCAGTGAAAAGGAGGAAGACCTTTGATGAGATGGACTGACAGACACAGTGGCTGCAACTATGGGCTTAAGCATAGCAACGATTGTGGACATGGCACAGGACAGGGCAGTGTTTCATTCTGTTGTGCATGGGGTCACTTTGAGTCGAAACTGACTCGACAGCATCTAACAACAATAGTAACTGGGACCCTAGAAATTTAAATGAGGTAGAATATGCCTGAATTTTTGTTGGATTAATTGCCTACCCATTTTACTAATTAGTCTAGAGTCACTGTCACTAATTCTTGCTAGGTCCAATCTGAATAATGTCATCGGTGTGAAAGACCTTGTGGCATCTTGTGGAAGTGGAAGGTAATCAAATTTCTTGAAGACTGAATTGTGACATAAGGCTATAGCGTTGGTACACTATGAGGTAAGAAAGTGAAAGTATGTTGCTGGCCTTGCCCTAGTAAGGCAAGTTTCTGGTGTTCCTTCAAGACAGTAATCAAGAAAAAGCCATTTGCTGGATCAATAGCTGCATACCAGGTACCAGATGTATTAATTTGCTCAAGTAATGAAACCACATCTGAAACAGCAGCTCCAAATGGAGTCCCCACGTGGTTATTTTATGATAACCCATTGTTAATCTCTAAAACTCATTTACATTTTTCCATAGGCCAAATAGGTGAATTGAGTGGGGGTGTGGTAGGCACCACCATCCTTGCATCCTTCAAGTCTTTGATGGTGGCAGTGATCTCTGCAATCCTTCCAGGAATGCAGTGTTGCTTTTGGCTGACTATTTTTCTCAGTAAAGGCAGTTTTAATGGCTTCCACTTGGCTGTTCCTGCTGTAATAGCCCTTATTCCATATGCCAAGGATCCACCGTGGGTGTTCTGCCAGCCTTTGAGTATATATACTCCAACTGTGCATTCTTGAACTGGGAAAATTGCTGCAGGATGAGCTCAGTGATTTATGAAGTCCACTGTGAGGAGGAACTGAAATAAGACTCTGTTAATAGCCTCACCTTCATTTGCTGTTACTCTGATTGCTGGGCTACAGTGATACTTTGCATTTACTGGAATTAGTGTCAATTTAGAGTCAATATCCAATAATCTCCTAAAAGTCTTAGTATTTCCTTTTTCCCAGTGAATAATCACTGATAAAAGGCCATAAATTCCTTTGTGAAAGGCCAGAAGAAAGATTAACAGTATAAGTTTTTGGTGGTGTAGTGGGGTCCTTCATCAAGTGAACAAACCCTTCCCTTCATTCAAGGGCTTGTGGGCCTATAAGCTGTCTTCAGGATGGAAATTGAGTGAGGGTCCTCTGGTTTGTTCTGGGGATTCAAGTTAGATTGCTGTTCACTTGAGCTAGAATTTTTCCACTTGCACAGATAGACCAATTATTTAGTGGATTTCCTATCTATTTCACTCTTGTGGACACAGTGACTAAGCTGCCAATGCCAGAAGTCAATATGAGTCAGACTATTCTGTTTACTCTGCTGCCAGTTACGGTAACCATATTTAGCTTGTCTTTGTCAATTAAATCCATCTACTTGGCTCCTACTACCATGGGATCCAATCAGCCCCATGGTAGTTGGACATCTTAATTCAGTTTATTCAGTCTATCAAATCTGACTTATATAAAATAGCAATCACAACAGTCTTCAAGGATGCTGGGGATCCCTTTGCAAATCTATTCCTCATGTTGTGGTAAAAGGTGTGTCCTCTGGGCACTCATGTGTGGGTCTTATGTCCAAACCTCTGAATCCACTCTAACATAGCATTTTCTGTAAGTCTTTGGATACCTTCTTCTACAGTATACTAAGGTAGGTATTGTGGATTGAATTGTGTCCCCAAGAAATATGTCAACTTGGCTAGATTACGATTCCCTGTACTGTATGATTGTCTTCCATTTTGTCATCTGGTGTGATCACCCTGTTTGTTGTAAATCCTATCACTATGTTGTTTATAAGATGGATCAGTAGCAGTTATATTGATTAAATTTTTAAGATTACATAGTGTTTTAGGCCAATCACTTTTGAGACATACAAGAGAGACACAAGCAGAGACAAGAGAGGCCTTATACCACTAAGAAAGTGACACCAGGGACAGAGTGCATCCCTTGGAGCTGAGGTTGCTGTGTGGAGAAGCTCCTAAACCAAGGAAAGATTGATGACAAAGACCTTCTTTTAGATCCAGCAGAAAGAGAAAGCATTTCCCTGTAGCTGATGGCCTTAATTGGGACTTCTAGCCTACTGTTGTTGTTGTTGTTAGGTGCCACTGAATGACTTCCAACTCATAGCGACCCTATGCACAACAGAAAGAAACACTGCCTGGTCCTGCACCATGTGCACATCATTTTTATGCTTAAGCCCATTGTTGAAGTCACTGTATCAATCCATCTTGTTCAGGGTCTTCCTCTTTTTCACTGACCTTCCACTCTATCAAGCTTGACGTCCTTCTCCAGGGACTGATCTCTCTTGGCAACACATCCAAAGTATGTAAGACACAGTCTCACCATCTTTGCTTCCAGAGTACTCTGGATATACTTATTCCGGAACAGATCTGTTTGTTCTTTTGGCAGTCATTCAGTATTCTTTTTCAACACTACAGTTCAAAGGAGTCAGTTCTTCTGTCTTCCTTACTCACTGTCCAGCTTGCATGCGATGGACATGCATATGATGTGATCAAAAACACTATGGCTTGGGTCATGTGCACTATAGTCTTCAAGGTGACATCTTTACTTCTGAATACTTTAAAGAGACCCTTTGCAGCAGATTTTCCCAAGGCAATTTGTCTTTTGATTTCTTGACCACTGCTTCGGTGGGTGGACTGTGGTGTTGACTGTGGACTAAAGTAAAATGAAATCCTTGAAAACTTCAATACATTCTCCATTTATCATGATGCTGCTTACTGGTCCAGTTGTGAGGATTTTTGTTTCTTGAGGTTGAGGTGCAATTCCTACTGAAGACTGTGGTCTTTAATCTTCATCAGTGTTTCAAATCCTCTTCACTTCTAGCAAGCAAGATTGTGTCATTTGTGTAACACAGGTTGTCAATAGTTTTCCTCCAATCCTGATGCCAATCATGTAGACCAGTTTCTTGGGTTATTTTCTCAGCACACAAATTGAAAAAGTATCTCAAAAGGACACAATCCTGATGTACACCTTTCTTGACTTTAAACCATGCAGTGTCCCGTTGTTCTGTTCACACAACTGCCTCTTGGTCCATGTACAGATTCCCTAAGAACACAGTTAAGTGTTCTGGAATTCCTGTTCTCCACAGTGTTAGCCATGATTTGTTATAATCCACACAGTAGAATGCCTTTGCATAGTCAATGAAACACAAGTAAACATCTTTGTGCATTCTGTGCTGTCAGCCATGATCCAGCTGACATCAGCAATGATATCTCTGGTTCCATGACCTCTTCTGACTCCAGATTGAATTTCTGGCATTTACTTATTGATACACTGTTGCAGTTGCTTTCAAATCATCTTTAGCAAAATTTTACTTGATTGTAATACTAATGATGTTGTTCAATAATTTCTGCATTCTGTTGGACCACCGTTCTTCGGTATAGGTGCAAATATGGATCTCTTCCAGTTGGTTGACCAAGTAGCTGTCCTCCAAATTTCTTGACATAGATGAGTGAGCACTTCCAGTACTGCATTCATTTGATGAAATATCTCAATCCATATTCAGTCAGTTCTTAGAGCCTTGTTTTTTGCTGATGTCTTCGATGCAGCTTCAACTTCTTCCTTCAGTACCATCAGTTCTTGATCATATGTTACCTCTTGAAATGGTTGAACATCGACCAGTTTTTTTCCGGTGTAATGGCTTTGTGTATTCCCTCCATATTCTTTTGATGCTCTCTAAGTCATTTCATAGTTTCCCTGTGAGGTCCTTCACTATTGCAACTCAAGGCTTGAATGTTTTTTTCAGTTCTTTAAACTTGAGAAACGCAGAACGTGTTCTTCACATGTTCTTCTATTTCCAGTTCTTTGCCCATGCCATTACAATATTCTGTCTTCTCAAGCTACCTTTTGAAATCTTTTGTTCAGTTCTCTTACTTCATTATTCCTTTTACTTCAGCTGCTCAGTGTTCAAGAGCAAGACCAGGCTGTGAGAAAGTAAATTTCTTTCTGTCAACACCATCCATCTATGTTATTTTTACTATAGCAGTTCTAGATGACTAAGACAGCAGTTATAGATGACTAAGACAGCAGTTCTGGCATTTCAACTTGATTTAATGTAGGCCATCACTTAATTCATGCTTCAGTCAACCAATCAAATAAATTACTGATCCTTTTCTAACCTCTTGAGCTGAAGCATTGAATGAAGAAGCTGCACTTAGTAGGAGCTTATCAATAAATTCAAAGTGTACAACATTATGTTTAATGTACAATTATCCCACAACCTTATAGTCATTCTCACACACATTCCCAGGTTTCCATTTATATATATTTAGAAAGTTATGCTTTTTTTTTAGTGTAACATACTTCTTCTGGGGTCACTCTGTATTTAATATCTTGGGGTTTGTGGGTAATAACATCTAGTCATAGCTCTAGAAGCAAAAATGGATGGTGGTGTTAGGTTCTTGGAGCATGTCTTGGAGTATGTCTTTTAAAGTATATGCTTTAAAAGACATTGTCTGTGATGCCTTCAGGCTATGCCCCAGGTGCCACCTCAGATGATATCTCAAAGACCCTTCAGGTGCAGCCTAGTTAGTCTCATCAGATGGGGTAGAAGGGAAAATGGTTTTACTGGAGAAGGTAACTTAGCATACAAATACGGAAAAGTCTGTTCAAATGAGACTAACGGGGATGGTTCTGTTGGAGGAGTGATTCCATCAAATTTAGGGCTTCAACGGGCCCCAATTCTTGATTATCTTTCCATATGTCCTGTTTTTTTCCCAATCAATGCCCTCACTTTAATTTCAGATGGCATTTAATGTTGGAAGTTCAACTGGCTTTGTAATACAGCTACTCTTGTGATAGGACTCTGAGTTTGATTTTTGGCAATATCAGCTCTGATACTACAAGATATATACCTTTCTTTCTGGGCACAAGTGGCAATTTTCAGGTCTTCTATGTGGTGCTTGAGTTGTGGCTCTGAAACTATGAGCTCATCTTTCTCTTCACCACTCTGTCTAGTGAAAATAGGTCCAACCAACCACCTCTCTTACAGTTCTTAGTCATCAAATTTGTAGAAAAGTAGCAAATATGCAACCACTGAGAACCTTGTCACTCACAAGTATGTGATCACTGGTAGTGATATTTTGCATGTTTCTATTGCTACTTAATGATATGGATTAGCAGCACCCTCTACACTGCTGGAGATAGTCAGTAGCCCCTGTAAAACTAGCCAGACTTGAGAATCAAGTCAGAAAACTCATCCTCATGATTTTGTTCCTCTAGAACTGTCCTTGGTACTGAATAAATTATCCTGGGTTCTCTAGAGAAGCAAAACCAATGAAGAGCACATATATACAAATATATATAGTGAGAGAGTCATTTCAAGAAAATTGCCCATACTTTGTGGAGACAGACAAATCTTAAATCTGTGGACCAGGCATCAGGCTGGAGGCTTCCCCTGACTCATATGGTTGTGGGGTCTGATAAACCCAAAGTTTCCAGTCAGGTGGCAAGCTACTGGATCTCAGGTCTACAGGAAACAGTGAATCCTAAAGGTCACAAGGCAGGTTCATGTTCTAAGAACCATATTTCAGAGGATAATGACTCAAATGCAGGATTGAGAGAATAACTGCTGTGCCAGCATATGCATATATCCTTGGATGCAGGTCACATTCCCAAGGAAACTTTCCTTTGAACTTACTGTTCACATCAGATTGCAAAATGGAGGATGCTTATATAATATACACCAAACCACTGGGAATCATGGCTCAACCAAGTTGACATAAACTTTACAATGACAGATGGTGTGTCTATGACTTGTCACTTCTTAGACTTTCCTGTATGTCCCTATCAGGATTTCCTTTGCTTAATAGAACTCACATGTGTCTTATTTTATTATTTTTGCCAATGACTCAAGCTAGATTTACCATAAGGTGACTCATGAAAGCAGGTACCAGTTCAACCTACTGGGTTCACAATGAGTCAAACAGATGTTCTCATAAATATCCTTAGTTCATTTTCATGCTCAGGTTCAAGCTCTAAAGCTTTTCAAGGAAGTGTGTGTTCTTGATTTATTCTTAAAGGGACCAGACTTTAGATTTTCTAATACAGAACTCAGCTCTTGATACTAATGACTCTTAGTCTCTTCATGTGATAAAGAGGAATCCTACTGAGTACAAAAAAATAAATTGTTATTCTTTATATTTCTGTGATAAGTCATTTACACATCACTCATAATTTGATTACAGCTGAGGAGAAGTAAGAATGCTCTGTTTTCTTCCAATCCAGAGAATAAGATAGTACTAAGATGATTTATTTTTTTTTAAAAAAGAGGGTATTTTAAATTAAGAAAATATAAGTCTAAGAGAATGTATTGTGTTGGAAAAATCTGTGCAAAAGATCTTTTTGAAATGTTTAGAAGCAAAGATGGCACCTTGAGGACTAAGATGCACCTGACCCAAGCCATGGTGTATTTGCTGTTGGAAAGACTGGTGGTGTAGTGGGTAGGCACTCCTTGAATCCTCTATGAGATAGTTCTACTCTGTCTATAGGGTCACTATGAGTCAGAATAGATGATGGCAATGGGTTTGGTTTTCGAGTTTTTATATGCAAGTGAAAGCTGGAAAATGAATAAGCAAGACTAAAGAAGAATTGATGCATCTGAATTACGGTGTTGGCAAAGAATAGTGAATATACTCTAGACTGCCAGAAGAATGAACAGCCCTGTCTTGGAAGAAGTACAGTCGCAGTGCTGTTTGGAAGCAAGGATGGTGAGGCTATGTGTTGTATACTTTGGACACATTATCAGGAGGAACCAGTCCCTGGAGGACATCATACTTCATAGAAGGTCAGTGAAAAAGACCCTTGATGAGATGAACTGACACTGTAGCTGCAATGATGAACTCAAACATAGTAACAATTGTGAGGATGGCACAGGACTTGGCAGCTCTCTGTTTTATTATACCCAGGGTACCTATGAGTCAGAACCAACTCCAAGGCACCTATCAATGACAACAGGAGAGTCAGAGAAAAAAACAAGACAGAGAGAAGCTTAAGAAAAGGAAGGAAGAAAGTAAGGGAGGGAGAGAGTGAAGGAGGGAAGAAGGGAGGGAAGGAGGGAGGGAAAAAGGTAGGGGAGGAGAGAGGGAAGGAGGGAGGGAAGGAGAGAGGGAAGGAGGGAGGAAAGGAGGGAGGGAAGGAGGAAAGGAAGAAATCTTGATGGGAAACAAGATGTAGTGGTGGCACATGTGTTGGAGGACATATTAGAAAAGACAGACATTCTAAATTAAAAACTGCCTGTGATGGATACAGGTTGTGTCACACACATACCCTTTCTGGAATAAAGTTGTTGATCCTTCAGCTGTTGGGAATGCTGTCAGTTTCAAATAAGATTGTCAGCCTTCTTTGGAAATTGTCTCAGGTGAGGAAAACTACTTAAGGTCCCACATCTTTTCAGAGCTGCCTCATTCAATGATTGATCAACATAATGGTGTAAAGACTAGCCCCTAGCTCCAACATGGGATGTTTCTATAGGATTCATCCACCCCCAGTTCTAGAGTTCCATGTTGGAATTGGATGAAACCTTGGTTGGAACTGCATTATAGCTCAACTTCTTCTTCTGCCTAAACCTGCTCCCTCTTAGAACTGCCCCACAGCTTTGCCAAGATGGTAGTCTTTAATGAAGCAGACTGCCACATCTTTCCCCCTCAGGGAGTTGGCATATTTGGACTGGTTAGTAGAGAAATGCTTAACCACTGTGCAACCAGGAATCCTATTAATTTTAAGAGTACTTGTGGGGTTGAGTCAAGACGGCAGACTAGACACACGTGTCCTTAATTCCCTCTGAAAAATAAGGCCTGGATTGATAATTAAAAGGAGGCTTTTGGACACCCAGTAAGAATTTTGATACAGCACAGGGCTGCCAATTTGGACTACATGCCAATGAATGAGAAACTTCTCTTTCACTGACCCCCACCCTTGTTAAATGCCGGCTCTAGCGGACTGACGGTAACAGCAGTTTTGACTTTTTTTTTCTCTGTCTTAGCCAGCAGGCAGGCCTTCGGTTTGACTAGTAACAAAGCTCAGCTGCACTACTAACAGGATCAGCCGGTGGAATAGCCACATTTTGAGAACCTGGCTCTGGACTCTGTGCACCTTGGTCCCTCCACCCCATCTTTCCAAACTTCTGCCATTGAATCGCCTATATCACAGCGGGTGGGATAGCATGTGTGGGATGCCATCTTGTTCGGCTGGGAGACAGAGTTACCCAAATGGAGGATTCAACAGAGGATAATTCACAGGTTGGGAAGCACTGCCAACTTTTTTTTTTCCTCTGTCTTAACTGGAAAATGGGGTTTGGGCTTGACTGGCAGGAAAGCTCAGCAGCACTGCTGACAGCATCAGCAGGCAGAATAGCCACATTTTGAGATCATAGCTCTGGAATCTGTGAACCTTAGCCCCTCCACCCTCTCTTTCTGAAACTCCACCTTTGAATTGATTATTCTACAGTGGGTGGGAGAGCTTGTTCTACTGGGAGGCAGAGTTACCAAAATGGAGGCTTCAGCTGGGGCTAATTCCCAGGCTGGCAAGCAGTCCCTGCATGGGGAGTGCTTTTCCAGCAGAAAGGCTGTGTTTAGCACAGTGTCACCTTATGGGTGGGGCCCAGCAACAGACAACAGTAGGACAGTAGCCTTTCCATACTGTGAAGTAGTTTACAGCATCTGGGGTTGGATATAGAGCTGCTTACTTTGCCAGCTGGGAAGAGAGGCTTGCACATATGGAAGATGTCAAATAGCTTTTTCCTTTCAATTTAGACTACCTAGAGATATAACTGTGGTGCAGCCTGAAGGCATCTCTTCCAGCCTTTACTGACCCACATCATAGGGTCACCTGATGGCCTCCCGGTGACTCCATGAGTAGGGCCATGTTTTTGCTAGACAGGGGATGGAGACTGCTACCCCAAAGATGCCACTGGGCCCTGTCACTGGAGGACATAGAGGTGACTGGTGATCACCTTCCTTCTTAGACTGTATTTCAGATCCTATTAAGGTAACACTGGAGAAACCAAACAACTTTTAGATGCCCCCAAAGTAAAAAACTTTGGCCAGAAACTTAAAGAAAAATTCACCTATGGCTCTAGAAAGCCCTCAAAAGAAAGAACCAAGGAGCTTCCCAGATAAAGATGCCTTTCTGAAACTATCAGAGACTGCGTACAAAAGGATTAGATATAGAGTCCTCCTAGACATTGCACAAAACTTAGCAGAGAGCCAAGTGCAGCCGAGTCAGAAATGAAAAATTAAGCAAGCTGTTCAAACTGATGGAATGCCAGCATTCTGAAATCCAACAGATCAATAACAATATCAAAGACAGAAAATTCAATTCAAAGCCAAGAAAACAGAATTGAACAAATGGAAAATTGACTTTCTGAGTTGGAAGACAGAGCTACTGACTCCAGCATCTATGAGGAGACATCAGAGAAAAGAAGTAAGAAAAATGATGCATTAAGAAACATGTGGGACTCTATCAAGAGGAACAATCTATGATTAATTGGAGTTCCTGAACAAGGAAGGACACCTGAAAAGACAGAGAGGATTGTTGTTGAGCTACTGACAGAAAACTTCCCTGAATTTATGAAAAAAGAGAATTTACATATCCAAGATGCATATTGAACCCCACTCAATATAGATCCCAAAAGACTTCAAGACATGTTATAATCAAGTTTAACAAAATGAAACACAAGCAGAAATTCTCAAAAGCAGTGAGACTCAAAGAAAAGCTAACATTAAGAAGGAAAGCCTGTAGGTTTTCATCTGACTTCTCAGCAGAAACGATGCTGGCATGGAGGCAATGCGATGACACATTCAAAGCCTTGAAGGAGAAAAACTTCCAACCATCAATTATACATCCTGCAAAACTACCTTTCAAATATGAATATGAAACTAAGACATTTGTAGATGCACAGGAGCTCAGAGACTTTGTAAAAACCAAACCAAACTATAAGAAATACTGAAAGAAACTCTTGGCTTAGAAGAACAAAACCAGTAACTCTACACTTTAGGAGGCAACACAGAACACAGCATCCAGAAACTTACTCAGTTAGGGAAGGCACAAAACTCAATCAAAGTTATAATATTAAAGGAAGTGATCCAATGATCATTTCATGACAACTATGATATTATCTTATTAAAAAAAGGGATGTACTACAGTAGCTATACCCCTTCCAGATGAAGAGGAAGTTAATAACACATATAGAAGTTAAAATTGGGTTTGAACCTAGATTATTAAGAGAGATCACAGGGGTAGATGCAAAGCACAATGAAGATGCAACATTATCAAATCAAGAAACGTAATACAGGAGTCTGAACAAACACAAACTCAACACTGAACAGGATGAAAAATCAACCCATAAAGATAAACGTCCCAGAACAGAATAGTAAGAGCAACAGACAAAACATCAACACAAAACTAAGCACATCACAATGACAGCACTAAATACATACATATCAATAATTACATTGAAGTGGACTGAATGCTCCAGTAAAGAGACAATGAGTGACATCTTGAATCAAAGGACGTGACCCATCTATATGTTGCTTACAAGAAACTCACCTTAGACTTAAAGATATGAATAAAATGAAAATTAAAGGATAGAAGAATATGTACCAAGCTAACAATATACAAAAAAGAGCAAGTGTAGCAACACTAATCTCAGATAAAATACATTTTAATGTAAACTCCATCATTACAGATAAGAATGGACACTATTTATTGCTGAAAGGTTCAATACACAGGCAGGATTTAACAATACTAAATATTTATCCACCCAATACTAGATCATCTAAATACATAGAAGAAACACTGAGTACACTGAAAAACGAGATAGATCACTCCACAATAATAGTGAGAGACTTCAACACTTCACTCTCAGTAGTGGACAGATCTTCTAGTAAAAAGCTCAAGACGCAGAAGATCTTATTACCACAGTTAGCCAATTAGACCTCATCAACATACAGAACTTTCTATCCATAAGCAGATAACTGCACCTTCTTCTCCAATGCACATGGAACATTTTCCAGAATAGACTGTGTGTTAGGACACAAAGCAACTCAACAAAATCCATACTGTTGAATTATTGCAAAGCATCTTCTCAGACCATAAAGGCATAAAAGCTGAAATCAATAGCAGAAAAAAAGCATAATTAGAAAGAGAAGTTAAAGTGAAGGAGCTAGATAGACATTTCTCTAAAAAGGATATCTAGGCAGCAGAAAGACACATGAAGAATTGTTCATGATCATTAGCTATTAAATCAAATCAAAACTACAATGAGATATCATCTCACAACAGCAAGGTTGGCCATGATCCAAAAAACACAAAACAACATAGGCTGGAGAGGCTGTGGAGAAATTGGAACTCTCCTACACTGCTGATGGGAATGCAAAATAGTACGACCTTTTTGAAAACAGTCTAGTGCTTCGTTAAAAAGCTGGAGATAGATATACCATTTGATCCTGTAATTCCACTGCTCAGAATTTATCCTTCAGAAACAAAGGTTGTCACATGACCAGACACATGTACATAAATGTTTGTTGCAGCACAGTCTACAATAGCAAAAAGTTGGAATCAACCCCGAAGTCCATCAACAAATGAATGGATGAGCAAACTATGGTACATATACTCAATGGAACACTATGCTATGATAAAAAAACACGACAGTTTTAGAAAACATCTCATAACATGGTCTCATTTGGAAGAGATCATGCTGAGTGAAATCAGTCAGTGTCAAAAGGACAAATTTTGTATGAGACCCCTGTTAGAAGGACATAACAAGAGAATCATCCATAGAAGAAAATGACTGTGTTGGCTACATGGGTGAGTGGGGCTGAGAGTTTATCATAGATGAATTAACTGATAGATGTTACAGATTTTATTTTTCAACAACATTATCAAAAAGATAATTCATCATGACCAAGTTGGATTACTACCAGGGATGCAAGGCTGGCTCAGCATCAGAAAAATGATTAATGTGATCAACCACACAAATAACACAAAAGACAAGAATCACCTGATTTTTGTCTACTAATGCAGAAAAGGCATTTGATAAAGTCCAACACCCACTCATGCTAAAAATTCTCAGTAAAATAGGAATAGATGGTAAATTCCTCAATGCAATAAGGGCCATTTATACAAAGCCAACTGCCTACATCATCCTGAATGGAGAGAGACTGAAACAATTCCCCTTGAGAATGGGAACTAAACAAGGATGCCCACTCTCATCTCTCCTATTCAACATTGTGCTAGAAGTTCTAGCCAGAGCAATTAGACAAGACCAAGAAATAAAGGGAATCTGCATTGGGCATTGTCAAAGAAGAAGTAAAAATCTCCCTATTTTCAGATGATATGATTGTATACATAGAGAATCACAAAGAATCTGTAAGGAAACTACTCAAACTGATAGAAGAGTTCAGCAAAGTCTTAGGATATAAGATAAACTGAAGTAAATCAGTAGGATTCCTTTATGTCAACAACGAGATTACTAAAGAAGAAATCACAGAGCCAGCCAAGTGCCTTTGAGTTGGATCTGACTCATGGCAACCCTAGAAATCACCAAGTCAATACCATTTACTATAGCCACCAAGAAGATAAAATACCTAGAAGAAATCTAACCAGAGAAATAACAGAGCTTTACAGACAAGAACTACAAGATCTTACTACAAGAAACTAAGAGGGACTTACATAAATGGAGAAGCCTACCTGACTCATGGACAAGAAGACTTAACATTGTAACAATGTCTATTTTACCCAGAGCAATCTACTTATATAGTGCATTCCAAATACAAATTCTAGTGACATTTTTTTTTTAATTCTTTGCTTTCCTTTATTTAACTCACAATGAATATTTCTGTCCTTCGAAGTAATTTATGTTTAGATTATTTTTGTTGTTTTATAATATTTTTCCCCAAGGTTGTAAATCTCTTTTTTTTTTATTATGACTGAGTGAAAATGTACATTCCCATGTAAATTTACATGCCCACCTATATGCAACTTCCACTGCTCTCCCTGCCCAGTGACAGCACACTATTCCTCTCTGCTCCATACCTGTCTCATCCTTCTAACAGTCTCCTTTCCTCTCCTCTCCACCCACTCTCCTTCCTCCAGCCAGAGGTCAGCAGGATGATATCCTATAGATGCATAGAACCATAAAGTGCATCCAATATATGGTCACCCTGCATCGCCAAGTCCAATCCATTTGTGTCTGAAGAGTGGGCCTTCGTTATGATTTGTGGGCAAGGGCAGCATCAGGGCCAGGGGCCATTTTCCCAGGGGAGATGGAGAAACAAATTGCCAACTTTGTATGGAAAGGGAAGAAGCCTCGGATAAGTAAAGTACTACTGAAGAAGAAGAACACACTGGGAGGCCTCTAATTACCTGACTTTAGAACCTGTTACACTACCACAGTTGTCAAAATAGACTGATAATGGTGCAAAATGAGGCATATTGACCAACGGAACAGAGGTGAGGCCCCAGAGATGCTACCATCTTCCTAAGAGACGTTGATATTGACAAACTCCCTAAGAGTTTAAGCTAGGGTAAAAGCAATCTCTTTAACAAGTGGTGCTGGCAAAATTGAACATCCATCTGCAAAAAACTGGAACAAGAGCCATATCTCACACCTTCTACAAAAACCAAATCAAACTGGATAAAATACCTAAATATCAAATCTAAAATAATAAATCTCATCCAAGAAAAAATAGGATCAACAATGGAAGTTTTAATACATAACATAGACAGACTTCAAAATCTGGCAAAGCACAATCAACAGAAGAAAAAAATAGATAAATGGAAACTACTAAGAATCAAACACTTTTGCTCATCCAAAGACTTTATCACAATAATTAAAAGGCCACCTACAGAATAGGAAAAAAAATATTTGGCAACTATATGTCAGACCAACATCTGATCTCTATAATCTATAAGGTACCACAAAATATCAATAAGAAAAAGATAAATAATCCAATTAAGTGATGGGTGAAGGAGATGTACAGACACTTCTCTAAAGAGGCTATCCAGGCACCAAAAAAACAGATGTGGAAATGCTCATAATCATTAGCTATTAAAGAAATTCAAATCAAAACTGTGATGAAGTATCACCTCACCCCAACAAAGTTGACCATGATCAAAAAAACAACAACGAATGTTCGAGAGGCTGTGGAGAATTTGGAACTCTCCTACACGGTTAGGGAGATTGCAAAATGGTACAACATCTTTGGAAAGCAATCTAGTGCTTCCGTAAAAAGCTGGCAATAGATATACCATTTCACCCAGTAATTTCACTGCTTGTAATACACACTACAGAATCAAGATCATTCACCCAGCAGATAATATGCACATGAATGTTTATTGCAGCACAGCCCACAATAGCAAAAATTTGGAATCAACCCATATGTCCAGTAACAGATAAATAGATAAACGATGGTATATATACTCAATGGAACTGTGCAATGATAAAGAGCAATGATGATTTTAGGAACCATCTCATAACCTGTTTTCAACTGGATGACATTATGTTGAGTGAAAGTAGTAAGCGGCAAAAGGACAAATATTGCATGAGACCCCTATGATGAGAACTTAAAAATAGACTCATGTACGGAAGAAAAGACTCTTTGACAGCTGCAAGGGTGGGGAGGGAGAGCGTTGGTTGTAGATTAGATAGTTGACAGAAATTTGGTTGGGTGAAATCAGTGACAGCACACATTAGAAAGAAGATCAATTTAACTGGACTTCAACATAACATGAATACTCCTCCATTCTCAACTCAGTACCACAAGGACAGAGTAGTAGGGTCAGAGGTCCATACTCTCAGGGGATATTGAGACCCATTGGCATAACTAGCCTATTGCTAAGAGAGTCTTCTGTACTCCATATTGGTGAGTGGCATCTGGGGTCTTAAAAGCTAGCAAGCTGCCATCTAGGGCATACCAAATGGTCCCAACTCAGCAGAAACAGATGATCACCAAGGACCAAAATGTCATGGGTGAAAGAGAACCCAGAAGACAGATAGACCCACATTTGAGTGTGTGACTACATCGACATGTGACCAGAGGAACCAGATGGTGCCCAGCCACCACCAGTGATAGCTGTGATAGGGCTCACAAAGTTGAGCCTCACTGGCAACATGAGAATGAAAAAGGGTGCACCCTGAGAACTCCACTAAAAGACCACAATTGATGGTCCCTGGGCCTCGGGGTTCACCTGGGAAAATAGCCCCTTGTCCTGATGCTGCTCCTGTCCGTAAATCATTACTGAAGTCAAATCTCCAGACAAGAATGGATTGGACTCGTTGACACAGAGTGATCATATTATGTGTGCACTTCATGATTCTATGCAATTATAGGATGTTGTTCTGCTGACCTCTCATGTGAGGGAGGGGAGAGGGCAGAGAGGAGGGGGCAGAAGATTGCTAGGAGGATATGACAGGTATAAAATGTATAGAAGGAGTGTGCTGTCACCAGCAGGGACAGCAGTGGGAGCTGCACGTAGGCAGACATGCAAATTTATATTGGATCGTGCACTTTCATTCACAGTAAATAAATTAATAAATAAAGAGTACTTCTTAGTAAATGTCTTGCTCTTCAGTGTCGCTCTCAAAGCTCATTCCTGAGAACTCAGCCTGCAATTATACACATTCAGCCCTCTGTACTCTAGAGAACTGTATTTCAAAGCATGGTCTCTAAACCACTCATGTTAGACTCAACAAGAGCACTAATTAAAATGTAGATTCCTACCTGACCCTGAAACTTCTTAATCAGATTCTCTGATGACACACCCTAGGTGTTTGTATTTTTAACAAGTTCCCCAGATAATTTTGCTGCAAATTAAATTTGAGAATCACTGTTTTTAGACAGTACAGGGTAAAAAAGACTAAAAGAAGAACTCTTGGAAGGCCTTAATTTCTAACCATATCACCTGCAGAAGACACCAGGCACATTATAAAATGCTGAATCCTGATAGCATCAGTTAAGTGCTCATCTTATTTTATGAGAGAGTCTTCTAAATTTTCACTAAGTATTTCCTGTTTGTCACTGACAAATTCTACAAAAACAGTTTTTAAGTTAATGTCTTTCTGTGCATGAGTTTGTGTGCATGTGTGTTGCATGGGTATGTATATTTTTTCTCTTACTTTTGCTAAGCTATCAGATGGGTTACCATTTTGCTTGTCCTTTCTGTTCCCTTTTGGCAGATGGCAGGTAGCTGATACCATTTGAGAGTATGTTTTAATCTATTTTGGCAGCACCTGTGTGGCATGTAGAATCCTATAATGAATGTCAGGTGACTTATAAAACTGTATGATGTCACTTGGCCAATAAATTGTCCTGAAACAGTGATGTGATTGTGTCCGAAGTTTTCACACTGAAGCTACAACACAGGAGGCTTTCTGACTGCCGTGATGATTGGCCTCTGACCATTCCCTTTTACACGGCTCATCCAACCAATTCCTAGTTATGGCCCTGAGCTATTTTCTGAGGACAAATGGTGGCTGTTTCTTTATTTCATCTATCTTAGCTGGGGCAAAGAAGATCACAAAGAACTGCATCCCAATGATTTGATTTCTGTTTTTTGGAAACCATGTACTAGGACTTGCATGAAGATGGGTGACTCTCTTTTGGTTTTATGACTCTTGTCCTTTGTGTCTCAGTATTGACAGCAGACTGTCACCTTGCCTGGGAACTTCACTTTCCAGGTCATTGCAATGTCAAACGAACAAAATCAATTCTCACTGCCATCTCATCTCTCTGGCCCAGGGGTAAAACACCGAGCTTTCTTGCAGGGCAGTATAGCTCACAAATACTCATTTTGATCTTTCTATTGAAATTGCAATTTGCTCAGTAACCTCATGTATTGCTTTTCCTACTAGTAAACATCAAAATGTTTCTTTAAAGGCAGGTAGATTATAGCCACTCCCTTCCCAACCCACTGGTGAGAGAGGCCAAAGTAATAATTGGTATGGGGTCTAGGTTGGTCAGGAGGCTCAGCTTTGTTCTTCTACAGTTTGCTTGGTAACTTGAGAAAGCCGAGCAGGGTCTTGGGTCTGTTTCATAATCCATAAAATGGGCCTGGGCCTGGTTCTGGCAACTGGTCATGTGGTAATGTTTAGATTGATTTGTTCAGGTATATTTTGAAATCCTGATGTCCTGTGGCATTATAAACAGAAAGCTGTTTATTTCCTTTAACACAGCCCAATATTGTTAAAAGAATAATTTCCTTAATTTTTCCAGAAGAGTAAAATACAAGATGGAAAATTGCTAGGGACCAGTAAAAACTTCAAAAACCTTCTGTTTCAGGGGGAGTTAATCCAAAAAATGAAATACAAGAGTTAAAAAAGGACAAATGACCCAAACTTGACTAATTAACTAGGTTTTAAGAAAAACAGAGAACTGAATTAAATGCAGGTATTTTAGGTCACAATAATCTGTCTATTTAAAATATCTGGATAACTTTGGGAGAAGGCTCAGAATCCAGAATCAACAGGATTTAATTAACAAAATTAAGGGATGTTAAATAGCCCCAAGAGTTTTCAAGGACTATACAACGACTCTCTATCTGTCTTTAGGTGCTACCTGATTCTAAAGCAGAGAGTATACTAAATCCTTTTTTACTGGATTCTTTCTAGAAAATATTTGTTATCCACTTGAGGCCAAAGATCAAAAATAAACATAGGTATATTAATTCACAGTGGGAATTCAGGGTCTCTGAAATGTAAAAGAAGAAAGGCTGCACTTTTTTTCTCACCTTTCATCCAGAAGTTAACACCTTCAGGAAGCTGGCTTAAAGAGATGCTGATATTTAAGAAATAAATTAGAGGTTTGTTATTACACAACTTGTTTTTACATGGATGTTGCATAGATTAAATCATATGCTTCCAAACATCACAATCCTATATGCTGGAAGTCAGAAATAAAGTATTTGGTATAATGTGAGTTCTAAAATATATCTTGATACCATCAGTGGAATATACAGTGGTATGCTGGTAAGACAGTACTCTGTAATGAAAAAAAGAAAAACACCCCTAATTTGTAGTGTTTGGTGATTTCTGTGGTCTAAATGCTATTACTAGAGCTGCAAACTTCTTGAGTATTTAGGAATCAGTTCTCATGAGCTGGTGTAACCATCTTCTCCAGCACACCACTACATGCTATAAAGATACAGAAGTGATCCTGTTATTTGGGTAATCAACAAGTATTTGTTAATAACTTCTGACATGCACCTACTCAGCAGATCTGTTGTCATTGTCATTGTTGTTATTGTTAGCTGCTGTGGAGTCTGACTCTACTCCTGGTGACCCTATTCACAAAGAGATCAAATCACTGTGATGGTTTCTCTTTGGCTAATTTTCACAAGTAGATGTCCAGGTCTATAAACTAGAAATAGTCTGTCTTAGTCTGGAAGTTCCATGGAAACCTGTTCAGCATAGCAAAAATGCAAACTTCCACTGACAGACAGACTGTGGCTGCACATGAAGTGCATTGGTCAGAAACTGAGCCTGAGTCTCCCACAAGGAAGGGGAGAATTCTACAAGTGAACCAACACTGCCCTCTTGCAAATCTAGGCTCATCTTCGCCTTCTGACAAAACCAAAGTTCTTAGATTATACTTTGCAGGTGCTAGATTGAGCAAAGAAAATGATTTCCCAAAAACGAATGGATAAGTTGCAAGGGAGTTTCTAGAATTCCTAACAAGCAATACTATGCTTCTGAATAAATACTGGGCTCCACACAGTGGCAAGTTTATTCAGCACATACTATGTGCCAGGCACTGTTCTATGCTTATGACACTTCTGAAAAAACAGATCTCTGCCTATTTGGAGCTTAATGTGTAGTAAAATTAGCTACCTATTCTAATAAGAATTTCTAGGGATTTGTAGAAAGGAAGGAGAAAAGAGTAATATAGAAGCATTATGATTATGGGAATAAAGATTTGTTTGGTCAGTCAGAATGCTGATAAATTTACGAGATATCTCTTCAGCTCCAGAAGAGAGACAGCCGGATGACTATTCAGCATATGTTAACTTCAAAACAAAATCCACATATTGCAACGCACTGATTTTATATGTAGCTTCTTATTAGCCGAAATGTCAATTGAATTGCTAATGTATAAACAATAAAAGCAGCAGTTGTGGATATTGTAGTTGCCTTAGATATACAGGGCCAGACTTCTAAGGAGTTGTTGTGGATGGTACCTCCTTGACACAGCTGCATGATTTTGCATTACCCTGCAGTCCAATCCTCTTTCTACTGCCCTGTCAGCACACTTCCATAAACAAGGCATTGAGGGTCTTTCTAAGTGTTAAGGAAAAAGATACAGAGCTATGAATTAGTCATTGGTACCTTAGCTCAGCACCTTAACTTAAAACAGCTAATTCAGAAGACAGCCTGAGACAGAAAGATTCGAAAGGCTTGAGGCACAGGGGTTTGGCTGTCTGTGGGGAGTCAGTATGCTGGTGGGCTAGGAAAAAAACAAAAACAAAAAAAAAGAAAAAAAAACTTTACAAAAGACAGGAAGAAAGAAATGTCAGATGCCATAGTTTGTCAAGAAAATAGATCTTTTTTCCCTGGGCAAACCCTGGTAACAGTGCTTAAGTACTATTGCTGTGAAACAAAGGGTTGGCAGTTTGAATCCACCAGGTACTTCTTGGAGACTCTATGTGGCAGTTTACCTCTGTCCTGTAGGACTGCTGAGTTGGAAATGATATGACAGGAACTCCCCTCCGGCCTCATTTTGGGCACAGTGTTTTGAAATAAGCAGAGGGTAGTGGTGTACACTCTGAGGTGCAGTGTAGGATGCTAAAGGCTATCTCCCTCAATTGTCTTGAACATCTCCTTAGGTCTACCTTCACTCTAGATGCTCTTCATCACCAAGCCCCGCACCTTGCTTATGTTGTTATTGGCAGGTGTTGAGTGGGTCCTTGCCTCATGGTAACCCATGTCTTACAGAGTAGAACTGCTGCTCCATAGGGTTTTCTTGACTATGATTTTACAGAAGCAGATTGCCAGAATTTTCCTTCTTAGCAGCTGGTGGTTGGGTGCAAACTGTTTACCTTTAAGTTAGCAGCTAATCACAAACTGTTTGTGCCACACAGGGTCTTAGCTTGTTCGTAATAGGTATGGAGTGATCAAACATGACTTTCTTCCCAGCCAGCTCTAATCTGAAATAATCTGCCACCTCCTGAATTTCCATCTCTCATCAGATCTCTTTAGACTGTGGAATTCAAGGCCTTCCAAATGATGATGAATGTGACTCCATGTTTGACATATGTATGAAATCTGATGGGATGAACTTGAACTTGCTGTTAATGGTTACTGAGAGGCAAGTTTCCATCTCTGCATTTTCTTTACCACTCCACCCTCCTCCCTATTGAATAGAATGTACTTAATTAGTGTTTTTCATGGGAGTGTCTCACTGTTCTCATATATTTACGGAACTATTTGCCACTGCAAAGGAAAATGATTGTTTTTATGTACTTGAACTTCTGAATGTCTCCCATTGTCTGTGTTACTATTTAGAATTCCAGAACTTTAATAGTCTTATAATATGTGAGTTGAAAATCTATGTATATTCATAATTTTATCAAATAATTGTTTACTGGGATTATTTCAGTCTGAGTATTTTTTCATTCCCTCCATGTAAAATATAAACTACTCAAACTCTTTTGCTCAGTGCTCAAGAAGGGAAAGCATAACATCAGTTATCTTTCAGAGATGAAAGGAAAACACCGATGTAAGCCTTTGTAGCATTCTGTAAAATGCTACTTGATTTGTCTACTAGTTGATCCCTAGGATTTAAAGCTTTACTTACTGTCTAAGACAAACATGGTTAGCTGTGGGAAGTCATCCTTCTGAAATTCAGTACTGGGGTTCAGGCTGGTAGAAATCCTCCTTTGAGTTCTTGAATTTCCCTGGGTCTAGAGGCAGGTGTAGGAGATTTCCCCAGAAGTGATACTTTGGGGAGACAATCAGGATCTCCTGGGAACCATCTCTTTTCTTGCTCATTCAGCATATTCAGGTCATCCATGAACGGCAAACAGAAAGAAAAAAAATAAAATTCAACCTCCATGCTGCAAAGCCTGCCAGAGTACTAGTAAGAAGTCAAACTTAGGCAAGGATGAAATGCTTTCCATGCCACCATAGAGTACTAACCTTTTGTTTGGTCCTTTTATGTTTTGATAACGTTGGGTGAGGGTTGGTTAGATGGGTGTACCTTCTTGCCACTTTAATCGTTAACACAGACCTATTGGACTAGTGTAGTTCACTGACACATGAGGCAAATTTAGTGGGTTAAATTGCTTTCACTTTGGTAAAGGTGGAGTCAGCTGAAGTTTATAACCCTATCGAAGGGTCTTGTGAGAATCTGCTTGTCTATTTCTGAGGAAATGATTGCATCTTAAGGATTTAACTGATTCTGAGGTCCTTTACTCCTCTGCTTGGCTGGACTATGCAGCAAAAATTTATTTCATCTTTTACTCTACTCAATACATGACTCAAACTCATATATATGTATCCTGAGAGCGTAAGACAAGGTTAGGTTTGTAGAAGTGAACTTTTTTCCTCAAACACTCCTTCTAGAAGCAGAAACAATATAAAGACAGAGAATCTGCTAAATTGACAACTAGGAACCTAAGACTGACAGGGTACACCTGACTCAACACTTCCAAGCCTGTCTGTGATGCTCTTCCCCGAGTATCCCATTGCTAACCATCATTGCACCATCTTAGATACCTGTCATTGTACCATCTTGGGTTCCAGAAATTTTCCCTCACCTGAGCACCAAGATACTAACTGTCATTGTGCCTTCATTTCCTGCCTCAAGCCTGACATGAGATAGAATATCACATTTTCCCTCAATGATAGAATGCACAAATAAATCTTAACACATATACACATAGTTAAAAGGTAAAGATCACTGAGTAAATGTTGAATAAGTCCTTGTGTGCCTAGTGTGACTCGACCTCAGAAGTTCTTTTTTGCCAGTGCAGCCTGAGTTTTTGTTGTAAAGAGCTCCCAATCCATGTGGAATTCAATCCTGAGTGGCTTTCATGGTAGGATAAGTCATGTATACTAACTGCTTGGCTTGTCAGTTCCCATTACATTTTTTCCCTCATTGTAAATCTTTTTCTTGCATTTCTAAGCAGTATCTTTACTTCTAACATTGTCCTGTGGTTCCTCAGCAAGGTTTCCCAATGAGCCTCTATCTTCAGTTTGCAGCCTTTTATGCAGTAGACAATCTCTCATTTCGTATTTTACATATACTGTGGAAAAATAGTTTCAGAGTTTCAGGATACTGTACAAATTAAAAGTAATAAATAATAATAATAATAATAAACCCCAAACACATAAATCTGAAAGGACTAAAGAGGGCAGATGAAGTGATTTCCTGGGGCTCTAATAAACGAAACAGATTACTTAAGGGAATCAAAACAAGTGTGGAACAAGTCCTGCTCAGTGTTTCAACTCAAAAGACAATGAAGCTATACTTAAGTAAAATTTCCAAGGGCCATTAATTAGCCCTGTTTCTTTCTAAGATGTAAAATCTAAAAAGTACAGAGTAGCTTTTGGTCCAATCATCGGTGATACTGGACCAACTAGATTCTATGCAAGCAAAGAATGATTGTTGGTTAATGTTGGCTAGTGAATGTGATCATTTCAGGTGATAATTCGAAATAATTTTGTTTCAAATTGGCTTTTTCCTCTCTTAATAGAAGAGTCTTCCTGCTTAAATGTTCAATTTATATTTAGTCAAAGTCTCTTGTGGTGCAAATTACTAGTGCACTTGGTTGCTAACTGAAATGTTGGAGGTTCAAGCCCCCCAAAGGTGCTTTGGAAGAAAATTCTGATGATCTACTTCTGAAGAAGTAGATTGAGAATGCTGTGGAGCACAGTTCTACTCTGACATGCGTGGGGTCACCAGGAGTTAGAGCAGACTCAAAGGCAACTGCTTTTTTTTTCAAATATATAGTTATTTTAAAAAAAAAATTATGCACTGTCTTAGTCATCTAGTGCTCCTTTAGTAGAAATACCACAAGAAGATGGATTTAACAAAAAAAGTTTAATCGTGCACAGTCCAGTACTCTACAAGTCTGAATTCAGATTATCCATTCCAGAGGATGGCTTTCTGTCTTTCTCGGCTCTAGGGAAAGGTCTTTGTGTTGCATCAGTGTTTTTGTGGTCTGAGAGCATCTTGATGTAGAAACCTGAGGTCCAGACTACATGCTCTGCACTCAGTGCTATTTTCTTGATAGTATCAGGTCCCCTCTCTCTGCTTGCTTACTTTTCCTTTCTCTCTTGTAGGATAAAAGCTAGTGGAAGCCACACTCCGAAGAAACTACCTTTGCATTGAAACAGGAAGGTAACCTTAGGAAGGGTGTTACAGTCACATCCAAATCCTCTTTAACACAATCTACCCTATTAACCACAGGCAGAGATTAGGATTTACAACATAGGGAAATCACAAAATGGAGGGCAGTTACACAGTCCTGGGAGTCATGGAAGGAGCAGAACAAATAAAAATACTGCAAAAATTTGTACCAATGGGACAATTAGCCAAGTTTACTATTTGAGAAGGCTGAAAAGGCTGCGTGAAAAAGTTAGACTAAACAACCCCAACTTTTCACCACCAACTCATGGCTCTTGCCTCATGACAACACGCCAGCTCACATGGCACTCTGTATGAGGGAGTATTTAGCCAATAAACAAGTAACTGTATTAGAACACCCTCACCTGACCTGGCCCCCAGTGACTTTTTTCTTTACCCACAGATAAAGGAAATATTGAAAGGAAGACATTTGGTTGACATTCAGGGCATCAAGGGTAATGTGACGGCAGCTCTGATGGCCGTTCCAAAAGAAGAGCTCCAAAATTGCTTTGAAGGATGGACCAGACTCTGGCATCATTGCATAGATTTCTAAGGGGAATACTTCAGAGGTGACCATAGTGATTGTCATGGATTGAATTGTGTCCCCCCAAAAATGTCTGGGTTGATTTGACTTGGTTATGAGTCCCAGTATGACACAATTTCTCCCATGTGTTGTGAATCCTGCCTCTGTGATATTGATGATGGAGAATGGGAAGCAGTTGTGCTGGTGAGGCAGGACTCCAGTTACCAGCTGTGGAACATATGGGAGAGAAGTGAGCATAGAGAATTGGGAACCTCATACTACCAAGAGAGCAACATGATCAAGAGAAGTTCCTGTGCTGAGATGCTCTCCCTGGATTTGGACTTAACCTACCAGGCTGTGATAAACTCTCTTGCTGAATGGACTTACATTTGTAAATGGCTGTGCGGCTTATCGTGCTGTGACGATAAAAATGTTTCTTCATACAGCCTTCCACTGGTGGTATTTTCTGCTGGAGCAGTACCAGGTGACTAAGACAGTGATATTCAGCAATGAGGTATGTAACACTTTTTCTAGGATGAGTTCACAAAGCTAATTGTCAGACCTCGTGTATTTGAAGTTTCTTTTTTAGCTAGGGACAGTTAGATTTTCCATAACGGAGAAGACTTAAAGAGAAAATACTGCAGGAGGGAAGGGACATATTGACAACACTTTTGCTCTCTAAGTAGTAAAAAACTGATAGAGCATCCTTCTTCACATGAAAGTTGCTGTGAAAAAGAAGAGGCTGAAGTCGCTGAAAAGGAGTCTAAACCATTCAGTGGGAAGATTTCACCACTTTTTTTCTTTTTTATTGTGATTAAAAGTATACAATCCAAATCAATTTTGCATGCCTGCCTATCTGCAGCACTTTCTGCTCTCCTTACCCCCTGATAGCACACTCCTTGTTTTCATTTCATACTTGCTGTATCATCTTAACAAGCTCCTGCCCCCTTTCTCCATCTTCTTTTCTTTCATCTAGACAGACTAGTAGGATAGCCTCCTGTAAATACCTGGAACCATAGAGTACACATACCATATGGTCACATTGTATCCCAAAGTCTAGCCCATTGTTGTCCAAAGAGTTGACCTCAGTAGTTTTTTCTAGACAGGGGAAGCAGCAGGTCTAGGGACCATATTCCCAGGAGATCCCGTGGGCCGTCGGACCATCAGTTGTGGTCTTTTACTAGAATTCTTGAGCTGCTTCCCTCTTTTTCTCGTATTACCATATGGACTCCACATTGTGTGCCCCATTACAGCTGTCTTTGTGGTGGCCAGGCACCATCGAGTCCTGGTCACATGTTGATACAATCTCCAGCTCATGTTGGTCCTCTGTCTTCTGGTCTCCCCTTTTCTTAGTCTTTGGTGTTCTTGGTGATCATCTGTTCTGGACGAGTTGGGACTGTTTGGCATACCTTAGATGTCAGCTTGCTAGCTTTTAAGACCCCAGACACAACTCACCAATATGGGATGCAGAAGACTCTCTTAGTAATAGGTTCATAATGCCAAATGACCTCAATGTCCCCTAACAGCATGTCCCAAGACGGTGCCCCCACTACTCTTGTCCTTGTAATATTGGGTTGAGATTAGAAGAGCTCTCCGTTTATGGTGAAATCCAGTTAAGTTGATCTACTTTTCTACTGTGTGTTGCAACTGCTTTCACCCAACCAAATTTTTATCAACTAATCTGTGACCAACCTTGGCCCTCCCTCTCCACTGTTGTAGCCATCTAAGAGTCTTCTGTACATAAGTTTATTTTTAAGTCTTTACATCAGGGGTCTCATACAATATATGAATATATGTTCTTTTGCTGCTGACTGATTTCATTTAGCATAATGTCTTCCAATTGAAACCAGGTTATGAGATGTTTCCTAAAATCACTATTTTTTAAAATCATTGTATAGTGTTCCATTAAATACATGTGCCACCCATTCATCTACTGATGGGCATCTAGATTGATTCCATCATTTTGCTATTGTAGACTGTGCTGCAATAAACATTCAGGTGCATTCCGAGCAGTGGGATTACTGGATCCAATTGTATATCTATTTCCAGCTTTTTAAGGAAGTGCCAGATTGCTTTCCAAAGACATTGTACCATTTTGCAATCCCACCAACAGTGTAGGAGAGTTCTGATCTCTCCACAGCTTCTCCAGCATTTGTTGTTTTGTGTTTTTTGGATTATGGTCAAACTTGCTGGGGTGAGATGGCATTCTCATTGTAGTTTTGATTTGGATTTCTCTAATAACTAATGGTCATGAGCATTTCCTTTTGTTTCTCTTGGCTGCCTAGACGTCCTCTTTGGTGAAGTGGCTGTCCATCTCCTTTGTCCATCATTTAATTGGGTTATTTACCCTTCTCTTGTTGGTATTTTGTGGTACCTTGTAGATTACACAGATCAGATGTCAGTCCAACATACAGTTGCCAAATACTTTTTTCCCCTTTTGTGGGTAGTCATTTAAATCTTTTGATAAAGTCTTTCGATGAGCAAAAGTGTTTGATTCTTAGTAGTTCCCATTTAACTATTTACTATTGTGTTGCTCGTGCTTTGTTAGTGATATTTTGAAGTCTGTCTAAGCTGTGTATTAGAATTTCCATTGTTAACCCTATTTTTTTCTTGTGTGATCTTTATCATTTTAGGTTTGATATTTATATCTGTGATCCATTTTGAGTTAATTTTTTTTGTAAAGTGTGAGATATGGGACTTGTTTTAGTCTTTTGCAGATGGATATACAATTTTGCCAACACCGTTTGCTAAAGAAACTGTTTTTATCCCAGTTTATAATCGTAGGGCCTTTGTCCAACATCAGTTGTTCAGAAGAGGGTAGTTGCATCTCTGGTATCTCAACTCTGTTCCACTGGTCTATATGTCTCTTTTTGTACCAATACCAGGCTGTTTTGACTACCATGACAGTGTAATCGGTTCTAAGGTTGGGTAGAAGGAGGCCTCCCACTGTGTTCCTCTTCTTCAGTAGTGCATTACTTATCCAGGGTTACCTCCTTTCCCAAAGTTGGTGATTTGTTTCTCCATCTCATTAAAAAATGACATTGGAGTATGTATTGAGACTGCATTGTACATGTAGATCACTTTAGGTAAAACAGACATTTTCACAAGGTTAAGTCTTCCTAGCCATGAGCAGGGTAGGTTTCTCCATTTATGTAAGTCTCTTGGTTTCTTGCAGTAAGGTCTTGTAGTTCTCTTATTTCTCTAGTTAGATTTATTCCTAAGTACTTGATCTTCTTGGGGGCTATAGTAAATGGTATTGATTTAGTGATTTGTTCTTTGATGATCTCTTTGTTGGTATAAAGGAATTCTACCAATTTCCTTATGTTT
Source organism: Heterohyrax brucei (assembly GCA_028571685.1). Classification (NCBI taxonomy): domain Eukaryota; kingdom Metazoa; phylum Chordata; class Mammalia; order Hyracoidea; family Procaviidae; genus Heterohyrax; species Heterohyrax brucei. The sequence goes on from CM053158.1 coordinate 67,756,249, forward strand.
GTCTTATATTCTGATACTTTGCTGAACACCTCTATTCATTCCAATAGTTTGTTTATGGATTCTTTAGAATTATCTGCATATACAATCATATCTTCTGCAAAAAGGGAGATTGTCACTTCTTCTTTGTCAATGTGGATACCCTTCATTTCTTTGTTTTGTCTAATTGATCTGGCTAGAACTTCTAGCACAATGTTGAATAGAAGTGGTGAGAGTGGGCATTCTTGTCTAGTTCATGTTCTCAAGGGGAATCCTTTCAGTCTCTCTCCATTCAGGATGATGTAGGTGGTTGGCTTTGCGTAGATGGCCCTTATTGTACTGAGGAATTTCCTTTCTATTCCTATTTTGCTGGGCGTCGTTAACATGAATAGTTGTGGGACTTTATCAAATGCCTTTTCTTCATCAACTGCAAAATCAGGTGATTTTTATCCTTTGAGTTGTTTATCTGGCTGATTGAATTAATTGTTTTTCTGCTGTTGAATCAGCTTTGCATCCCTGGTACGAATCCAACTTGGTCATGATGAATTACTTTTTCGATATGTTGTTGAATTCTATTGGCAAGGATTTTGTTGAAGATTTTTGCATATAGATTCATGAATAATATTGGTCTGTAATTTTCTTTTTTTTTGTGGGATGTTTCCCTGGCTTTGGTATCAGGGTTATGCTTGTTTCATAGAATGAATTTGGGAGTACTCCATTCTTTTGTATGCAGTGACATAATCTCAGCAATACTGATGTTAACTCTACTCTAAAAGTTTGGTAGAATTCTCCATTGAAGCCATCTAGGTCAGGACCTTTTTTTGTTGCTAGTTTTTCAGTCTCCTCCTTTGTTATATGATGGGTTTATTAAGTTGTTCTATTTCTCCTTGTGATAATTTTGGTAGGTGATGTGAATCTAGAAATCTATCCATTTCCTCTAGGTTTTCAAATCATTAGAGTACAGTTTTTCATACTAATCTGTTAGAAAACTTTTGATTTTAGTTGGGTCTGTAGTGACATCTCATTTTTCACTTTGGTTATTGTTTCCTTTCCTGTTTTTCTTCTCTAAGTTTAGCCAATGGTTTATGAATTTTGTTGATGTTTTCATCAACAAAACCAGCTTTTGGTTTTGTTAATTTTTTCAGTTGTTCTTCTGTTCTCTAATTCACTGTAATCTTTATGATCTGTTTTCTTCTGGTATCTGAGGGGTTCCTCTGTTGCTCTCTTTCTACTTGTTCAAATTATAGAGTTTTTTGGTTTGGGCCCTTTCTTCATTCCAGATGTGTGCATTTATAGTGATCAATTGGTCTCTGAGCACTGCTTTTGCTGTATCCCATAGGTTCCGGTAGGATATGTTTTCATTCAGATTTGATTCCATACATTTCTTTATTGTGTCTTTGATTTCTGTGTAACACATGGATTTTTGAGCAAGGTACTGTTCAATTTGCATGAGTTCCAATTTTTACCTATGATTTTTCTGCTATTGATTTCAACTTTTGGCTTTATGGTCCAAGAAGATGCTTTGCTCTAATTCGGTGGTTTGGATTTTGTTGAGACTTGTTTTATGTCCTAAACCATGGTCTACTCTGGAAAATGTTCCACATACAGTCAAAAAGAAGGTGTACTTATCTGTTGATGGGTAAAAATTTCTGTATATGTCAATAAGATCTAGGTGGTTATTTGTTGCAATAAGATCTTCTGCATCTTTATTGAGTTTTATTTGTGGGTGACCTGTGCATTACTGAAAGTGGAGTGTTGAAGTCTCCAGCTATTACTGTGGAGTAACCTATGTCATTTTTGAATGTTGTTAGTGTTTGTTTGATGTAGTTAGATGTAGTTATTAAGCTGGGTGTGTATTGGATGCATAAATATTTAATATTGTTACATCCTGCTTATGAATTTCAGCAATAAATATGACCATCCTTGTCCGTGATGGTAAATCTTACATTAAAGTCTGTTTTATGTGAAATTACTGTTACCACTTAGGCTCTTTTTTGTATGTTGTTGTCTTGGTATATATTTTTCCATCCTTTGGGTTTCAGTTTGTTCATATCTTTGAGTCTTATGTGTGCTTGTCATAAGCAACATATAGATGGGTTTGTGTCTTTTGATCCAGGCTGTCACTCTCTGTCTTTTTATTGGAGTGTTCAGTCTGTTTACAGTCACTGTAATTATTGACAGGTATGTGTTTTGTGCTATCATTTTGATGCATTTATATTTGTGTTGTTGATATTTTCTATGTTGCTGTTTATGTTCTTTTCTGGGTCATTTTTTTTTATGAGTTGATTTTTCATCTTTTTCACTGTTGATTTTGTGTTTGTTGAGACGCTTGTATTAAGTTTCTTGTTTTGATATATTGTATTGTTATTGTGTTTTGCAGCTACCCCTGTGATTCTCCCTTATGATTCTAAGTTTAAGACAGACTTTGGCTTCTGCATATATTTTTAATTTCTTCTCCATCTGAAAGAGTTAGAACTGCTGTAATATATCCCTCTTTTTAGTGTGGTGATGTCATAGTTTTCATGCTATGATCACTGGTTCCCCCTTTTTTAATAATATAGTTTTGATTGAGTTTTTGACTTCCCTCAGTGAGTAGGATTCTGGATGCTTTGTCCTATATTGTTTCCTTAAATATACACTGAATATTTTTTGTTTTTCTAAATAAAGAGCTTCTTTCAGTATTTCTTGCAGTTTGGGTTTGGTTTTACAAAGTCTCCAAGCTTCTGTTTACCTGTGAATGTCTTAAAATCATCATCATACTTGAGACACAATTTTGCAGGCTATATAATTCTTGACTGGAAGTTTATTTCCTTTGGGGCTTTGAATGTGTTATCCCACTTCTTTCTTGCCAACATGATTTCTCCCGAAAAGTGAATTGAAAGTCTGCAGGGTTTCCTTGTGAATATTAGCTTTGCTTTGAGCCTCACTGCCTTAAAGAGCCTCTGTTTATGTTTCATTTTAGTAAGCTTGAGTATAATAAGTCTTGGTGTCTTTCTTTGGGGTCTAGTTTTTGTGGTATTCTACATGTGTCTTGGAAATCTATGTTCTCTTCTTTCATAATTTCAGGGAAGGTTTCTGTCAGCAACTCTACAACAATACTCAGTGTATTTTATCTATCCTTCCCTATTCAGGAACTCCCATTATTTGTACATTATTTCTCTTAATAGAGTCCCACATGTTGCCTAATGCTTCTTCATTTTTTAAATTTCTTTTCTCTGATTTCTCCTCATAAATTCTGGTGACAATTGCTTTATCTTCAGGCTCACTAAGTCTGACTTTCATTTCCTCAATTTTGTTCTTTTGTCTTTGGATTGCATTGTCTAGTTCTGTAATTTTATAATTGATTTGCTATATTTCAGATCATTGATATCTCATCAGTTCAAATAGCTTATTTAATTTTTCATTTTGTTCTGATGCATTTTGTTTAATCTCTAGGAGGTCTCTCTCTCTCTAATTCTTTTGTACTTGACCTCTGATACTTTCAGAAATGCTTCCTCATCTAGGAACTTTTTTTTTTTATTCTTTGTTCTGGGAATTTTCTGGAGCTGTGGTGGACTGCTTTAAATGGTTAGCAATTGACTAATGTCTGCACAATCTAGAAGCTGTTTGATTTCTCTGGTGTTACCTCAACAAGTGCTGAGGGGTAGTTCTAAGAAAGGAGTTGGTCACCAGCCATCTCTGTGTACTTTACAACTGGCCCCAGGTAGAGTCTCTGGGATGGCCAGCTTTGCCTCTTGGCTGGCAAAGATGGCACCTTACTGATGGAGTCACTGGGGCACCATCAGCCTACCCCATGATGTGGATTAGTGAAGGGTTGAGGAGATGCCACTAGGCCTCTCAGCAGTAAGTTCGCCAGGTGGTGTTATTTTAAAAACATTCTTTATTGCTGAGCAGGTGCTGTCCAACAGCTGCCAAAAGCAGTTAGGCCCTCAAGTGTAGTAGTCCCTACCTTCCAGCTAACAACCAAAGTACCTCATAGGCCACCTGCTGCATTTTGTTTAATCTCTAGGAGGTCTCTCTTTATAATGCTATGACATGGTTGAAAGAAGGGAGGAGTTAGGGCCTTCCTGCCATCCTTTTCCAGGTGCCACCCATTAATCTAGATACAAATCATCTCAAATGCCATCTTTCTGCTGGAGAAGCACTAGCCAGAAAGAGTGCTGCTTCACTTGAGACTCAGCTGCGGATAAAGTGCCTGACTGGGGACTCTGCCTCCCTCTAACTGACCAAGATGGCATCATGGTCAAGCTGACCTTCCTTCTGCTGTGAAACAACAGAAATACCCTCAGAAAAGAGAGCATAGACAGGCAGTGGTCAGGCTCTCAATATGTGGCTATCCCACACACAGTCTCTCTGTTGCACTGTACACTGTTTACTTAAGCACTGCAGTTCAGTGCATTGCCAGCTCATGCCCAGCCCCCGCCTCCTGGAAAACAAAGAAGGCATCAGTACCTGCAGTCTTCCAAAATGGTGAGTCAGCGGGAGTAAGACTCAGAGGCTGCTGGCTGGTGTTTAAGAGAGGTAGTTTAGTCTGTTACTGATGCCTAGTCAAATCTGACAACCCTATGCCAGATCCTAGGGCTCCCCAGATGTCTAGGCCAGGCTGTTCCGTTCAGTTATCATTCCAGGTCTATTTTTAAAGGGAATTGAGGAGACATGTGTCTAGTCTGCTCTCTCAGCCCTGCCTTCAACCATTTTTTTGAATTGTGATTAAGTGAAAGTATACAATCCAAATCAATTCTGTATGCCTGCCTATCTACAGCTCCAGCTGCTCTCCTCACTCAGTGACAGCATAATCATCCTTTTCACTCTGTATTTCTAGCATCCTCTTAACAAGCACCTGTCCCCTCCTCTCCACCCTTATCTCTTCTATCTAGAAAGAAACTAGTAGGACAGGCTCCTATAAATGTATAGAACTATAAATTACACACACCATATGGTCACACTGTGTCCTTGAGTCCAGTTCATTCTTTTCTGCAGAGTTGACCTCGGTACTGATTTCACCAGTTTCATACTTTGATTCCAAGCCAGCTCACTGAACTCCTTGGAGTGTGGGCTATTTGTATTAAAGAGGGTTGCTATATAATGACAGCCATCCCTGTCAGTCTATTCTCTTATAGGTATTGTTTTTATCTTTCCAGAACCTTCCCTCAAGTGGTCATAGAAGCCACATTGGTGGAAGCAGTGATGTATGTATCAAGATTAAATCTACAGGACAACTCTCAAAATTTTACTTCCTTGTCCTGCAATTATACACTCTAGTATTTAGAGAATTTAGTGTTGGAGAGTATTTAGTATTTCTTCCAGGGTACAAAAAAACTTTCCTCCTGGAATTGAGAGATGAGTCACCCATTAGAGCACTGAAGTAATGTACGGTTAACTGGGATGACTTCATGCCTGAGAAACAAAAATAGAGTTTTTGCCTCAGAAGAAGTGAGAGATATGAGTGGAATATACGGACTCCCTGGGGTCTTTCCTTGTATTGCCGTTAATGGAAAAGCACCACAGCCTATGTAGAAAACACCATCAAAACCATGATCCTACAGGAATAAATGTTTGGGTTACTCTGCCAAGAAAATTACCCCAACCCACTAAAGAAAATGGGAATATAGAGTAAATTGAGAAAGATGGATATGATGGCTATATATCTGCCTGGTGGGTGGCTACAGAATTTGAATTACTGATACATGTTTTTCCTCTTTGCTTTATTTTAAGATAAAATTGTTTTTTTTTCTCTCCTCTTTCTGTTTACTACATGTATAGTATGCATTGACGCTGGCAAAATTTATCAATTATTCTAAACCCATTGTCATCAGTTGCCATGAGTCAGACCATCAATTATTCTAAAGGTGGCCAAATATTAAGCCATGATTATGCTGATGATTATGCCACGACCTGTCAGTTTGCTGTACTGTGGTGGCTTGCATATTGCTATGATGCTAGAGGCTATGTTATTCATATTTCAAATATAAGCAGGATCACCCATGGTACACAGGTTTTGGTGGAGCTTCCAGACAAAGACAGAATAGGAAGAAAGGCCTGGCTATCTGCTTCTGGAATTTAGCTAATGAAAATTCCATGGATCACAGTAGAATAATATTGGCTATAGTGTTGGACATCATCAGGAGAGACCAATTTCTAGAGGACGATATCATGACTGTAAAGTGGAGGGCAAGCAAAAATAAAGGAAACTCTCAGTGAGATACACTGGCCTAATGGGTGTAACGATGGACTCAAACATACCAATGCTCATGGCTCAGGACCAGGTAATATTTCTTTCTGATGGGGTCACCATAAGTTGGAGTTGACTGGGGTACAATTAAGAAGATCAACACACGCGTGAGTTCTAATTTCTTCTGCTGTATCTAGACTGAGCCCCAGGACAGGACAAGAGACACAGGGTCAGTAAGTCTTCTATATACAACTGATTTGAGACTCTGATATCAATCAAATCTTTACAGATTCTAATGGTATCCTTGTTTGTTCCTGTAGGAACTGAATTCTCACCCTTGACCCCTTCCTATCCAGGCCCTTCATATCCATCAGGACAGTAAATAATGATATTGTTCCCAGAGTTATTCCCTCCAGTGACTACCAGGGACCTGACATGACACTTCAGTTTGCTGAAGAACATGATCTGTGAGAAAATGTTCTCTGCAAAAAGGATTTTAGATGCTTGTGATAGAGTAAATATTGTTGAATAAATAGAAGACTGAATGAATGAACTATACTCCTTTCTGGGTAAATTGAAAAACTGGCTTTTAAATTTTAATATCTTAAAAATAAATCTCTATCACACGCCAGCCTACATTTGTAAATGTGAGAGAGTTATAAAAAAGTGAAATTTACCAAACAAAAGTTTTTGTTTAGTTAACGATAGTGTGAGAATTGGAGAATTGATGCCTGGCACATAGCAGGTGCTTGGCAAATGTTTCTTGTATTTATGAGCAAATAAATGAATCAAATGTAGGCAGAAAGGATGACAAACTAAATCAAACCAGTTGCCGTGGAGTTGATTCCAACTCATGGTGACCCCATATACTATAGATCAGAACTGTTCCATAGGGTTTTCTTGGCTGTAATCTTTGTGGAAACAGATTGCCAGGTCTTTCTTTCTAGATGTTTCTGGATAGGTTCCAGTTGCCAGTCTTTAGGTTAGTAGCCAAGTGCAAACTGTTAGCACAATTTGGAGCTTTATGTATAACTGGCTAATCTGTGATATTTGAAGGTTTCCATTTTCACTCAAGGGTTCAGCTGAGTTAGGCCTCTGATGTATAATGTATTTAAGGGAAAGGGTTTATTTTCTGCAAGATTCACAATGGGAGAGGAGGAGACCAGGATAAAAAAGGTACCAGTTCACGGCCTCAGTAACACAACTTCCATCTGATGGTGATGGGTATTGATTTTTTTTCTTCTCTTCTTGGCCTGCAATGTCCTAAATCATTTCCTTTGTGCAATTGCCCAAATATGTACCCTGGCTTCCACAGAGAGAGACCTGAAGGTTACGGTTCTGAGGGGGTGGGGCCATCCACATTAGAAGTGGCAACAAGAATCTCGCCAAGATGAGCAGATGGTGCGGAGACAGAGCACCCCATCCTGCACAGCTTTTTCCATAATGGAATCCACATTAAAAATGATACTATCTTGACTTTTAAAGGCCCTAATGGATTATATTTATGTCTGTAAAATATGTTCCTGACTGAAAGATACATAGTATATGAAGAACAAGTCATTGGAAGAACACTTCAGCGCCAAGAAAACAGTTGTGGATAAATTTCTTTTCCATCAGCCAATCAGGAAAATATGTTTTAATACATGACAAAAAGTATGGTTTGTTAGTTTTCCCCACAGAATATGAAGGGTACTTGAGCTTTAATGTGATTTGACAGCCTTGTGATATTTTCTGCCATTCTTGTTCTTAGCAAAGTGCTCTAAAAATGCATCCATAATTTATTTATGGGACCTGTCAGTTAACTCATGAATAACCAGAATGTTTCTGAAGGCATTAAGACTTAAGTCTGCTTCCTTTAGCTGGGAAATACTGCCGTCTGTGTCCCAGGGAAGCTAGGTGATGACTTATTGTGCCCTTTGTCCCAGAGAGAGAAACAGAAGACAACATGGGCCAAATTACCAAGAGTTATCCGACTTGACGGCACTTGGCTTGGCATTACTAAACATTAGGGTTTGAGCTCCTGTAAAGAATAAGTTAACGACAATTATTCAGGTTCTCAGAAGCTCTTGATTATTTTCATTGGTGACCTAATATTTACAAAAAAAGCAAAATATCAATAGGATGCTGAATTAGTAACATACAACATTAGGATATCTCTAATACGTAAGATGTAAGTAAAAAATTGTGTTCTCAAAAATCTAAATGTTTGATTCTACATTCAATTCCTGGCAATATGGCCTGAATCAAACACAGTTAATTAACTTAACTACAGGCAATATTTTACCCAATAACATCGAGAAATTGCAACAGATCCAAAGAAATATTTCCATTTTCAAGTATCAAAAGAAAATATCCTATTTGCTCTTATTTTATCTTTGGTCTATCTACATTCACCAAAGAAAGAAAACAAAAAGCCATTCTTCAGTGATTCAGGTCATTTTCAATATCCAAACCTGATCATTAAAGGTGAATAAAAGTTACTGTCAACCCTCACTGCCTAGAGTCCCAGGACAGTGCCCCTAATTACCCCTTCCACTTGGCTGGTAGAGCAAGGTGTCACTCACTTGGAGTTAGCATATGCTTGCTATTTTCATAGTTAGGGATCTAAAGCTGTATGTTTGCTTGAACTTCAGACCTGTTGCTTTAAATAGAAGAAGTATATGCACAATGCGGGTACTGTACGGAAACATCCCTGAGTAGTCCTTCACCGGTTTAGACATTTCTAACACACATAGGTTGGAAGCCTAAAATCTACATTGTATACACCCTTTATTATTTTATTGACATGGTTTTAGATTCAATTTCTCAGGAAAGAGATTGTTAGAGATGAGATGGAGGAAATGGCATTTAATAAAATAGGGCCAATAAAGTACAGAAAGATTCAGATTGCTGATGCTTTTACCACATTCCTGGGAATTTTAATTTGAATCTACTCCACATTCAAATCTTTACTTGATTAACATTAGCCCTAAGTGTACTGAAATGATGATTAAAAAATTGTAAGTGATTCAGCATTTGTTAACCATCCATAATGATGAATTTCAGCCTTGATTAAGTTTTCCTTTTTCTGTATTTTTCTGCCACATACTGAGCAGTGGCCAGTGTGAAGAAACCTACCCATTTCTCTGCCCTGCCCCAGCTAGCCTAGACATACTGATGATTCTGAAAACGTGATAATAGCAGCTGTGTATTTTAATCTTTATTATCTGCTTTGACCCTTACCTGAGATCAGTACTATTATAATTCTAATTTTACAAATGAGATAACAAAAGCTTAGAGAGGTCCAGTGACTTCTTGGAGGTGATGCTATAGTTTTTAAATGATAAAGAGGGATTTTAATCCAGAGACTTTGAGTCTGAAAACTGCTGTCTTCATAACTACGTCGTGGTCTCTGATTCTTGTATTAACTAATCAGTTGCTGTCAAGTCAAACTCATGGAAACCCCCCATGTCTCAAAGCAGAATGGTTCCGTAGGGTTTTCAAGGCTATGACCTTTTGGAGGCAGATCACCAAGCCTTTCTTCTAGATGCCTCTCTGTGGGGATGTAAACTGAAAACATTTTAGTTAAAAGTAGAATAACTGTGAGACACAGAGGGATTTCTATTTCTATATTAGGGGCTATAATTGAGAGTAAGGAGAGGAAATTCACATAGAAGTGGTATACAGATGCTTAAAGGGATAGTGCAGGTGACTTACGTAAAAAGATGCCTCAGTAAACAGAGAACTTGCAGAAAATAAGACAACATATGTAGAACAACTGAGCTACTAGTTTTAATAAAAAACCCTAGTGAATATACATACTTGTGCATACTAAAAATGCTCAAATGATGTAGTCTAAAGGCCTGAATATATTACAAAGCCTACAGTGACTGTTTTAGACTACGGTCACCTGCCTAACTCATGACTATTGCATCATACTTTCTCCTTCATTCAAACATCTTCTATAGTTCCTCCCTGTCTTTAGGAAGAAAAGGCCAGAATCCTGAGCCAGGCATTCTGGCCTTTCTATACTCGGGCCCTGATCACTTTTCCAACTTTTTTCATTCCTGCTTTACTGCTTTAGCAAATACGGTTACTAACAGTTTTCAAGTCTCTGTAATTTTATTCCTACTACTCTCTACCTGCTAGTGTGAATTCTGTTTTAAGAAATACTGAAATATGATGTGTGTGTGTGTGTGTGTGTGTGTGTGTGTGTGTGTGTGTGTGTGTAAGCCCTTGAAACCTGTTATAATCAGGAAACTAAGACCAAGCTAGTAAAAGAAGTACTAGGATTTGAACTCAGGTTGACATGGGCCCAAATCCATGCTGCCCGCAGCAGCCCACTTCTCTCAGGAAGGCATGTAAGACTATACAAGTTTGCTTCACTTCTTTTCCTGAATGGCTTCCAGCCTTCTCTATAGGTTCTCTGTAGGAATGAGGTTGATTGTTGTTATAGTTCTCATGTGTTTAAGCCTTGGGTTAAAGTGGGAGTTCAGTGACAGCAGAACTTTATACATGATGACTGCCTCAGAACCTCCACAGAAGTACCTACCAAACACAAAAGTATAAGTACAAAAGATGCATACTAAATTTTAATACTGTCCAAACACAGATTTTAATCTATGAGTTAATTTTTTAAGCTCTCACTGTCATCACTTCTGACTCATCAACTTTGTAAGACAGAGTAGACCCGCCACACAGAGTTTCCAAAGAGCACCTGTTGGATTTGAAATGCTGATCTTTTGATTAGCATAGCACTTAACTACTATGCCACCAGAGTTTCCTGTTTTTAAAAAAATCTAGTAGTGGAAAAAATAATTTTCAACTTTCAAAACTACACTGGAAGCAAGTACTTCAAGTTTTTACTTTTCTTCTTAATACATGGAGCTCAAGTTGCCCTGCAGTCCCAGCTTGGGGTCTCCAAGATCCTGAATAGCTGGCAGGAACTGTGAGTAAAGGCTAAGCTGGCTAACTGTAGCCTAAAAGTTATTGCATTTGGGATGGATATAAGTTTCTGTGGGCAAAGTAGGAGGAGTTCCTAGGGTTTAGGATTTGGAGGATATATTTCCCTACTAAAGAAGCTTAGAGTTTGTTGGCTAGTTAAACAAACATGTGAAGAGGTTTTTCTTTGGTCACATTTCTAAAACAGCAGTTGTTTCTGTGGCTCTTCCGAGTGACTCTCCAGAAGGCCTTTGATTGTTCACACCTTAACATCAGGGCCTAGCCTCAGTCAACATGGTTGTCACAGCTCAGCACAGTGCAGAAAGCCCTTAGTTAGAGACAACAGACCTGGGTTTGATCACAAACTCTACCACCACCTGCATAAACATGAACAGCTGTTTCGATTCTTGCAGTTTCAGTGTCCTCAAATGCAGTGTACACAGGACAGGTCCATAGTCCCTTACTTCCAACCTCAACCCCAAGTGCTCCCGACACCAAGCATTTTTCATTACTCCTGTGGTAGCAGATGCTGTCCTGAACTGACACAAGGCTACTTTGAGTCTTTATCCCACTTAGTGTGAATATTCTCATTTCACTACCGAAGTATTCATGTATTGGATTGTGGGCACTGCTCCAGATCCTCCTGGATTATTACATAACACTCAGTATGTGTCTCTTACCAACTTTTTACAATCTGACAGAAAACTGGTCCTAAGGGTTTCACATAAGAAGAGTTACCTGTGCTGAGTGTTTGTTGGCTTTTTTGTTTTTGTCAGCCCCATCTGTGGAACAGGTTTCCTTCATGTTAGTCTGTAGTGTATCTTCAAGTCCTTCAGATGTCTCTCCCACCTACATAGGCATCATTACCCGGGTGCTAATGTCTGAGTTCCTTTAGCTGTAAGATTACAGACAGAGGAGGAACAATCGAAGAATTAATGTTTTCACTTATGACCTTAAACCTGGAAAACCAAACCAAACACACTGTTATCAAGTCAATTCTGATTCATATCAACCTTATCATTTTTAAAAATCAGCTCAACTATCCTTCCTATAGAAGCCCTGGTGGTATGGTGGTTAAAAGACCACCAGCAGCTTGGCAGGAGAAAGATATGACAGTCTGCATCTTTAGAGAAGTATAGACTTGGAAACTCTATGGGGTCACTATGAACTGAAATTGACTCAAAGGCCATGGGTGGGTCTCTTTCCCATTGGAGTAGGTGGCACAAACTAGTCACAGTTGTGATCTCTTGGAAGCCAAGGGAAAAACTTGAATGCTAACCCAAAAGTTAGAGGCCCAAGCCTACCCAGAGGTGCCCCAGAAGAAAGGCTAGGAGATTAAAAAAATCAACCGCTGAAAATCCTATAGAGTACAGTCCTATGCTGATAAACTTGGTGCTGCCACAAGTCTAGATCAACTGGGGCAACTGTTTATCCTGTTGGTGAGAACAAGATCTTTTCTGACAAGTCAGTCACTGATGGCCTGATGTGTAAACATCCAAAAATTCCTTGTAAATGCAATGCAAATTAGTTCTGAAGACACAATGAAAATATGATGCAATGGTAGTTCTCAAGTTAGTAAAAGAAGTATGAGAAAATTATTCACATAGTAAGCAGCTTGACAAACCTCACAAAACAGAATATGGCAGAATCTGGCCAATTAACAATTGGAGAAAAGGAAGTTAAAAAGATGATGACAAAATAAGCACTCAAAATAGGATGATTTTAGTGTGAGATTTTAAAAGAATCTCAAGAAAACTGATGATGCTGTTAGTTTTTTGTGTACTCAAAAATAATTCCCTTTCAATAAAAACCAAATCATTTGAAAAGGAACATGAGTTTATGTAGTATTCTGTGGTAAGTTCAAAAAATTAACTGGTTTAAAAAAATTGAAAATAGTTTAACAAATTATTTTGCAAAATCTTTTAGGGTTTGAGCTGCCTGTGGATCTTAATATGAATCATCAATGAGATATAATTCCCCCCCAAATATCTTTAAAATTCGTATTCTCTATTACGCATTTTGCAGTCCAAATACAGCTAAAGGGTTGAGAATCACTAGTTGGAGAAACCAGGATGGTGAAAGTTTGGAAACCATGCTATGAGAACGGTTGAGAGCTGAAAAGCATCAACCTGTACTGAGTAGATTTGTGGAGGGTATCATTGGTGTCTCCAAAGGAAAGAGAACCAAGGGTCAAAAACAATAGATAGGCAGATTTTGCTCAAAATGAAAAATGATTTCTGATACTGGCTGTCTGGTCATGGCAAGGCCAGCTGCGAGTGCTCAGAGGAGCTGGATGGCGACCACTCAGGGCTCACAATACAGGGAGATTGGGTTTGTGTCATATCTAAGAGTCTTAGGATTATTTTTCAGTCTAAGTACTCTTTATTCCCAGTGTCAATTAATTTCAAGACCCTTCATAATCTTAAAATGTGAAATAAAGAATGTCGGAAGATTGTGACATGCATACTGAGCATTGTATTAGTTTATTATTTATTTTCATTCACTTATTGTGTATTATTTGTCACTAAATTGGCAAATAATTGTGTTTTGTTAACTACAACACAAGCACGTGTTTTCATACTATTTTATTTTTTCCTACATAAATTTCTAATCAATTTTTTTGCTATTATAAGTAAAGTTTTGATTTCCATTTTAAGTGAATTTATTTTAAGTGGTTTGTTCCCTTCACTCATTAACTGTGGATAGTAGAGGCCTTCTATACATATTGGAAGCCCTGGTGGTGTAGTGGTTAAGTGCTGTATCTGCTAACCGAAAGGTCGACAGTGCAAATCTACCAGGAGCTCCTTGGAAACTCTATGGGGAAGTACTACTCTGACCTATAGGGTTGCTATGAATTGGAATAGACTCGATGGCAGTGGGTTTGGGTTCTTTTTTTAATCTTTTTAGTTATATATATGTATATGTATATGTATATGTGTATATATATATATATATATATATATTATTAAGAGCTACATGCCAAAAGGCCAGTGGTCCAAATCTACTAGCTGCTTTTTGGAAACCCTGTGGGGCTGTTCTATAGGGTTGCTATGCATCAGATTCGACTTGATGGCAACAGGTTTGGTTTTTTGGCTTAAAGAGATTCTAATTGTCTCATATGCTTGCAAAAGTGGATAGAGAAAAAGACAGAAGAATTGAAGTATTTCAACTGAGATATTTATGAAGACTATTGATTATATTGTGGGCTGTCGAAGATCTTTGCTGTTGAGTCAGTTTTGAATTGTAGTTACCCTGGAGGACAGAATAGAACTTCCCCCAAAGAGTTTCCTAAGAGAAGCTGATGGATTTAAACTGCCAACCTTTTGGTTAGCAGCCTGAGCTCTTAACCACTGTGCCACCTGCCAGAACAGTGAAGAAAACAGTTATAGAAGAAATGCAACCAGAATGCCCTTAGAAGACTAGATGGAGAGACTTTATTTCTCTTACTTTGGACATGTTATCAAGGAAGACCAATTGCTAAGAAAAGATATTTTTGATGAGAATAAGGAAAACTCCCAGTGGGATAGCTTGACACAATAACCTCAACAATGGATTCAAACATACCAGTGCTCATGGAAATGGTACAGTTCATCAAGTCACGAGTCAAAACTGACTCATCAACTGTTAAGGACAATGATAATAATATATTTCTTTGATGTCTTTGACTTTTCAAGTATTTCACTTCTCCTTTAACTAACTATGAATTGTAATCAACTCCATGGCTGTGAGTTTGGTTTGATATAATTTTATTTATACTGCTACACTATCACCAGTCAAGCCTAGGAGGCTGGGAAATGAATCTATTGGCATAAGTGAGTCTGACCATTTGATGCAGTAAAGATTCTGAAGGGTCTGGAAGCTTACTGATACTATGAATAAAGAGTACTTAGGCTGAAAAATAATCATAATACTCTTAGAAGGAACACAAACCCTATTTCCGTGTACTGGGAGCCCTGAATGGTTACCATCGGGCTACACTGAGCACTCCCAGCTGACCTCACCGTGCCCAGAAAGCCTGTGATCAGAGAATGAATGAAGAGACTTAGTGTCCCTTACTTTGCACCTGTGATTAGGGAAGACCAATTGATATGGAAAGATACCACCCTTGGTGAGAACGAGAACAACTCCTAGTGGGGTAGCTTGACACAATAGCTCAAACATACCAATAATGTTTGTCTTCATTTTGAGTAAACTCTGCCTGTGTGTTACTTTTGACCCTTGGTTCTGACTCTTTCCTTTGGAATTACCCATCATACCCTCTATGAATATTCTCAGTATGGGTTGATGCTCTTCAGCTCTCTAGTATTCCCATGGCATGTTCTCCAAACTTTCACCATCCTGGTTTCTCCAACTAGTCATCCTCAATATTTTAGCTGTGTTCTGAACAGCAAAATGCATAATAGAGAATAGGCTTTTTAAAGATATTTTGGGGGGAATTATGTCTCGTTGATGATTCATATTAAGATCCACAGGCAGCTCAAACTCCAAAAGATTTTGCAAAATAATTTGTTAAACTATTTTCTTCTTATCTTTTTTTTTACAAAGTTAACTTTTTGGACTTACCACAGAATACTACATAAACATATGTTCCTTTTCTTCTGGTTAAATTTTAGTCATCATTACAGAATACTGATATATTTTAATAGCTCACTTCTACTTTTAAGAAATTAGAAAAATAGACAATATATTAAAAAGGAAAGTAAAAGTGACTTATAATATTCCATCTAGAAATAGTCCCTCAGTATTGTGATATAAATTTCTAGACTTCTCTTTTTTCTTTTTCTCATCTTTTCTCTTCCTTTCAAACAGAGGCATACAAAGCATTTCATAGGTGTACCATACAATATATTGTTTACTTGATAAAATATTTAAGTTTTTCCCACAGCATTAAATGTTCCTGTTGCAATGAATATACATAATTTCATTTGAAAGGTATATCACAACTTACTTAAGCAGGTCTTTACAGCTGCACATTTAGACTTTCTAATTTTTCTTGTTTATGTTGTTAGTTGCTGTCAAATCAGCTCTGACTCAAGGCAAACCCATGTACAATTGAATGAACATTGCCTGATCTTTCACTGTCTTCATGATAACAGATGTGTTTGAGTCCTTTGTTGTAGTTTCTGTGTATTTGGAGTATCTTCCAACCCTGGGGCTCATCTTGAAGCTGTATATCATGTAATCGTGTGTTGTGATCCATAGGCTTTTCAGTGGCTAATTTTGGAGAGTAGATTACCAGGTCTTTCTACCTAGTCTGTCTTATTCTGGAAGCTCTACTGAAAACGGTACACCATGGTTTACATACTTTCCAGCATCAGAGCAACATATAAACCACCAAAGTACAACAAACTGACATATGGGTAGTGATTTTAATCTTTGTTTATCACTATTTAATCTTCAAAGAACACAACAGTTCGTAGGTAATCTTGCTCAGTTTGGATTATTTTCTTACTATATATTTCTAAAGGCAAAATTAGCGTATAAAGAAAAGATAACCTTTAAGATTCTTACAATCTTTTTGAAGTTCAAATATGCTGCATACTGTTTTTGTATCATTTACATATTTGATAATATTATTGGATTTAAACTAAATGTTTGAAAGGTAGAGTCTTGGGACAAGTTACTAGTATCTGTTTTTGTAATTTTATCTGAATTTGTTTTATCTTCGTTTGTCAGTAACTATATGAGGAGCAACTGCAATGTATTTGTTTTAGTCATCCAGTGTTGCTCTAACAGAAATACTACAAGTGGATGGTTTTAACAACAACAACAAAAACAGTTGTCTATTCTTACACAGTCCAGTAGGCTACAAGTCCAAATTCAGGATGTCCACTCCAGAGGAAGGCTTTTCCTCTGTTGGCCTGGGAGGAAAGTCCTTGTGTTGCATCAGTCTTTGGTTGGGGAGATCTTGACACAAGAATCTCAGGTCTGAAGGATGTGCTCTGCTCTTGGTGCTGCTTTCTTGATGGTATGAGGTTCCCAGTTTTCTGCTTGCTTTCCTTTCCTTTTATCTATTGTAGGATAAAAGGATAAAGGGCGATGCAAGCTACATTCCAGGGAAACTCCCTTAGCAAAAGTGTTACAATCACACCTTAATTCTCTTCTGACACAATCATCCTTTGTATTACCACAGGCAGAGACTAGGATTTACAACATAAGAAAATCACAAAATGGAGGACAATCACAAAATATTGGGAATGATGGCCCAGGCAAATGGCTATACACATTTTAGTGGGGACACAATTCAATCTATTACAGCATTAAACTATGCTTAATGTTTTATTTTCATCATCTGATTGAATTCTTTGAGCAATCCTGAGCAGTTGATACTATTATCCCTATTTGTGTTGAAGGAAAAATGGTTTTAACTTACACAGAATCACACTGTTGGTACTTGGTGGTCACAGTCTTCACAATAAGGCTTATCAGACTTACATACTTGCTTGTAAGTTTGTAAGAGATGAACATTATTTCTAGTGAGTACATATAAGATTTCTGAGTTATTGGAAGCATTCTTGATTTCTTCTGGTGGTACTGTTGTCCTATATTGGCAGATCAGTAGAGGGATTTTATGTTTTCCATAAAAGAACACACTTTCCATTTGTCCATGTGTGGATACACAAAGCAGACAGTTCACCTCAGCAAGAAGTCTAGAGTCACCAATCTCTGGCCTTGGTTATATCTGGGATTTCTCCTTATTTTGCAGTGAATCATGGGTCACCCTGACTTCCTCACAAGCTATAGAGCACTTTGAAAAATAAAGAAGTCACCTTGATGACTAAAGTGCACCTGACCCAAGCCATGGTATTCTTAATTGCATCACATGTATGTGAAAGACAGACAATGAGAAAAGAAGACAGAACGGTTGATGCCTCTGAATTGTGGTGTTGGAGAAGAATGTTGGATATACCATGGACCTCCCAAAGAACAAACAGATCTGGAAGAAGTACAACCAGAGTTCTCCTTGGAAGCAAAGATGTCAAGACCATGTCTTCCTAAGAGAGGGAGAAAAAACTTTTAAGAAGATTCCACTTAAAATTCCAGAAGCCCAGATGCCTCTCTCTGGCTTCAGCCCAAGGACACTCCTCGTCCCCTCACAGAATTTCTAGAGACAAGCCCAGTTTCTGAGGCAACTTCCCATGTAACTTAATGTTAATTGTTAACCTAGTGCTTCTTTAAGTGTGCGGTGGCAATAGAAATGCAATATGAAAATCTGTTTATCTGTAGATGCCAATTAGAAAGATGTATGGAAATTCCTGTCTGCTTTCTTGAGTAAAGGTATGTATAGAAATGTCTGATAACGGAAAGGGGTGCGTGGATACTTTGGACCTGAGTCCAGCTGCACCACCAGCTCAATAAAAGCCCCTTCTTCTTTAAACAAAGTGGTGTTCGAGATGTTTCCTGCTCTGCAGGCCTTACTTATCTGTTTCCTGCTACGTTACATACTGACATACTTTGGACATGTCAGGAAGGATCAGTCCTTGGAGAATTACATCATGCTTGGTAGAGTGGAGGGTCTGCGAAAAAGAAGAAGACCCTCAATGAGACGGACTGACACAGTGGCTGCAATAATGGGCTTATGCATAAAAACAATTATGGACATGGTGCAAGACTGGGCAGTGTTTCCTTCTGTTGTGCACAGTGTCATTGTGAGTCAGAACTGACTCGACAGCACCTAACAACACTAACAACATAAAGCCCAGGTAGCAGTAGAAGATAACTCCAGTGACATAGAATTTCTGACTCTCTTTTTCTCCTGTCTCATTATTTGACAAGTCCAGTCCAACATTGATTTCCATATCTCCTTGATCTATTAACCTACTGCCATCAAATCAGTTCTGACTGATGGCAACCACATGTGTGTCAGAGTAGAACTGTACTTGTAGTATTTTCGCGGCTGTGAAATTTTGGAAGCAGACTGTGAGGCCTTTCTTTTGAAGCACCTCTGGGTGCATTTGAACCTCCATCCTTTGGGTTAGTAACCCGGCACTAAACTGTGTCACCAAGGGACTCCTCTGTCTCCATAATATTTTTTTTTACTGTGGGCTGGACTAATTCATTTGATTTTGTCCCAGAGATGGCAGAATAAGCAGTACATGCCTCTGTGACCAGGAAAGCAGTCTTTTCTGGGTCTGTTCCTCCTCCAGAGAAGTAGAGTAGCTTTTTTAAAACAAACTTCCCTATAAGCTGTGAGTAACTTGATAAACAACTAGATTGTGACATTTATTTGTCTCTGGACTTTTAAGGACTCTGCCTTTAGTAAGGTCTGGTGTCCTTCCTTTCCTCCTTAATACATTTGGGTTATCTGCTAAACTCACAGCAATTAACACTGTTACTGACTTTGGGTTCTCATAGAGGCAAGAAGAAACTTAGATAAAAGGTAGTAGTTCCTTCAGATATTTCTAGGACTTTATCTTGATGTTTTGTGTAGTAAGTTTGAGGATTCATAAAAGGAGAGAACACTGAGGAACACACAAGAACCAAGTAGCCTAATAGACTTTTCCTGCATTGCTCTGCTATTTAAGGAAGATGAAATAGGCAAGTGTGGGACATTTCTCAGAGCTCTTGTGGAGACAATTCTCATGCTGGACTCCATGATGTCACCATTTTGTCAAGAATGACATGATGGAAAATTGACACTGTCTACAGAGGAATATAGTAAACTGCTCCAGACTCTCGTTCTATCTAGTGTGAAGTAAAGCTCAGTACTTCATTTCTAGTTGTCCCTGGTAAGTGCTGATGCTTTAAGCACCCCTCTACTACTATGAAGTTGAAGTTGAAGATTTGATTCATCCAGAGGCACCTCGAAAGAAAAGCCCTAGCAATTTGCTTCCAAAAGTTCACAGCCTTAAAAACCCTGTGAAGCAAGATTGTACAGCGCAATGCATGGGGTCGTTATGAGTCAGAATTGACTAGATGACAGCTGGATTTTGCTTGCTTGTTTTACTTAATTGCTGCTCACAAACAACTTTTCAAAATATTCCCAGTACTCTTTTCTTATTTCAAGTGTTTTCTTGCTTGCCTCCTTCTATCCCCTGCCTGTCTCCTTGTATAACCTCTTTCTTTCCTCTTTCCATTCTTTTTTTCCATCTACTCCCCTTGCCTTTGCAAAATCTGAAGTCTGTAGACACAGCTGGCAACAGTCATGAGGTATAGGTGGGAGATATAGTTCATGAGGCAAACGCACCTGATTCTTCTCTCTGCACTTCAGGTTCTATTCTTTCACCCTAGCATTAAACTAAAGTTATTTTACCATGAGATCAACAATATTCATGTCGGTGCCTCCCTAGGAAGCAAAAGTTAAAATTGTCATATACTAACTATCAACTGCAAACGGTCTGATGTAACTGAGACACTTTCACTCCTGTGATGCTTTCCATTAGGCACTATTAACAGCTAAAGACTGTCAAAACAGACAAGTAATGTGTACTATTGAGAGCAACTAATCACATCAGAGCTTTGACATTTGAATCTCAATAATTTCCAGGATGGAGAAATGAGGCATATGAAGAATATCTAAAATTCATAGACACATGTGTATGTATGTGTGTGTGCATACACACAAACAAACACACACACACACACACATAAACTTACAATGTATATAATGGCCAGGCTAATAAAATAATTCTCTGGGATTAGAAGTAGCAGAAAATACTCCTATGAAGATGAAAATTCAGTCAAAGACATCCCTCCACATTGACATCATCTGTCAGCCACTGGGTAGGTTGATGACTTTCGGGAATAGCTGCATTTTTTTGAAATACGTTTCTAGAGAAACATAATTGCCCAAATGTGTAAACTGTTAGCACATAAATGTTTTGAGCATAAGAGGCATTTTAGTGATCAAAGAAAAATGGTATGTAAGAGAATGCTAAAGACGGCAAAAAGTTACTGAGTTCATGAAAGAACTGACACATAGATTTCACTGTCTTAATGGGTCTATTTAGTCCTCACAAATAACATGGTTGGGAAGTTTTCTAAACATCTTTGAAATGCTAGGATCCAGCCTGCTAGGATTGTTGTATTAAAGGAAACACCTGGATTGATCATTTTCCCCTCTTTAATGTCAGTATTGACTCTGGCCTAAAAATGACAGGTTTCAAGACTGTCATTAGCCTAAATTGCAATTAGATTATATGTTGATACAATAAATGTTTTTACTTTTAATCTTTGTTTTAGTATCTTGACATAAATGGGTATCAAACCCTTGTTAAACCTGTTTATTAAGGCTTTTCTCTGAAAAATGCCTAGGTTGTGAGAGAAAATCTTATCAGAGGAAGGAAAGGGAAAGGATATCAGGCTGGGAGAGAGAGTTTGAGTTCTGTATGGTGAGTACTCAGCTCTGCTGTACCCTTCTCTACTTAAATCAAGAAGCACAATCTTTACCAGTATCATTTTGTCTTATAGTCCAGGCTAATCTTTATTTGCAGAGTTGACTTTTGGGTGGTGTTAGTTTGGGACTAACAGAGAATACAAGGGCCATGTCTTCTGGGGTCCCTCCATGCTCAGTCACACCATCAGTCTGTTCTTTTTACCAGAATTTGAGTTTTACATCCCACTTTTCTTCCACTCCATCAGGGATTATCTGCTGTGTTCTCTGTCACGACAGTCATTGGTGGTAGCCAGGCTGATCATCTAGTTCTTACGGTCACAGGTTGAGGGAGTCCCTGATTTATGTGGGACTTTCTGTCTCTTGGACTGAAATTTACCTACATCGTTGGAGGTCTTTGATTTGCCTTTGCTCCAGGTGGGTTGGGATGTATAGATGCTTATTAGATGGCTGCTCATTAGCCTTTAAGACTCCAAACACTACACACCAGAGTGGAATGCAAAACAATTTCTTCATAGACTTTGTTATGCCAATTGATCTAGATGTTCTTTGAAAGCATGGTCCCCAATTCCCCACTCTTGCTACTGTGTTCTTAGAAGTGTTTGGCTGTATTCAGGAAACAACTTAGCTTTTGTTTTAGTCCAGTTGTGCTGACTTCCCCTGTATACATGTCTTGCCTCCCCTTAACCTAAAATAATTCTTGTCTACTATCTAAATGGTGAACAACCCGCTTCCTCCCTCTCCACTTTTGTAATCATCAAAGATGTTTTCTTTTGTGTTTGAAACTTTGTTTTTTGATTTCTTATAATATTAATATTAATCTGTTTGCAATTAATTTCAATCAGTATATATCTTCCAAATTCATTCATTTTATGACATGTTTCATGCATACGTTGTTGTTCTTTATCACTACTTAGTATTCCATTGCGTGAATAATTTGTTTATCAATTTGCCCATTGATGGGCACCTAGGTTGTTTCCATTTGTTTGCTCTTGTGAACTACAGTGTACATAGGTATGCATATGTCTATTTGTGTGAAGGCTTTTACTTCTCAATTTGCCCATTGATGGGCACCTAGGTTGTTTCCATTTGTTTGCTCTTGTGAACTACAGTGTACATAGGTATGCATATGTCTATTTGTGTGAAGGCTTTTACTTCTCTAGGATATATTGCCAAGGAGTGGAATTACTGGATAGTATAGCACTTCTGTTTCTAGCTTTTTAAGGAATCATCAAATCAATTTAGAAAGTGATTGTACCATTTTACATTCCTGCTAGCCTTGTATAAGTGGTCCAGTCTCTCCACTATCTGTCCAACATTTACTATTTTGTGTTTTTTGTATTAATGCTGACCTCGTTGGGGTGAGATGATATCTCACTATAGTTTTGATTTGGACTTCTCTAATGGCTAATGGTAGTAAACATACTCTCGTGGATCTGTTAGCTGGCTGAATGTCTTCTTCTTCGGTGAAGAGCCCGTTCATACCTTTTGCTAATTTTTTAATTCAGTTATTTGTTGTTTCATCATTGAGGTTTTTCAGTGTCTTATAGATTTTAGGGATTAGATGCTGATCAGATTTGTCATAGCCACTTTTTTTTTCCCAGTCTGTAGGCTATCTTTTTACTTTTTTGGTGAAGTCTTTGAATGAACATAAATGTTTGATTTTTAGAATCTCTCAGTGATATATTTTTTCTACTGATGTTTATGCCTTGTTAGCAATGTCTTATATTCTGTTTAAACCACACATTAGAGCTCCTAGCATTGTCCCTATTTTTCTTCCATGATATTTATTATTTTAGATTTTTATATTTAGGTATTTGATCCATTTTTGAGTTAGCTTTTGTGGGTGAAGTGAGGTATGAGCCATGTTTCATATTCTTTTGCAAATGGATATCCAGTTATGCCAGCACTGTTTCTTAAGGAAACTTTCTTAACCCTGATTAAAGGACTTTCAGCTTTTGTCAAATACCAGATGCACGTAGGTGAATGATTTCATGTCTGGCTTCTCAATTCTGTTTCATGGTGTAGGTATCTATTGCTGTACTAGTATCAGATTATTTTGACTATCGTGGCAGTACAATATATTCTAAATTCAGGTAGTGTAAAGCCTCCACATTTGTTCTTCTTCAGTAACGCTTTAGTTATCTAGGGCCTCTTCCTTTTCCATATGAAATTGTTGACTTATTTCTCCATCTCCTTAAAAAATGTCATTGGAATTTGGATCCAGGTTGCATTGTATCTATAAGCTGCTTTGGGTAGAATAGATATTTTCACAATGTTGAGTCTTCCTATTCATGAACAGGGTACAAATTCACTTATGTAGGTCTCTTTTGATTTCTTGCAGTAGTGTCTTACTTGCTTTGTAGTGCTTTTTATGTTTCTGGGTAGATTATTTTCCTAGGCATTTTATCTTCTTAGGGACAATTAACTAATGATTTGGTGATCTGTTTTCTCTTTGATATTTTTGGTTGGTGTAGAGGGATCCAACCAATTTTTCATATTTTATCTTGTGTTCTGATACTTGACTGAAATCTTATACTAGTTTCACTAGTTATTTTTTTTTGTGTGTATTCTTTAGAGTTTTCTGTATGTGAGATCATATTATCTGCAAGCAGATATGCTATTATTTCTTCCTCACCAAGTCAGATGTCCTTTATTTCTTTTTCTAGCCTAATTACTCTAGCTAGAACTTCCAATATGATGTTTTATAAGAGGGATGACAAATGACACACTTGTCTGGTTCCTGTTCTCAAGTTGGAAGCTTTCAGAGTCTCTCCACCTAGGATGATGTTGGTTGTTGGCTTTGTTTTAATGTCCTTGAGTTTGGTAAGGAATTTTCCTTCTATTCCTATTTTTGTTGAGAGTTTTTTTGTTTCAACTGTGTGTTACACTTTGTCAAATAACTTTTCTGCATCAGTTGATAAGATCATATGGGTTTTCTCTGCTGTTTTATTTATATGATGGATTACATTGATTGTATTTCCACTGTTGAACAAACCCTGTATATCTGGCTTGATATGAAGAACCACTTGGTAATGGTGTATTGCTTGGTATGTTATTGAATTCTATTGGCTAGAATTTTGTTAAGGATTTTTGCATCTAGGTTTATGAGACACACTGGTTTGTGTATTTATCTAGTTTTTTATTTTGATGTGTAAGACTTTAGTTTCCTTTGTGGTTATTTTAAATATTTACCTCAGATTTTCTAAGTTTAAGTCAATCTTTTATTTGTTTTTATCACTGTGACTTCTTTTCCATATGAAAGATTGAGGACTACTTTTTTAAGTCCCTCTTTTTTTGTTTTAGTGCCATATTTTACAATATGATGTCTCTATTTCCCTAAGTGTTTTAGCTTGGATTTATTGTTATAATTTCCCTAACTGGGTTGGTAACTGATTGTTCTGTCCAGTGTTCTAGTCTTTGGCTGTTATCTGTTGTCACTGGTTTTCTAAATCCCTTTAGTGTATTTCATAATTTTGGTTTGTTTTTTGAAAGTTACCTAAACTTTTGTTTATCTGTAACTGTCCTAATTTCATAATCATACTTGAGAAACAGTTTTGTTGGATATATCATTCTTGGGTGGCATGTTTTCTTCCTTCAAGGATTTATGTATGTCATCCGATTTCCTTCTTGCCTAGATGGCTTCTGCTGAGTAGTTGCAGCTTAGTCTTATTAACTCATCTTTGTAGATGACTTTTCATTATTCTTGGTATTTCTTAGAATTCTCTATCTTTGGTATTGGCAAGTTTGATTATAATATTTCTTAGTGACTTTTTGGGGATCTACCTTGTGTAGCAGTTTGATGAGTGTCTTGGAAAGATATTGTCTCGTTTTTCTTGAGATCAGGGAAGTTTTTTGCCAGCAGTTCTTCAACAGTCAAATCTCTATGTATTTTCTGTTATCCTCCCTGTCTGGTACCCTATTCACTGGTAGGTTATTCTCCCTGATACAATTCCACAAAATTCTTAGAATTTATTCATTGTTTTTTAAATTCTTTTCTTCTGATATTTTCTCAAATATGTTGGTGTCAAGTATTTTTAATTCTGTCTTGTAAATTCTAACTTCCATTGCCTCAGTTCTGCTCTTGTGAATTTCTATTGCATTGTCTAATTCTGAAGTTTTACGGGGTTTTTTTTTTTTTTTGGATTTCTGTTCACTTGCTACAAATACTTGCATCCTGTAAAATTTGTCATTATGCTCTTCTCTAAACTTCTTAACTTCTGTACTGCTTTATGCATATCTTTCTTGACTTCTTTTGCATTTTGTCCAGTCTTTTTCCTGATCTCTGTAAGAGCTCTGTATATTATTCTTTTGTATTCTACCTTTAGTAATTCTAGGAAGTTCTCTTCATCTATATTATTTAATTTGGGAGCTTGCTGAAGCTATTATGATGTGTCTTTTTACATAAGTTGATATTGACTGTTGTCTCTGAACTATCAATATATGATTGTATTTATCTATTTTATGTTTGCTTATGGTATCCTAGCTTCTTGTTTTGTCTTGATATGCCCATATAGCCTGCTTATGTAAGCTAGTTAGATTATTGGTGTCTTTGAAGCTCTAACATCCTGTCATCAGTTGGTTAGAGTTGTTACTAGGTATATGAATACAGGATTCCATTTACTTTTCTTGTATGGATTCAGCTCAGGTGTCCAGGTAATTGGTCACCAAGTCTGTGAATCAGTCTGTCACCTACAGTCCTAGATGGACAGGAATGATTGGTGTAGGCAGAAGTATCTGGATGCAGTCAAGGATCACATACCGAGCAAGGTAGGGTATTGACAACCACCCCCCCATCCCCCAAGTATCTGTCAGGAAAGCGTGTCCCTGTTCCCTAGATTGTATAAGTGGGTGGGTTTTGCAGCCATACTGTTGGCGTCCAGTGCTGTTGACTGTAAGGACTGAGAGGTACCACTTATTCTTAAACATGTGTCATGGGTGGTTAGGTGGTGGAGCCAGTAGTCTACAGGCCCCCAATATGGGTAGGTGAGGACTTTGCTTAATAGGCAGCCAAGCCAAGCCAAGCAGTGTCAAATACCACAGACCTCCCTCTCCACCATATAGGCTAAACCATTGAGGTTAGACTTCAAGTGTATATTCTGTTGTACTATGCTAATGAGGGTGTATGCTATTGAAATGGACTCGTGTAAGTCTATACTGGGGAGAAAGACTTTCAAAATTCTTGGGCTCTTTATGCCTGCACCTAGGCAAATGTACTGCTATCGCCCTAAGTTCGTACCTTATGGAAGCTGACTGATTATATTTTCCTGTTTGTTAATTTGTTCTCTCTCTAAGCCTGGGAGAATGACAGTGCATGTAACAGGTCCTACTTCTGACTCAGAGGACATATCAATGTCTGTAGCCACTCAGACACAGTGCAGAGTGGGCAGGGGTTCAAGTAAATGGGAAACAGGTTTTTCCCAAAGAAGTGTTTTCTTTTTTTATTGGTGGAGTAGGATACACACAGATAATGGTTTTTTGCCTAATGAGCTTTGTTTTTCCCTAGTTCTGGAGGTGTGTGTGGACTCTCCACCACTTGGTCTCTCCTGATGTGGAAAATGCATCCCAAATGCCACTGTTGGCCTCATCCTGCTTGTGCTTGTGGATCCCCCTGCTGGGTGCCAGTTCCTGCCTCCTCAGATTTGGCAATTCCCTTGCTGTTTCTGAACAGTCTTTCTCTACTCCTGTTGCTCAGACTGACTCCTCAACTTTGCCTTTAAAGTTTAGAGCTCCTAGATTGTCATGTGAAGTTGATTCACTTTTGAAGGGGGGTCTTTTTTGTAAGAGGAACCACAGGATGTATCTGACTTCTCCACCATCTTAGCTTTCAACATTTTTGTCTCACTCTGTCTTCCCTTTTCTTTTGTCCCTCTGTCTCACTTTCTCATATACACATTCACTCTCTTTCTCTCTCTCTCTCTCTCACACACACACACAAAACTATTTCCATTAAAGGAGAATTAGGCCACACTTTTCACAGGGGAAAACTCACTCCCGAAGTCTGTAGCAAAGTTATTATCAGTGAAAGCATTCGGTTTCAAGTGTTGTCTGGGTTTTGGGGAACTCGATGCTACCCTCATAAGCTCCCTGACTTCTGGTGTCTGCTCACTCTTACGGATTTCAGTAATAACACTTCCTTGCCTCCTACTGAGGTCATTATTTACTGTTTGCTGAGTAGTGACAATGTCACCTTGGAAATGTGCA
This sequence comes from Heterohyrax brucei, assembly GCA_028571685.1. Taxonomy (NCBI): domain Eukaryota; kingdom Metazoa; phylum Chordata; class Mammalia; order Hyracoidea; family Procaviidae; genus Heterohyrax; species Heterohyrax brucei. The sequence goes on from CM053158.1 coordinate 67,783,854, forward strand.
AGGTATCCATGCTTTTCCCAAGGAAGACAGAGCAACTGAGTCAAACAGTAGTTTTCAAAACTGGCACACAGCAGATGAACTCTACCTGGGTATCTCAGAAGGAGAACATTCCCAAGCCTTCTGGAAGATTAGGAGGCATACCCTCCAGCCAGCATGAATACTAAAACAACTTTTCCAGCCAATGATTTCCACTGGCAAATGAGTAGGTTTGCATGGAAGGTCATTAATTATCTCCCATTTAATCATCCATTTTAAGAGTTTCTTAGGAGTTGATAATTAAAGATGCAGGGTTTTACAGGGATTACTGGAGTACATAAAATCCCCAGCCATGTGACAGGATGATAGCATTAATGTCAATGCATCTAAGACCTATCTTTGATTGGGAGAAATCATTCCCAGGCATTTTTTGAGGCTGTGAGGGCTTCTAGACTCGCTCTTTCCATAGTCTGATGCTGCTGTTCAATTCACTTCTAACTGAGAGAGGCTTGTAAGGAAAGCCTGTGAGTGCCTCTGTTTTCACATGAGGGATCAAATAGGCAAGCTCACTAATAGTCAAGCTCTTCCTTGCCAAGGCGAAATGAAGACTACTGAATAACAAGCATGTGTGTAGGCATTTTGCTATCCTCTGAAGCGCTAAAGTCAGGCTGACCTTGGTGTGAGACAGCTTTTAAATACAGTCCTCAATGATCCCAGTCTCCTCATCATACCCTCAAGCGATCTCTCTATAAGTGTAGGATGTACCTATTTAAAAAATAAGACACTACTGATGATGTGTCACTTCTGTAATTAGGCTACAAAAGACTGTATCTTCCAGTTTGCTGTCACTCTCTACTGACTTCTTCACTTACATGCTCTGATGAAGCCAGCTGCCACACTGGAGAAGACCTCATGTCAAAGACCTGAGTGTAGCTTCTGGAAAATAACCTACGAGGAGCTGAGGCAGGGAATCCACTCCTGCCAACAACCACACAAGTGGGTTTGGAAGCAAATCCTCCACCAGTTGAGCTGTCAGATGAGACTCAACCCCAACTGATACCTTGCCTGACGTCCAGTGAGAGACCCTCAGTTAGAGGACCTGGATAAGTTGTGCCTGGATTCCTGATCCACAGAAACTGTGAGATGAAAAATGTTTCCTAAAGCTGCTTAGTTTTGTGGGATTTTGTAACATAATAGATAAACAATACATGCAGACAAGTTAAAGTTTATGACAGTAATCAGTCATCCCATTTTTCAACACAACTTACTTTCAGAGGGAGGAATATCTAGATGTAAGAGTCATGCATTTGCAGTAAACCGTGATTTGGGCTTACTAGTACAGCTAGACATCTGAAAAGGCAAATGAAAAGCTTCTCCTGAGGAACCTAACTTCAAACCAGGCCTCAGAATATTTCCACAGATAAAACACCAATAAACATGAACTCACACTAAAAATGAAAAATTGTAGGAGAAAATGAGACACCACGGACAAAAGACAACAGCAACAACTCATACACAATTAAATCTGCACAGAATTCACTTCTTGGAATTATCAAATCCAAATTGTTTTATGTTCTGTGAATGGATCCTGGGTCTGAGGTGATAGTGTTAGAATTGATAAAATGTGTTTAGATTCTGTATTATACTTTGTAGCACTGATAACAACAATTTCAGAAATATTTGATATATATATATATAGGAGTAGACAGGTTGAAATCAGGTTTCAATTCTGCCAAATTCGGATTGTTTATTAGGCACACAAATACTGATATGAGGTAAGTAACTCATATATGACTCTAGACTTCAGAGTCAAGATATGGGTTCAAGATACGACTGTAATCAGTATCAGCATAGAGTAACATAGCCGTGGGAACAAAAAGATCATTAGAGAATGAATATACACAGAGAAGTGGACCAAAGATTGAGCCCCGGGAAAATTAAATTTTTAGGACTAAAAGATGAACTCTCAACTTATCTGTCAGATTGCCATACTGTGGAGGCTTGCATGTTGCTGTGATGCTGGACACTCTGCCACTGGTATTCAAATAGCAGGGTTACCCATGGCAGACATGTTTCAGCTGAGCTTCTAGCCTAAGGCAGACTAGGAAGAACGACTAGGCAGTCTACTTCTGAAAAGAAGTAACTAGTAAAAACCTTACAAATAGAAGCACAACACTGACAGACACAGTGTGAGAAAATGAGCCCCTAGGTTGGAAGGCACTTACAAGATGATCAGAGAACTGTCTCCTCAAAGTAGAGTCAACCTCAACGACATGGATGGAGTCAGCTTTCAGGGCCTTCCTTTGCTGGTAAGGCATGACTCAAAATGAGAAGAAACAGTTGCAAACACCATTAATAATCAGAGTGTGATATGTAAGAAGTATAAATCTAGGAAAATTGGAAATCATAAAAAATGAGATGGTACACATAAACATCTATATCCTAGTCATGAGTGAATTGAAATGAACTGGTATTGGCCATTTTGAATCAGACAGCCATATGGTCTACTATACCAGGAATGAAAACTTGAAGAGGAATGGCGTTGCACTCATCAAAAAGAACATTTCAAGATTTGTCCTGAAATACAATGCTGTCAGTGATAAGATAACATACAGACATCTACAAGTAAGGCCAGTTAATACAACTATTATTCAAATTCACATTCCAACCACTAAGGCCAAAGATAAAGGAACTGAAGATTTTTTACTAGCATCTGCAGTCCAAAATCGATCAAACATGCAGTCAGGATGTACTGATGATTACTAACGATAGGAATGCAAAAGTTAGAAACAAAGAAGGACCAGTAGCTAGAAAATTTCAGCCTTGGTGCCAGAAATTATGGCAGAAATAGCAGGATAGAAATACTTTATTCCTTACATATAAACGGTCACTGTATGTATGGATTCCATTAGACAGAATACACAGAAATCGAATTGACTACATTTATGGAAAGAGATGATGAGAAACCTCAATATCATAAGTCAAAACAAGACCAGGTGCTAACTGCAGCATAGACCATCAGTTGCTCGCACACAGATTCAAATTGACACTGAAGAAAAACAGAACAAGTCCATGAGACTCAAAGTACAATTTTGAGTATAATTCACCTGAGTTTTGAGACCATCTCAAGAACAGATTTGATGCGTTGGACACTAATGACCAAAGACCAGATGAGTTGTGGAATGACATCCAAGGGGTAATCTATGAATGAAGAATGAAGTCATTGAAAAGACAAGAAAGAAATAAAAGACTAGACTGGATATCAAAAGAGACCCTGAAACTTCCCCTTGAACATCGAGTGGCTAAAGCAAAAGAAATGAAGTAAAACAACTGAACAGAAGATTTTGAAGGGTGGCTTGAGAAGGCAAAACAAAGTATTATAATGATATAGGCAAAGATCTAGAGTTATAAAACCAAAAGGGAAGAATATGCCCTCAATTTCTCAAGCTGAAAGAACTGAAGAAAGAAGATAAGCCTCAAGTTGCAGTAGTGAAGGATTTTACAGGGAAAAAGTTGAATGTCTCAGGAAGCATCAAAAGAAGATGGAAGGAATACACAATCATTATACCAGAAAGAACTGGTCAATCTTCAACCATTTCAAGAGTTAGCATATGATCAGGAACCCATGGTACTGAAGAAGGAATTTGAAGCGACACTGAATGCACTGGTGAAAAACAAGTTTCCAAGAACTGATAGATTATAAATTGAGATGTTTCAACAAGTGCATGTGATGCTGGAAGTGCTCACTCATCTATGCCAAGAAATTTGGAAGACAGCTACCTGGCCAATCAACTGGAAGAGATCAATATTTATTCTTATTCCCGGGAACCGTGATGCAACCAACTGCTGAAATTGTTGAACAAAATCATTGTTATCACATGCAAGTAAAACTTTGCTCAAGGTCACTCGAAAGTCACTGCAACAGCATACCGACAGGGAGCTTTCAGAAATTCAAGCTGGATTGAGAAAAGAACTTGGAACTAGAGGGTATCATTGCTGATGTCACATGAATCTTAGCTGAAAGCAGAGAATATCAGAAAGATATATACCTGTGTTTCATTGACTATGCAAAGGCATTTGGCTGTCTGGATTATAGAAAATTATGGCTAACATTGTAGAGAACTAGAATATCATAAAACTTAGTTGTCCTCATGATGAATATGTGTATGGATAAAGAGGTAGTTGTGTGAACAGAATAATGGGACACTGCATGGTTTAAAGTCAGCAGAGATATATGTCAGGGTTGTAGCCTTTCACCATACATTTTCAGTCTGCATACTGAGCAAATATTCTGAGGAGTTGGATCATATGAAGAAGAAAGAGGCATAAGGGTTGGAGCAAGACTCATTAACAACTTGGGTTTTGCAGATGACACAAACTTGCTTGCTGAAAGTGAAAAGGATTTGAAACACTGATGAATATCAGGGACTACAACCTTCCATATGAATTCACATCAACATCAAGAAAACAAAAATCTTCACACCTGGACCATCAGGCAATGTCGTGATAAATGGAGACACAATTGAGTTGTCAAGCATTTCATTTTGTTTGGTTCCACAATCAACACCCATGGAAGCAGCAGTCAATAAATCAAAAGATACCTTGCACTGGGAAAATCTGCTGCAAAAGACCTCTTTAAGGTGTTGAAAAGTAAAGATGGCACCTTGAAGACTAAGGCACAGCTAACTCAAGCCATGGTATTTTCAATCTCATCATATGCATGTGAAAGCTGGACAGTGAATAAGGAAGACAAAAGAAGAATTGATGCCTTTGAATTGTGGTGCTGGAGAAGAATGTTGAACACACTATGGACGAGCAAAAGAACAAACAGATGTATTTTAGAATAAACAGATCTATTTTGGAAGAAGTATAACCAGAGTGCTCCTTTGGAAGCAAGGATGGCAAGACTGCATCTTACATACTTTGAACATGTTATCAGGAGGGATCAGCCCCTGGAAAAGGATACCATGCTTAGTAAAGTAGAGGATTAGTGAAAATGAGGAAGACCCTTAAGGAGACAGATTAACACAGTGGCTGCAACAATGGACTTAAGCATAAAACAATTGTGGGCATGGCACAGGAATGGCCATTTTTCATTCTGTTGTTCATAAGGTTGCTATGAGTTGGAACCAACTTGACAGCATCTAATAGCACAACAAAAGATGAACAGAAACCATGAAGAGATAAAAAAAAAAAAAAGAAGCCAGTGAAGGAGGCTGAAGACAAAGAGAGAGCAATAGCATGGAGACCAGATGTTTAATATTTTGAGAAGGTGGCAGCAGCCACCTGTGTCAAATAGAGTCAGATGACAATTAAAAATCCACTGCTGAATTTGGCACTCTAGAGATTTTGGTGACATGAGCAATCGCAATTTATCTAGAGTGGAAAAAGAATGAAAAGTTGACAGAGCTCAAAAGAAAGTGGGAGAAGATGAAGATAATATGAAAAATATAGCACAATATTTTTCAAACTTTTGTTATGGGAGAGAAAAGTGTGCCAGTAACTAGAAGAAGATACAGGATAAATGTACTTTTTTGTTAAGATAGGACATAGTACAATGTGATATATGCTTGTGGAAATGATTGGTTAGAGAGGGAAAAACGATGATAGAAAGGAAAGATGAGACAACTCTATTGTCTTTGAGTAGAGAAGACAAGATACAGTAGATAAGTAAGGAGCTGACCTTAGATTAGGGCCAAGAAAATTTATCTGAAGTCTCAGGAAGAAGATAGATTTTTTTGTATGTACAGAAACCCTTTGACTGGTAGACTTAGGATTGTGAATGAAGAGAACGGGATAACGATGAGGATTTAAGGAGAAAGATGAAATTCAAAAGAGGCGTAAGGAGAGTGGGAGGGTAAATTAAATGGGGAAATGCAAGATTTCCGGGAAACAAATAGAACCTACTTGAAGTTAGTAGTCGTAAACAATCATGAGCCAGAGGTACTTAAGAAATTAAGTGGAAAATAGAATCATCACAGACAAGAAGCTATGTAGGAAACAATCCAAAGGAGATGAGACAGTCCTTAGAATGTAGTAATGTATATGGAAAAATTAAAATAGAGCTGTTTCATAAAGTTAAGAAATAAAAACAAAACATTAGAGTTAAATAATAGATAAAGGAAGCCTCTTGACACACACATACTGGTGTCTCTGAAAAGAACTAAAATAACAAAAGATGAAAATATTTAAAGATGTAATTCCAGAAAACTTTCCAGAAAGAAAGCAAATCTTGAGTCTACAGGTTTAAAGGGCATACCAAAGCAAAGCAAGTAATGATATATTGTAAAACATTACAAAATGAAAGAAATAATAAATATCAAAGTCATTGCATAAAATATGGAAAAGTATTAATATCAAACATCCATTAGTTAGGAAATACATATATGATAAATTTCCATGTCGAATGAAAAGCATCCTGGGTAAAATATAGTCACATGTTACACAAAAAATTCATTACCATCAAGTTGATTCTGACTCATAGTGACCCTATAGAACAGAGTAGAACTGATCCACAGGGTTTCCAAGTAGCTCATGGAAGATCTGAACTGCTGAACTTTTGGTTAGCAGATCTAGCATTTAACCACTACACCGCCAGGGTTTCCAAGAAGCACACCTAAATTAGTGACTCAAATATTTAGAAAGTAAAAGAATGGCAAGGGAGGAAGTAAATTCATATTTCATATTAAAGTAAACAAAAATGACTGCAACAAAAAACTGCAATTGTTCAGAAGAAGAGTAATAATGAGTAGGAATTGATCCTTCCAGGTATTAAAGTGTATGATGGAACTACAATTACTATACCAATATTATACTGGTATATGAATTAGTGGAACTGAAAACAGAGTCCATTAATAATACTACATACATACAGAACTCAATATAGAATAAACATGGAAATTGAAATTAATGGAATGAAAAAGGGGAGTCTCATAGTGTTGCAGCAATTGAGTTGCCATCTGGAAAAAATTAGTTATAGCACTACACACTCCTTCGATAAATATAAATTCCAGAATGATAAAAGTTTTAAACATAAGAGCTGAACTACAACAATGTTTTAAGAAAACATAAATGGATCATTTTAATTTTAGAGTATGGAAGGCTCTTCTAAGGATGATGCAAAATTATGATGCCACAAAAAATGATAAACCATACTCAGTAAGTATAAAAAATGGTCTTCATAAGAAAAACAGTTATAAACATAGTGAAAACATGCAAACTAGGAGAATATTTGCAGGGCATATAACAGAAAAAGATCACTTGTTACCTACAAATATTTTTTAAAAATCAGTGGAGAAAAGACCAACAATGTAACAGGATAAAAATGGCAAATTTTAAATAAATATACTATTAATAGAAAAGGAAATCCAAATAGCTTCAATAAATATTTAAAAATTACTATCACCGAGAACACGACAAGCATAAAATAAAAAATATAATGCAATAACTTTTTTAAAGCCTCTTATATTGGTAAAGATCAAAACAATTGGTCTTAATTATGTTGTTAAGAGTAGGTAAATAGACTCTTCATGCAATGAGAGTTTAAATAGATACACAACCTAGAAAACAAAATGTTGTAATGCCTGTAAAAAGTAAAACTTTATATTCCCTTTGATCCCAACGTAGCTGTCATTTTGTTGTTTTGTGTTACTGTGACACTGGAAGCTATGACAGCATTCAAACAGCGGCAGGGTCACCAGTGGTGCAGTGGACAAGTTTCAGCTGAACATTGAGACTAAGACAGACTAGGAAGAAAGACCTGGTGTCTACTTCTTAAGAAAATTAGCCACTGACCTTACAAGTATCCCAGAACATTATCTGATATAGGCCCAGATACAAGCCTATCTTAGCCAAGTAGTGCTGTTTTAACAGAAATACGATGACCGGATATCTTTAAAAAGATAAACTTTTATTTGTCACAGTTCAGTAAGCTAAGTGTCCAAATTCAGGATGTCAGCTCCAGGGGAAGGCTTTCTCTGATGGCTCTAGAGGAAGGTCCTTGCATCAAACTTCTCCTGGACCGGGAACTTCTGAGGTGCAGGACCCTTTCCAAAGGGCATGCTCAGCTTCTGCCCCTGCTCTCTTTCTTGATGGTATGCAAGGTAGCTTCTCTCTGGTAGATCTGTCTACTAGCTTCTTTCCTTCATGGCACTTCAAGGCATAAAAAAATGTTACACACTGAGTCCCACCCCACCAATACAACCGTTGCCCATCTACCCTCATTAACATCATAGAGGCAGGATTTACAACATGGAAAAACTTCACACAATACCAGGAATTGTGGCCCACCCGCAACACTGAGTACATTTTTTTTGGGAAAGACAATTCAATCCATGATACCCTCTTTTTTATTTTATTTTATTTCATTTTTTTATTATGACTGAGTGAACATGTACATTCCCATATAAATTTACATGCTCACCTATATGCAGCTTCCACTGCTCTTCCTGCCCAGTGACAGAACACTATTCCTCTCTGCTCCATATATGTCTCATCCTCCCAACAGTCTTCTTTCCCCTTCTCTCTACGCACTCTCCTTCCTCCAGCCAGAGGTCAGCAGGATGATATCCTATAGATACACAGAACCATAAAGTGCATCCAATATATGGTCACTCTGCATCGCCAAGTCCAATCTATTCATGTTCGAAGACTGGACCTTCGTTATGATTTATAGGCAAGGGCAGCATCAGGGCCAGGGGCCATGCTTCCAGGGGAACCCCAAAGCCACTAGACCATCAACTGTGGTCTTTTAGTGGAGATCTCAGTGTGCATCCCTTTTTATTCTTGTGTTGCCAGTGAGACTCTCTTAATAACATCAATGGAGTACAGCTTTCAGGACCTTCTTTTGCTGACATGTCATGCATCAAAAGGAAAAGAGCTGCAATTCCATTAATTATGGAGACTTGAAATGAATGAATTATGGATCTAGGAAAACTGGAAATCATTGGAAGTGAAATGGAAAGCATAAACATCAGCATCTTAGGCATTAGTGAGCTGAAATGGACTGCTATTGGTCATTCTGAATTGGACAATCACGTGGTCTACTATGACAAGATGACAAATTCAAGAAGAATAGAGTCATGCTCATCCTCAAAAAGAACATTTCAAGATCTATCTTGTAGTACAACACTGTCAGCAGTAAGGTAATATCCATATGCCTACAAAGAAGACCAGTTAATATGACTATTACTCAAATTTACACACCAGTTAGGCCAAAGATGAATAAATTTAAGATTTTTACCAAACCCCACAGTCTGAAATTGATCAAACATGCAATCAAGATGCATTGATAACAAATGCTGATTGGAATACAAAAGTTAGAAACAAAGAAGAAAGATCCACAGCTGGAAAAGACAGCCTTGGTGACAAAACCAATGCTGAAGATCTCATGATAGAATTTTGCAAGACCAATGACTTTTTCATTGCAAATAAATGATGGCCACAAATGTAGATTTTTGGAATACCCAGGAATCAAATCGACTACATCTGTGGAAGGAGACAAGGGAAAAGCTCAATATTATCAGTCAGAACAAGGCCATTCTGAACAGAATGGGAACAGACCACCAACAGACTATACGTAAGCTGAAGTTCAAGAAACTTAGAGAAGTCCATGAGAGCCGAAGTGCCGCCTTGTGTATATCCTGAGTTTACAGACCCTCTCAAGAATGGATCTGATGTATTTAACACTAACAGCTGAAGACTAGATGAGTGCTAGGAATGACATAAAAGATATCATAGATAAAAAAAAAAGCAAGAGGTCACTAAAAAGAAAAGAAAGACTAGACAAAAACGGATGTCAGGAAAGACTGAAACTTGCTCTTGTTTATAGAGTAGCTAAAGCAAAAGGAAAAAATGCTGAAATAAAAAAGTTGAAGAGATTTCAAAGGGTGGTTTGAGAAAACAAAGAGTCTTCCAATAATGGTGTCCTATCTTTGAACTTGAATAAAACAAGTTGTGTGAATGATACAGTTTTAACTGTTTTCTTATTTTGAAGTATGTTTGATGGTATTATATGCAGAAAAGACCTTCAGGTAAATGGCCTCCTTACAAAAATAATCAGTTATTATAGTCTGATATCTTTCCACATTAACAATCACACATCTCCTGGTTCATCTTGGAAAACACAGAGGCCAATGATTCTGCTGTTCAAAGTCCACATCAAACGGTAAAGTGTGGGGGATGAAGTGGATGTTATTGAATCTCCATTGGATTCTCATTGTTTCAAATGTGAAGAGTTCTTTTTTGTTAACAAAACCATTCCTCCAAAAATGGACCTCTTTGCTGAAAATGATTTTTTTGGCCAAAAGCAGGGTTACCTTTCAGTTTGTTCCAGAGCCCAGTGAGAAAAATGTGTGGTGCAATGTATGGTTGTCAGACTTCAGTTCTTGAGTTAAAGCAATTTTTTTAAGGGCAAAGCTTCAAGTCCAGGAGCAAAATCTGCCAAATTGTGACTGACAAAAAGACTGGTTCTTGTACATTGTGAGAAATTGATTGAGATGGATTCTTGCATATGCTCTGATGAATGGTAGTAACGTTTTCTTTGGAACTTGTGGTTCATTGATGCACAGGCATTGTCTGATTGGCACCAGACCCATTGTCTCAAATTTTTTGATTAAATGTTGAATTGTTCTCTTGGTAGGATGATTATGTGCATCATAAATTTCACATAATTCATTAGTTGTTTTGTGAGTGGAATACTCACTTTGATAGTAAACTTTAATCATTTTTGTGTGTTGTGGAATTGTGTAAGTTTTCATGGCTATTTGTCAAGACTAATAAATATGGCCACTAGAGCTTCACAAATACGGCTGCCATGAGCTGTCAAAAATAGGACAACCCTACTGGAAGACCCTTTATTATAATGAAATGTGCAAAGACCTGAAGTTAGACAACCAAAAGGGAAGAACACACTTGATATTACTCAAGCTGAAAGAACTGAAGAAAAATTCAAGCCTCAAGCTACAATACTGAAGGGTTCCATAAGAAAAAACATTAAATGGCACAGAAGCATTAAAAGAAAATGGAAGGAATATGTAGTCATTGTACCAAAAAGGGCTGGTTGACATTCAACCATTTCGGGAGGTGACATACAAGTATGATCAGGAACTGATGATACTCAGCAGTCCAAGTTGCACTGAAGACATTGGCGAAAAATAAAGATCTAGGAATTAATGGAATACCAACTGAAATGGTTCAGCAAATGGATGCACTGCTGGAAGTGCTCACTCATCTGTACCAACAAATTGGAAAAGTAGTACCTGGCCAGCTAACTGGAAGAGATTCATATTTATGCCTGTTTCCAAGAAAGGTGATCCTACTTAATGCGGAAATTATTGAACAGTACCACTGATATCATCAAGATCATTCAAAAGTGACTACAACAGTGTATTGACAATGAAGTGCTAGAAATTCAAGCCAGGTTCAGAAGAGGATGTGGAACCAGGGCTATCATTGCTGGTATCCGGAGGATAATGGTTAAAAACAGAGAATACAATACAGAGAATACCAGAAAGAAGTTTACCTATGTTTTATTGACTATGCAAGGCATTCCACTGTGTGAATCATAACAAATTACAGATCACATTGTGAAGTATAGGATTGCAGAGCACTTACCTGTGCTCATAAGGAACTTTATGCACAGACCAAGAGGCAGTAATTTAAACAGGACAAGCGGATACTGCATAGTTTAAAATCATGAAAAGTGTGCTTCCAGGTTGTATCCTTTCACCATACTTAATCTGTATGCTGAACAAATAATCTGAGAAGGTGGACTTTATTAAGAAGAATACAGCATGGAAGTTGTAAGAAGATTTGCTACCAACTTGTGATATGCAGGTAATACAGCCTTGTTTGCTGAAAGTGAAGATCAAACCTACAGCCTTTAGCATAGATTTCACTTCAGTTTAAAGAAAACAAAAATCATCACAACTGGGCCAGTGAGCAACATCATGATGAACAGAGTAAAAACTGGAGTGTCCAAGGATTTCATTCTACTTGGATCCACAATCAACACATGTGGAAGCAACAGTCAAGACATCAATGGATGCACTACATTGGGCACATCTGTTGTCAAAAAGAAATCTCTTAAAGTGTTAAAAAGCAAAGACAACACTGCAAGGACTAAGAAGCATCTTAGACCCAACCCACGCAATCATGTTTGCAATTGCTTGATATTCAAGTAAAAGCTGGACAATGACTAATGAATGAAAAAGAAGAACTGATGCCTTTGAATTATGGTGTTTGTGAAGAATACTGAATAAAAAACCAGACTACCAAAAGAACAAATGGATCTGTTCTGGAAGGAGTGGAGCTAGAATGCTCCCTGGAAATGAGGATGGCATGACGTCATCTCACATGCTTTGGACATGTTATCAGGAGGGACTAGTCCCTAGAAAAGGACGTCATGCTGGGTGTAGCAAGGGATCATCAAAAAGAGGAAGATCCTCAACAAGTTGGACTGACACAGTGGCTGCACCAATGGGTTAAAGCTTAACAACAATTGTGAGGATGGCATAGGCTGGGACAGGTTCTGTTGTACATAGGGTAGCTATAAGTCAGAATTGACTCCAAGGTACCTAACAACAATGTAACAACACGCCTTTTGAGCCATAAATTCCAATTCTAGGAAACAATTCTATGCGTGAGAATTACCACACACACACACACACACACACATTCATGTTAGCACTGACTCTATTTGCAAGAGATTGAGAAAAACATAGAAACAGGTTAAATAAATTATAACTATGCAATAAAATACAATGCAAGTATTAAAAAGAAGATGTTTAAAATGTTTTAATGGACAATTTAAATTTGAAATGATTGCTACAAAGTGCTGTATCAGACGAAACCAAACCCACTGTCATTGAGTTAACTCTCACTCATAGTCTAAGGAAATCTGTAGAATATATTGGTAGAGCAAGCTATATATAAGAAAAAGCAAAACAAAACACAACAGTGTAGAGTATGTCTGTCTGTATGTCTATGCATCTATTTAGGAGGTTTGACAATTAAGTTTGAGAACTCATCCTAGAAAAAGTGCTACATACCTCGTTACTGAATATCACTATGGTTACCTTCAAAGTACTCCCGTAAGGAAGCTACGCACAGGCTCCAGTGCCTAGGCCATCCTTTGAAGCAATTTTGGAACACTTTTTCCAGAATCACCATCAGAGCTGCCATTGTATTACCCTCGATGTCCTAAACATCATCAAAATGTCTTCCTTTCAATGTTTCCTATATCTTTGGGTAAAGAAAACTAACTGGGGGCTGGATCGGGTGAATAGGCAGGCTGTTCCAATATAGCTGTTTGTTTATTGGATAAAAACTCTCTCACAGACAACTAGACAATTAGCTTATGACTTGTCACTGTGCCACCATGTGCAATGGCCATTCCAGAAAGAGTTTCAAAACTGCTTTGAATTGTGGAATAGGCACTGGCATTGGTGTATAGCTACCCCAGGGGACTGCTTCAAAGGTGACTGTAGTGGTATTCAGCATTGAGGTATGTAGCACTTAGAACAATTAAGTTTGTGGACTTAATTATCAAACCTCATATGCATAACCCACATCTCAAAGGGCACACCAGCATAAATTCCTGGAGAGGAGCCAGATGGATGGTGGACAAGAGTGGCAGGAAAAATTCTTTTCACTCTATATTTTTCATAAATTTTGAATTTTGTAGATACACTACTCTAAATAAAACAAAAATATAATTTTTTTTTTAAGGAAATGAATTCCCTAGTATTTCTAGTAGCAGTAAGTTTCTATTCTGATTGGGTGCGAAATTCTAAATGCAGTATAGTCAAACCACTGTGTTACAGAAAACAGTAAAAACACTGGGGCTGAATTTTTTTCAAGCTGTCTTTTTAAATCAGGTTGCACAAAATGGCAGTTGATGGCATGCAATCAGAGTTCCTGGATAGTGCAAATGATTAACGCACTTGGCTGCTAACAGAACAGTTGGAAGTTTGTATATACTCAGAGGGTCCTTCCAAGGGATTTATTTCTGAAAAATTAACCACTGAAAATGTTATGAAGTGCATCTCTACTCTGATACATTAGATTACCCTGGGTCATAGTCAGTTCAGCAGTAGTTAGTACTAAAATCCACTGCTATCGAGCCACTTCTGACTCATAGCAACCTTACAGACAGAGTAGAACTACCTCATAGAATTTCCAAGGAGCAACTGGCTGATTTGAACTGCCTACCTCCTGGTTAGCAGCTTTAGCACTTAACTACTATACCACCGGTTTCCCAGCTGGTACTAGCTGATATAAAATCAAGAGCTGACTACGGCTGTTCAAACCCACTTGAGAAAAATGGATAACAAACAGTTCTGTTTCATTTCTACCCTTTTCTGTCCTATGTTTTTATAAATTTAGGAGAGATCTCTGAGTGATGGCTGTGCCTGAAGCAGAATTCTACCTTCAGTGTGGTGGCGCCATGAACACATTATATTTTCTATAACTTCTTTTGCTTTGCTTTTCCAGTAACTCACCTCTTAATCAAAATTAATTTCATGTTTACTGAGAGGGCACTTGCAATATCTCTTTAGAAGTTCCCTTTCCTGATATCTGTGTCTAACACCAATTACATTCCTCGTGTTACGGCAGAATTTGGCTTACCTTGCTGATGTCCCCTAGAGAGCTTCTCTTCTGCCTTTTGCTTCTTATCTAGTTCCTGGTGAGGCAGCTGGTGAATTAGAAACTCATGCCACGAATGAAAAGGAGGCCTGGTGAAACAGCATGCAAGTTCTCAGCTGATAACCAAATCTGAGCAATTCAGACTTGCTCAGCGGTTCTTCAGGAGAAAGATCTGATGATCTGCTTTCTAAAAATTACAGAAAAGAAAACTTTATGGGCTAGTTCTACCATCACACGGAGCCCATAAGAGTTGGAATCAACTTGAAGTCACCCAGCAACAATCACAAGTGCTTTCTTGATTGGCTTAATATAGTTGTAAAACAAATAAAAATGCTGGTAAATTAAAATTTTTGAACTTAAAAAGTTCATAGCAGGGACTGGGTGGCCGCCACAGCACACACAAACCCTCTGTGCTCCCACCTCACTTACTTTCTCTAGGTCTACCTCTGACAAACCTGATGTAGCTGAGATTGAGAAAACTTGCTGTATTGAAATTGAAGCTGACAGATAGGCAAAAGAAAAATTCACTGCCTTCAAAAGAAATGATGGAACAGGAGAAGTAAGCAGGTGAATGGTAATGAGGCAGTGCTTCCAATGAGCCCTGAACACACCACAAATATTGCCTTGTTTTCTTCCTTTTAGCTGTTTAACGTTGTAAGATTCAAAGAGGTGGGTCAAGTTCAAATGACTGTGTTGCCCATTTTGGCATCAACCGCTCCCAAAGCCTACTTTTCGGGCAAAGATTAGATGAGCCTATAAAACAAAAAATAACACACGTGAGGAATGTGTTTTTCAGTTGAATCAAATAAGCAAGACCAAATACGCAGCTCCAGTCCAAAAGCAAGACAGAGGCAGAAAGGGCCAGCAACTGAACAAATGGACACAGGAGAATGGGGGTGGAAAGAGAGACTGTGATGTCACATTGTGGGGATTGCAACCAATGTCACAATGTGTATAAATTTTTGAATGAGAAATTACCTGGAGCTGTAAACTTTCATCTAAAGCACAATTTAAAATAAAAAACGGAATCTAGAACTACTGACAGCTAAGACTGCTGCTGCTGCCATCAGTCTGGCTGGCTGGCAGGGAAGGGAAAGAACTTACGTGTTGGTGAAGGAAAGGGCTGGGTGGGACAACAGTGAGTAAGCACACAGAGTGCAAGCAAAGCAGGTTCAAGGCATCTTGTGGGCATAAGATGCAGTTTAATCAGAGTGCGATTTTTGTTGTTGTTCAAACGATTTTAATTATTGGAATGCAAGTTTTTTTAAATATGCAATAAAAAATTTTGAATCCTGAAAAAAAAAATCCATAGTGGGAAAATACAAACCTAGAAGTTGGTTCAAGAGTATGTTATAAAGTTATTAAATTATTATAAATTTAACATGAAGAACAGCAGCATGTCAACAGGGCAAGTGTGTGTGCATGTTCATTTGCCATTTCAAGTCTTTGCATATGCAATTCAGCGACATTAACCGCATTCATCATGTTGTGCAGCCATTACCGCTACTTGTTTCCACATTTTCCCATCACCCTTAACAGACGTTCAAATAAACCAAACCCCTTGCTGCTGAGTCAATTCCAACTCATAGTGACCCTATAGTACAGAGTAGAACTGTTCCATCGGATTTCCAAGAAATAGCTGGTAGATTCTAACCGCTGATCTTTTGATTAGCAGCTGAACTCTTAAATGCTGTGCCACTAAGGCTCCAACAGAAACTCAGTAGTCCTTAAACAGTAACTCTCAATTTCCCTCCTTTCCACACTTGGTAATCACTAATAAATTTTGGACTCTATACATTTGCCTATTCTAGATACTTCATATAAGTGTAATCACACAACATTTATCCCTTAGTAACTGACTTATTTTTCTAGTGTGGTTTTCAATAAAGCAAGTAGGCGCAGCAGATGGAAGCAGAGAGGCATCACAGAAGTACTTTATACAGTGTCAGGAGAGCAAGCTTTTGGTTCAGGCTCTCCATTCAACTGACAGTGACTTTCAGAAAACTGCTTCATCCACACCTGTAATTTTAAATGTTTTGCTTTTATCTGTACATTAAGCCAAACCACTAAACTGCTGCTATTTCCCTTGTTTTTCCCCTTGTAGAATCACTTTTACAGCATCCATTTGGTGTTACATCAGTTTCGCTTGTGCGTAGCTGTCAGAAACAGCCCCGTGCTGCCCCAATAGCTACTTCAGTGTTGACTTCTGAGGGTGTGTGTCTTCCACCTCTACATCATCACTCAGAGATCCCTTTAACAAGGTCCAGACAGGGTCCTCTTCATAATCTGCTGTTTATTCAACAATTCATGGTTTCTGCTTATAGATAAGATGAACTTGGTAAAATCTCAGAAGTCCTTTTCATTTTGGTAGTTATTATACTCAGAAATGTACTAATGGACTCATCTTAAAAATTGTTTCTTCTGAGATATTTCTCCTTGGCTGGATACACACACACACATGTAAGTTGTCATCAAGCCATCCTTAACTTATGGGAACCCTATATGTATCAGCATAGAACTGTGTTCCATAGAGTTGTCAATGGCTGATGTAGATCACTAGACTTTTCTTCCAAGATATCTCTGGGTAGATTCAAATCTCCAACTTTCCAGTTAGGAACCAAGTAAGTTAACATCACATATGCATGCGAATACCTCTTATTGTAGTTTTAATGGGATCATAACATACCCTTAAAAAAATGTCATGTTTAAGTTCAATAAGAAGCCAAAACCAAATCACACCCATTAAAGTCTAATTGATTCTGACTCACAGGAAAGCACCATCTCCTATTCTCAGCTCCATTTTCTGATTCTGGCCCATTTTATAAAGGTGAGATTAAGATTGACCATGTCTCTCATACCATGGTCTAGTACCCCATGATGCCCAGAATGTGAACAAATCACACGTCCGTGGTTCCAGTGAGGAGAGAGTTGAGGCAACACAGCCAGAGGGCAGAGCCGTGGAGCCCAGGCAGGCAGAGAGCAAGCAGAACCTCTGGATCCTGCTCATTCTCCTTCACTATATACTCAAATGCAAATATGCCTTCTCCTGGTTGGCTGCAGAGGAAACGAAATTGGAGGAAACAGATGCTGTAATCTGAAGATGTTGACGTTCTTGCTGAGTCTGAAGAATCCCTTCAAGAGTTAGTAATGAGAGGAGCTGAAACTTGTGTTGATTGCAGACTGCATCAGAATGTAAAAACGACACAAGATCCACCTTATTAGGAAGCAGCCAGTCTCAGCCACGATGCAAACAGGGTATAAAAGAAGTTAAACAGGAGGAATTCCAGGTCTGAGTTCCCGGCTGTCAGAATGGAGGTGTCCTGCAGCTGACAGAAGCTGGCAACAAGCCTGCCTGGCTTTGCAAATTGTGAATGAACACCACAAGAGGTCTACTTTAGAGTCCAAACTCAGGCTTTTCCAGAGCTTTATTTATTCTCACTGGAGTTGGAGAGGGAAACAGCACCTTAGGACAAGTAAGTGAAAGCTGTACCCAGGCAGGGACAGGGGCAGAAGCTTTGGAAGGTAAAACTGCCACCAAACACATCCAGAGGGAAGCCTAGAGCAGACATGCACAGAATACATTCTTATCTCCTGCTGGAGACTGTTGCTGATGTGACCAGAGGCTTACAGTGGAGAGAAGGGCCTTTCAGGAGAATTTCTGTGCAGGAGGTGAAGAGAACAGAGAAAAAAGTTGGATAGAAGCCACCCTCACAGCAGGCGGGTCTGCTGATCAGAGGGAAGGCAGAAAAGTGGCTTCTTGTTCCCTGCCTCCTGCCCCAGGGGTCTCTGCACTACTTCTACCTCAGGAGTAACTCACACATTCCACAAACTCAGAGAAGACACAGCAGTCTTTCCAGATGTCCAGATACTCAGAGACGTGATATAAATATGCCAGCCAATATAAATATGAGGATTGCCCATTAAGTTTGCAAATTCATCCTAGAAAAAATGCTACATATCTCACTGCTGAGTATCACTACAGTCACCTTCGAAGCACTCACCTTGGGAAGCTATGCAGCAACGCCAGCAACTAGTCCACCCTTCAAAGCAATTTTGGAACTCGTTTGGTCATCAGAGCTGTCGTCGTATTACCCTTGATATCCTGAATGTCATCAAAATGTCTTCTTTTCAGTGTTTCCTATACGTTCAGGTAAAGAAAAAAGTCATTGGTGGCCAGATCGGCTGAGTATTCCAACACAGTTATTTACTTACAGGTTAAAAACTACCTCACAAACTAGACAATTACGTTTACAACCTCACTTCCGTGCCGCCATGTGTACGTGCCATTTCAGAAAGTTTCAAAATTGCTTTAAAGGGTGGACTATGTCTTGGTGTTGGTGCATAGCTTCCCAAAGGGAGTGTTTTATGGGTAATCTTAGTGATACCCAGCACTGAGATGTATAGCGCTTAGAACAATTAAAGTCGTGGAGTTAATTGTCAGACCTCGCAGCCACCCACTCCATAGCTCTATACTACTAGTAAGTGCTGCTATTGCTAGTTGCACTCACAGAGATCCTATGCACAATGGAACACTTGCCCAGAAAGTCACCTAGGTCACTCTGCAGTGCCTCTGCTCTATCATGAACTCAAAGATTTCCTGACTGCACAGAGGAAAGGAGAAAAGTGCACCTTCTACAGGCCTTGAGTCCAACACTTCAGAGCCGATGGTCACGTTGATAGCTAAACTGTATCTGTAATTCCTCCTCTCTAGAGGGCTCACGTGCTGCCAAGATGGCTCATCTGAGTGAGGCCTGGACCTGACTGCCACCCTACTCTGGTTTCTTCTTTGTGCCACAGCACAGCACCTTTCCTGCCTCCAGAAGCCAGGCCACAGTCCTGCCCTCCCCATAGGAGGTTATGGGGCTCCTCCTCCTAGTCCCTGTGGTGTTTCTCTCTGCTCTCAATGCCATCGACGGGTTTGTTTTTTTGTTAATTTGTTTGTCTTTTTTGAGGACCTGGTTTTTCTACATTTAAATCTCAAGTGTTCATTGTGTCTAGGTCTTTCCAGGACTTCCTCTTCTTGTCTGTCAACCAGTGTTCACGCTGAGATTGAGGAGACATGTTTGCACAGTCTTCTCCTGCAGCTTCTGCATCTTTTCCCCGGGCAGGCACATCCATCCTGCCAGTGAGCCAGCCAAACACGGAATAAAGCAGCAAAGGCAATAATTCTGAAGTCTCATCCTTAAAGCATTAATTTGTTTGGGTATCTTTTGTGTGTGTAAGTTAGCACATAGCTGTGTTGATTTGTTTTTGCAATTTTGTAATGAAAACTCACTTGACTGAGTTGATTCTAATTCATAGCAGTACTGTAGGACAAAGTCAAACCCCCACAGGGTTTCCAAGGCTGTCAATCCTTATAGAACGAGACTAGCACTTTTTTTCTCCCTAGAAGCAGCTAGTAAATTAGAACTACTGACCTTTCTGTTAGCAGCTGAGCTCTTCAACCACTGTGTCACCAGTGCTCCTTGCAATTTAGTAAAGTGAATAAAAAATTAGAAAAGAAACCAGAAGTTAAAATCATTGCAATAGACCCAGGAAGATAATTTAATTCCTTATTTTCTTCATTGGTTTTAATTTTTTTAAATTGTTTTTATCATGGTAAAAATATATGTAACATTTTCCAAGTCAATAGTTTTAAATGTAAAATTTAGTGACATTAATCATGTTGTACAACCACCACCATTACTTATTTATAAGATGTTCCACCACCAGTAACAGACACTCAGTACTCACCAAGCGATGCTTCTGCCTTCCCACCTCCATTCCATCCTTGGTAATGACTAGCAAACTTCTGTTTTTATGCATCTGCTCGTTCTACATAATTCACATAAAGGAAGATCATACAATATTTGTCCTTTTGTGGCTGATTTATTGCACTTGGCACAAAGTATTCAGGGTTCATCCATGCTGTACCAGGTATCAGGACTTCATTTCTCTTTATAGCTCAGTAATAATCCATCGTTCACTTTCCGTTTTGCCATGCTGTGGTGGTTCATGTGTTGCTGTGACACTGGGCGCTATGCTACTGGAGTTTCAAATGCCAGCAGAGTCATGATGGGCAGATTTCAGTGGAGCTTTCAAACTAGGAAGAAGGACTTAGTGGTTTCCGTGTGAGAAAAATTGGCCAGTGAAAACCTTTTGAATAGTGTTATGGATGAATTGTATTCTTCAAACATGTATGTCAACTTTGCTAGGCTGTAATTCCTCATGTTGTGTGGTTGTCCACTGTTCTGTCATTCGATGTGAATTTCCTCTGTGTTGTAAATCCTACCTCTATAATGTTAAAAATGTAGTATTAGAAGCAGTTCTGTTAATAAGGCAGAACTTAATTTACAAGATGAGGTTATATACTAAGTCAATCTCTTTTAAGATACAAAAGAGAGAAGCAAGGAGAGAGAGACCTCATACCACCAAGAAAGTATGCTGGGAACAAGGGCTTGTCCTTTAGACCCAGAGTTCCTGTGCTGAGACACTTCTAGACAAGGAGAAGATTGATGGTAAGGCTCTTCTTCTAGAGCCAAGAAAGAAAGAAACCTTTCCCCTGAAGCTGGCACCTTTGATGTGGACCTGAAGCCTATTAGACTAAGTTATCTATTGCATATGCTATATATGCTATACTAAGCTATCTATTTGTAGTATTTCTGTTATAGCAGCAGTAGATAACTGAGACTAGATAACTAATTCTGTCTTAGATGTGTAGTGTTTCAGGCTGCAGAAGCCAGTAAAAATCTTTGGCATTAGTTGTTGCAGTATAAATTTGAATAGTAGCCATGTTACCTGGTCTTCCTTGCAGGTGTATGATATTATCTTATCACTGAAAATGTGGTACTTCAGTATGGATCTTGAAAAGTTCCTTTGGATAAATGCAATACAGTTCCTCTTCAATTTGTCATCACCTATGCAGCAGACCATATGACTGTCTGATTCAAAACATCCAATACTAGTCCATTTCAGCTCACTAATGCCTAGGATATCTGTGTTATGTGTTCCACTTAATTTTTTATGATTTACAACTTTCCTGGATTCATATTTTGTACATTCTGCATCCTAACTATTGATGGATGTTTACAGTTGTTTCTTCTCATTTTGAGCCATGCCTCATCAACTGAAGAAAGTCTCACAAGCTTTATTCAGTCCATGTCATTAAGACTGATGCTACTTTTAGGTGACAGCTCTTCCTCACTCATATTTCTAGTGCCTTGCAACACAAGGGACTTATCTTCAGGCACTGCAACAGACCGTGTTCCCTTGCTTCTGCAGTCTGAAAGTGATTGAACATTCAATCAAGATGCATTGATAAATACCAGTGATTGGAATAAGAAGAAAATAAAGAAGATTGGTTGTTGGAAAATATGGCCTTGGTGATAGGAACAAGGCTGGAAATCTCATAACAGAATTCTGAGAGACCAATGACTTCTTCATCGTAAGTACCTTTTTCTACAAAATAAATGGTGACTATAGACCATTTGGAATGGAAAACACAAGAATTAAATAGAGTACACCCGTGGAAAGAAATAATGGAGAAGCTCAGTATCATCAGTAAGAAAGTGGCCAACTGTGGAACAGACCATCAATTGTTCATATGCAAACTCAACTTGAAGCCAAAGAAAATTATAACAAGTTCACAGAAGCCAAAATATGACCTCAAGCATATCCCACCTGTATTTAGAGTCTATCTCAAGAATAGAGTTGATACACTAAATACCACCTACTAAAGAACAAATGAGTTACGGAATTACATCATATGTGAAGGAAGCAGAAAGTCATTAAAAACACAGGAAAGAAAGAAAAGATCAAAATGGATGCCAGAAGAAACTCTGAAACTGGATCTTGAACACATTGGAGCTAAAGTGAATATAAGATAGTATGAATTAAAAGAGCCAAAAAAAGTTTCAAAAGGAAGCTTGAGTAGACAAAGTATTACAATAAAATGTGAGAACACCTGGGATATACAATCAAAAGGGAAGAATATGCTCAGGATTTCTTAAGCTGAAAGAAATGAAGAAGAAATTCAAGCCTCCATCTGCAGTATCGAAGGGGTCTATGGACAAAATAATGAATGACATGGGAAGGATCAAAAGAAAATAGAATGAATATACAGAGTCACTGCAGCAAAAAAAAAAAAAAGTTGACATTTAACCCCTTCAGGAGGTAGCATATGATCAAGAACCACTGGTATGGAAACAAGAAATCCAAGCTTCACTGAAGGCATTGGGAGAAAACAAGGCTATAGGAATTGATGGAATACCAGCTGAGATGTTTCAACAAATAGATTCTATGCTAGGAGCACTCACTAGTCTGTGCCATGAAGTTTGGAAGACAGCTACTTGGCTAACTGACTAGAAGAGATCCATATTTGTTCCAGTTGCAAAAAAAATGTGACTCAACAGAATGTCAGTAATATTATCTGCAGCAAAATTTTGTACAAAAATTCAAAAGCGGTTGCAGCAGTACATCAGCAAGGGACTATCAGAAATTCAAGCCAGATTCAGAAGAGGACTTGAAACAAGGAATATCACTGCTAGAGTCAGGTAGATTTTGGCTGAAAGTAGAGAATACCAGAAAGGTGTTTACCCATGTTTTATTGACTATGCAAAGGCATTTGACTGTGTGGATAACAACAGATTACAGGAATCTCAAAACTTTTAATTGTACATATGAGACACCTCTAAATAGACCAAGAGGTGGTCATTCAAACAGAATAAGGGGATATTACGTGATTTAAAATCAGGAAAGGTGTGCTTCAGGGTTATATCCCTTTACTATACTTACTTTGTATGCTGAGCAGATAATCTGAGAAACTGGACTATATTAAGAATAGAGCACCAGAATTGGCCTAAGACTTGTTAACAACCTGTGATATGTAGTTGACACAACCTTGTTTGTTGAAAGTGGAGAGGACTTAAAGTGCTTACTGAAGAAGATCCAAGACCACAGTCTTCAGTATGGATTACATCCTAACATAAAGAAAACCAAAATCCTTACAACTGGACCAATGAACAACATTACTATAAAAGAGAAAAGGTAAAAATTCTCAAGGATTTCATTTTGTTTTGATTCACAATCAATGTCCAAGGAAGCAGCAGTCAAAAAATCACTAGAAGGGAGCCCTGGTTGCTTAGTGGCTAAAGTACTTGCTGTTAACCAAAGATCAGATATTTGAACCCACCAGTTGCTGGGTGGGAGAAAAATATGGTAATCTGCCTCTGTTAAGATTTAGAATCTTGGAAACCTTATAAGGGCCATTCTTCTGTACTATAGAGTCAGTGTGAATTGGAATTGATTCATCTTCAGTGGATTATTGCTTTAGACAAATCTACTGTGAAAGACTTCTTTAAAGTGTTAAAAAATAAAGATGTCACTTTGAGGACTAAGGTGCGCCTGATCCAAGCAGTGATATTTTCAGTCTTCCCAAATGCATGTGACAGCTGAAGGAAGACTAAAGTACACTGAAGAATTTATGCCTTTGAATTCTGGTATTAGTGAAGAACATTGAGTACATTACGGACTTCCAAAAGAATGAACAAATCTGTCTTAGAAGAAGTACAGACCAAAAGCTTCTTAAAACGAGGCTGCTTAGACTTGGTCTCGTACTTTGGAAGGGTTATCAAGGGGACCAACCCCTGGAGAAGGACATCATGCTTGGTAATGTAGGGGGTCAGGGAAAAAGAGGAAGACCCTGGAGAAGATGCCTTGACACAGTGGCTGCAACAGTGTTCTCAAACAGCAATAGCTGTGAGTTTGGGACACGACCGGGCATTGTTTCCTTCTATTGTACATAGAGTTACTACGAGTCAGAAGGAAAGGACTGGATGGATCTTGTCTTATCTCGTGCTTGGTTATCTAGTGCTGCTGTAACAGAAACATTGCAAGTGTATGGCTTTAACAAAGGGAAATTTATTCTCTCACAGGTCTGAATTCAGGGAACTCGCTCCAGGGAAAGACTTTCTGTCAGCTCTGTGGGAAGGTCCTTGTCATTGGTCTTCCCTTGTTCTGGGAGCATCTCAGTATGGAAACCTCAAGTCCAAAGGATGAGCTCTGTTCCCAGTGCTAGTTTCCTGGTGATATCAGGTCCCTAAACTCACTGCTCACCTCTTTTTCTTTTTCATCTCTGCAGAGATAGAATATGGTCCAAGCCACCCCCCAAGGAAACTTCCTTTACATTGAGTCAGAGATGTGACCTGGGTAAAGGTATTGCAATCCCACCCTAATCCTCTTTAACATAAAATTACAGACACAAAATGGAGGACAGCCACACAATAATGGGAATAATGGACTAAACAAGCTGACACATGTATTTTGGGAACAGTTCAATCCATGACAGCATTATTTTATATTTTTTTTTGCTATGCATTTTGTTTATCCATTTATCTGTTGATAAACACTTGGGTTGGTTCCACTTTTGGGCTCTATGAGCAACGCTGAAAAGAACAGTGGTGTCAGTTCCTTTAACAATTTAATGAAAGATATATCCAGACAAACTGACGGTTTAGGGGATGGGCATTTCACTAACTTTAGATGCTAAACTGTTTACCGATAGGACAAAGGAGTACAGAGGTAGCACAGTGAGGCAGTAGGAAGTAAGTCTCTGTGCCCTCTCCCCCAAAATATTATCACATCGATAACCATATGCATAGGAACATTGCAGAATCCAACTGCCCCTTCCCCAAAATCTTACCTAGCTATCTTTCACCACTACATTTTACTTCATGGTACCGGATTCTTTTGCCTTTCAGCTTTATTCCTTAATATGAATGCTTCAGAGTTCATGCTAAATTGTCTATGTTCTTCACGGGAGTTATATAGTAATCCATCATTGACCTTGGATGCTTGAGTCTTTGTTGTATTATTATATCCCTCCCCTGCAGAGTTCTGAAGGGTAGGACCAAGCCTTAACTGAGAAGGAGAGGAAAGGAAAATGACAGAGTGTATGATATCTTTGCTTCTGTGGAATGATTTCTTTATCTGTAAAAAAAGATGGGAATATCTGATACAGCTCTCAAGTCTCCCATCTAGCTCTAAAATGTTTTAAATGGGAGGCTAATAAAAAACTAGGCTGATGAGGTTGACAGCTGCTAAATGAAATATTTTTCCTGCTTATACTTGCTAGTTTAAAAAAAAAAAAAACCCAAACTCTCATTTTGCATTGGGAATAACAACAACAACAAAAAATGTGGAGACAATATGATTCAAAACATCCTGTGTGAGGATAAGAATAAAAGACAAAGAAAGCACAGCATCTACATAAGCTCTGCTAGCTTAGAGACCAAAAAAGATGACTACAACTCATGGCAACATATCAAAGTAGAGGTCAAAGTGTGTCAAAGTAAAACTGTACATGATAAGGTATTCTTCTTTATCTCTTTTATTGTGATTAAATGAAAGTATACAATCCAAATCAGTTTTGTGTGACCAGTTATCTGCAGCTCCTTCTGCTCTCCTTGCCCCTTGACAGCACACTCCACCCTTTCATTTTATACTTGTATACTCTTAACAAGCACGTGTCCCCTCCTCTCCACCCTCTTCTCTTCCATACAGAAAGAGATCAGCAGGACAGCCCTCTATAAATGCATGTAAACACAAAGCACACACACCATATAGTCAACATTGTGTCCCCGGGTCTGGCTCATCTTTGTCTGAAGAGTTGACCTCAGTAGTGTTTTCTGGTCAGGGCAGCAGCAGGTCTAAGGGCCATGCTACCAGGGGATTCCCCTGACAGTCAGACTATCAATCATGGTCTTCTGGTAGAGTTCTTGAGCTGCACCCCTCTTTTACTCGTGTTGCCACAGGGATCCAACATTGTGTGCCCCATCACAGCTATCTTTGGTGGTGGCTGGGCACCATCTGGTTCTTCTGGTCATGTGTGGACAGTCTCCCGTTTACATCGGTTGTTCTGTCTCCTGGGCTCTTTTTTCCTCGTGTCTGTTCTCGGTCATCATCTGTTCCAGTTGAATAGGGACTATTTATTGTACCTCCGATGGCAGCTTGCTAGCTTTTAAGAACTCAGATACCACTCACCAATTTGGGGTGAAGTAGACTCTCTTAGCAATAGGCTAATTATGCCTGTTGACCTCCATGTCCCCTGAGAGTATGGTCCGCAGACCCTACCCCTGCTACTCTATCCTTGCAATATTGGGTTGAGATTAGAAGAGGTTTCGGTTTATGGTGAAGTCCAGTTAAGTTCATCTACTTTCTACTGTGTGCTGTCGCTACTTTCACCGAACCAAATTTGTATCAACTATCCAATCTACGATCAACCTTTACTCTCTTCCCCACCCTTGTAGCTTGTCAAAGAGTCTTGTCTTCTGTATGTAAGTCTATTTTAAAGTCCTTATAGCAGGGGTTTTGTAGAATATTTGTCCTTTTGCTGCTGACTGATTTCACTCAGCATAATGTCTTCCAAATGAAACCAGGTTAGTAGATGTTTCCCCAAATCATCATTGTTGTTTTACTACTGCATAGTATTCCATTGAGTATATGTACCATTATTTGTTTATGCATTCATCTGTTGATGGGCTCCTAGGTTGATTCCATCTTTTTGCTATCGTGGACTGTGCTGCCATACACATTCGTGTGTATGCGTCTGTTCATGTAACAGCTTTTATTTCTGTAGGATAAATTCCGAGCAGTGGGATTACTGGATCAAATAGCATATCTATTTCCAGTTTTTTAAGGAGATACTAGATTGCTTTCCAAAGATGTTATACCATTTTGCATTCCCACCAGCAGTGTAGAGAGTTTCAGTCCCACCACAGCCTCTCCAGGATTTGTTCTTTTCTGTTTTTTGGGATTATGGCCAACCTTGTTGGGGTGAGATGGTATCTCATTGTAGTTCTGATTTGGATTTCTCTGATAGCTAATGATCGTGAACATTTCTTCATGTGTCTCTTGGCTGCCTGGTGTCCTCTTTGATGATGTATCTGCCTATCTCCTTTGCCCATTGCTTATTCAGGTTATTTTCTTTTTTATTGTTGATATTTTGCAGTACTTTGTAGATTATGGAGATCAGATGTTAGTCTGACATGCAGTTGCCAAATATTTTTTTCTATTTTCTAGGTGGTCTTTTAACTCTTCTGATAAAGCCTTTGTATGAGCAGAAGTATTCCATTCTTAGCAGTTCCCATTTATCTATTTTCTCTTCTGTTGCTTGTGCTTTGTTTCTCAGGTTTTGAAGTCAGTCTAAGCTGTGTATTGGAACTCCCATTGTGGACCATATTTTTTCTTGCACGATCTTTATTGCTTCAGCTTTGATGTTTAAGTCTTTGATCCATTTTGAGTTTGTTTCTGCGTAAGGTGTGAGATGTGGGACTTGTTTAAATTTTTTGCATATGGATATCCAATTTTGCCAACACCATTTGCTAAAGAGACTGTTTTGACCCACTTTACAATCTTAGGGCCTTTGTCCAATATCAACTGTTCATAAGAATATGGTGGCATCTCTGGGGTCTCAACTTTGTTTCATTTATCTATATGTCTCTTTTAGGACCAGTGCTAGGCTGTTTTGACTACTGTGGCAGTGTAATAGTTTCTAACGTTGGGTAGAGGGAGGCCTCCCACTGTGTTCCTCTTCTTCAGTAGTGCTTTACTTCTCCAGGGTTTCTTCCGTTTCCAAACAAAAATTGGTGATTTGTTTGTCCATCTCATTAAAAAATGACACTGGGATTTGTATTGGGATTGCACTGTATATGTAGATCGCTTTAGGTAAAACAGACATTTTCATAATATTAAGTCTTTCTATCCATGAACAGAGTATGTTTCTCCATTTATGTAAGTCTTTTCTTGGTTTCTTGGAGTAAGGTCTGTTGTTCTCTTTGTATATGTCTCTTATTTCTCTGGTTAGATTTATTCCTAGATATTTTATTTTCTTGGGGGCTATAGTAAATGGTACTGATTTGATAATTTCTTCTTTGATGATCTCTTTGTTGGAATAAGGGAATCCTCCTGATTTACTTATGTTTGTCTTGTAACCTGATACTTTGCTGAACTCTATCAGTTCCAGTAGTTTACTTATGGATTCTTTAGGAGACTCTTCATATACAATCGTATCATTTGCAGATAGGGCGATACTTACTTCTTCTTTGCCAATGCAGACGCCTTTTATTTCTTTTTCTTATGTAATTACTCTGGTAAGAATCTGTAGCACAATGTCGAATACAAGTGGTGAGAGTGGGCGTCCTCGTCTAGTTCCTTTACTTAAGGATAATGTAGGCGGTTGGCTTTCTGTAAATGTCCCTTATTGCATTGAGGAATTTTCCCTCTATCCCTATTTTCCTGAGAATTTTTAGCATGAATGGGTGTTGGAATTTGTCAAATACCTTTTCTGTGTCAGTTGATTCCTATGCTTTGTGCCATTTATGTGGTTGACCATATTAATTGTTTTTCTGATGTTGAACCTTCCTTGTATCCCTGGTAGGAGTCCAACTTGGTCATAGTGAATTATTTTTTTGATATGCTGTTGAATTGTTTTGGCTAGGATTTTGTTGAAGATTTTTTCATCTAGGTTCATGAGTGATATTGGTCTGTAGTTCTCCTTGTTGGTTGGGTCTTTCTTGGCTTTGATATCACGGTTATGCTGGCATCATAGAATGAATTTGGGAGTACTTCATCCCTTTCTATGCTGTGAAATAGTCTCAGGAGTATTGGAGTTAACTCTTCTAAAGGTTTGGCAGAATTCTCTGGTGAAGCCATCTTGGTCAGGACTTTCTTTGGATGGTATTTTTTTTTTTTGATGACTTTTTCAATCTCTTCCTTTGTGATAGGTTTATTAGGTTGTTCTACTTATCCTTGAAGTAATTTTGAATAGGTGATATGAATCTAGAAATTTACCCATTTCCTCTAGGTTTTCAAATCTGCTAGGGTCTTTCTTAGTATTCTGTAATAACACTTTTGATTTCAGTTGGGTCTACTGTGACATCTCCCATCTCATTTCTTATTCAGGTTATTTGTTTCCTCTCCTGATTTCCTTTTGTAAATTTAGCCAATTGTTTATCAATGTTGATGATCCTTTCAAAGAACTAGCTTTTGGTTTTGTTAATTTTTTCAATTGTTCTTCTCTATTTCATTTAGTTTTCCTTAATCTTTGTTATCTGTTTTCTTCTGGTGCCTGAGGGGAACTCTGTTACTCTCTTTCTGCTTGTTCAAGCTGTAGTGTTAATTCTTTGATTTGGGCCATTTTTCTCATTCCAGACATGTGCATTTATGGAGATTGACCTCTCAGCACCCCTTTTGCTGTATCACATAGGTTCTGGTAGGGTGTGATTTCATTCGCATTTGATTCCATAAATTTCTTTGTTGTGTCTTTGATTTCTTCCATAACCCATGGCTTTTTGAGCAAGGTGTTGTTCAGTTTTCATGAGATCAAATTTCTATCTATTTTTTTTTCTGTTACTGATTTCAACTTTTATGGCTTTGTTGACTGAGAAGATACTTTGAAATAATTCAATGGTTTGGATTTTGTTTAGACTTGCTTTACATCCTGACACATTGTCTATTCTGAAAAATGTTCCATGTGCTTTGAAGAAGAAGGTGTACCTATTTGTAGATGGGCAAAAAGTTCTATATATGTCTATAAAGTCTAGTTGTTTGTTGTAAGATCTTCCGTATCTTTATTGAGTTTTTTCTAGATGAAAGTGGAGTGTTGAAGTCTCCATCTATTACCATGGAGTGATCTATCTCATTTTCAATGTTGTCAGTGTTTTGTTTTTATTTTTATTTTATTTTATTATGACTGAGTGAAAATGTACATTCCCATATAAATTTACATGCACACCTATATGCAGCTTCCACTGCTCTCCCTGCCCAGTGACAGCACACTCTTCCTCTCTGCTCCATACATGTCTCATCCTCCCAATAGTCTTCTTTTCCCTCCTCTCCACCCACTCTCCTTCCTCCAGCCAGGGGTCAGCACAATGATGTCCTATAGATGCATAGAACCGTAAAGTGCATCCAGTATATGGTCACTCTGCATACCAACTCCAATCCATTCATGTCCAAAGAGTGGACTTTTGTTATGATTTATGGACAAGGGCAGCATCAGGACCAGGGGCCATGCTTCCAGGGGAACCCCAAAGCTGCTGGACCATCAATTGAGGTCTTTTAGTGGAGACCTCAGGGTGCACCCCTTTTTATTCTTGTGTTGCAAGTGAAACTCAACTTAGTGAGCTCCATCACGGCTATCACTGGTGATGGCCAGGCACCATCCAGTTCTTTCTTCCGCTCCCAAGCCTATGTAGGCACCCACTCATGTGGGTCTCTCTATCCTCTGGTTTGTCTTTACCCCATGTCATTTTGGTCCTCGGTGAGCATCCATTCGTGCTGAGTTGGGACGATTTGCTGTGCCCTTGGATGGCAGCTTGGCAGCTTTTAAGACCTCATACGCCACTCACCAATGTGGGGTTCAGAGAGCCCTCTTAGCAAAATGCTAGTTGTGCCAGTTGGCCTTAGTTTCACCTAAGAGCATGCTCTCCTGCCCCCTGCCCCAACTACTCTGTCCTTGCAATATTGGGTTAAGTTGGAAGGAGCATTCAAGTTATGCTGAAGTCCCCTTAATATTGTTCTTGTTTCTAATGTGTGCTATCACCGATTTCACCCAACCAAATTTCTACCAACTATCTAATCTAAACTCTGCCCCCCTTGCCCTGCCTCCCTCCCTTCCCTTGCAGCCATCAAAGAGTCTTTTCTTCTATACATAAGTCTGTGTTAGAGATCTTATTGTAGGGTCTCGTACAATATTTGTCCTTTTGTCGCTGACTATTTTCACTCAACATAATGTCTTCCAGTTGGAACCAGGTTACGAGATATTTCCTAGAATCATCATAATTCTTTATCATTGCATAGTGCTCCATTGAGTATATATACCATAGTTTACCTATCCATTCCTCTGTTGTTGGGCATCTGGGTTGATTCCATCGTTTTGCTATCGTGGACTGTGCTGAGATAAACATTCTTGTGCATGTGTCCTTTGGTATGAATGGCCTTGATTCTGTAGGATATATTCCAAGTAGTGAAATTACTGGGTCAAATGGTATATCAATATCCATTTTTTTTAAGGAAGTGCCAGATTGCTTTCCAAAGAGTCTGGACCATTTTGCAAACCCACCAACAGTGTAGGAGGGTTCCACTTTCTCCACAGCCTCTCCAGCATTTGTTGTTTTGTGTTTTTTGGATCATGACCAACCTTGTTGGGGTGAGATGGTATCTCATTGTAGTGTTCATTTGAATTTCTTTAATAACTAAGGATCGTGAACATGACCACATGTGTTTTTTGGCTGCCTGGATATCTGCTTTAGAGAAATGTCTGTCCGTCTCCTTTGCCCATCGCTTAGTTGGATGATTTATTTTGTTCTTATTGATATTTTGTAGTATCTTATAGATTATGGAGATCAGACGTCAGTCTGACATAGAGTTACCAAAAGTGGCCTTTTAATTCTATTAATAAGTTCTTTGGATGAGCAAAAGTGTTTGATTCTTATAGTTCCCATTTATCTATTTTGTCTTTTGTTGATTGTGGTTTGTTTGACAGATTTTGAAGTCTGTCTACATTGTGTGTTAAAACTTTCATTGTTGTTCCTACCTTTTTCTGGGATAAGCTATATCGTTTTAGGTTTGATATTTAGGTCTTTTATCCGGTTGGGGTTAGTTTTTGCATAAGGTGTAAGACATGGATCTTGTTTCAATTTATTGCAGATGGATATCCAATTTTGCCAACATCTTTTGTTGAAGATACTGTTTTTACCGCTGTTTAATGTCTTAGGGCCTTTGTCAAATATCAATTGTTCATAGGCAGATGGTGTCATCTCTGGGGTCTCAGTTCTGTTCCATTGACTGATCTGTCTGTTCTTGTAGAAGTACCAGGCTCTTTTGACCACTGTGGCAGTGCAGTATGTTCTAAGGTCGGGTAATGAGAGGCCTCCCAGTGTGTTCTTCTTTAGTAGTACCTTACTTATCTGGGGCTTCTTCCTTTTCCAAACAGAATTGGTGATTTGTTTCTCCACCTAGTTATATCATTCTGATACATTTATTTGTGTGTTGATGTTTTCTATATTTTCTTAATATTCTGTTGGGTCACTCTTCTTTATGGGTTGACTTTTCTTCTTTTTCAGTGTTGGTTTTGTGTTTGTTGAGACTCCTGTCTTGTGATTCTTGTTTTGATATGTCTTGTTGTTATTTTGCTTTGCTGCTACTTCTATGATCCCCCTTACTATTCTAAGTTTAAACCAGACTTTAACTTCTGGATATCTTTTTATTTTTCTCTGCATCTGAAAAGGTTATACTTACTGCAATATAGCCCACTCTTTAGTGTGATGATGTCATAGTTTTTGTGTCATGATCACTGGTTTCCTTCTTTTAATAACATAGTTTTAATTGAGCTTTTTGACTTCCCTAAGTAAGTAGGATTCTGTATGCTGTTTCCTACATTGCCTCCTTAAATATACACTTGATATTTCTGTTTTTGTAAGCAAACAGCTTCTTTCAGTATTTCTTGTAGTTTTGGTTTGGTTTTTACGAAGTCCCTAAGCTTCTGTTTATCTGTGAGTATCTTAATTTCACCGTCATATTTGAGACACAGTTTTGCAGCATATGTAATTCTTGGTTGGCAGGTTTTCTCCTTCAAGGCTTTAAATGTGCCATCCCACTGCTTTTGTTGCCAACATTTCTGCTGAGAAGTCAGATGAAAGCCTACAGGGTTTCCCTCTGAATGTTAGCTTAGCTTTGAGTCTCACTGCATTTAAGAGGGTTGGTTATGTTTCATTTCACTAAGCTTGATTGTAATATGTCTTGGTATCTTTCATTTGGAGTCTAGTTTTTGTGCCGTTCAGTACATGTCTTGGATATCTATATCCTCTACTTTTATAATTTCAGGGAAGTTTTCTGTCAGCAACTCTACAGCAGTGCTCTCTGTATTTTCATCTATCCCTCCCTGTTCAGGAACTCCAATTATTTGTAGACTATTCCTCTTAATAGAGTCCCACATGTTTCCTAATGCGTCTTCACTCTTCTTATTCCTTTTCTCTGATTTCTCCTCATAAATTCTGGTGTCAGTTGCTCTGTCCTCAAGGTCACTAAGTTTGACTTCTATCTCCTCAATTCTGGTCTTTCAGCTTTGGAATGAATTGTCTAATTCTGCAGTTTTGTTATTGATCTGCAAGATTTCAGATTGTTGATGTTCCATTAGTTCAAATAGCTTAATTTTTTCATTTTGTTCTGCTGTATTTTCTTTAATCTCTAGGAGGCTTCGGTATATATTTCTTTTGTACTTGACCTCTGATAGTTTCAGAAAGGCTTCTTCGTCTGGGAATTTTCGGGATTCTTTCTTTGGGAGTTTTCCAGAGCCATGGTGAACTGCTTCTTTAAATGGTTAGCGTGCCATCTAGAAGCTTTTTTTATTTTTTCTGGTGTTATCTTCACAGGAGCTGAGGCATAGTTCTAAGAGGGGAGTTGGTTACCAGCTATGTATGTGTACCCTAGTCACTGGCCCCTGGTAGACTCTCTGGGGTGGCAGCCTCTGCTTTCTGGCTGGCAAAGATGGCGCCCTGCTTATGGAGTCTCTCAGAGGCTGTCAGCTGACCCTATGATGTGGATCAGTGAAGAACTGAGGAAATACCACTAGACTTATTAGCAGTCAGTTCTCCAGGTGGTCTTATTTTAAAAATGTACTTTACTGCTGAGTAGGGTGCTATCCAACAGCAGTCAATATCAGTCACACCCTCACATGTGGCAGGCCTCGCCTTCCTGCTGACAACAAAAGTACCTCATAGACCATCCCCAGATGCTATAATGTGTTTCATAGTTGGGAAAGGTTAGGGCTTTCCTGCCATCCTCTGCCAGGCCCCATCCATAAATATAGGCACTAATTACCTCAAATGCAGCTTTTCTGCTGGAGAAGCACTTTCCGGAAAGGGGCTGCTGTTATGCTTGAGAACCCCCTGCAGCTAAGGCCCCCAGCTGGGTGAATCTGCCTCCCAGCTGATCAAGATTGCATCCTGACTGAGCTGCCTTTCTTGCCATGATACAGCAGAATCTTTGGTGCAGCTCAGAAAAGAGAGGGTAGAGGGGCAGTGGTGCCCTCAGTCAGTTGGGCTCTCAGAATGTGTCTGTTCCAAGTGCAGTCTCTCTGCTGTGCTGTATACTGTTTACTTAATCAGTGTATGGTGGCATATTTGCTGGCTCATGCCCAATCTCTGCGTCTCGGAAAACAAAGAAGCCATCAGTACCTGAAGTCCTCCCAAATGGTGAGTCAGCAGGAACAGCACACAGTAGTCACCAGCTTGTCTGTGAGAAAGGTAGTTTAGTTTGATACAGGTGCCTAGTCAAATCTGACAACCCTATGCCAGATTCCAGGACTCCCTGGGTGTCCATGCTGCTCCATTCAGTTCTCAGAGGGAATTGAGGAGGACGTATGTCTAGTCTGCCATCTTGGCCCCACTCCCTTCATAGAGTTTTTCAGGGGCTCATGTTTCAAGTGTAGGTTTCCAAATCCGTCTTTGAGGTACCTCTGTGTGAACTCAAAAGGCAAACCTTTTGGTTAGTAGCTGAGCATGTTAGCAATTTGCACCACCCAGGGATTCCAGCTTAGAGACAGGTAATCCTAAACACTGCATGATCTGATACAGTACTAATGGCTGCATCACATCCTTTAGGCTGGATACAGCCTGACATCTTGCTAATTTTATTTACTGCCAGTTGTTTTAAGAAAAGAACATGAGCCTGGGATATCATTAAGTCTTTCTATCTAAGAATGGTAATACCCCGAGCAGCTGGACATGACCCCAAGAACACGAGTGTAGTGCATTCTCCTGCACTGGCCAGAACTGCTGTGTGACACTAAGCTTGGCTCTTCATGGAATGTGCAGTATGAAATATAAGAGCACTGCAGCTTGTCCCAAGCCAGACTCAGCAGATGTTGGAGAGACCAGGTGGTCTGAGGAGGCGGGTAATTTTAGCAGTCATCTTTCCTGAGCTTGGAGCTCCCATCAACATCTCTGACAGCAGCACAGACAACAACCTTGATTTCCTGAAGAGCAGCACTATGTGTCCTTAGTTGTCCTCAAATGTTGAAGATTTTAATGTCTACATTATCTATGTGGGGAAGAAAGGCAAGGATGGAGGTGATGCATTATGGTTTCAGTCCAGATTTCCAAATCAGTTTACCAATTGGAGGAAGTAACTTAAATTGGTTCATGCCAGCATTGTGTTGTGGACAACATAAAATGAAACACTGGGATTCTAAAAGATGCCAGAGGTAACAAATCACAAACATACAACAAAGATTTAATGTTGTTTGTCTTATTTTCAGTGCCTTTTCTAAATGCTTACTAAATGCACCTCTTGACCAGAGGAACCTCAACAACCAAGCCCAGAGCTAGCCTGTGGCATTGTACTTGGAGACTTTGGTTAAAGCATGGTGGCACTTTTATCCTGTTTTTTTATTTTTTCGGTTAGAGCTAATGTGACAGTCATATGTAATCCTAACATCATTTTTATTACTGAGACACTGAACCTTTCAAAAGCAGTGTGCCTCTCCTTCACTGTATATGAGTATGCATGTGTGTGGGTGTGCACATGTGTGCATGAATGAATGCACTTGATGGGGACAGGCAGAGGGTATTTTGGTGCATGTCAACAAGAGTCGATGATATTAGTGCCATTCCAAGGAATCATAGTCCCAAGTGGAGATAGCACCACTGAGCTACAAGTAGTCCAGTCCTCTGTGACATACTCAGTTTCTTCACATACAGGAGGAGAATGAACCAGATAATCTCTTCCAGTTCTGTGATTCTGTGATAGCACAGTGTTTATCACCAAAAAGTTTCTGCAGTAAGAAAATCACAGTTTCACTTTTCCTGAGGTAAAAGAGTTCATTTTAGGTAATAAATGCTGCACTGCCTTAATCCAAGGGAGCTATTGCTGCAATGATACAGAAAAGGTACAATTTTTCTCAGTCATGATTTAGGTCACAGCTTCCTCAGATTGGCTATTACCATAGCAACCAGAGCTTTTGCCTTTGCACAGGGACTTGTAATACTATTCCTCAAGGTAAAGGAAACATTCAGAATTCTATAAAAGATACCTACCTGGAACCCAGAGCACCCGCCACCCCCGTCCCCCTGCCTTTCCACAGAAAAGAAAAGTCAATATGATCTAATTTTTTAAGGACTCACTTCATTTCTGAAAGATTAAAATGTTAACAACCATCCCTGTCCTGGAGGGCTTATGGAACTAAATATAACCAGTATTCCATAAGGTCTTGGAAAAATCAAATTAATTGAAGATTGTCAAGGCTCAGAACACATGTCTTTCCTGTGGTACATTGAGGTCACCAAGTAAACCTCAGAGAAGATAAGACAAGCACTACCCTTCACTTGAGGTTCCTGCTGCAGGGCCTTGTCTCTGCCTTTTAAGTTATGGAGGAGGGCTCCTGTTTTCTGACATGCTGCTAGTGATGGAGTGCACATCATTGCAGGGAATGATGTGTTTATTATCTAAGAGATACTCTTTTGAGCTCTTTGTGCTGACAAAGGAATTACATTCAACAGGTTTAGCAGTTACCTGATTGTTGCCCAGAAGAACTGTATTAATTCATTTGAAAGATGCCTGGGGGCTTTATTTGTCATGAGAATAATACAGTGGAATCTCTAAGAACTGGAATTGGCAAGAT
Organism: Heterohyrax brucei; assembly: GCA_028571685.1. Lineage (NCBI taxonomy): Eukaryota > Metazoa > Chordata > Mammalia > Hyracoidea > Procaviidae > Heterohyrax > Heterohyrax brucei. The sequence continues at coordinate 67,821,133 of CM053158.1, forward strand.
TGCCTCATTTTCTGGGTCTTGTAAGTTTCCCACCTTAAAGTGCATTCTTACTACTTTTCTTATTCATTTTAGTGGCAAATGTTTGGATTTTCCTTCTGTTACAGATTTCTACATTACATAGACTCTGGCTTTCACAGGTTTACTGTATAACCCAAGATCAGGACACTACTATGTAACTGAAGAGCAAGACACTACTACAAGGGTAGGCATTCACAGGTTTTACTGTATAATCCAAGAGTAGGACACTACTGCTCATGTAGTAGTGGACATTAACCATAGTGACTTGCTCTTGGATTGTATAGTTAAACTATGGAAACCTAGCCTCATAAATTGGAGTATCCAAATGAAGACAGACTAAGCTCCTTTTCTTTCTCAAATGAACTGACTGTAACCCAAACACTGAGTTCTGTTTGGAGAATGCAAAACTAGTTAATAGGGGAAGGTCTCTAAATTGTAGCACACAAAGACTCATTGAACACCTCCTGGCTAGCTGCAGTGACTCAACAGGCCAGGAAGTGCAAGGTCTAGGCTGCTTGGATTCACCACAGCTGTGTCAGAGATCAGCAGATCAGGAGTGTGTGAAAGCACCTTCAGAATTTCCCAGAAGGACACAGATAACCCACTGGACCTGCCTTGCTATATCATAGCTAAGCAACTCGCCCTGTTCAATGGACAAGAAGGTAAAAAAATACTGTGACCACAGATAAGCAGACAATAAACAATGCACATCTTGCTTGCTCTGACAAAACCAAATAAAACAAAAGATCAGGATGAAACAAACAGATCTACAGTCCATAAGCAAAGAAAATAACTACTGAGTGGCCTGAAGACAGGAGACATCACCAAAACATGAAAAAACAGAACAGGAAGTTCCCAGTAGGTATCCAAAATAAAATGCCAAATGACTTTCCAATAGAAGAAAAGACATCAGAATTACTCAACAGGGAATTCAAAGCTATAATATTCAGAGCCATCCAAGAGTTAAGCAAAAAGCAGATAAAAAAGAGGAAGAAATAGATGAATTCATGTAAAAGGCAGACAAATTTGTGGAAGAATTCATTAATGTAATACAGGGACAAAATGCCAAAATAAATTCACAACTGGAAATTATACAAAAACAACAGTTAGAAATCCAAAAGATAAATAACTGAATTTCAGAAATAAACAGAGTCATAGAGCAAGTGTGAAATAACAGAAGACAGGATCAGTGAAACTGAAGACAAACACTTGGATACAACTCTGTTTAAGGAAAGATTTTTTAAAAAAAGAACAAAGGAAATTGAAGAAACTTTGAGAGTTACATAAGATACAATCAAAAGCAAAAGTTTGCAAGTGACTGGAGTTCCATAACAGGGAGAGAAAATGGAAAACACGGAAAAGATCTTTCAAAAATTGCTAACAGAAAACTTCCTAATGTTATGAAAGATGAAAAGCTAACCGTCCAAGAAAGTCCACAAATCCCTTATCTGATGAATCCTAAAAGAAAGTCACCAAGGCATATCATAATCACACTCACTAAAACCAAACATCTGAGAGTAGCTCAAGAAAAACAAGAAATCACATACAGGAGGTAAACAACAAGACTAAGCCCAAGTCATTCAGCAAAAACCATGTAGGCAAGAAGGCAATGGGATAATATAAATAAACTTTGAAAGGAAAGATTACAAACTGAGAATAACACACCATGTAAAACTTGTGTTCAAATATGATGGTGCAGTTGGACCTTTGCAGATAAACAGAAATTAAGAGAATGTATAATAACCAAAACAAACTTACAAGAGTTATTAAAAGGAATCCTTTGGTCTGAGAGCAAGTAATATCAGACCACAGCTTGAATCTAGGACACAAAATGGTACCAACAAGGTACCAATCAATGAAAGAATTACAACAGGAAACCAGAGATGACAACATCAAAAAACAGAAGAGGGAATAAATGCTATAGATACACAACTTTCTAAGTGGAGTCAAAAGCAGGGTACTACCAAGTAACAATAGACTGATTGAAACCTAGGAAGACAAGGGTAAATGTCAAGAAAACCACAAAAAAATTTAATAAACCTCTTAATGAAAACAGAGAAGGAAAACATAAAGTCTCAATAAAAATAAAAGAAATGAAAAACAAATTCACAAAACAAAGGAATGTGGTGCAGGAGAGTAAAAGGAACAAAGCAAATGTCAGCACCATGAAAAAAAGCACTGTAAACTGATAGCAACAGACTCATATAATCAACAATTACACTGAATGTACGTGAGCTAAATTCATCCTTAAAGAGACAGATTAATATGAGATTTAAAAAAAAAACCAGGACTCATCAATATGCTTTTACAAGAGACATATCTTAGAAATACAGACTCTGGCACTAATACAAAAGACACATTGATTAATGGAACACAATTGACAACCAAAATGTAAATTCACATGACTATGGTCAGCTGAGCTTTGACAAAGGCTCAAAAGTCTACCAAAGGGAAAATGATAGTCTTTTTAGCAGATGGTATTGGCAAAACTCAATGTCATCCAGGAACAGGGAGCAAACTGTAGGGCATTAGGCTGAGTGAAATGAGGCATTCACAGAGGGACAGGTGTTGTATGAGACTACTACTATGAAAACTTACGAAAAGGTTTATACATAGATATACATGTTGCACAAAAACTAAATCAAAATGGATCAAAGACATAATAATGAAATCTATAATGATAAGGATCATGGAAGAAAAAATAGGGACAATGTTAAGAGCCCCAATATGTGGCATACACAGAATACAAAACATTACAAAGAATGCACAAACACCACAAGGCCAACTGATAAATCAAAACTTGTTTTAGTCAGCTAGTGCTGCTCTAAAAGAAATACTGCGAGTGGATGGCTTTAACAAAGGAAAGTTTATTCTTACACAGTCCAGTAGGTTACAAGTCCAAATCCAGGATGTCTGCTCCAGGAGAAGGGTTTCCCTCTGCTGCCTCTGGAGGGAAGTCCTTGTGTTACATCAGTCTCTGGTCAGGGAGCATCTTGACACAGGAACCTCAGGTCTGAAGGATGTGTTGTTCTTCCAGTACGGCTTGCTTAATGGTGTGAGGTTTCCAAATCTCTATGCCAGATTTTTCCCTTGATAGCTGAAGACACCACCTCCAGGCACAAAACAAACTTGCACATTGAATCTTGCTCTACTGACACAACTGCTGCCCATCCACCCTTATTAACATCATACAGGCAGGAATTCCAACATCGGGGAGCATCACACAATACCAGGAAATACGTCACAGCCATATTGTTACAGATTTTTTAGGGAACATATTCAATCCATGACAGAACTCCTAAAAATCTAACACTTATGCTCATCCAAAGATTTCACCAATGAGTAAAAGAATAATCTGCAGACTGGGGGGAGGGGGGAATTGGCTACAACAAATCTCATTAGTATCTAATCTCTGTAATCTATAACATACTGCAAAGCCTCAACAACAAAAAAGCACGTAACCCAATTAAATATAGGCAAAGGATATGAACAGGCACTTCATTAAAGAAGACACTTAGGTGGCTAAAAGATATATGAAGAAATGTTCACTATCATTAGTCATTAGAGAAATCCAAATCAAAACTACAATGAGCTACCATCTAAACTAACAAGGCTGGCACTAATCCAAAAAATACAAAATAAGAAATATTGGAGAGGCTGTGGGGAGACTGGAACACATACACACTGCCAGTGGGAATGTAAAATGGTACAATAAGTTTGGAAATCAATTTGGAGCTTTTTAAAAAAGCTAGAAGTAGAAATACCACACAATCCAGCAATTTTGCTCCTTGGAATATATCCTAGAGAAATAAGGGTTGTCACAGGAATAGATACATGCACACTAATGCTTATTGCAGCACTGTCCATAATAGCAAAAAGATGGAATTAATCTAGGTACCTATCAATGGATGAATGTATAAACAAATGACACACTCACACAATGAAATATTTTTCAATGATGAAGAACAATGATGAACTTGGGAGACACTTCATAACATGGAGAAATTTGGAAATCATTATGATGAGTGAAATTAGTCAGTTGAAAAAGGACAAATATTGTATGAGACCACTATTAGAAGGACTCAAGAAAACATTTAAACACAGAAGAAAATATTCTGTGATGATTACAAGGGTAGAGACAGAGGGAAAGAGGTATTCATTATTTGGATAGTGGATAAAAAGTTGAAGAGAGAAACACACAGTAGAGGGGAAATCAGCACAACTGGACTAAACCAAAAGCTAAGAAGTTTCCTAACTATCACCCAACACTTCAAAGGATAGACAGTAGCAACGGCTGGGAATTAGAGACGATGGTTTCAGGGGACATCTAGGTCAATTAGCACAATGCAGTTAAAAAAAAAGTTCCTCATCCCAATTACAGTGAGAAGCTTCTGGGTCTTAAAAAGTAGTAAGCAGTCATCTAAATAACACCAACTGGTACCAACCCACCTAGAGCACAGGTGAATGAAGAAGATCAAGGACATCAGGAAAATATTAGTTTAAGAGATAGAAAAGTTCACATAATCCAGAGACTATGTCAGCAAGAAACCAGAACTAGATGGTGCTCAGTCACCACCAATGACTGGTCTAACAGAGTCCTGATGTGGGGGTTGAAAAATGGGATGCAGAAATTGAACTGTATAAAGGTGTGACTTGGGAGGCCAGGTCAAGGAGGCTGACTAGACACATATCTCCTCAATTCCCAATGAGAACTAAGTCCTGGAATTATAACTGAATGGAGCAGTAGACATCTGAGGAGCCTTAAGAGCTGGTGTGGTATCGTCAGATTTGAGTAGGTACAAGTAATGGCTCAAACTAACAGTCTCAAAGATGACCCAGCGGCCGCTAACCCTCACTTCTGATGACTCACTGCATTGGAGAACTGCCAGTACTGACTCCTTCTTTGTTATCCAGGGGACAGAGACTGAACATGAGCAGGTAAATATGCTGAACTGTGGCACTTAAGTAAACAGTGTATAGCACAGCAGAGAGACAGTCAGTGGGATAGCTACATACTGAAAGCCCGGCTACTGACTGAGTGCACCACTGCCAGTCCACCCTCTCTATTCTAAGCTGCCACAAAGACTGCTGTTTCATGGCAAGAAGGGCAGTTCAGCCAGGACTCCATCTTGGTCAGCTGGAAGGGGGTCTTCCCCAATCCAGGGCCTTAGCTGTGGTTCATTCTGCAGTGGAGCAGCAGCCCATATGGCAACTGCTTCTCCAGCAGAAAAGTGGTGTTTGAGATAATTTATGTCTACATTCATGGGTGGGGCACGGAGGAGGACAACTGGAAGGCCCTAATTTCTCCTTACTTTGCACCATATCATAGCATACGGAGCTAACCTATGAGATATTTTCATTGTTAGCTGGAAGGCAGGGCCTGCCACACCTGAGGGCCTGACTGTTTGGGCCAGTAGTTGGACAGATCCCCAATTAGACATAAAGTACCCTTTTAAATCAGACCCAGAGATCTGACTGCTGAGAGACCCGGCATCTTCTCTTCCACCTTTCACTGACCATAGGGTTGGCTGATGGCCCCCAGTGTCTCGATAAGCAGGAAGTCATCTTTGCCAGCTAAGAGGCAGAGTTTGCCACCCCAGAGAGCATACCTGGGGCCAGTAACTGGAGTACATAGAGACAGCTGGTGACCAAGTTGCCTCTTGGAACTATGCTGCAGCTCCTGTGCAGCTCCTGTGGAAGTAACACCAGAGAAATCAGAAAGCTCTGCAGACAACAGACCATAGTTAACGATTTAAAGAAGCAGTCCACCATGGCTCTGGAAATCTCCCTAAAGAAAGAGTCCCAAAATTTCCTAGATGAAGAAGCCTTTCTGAAACTATCAGAGGTCGAGTACAAAAGAATTGTATAGGGAGCCCTCCTAGAGATTAAACAAAGTTCAGCAAAAAAAAAGGAATAATTAAGTAAGCTATTCAAACTGATGGAGCATCAATGATCTGAAATACAGAAGATCAATAACAAAATTACAGAATTAGACAATTCAATCCAAAGACAAAAGAGTAGAACTGAGGAGCTAGAAGTCAGACTTAGCAGCCTTGAGGATAGAGCAACAGACCACAGAATTTCTGAGAGGAAATCAGAGAAAAGAAGAAAAACGAAGATGCATTAGGAAACATGTGGGACTCTATTAAGAGGAATACTCTACAAATGATTGGAGTTCTTGAACAGGAAGGAATAGATGAAAATACAGAGAGCATTGATGTACAGTTGCTGACAGAAAACTACCCTGCAATTATGAAAGTAGAGGACATAGATATCCAAGACGTGTATTGAACACCAAAAAAACTAGGCTCCAACACAAAGACACCCAGATTTATTGCAATCAAACTTAATAAGATGAAACATAAACACATCCTCTTAAATACAGGAACACTCAAAGCTAAGCTAAGGTTCTGAGGGAAATCCTGTAGGCTTTTATCTGATTTCTTGGCAGAAATGATGTTGGTAAGAAAGCAGCAGGATGACACATTTAAAGCCTTGAAGGAGAAAAACTTCCAACCAGAAATTATATATCCTGCAAAATTGTCTGTCAGTTATGATGGTGAAATTAAGACATTCTCAGATAAAAAGAAGCTTAGAGACTTTGTAAAAACCAAACCCAAACTACAAGAAATACTGAAAAAAATCTTTGTTCAGAAAAACAAAAACATCAATTATATACTTAAGGACACAATGCAGGAAACCGCACCCAGAATCCTACCCGCTTAGGGAAGTCAAACAGTTCAATCAAAACTACATTATTAAAAGAAGGGAACCACTGATCATAACACAAAAACTATGACATCATCACACTGAAAAAGAGGGATATATTGCTGTAGGCATAACTCTTTCAGATACAGAGGAAATTAAAAAGATGTGCAGAAGTTAAAGTCTCGCTTAAACTTAGAATAGTAAGAGAGAACTTAGGGGTAGCCACAAAGAAAAATAACAGTGTGACATATCAAAACAAGAAGCATAATACAGGAGTCTCAAACACAAAACCAACACTGAAAAAGAAGAGAAGTCAACCCATAAAGAAGAATGACCCAGAACAGAATATTAAGAAAAACATAGAAAAGATCAACAACATAAAAATAAATGCATGAAAATGATAACACTAAACACATAGTTGTCAATAATTACACAAAATGTAAATGGACTGAATGCTGCAATAGACAACAAGTGACACTGTGGATCAAATGACATGATCTATCTACATGTTGCTTATGAGAAACACACCCAAGAGTCAAAGACATGAACAAAATGAAAAATCAAAGGATGGAATTGTATATACTAAGGCAATGACATACAAACAACAGCAGAAATGGCAATATTAATTTCAGATAAAATAAACTTTGATATAAGACCCACCATCATGGACAAAGATAGTCACTATTTATTGCTGTAAAGTTTAATACAAAGCAGGACATAATGATATTAAATATTTATGTACCCAATACCAGAGAATCTAAATACATTGTTCAAACACTGAAAATATTGAAAAATGACAGATCACTCCACAATAACAGTTGGAGACTTCAACACTCCGCTTTCAGTAATGGACAGATCATCCAGAAAAAAAGCTCAATAAAAAAATGGAAGATCTCATTACAACATCAACCAACTAGACCTTAGTCACATGTACAAAACTTATCACCTATCAACAGATAAGTACACCTCTTCTCCAATGCACAAGGAACTTTACAGGAATAGACCATGTATTGGACATAAAGTACGTCTCAACAAAATCCAAACCATTGAATTATTGCAGTGTCTTCTCAGTCAACAAAGCCATAAAAATTGAAATCAGTAGCAGAAAAAAACATAGGTAGAAATTTGAATTCATGAAAACTTAACAACACCTTGCTCAAAAACTCATGGGTTATAGAAGAAATCAAGACACAATAAAAAAATTTATGGAATCAAATGAGAATGAAAATGCATTCTACCAGAACCTATGGGATACAGCAAAAGTGGTGCTGAGAGGTCAATTAATCTCTATAAATGCACATATCTGAACAAAAAAAGAGCTGAAAGCAAAGAATTAACCCTACAGCTTCAACAAATAGGAGCGCAAGAGAGGAAATCCTCAGGCATCCTAAGAAAACAGAAAATAAAGATTAAGCCGAACCAAATGAATTGCAGAACAGAAGAACAATTGAAAAAATTAACAAAACCAAAATCTGGTTCTTTGAAAAGATCATCAAAATTGATAAACCATTGGCTAAACTTGCAAAAGTAAAAACAGATGAGTAAACAAATAACCCAAATAATAAATGAGATGGGAGATGTCACAACGGACCCAACCAAAATCAAAAGTATCATAACAGAATACTAGGAAAGACTGTACTCTAACAGATTTGAAAACTTAGAGGAAATGGACAAATTTCTAGATTCATATCACCTATCAAAATTATCACAAGGAAAAGTAGAACAGCTTAATAAACTCATCACAAAGGAAGAGATTGAAAAAGTCATCAAAAAACTATCAACCAAAAAAAGTCCTGACCCAGATGGCTTTACCAGAGAATTCTACAAAACTTTTAAAGAAGAGTTAAAGCCAATATTACTGAGGCTACTTCACAGCACAAAATGGGATGAAATGCTGTCAAATTCATTCCACGAACCCAGCATAACCACCATACCAAAGCCAGGGAAAGATCCAACAAAACAAGAAAATTACAGACCAGTTCTCATTCATGAACCTAGATACAAAAATCTTCAAAAAAAATCCTAGCCAGTAGAATTCAGCAGCATACCAAAAAAATAATTCACCATGACCAAGTTGGAGTCGTATTAGGGATGCAAGGCTGGTTTAACATCAGAACAACAGTTAATGTATTCAACCACATTAGGAGCACAAAGAATAGGAATCACTGGATTTTGTCAATTGATGCAGAAAAGGAATTTGACAAATTCCAGCACCCATTCATGCTAAAAACTCTCAGCAAAATAAGAATACAGGAGATGTTGCCCAATGCAGTAAGGGCCATCTATGCAAAACTAACCACCACCATCATCCTGAATGGAGAGAGACTGAAAAAATTCTCCCTGAGAATGGAAACTAGACAAGAATGTCCACTCTTACCACTTCTATTCAGCATTGTACTAGAGATTATAACCAGAACAGTTAGGCAAGTCAAAGAAATAGAGAGCATCTGCATCTGCAAAGAAGTAAAAATCTCCCTATTTTCAGATGATATGATTGTATATACAGAGAATCCTAAAGATTCTGTAAGCAAACTACTGGAACTAATAGAGGAGTTCAGCAAAGTATCAGGATATAAAATAAACATAAGTGAATCAGGAGGATTCCTTTGTACCAATAAAGAGATCATCAAATAAGAAATCACTAAATCAGTAGCATTTACTATAGCCCCCAAGAAGATAAAATGCCTAAGAATAAGCCAAAACTGGAGAAATAAGAGACCTACACAGAGAGAACTACAGGATATTATTGCAAGAAACCAAGAGACTTATGTAAACGGAGAAACCTACCCAGCTCCTAGATAGGAAGACAACATTGCAAAAAAATGTCTGTTTTACCTAATGCAATCTACACACACAATATAACCCCAATATAAATCCCAGTGTCATTTTTTAATGAGATGGAGAAACGAATCACCAACTTTCTTTGGAAAGGGAAAAAGCCCCGGATAGGTAAAGCACTACTGAAGGTACAGGTAAAGCACACAGTGGGAGGTCTCACACTACCTGACCTTAGAACCTATTACACTGCCACAATAGTCAAAACAGCCTGGTACTGGTGCGAAAGCCAGCCAGAGACATAGAAACCAATGGAACAGATCTGAGACTCTGGAGATGCCACCATCCTCTTACAAACAGTAGATATTTGACAAAGGCCCTAGGATTGTAAACCGAAGTAAGAAAAGTCTCTAGCAAATGGCATTGGCAAAACTGGATATGTGTCTGCAAAAACCTGAAACAAGACCCATATCTCACACCTTTCACAAAAACTAACTCAATTTGGATCAAAGACCTATATATCCAACTTAAAATGATAAAGGCCATGCAAGGAAAAAATACCATGAAAGATGGAAGTTTTAATATACAATTTAAACAGACTTCAAAATCTGACAAACAAAGCATGATCAACAGAAGAGAAAATACATAAATGTGAACTACTAAGAATCAAACATGTTTGCTCATCCAAAGACTTTATCAAAAGGGTTAAAAAGACCATCTACAGAATGGGAAACAATGTTTGGCAACTACATGTTGGAACAATGTCTGACCTCCATAATCTACAAGGTACTGCAAAATAGCAACAAGAAAATGGTAAACAACCCAATTAAGTGATGGGCAAAAGAGATGGGCAGATACTTCACTACAAAGGACATCGAGGCAGCCAAGAGACACATGAGGAAATGCTCATGATCATTAGCTATTGGAGAAATCTGAATCAAAACTACAATGAGATACTTTCTCACCCCAACAAGGTTGGTCATAACCCAAAAAACACAAAACAAGTGCTGGAGAGGCTGTGGAGAGATTGGAACTCTCATATCCTGTTGGTGGTAATGCAAAATGGTATGCCTTTGGAAAGCAATCTGGCACTTCCTCAAAAAGCTGGAAATAGATATACCATTTGATCCAGTAAACCCGCTGCTCAGAATTTATCCTAGAGACACAAAGGCAGCCACATCAACAGACACACGCACATAATTGGTTATTGCAGCACAGTCCACAATAGCAAAAATATCGAATCAATCTAGATGCCCATCAACGGGTGAAGGGACAAACAAACTATGGTACATATACTCAGTGGAGCACTATTCAATATCAGAAAACAATGATGATTTGGGGAAACAGCTCATAACCTGGTTTCAATTGGAAGACATTATGCTGAGTGAAATCAATGGCAAAAGGACAAATACTGTACAAGACCCCTGCTGTAAGGACTTTAAAATAGATTTATGTATGGAAGAAAAGAGTCTCTGATGGCTACAATGGTGGGGAGTAGGGGCAAAGGTTCATCATAGAATGTATAGTTGATAGAAATCCAGTTAGGTGAAATCAGTGATAGCACACAGAGTGTGGGAAATCACGTTAACTCTCTTGATATAAGTGCAGCCATCTTGGCTACTGTACCGTTACTTCAACTCTGTATAACCTCTTGTATTGTTTGTGTATTGTAACCTAGAGGCAATCTGGGAACACCTCCAAGTCCTTAGCCTGAACATGTGGAACAATGTACAACCGAAACTGTAAACAACTGGCTTAGTTACTGAATGTTTCAGTTCCTTGTATTCTAAGTTACCAAAAGGATATAAATACTCTAATAAAACTGCTCTGGGCTCTTGGCTGGGGAAAGCCGTTAGCCACCTGATCCCAAACTGTTTCATGTCTATCTTTTTTTAGACTTAGCGCTGCCTGTCTCTCCTCCGCCCGAATGGTTTAGTCGGTAGAAACCCGACATCTAGTGCCCGACGTGGGGCAGAAAGAGCCGAGCGTGAGGTATGCAGGAGGAGAGTTTTTTGTTTTACAGATTCCTGGATGAAGTGAAATGCCTGGTCCTGCTGTAGGTCCATGTGGAATGTAAGGATCAAAAGCAACCAGTGCAGTGAATTTGAGCGCCGAGAAGCTCCCGAGGTCGGCACTCAGCTGAAGAAGTGCCATAACAACCGTATATCTGAGCTGGTGGAGCGGTTTTGTGACCTGTGAGTGGTCCGTGGCTCGGGAGGGCATCAGGGTCGTTATGGGAAATAATCTATCTCTCTTTGAAACTCACAAAGCTTCTCACTAAGAAACTTTTACGCACTAAAGGAGTAAAAAATTAGAAAGAACTCATTAATCAACCTTATCCCTGAAGGAAGGGACATTAAAGGCGTAGAGCCGTGTCTTGTCTGTGGCAGACGAAGATTAAGGGAGAAGATATTCCTATCTTTGTCTGGTCTTTATGTCATCAAATTTCTGTAACTTTAAAACCTATGCTATCAGAGGATGGATGGAGAATGAGAAGGGAGGATGCCCTCGTCTACTCCTCTGTCCCTAATACCATTTCAGAGGAGTTAGAAAACAGAGAGAAATTGAGAGGTGAGGGGTGCGACTTGCCGCTGCCACCTTCACCGACTCTTCCATCTTTAGAGGGTGAGGAGAACGAGGGGGGCGGCCGGCAACTGCCACCCTTGCCTACTCTTTCGCTCCCAGTAGTTTTAGAATCTGTATCGTCAGAAGAAAAGAATCAGAAAGTAATGAGGAATCAGAGAGCAGGGAGGGAAAGGGAGGCAGACTCCCACCTTCTCCTGCTTTTCTGTCTTCTCCTAAGAGAGTAAGGTTAAGAACTCCTCTACTTTTCTCTATCTTTTCCGAGCTTTAGAAAAACAAAAAAATCTTTTGGGATCAGATTAAACATTTAGTTCAGTGGGAGGTTCATGGTATAAATTACAGAATAAACAGCAGACTGCAGGAGTTGAGTGAACCTATTGAAAACCTATTGAAAAGGTATGGTGCAGTGTGTATGAACACACGAGAATAACTAATGAGTTTTTTCACGGAAATAGCAAAACTACAGGAACAAATCCAAGAAATATCCTCGTATAAAATTGCTAATTCTAAAACTCCCACTGATTCTCTGACAAGGAGCTAAAGAGCCGTACGTTGATTTCCTCGCTAGACTTGGAGCTGCTTTGCAAAAAGCTATTGAAAATCCAGATGCCAGAGATATGATTCTACAAATTCCGGCATTCGATAATGCCAACCCAGACTGTAAGAAGGCTCTTTGCCCCTTTAAGGGACAAGGAAGTTTAAAAGACTATATTAGAACTTGTCAAAAGGTTGACTCTAAAACTTTTAAGGCTGCCACTTTGGCAAGAGCAATAACAGCACTACGTATGAAAAATAGCCGCTGTTTTAGCTGTGGCAAGTTAGGCCACATGAAAAGGGATAGCAGAGAAGTTAACACAGAATTTAAAGTCATACGCCAGGAAAAAATGGCACCAGGACTGTGTCTCAGGTACAAGCACGAAAATCATTGGGCAAGTCATTACAGATTTAAATCTAAAAAGGAAAGTCAACCTCAAAAGGGGGTTAAACTATTTGAGTTAAGAAAAATTGTCAGCCTTACAAAATCTGGTATCTAAGCAACTGAAACACATACAGGCTATGAAAAAAGAAAAAACAAATCCTTAAAAGGTGTTGCCCCCCAAAATGCTTAATAGTCCTATGATATCTTTTACGTGGTTCCTAATAGCAGTCAGTTTATGACCAATTACAAAGAACTGGGTAGTCATTGCTCCAGGTGAAATACAAATATCTACTCCTTATTCTTAAACATCAGTTGTTGAAAACTGAATTACTCCCTTAGAAAATGTAGATTCAGAGGAATAATTTAAAGGACTAAATGATTTTCAGAGGTTGCTAGAGAACATTGGTTGGTTATGACTTACTTAATATCCCAAAAGTCAATGATTCATCTTTTTCCTTGTGATTGAAAAGCACTAACGTGGACTTACTTTTAACAGTTTTAAATGGGGTAGTCTGATGCCGCCTGACAGCAAGCTCAAGGAAATATTTAAAGCAATTGTTAGAAATAAAACACCTGGTCTGGCGTCCAAATTTAGTTAATAATAAATGAACAAGCCACATTACCAGTTAAAGGCTTAAGAAAAAATCAGTCAGTCAGATTAAGAAATCCCCACATTTAGTTTTATAAAATAATTAAAAATTAAATTCAAACTAAAACTTAATAAATAAAAAACAGGAATTGGGCTACTATCCACTCCTTATTCTTATCTTGAACATACACTACTGGAAATTAAAATACTCCCTCAGAAAGTACAAATCCAGAGAGACAATTTAAAAACTTTAAATGATTTTCAGACCATTTCTAAAAAATAAAAAGGGGGGAGACACCTACCCCCTACAGCACAACGTAAGTGTTGTGTATTCTACTCTCAATTTTTTAAACATCCCTCAAATTTCTACAATTTCAGCTGCTGAGGCCCAGTGGTCTCATAATTCATCAAAAATTCCAAGGCAATCTAAATGATGGAAAGATATTAACTAATATGGGGAGAAGGTTTTACTTATGTTTCTTCAGGTTCTGAGATCAGCCCTGTTTAGATTCCATCACAAAGAATTCGCCTGAGATATGGAGCACTCAGCAGAACAGATGGCAAAGATAAAGATAAAGAAGACTTCGGTGACTACCCCTCGCACACACAAAGTCACCTACCAGCCTGGAGACAGAAGAGAAAGACGACACGGGAGGTGAAGATTCTGCCTCCTAATACTAATATTCATTGTTTTCGTATGTTTCTCTTCCTTGTAACATTAGTTATGGTCATAGTTAATTGGACTGCAATCTATGGGTGTTGAACTTCTTATTTGTCGTTTGGTGCCTCTTATAAGGAAAATCTATGAAGGTTACTGGTTCTATTCTACAAGTTTAAAATTGTCTCTCTGAGCTAGAATACTCTGGCCATGTGGAAGTTAATACCTCTATGGAACTGATGTTATGTACTTAATTAAAAAAGAAATTTGGTCTCCCTAAAAACCCATCTTGGGTTATAAAAGAGACATAACAGCTCTACTCATTGCCTCATGATCCCCAGAGTTCGGCTGGTTAGTCAAAGATGGGTAAGACTCCTCAAGGAGGGGCGACCTAAGACAGGCACAGTCGCCGAGGGATCATCAAGCTAGTGACTGGTTAGCCAGAGACGGGTAAGATTCCTCGTGGGAAGAGCAACCTAAGCCAGGCACAGTCACTGAGAGGCTGTCTGAAAAGCAAGAAAGTTTCTTGCCCCCACGATTACATTTATGAAACTCAGACAACAGAGACATGACAAACAGTTGCGCTGGCCATAAGAACTCATTACTTTCACCCAATACTTCAGCTTCATTTTTATTAAATAAAAAAGGGGAACATGTGGGAAATCATGTTAATTCTCTTGACGTAAGTGCAGCCATCTTGGCTACTGTACCGTTACTTCAACTCCATATAACCTCTTGTACTGTTTGTGTATTGTAGCCTAGAGGCAATCTGGGAACACCTCCAAGTCCTTAGCCTGAACATGTGGAACAATGTACAACCAAAACTGTAAACAACTGGCTTAGTTACTGAATATTTCAGTTCCTTGTATTCTAAGTTACCAAAAGGGTATAAATACTCTAATAAAACTTTGCTCTGGGCTCTCGGCTGGGGAAAGCTGTTAGCTACCTGATCCCAAACTCTTTCATGTCTATCTTTTCTTAGTCTTGGAGCTGCCTGTCTCTCCTCTGCTCGAATGGTTTAGTTGGTAGAAACCTGACAACAGGGGAAGAGTAGATCAACTGAACTGGGCTTTGCTGTATACTGAAAGTTCTTCTAACATCAACCCAATATTGCAAGGATAGAGTAGTAGGAGCAGGGTCTGGGGACCATGCTCTTGGGGGAACATTGAAGTCAATTGGCATAATTACTGTATGCTAAGGGAGTCTTCTGCATCCCACATTGGTGAGTGGTGTCTGGGGCCTTAAAAGCTAGCAAGCTGCCATCTGAGGTACACCAAATAGTCCCAACTCAGCCAGAACAGATGATTACCATGGACACCAAAGACATGAGGAACAAAGAGCCCAGGAAACAGAAGGATCCATGGGAATGGGAAACTGAATCAACATGTGACCAGAAGAACCAGATGGTGCCCAGCCACCACCAAAGACAGCTGTGATGGGGCAGACAGTGTTGAGTCCCTGTGGCAACATGAGAAAAATGTTGACTAATCACTCTAATAAAAGACCATAGTTGGTGGTCTGACTGCCTGGGAGATCCCGTGGGAGCATGGCCTTTGACCTACTGCTGCTCCTGTCTATAAAACACTACTGAGGTCAACTCTTCGGACAAAAAAGTGGACTAGACTTGAGGACATAGTGTGACCATATGGTGAGTGTACATTATGGTTCTGTGAATTTATTGGAATCTGTCGTAGTGGTCTGTTTTTAGATGTGAGAAAAGAGGCTGGAGAGAAGGGGGCAGGAGCTTATTAAGAGGATACAACAAGTAGAGAATGAAAAAGCAGAGTGTGCTGTCAGGGGCAAGGAGAGCAGAAGAGCTGTAGATGGGTGAGCAAGCAAAATTAGTTTGGATTGTACACTTTCACTTAATCAGAATAATAATGAAAAAATAAATAAAACAAAAAGGAGGGGGCAGACTCCAGATGGCGGACTAAGCACATGTCTCCTTATATCCCTCTGGAAACCAAGACCTCAATTTACAATCAAACAGAGCCTTCTGATCACCTAATCAGCCTCAGGACACGGCACACAGCTGTTAATTAGGACTTCATACCACTCAGCGAAAAACCTCCTCTCTTTCGCTGACTCCTGCTCCTGGCTAGCCCTGGCTCTCACGGACGGAAGGTAAACGCACCAGTTTGACTTTTTTTTTCCTCTGTCTGGGCTGGCGAGCGGAGCTGGGTCTTGCCTGGCGGCTGGACTCAGACGTGCTGCTGGGGTGATAGGCAGGCGAGATTCCCATATTCTGAGAGCCAGGCTCGGGACTTTGTTAATATAGCCTTTCTGAGCCTTTCATTTTGTAGCTGCCTCAGTGGGGTTTGTGCAGAGCTTCGTGGTCAGTGTGCGGGATGCCATGTTGGTACCAAGATTTTAGCGGGACCTAGTTCTTAGCCTGGGAGCCAGCACCTGCAAACGGGACAGTGCTTCTCTGACAGAAAAGTAGTGATTTTGCACAGTGCTGCCTACGATGGGGGCCCTGCAACAGAATCAGAGGAATCACTACCTCTTGGCACCTTTAGCACCTCTGTCTGCTGCCTGTGTGGAG
Organism: Heterohyrax brucei; assembly: GCA_028571685.1. Classification (NCBI taxonomy): domain Eukaryota; kingdom Metazoa; phylum Chordata; class Mammalia; order Hyracoidea; family Procaviidae; genus Heterohyrax; species Heterohyrax brucei. The sequence goes on from CM053158.1 coordinate 67,837,928, forward strand.
GACGCCATCTTGGATACGGTGGCTGCACCTGGACCTAATTCTTAGCTTGGGAGCCAGAGTCTGCCCACAGGAGAGCGCTTTTCTATCACAAAACCAGTACTCGACACAGTGTTGGCTAAGGCTAGGCCCTGTCAGCAGAGGCCAACAGGGCAGGAGCATTGCTGTATTCTGAACTAGTTTATTATCATCTAGGGTTGGGTATAGTGGCACTTACTTTGTCAGATGAGAAGAGGGACCTCTACACCTGAAAACCTAACTGACTTGTGAACTGGTCAGATACCTTTTGCTTTACATTTGAAGATAGCCTAGAGAAACATCTGCAATCCATCCTCACAGTACCTCTTCCAGCCTCTATATACTCACATGGGACCCAAAAAGCAACAGACAATTGTGGCATACAAGCAATCACTCATGGCTTCAGAAGGCTCCCAAACAAAGCAACCAAGGAGTTTTCCAGATGAAGAAACTTTTAGGAAAGCATCAGGAAATGAACAAAAATTGATTATATACAGAGCCCTTCTAGACATTATACAAAATGCAGCAGAACAAAATGAAAAATTAAGCAAGTCATTCAGTCTGATGGAACACCAGTCCTCTGAAATCCAACAGATCAAGAAGAAAATCAAAGACATAGAAACTTCCATGCAAAGCCAAGAAAACAGACTGGAACAAATGGAAAAAAGAATTTCTGACTTGGAAGACAGAGCTACTGAGGCCAGCGTCTATGAGCAGAAATGAGAAAAAAGAAACAAGAAAAATGAAGAAACATTAAGAAGCATGTGGGACTCTATTAAGAGGAACAACCTTCGATTAATTGGAGTCCCTGAACATGGTGAGACATCTGAGAACACAGAGGATTGTTGCTGAGCTGCTGAAAGAAAACTTCCCAGAAATCATGAAGGAAGAGAATATAGACATCTCAGATCCATGTCGTACGCCACCCAATATAGATCTCAAAAGAAAGACTCCAAGATGTATTATAATCAAGCTTAACAAAATGAAACATAAGCAGCAACTCTTAAAGGCAGCAAGACTCAAGGCAAAGCTAACATTCAGAGGGAAACCCTGTAGGCTCTCGTTAGATTTCTCAGCAGAAACCCTGCCGGCATGGAGACAGTGGCATGACACATTCAAAGTCTTGAAGGAGAATAACTTCCAACCAAGAATTACATGTCCTGCAAAACTATCTTTCAAATACGAAAATGAAATTAAGACATTCCCAGATAAACAGAAACTCAGAGACTTTGTAAAAACCAAACCCAAACTACAAGAAATACTGAAAGAAGTTCTTGGCTTTGGCTTAGAGGAACGAAACCATTAACTTTATATTTTAGAACAACACACTACTCAATGCCAAGGCCAGCCACTCTACTCATTTAGGGAAGGCTGAAAGGAAATCACAGCTTTGATATGGAAAGAAGCAATCCAGTCATCATCATGAAAACTATGGTATCATCATAATAAAAAGAGGGATGTACTACAGTCGTTATAGTCCTTCTGGATGGAGAGGAAGATGACAAGACTGGTAGTAACTAAAACTGGATTTATAAACAGTTTATTAAGGGGGTTCACATGGGGAACGGTAAAGCACAACAAAGATGTATCATACCATTTCAAGAAATCCAGCACACGAGTCTCAACAACTATAAAACCAGCTCTGAAAAAGGTGAAAAATAAACTCACAAAAAAGTGTGTCCCAGAACAGACTAATAAGAACAACAGAGAAAACATCAACATAAAAATAAGAGTATCACAATGGCAGCAGTGAACACATACCTATCAATAATTACATTGAATGTGAATGGACTGAATGCTCCAGTAAAGAGACACCGAGTGTCATCTTGAATCAAAAGACACGACCCATCCATATGTTGTCTACAAGAAACTCATTTGAGACCTAAAGACAGGAACAAACTGAAAATTAAAGGGTGGAAGAATATATATCAAGCTAACAAAGAAGAAAGAAGAGCAGGGGTGGCAATTCTAATCTCAGACAAAATCAATTTTAATGTCAATTCCACCATCGTGGACAAAGACGGACACTATTTATTGCTGAAAGTTTCAGTACACAAGCAAGACTTAACTATATTAAATATTTATGCACCTAATGTCAGAGCACCTAAATACGTCGAAGAAACACTGACTACGCTCAAAAGAGAGTTAGATGACTCCACAATTATAGTGGGAGACTTTAACACTCCACCCTCATTACTAGACAGATCATCCAGAAAAAAGCTCAGTAAAGATACAGAAGACCTCATTGACACAATTAACCAACTAAACCTCATTGATATATATACAACTTTTCACCCATCAGCAGACAACTACACTTTCTTCTCCAGTGCACATGGAACATTCTCCAGAATTGACAACGTGATAGGCCATAATGCAATGCTCAACAAAATCCATACCACTGAATTACTGCAAAGCATCTTCTCAGATCATAAAGCCATAAAAGTTGAAATCAACAGCAGAAAAAACATACATAGAAAGTGGAACTCTTGGAAACTGAACAACATCTTGCTCAAAAAAACATGGGTTATAGAGGAAATCAAGGATGAGTTAAAGAAATTCATGGATTCCAATGAGAACGAAAACACTTCCTACCAGAACCTGTGGGATACAGCCAAAGCAGTGCTCAGAGGTCTGTTTATCTCCATAAATGCACACATCTGGAAGGAAGAAAGATACCAAATCAAGGAACTAACTCTACAGCTTGAACAAGTAGAAAGACAACAAAAGAGGAACCCCTTGGGCATCGGAAGAAATGAGATCATAAAGATTAGAGCAGAACTAAATGAATTAGAGAATAGAAAAACAATTGAAAAAATTGAAAAGACCAAAAGCTGGTTTTTTGAGAAGATCAACTAAATTGATAAACCACTGGCTAAACTTACTAAAGAAAAGCAGGAAAGGAAACAAATAACCCAAATTAGAAATGAGAGGGGAGTTGTCACCACAGATGCAACAGAAATCAAAAATATCATAACAGAATACTTGAAAGACTGTACTCTAACAAATTTGAAAACCTAGGGGAAATGGACCAATTCCTTGACTCATACCATGTACCCAAATTATCACAACATGAAGCAGAACAACTTAATAAACCCATCACAAAGGAAGAGATTGAAAAGGTCATCAAAACACTGCCAAGCAAAAAAAGTCCGGGCCCAGATGGCTTCACGGCAGAATTCTACCAAGCATTTAGAGAAAAGTTGTCTCCAATACTACTGAGACTATTTCACAGTGTAGAAAAGGATGGAGTACTCCCAAACTTATTGTATGAAGCCAGCATAACCCTGATACCTAAGCCAGGGAAAGATCCAACAAAGACAGAGAACTACAGACCGATATCACTCGTGAACCTAGATGCAAAAATCTTCAACAAAATTCTTGCCAACAGAATACAACAACACATCAAGAAAATAATCCATCATGACCAAGTTGGATTCATACCAGGTATGCAAGGCTGGTTCAACATCAGGAAAGCAATTAATGTGATTAACCACATAAATAACACAAAAGACAGAGATCACCTGATTTTGTCCATTGATGCTGAAAAGGCATTTGAGAAAGTCCAACAACCATTCTTGCTAAAAACTCTTAGCAAAATGCGCATAGACGGCAAATTCCTCAACACAATAGGGGCCATTTATACAAAGCCAATTGCCCACGTCATCCTGAATGGAGAGAGACTGAAAGACTTTCCCTTGAGATCAGGAACTAGACAAGGATGCCCACTCTCACCTCTCCTATTCAACATTGTGCTAGAAGTTCTAGCCAGAGCAATTAGACAAGACGAAGAAATAAAGGGCATCTGCATTGGCAAAGAGGAAGGTAAAATCTCCCTGTACGCAGACGATATGATTGTATATGCAGAGAACCCCAAGGAATCTATAAATAAACTACTCAAACTGATAGAAGAGTTCAGCAAAGTCTCAGGATACAAGATAAACATAAGTAAATCAGAAGGATTCCTTTATACCAACAACGAGACTGTTAAGGAGGAAATTATCAAATCAATACAATTTACAATAGCCCCTAAGAAGACAAAGTTCCTAGGAATTAATCTAACCCAGAGAAACAACAGACCTTTACAAAGAGAACTACAAGCCCTTACTACAAGAAACTAAGAGAGACTTAGATAAATGGAAAAACCTACCCTGCTCATGGATAGGAAGACTTAACATTGTGAAAATGTCTATTTTACTCAAAGAAATTTATTTATATGATGCAATCCCAATACAAATTCCAGCATCATTTTTTAATGAGATGGAGAAACAAATCACCAATTTTGTTTGGAAAGGGAAGAAGCCCCGGACAAGTAAGACACTACTAAAGAAGAAGAACACGCTGGGAGGCCTCTCATTACCCGACCTTAGAACATACTACACTGCCACAGTGGTCAAAACAGCCTGGTACTGGTACAAGAACAGACAGATGGATCAATGGAACAGAATTGAGACCCCAGAGATGACACCGTCTGCCCATGAACAGTTGATATTTGACAAAGGCCCTAAGACATTAAACTAGGGTAAAAACAGTATCTTCAACAAATGGTGCTGGCAAAATCGGTTATCCATCTGCAATAAACTGAATCAAGATCCATATCTTACACCTTATACAAAAACCAACTCCAACTGGGTAAAAGACCCAAATATCAAACCTAAAACGATAAAGCTCATCCAAGAAAAGGTAGGAACAACAATGGAAGTTTTAATACACAGTGAGGACAGACTCCAAAATCTGTCAAAGAAACCTCAATCAACAGATGAGAAAATAGATAAATGGGAACTATTAAAGAATCAAACACTTTTGCTCATCCAAAGACTTTATTAATATAATTAAAAGATCACCCACAGAATAGGAAAAAATACTTGGCAACTCTATGTCAGACCGACGCCTGATCTCCATAATCTATAAGATACTACAAAGTATCAATAAGAAGAAGATAAACCATCCAATTAAGCGATGGGCAAAGGAGATGGACAGACACTTCACTAAAGAGGAGATCCAGGCAGCCAAATAACACATGCGGACATGTTCACGATCTTTAGTTATTAAAGAAATTCAAATCAAGACAACAATGAGATACCATCTCACCCGAACAAGATTGGCCATGATCCAGAAAACACAAAACAACAAATGCTGGAGAGGCTGTGGAGAAAGTGGAACCCTCCTACACTGTTGGTGGGGTTTCAAAATGGTCCAGCCTCTTTGGAAGGCAATGTGGTGCTTCCTTAAAAAATGAATATCAATATACCATTTGACCCAGTAATTCCACAACTTGGAATATATCCTACAGAATCAAGGCCTTTCACACCAACAGACATATGCAGCAGAATGTTTACCACAGCACAGTAGACGATAGCAAAAAGATGGAGCCAACCCAGATGCCCCACAATAGAAGAATGGATAGGTAAACTATGGTACACATACTCAATGGAGCACTACGCAGTGATAAAGAATAACGATGATTCCCGGAAACATCTCCTAACCTGGTTTCAACTGGAAGACATTATGTTGAGTGAAAGTAGTCAGCGACAAAGGGACAAATACTGTATGAGACCTCTACGATAAGATCTCAAAAACAGACTTGTGTGTAGAATAAAAGACCGTTGACAGCTGCAAGGGAGGGGAGGGAGGGAGTGTGAAGGGGGAGGGTTTAGTTTAGATAGTTACTAGAAATCTAGTTGGGAGATAGTGGTGATAGCACACATTAGAAACAAGAACAACATTAAGTGGACTTCAGCATAACTTGAGTACTCCTTCCATCTTAATTCAATACTGCAAGGATAGAGTAGCTGGGGCAGGGGGCGGGGGACAATGCTCTTAGGCGAATTCTGAGCCAATTGGCACAACTAGAGTTTTGCTAAGAGAGCTCTCTTCACCCCACATTGGTGAGTGGCGTCTGGGGTCTTAAAAGCTGCCAAGCTGCCATCCGAGGACACAGAAAATGGTTCCAACTCAGCAGGAACGGATGCTCACCGAGGACCAAAATGACATGAGGTAAAGACAACCAAGAAGTCAGAGAGACCCACAAGAGTGGGTGCCTACATCGACTTGGGACCAGAAGAACTGGATGGTGCCCGGCCACCACCAGTGATAGCCACGATGGAGCTCACAGAGAGGAGTCTGACTGGCAACACAAGAATAGAAAGGAGTGCATCCTGGGATCTCCACTAAAAGACCTCAAATGATGGTCCAGCGGTTTTGGGTTTCCTCTGAGAGCATGGCCCCTGGCCCTGATGCTACCCTTTCCCATAAATTATAACAAAGTTCCACTCTTTGGACTGGAATGTATTGGACTTGGCAATGCAGAGTGACCATATATTGGAAGCACTTTATGGTTCTATACATCTATAGGATATCATCTTGCTGACCTCTGGCTGGAGGAAGGGGAGTGGACGGAGAGGAGGGGAAAGGAGGCTGTTGGGAGGATGAGACATGTATGGAGCAGAGAGGAATAGTGTGCAGTCACCGGACAGGGAGAGCAGTGGAAGCTGCATATAGGTGGGCATGTAAATTTATACGTGAATGTACATTTTCGCTCAGTCGGATCCGACTCGACGGCACTTGGCATTTGGCATGTTGAATAAAAATAAAAATAAAAATAAAAATAAAAATAAAATGAAAAGACAATAAGGAGCCTTAGCCAAAAACATGAAGAGCTGACTTGATGGTCATACAAACTGAAGGGTCCCCATTAAGACACAGCCCCCAGACTCTGTGTCACCCAGAACTGAAACCATTCTGGTAGCCAGGTCTTCAGCTGAGTAGACATAAAACAATACCGGCAAAGAATGTCCTTCTTGGCTTTGGTAGACATGTGAGGCTAACTGGGCAGCTTCTGTCTAGAGGCAAGGGGAGAGGGTAGAAACAGCAGACGCTGGTGGAATGAACAGGGGAAATACAGGGTGGCAAGGAGGAGTATACTATTACATCGTGGAGAGAGGAGCTAGAGTTTCATAACAATGTGTGTGTAAGTTTTTGTATGACAAATTGAATTGGATTATAAACTTTCACTTAAAGCATATGTCATGTAGAGTATTGTGTTCCCCCCAAATCTGTAGCAATTTAAATCTTTATCAGATTGAATTCCTTGTATTATGTGATGTTCCTCCATGTTGGAATTACTGCCTGTATGATGTTAATGAGGAACAGTAGCAGGGGAAGGGTCTGAGGACCATGGTTTCAGGGAACAACTAGGTCAACGGCATAACAAAGTTTATTGAGAAAACGTTCGGCATTCCACTTTGGTAAGTGGAGTCTGGGATCTTAAAAGCTATCAAGTGGCCATCTAAGAAGCATCAATTGGTCCCAACCCACCAAGAGCAAAGGAGAATGAAAAATGCCAAAGAACTAAGGAGAATATCAGCCCTCTTGTTTGTCAGTTTGTTGTACTGTCAGGACTTGCCTATTGCTGTGATGCTGGAAGCTATACCACCAATATTCAGATATTAGCAGGGTTATCAATATTGGGAAGTTTTCAGTTGAAATTCCAGATTAAGACAGAATAGGGAGAATGACCCAGCAGTATACTTCTCAAAAGAATCAGGTAGTGAAAATATTATGAGTAGCAGCACAACATTTTCAGAGCACTACAGGTTGAATGCATACAGAAGATGACTTGGGAAGAACTGCCTACCTCAAGTTGAGTCAATCTTAATGATGAATGGAGCACAGACTTTAGGACCTTCATTTGCTAATGTGGCATGATTACAAATAAGAACAATTTTGAATATCTGTTAATGATTGGAATGTGTAATGTACGAAGAGACAGAAAGGGCTACATAAACCTGCCAGAGACTATACTGGCATGAGACCAGAAGATCTAGATAGTTCCCGACTACCACCAATGACTGCCCCAAAAAGGGAATACAATAAACAGTCCCTGATGGACGGGGAGAAAAGTGGAGTGCAGAACTCAAACTCTAGTAAAAGGACTAGACTTGGAGGCACCCCAGAAGACATGATCCCCAGACCCTGTTAGCTCAAAGACCTGAAACCATTACCAAAACTAACTCTTCAGATAAAGTTTAAACTTGTCAGTAAGATGCAAACTGATACTGGTGACGAATGTGTTCCTTGGTTCAAGCAGATGCATGAAACTGACTGGGCAGCTCCAGTCTAGAGGCAAGATCAGAAGGTCAAAGGGGCCAAAGCTGGTTGAAAGGACAGGATATACAGGATGGAGAGGAGTGTGTGGAGAGAGCAACTAAGGTCACATAACAATGTGTGTGTGAGTTTTTGTATGATAAATTGACTTGAATTATAAAATTTCACTTTTAGCACATATACTTATAGTGAGTAAGTGAAAGCATATAATCCAACTATTTTTGCATGCCCACCTATCTGCAGCTCCTTCTGCTATCCCACGCAGTGACAACACACTCCATTTCACTCTGTATCTCTAGTATCCTCTTAATAAGCATCTGTCCCACCATCTCCACCCTCTTCTCTCTTATCTAGAAAGAGACCAGTAAGATAGCCTCCTATGAATGCATAGAACCATAAAGTACTCACAACATATGGTCACATTGTGTCCTTGAGTCCAGTCCACTCTTGTCTGAAGAACTGACCACATTACTGGTTTCCAAACAGGGACAGCAGCAGGTCAAGGAGACATATTTCCATGGGACCCTCCAGGCTGTTGAACCATCAATTCAGGTCTTTTAGTAGAGTTCTTGGGCTACATACCTCTTTCTCGTGTTGCCTAGGAGTCTCCACACTGTGCCCCCCATCACGGCCATCTTTGGTGGTGGTCAGACAATATCTGGTTCTTCTTGTCTCATGTTGATACAGTCTGCCATTCATATGGGTCCTTCTGTCTCCTTGACTCTTTTTTCTTCATGCTATTTTTCTAGGTCATCATCTGCTCCAGATGTGTTGGGACCATTTGGTGTACCTCAGATGGCAGCTTGCTAGTGTTTAAGACCCTAGATGCCACACACCAGTACTGCATACAGAAGACTCTCTTAGCAATAGACTAGTTATGCCTACTGGCCTTGATGTCCCCTGAATATCTGGGTCCCAGTCTTCCTTCCCTGCTACTCTATCCTTTGAAATATTAGACTGAATTTAGAAAACTTTCAGTTTATGGTGAAGTCCAGTTAAGTTGATCTGCTCTCTACTGTGTGCTGTCACTGCTTTCACCTAACCAAATTTCTATCAGCTATCTAATCTATGGAAAGCCTCGTGTGGTGTAGTGGGATAAGTGCTATGTCTGCTAACCAGAAGGTCAGCAGTTCAAATCCTCCAGGTGCTCCTTGGAAGCTCTATGGGACAATTCTACTCTGACCTCTAGGGTTGCTATGAGTCAGACTTGACTTGACGGCAGTGTGTTTTCTAATCTGTGCCCAACTGACTCACTCCCTCCCCACCCTTGTAGCCATCAAAGAGTCTTTTCTTCTGTGCCTAAGTCTGTTTTAAGTTCCTTACAGTAGGGTCTTATACACTATTTGTTCTTTTACTGCTGACTGATTTCACTCAGCATAATGTCTTCCAGTTGAAACCAGGTTATGAGATGCTTACTGAAATCATCATTGTTCTTTATCATTGCATAGTGTTCCACTGAGTATACATACCATAGTTTCTTTATCCATTTATCTGTTGATTGGCATCCAGGTTGATTCCATCTATTTGCTATTGTGGACAGTGCTGCAATAAACATTCATGTGCACATATCTGTTTGTGTGACTGCTTTTACTTCTGTAGGATGTATTCTGAGCCATGTAATTACTAGATTAAGGGGTATTGCTATTTCTAGCTGTTTAATGAAGTGTCAAATTGCTTTCCAAAGAGATTCTACCATTTTGCAATCCCTCCAGCAGTATAGGAGAGTTCCAAACTCTCTGCAGCCTTTCCAGCATTTGTTGCTTAGTGTTTTTTGGATCATAGCCAAGTTATCTGGGGTGAGACAGTATCTCATTGTAGTTTTGATTTGGATTACTGTAATAGCTAACGACTGCGAGCATTCCCTCGTGTGTCTTCTGGCTGTCTGGAAGTCTTCCTTGGTGAAGTGTCTGCCCATCTCCTTTGCCCATTGCTTAATTGGGTTATTTAGCTTTTCTTGTGGATATTTTGCAGAACCTTGTTAGGTTATGGAAATCAGACATTGGTCTGACATACAGTTGCCAAATATTTTTTCCCATTCTGTAGGTGGTCCTTCAACTGTCTTGATAAAGTCCTTGGATGAGCAAAAGTGTTTGATTCTTTGTAGTTCCTGTTTATCTGTTTTCTCTTCTGTTGTTCCTGCTTTGTCAGGTTTCAAAGTCTGTCTAAGCCATGTATTATAACTTCCATTGTTGACTCTAGTTTTTCTTGTGTGATTTTTATTGCTTCAGGTTTGATGTTTAGCTCTTTGATCCATTTAGAGATAGTATTTGTGTAAGGTGTGAGATATGTGTGTCCAGTTTTGCCAACACCATTTGTCAGAGACTGTTTTTACCCCAGTTTATGACATTTGGGCCTTTGTTGAATTTCAGCTGTTTGTAAGAGGGTGGTGATATTTCTGGGGTCTCAATTCTGTTCCATTGATCTGTATGTCTCCTTTTAGACTAGTACCAGGCTGTATTGACTCCTGTGGCAGTGTAATAGGTTCTAAGGTTGGGTAATGTGAAGGCTCCCACTGAATTCCTCTTCTTCAACAGTGCTGTACTTTGGCACTTCTTCCCTTTCTGAAGAAAGCTAGTGATTTGTTTTTCCATCTCATTAAAAAATGACACTGGGATTGCATTGTATATGTAGATTCCTTTAGGTAAAATAGACATTTTCACAATGTTAAGTCTTCCTATCCATGAGTGGGGCAGGTTTCTCCACTTATGTAAGTCTCTTTTGGTTTCTTGCAGTAAAGTCTTGTCATTCTCTCTGTATAGTTCTCTTGTTTCTCTAGTTAGATTTATTCCTAGGTATTTTATCTTCTTGGGGGCTACCATAAATGTTATTGATTTGGTGATTTTTCTCTTTGATGTTTCTTTGTTAGTGTACAGGAATCCTCCTGATTTACTTATGTTTATCTTATATCCTGATACTTTGCTGAACTATTAGTTCCAGTGGTTTACTTGTGGATTCTTTAGGATTCTCTGTGTTTATGATCCTATCACCTGAAAGCAGGCAGAATTTTACTTTATCTTTGCCAATGCAGATGTCTTTTATTTCTGTTTCTTGTCTAATTGGTCTGGTTAGAATCTCTAAAACAACGTTGAATAGAAGAGGTGAGAGTGGGCATCCTTGTCTAGTTCTTGTGCTCAGGGGGAGTTCTCTCATTCTCTCTCCATTTAGGATGATGTAGGTGGTTGGTTTTGCATAGATGCCCCTTATTGCACTGAGAAACTTCCCTTCCATTCCTATTTTCCTGAGAATTTTTAACACAAATTGGTGCTGGACTTTGTTAACTGCCTTTTCTCCAGCAGTTGACAAAATCAGGTGATTTTTATCTTTTGAGTTATTTATGAGGCTGATCACATTAATTGCTTTCCTGATATTGAAGCAGCCTTGCATCCCTGGTATGAATTCAACTTGACCATGGTGAGTTACTTTTTTGATACGTTGTTGAATTCTGTTGGCTAGGATTCTGTTGAAGATTTTTACATCTAGGTTGATAAGTGATATTGGTCTGTGATTTTCTTTTTTTAGTGAGTTCTTTCCCTGGCTTTGATATCAGGGTTATGCTGGCTTCATAGAATGAATTTGGAAGTATTCCATTCTTTTCTATGCTATGAAATACCCTCAGTAGTATTGGAATTAACTCTGTTCTGAAAGCTTGGTAGAATTCCTTGATGAAGCCATCTCGCTAGGACTTTTTTTGGTTGGTAGTTTTGTGATTTCTTTTTCATTCTCTTCTTTTGCAATGGATTAAGTTGTTTTACTTCTCCTTGTGATTATTTTGGTAGGTGATGTGAATCTAGAAGGTTGTCCATTTCCTCTAGGCTTTCAAATCTGTTAGAGTACAGTCTTTACCAGTATTCTGTTATGATACTTTTGATTTTGATTGGGTCTGTAGTGACGTCTCCCATTTCATCTCTTATTTGGGGTATTTGTTTCCTCTCCTGTTTTTGTTTTGTAAGTTTAGCTAATGGGTTATCAGTTTTCTTGATCTCTTCCAAGAACCAGCTTTTAGTTTTGTTAACAATTTCAATTGTTCTTCTATTCTCTAACTTGTTTATTTCTGCTTAATCTTCATTATCTGTTTTATTCTGGAGTCTGAGAGGTCCCTTTGTTGACATTTTTCTCCTTATCCAAGTTGTACTGTTAATTTTTTTGGTTTGGGCCCTTTATTCTGGGTATGCACATTTACAGAGATAAATTGATCTCTGAGTACTGCTTTTGCTGTATCACATTGGTTCTACTAGGATGTGTATTCATTCTCATTTGAGCCCATAAATTTCTTTATTGTGTCTTTGATTTCTTCTATGACCCATGGATTTTTGAGCAAGGTGTTGTTCAGTTTCCATGAGTTCAAATTTCTACTTATGTTTATTCTGCTATTGATTTCAACTTTTGTGGCTTTATGGTCCAAGAAGATACTTTGCAATAATTCAATTGATTGTATTTTATTGAGACTTGCTTTATGTCCTAATGAGTGGTCTATTCTGGAAAATGGTCTATGTGTATTGGAAAAGATGGTGTACATATCTGTTGTTGGGTAAAAAGTTCTGTAAATGTTGGTGAGATCTAGTTGATTGATTGTCCCACCAAGATCTTCTGTATCTTCACTGAGCTTTTTCTGGATCATCTGTCCATTACTGAAGTGGAGTGTTAAGGTCTCCTACTATTATTATGGAGGCATCTATCTAATTTTTCAAAGTTGTCAGCATTTGTTCAATATATTTAGATGCTGTGCTAGATACTCTGATATTGGGTATATAAATATTTAATATTGTTATATCCAGCTTATATATTGAACCTTTCAATATAAATAGTGACCATCTTTGCTCACGATGGTGGACCTTACATTAAACTTTATCTGAGATTAGTATTGCCACTCCTGCTCTTCCTTGTGTATTTTAGCTTGGTATGTGTTCCCATGTCCTTTGATTTTCAGTTTGTTCGTATCTTTAAGTCTAAGGTGTATTTCTTGTAAGCAATGTATGGATGGATCATGTCATTTGATCCAAGCTGTCTCTCTCTGCATCTTTATTGGAACCTTTATTTTGTTTATATTCAGTGGAATTAGTGATAAGTGCATGTTCAGTGCTGTCATTTCGATGCCTTTATTTTTGTGTTGTTGATGTTTTCTTTGTTTCTCCTAATGTTGTGTTCTGGGTCATTTTCCTTTATGAATTCACTTCTCATCTTTTCAGTGTTGTCTTTGTGTTTATGTTCCTTGTTTTGATATGTCTCAGTGTTAGATTGTTTTGCGCCTACCTCTTCAATCTCCTTTAGTGTTCTAAGTTTATAACACTCCTTAACTTCTGCATATCTTCTTAATTTCCTCTCCATCTGAAAGGGTTATAACTGCTGTATTATGTCCCTCTTTATATTGTGATGGTGTCATAGGTTCCAGGTTAAGATCACTGGCTCCCTTCTTTTAATAATTTACCTTTGACTGAGCTTTGTGACTTCCCTAGCGGAACTGGATTCTGGATGCTGTTTCCTACATTATTTCCTTAAGTATGCATTTTTTGTTTTTATTTTTCTAAACAAAGAGCTTCTTTCAGTATTTCTTGTAGTTTTGGTTTGGTTTTCACAATTTCTTTAAGCTTCTGTTTATCCACAAATGTCTTAATTTCATCTTCATATTTGAGAGACAGTTTTACAAGATATATAATTCCTTTTTGGAAGTGTTTTTCCTTCAGTGCTTTGAATATGTCATCCCACTGCCTTTTTGTCAATGTGGTTTCTACCCAGAAGTCAAATGAGAGCCTACAGGGCTTTCCTCTGTAGGTTAGTTCTGTTTTAAGTCTCATTACCTTTATAAGCCTCTCTCTATGTTTAATTTTATTAAGTGGATTATAATACATCTTGGTGTCTTTCTTTTGAGGTCTGGTTTTTGTGGTGTTCAATAGACATCTTGTATATCTACGTTCTCTTTTTTCATAATTTCATAGAAGTTTTCTGTCAGCAACTCTTCAACAATTCTCTGTATTTTTGGCTATCCCTTCCTGTTCTGGAGCTCTAATTATTCATTGATTATTCCTCTTGATAGAGCCCCACATGTTTCTTAATGCTTCTTCATTTTTCTTATTTCTTTTCTTTGAATTCTCTTCATAAATGCTGATGTCAGTTGCTTTATCTTCAAGCTCACTAACTTAGCCTTCCAGCTCCTCAATCCTGTTCTTTTGGCTTTGCATCAAATTGTCTAAATCTGTAAATTTATTATTGATCTGTTGGATTTCAGATCACTGGTGTTTCAGCAGTTCATTTTAAATTGTCATTTTGTTCTGTTGCATTCTGTTTCATCTCTAGGAGGGTTCTATGCATAGTTCTTTTGTATTCTGCTTCCAATAATTTCAGAAAGTCTTCTTCTGGGAACTTTTTGGATTCTTTTTGGGGGGAAACATTCTGGAGCTATGGTCATTTGCTTCTTTAAATGGTTAGATATTGATTGTTGTCTTTGTGCTGTCAAGAAGCTGTTCAGTTTCTCCAGTGTTACACCAACAGGATCTGTGGCATAGTTCTAAGAGGGGAACATAGGCACTGCTAGGTTTGTTTGCCAGCCACCTCTGTGTTCTCTGGTGACTGGCACCAGCTGGACTCTCACGGGTTGCAGGCCCCACCTCCTGCTGCTAAAGGTGGTGAGTTACTCTCCATCATTATGTCAGTTGAACCTAAGGTGTAGCTCAAGAGGGGAGGAGAGAAGAAAGACATCATACTCAGCTTCCAGGGGCCACTATGCTCTCTAGAAACTTTTAATTTAAAACCACTGTTTGCTAATTGAGACATAGTCCATCAGGTGCTAAGAGAAACCACACCCTCAGGATTGGTAGGCCCTACCTCCTGGCTGGTGGAGATAGCACCCTACCTATGGAATCTCTGGGGAGCTGTCAGTCAATGCTATGACTTGGCTCTGTGAAGTGTAGTGAAAATGCCACCAACCCACTCAGCTGCCTGTCACTGCTGTATTCTCCAGCTGGTCTTATTTTCAAAGCTGCATTACTGCTGACAGAGGCACTGTCCAGTGGTGGTGATGAGCAACTAGTCCCTCAGGGGTAGCAGGCCCTGCCTACTGGCTGACAATAACAGTGACTTGTAGGCTATCCTCAGACACTATGATGTGGCTCAAAGAAGGGAGGGGTTAAAATACTGTTGCCATTGGTCACCAGGCCCCACCAAGATCCCTTGACAGGATCATCTCAAAAACAACTACTGTGCCAGGAGCCAGCCCTGACAGCTTTTTCAGGGCCCCACGAATGGAGGGAAACGACGCCGGTGGAGAAAGAATTGAGACAGAGACAGGAAAGAGTTTTCGAGAAATGGCAGCCCATCAAGGTCTGTCTTTCTTTATTTTTTATAGTTGGAGTGACATGATTTTCACCCTATTTTTTTCATCACATAAGCTATTGGCTAGCAAGAAACTGACCCCTCGCTATTGGCTAGCAAGACCCCTCATGGTCTCCTTTCTCTTGTTAATTGTAAAGGCCTTCTAGATAATGGCCCAAGGCAGGTGTGTTGTGGTGATAATTGACAGTGAAAACAAAGTTATGCCCCAAGCTCAATCAGCCGTACCTATACCTCAAGGTTAAAAGGTACAGGAGGAAGGGTCTAAAGGTTATAATCTCTATTTGTTTCTACTTTGCTCTTTATTTTATCTCTTCCTGTGGGGACAGTAAACACCTACCATCCCCCACCCTGTGCCTTTCTTAAGCTGTTCTAAGAAGGGTATTTCTTTTCACATGTGGGGCGGATGTACAGTTGGGGGAAGCCAGTGGGGCTGGGCCGGCCTTGGCATTCCCGGGCTGGGTGTTCCCAGGCTGGGCGTTCCCAGGCTCAGCATTTGTCCTTGTGCTGGGAGATAAGGGAGTATTTTTGAGGAGAGTTTAATTAGGATGAAAAATGTACATCCGGAAATATATCAGGGGTGAGATGCGTCCACCCACCATCACATGCTCACAGAGGTCTTTGTGGGTGACGGGCTTCAGCACTACTGTGCTTCAGAAGCACTTCCCAGACAGCCATTGTTGCTCAGCATAAGAATTATCCTCCTCTGAGACCTAAGGCATGGCTGACTCTGCCTCTCAGCTGACCAAGATGGTGTCCCCCTGAGTAGGCCTCCCTGCTGTGAATCAGAAGAATCTATGGTGTGGCATAGAGAGGAGAGGGGAGGAGGGCATTGATGCCCTTGGTCAGCAGCCAGATTCTCAAGATGTGACTGTCCCAAGCACAGTCTCTTTGCTGCATTTTACGCTGTTCACTTAAGCACTGCATTTTAGAGCATTAGTGTGCCAGGCTCACAGACTCGGCAGACCTAGTGAGTCTCACCTTCCAGATAATAAAGTAAGAGTCCTGCATACAGCCCCCTTAGGTGATGCAGCAGCAAAACTAGGACTCAGTGTGCCACTGCCACTGCCTCTGACAGTGGTAGTTTTAACTTTCCTTTCACTCAGTCCAATCTCCCAACCCTACTCCAGATCTTGGGCCTCCAAGAATGTCCACACTGCTCCATTAACTTATTATTCAAGGGTTTAGTTCTCAGAAGGAACTGAGGTGACATATGCCTAATCCGCCACTTGGCTCCTACACAATTTTTTTTTAAAGAAAAATAAAAAGAAATTTGAGGGAGTCTGAAGTTCTCCTACCATCCTAAAAGGAGCCAGTAATCATGAGCTCTATAAATCAAAACCAAACCTGTTGTCATCAATTTGATTCTGACTCATAGTGATCCTATAGAACAGAGTACAGCTGTCCCATAAGGTTTCCAAGGAGTGACTGATGGATTCAAACTGCTGACATTTTGGTTAGCAGCCTGAGCTCTTAGAAACTGTACCATCTGTGGCCTCTCCCACCAAACATGTGGGACTGGAAGTAGGTTCAGTTTCAGATGAGACACTAGCCCCAGCTGACACACTTGACTGTAGCCTCATGAGAGCCAGAACAAAAAATGCAGCCAAGATGAACCTAGATATCTGGCCAACAGAAATTATAAGACAGTAATTGCAAGTTGTTTTAAAGTGCTATATTTGTGTTAATCTGTCACATGGCAGCAGAAAACTATTACAACAGCCCTGTCTGACATCCAAGTCCACACTCTTTGTGCACTGAGAATAAACTGCTTGTCTCAAAGTAGAGCTGTCAACAAATCGGAGCTAACCCATAAGGAAATTGTATATTGTCATACAAGCTGTCTCTCTGAGAATGCTTAAGACAAAACTGAATGATAACCTGTTGAACATATGTAGAGAGAACTTAGTTCTAGCAGGGTTAGACAGCCTCTAGTATACCATTTAATTCAGATTCTGTGATATTCTTTGAGAAGCTTAAAATTTATGACTCCAACCCTTACTGTAATATTCACATACCTAAAGCCATTATAGAACTTAGAAGCTAAGCTAATACTCAGAATACACTTTACTGCTTATATTAGTCAGCTTTGCTGCAAGTAATACCAGCTCTCATATTTCAGTGGCTTATTAGAGCAAACATGTATTTCTTGTCTCTGTTGTGTGTTGACTGCCCTAGCACTTCTCTATACACATTTTCATTATAAGATCAAAGCTGGGGGGCAGAGTCAAGATGATGGACTAAACGCATATTTCCCTAAATCCCTTTGGAAATCAAGACCTGATATAATAGTTAAATGGAGCCTTCTGGACACCTAGTGAGCCCTGGGATGAGGCTTAGGGCTGTTAATTTGGACTTCAATCTACTGAAAGCAAAACTTCCTCTTTTTCACTAACCACACTCTCAGCGAGCACAGGCTTGCACAGACCGAACATAACTCACCATTTTGATTTTTTTTCTTCTGTCTTGGCCAGTGGGCAGAACTGGGACTTGACTAGCTGCTGGTCTTGGACACATGGCTGGTGGGATTGGCAAGTGTAATCACCAGGTTCTGAGAGCCTGGCTTTGGATTCTATATACCTTGGCTCTTCTGGACTATTGGGAAACAGAGAAGCCCAGGCAGAGGCCCCAGCTGGACTTGGTTCTTAGACTAGGAGGTGGCTCCTGCTGGAGGGAGAGTGCTTTTCTAGAAGGGAGGCGGTGTTTTGCACAGTGTTGTCTGGGGCTGGGGCCCACCGGCAGAGGCTGTGGACTATGGGCATACTGGCACACTTGGCCTCTCTTTCTGCCAGGAGCCTGGTCCTGGCTGACTGCTGAGCTTACGTGGGACACTATCTTGTTTTGCTGGTAGGTGGGGTCATCCATATGGAAGCCTCAGCTGGACCTAATTCCTGGGCTTAGAGGAAGTTTCCACCCAGAATAGACTGCTTTTCTAACAGAAAAGTAGAGTTCTACACAATATCTCTTACAGCTGGGGCCCGACAGCAGAGGCCAGCAGACCAGTAGCCTTTCTGTATTTTGAGCTAGTTTATAACATTGGTGTTCAATACAGAGGTGCTTACTTTGCCAGCTGGGAAGAGGGATATATACACCTGAAAACCTCACTGACTTTGGAAGGTACCAAATACTTTTTACTTCTCATCTTAAGATGGCCTAGAGAAACAACTGTGGTCCATCTTCACAGTATCTCTCTCAGCCTCTATTGACCCACATGAAGCCCAAAAAGCAGCAGACGTTGGAGAGGACGGTAACTTGGAAGTCACCAATGGCATCAGAAGGCCCTCAAAAGAAACTACCTCAGAACTTCCCAGACGAAGAAGCTTTTCTAAAACTATCAGAAGGTGACTGCAAAAGGATTATATATAGAGCCCTCCTAAACCTTATACAAAATGCAGCAGAGCAAAACAAAAAATGGAGCAAGCTGTTTGATCTGATGGAACATCAGTATTCTGAAATCCAACAGATCAAGAACAAAATCAAAAACAGAAAATTCAATTCAAATCCAAGGAAACAGAATGGAACAAATAGAAAAGAGAAACTCTGATTTGGAAGACAGAGCCACTGACTCCAGCATCTATGAGGAGAAATCAGAAAAAAGAAATAAGAAAAGTGAAGAAGCATTAAGAAGCATGTGGGACTCTATTAAGAAGAACAACCTACAATTAATTGCAGTTCCTGAACAGGGCAAGACACCTAAGAACACAGAGTATTATTGTTGAGCTACTGACAGAAAACTTCCCTGAAATTATGAAGGAAGAGAATATAGATATCCAAGATATGTAGCGAACACCACTGAATATAGATCTCAATAGAAAGATTCCAAGACATGTTATAATCAAGCTTAACAAAATGCAACATAAGCAGAAACTCTTAAAGGCAGAAAGACTCAAAGCAAAACTAACATTCAGAGGGAAACCCTGTGGGTTTTCATCAGATTTCTCAGCAGAAACCATGCTGGCACAGAGACAGTGGCATGACACATTCAAAGCCTTGAAGGAGAAGAACTTCCAACCAAGAATTACATATCCTGAAAAACTATCTTTTAAATATGAAAATGAAATTAAGACATTTTCAGATAAACAGAAACTCAGAGATTTTGTGAAAACCAAACTAAAGCTACAGGAAATACTGAAAGAATCTCTCGGTTTGGAAGAACGAAACCACTAACTTTGTATTTTAGAAGGACACATTATCCAGAATCTTGCTCAGTTAAGGAAGACTCCAAACACAATCAAAGCTGTAATAGTGTAAAAAACAATCCAGTGATCATGCTATGTAAACTATGATACCATCATATTAAAAAGAGGGGTGTACCAAACTTGTTCTAGTCCTTCTACATGGAGAGGAAGCTGACAAGACTGGTAGCAGTCAAAACTAGGGTTATATATAGTTTACTAAGTGGGCTCATGGGGCAGCCATAAAGCATAATAAAGAAGTGACATATCATATCAAGAAATGTAACACAGGAGTCACAACAACCACAAAAACAAACCTGGAAAAGGTGAAAACTCAACTCTCAAAGAAGGTCACAGAACAGATTAATAAGAACAACAGAGAAAACATCAACTCAAAAATAAACATATCACAATGGCAGCACTGAACACATTCCTACAAATAATTACATTGAATGTGAATGGATGGAATGCACCAGTAAAGAGACATCAAGTGACATCTCGTATCAAAAGACATGACCCATCTATATGTTGCTCACAAGAAACTCACCTTAGACCTAAAGATAAGAACAAACTGAAAATCAAAGGATGAAAGAATATACATCAAGCTAACAATGAACAAAGAAGAGCAAGTATGGCAATTCTAATCTCAGATAAAATCGATTTTAATGTAAAATCCACCATCGTGGACAAGGATGGACACTATTTATTATTGAAAGGTTCAACACAAGTAGGACTTAACAATATTAAATATTTATGCACCTAATAGTAGAATACCTAAATACGTCAAAGAAACACTGACTACACTGAAAAAGGAAATAGACACTTCAGAATAACAGGAGGAGGCTTCAACACTCCACTCTCAATACTGGACAGATCATCTAGAAAAAAGCTCAAAAAAGACACAGAAGACCTTATTGCCACAATTAACCATCTAGACCTCATCAACATATACAGAACTTTCTATCCATCAGTGGACAGCTACACCTTCTTCTCCAGTGCACATGGAACATTCTCCAGAATAGACCATGTGTTATCACAGAAAGCAATTCTAAACAAAATCCATACCATTGAATTAATGCAAAGCATCTTCTCAGATCATAAAGCCATAAAAGTCGAAATCAATAGCAGGAAAAACATAGATAGAAAGCAGGAACTCATGGAAACTAAACAACACCTTGCTCAAAAACCCATGGCTTATAGAAGAAATCAAGGATGAAATAAAGAAATTCATGGATTCCAGTGAGAACGAAAACACTTCCTACCAGAACCTATGGGATACAGCCAAAGCAGTGCTCAGAGGTCAGTTTATCCTCATAAATCCAGACATCTGGAAGGAAGAAAGAAACCAAATCAAAGAACTGACCATACAGCTTGAACAAGTAGAGAGACAACAACAGTGGAACCCCTCAGGTACCAGAAGAAAACAGATCATAAAGATCAGAGCAGAACTAAACAAATTAGAGAATAGAAGAACAACTGAAAAAATTGAAAAAGACCAAAAGCTGGTTTTTTGAAAAGATCAACAAAATTGACAAACCATTGGCTAAACTGACTAAAGAAAAACAGGAAAGGAAACAAATAACTCAAATTAGAAATAGGGGGGAGTTGTCACAACAGATACAACAGAAATCAAAAATATCATAACAGAATACTATGAAAGACTGTACTCTAATACATTTGAAAACTTAGAGGAAATAGACAAATTCCTTGATTCATACCACCTACCCAAATTATCACAACGTATAGCAGAACAATTTAATAAATCCATCACAAAGGAAGAAATTGAAAATGTCATCAAAACACCACCAACCAAAAAAAGCCCAGTCCCAGATGGCTTCACGGCAGAATTCTACCAAGCTTTTAGAGAAGAGTTGTCTCCAATACTACTGAGACTATTTCACAGTGTAGAAAAGGATGGAGTACTCCCAAATTCATTCTATGAAGCCAGGATAACCCTGATACCAAAGCCAGGGAAAGATCCAACAAAAAAAGAGAATGCCAGACCGATATCAATCATGAATCTACATGTAAAAATTTTCAACAAAATTCTTGCCAATTGAATACGACAACATATCAAAAAAAACAATCCATCATGACCAAGTTGGATTCATACCAGGGATGCAAGGCTGGTTCAACATCAGAAAAACAATTAATGTGATTAACCACATAAATATCACAAAAGACAAGAATCACCTGATTTTGTCCATTGATCCAGAAAAGGCATTCGGTAAAGTCCAACACCCATTCATGATAAAAATTCTTAGCAAAATAGGCATAGATGGAAAATTCCTCAATGCAATAAGGGCCATTTATACAAAGCTAACTGCCTACATCATCCTGAATGGAGAGAGACTGATTTTCCCTTGAGAACAGGAACTAGACAAGGATGCCCACTGTCACCTCTCCTATTCAACATTGTACTAGAAGTTCTAGCCAGAACAACTAGACAACACAAAGAAATAAAGCACATCTGCATCGGCAAAGAAGAAGTCAAAATCTCGATAGCAAAAAGATAGAATCAACCTAGATGCCCAACAACAGAGGAATGAATATGTAAACTGTGGTGTATATA
This sequence comes from Heterohyrax brucei, assembly GCA_028571685.1. Classification (NCBI taxonomy): domain Eukaryota; kingdom Metazoa; phylum Chordata; class Mammalia; order Hyracoidea; family Procaviidae; genus Heterohyrax; species Heterohyrax brucei. Next base: position 67,860,116 of record CM053158.1, read on the forward strand.
CTCGATGGAGAACTATGCAATGATAAAGAATAATGATGATTCCAGGAAACATCTCCTAACCTGGTTCCAACTGGAAGACTTTATGTTGAGTGAAAGTAGTCAGCAAGAAAAGGACAAATATTGCATGAGACCCCTACGATAAGATCCCCCAAACATACTTATGTATAGAAGAAAAGAGTTTGATGGCTGCAAGGGAGGGTAGGGAGGGAGGGCAAGGGGGGTAGGGTTTAGATTAGATAGTTGATAGAAATTTGGATGGGTGAAATCGGTGATAGCACACGTTAGAAACAAGAACAATATTAAGTGGACTTCAGCATAACTTGAATACTCCTCCCATCTTAACCCAATATTGCAAAGACAGAGTAGCTGGGGCAGGTGACAGGAGAGTATGCTCTCAGGCAAAATCGAGGCCAATTGGCACAACTAGCATTATGCTAAGAGGGCTATCTACACCCCACATTGGTGAGTGGTGTCTGGTGTCTTAAAAGCTACCAAGCTGCCATCCAAAGGCACAGCAAATGGTCTCAACTCAGCAGGAATGGATGCTCACCGAGGATGAAAATGACATGCAGTAAAGACAACCCAGAAGATAGAGAGACCCGCATGAGTGGGTGCCTACATAGACTTGGGACCGGAAGAACCAGGTGATGCCTGACCACCACCAGTGATAGCTGCGATGGAGCTCACTAAGTTGAGTCTCAGTGGTAACACAAGAATAAAAAGGAGTGCACACTGAGATCTCCACTAAAAGACCACAACTGATGATCCAGCAGCTTTGGGGTTTCCCTGGAAGCATGGCCCCTGGCCTGATGCCGCCCTTGCCTATAAATCATAACAAAGGTCCACTCTTCGGACACGAATGGATTGGACTTGGCGATGCAGAGTGACCATATATTGGATGCACTTTATGGTTCTATGCATCCATAAGATATCATCCTGCTGACCTCTGACTGGAGTAATGGGAGTGGGTGGAGAGGAGGGTAAAGGAGACTGTTGGGAAGATGAGACATGTGTGGAGCAGAGAGGAACAGTGTGCTGTCACCTGGCAGGGAGAGCAGTAGAAGCTGCAGATAGTGGACATGTAAATTTATATGGGAATGTACATTTTCACTCAATCATAATGATAAAAAAAAAAGAATTAAAAGGCCACCTACAGAATGGGAAAAAATATTTGGCAACTCTATGTCAGACTTATGCCTGATCTCCATAATCTATAAGCTACTACAAAATATCAACAAGAAAAAGATAAATCACCCAATTAAGCAATGGACAAAGGAGATGGACAGATACTTCTCTAAAGAGGAGATCCAGGCAGCCAAAAAACACATGTGGACATGCTCATGATCATTAGCTGTTAAAGAATTCAAATCAAAACAACAATAAGATACCATCTCATCCCAACAAGTTTGGTCATGATCCAAAAAACACAAAACTCTAAATGCTGGAAAGGCTGTGGAAAGATTGGAACTCTCCTACACTGTTGGTGGGATTGCAAAATCTTGCAACCTCTTTGGAAAACAATCCTGTGATACTTTAAAATAATGGATATAGGTATACCATTTGACCCAGTAATTCCACTGCTTGGAACATATACTACAGAATCAAGGACATTCAAACCAACTGAATGTTCATCGCAGCACAGTCCATGAGAGCAGAAAGATGGAATCAACCCAGATGCCCAACAACAGAAGAATGGATAGGTAAACTATATGGAACACTATGCAATGATAAAGAACAACAATGATAGCAGGAAACGTCTCTTAACCTGGTTTCCACTGGAGGACATTATGTTGAATGAAAGTAGTCAGTGACAGAAGGACAAATATTGTATGAGACCCCTACGATAAGACTCATGCGTAACAGAAAAAGACTCCTTGAAGGCTGCCAGTGTGGGGAGGGTGGGAGGGGGCGGGGAGAGGGTTTACATTAGATAGTTGATGGAAATTTGGTTGGGTGAAATTGGTGACAGCACACATAAGTAAGAAGATCAGTATTAACGGGACTTCAACACAACTTGTGTACTCCTCCCATCTTAACCCAATATTGTAAGGACAGAGTACCTGGGGTAGAGGGCCGGAGACCGTGCTCTCAGGGAAAATCGTGGCCAATTGGCGCAACTAGCATTTTGCTAATGAGGTCTCCCCTCACCCCACATTGGTGAGTGGCGTCTGGGGCCGTAAAAGCTGCCAGGCTGCCATCTTAGGGTACAGCAAATGGTCCCAACTCAGCAGGAACAGGTGATCACCAAGATCTGTAACGACATGGGGGAAAGAGAATCCAGAAGACAGAGAGATCCACGTGAGTGGATGTCTACATCAACTTGTGACCGGAAGAACCAGATGGTGCCCGGCTACTACCAGTGATAGCCGCGATGGAGCTTACAAAGTTGAGTCTCATTGGCAACACAAGTATAAATAGGGGTGCACCCTGAGATCTCCACTAAAAGATCACAACTGATGGTCCAAGGGCCTCAGGGTTCTTCTGGGAGCCGGGTCCTTGGCCCTGATGCTACCCCTGTCCATAAATCATAATGAAGGTCAACTTTTCAGACAGCAATGGATTGGACTTGGTCACACAGACTGACCATATTGTGTGGGCACTTTATGGTTCTAGACATCTATAGGAGGTCACCCTGTTGACCTCATACTTGAGAAAGGGGAATGGGTGGAGAGGAGAAGATAGGAGACTGTTGGGAAGATAAGACAGGTATGGAGCAGAGAAGAAGAGTGTGCTGTCACCGTTCAGGGAGAGCAGTGGAAACTGCATGTAGGTCATCATGCAAATTTACATGGGAATGTATTTTTTCATTCAATCATAAAAAAAAAAAATGATTAAAGCTGCAGGCGCAGATGCAGACGTGTGATTCTCATGATGGAAAGAAAGACCAAGAGAGAGCTAAATCATGCACACTCCTGTTCCCATTCCATTGGCCCGAAGTGTTGGGGAAGTTTGTTACGCCTAAAGAAAGAAACTGAAAGTCCTGTAAGAATACATACTTTTCTTTCAGAGGAGATGTAGAGCAATTCATTGGCAAAAATAATACAACCCACCAAAGCATTACAGATTTGCACAAGTCATCAATTCAATGACTAGAACCTCCTAATATTGTGCTAATTCTTATTGCAAACATTCCTGAACAATCTTACTGTAATTTGCATTTATAATCACTTTCATGGATTGAACTCCTTTTAAGGTTAATTTAGAATATTAGATCTCTACTTTTGTTTTTTATTTATCTTTCACATTCTCCAAGTTTTGAAAACTTTCAGGGATACTTTACAGCTTTAAAATGGCCATAATGCTGATTTCAAAAAAGAGGAACACCCTTGAAGAGATAGACAGTGGCTCAAGCACAACAACAATTGTGAGAATGGCACAGGGCCAGGCAGTGCTTCATTCTACCTTATATAGGGTCGCTATTGTTGGAACTGAATCGATGACACCTAACAACAATGGCACTATTTTGAACATTTTGAGAACATATGAAAAAGGAGCCTTAGTCACGCAGTGATTAAAGTGCTCATCAGTAACCAAAAGCTCAGAGAATCAAACTCATCAGCTGCTCCTCAGGAGAAAAATGTGGCAATCTGTGTCCTAAAGATTACGGCTCACTCTGTCTTACAGGGTCTCAATGGGGGAGAATCAACTTGACAACGGGTTTAAGACATACATTGAAAAAAAAAGAAACACTTGTTGTTGGGTGGTTTCTGCAACATAGTGCCCTTTGTGTGTCAGAGTATAGCTGTAACTCTTAGTATTTACATTTACCAATTTTTCAAAAGCAGTTTGCCAGTCCTATCTTCTGGGTTACCTTTAGGTTACCTCAAAACATCAACATCTTGGTTAGCAGCCAAGCACATTAACTATTTTGTTTAACCCAGGGACTCCTTAAGGACATACACTCTGTAGTAGTGTCCCTTAATCTAGTAGACTGTTAGCTAGAAATCTAAGTGAGCTGAGCTGGCTAAGAATTCTAAGGTATGTGGAGACAGCTCCTGAACAAGCAAAACAGAATTCAAAAATTCCATGCTCTAAGTTCACACAATTACCTAATTAAAGAAGCATTCACAAGCCTTTATTTAGAACCAGTGTAATGTCATTTTACTCAGAATTATAACAAGCTTTATTATCTAGTTGCCTTCATTACAGCAGACTTTTAACAGTAAATCAGAAACAAGGAAGGCAGGGTTGCTGGGGGCAGAACATACTGAAAATAGAAAAGATTGTCTATTAACAGACTACAAGAGAAAAAAAAAACCTTCAAAAAGAAGACCTAAGAACTAAAAAGCAAAGTGATCTGAGATCATTTAGTATGTGAAAAGAGCCCTCACAATAGTGGTAGATCCTTTGGTCTTTATTGTATCTCTTCAAACTTGTATCACACTTAGCTTGTGCCAGTATGTAAGGACAGAAAGAAAAGCACAGCACTCCTGTGCTCAACAGTCAAGTCTAATGGAGAAAGATCAGTCTCCAGCTATGTGTGAGAAGCACTAGACTTGTACCTCTACTTCTCCAAGTCAGGCAAAAATTGGTCTCATCGACATAATTTCAAGGCAGTAAGAATTATACCAACAAACAAGAAAAATGAACAGAAGCAGTGAGGCATAGAGGCTGTAAGTTATGACTGAGATTGTGAAAAGGAGTAAATGTTACTATGTTGAAGAAATGGACACAGGCATTTAGGGAAGAACTAGCCAGAATAAGGAAAACCAAAAAGGCATGGTGCTAGAGACATGCACCTGCTCAGTCTTTCCAGAGAAATGTTCCTAGACTTGAGTCTGAATGAGTCAGCGGCGGCTATGTGGTGAAGCTCTTGTCAAAGCAGGGAGCCTTGATTTTACAGATAATTGGGATCCACCAAAGGTTTGGCTGCCGTGAATAGTCATGCATATGTTTTTGCATGGCCATGCATTTTCATTACCCTGAGTATATAGTGAGGAGTAGAAATACTTCTATAATATTTACTCATTTTATTACTTTTTTAAAAAATACATGCTTGTGAGAAATGCTAGATGCATTAAACAATAACGTGAAAAGTGAAGATTCCAACCTCCTTCCTCCTCTGTGGAGGTAGCTACTCTACATTATTGTGCATCCTAGAGGTTTGTATGTGCTCACATATCTGTATATTTTAAATAGACATACTATATATGTATATTATTCTGCTTACTTTTTAAATAATTTTTTTGTGCATTTAAGGTGAAAGTTAACACAGCAAATTAGGTTATCCATTCAACAATTTCTGCATAAATTTTTCGGTAATATTGGCTACATATTTCACAATGTGTCACCATTCTTATTCATTCCATTCTGGTTGTATCATTTCCAGCACTCTAGTTTCCCTGCCCCTTTACCTTTTTGTCTTTGCTTTAGAGTAACTTTTGACCACTTGGGCTCATGTAGATGTTTATTTTCTGTATCTCTACTCTTTTTATAAAAAAATTATTTAATTTTAATTTATTGCATTTTAAGTACAAGTTTACAACTCAAGTCAGTTTGTCATGCAGAAATTTACACACAAATTTTGTGATCCTAGTTCCTCTCCCCATGTGTTCCTTCTCGCTATTCTGTATTTCCTGTTGTTTCATCAAGTTCCTGTCACCCTCTGCCTTCTCATCTTGCCTCCATAAAGGAGCTGCCCATTTAGCCTCATGTGTCTGCTTGAGCCAAGAAGCAGTCTTCATGAGTATCATGTTGTGTCTTACAGTCCACTTTAATCTTTGTCTAAAGAGTTGGCTTTGCGAATGTTTTGTCTTCTTATTATTTTGTTTTTATTGTGATCAAGTGAAAGTATACAATCCAAATCAGTTTTGCATGCCTGCCGATCTACAACTCCTTCTGCCCTCTGCACCAGTGACAGTATATTCCTCCTTTTCATTCTCTATATCCAGTATCCTCTTAACAAGCTTCTGTTAGCCCCCTCTACCCTCTTTCTCTTATCTAGAAAGAGACCAGTAAGACAGTCTCCTATAAACGCATAGAACCATAAAGTATGCACACATATGATCACACTGTGTCCCTGAGTCCAGTCCATTCTTGTCTGAAGAGCTGACCTAATCACTGGTTTCCTGTTAGGGCCAGCAGCAGGTCAAGGGGTCATGTTCCCAGAGGACCCTCCAGGCTGTTGGGCCATCAGTTCTGGTCTTTTAGTAGTGTTCTTGAGCTGCACTACTCCTTTTCTCATGTTGCCTCAGGGATGCTACAGTGTGTCCCCATCACAGCTGTCTTTGGTAGTGGCCGGGCACTATCCAGTTCTTCTGGTCTCATGTTGATACAGTCTCCCAGTCATAAGGGCCTTTTTGTCTCCTGGGCCCTTTTTTCCTCTGATCTTTGTTGTTCTGGGTGATAATCTGTTCCAGATGATTTGGGACTATTTGGTGTACCTCAAATGGCAGCTTGATAGCTTTTAAGACCCCAGATGCCACTCATCAATATGGGATGCAGAAGACTCTCTTAGCAATAGACTAGTTATGCCAACTGGCCTTGATGTCCCCTGAATACATGGTCCCCAGACTCCCCTCTCTGCTACGCTATCCTTTGAAATCCTGGGTTGAGTTTAGAAACCCTTTCAGCTTATGGTGAAGTCCAGTTAAGTTGATCTTCTCTCTACTGTGTGCTGTCACTGCTTTCACCTAAATTAAATTTCTATTCACTATCTAATCTATGACCAACACTCTCCCTCCCGTCTCCACCCGTGTAGGAGTCAAAGAGTCTTTTCTTCTGTGCCTCCTAAGTCTATTTTTAAGTCCTTGTAGAAGGGATCTCATGCAATATTTGATCGTTTGCCACTGACTGATTTCTCTCAGCAAACTGTCTTTCAGTTGAAACCAGGTTATGAGATACTTACTGAAATCATCATTGTTTTTTTTTTTTTATCATTGCATAGTGTTCTATTGAGTGTATGTACCATAGTTTATTTATCTATTCATCTTGATGGGCATCTAGGTTGATTTTTACTATTGTGGACAGTGCTGCAATAAACATTCATGTGCACGTTTACCTGTTCAGGTGACAGCCTTTCTTTACATAGGATATATTTCAAGCAACAGAATTACTTGATCAAATGATATTTCTATTTCTAGCTTTTTAAGGAGGTGCCAAATTGCTTTCCAAAGAGATTCTACCATTTTGCAATCCCTCCAGCAGTATAGGAGAGTTCCAATCTCTCTGCAGCCTCTCCAGCATTTATTGTTTAATGTTTTTTGGATCATAGCCAACATCTTTCGGGTGAGATGGTGAGATGGTTTTGATTTGGATTACTGTAATAGCTAATGATTGCAAGCATTTCCTCATGTGTCTTCTGGCTGTCTGGATGTCTTTCTTGGTGAAGTGTCAGCCCATCTCCTTTGCCCATTGCTTAATTGAGTTATTTAGTTTTTTCTTGCTGACATTCTACAGCACCTTGTTAGGTTATGGAAATCAGGCATCGGCCTGACATACAGTTGCCAAATATTTTTTTTCCATTCTATAGGTGGTTTTTAAATGTCTTGATAAAGTCCTTGGATGAGCAAAAGTGTTTGATTCTTAGTAGTTCCCATTTATCTATTTTCTCTCGTGCTGCTCATGCTTTGTTAGGTTTCAAAGTCTGTCTAAGCCATGTATTATAACTTCCGTTGTTGACCCTAGGTTTTCTTGTGTGATCTTTATTGCTTTAATTTTGATATTTAGCTCTTTAGTCCATTCAGAATTAGTTTTTCTGTAAGGCGTGAGATATGGATCCTGTTTTAGTTTTTTACATATGGATATCTGGTTTTGCCAATACCATTTGTTAAAGAGACTGTTTTTACCCCAGTTTACGACCTTTGGGCCTTTGTTGAATTTCAGCTGTTCATAAGAACACAGTGACATTTCTGAGGTCACAATTCTGTTCCATTATATGTCTCTTTTTGGACCAGTACAAGGCTGTTTTGACTACTGTGGCAGTGAGATAGGTTCTAAGGTTGGATAATGTGAGGGCTCCCACTGTGTTCCTGTTCTTCAGCAGTGCTTTACTTCTCTGGGGTTTCTTCCCTTTCCAAAGAAAGGTGGCGATTTATTTCTTCTTCTCACTAAAAATGATGCTAGAATTTGTATTGGGATTGCATTGTATATGTAGATTGCTTTATATAAAATAGAAATTTTAACTATATTAAGTTTTCCTGTCCATGAGCAGGGTAGGTTTCTCCATTTATGTGACTCTCTTTTTCTTTTTCCTTTTTATTTATTGTGATTGAGTGAAAGCATACAATCCAGTATAAATTTGCATGCCTGCCTATGTGCAGCTTCAGATGCTCTCCCTGCCCGGTGACAGCACACTCCTCCTATTCGTTCTATACATGTTATTTTATACTCCTAACAATCTCATGTTACCTACTCTCCATCCTCTTTGCCCCCTCCAGTAAGAGGCCAGCAGGATGACATCCTGTAGACGGCATGGAACCATAAAGTGCACACACGATACGGTCTCTCTGTGTCGCTGAGTCCAATCTATTCCTGTCCAAAGAGTTGACATCAGTAATGATTTATGGACAGGGGCAGCATCAGGGCTAGGGACCATGCTCCCAGGGGAGTCCCAAGGCCTCTGGACCATCAAGTATAGTCTTTTAGTAGAGTTCTCAGTGTGCACTCCTTTTAATTCTCAGGTTGCCAGTGAGACTCATCTTTGTGATCCCCATCATGGTTATCCCTGGTGGTGTTCAGGCACCATCTGCATCTGGTTCCTCTGGTCAGGTGTTGATATAGTCACCCGCTCACGTGGGCATCTCTGTCTTCTGGGTTGTTCTTACCCCATATCTTTTTGGTCCTTGGCGATCATCCATTCCTGTTCAGTTGGGACCATTTGGTGTACCTCAGATGGCAGCATGCTAGCTTTTAAGACCCCAAATGCCTCTCAGAAGACTCTCTTAGCAATAGATTAGTTATGGGGTGCAGAAGACTCTCTTAGCAATAGACTAGTTATGCCAATTGGCCTCGATGTCCCTTGAGAGCATGGTCCCTGGACTTCTGCCCCTGCTACTCTGTCCTTGTAATATTGGGTTAAGATTGGAGCAGTGTTCATGTTATGTTGAAGTCCAGTTAAACTGATCTTCTTTCTAACATATGCCATCACTGATTTCACCCAACCAAATTTCTGTCAACTATCAAATCTGCAACCAACCCTCACTCACCCTCCCACCCCACCCTTGTGGCCATCAAAGAGTCTTTTCTTCTATACATGAGTCTGGTTTTAAGCTCTTATTGTAGGTGTCTCATACAACATTTGTCTTTTTGCTGCTGACTGCTTTCACTCAACATAATGTCTTCCATTTGAAAACAGGTTATGAGATGCTTCCTAAAAATCATCGTTATTCTTTCTTATTGCGTAGTGTTCCACTGAGTGTATATACCATAGTTTGTTTATCCATTCATCTATTGTTAGGCATCTGAGTTGATTCCGTGTTTTTGCTATTGTGGACTGTGCTGCAATGGACATTCATCTTCATATATCTGTCCGTGTGAATGCCCTTGATTCTGTAGGATATATTCCAAGCCGTGGGATTACTGGGTCAAATGGTATATCTATTTCCAGCATTTTAAGGAAGTGCCAGATTGCTTCCCAAAGAGGTTGTACCATGTTACAATCCACCAACAGTGTAGGAGAGTTCCAATTTCCCTGCAGCCTCTCCAGCATTTGTTGTTTTGTGTTTTTTGAATCATAGCCAGCCTCGTTGGGGTGAGATGATATTTCATTGTAGTTTTGATTAGAATTTCTTTAATAGCTAATGATCATGATCATTTCCACATGTTCCTTTGGCTGCCTGGGTATCCTCTTTAAAGAAGTGTCTGTCCATCTTCTTCACCCATCTCTTAATTGAATTCCTTATCTTTTTCTTATTGATATTTTGTAGTGCCTTATAGCTATGGAGTTCAGACATCAGTCTGACATACAGTTGCCAAATATTTTTCCCATTCTGTAAGTGGTATTTTAAGTCTTTTGATAATGTCTTTGGATGAGCAAAAGTGTTTAATTCTTAGTAGTTCTCATTTATCTTTTTCGTCTTCTGTTAATCGTGCTTTGTTTGACAAATTTTGAAGTCTGTCTACATTGTGTATTAAAACTTCCATTGTTGATCCTCTTTTTTCTTGCATGAGCCTCATCGTTTTAGATGTGATATTTAGATCTTTTATCGAGTTTTGTATAAGGTGTGAGATATGGATCTTGTTTCAATATTTTGCAGATGGATATCCAATTTTGCCAGCACCATTTGTTAAAAGGATTGCTTTTACCCCAGTTTAAAGTTTTAGGGTCTTTGTCTAATATCAACTGTTCATAAGAGGATGGTGGCATCTCTGGGGTCTCTGTTCCATTGGTCTATATGTCTTTTTTTTGTACCAGTACCAGGCTGTTTTGACAATGTGGCAGTGTAATAGCTTCTAAAGTCAGGTAGTGAGAGGCCTCCCAGTGTGTTCTTCTTCTTCAGTGGTGTTTTACTTTCTTCCCTTTCTAAACAAAGTTGGTGATTTGTTTCTCCATCTCGTTAAAAAATGTCACCGGAATTTGTATTGGGATTGCATTATATAAGTAGATTGCTTTGGGTAAAACAGACATTTTCAAAACATTAAGTCTTCCTATCCATGAGCAGGGTAGGTTTCTCTATTTATGGAAGTCTCTCTTAGTTTCTTGTAGTAAGCTCTTGTATTTCTCTTTGAAAGGTCTGTTATTTCTCTAGTTAGATTTCTTCCTAGGTATTTTATCTTCTTGGGGGCTATAGTAAACGACATTGATTTGGTGGTTTCTTCTTTAATAATCTCATTGTTGGTGTAAAGGAATCTTACTAATGTACTTATGTTTATTTTGTATCCTGATACTTTGCTGAACACTTCTATCAGTTTGAGTAGTTTACTTATGGATTCTTTGTGTATAAAATCATATCATCTGCAGATAGGGAGATTTTTACTGCTTCTTTGCTAATGCAGATGCCCCTTAAGGATTTCTTGGTCTTGTCTAATTACTCTGGTTAGAACTTCTAGTATAATGTTAAAGAGGAGAGGTGAGAGTGGGCATCCTTGTCTAGCTCCTGTTCTCAAGGGAAATTGTTTCAGTCTCTCTCCATTCAGGATGACAGAGGCAGTTGGCTTTGTGTAAATGGCCCTTCTTACATTGAAGATTTTGCAATCTATTCTTATTTTGCTGAGAGTGTTGAGCATGGATGGGCATTGGACTTTATCAAATGCCTTTTCTGCATCAATGGACAAAATCAGGTGATTCTTGTCTTTTGTTTTATTTATGTGGTTGATCACATTAATTGTTTTTGATGTTGAGCCAGCCTTACATCCCTGGTATGAATCCAACTTGGTCATGATGAATTATGGTATGTAGTTGAATTCTGTTGGCTAGTATTTTGTTGAAAATTTTTTCATCTAGGTTCATGAGTGCTATTGGTCTGCAGTCTCCTTTACTGTTGGGTCTTTTCCTGGTTTTGGTATCAGGGTTATGCTGGCTTCATAGGATGAATGTGGGAGGATTCCATCCGTTTCTGTGCTCTGAAATAGTCTTAGTAGTATTGGAGTTAACTCTTCCCTAAAAACTTGGTAGGATTTTGTGGTGAAGCCATCTGGGCCAGGGCTTTCTTGGCTGGTAGTTTTTGGATGACTTTTTCAATCTTTTCCTTTGTGATGGATTTATTAAGTTGTTCTGCTTCACCCTGTGATAATTTTGGTTGGTGATACGAATCTAGGAGGATGTCCATTTCCTCTAGCTTTTTGAATCTGTTCAACTAAAGTCTTTTGTAGTATTCTGTTGTGATATTTTTTATTTCTGTTGGGTCTGTTGTGACATCTCCCCTCTCATTTCTAATTTGCTTTACCTGTTTCTTTTCCTGTTTTTCTTTAGTAAGTTTAGCCAAAGGTTTGTCAGTTTTGTTGATCTTTTTGTGAAACCAGCTTTTGCTCTTTTCAATTTTTTCAGTTGTTCTCTGTTTTCTAATTCATTTAGTTCTTCTCTAATCTTTATGATCTGTTTTCTTCTGGTGCCTGAGGGATTCCTCTGTTGCTCTCTATCTGCTTTTTCAAGCTGTAGGGTTAATTCTTTGTTTGGGGTCCTTTCTTCCTTCCAGATGTGTGCATTTATGGAGATAAACAGACCTCTGAGCACTGCTTTGGCTGTATCCTGTAGTTTCTGGTATGAAGTGTTTTCATTCTCATTTGAATCCATAAATTTATTTATTTTATCCTTTATTTCTTGTATAACCCATGGCTTTTTGAACACGTCTTTTAGTTTCTTGCAGAAAGGTCTTGTAGTTCTCTTTGTATAAGTCTCTCGTTTCTCTAGTTAGATTTATTCCTAGGTATTTTATCTTCTTTGGGGCTATAGTAAACAGTATTGTTTTGGTGATTTCCTCTTTGATTTTTCTCACTGTTGGTGTAAAGGAATGCTACTGATTTACTTATGTTTATCTCATGTCCTGTTACTTTGATGAAGACTTCTATTAGTCACAGTAGTTTACTTATGGATTCTTTAGGATTCTGTGTATATGATCATGTCATTTACAAATAGGGAGATTTTTATTTGTTTACTGATACACATGTCCTTTATGTCTTTGTGTTGTCTAATTGCTCTGGCTAGAAATTCTAGTGCAATTGAATAGGAGAGGTGAGAGTGGGAATCCTCGTCTAGTTCCCATTCTCATGGGGGAGTTCTTTCAGTCTCTCTCCATTCAGGATGATGTAGGTAGTTGGCTTTGCGTAGATACCTCTTATTGCATTGAGAAATTTCCCTTCTAGTCCTATTTTGCTGACAGCTTTTTAACTGTGTTGGGCTTTGTTAACTGACTTTTCTTCATCAAAAGACAAAATCACGTGATTTTTATGCTTTGGGTTATTTACGTGGTTGATCACATTAATTATTTTTCTGAAGTTGAACCAACCTTGCATCCCTGGTATGAATTCAACTTGGTCATGATGAATTATATTTTTTCCATTTTTTTTAAATTTAACATGACTGAGTGAAAATGTACACTCCCGTATAAATTTACATGCCCACCTATATGCAGCTTCCACTGCTCTCCCTGTCCGGTGACAGCACACTCTTCCTCTCTGCTCCATCCATGTCTCATCCTCACAATAGTCTTCTTTCCCCTCCTCTCCACCCACTCTCCTTCCTCCAGCCGGAGGTCAGCAGGATGATATCCTATAGATGTATAGAACCATGAAGAACATGCAATATATGGTCACTCTGCATCGCCAAGTCCAATCCATTCGTGTCCGAAGAGTGGAACTTCATTATGATTTAGGGGCAAGGGCAGCATCAGGGCCAGGGGCCAAGCTCCCAGGGGAACCCTGAAACTGCTGGACCATCAGTTGAAGTCTTTTAGTGGAGATCTCAGGATGCATCCCTTTTTATACTTGTGTGCCAGTGAGACTCAACTTTGTGAGCGCCAACACGGCTATCACTGGTGGTGGCTGGGCACCATCCGGTTCTTCCGGTCCCAGGTTGATGTAGACACCCACTCATGTGGGTCTCTCTATCTTCCTAGGTTGTCTTTACTGCATGTCATTTTGGTCCATGGTGAGCATCTGTTTCTGCTGAGTTGGGACCATTTGCTGTGCCCTTGGATGGCAACTTGGCAGCTTTGAAGACCCCAGACGCCGTTCACCAATGTTGGGTGCAGAGATCCCTCTTAGCAAAATGCTAGCTGTGCCAATTGGCCTTGATTTCGCCTAAGAGCATGGTCCCCTGCCCCCTGCCCCAGCTACTCTATCCTTGCAATATTGGGTTAAGATGGAAGGAGTACTCAAGTTATGCTGAAGTCCACTTAATGTTGTTCTTGTTTCTAATGTGTACTATCACCGATTTCACACAACCAAATTTCTACCAGCTATCTCATCTAAACCCTCCCCACCTTGCCCTCCCTCCCTTCCACCTGTCAAAGTCTTTTCTTCTATACATAAGTCTGTTTTTTGAGATCTTATCGTAGAGGTCTCATACAATATTTGTCCTTTTGTCGCTGACTACTTTCACTCAACATAATGTCTTCCAATTGAAACTAGGTTATGAGATGTTTCCTGGAATCATCATTATTCTTTATCATTGCGTAGTGCTCCACTGAGTATATATACCATAGTTTACCTATCCATTCTTCTGTTGTTGGGCATCTGGGTTGATTCCATCTTTTTGCTATCATGGACTGTGCTGTGATAAACATTCTTGTGCATGTGTCAGTTGGTGTGAAAGGCATTGAATCTGTAGGATATATTCCAAGCAGTGGAATTACTGCGTCAAATGGTATATCAATATCCATTTTTTTTAGGAAGTGCCAGATTGCTTTCCAAAGAGGCTGGACCGTTTTGCAACCCCACCAACAGTGTAGGAGGGTTCTACTTTCTCCACAGCCTCTCCAGCATTTGTTGCTTTGTGTTTTTTGGATCATGGCCAATCTTGTTGGGGTGAGATGGTATCTCATTGGCACCTTGATTTGAATTTCTTTAATAACTAAAGATCGTGAATATGTCCGCATGTGGTTTTTGGCTGCCTGGATCTCCTCTTTAGTGAAATGTCTGTCCATCTCTTTCGCCCATTGCTTAATTGGATGATTTATCTTCTTCTTATTGATATTTTGTAGTATCTTATAGATTATGGAGATCAGGTGTCGGTCTGACATAGAGTTGTCAAATATTTTTTCCCATTCTGTGGGTGATCTTTTAAGTCTATTAAGAAAGTCTTTGGATGAGCAAAAGTGTTTGATTCTTAATAGTTACCGTTTATCTATTTTCTCTTCTGTTGATTGTGGTTTGTTTGACAGATTTTGGAGTCTGTCCACATTGTGTATTAAAACTTCCATTGTTGTTCCTACCTTTTCTTGGATGAGCTTTATCGTTTTAGGTTTGGTATTTAGGTCTTTTATCCAGTTAGAGTTGTTTTTTGTATAAGGTGTAAGATATGGATCTTGTTTCAGTTTATTGCAGATGGATAACCAATTTTGCCAGCACCATTTGTTGAAGATACTGTTTTTACCCCAGTTTAAAGTCTTAGGGCCTTTGTCGAATATCAACTGTTCATAGGCAGATGGTGTCACCTCTGGGGTCTCAATTCTGTTCCATTGATCCATCTGTCTGTTCTTGTACAAGTACCAGGCTGTTTTGACCACTGTGGCAGTGTAGTATGTTCTAAGGTCAGGTAATGAGAGGCCTCCCAGTATGTTCTTCTTGTTTAGTAGTACCTTACTAATCTGGGGCTTCTTCCCTTTCCAAACAAAACTGGTGATTTGTTTTTTTGATGTCCTATTGGATTCTATTGACTATGATTTTGCTGTAGACTTTTGCATCTAAGTCCGTGAGTGATATCGGTCAGTAATTTTACTTATTGGTCTGTAATTTTGTTTGTGGGAATCTTTCCCTGCTTTGGTATGAGGGTTATGCTGAATTTGGGAGTATTTTGTTCGTTTTCTGTGCTGTGCAATAGCCTCAGTAATATCGGAATTAATTCCTCTCTAAGACCTTGGTAGAATTCTCTCATGAATCTATCTGGGCCAGGAATGTTTTTAGTTGGCAGTTTTGTGATTACTTTTCAACCTCTTCTTTTGTGATGGGTGTATTAATTTGTTCTACTTCTCCTTGTGATAATTTTGGTAGGCGATGTGAGCCTAGACATTTGTCCATTCCTCTAGGCTTTCAAATATGTTACAGGACAGTCTTTTGTAGTATTCTGTTATGATACTTTTGATTTTGGTTGGGTCTGTTGTGACATATCCCATCTCATTTCTTATTTGGATTGTTTGTTTCCTCTCTTGTTTCTCTTTTGTAAGTTTAGCTGATAGTTTATAAATGTTCTTGATCTATTCGAATAACCTGTTTTTGATTTTGTTAGTTTTTTCTGTTCTCAAATTCATTTATTTCTGGTCTAATCCTGATTATCTGTTTTCTCGTGGTGTTTGAGGGGCTCCTTCATTTCTCTCTACTCGTTCAACTTGTAGGGTTAATTCTCTGGCTTGGGCCCTTTCTTCATTCTGGATATGTGCATTTATTGAGATAAATTCATCTCTGAGCACTGCTTTTGCCATATCCCATAGGTCCTGATAGGCTGTGTTTACATTCTCATTTGATTCCATAAATTTCTTTATTGTGTCTTTGATTTTTTTCTATAACCTCTGGGTTTTTGAGAAAGGTATTGTTCAGTTTCCATGAATTCAAATTTCTACCTATGTTTTTTCTGCTATTGATTTCACGTTTTATGGCTCTATGGTCTGAGAAGATGCATTGCCACAATTCAGTGGAGTGTATTTTGTTGAGACTTGCATTATGTCCTAATGCATAGTCTATTCTGGAGAATGTTACATGTACATTGGAAAAGATGGTGTGCTTTTCTGTTGTTGGGTTAAAAGTTTTGTAAATGTTGATGAAGTCTGGTTGTTTTATTGTTGCAACAAGTTCTTGTGTATCTTTACTGAGCTTTTTTCTGGATTTTCTGTGCATTACTGAAAGTCGAGTGTTGAATAATATTATTGTGAAGTGATCTGTCTCATTTTTCAGTGTTCTCAGTGTTTATTCAATATATTTGGATGTTCTCGTATTTTGTGCATAAATATTTAATGTTATTATATCCTGCTTATGTATTGAACCTTTCAATAATAAATAGTGACCATCCTTGTCCACGATGGTGGACCTTACTTAAAATCTGTTTTATCTGCGATTAGTATTGCCCCTCCTGCTCTTCGTGTGTTGTTAGCTTGGTATGTATTCTTATGTCCTTTGATTTTCAGCTTGTTCATATCTTTTAGCCTAAGTTGCATTTCTTGTAAGCAGCTTATAGATGGATCATGTCTTTTGATCCAAGCTGTCACCCTCAGCCTCTTTATTAGAGAATTTATTCTGTTTGCATTCAGTGCAACTACTGGTGGGTATGTATTCAGTGCTGTCATTTTGATGTCTTTATTTTTGTGTTGTTGACTTTTTTTCTGTTTCTCTTAATGTTCTGTTCTGGGTCATTTTTCTTTGTGGATTCACTTTTTATATTTTTAGTGCTGGCTTTCTGTTTGTTGAGACTCCTGTATTATGTTTCTTGTTTGATATGTTGCTTCATTAGGTTGCTTTGCACCTACCCATTAGATCCCCCTTAATGTTCTAAATTTAAGACACTCTTATCTTCTGCAAATCTTCTTGATTTCTTCTCCATCTGAAAGGATTATAACTGCTGTAGTATATACTTCTTTATATTGTGATGATGTCATAGCTCATATGTGAAGATCACCGGTTCCCTTCTTCTAATATTTTAGCTTTGATTGAGCTTTGTGACTTCCCTAGATGAACTGGATTCTGGACACTGTATCCTGTTTTGCATCCTTAATTCTGCTTCTGCTGTTTTTGTTTTTCTAAACAAAGAGCATCTTTCAGTATTTCTTGTAGTTTTCATTTGGTTTTTGCAAAGTCTCTAAGCTTCTGTTTATCTGCAAATGTCTTAATTTCATCTTCATATTTGAGATACAGTTTTACAGGATGTATAATTCTTTGTTGGCAGTGTTTTTCCTTTAAGGCTTTGAATGTGTCATCCCACTGCTTTTTTGCTAATGTAGTTTCTGCCAAGAAGTCAGATGAGAGCCTATAAGGCTTCCCTTTGTATGTTAATTTTGTTTTAAGTCTCGTTACATTTATAAGCCTCTCTCTATGTTGAATTCTATTAAGCTTGATTACAATATGTCTTGATATCTTTCTTTTGCAGTCTAGTTTTTCTAGTGATGTTCTATAAGCATCTTTCATAATGTCAGGGAAGTTTTCTGTAAGCAGCACTTCAGTGATTCTCTGTGTATTTTTGGCTATCCCTCCCTGTTCAGGAACTCCAGTTATTCACTGATTATTCCTCTAGATAGAGTCCCACATGTTTCTTAATACTTCTTCTTTTTTCTTATTTCTTTTCTCTGAATTCTCTTCATAAATGGTGATGTCAGTTGCTTTATCTTTAAGCTCACTAACTCAGCCTTCCAGCTCCTCAATCCTGCTCTTTTGGCTTTGCATCAGATTGTCTAAATCTGTAAGTTTATCATTGATCTGTTAGATTTCAGATTGTTGGTATTCTGGCAGTTCATATACTTACTTAAATTTTCATTTTGTTCTGTTGCATTTTGTTTAATCTCTAAGAGGGCTCTATACATAACTCTTCTGTATTCTATCTCTGATATTTTCAGGAAGCCTTCTTCGTCTGGTCAGTTTTTGGATTTTTTATTTTCGGGTTTTTCAGGGCTATAGTGGTCTGCTTCTTTAAATGGTTAGATATTGATTATTGTCTTCATGCCATCAAAAAGTTACTCAGTTTCACTAATGTTACATCAATAAGAACTGTGATATAGTTCCAAGAGGGGAATAAGGACACTGCTTGGTTTGCTCATTAGCTTCCTGTGTGTTGTCTGGTGACTGACTCTATCTGGGCTCTCGTGGGTGCCAAGTCCCACCACCTGGCTGCTAATGGTGATGAATTACTTGTGGCAACTCTCCATTGTGAAATCAGTCAAGCCTATGTTGTAGCTGAGAGAGCAGAGGAGAGAAAGATGCCACCACACTCACCTTCCTGAGACCTCTGCACTCTTTAGATGCATTTAACTTAAGAACTGCTTTTTTCACTGAGGGGGACACAGTACAGCAGGCACTGAGAGCAGCTGTGTCCTCAGGATGGGTAGGCCTCGTCTCCTGGCTTGCAGATATGGCACCCCACTTATGAAGTTTCTCAGCAGCCATCAGCCGATGTTCTGATCTGGCTCAGTGAAAGGTGGTGAAAATGCTGCCAATCCACTCTGCTACCAGTCACCACTATGTTCTCCACCTGGTCTAATTTTAAAAGCTGTCTCACTGCTGAGAGAGGCACTGTCCAACAGCTACTGAGAGCAGCCAGGCCCTCAGGGATGGCAGGCCTTGGCTCCCAGTTGACAACAACTTCATCCTGTAGGTTGTCCTCAGATGGAGTAATGTGGTTCCAAGACGGGAGGGTTTAGTGCACTGCTGCATTTGGTCACGAGGTCCCACCCTAATCCCTAGAAAGAATTGTCTTCAAAACAGGTATCGTACTGGATAAGCAGTCTCCAGACAGGCATTGTTGCTCAGCATTAGAATTATCCCCACTGAGACCTCAGATACCTGACTCTGCCTACCAGCTGACCAAGAAGGTGTTCCACCTGCATCACCCTTCCTGCAGTGATTCAGTAGAATCTGTGGTGCAGCTCAGAGAAGAGAGGGGCAGGGGCACTGATGCCCTTGGTTGGCAGCCAGGTTCTCAAGATGTGGCTGTTCAAAGCACTATAGTATATGCTGTTTACCTAAGCACTGCAGTTCAGTGTATTAGCTGGCTCATGCCAGCCTTACAGGCTCAGCAAACCTAGTCTCACCTCCCAGATAACAAAGAAGGCATCCATACCTGCTGTTCCCTCAAATGACGTGTCAGCCAAAGTGAGACTCAGTGTGCCACTGCCTTGCCTCCTACAGAGGTAGTTTCCCCTTTCCTGTTATTCAGTCCAGTTTCACAACCCTATGCCAGATCCTGGGGCTCCCAGAATGTCCATACTGCTCCATTGACTTATTATTCTAGGGCTTAGTTCTCAGATGGAATCTAGGAGACCTGTTTCTACTCTGACGTCTTGGCCCTGCTCCCTGAGAATGGTTTCAGTTCTGCGCTAACATAGAGTCTTGGGGCCATGTTTTCTTTGGTCCCTCCAGTCTTAATCAAACCACAGAGTCTGGTAATTTTACTAGAATTTGAGTTCTGCACCCCACTTTTCTCTGGCTCCACCAGGGACTCTCTTTAATTTCCCTGTCAAGATAGCCATTGGTGGTATCTGGGCACCATCTAGCTCTTCTGGTCTCATACTGATTTCGTGTCTGGTTTATGTGGCCCTTTCTGTCTCTTAGGTTCATCTTTTCCGTATATTCATATAGATGGTTTTTTAAAGGGGCTCGTTAGTCACAGGTGATATTCTTTGTATTATATGTCAATCAGTTATTTAGCTGAAAGATGATTTCAAGTGATAATTTTGGTTTAAGGTTTAAAGAGCATCTCAGAGTGATAGTCTCAGCAAGTCCTGTATTTTCAATTGGTCCAGTAAGTCTGAACTTTTTAAGAATTTGAACTTTGGTCCATATTTTTTCTCTCTCTTATCAGGATTTATCTGTTGTGGTCCTGATTGTCAGTCTTATGGACTACTTTCTTTTCTGAATCTTTAGTTTCCTTCTTTCTCTTTTGTTCCAGATGAGTAGAGACTAATAGTTGTATCTCACATAGCCACTCACTAACTTTCAAGACACTAGACATTACTTACCACACTGGGATGGAGAAAATTCACTTTATGAAACTTTATTGTTCCAGTTAACTCATTGTCCCAAGAGACTACGGTCCTATGCCTTCAAACCTAGAAAGGCAGATCTTGTGAGGTGTGTGATTATGCCTAAGGAATATCCATACCTGTGTGCCCTTTGTGGTTTATTATATATATGAATATACACGAACGCACATACATACTTGTAAGTATGTACGTCTACAGATACATCAATCTGTATAATATGTATATGCACATATTCATTCTCATACACATATTTTCATATTTATGTAACCACACTTTTTTTTTGTTGATGTTCCAGTATTACATTTATCATATCCTTTACCAAAAATATCCTTTTATTTTGTCCACTTTTTTAGTGACATCATTTACCTTGGTCAAGCTGTGTACACACACCCATATTCAGTGCTATCTTTCCCATTGCCAGTGAGCACTGGTCTTTGTATATGTATCTACTCTTGTCATCTTACAGAATTTTTCTCTTGTGACTGACTTATTTCACTCAGAAAAACATCTTCCAGAGTCATTCACATTATAAGATGCTTTGAAAACTCATGGTTATTCTTTATGGATGCATAATACTCCATTGTACATATGTATCACATATCGCTTATCTGTGTATTGAAGGACACTTATGTTTTTGCTGCTATGAACAGAGGTATGCATATGTCTTCTCATGTTTATTGTTAGATCTCTGGGTGCATACTTGAAAGTGAAATGGCTGTATCACAAGGTATTTCTAGTTCTAGTTTTTTGAGGAAGCACTATATCATTTTCTATAGTGGACCTACCAATTTACAATCTCCCTAGCAGTGCATAAGTGTTCCAATCTCCTCACAGCCTCATCATTCTTTACTTATTTATTTTTTTAATCAGTGCTATTTTTGCAATGGTGTCTGCTACTTACTTTTATAAATCTGCGTGTATTGTGGCTGTATTTCTATCTCAGAATATACAGATCTACCTAATTTTTTCTGTAGCTACGAAGTGTTTTATATTGTGTATATATTGTAATTTTTTCAGTTCCTTATTAATATATTTTTGTTACTTTTCCACTATTACAAATAAGTTCCATATTTATACCTATTGCAAGTATTTATACATCTTTGTGTATAAACATACATATATATTCTGTTGTTAGCTGCCATCAAGTTGGCTTCAAATTCATAGGCACCAATCTGATTATGATCTGTAGGATTTTCATACACTGATTTTCATTCATAAGTCACTAGGCATTTCTTCCTAGTCTGTTTTAGTCTGTCACTGGAACCTATTCAACATCATAGCAACACACGAGTTCACTGACAGATTGGTGATGACTTCATCTGAGTTGCACTGGCCAGGAATCAATCCTGGATCTCCCACATAGAAGGCAAGAATTCTACCACAGAACCATTTGACAAAAACGGGTTTGATTTTGGTTTATATATACAAAACAAACAAACAAACAAACAAAAAACTGTGGCCAATGAGTTGATTCCTACTCATAGAGACCCTATAGGACAGAGTAGAACTGCTGAACAGTGTTTCCAAGGAGTTCCTGGTAGATTCAAATTACCAATCTTCTGATTAGTAGCTGTAGCTCTTCGCCAGCATACCATCAATGTATTTCCATATGTTTAAAGACCTATTTTTGTGTTTGTTTTTAAATTAAAGTTTCATTTAAATGGAATGGGTCAAGGCATTATTTTAAATGTTTTTCTGACCATGTAAAAACTTTGAGTGATGGAAGGTCAAAAGATAAAATAACAAGTTCCTGTCACTGCTCTGTTTCAGATTCCTCCCACTCCACAACTGAATTCTTCTATTACCTTACTAATCTGGATACCAAGCCACTCCTCAACTTGACAGCCTAAATTAACTCCCTATTATTTACCCAGAATGGGGAGACTGTAAATTTCTTCCTCATTTGTTATTTCTTTTACTTCCTCACTACTGTTTCTAGAAAAGTATACAAGAGCGTGTATTAGTCACCTTGTGGTGCCATAACAAAAATACCACAAGTTAATGGATTTGAAAAGATAAATTTTATTCCATCACAATACAGTAGGCTAAAATCCCAAATTCAGGGAATTAGCTCCAGGGGAAGGCTTTCTCTGACGGCTCTGCAGGAAAGCCCTTGACAATCTTTCCCTGGACTGGGAGCTTCTGAGGTGCAGGGACCCTGAGTCCTTTCCAAAGGGCATGGTCTGCTCCCAGAACTGCTTCTTGGTGGAGTGGGGCACCCAAATCTCTCTGCTAGCTTCTCTCTTTTATATATCCAGAGATTGCCTCAAGGTGCAATATACTCATGTATCAAGTCCTGCCCCAACAACACAAACACTGTCCATCTTTTCTTATTAATGTCATAAAGGCAGCATTTACAACACATAGGAACATTGCACAATACCAATAACTGTGCCCCAGCCAAATTGCTACATACAGTTTTTTGTGGACACAGTTCAATCCATGACATTCCACTGTTTGTCCCTCTCAAAATTACATCCTTACAACATGCAAAACATATTTACCCCATCATAGAGTAAGTCTTAAGTCCAACTCCAAAATCCAGAAATTCCTCTTAAGCTTTGAAATCTAGAACACAAATTATCTGCTTCCAAAGGTACAATGGTGGAACAAGCAGGCATCAGCTGCATGTTTCCATTACAAATGGGAGACATTGCAGGGAAATAAGACACAACAGGCAGCAAGAAAATTAAAAGAACAAATTATATTAGCCGTCAAATCTTTGAAAGTAATCCTCCATTTTCTGAGACATTTTACACAATAGTGCTACCCTCCATACTCTAGGTATTGACCACACTCTCCAGTTTCTGAGTGGAGGCCCCTTGGGCAGGGATATAGCTCTGCCTTCCAGGCTGTTGCCTCTGCTTTAGGCACACCCTTTTCCTAGTCCAACTGAGTGGCAATTCTGTCCTTTGATACACCAGAGGCCATGGCTCCACCCTTAGAAGCCCCTGAGGTCATGGTCATACCTTTTCAGACTGAGGCAGCTCAGCTCTTTGTACTTCTTGCATCTTCGGCTTCTGTTTCTTGTGGCCTCTTGGCCCACGACTCATGCCTGCAACTGCCCTGATGGGGCAGATGTTCCAGATCTCTGTAACTGTATCCATTTAAGTGTCTGGAGGGCACCCACCCTTCCAGGAAGTCTCCTGCACAGAGGTGCTCCGTTTTCTCACTCCATGGGTTGTCTCCTGGTTCTGCTGTGGCCCAGCCACTGTTGCTTCTCACTATCTGTGCCTTCGTTGATATTAACAGGTCTCTGTTTCTTCTGTGTCTTCTATCTATTCACAGTCTCAAAACAACTTTCACATTTTGGGTATTTGTTAGAACAACGCCCCACTCGTTTGGTATCAAATTCTGTCTTAGTCATCTAGTTCTGCCTTAGCAAGTGGGTGTCTTTAAAAAGAGAAGTTTTATTTTGTCACAGTCCAGTAGGATAAAAGGCCAAATTCAGAGTGTCCATTCCAGGGTAAGGCTTTCTCTGGTGGCTCTGGAGGAAGGTACTTGTTGTCAATGTTCACCTGGACTAGGAGTTTCTGAGGAGCAAGGACTCTGGTTCCTTTTTAAAGGATGCACTCTGCTCTCAGTACTGCTTTCTGGTGGTATGATACCTGAGGGACATAAAAATATCTGTTGTTTTATTTTCTATAAGCTTCCAGTATGGTTTAGATCTTACGATAAATAAAATCCCATAGTTGTTAGTGAAATTTCAGTCTACAAAAGTAGTATTTATTAGCCTTAGGTAAGGTAAACTTAGGATAACAGAGATTTTGAGAACTGGGGTAAGAAAATACAACTTGTGGAGAAGGAAAATGTTTTTGACCAGTCTAAAAATCAGAGACCATTCTGCTAAATCAAAAAGCTAAACCTGTCACTATTTAGACAATTCTGACTCACAGCAACTTTCTGAGTACCAGAGAACCAAACTGACTGTACTCCATAGGGTATTCAATGGCTGTGATCACCAGGCCTTTCTTCTGTGGCACCACTGGGTGGATTGGCACCACCAATCTTTAGGTTAGTAGCTGGGCTCAAGTCATTTGTGCCATACAGGGACATTGAAGGGAAATGCAATGCCTCATGAAAACTGTAATACTTATTCATAGGAGGTATATATAACAACAAATTGAAAAAAAAATACATGGCAAAGCTATTCTGCACTTAATGAACTAAGGTATCCATTTCAGAGTTCCTCTGGTTTCTAAAGCTGTTCTAGGTCCACTAGTGAAGATGGAAGATTTTGTTAATTTTCTGAGACTTATAAGTGCAGGGATCATAATAGATTTGACTGATATTCATGTATTTGTTATGTTTATTTCTGTCCCATCTTCATTTCCTTCTGTGAAAACTAACCATCACTTTGAATTCTATTCATATAGAAATTACAAGTGTGTCTATATGAGGATGAAGAATGATGGATTCCTGTGGAGTTTTTGTAAGAGATGTTAGCTACAAACCATAAATTATAAGTATTACAAAAATAAGAAATGGACAGTATAAAGATACTAGGCAAAGGAGTAAGTCTACTTTAATTACATGTATTGATAAAAGATACAAGAGAACAGAGCAACAGTTTATAGAAAAACCATGAATCATTGCTATGGCTAGAGTAATGAGACACGAGACCACCAGAGGGAGTACCTAGGTGGTGCAGATGATTAATGCACCTGGCCACCAACTTAGAACTGGAAGTTCAAGTCCACCTAGAGACATCCCCCAAAAGAATGGTTTCACCATCTATATCTAAAACATCAACCATTGAAAACTCAAGGTAGCACAGTTCTGTTGATATACATGGGGTTGCCATGAGTCAGAATCGAATCAGTGGCAACTGGTATAGGTAGGCCATTGGAGAGAAGCTAGTGTCAAAAGACCTCCTTTGTAGTACCTGATACTGCCCCCACCTACTGGTGTGATATCTAGCTAGTTACCTAAACATTAGTTCCCTCATCTGCTAATTGAAATACTAATATCTGCCCTATTCACTGTACCAAATTATTGTAAAGATCCACTTACATAATGGGTATAAAGACACATTGGACATACAAAAGAATACATAAATAGGCACTAGTAAGAAACAAATCTGCTTTCCTTCCACAGCGCCTAATTCAAAGGCAATAGTTCATGGAAGAAGTACTGGGTCTTATTGAGGATGGCTCTGGCATTCAAGTCATAATAACAGGAGGGACCAGAATGTTTTAGACTTTTGAGGCCCTAACATGGCAAACTAACTTATTTAGTTTACCCAGTGAGCTTGAGCCTTAATAGGTTATACTATCATGTGCCCATGGCTCTTGTTACTGTACTTTACGCATTGTAGTTACCACGTAGTATTTTTGAATGAATGATTTAGGATGTGATGATCAAGATTGTGTGTCACCTTAGCTGGACCATCATTCTCACTGGTTTGGCAGTCAGATGATATGGTGACCACTTCCATGTTGAGATTGGATGTAATGTGATCAACCCACGATAAGTTCTGCTGTGAGTAGTCAGTCAGTTGAGAAGGAATTTCGCTGGGTGTGCCACCTGCATCAAAGATAAGTGGACATCCTGGCAAGGCTTGGAGGCTTTTGCTTGCTCTGGTTTGTGCAGCTGGCTCCTGTTTGTCTGATTTCTGGTTCCTGGGACTTGAGCTTTCAGCTTACCTGTGATCTGCCTACTGATCTTGGGATTTGTTGATCTTTGCAGGCTGTAAACCATAGGAATGCTTTCTGATCTTCCAGCCATGGGCTTGCCAGCCCCTGCAGCTACAGGAATCCAGAGCATCCTCTAGCGTGACCCATGGACTTGGTCCATTTCAGTCTCTACAATTGTGTAAGCCATTCTGTTGACATAAAGCTGTCTATATATTTACCGCTGTACTAGTTTTGTCTCCATGAGTTGGATCTGACTTGATGGCACTGTTTTTATTGGTGGGGGAGGGGGTTACTAGTTTGAATTCTCTAGACAACCCAGAATAACATAGGTATAATATCCAAGACGGAGAACTCTAGAATGGGGAAAAGAATCCAAGGTGAACAATATTATGGATTGAATTGTGTCCTCTTAAACATATGCTGAAGGCCTAACTTTTGGTACCTGTGGACATGACCTTATTTGGAAATAGGTTCTTTGTAAAAGTCACCAGTTAAGTTAGCGTAGGATCATATTGGAGTAGAGTGACTCTTGAGCCAGTAGGACTAGTGTCCTCATAGGAAGAAGAGAAGAGACATAGAGGAAAGACAGCCATGTGAAGACAGAGACAGAAATTGAAATGGTGCATCTATAAGTCAAGGGATACCAAGGATTGTCAGGAAACACCAAAAGCTAGGAACAAAGAAAGTAAAGATTTTCCCCTTCAGAGAGACCTTCAGAGAGAGCGAAGTCCCTCTAATATTCTGAATTCAAACTTCTAGCCTCCAGAACTGGGAGAAAATAGATTTATGTTGCTTTAAGCCATTCACTTTATGATACATTGTTACAGCAGCCTAGGAAACTAATACCAACAACTACAAAGAAAAACACAAAATGCATAAAAGAGAAGTCCAATGCCCAACTCTGTCATCATGTGGTAGCTGTTGGACCTTAGACATTTGGACTTAGTGCTCAGTTTCCCCATCTATACACCAGAGAAAGCAAACCCATTGATCTCTGTCATTCCTTCCAAACATTAATTCCAGTCACAATTATAAAAAGTGCAAGTCAGCAGGAAAAGCTCTAGCAAAGAAGGCTCATGCACAGGGAAAAACCAGGGAAAGCCTCTGCTTCCATGAAAACCCTGTTGGACTAGGATAATGGCCTCCCAAATGTAACAATAGTGTAATTAAGACCGAGTTTCTATGCAAGCATCTAAGAGATCAAAGCCATACACCTCTAGGGCATAGGACGTAATGTTCATCATAAATAGTTAAGTCTTAGTTACTTCATAGAAAACCTAAAATTACTTTTAAAAAATCAGAACTCTACAGTCTTATAAGATTAAATCTGTTGTAAAATGTAATCAATACCTATAAAATTGTTGCGAGTACAAGAAGAGCAAATAGGGATTTGTTTTCTAGATCTGAGGGGTTTGGACTAGCCCTAACACTTAAAAAAAAAACATTTCTAAGGTGAACACAAAGGAAAACTATTGTACCAGTTAAGACATTTTGGCTGCTAATAATAGAGTGTTCAACTACTAGTGGCTTAAACAATGAAGTATTTAATGAATTATCTCACATAATAAGATAAAAGGACGTAGGAATTTCCACAGTTGTCCCAGCAGCTCAGCAATTACCAGGCTACCACTCTCATCCTCCTGAGTCTCAGGGCCTTTTTATCCTGGTTGCATGCTGGCAAAGCAGCTCTAGGTATCAAGTTTTAAATAACCATTCTAAATGGGGAGGGAGAAGAGAACAAAAAGTTTTCTTCTACAAGGATTTCATTTTTAGCCTGGAAGAAAATATTTCCCAGAGCCTCCCCTACTCGGCCACCTTTAGCTCCTAGAGAAGCGGGAAAGCAAGCATTTGGCAAATGGAAAGACCAGTGGTTCTTAACTGCAAAGCAATTTCATCTCCTAGGAGCTGACTGTACTAGAAATGACTGGAAAATATTTTTTGTTTGTCATGACTGAGGGAAGGGTGCCACTGGCATTTGGTGAATAGAGGACAGGGATTCTATTAAACATTCTACAAGGTATAAAACATCCCTCCCATGCCAAAGAGTTATCAGGCCCAAAATATCAGTGGTGACAAGGTTGAGAACCCCTGATTTAGACCAATCCTGACTCATCTCCTGAGGAGGGCAAAATAATCTTTTTTTTTTTTTTTTTTTTTCTTGGAAAGCAAGGAATCTCCATTATCACTTGAAAAATGTCCACATTCTGTTAGCAGGGAAAAGCGGTTGGTGAGAAATGAAGGAATTTTTAATCCTTTCAATTTTAATTCAAGGATTTAATTCTTGCCCAAATCTTTCAGTATTTGTTCTGTTATGTTGCTCTGCCAATATTATCCCTCAGGACTGAAAACTTTATTTTCTCAACTGATGGGAAAGTTTATGGAGATTGTCTTAGCTGAATAGAGCTGCCTTACCCAAAGTCCTGTCCCTTTTCTGGGTCAATCTGCACCTAATCAGTCATCAGTGCTGGGGTAGAAAGCCCCAGTCTCCTCACTCCAAATGGCACTAACTGGAAAGAACCGGAGCTCTTTTAGCAGGTTCAGTAAAGGTCTTGTAACTCCCTACTTCCCAATCCCTGCCTTCCTTCTCCCACAGATGTTGAACCCAAGAGTCAGTTACCTCACAGATGAAACTGTTCTACAATATACAGTATTACTCTTTGTTTTCCATCTCCTCCTCCTATCTCTCACACTCAGATTGCGTGATAGAAAATTAGTGTCACATTCTACAATTTAGACCAGCCTGGAATACAAGAACCATGTCTTACCTTTGCTTTTCTTTATAGCATCTCAAAAGAGTGTCTAGCGCGTCCATGAATATTTATTATTTATTTGATTTGCAGAAAACCTATTCTACCTTCAACACGGGAACCTCAGAAGATTGAGAGTGTTTTTTTTAAAAATCATCCTTGATTTTCCCTTAATAATTAATTTTGGAGTGATTGTCAACAAACTTATGTAAAATTCTTCTTGAGTTTCTTTTTACTCTAGTCTCTGAGGTGATGAGGAAATAAGTTACTCCCCTCTTTATAGGTTCATTTTGGTCCCTCTAGCTGGGATACGCTTCTAGGAAATTTTCTTTCTAACTTTGACTGCCATAAATGAAGCTACTCAAAAACTCAAAATCTGTAATGCATTTGCCAAACCTCTTTTAAAATTAAAATATTTATGAAAATGTCTATGCAGTGTTTATAAAAGATTATCTGGGGATTCTTTAAAACCAGAAAGACATTTTGTTGTTTAAAAAAAAGAAAAAAAAACTTTAGTCAAACTTAATCAGTAATAGAATGGACCGAGAGACACAAGCCACCACTGACATTGGGTGTAGGTGGTATTTGAACTGAATTGGCCAATAATTGAAACAAGACTTCCTGCACTGCAGAGGAACTCTACTACTGAGCCAGCATTACCTTCAAAAGGTCTGTATAGATATTAAGAATTTTTATGTTTACCTATTTGCATTTATTTTTCTAATAACTGATTATTCATGTCCTTTGTTTATTTTCCTAAAAATGACCAACTACATTCATTCAGGCAGCAACATAAACTTTCTTAGCAGACTGACAAAGGTTAAAAAATAAACAGTCTGAGCGTTGATAAGACCTGGAGGTAAAATACACCCTTGTACACTAAGCCAACATAATTGTTGATATCCAAATGTATTTTGCAGGAAAATTGGGTATTACTTTTAAATCTAAAATGTACATTTATCTGATTCAGCCTTTCCTCCACTTGAAATTTAATCTACAGATATATTTGCAAAGGTGTGAACATATGGGTGACTAGTTTTAGAAGTGTTGTGTGCAACAGCTAAATACTGTAAATAAATATCTTCAACAGGAGACTTATTAAATAATTCATAGTATAGCCATACAGTCTAGTGTTATGTGACTGCCTGGATGAGTAAGGAGAACCTATAAATTGTCTTTGGGAGATATCACAGACAGGCCATAAACTAAAGGAAGTAACTTGTGGAAAAATGTTTATATTTCCATACTTAGAAAAAAAGATTCTCCGTGTGCATATATGTGCATTTGAAAAGGTATTCAAGAACTGATTAGTAATGGTTAAGTAGGTCTTGGAAGGCCACAAAGGTAGACAAGGCTTTTATTTTTCATTTTACACTCTGCTCTCTTAATTTCACCAAACAAAAAATGTATTCATTTTATATAACAAGAGCTAATAAAAACTATAATTTCTAAAATGTTAATGGAGAACAAGTCTAAAAAAAGAAGACAATAAATACTTAGTATTGACAGCAACATACCCAAACGAAGGAAAAAGAATGATCTAAGTTTTTTAAATTAAATTATACATAATAAGGAGTTAATGTCTTTAATATCTAAAGGATATAAAAGGTTCAGAAATTCACTTCTCAAAGAACTTATCTACCTCCTTTTTTTTTTTTACTAAAACAATCCGTTTTTAGGCAACAGCAGGAAAAAAGTGACTGAATGAATTTTGATGTTCAGAGTTTTTTTTTTTTTTAATTAGTGATGCCTTCATCATATTTTCTACTATTTTTTCCCAGAAGCCATGATATTGCAGCTATATTTTTAATTTAAATATAAATTTGTGGGCTAGTCTCTAAATCTCTTCAGGATTTATAACATTGTTTTATGGGAAAATGTCCTCTAAGTTAATCAAATGTTAAACTGAAAACTATTTGTAAATAATGTATTTCATCATGTTTCTATTAACACATTTTTGTACAATGAAAAGCATCAGCAGCTTTTTAGTGAATAACATATAAATGATACCTAAATTGAAATATTCTCCCAAATGCTAAAATCCCATCAAAAAATTTTATTCATTTTTTTTATGACTTAGAGACCAAACAAACTTTCTGCAAAAGTTGAGAGAACAAATATGAAATCAGAAATCCTAAGGATAACCTTAGATATTTATAGCCAGGTTTTCCCTAATCCTCACAGTACTGTAACTATTTGATTCGAGGGTAATAAATAAGGAACAGATTTATCTTTTGGTTATTCCTTGAGATAAATCCACTCATTGATATTTAGATCCTGACTCAACGTTGAAGGACCAGAGTAACAAGTTTAAAATGTACAAGTAGAATTATTATCATTATTATTGTTTCTACCTGAATCTGTGCCTTTCCACATTCTACCAGAGTACATGTTAGAGTGACTAGGAACTCCTGAAACTGTAGTCGCCTGTCTTGGTTCCCTAAGGCTGCTGTAACACAATTTCATGGGTGGGTGACTTTAAAGAACAGAAATTTATTTTCTCACTGTTCTGAAGGCTAGAAGTCTGAATTTAGAGTGTCAGCAGAACTATATTTTTGGTCTGTCGGCTATACGGGAAGCTCTTGTGTTTCTGTCAGCTTCTAGTAGTCCCCAGTGTCTCTTGGCATCTATTGGCTTGCAGACATGGCCTTTCATGCTGTCCCCTGCTCTGTGTCACATTCCATGCCTGTTTTCCCATTTTTAAGCTACCACTTAGAAGGTTTTAGCATTAAGACCCACACTACTCCAGTATGATTTAACTGATATCATCTTCAAAAATATACCCTGTTTCTGCGACCATCGTCGCGTTCACGGGTACTGGGGTTAGGGCTTCAATGTGTCTCTTGGAATGCACAGTTAAATTCACACCACCTCCTAGTTTTCCTACTCTATATCCACCCCCCTCACCACAAATTAGTACTTCCTTAGCACTCTAGTACCCATATATGTCTTTCTTGATTTTAATGAAGCAAGGGGTAGAAAAATAAAGGAACAATGGAATCCAGTATTGATCAATTTGGTGATAGGAATAAGGCATCAACATATTCTTTATAATGTTCTTTCTGCATTTAATTACTCTTTTTGTTCCTCTTTTATTTCCTTTTTAAAGTTTCAAGGCAAATTAGATAGCTAAGAAATTGCAAATGTGGAAAAGCACATAATTCTTCTTATTATGGTTAATTAAATAACACTCCCTGTGAGATGTCATGGTAATTATCTCCTTTCCCCTCACTCTTTCTTTCCTGTTAATTTAGTTCCTTAATTTATTTCTGAACTATGGACTTTAATAGATAGTTATTTTAATGAGGTCTTTAAAAATGCTTGTGTTGTTGATAAGGTTGCTTTTAAGATTCATCTTGAAAGTGATACATATCTCAAGTAATTTATAGAAAAATTCAACATTTCTTAGAAGAAAATAGAACTTTTGTTCACTAGTAGTGATGCTAGCATTAGTTATTCACTTTAAATATTGGTTTCCATTTTATTGCAGATCTTATCTAATTTCATTTCCTGTCTTTAGCCTGATTCACTAGCTATAACACAACACTGTAATTTAAATTTATGTTGTACTTGGAGTACAATGTAAGGACAGAGAAAGACCCTACTGGCCCTACCCTGAAGACAAATTAAGAACATTAGTATATTTCATCCTTTATTAGACTGTTCTCAGACTCCACAGCTTCTCTTTGCACTTTCCACCATCATCACCCTATCCCCCATGACCAATGTCATTAGTCCAACTACTCCGTATGTTACTATATTATACTCTGAGGAGAAGATCTCCAGCTTTTTGTCTTCGAGTGCAACGAGCTGATAATTTAAAATGGCACCATTCTACAGAGAGGTGTGGTTACAGAACTGTACAGATCTTTTTTTTCACCTCATCTTAAAAAATGAAGAAAGAATTTTATTTTTAATTCAGAAGAAACAAGGAGAATTTATTTTTATTTTTGTTGTGATTAAGTATACAATCCAAATCAGTTTTGCATGCCTGCCTATCTGCAGCTCCATCTGCTCTCCTCATCCAGTGACAGCATATTCCTCCATTTCACTCTATATTTCTAGTATCCTCTTAATAAATGCCTGTCCCTTCCTTTTCACCCTCTTCTATCTAAAAAGAAACCAGTAGGACAGCCTCCTATAATGGTATAGAACCATAAAATACACACACTGTATGGTCGCACTCTGTTTCTGAGTGCAGTCTATTCTTGTCTGAAGAGTTGACCTCAGTGCTGGTTTCCAGTCAGGGCCAGCAGCAGGTCCAGGAGCCGTGTTCTTAGGGGATCCTCCAAGAGTTAGACCATCAGTTCTGGTCTTTTAGAAGAGTTCTTGAGCTGCACCCTTCTTTTTCTTGTGTTGCCTCAGGGATTCTACACTATGTCCCTTGTCACGGCTGTCTTTGGTGGTGGCTGTGCAGCATTTGGTTCTTCTGGTCTCATGTTGACACAACTTCCCATTCATATGGGTCCTTCTGTCTCCTTGGCTATTTTTGTCTTGTGTCTTTGTTGTTCTCGGTCATCATCTGTTCTAAATGAGTTGGGACACATTTGGTGTACCTCAGATGGCAGCTTGCTAGCTTTTAAGACCCCAGACACCACTTACTAGTATGGAGTGCAGAAGACTCTCTTAGCAAAAGAGTTGTTATGCCAACTGGCCTCAATGTCCCCTGAAAATATAGTGCCCAGACCCCCATCTCTGCTACTGTGTCCTTTGAAATTTTGGATTGAGTTTAGAAAATCTTTCAGTTTGTGGTGTAGTCCAGTTATGTTGATCTGCGCTCTATAGCATGCTGTCACTGCTTTCATTTAAACAAATGCAAGGGGAAATTATTTTGAGGGTTAAACTGGCATATTCAAAAAGAGACAAGACACTGGAAAACATACTTCAATATTTGTGATTTAAAACCTGTAAAACTGAGCCAATGAAGTGTATCTTTATGAATACACTGTAATTTTCTAAGTTGTGTAGGACTAAGGACTGATTGATGGCCCTCCCCCTAACCGAATCACAATTAATTAGCAAATCTTATTGGCACATTTTCTTTTCCTATTTGTCCATTTCTGCAGCCTGATCCAGGGTGTCTCACTATATTACTAAATCCTTCTAAGACACTTTTATCTTTGTAAAATTACCCTTTATCTTTTCTGGGAGAAGGACTGAAAATACTGTCAAAGTGCTCATATGAAGTGTCATATGAGCAACATATGCAACAGTCTTGCCTGCTTGTAATAACAAATACCACAAAGCCAGGGCCAACAGAAGTCTTTGGCTCCTATGAAATCAACAACCTTGTTGATTTACTCTTCTTTGTCTTAGATTAGTTGAATGCCAAATGTTTGCATAAATCTAAAATGTCCATCTCAATAAATTTTATGTGTCAGAACCCATATAACTATGATCTAGATCAAGATATAGACCATCATAAGTAGTTCAGTAGTTGCCCGATACCTCCTTTCTTACATTGCTCCTCTAATAGTAGTAACCACTGTTCTGTAGACCGGAAGAATTTATTTTGTTTTATTTTATTATTTATTTTAAGTCCCTTGTAGTATTTTGCGTATAATAAACATTCTTAGCCAATTCACCTCATGCTCGGCCACCACTTCTCAGTCAGGGGAGACTTACATATTGCCGTGATGCTAAACAGATTTCACTGGAGCTTCCAGACTGAGACAGAGTAGGAAGAAAGGCCCAATGATTTACTTCCAAAAAAATCACCCTATGAAAACTCTGGAACATAATGGTCCTATCCATAACTAATCATGTGAATTGTGAAGGACCAAAAGGAGGAAAATGTAGAACAAAATTTCAAATTCTTAATAGAACCCAGACTTTCTGGAGCCATTGAGGCTGAATAAACCCCTGAAACTATTGCCCTAAGTTAATCTTTGAATCATAAAGTTTAACCAAAAATATCTTCTAAAGACTTCTTAAAATCACACAATAGTTTAGCTTAACTAAAAAAATATCTGTCTTGAGCATTGTTCTCTTTTTTAAATAATCAATGTGGGATCAAACTGACAATAGAAATTCAAAGGATTATATACGAAACTCAGACAGCAGTGAATTTATGTCAATGTGGAAGGAACAATTCAGAAAAGGATGGTGAGAATGATTACAGAACTTGAAGAATGTAATCTATGTGTAGGAGTTGTTAAATTTTTATGTTCTGCTGTATGTAATATCAACAACCACAAAATGAAATAATTTTTTTAGTCCAGGATATTTTTCTTTCCCTCCCCTTTGGATTTTTTTTTTTTTAATTTTTCTTCTGAGAGTACTTTTATAATTATCTTGTGATATTTTTATTTTCCATTATTTTTGCAGCAAAATATAAGCAAGCTAATTATCTTACTGTTCATTAAAAACTAATTTTTTCGACCATAATTTCAAATTCTACCTTTTCATCTATTAATCCCCTTGAAGAGTGAGTTGAAGTTATACAGGTAACACCCATAAGCCCACCATATTCTCTAAGGAGAAAAGACTAAATGATAACAAAGCATAATGAAGAATTTACCAGCAATTAGTGAAATAACTTTTATGTTTGCCTGTTTTATAGTTTGAAACTGGTAGAGACAGGTAAATATTTATCTGAACCCATAATACCCTGACTAGGGAAATCTCTGAGGTCAGGAATCTTGTATTATAATCCTGGTATAAGCAACAATTCCTAACTGGGTAAACTGCATAACACAGAGTTGCATAAATATTTGCTGATTAATGAAAAAGAATATGACACAAATTTAGCTACATCTCCCTTGCAAGAGGCCTTCGAGTAGTACTTGAAATCCTTTACTCTTTTGTTACTAAGTCTATCTTAATTTTTATGTGACTCTACCACCTAAGATTAAAAGTTAGGGAAGTGAGCAGGACAGAATTTTTAGGCACGGTCTTCCCTACTCTTTCTTCAAATTTTGGCAGCACAGAGCCATGTTTTCTAAGAGAATTCTTCTATTTAATTGTGCATGTATTTGTTTTACCATTGCCTTTTCAAAAGAAAGACTGGGTCAGTGACTCAAAAAAACATTAAAACAAACATGAACAGTTGCTGTCTAGTTGACTGAACTCGTGGTAACTCTAGCTGAACTGTGCTCCACTGGGTTGTCAGTGGCTGATTTT
Source organism: Heterohyrax brucei (assembly GCA_028571685.1). NCBI lineage: Eukaryota > Metazoa > Chordata > Mammalia > Hyracoidea > Procaviidae > Heterohyrax > Heterohyrax brucei. The sequence goes on from CM053158.1 coordinate 67,895,897, forward strand.
TCAGAATTGGACCACCAGGCCTTTTCCCCAGATGTCTCCAGGTGATCTCCAACCTCTCATATTTCAGTGAAGTCAAGTGCATTGACTATTTGTGCCACCCATTGACTCCTTTGAAAGCATTAAAAAACCAAACCTATTGCTGCTGAGTTGATTCTGACTCATCATGGAGTTGACTCTAACTCATAGTGACCCTATAGACAGAGTAGAACTGCCCCATACAGTTTCCAAGGGGCTCCTGGCTGATTTAAACTGCTGGCCTTTTGGTTAGCCACCATAGCACTAAATAACTATGCCACCAGGCTTCACTCAAAACCATTAGCAGAAGAAAAAATCAAGGGAAGCCCAAGGTTACAGAGACTATCATTGGCTGACCCCATGATAGGAATTAGTTGGTCTTGGTTTATATTTCTGGGTCAGGTGCCTTGCCTAAAGTCAGCATTAGGTCTACACTTATCAAGATAATTTAATGTATATTTCTGAACCCTGCACAGTGTGAATACTTAATGGAGAGCTATACCATTCATGTTGATTAAATTTTACTGATAAGTAAGTACAGTGCCCTTCTTCTGTTCTTGGGAATTCTGTAGATGGTGTCAAAACCAGTACCATCATCTGTCCCATTTTACTGACATTGCTGTTGTTAAATTTTTCCGTTACTTTCGTGATATTCTGAAGTTAAAATGAATCCCAAGGGAAAGTATAATCAGTCTTGACTGGGTTCTGAGAATGCACTGTGAGTTATGAGGACTATTTATTTGGGAAAACGTGCCCTTTTTGTAAAGGAGAATCACATTTACCCTCCTTCTTCCTGACCCATGTATCAAGAACCGCAGAACACCAAAGTGATTTTACCCACTCTGTTTTTTGGTAATCACACCATTTTAGAAGAAAATGTCACTGTACAGAACTGAATGTGATACATTAATGTAACAGAAATGACCTTACATGTACTTTTGGTTAAGAATGAGGTCTTCCATGAAGATGAAGCCAATCAATTTATATACCAACTCTAGTAATTTTCTTTAAGCTGTGTGTACTTGAGTAAATTATTTTACCTTTTTGTTCCTCAGTCACCTCATCTGCAAAATGAAGATGTTAAGACTGACCTTATGAATTTTCACGTGAATTCAGTGAGCTTATAAAAGTAAAATGCTTTAAACAATACCTGGCACATAGTAAGCATGTAGTAAATACTAGTTATTATTATTTATTGGCTGAATAAAAATATAAAAGCTAAGGGTAATACAGAGATAACAGCAGTTCAGTGGTCAAACTCTCACTTCACTTGTGAGAGACCTGGGTTTGATTTGCAGCCAATATACCTCATGTGCAGCTACCACCCTTCCGTCAGTGGAGGTTTATGGTGTTGTTGTGATGCTGAATGAGTTTCAGCAGAGATTTCAGACACAGATACACTAAAAGAAATAGGCCTGATAATCACTGACTGCCAAAAATCAGCCAGTGAAAACCTTATGGATCGCAAAAGTCCGATATAAAACAAATTATGGGGATGGCGTTGGACCAACATCTTTTTACTGTTGTGCCTGGGTTCCTGTAAGTCAAGGGCAACCTAGTAGCAGCTAACAACAGCAAGAGTAATGTTTAACTCAAATGGGCCAACACTGTCAAATTTTAACCTAAGTGTATCTCATCATACATTATATATTGAACTATCAGAATCGACTCCCGAACTTGTTTCAACAAAGGATAAATGCACTAACTTTAAACAATAATATATAAAAAGGGGGCTCTGCTTAATATTTTTTATGTTACGATCAAATTTCTGAAACTTACCAAAAAAAAAGAATCCATATAAATTGAGACTAAGTCTACGTTAAAAGTTGTTTCCATCCCTATCGTCTACCTCCGGTTTATTCACAAACATATAAAACTAGGAGTACTTTTTATTGTTTTCTTTTTGTCTCATAAAAAAAATAACAATAGAAGTGTACTATACTAAATATGTCATCTAATTTTAATATGGATTTCCAGACTGACAGCTATGTTTTATTGAGAGAAATGTGTTATTTTCTTGGTGATCAAAACCAGAATGTGAAACCATATTCCCCAATGAGTCTTAACCAAGTGACCATCTGTAATCAGAAGGCACAAGCTCAGGCAGAATGCCGCCTGATTGCTGTCGCCAACCAGATATTTCTGCAAGACAAACAAATATGTGTAAGCATCCTGTGATCTAAGCATCCTGTGAAACTTCTGTAATCATCGACTATGCTATTAATAATCGGTAACCGATAAGAGTGTGATTGTTATGATATTCATTGACTTCCTTTAATTTCCCTTCTTATTGTTACTGCAGAACTAAGTGGAATTTATGCTGCCTGCCGCAAATAGCTAATATATTTGAGATGGGTGAGATCAGAAGCAAGAGGTCTTATTATATACCAATACATAAGGAGACAGAGGTGACAGATTCCTCCAAAGTCTGTCTCCCCAAAATGGACACTAACTGGAGGTTTTATAGGAAAAAAAGGATATGGTTTTATGCTGTTGTTAGGTGTCATCGAGTTGGTTCAAAATTATAGCAACACTATACACAACAGACTGAAACAGTACCTTGTCCTGCACCATGCCCACAGTTATAAGCATGTTTGAGCCTGTTACTGCAGCCTCTATGTCAACCCAACTTGTTGAGGGTCTTCTTTATCTCTGACCTTCTACTTTACCAAGCACGATGAGTCCTAGGAATCTATAGATTGGTAGTTCTTCCACAGGTGATCACAATGGTCAAGTCTCAGATGTGTTGATCCCTTAGTTAGTATTTTGGGCCCAGAGGTAGTCTGGTCACAAGGCAAATTCCTTTGTTTTTCTTTTGTAGTTTTTGATTATTATCATTTGTTTTTCCACAGTCCTAAAGAGAATATAGATTAGCCCTTAACTTGAGGAGATAGGATTAAAAACCAAAACAGTGCAGGTTGTGCTCAGGATGCAGTCACTTATGAGTATTTTACTTAGCATGTTCTGCTTCTGTTCAGTTTCTTTTTACTCTCTACGAATACTTGTGCAGCAAAACTGTCCCTAGACTAACTGGTTCCATTTTCAATGGTCACTGTTGTAATTGTTTTAAACTCTTAATAAGACCCTCTGTTTTAACTTGAACAACTTTTGTGTTTTTCTCTACAATAGCATAGAAATAGAATTTAGGAGGGGAAAGAATGTGAAAAAATAAGAGATGGCTAAGAGAGAAAAGAACAGAGTCTGTGCTTAAGACATACAGGATTTTGGGAGGAAGCAATTCTGAGCTACTTTCTCCCTGTTTCTCCTCAAGACTCTGGTCACCCTTCTAGACATGCCTCCACCACGCCCCCCCCAAACAAAACATAATTATAAAATTGATGGTCTTTTGTCCTGACACAGACTACAAATCCTGCTTGTGATCAAAACATGTCTAATTCCCCTCATGGTGTTTTGCTGCAGATGTCATTGTTATTGTCTTATACTGTAATTTAAACAAGGTTTAAAATGTCACAGTTTGAAAGTACTCCATAAATGAAAAATCTAATATGCCTTGAGCTGACCATATATTTTCTTGCACATAAGTGAATGGAGATATTTTGGTTGTATGCTCAACTATTAATCTATTGTAAAATTAACATAAATTAACATAGAAAGTATGTTAATTCCAGTGGAGTCCCAAAGTGTTATTCCCTTTCAGAAAAGTTTTGTAGTTTGTCTTGTGTTTCTAAAGCTCTGTTCTTTCAGTAGGCTAAAGAAGTGATGAAACTTTCCATTGATCATTTTATTCTACAGTCCATGAAAGAAAATGATGGACTCTTCCATTATTTCCTTTCTTCCTATCCCATTTCTTCTCTTCATCCACCCATAGCCACTCAAGCATGGTCCTTAGAAGGGAACAGAAGACCACACTTCTACCTTTTAATTGGGTGTTCAACAGGAAAGTGTTTGAAAGCAATTAATGGGCACAAACATTTTTGTCCTGTTTTATCAATTGGTCTTCAAGAAAAATGCCTACCCGAGGTAATGATTCTGTGTGAGCCAAAAACCTGTTGTCCTTTTCAGTTTTTCCCATGTCACAATTTATTCTTTTAATTCAGGTCTCCAAATCTTCTGTGGTGCCAATTATCTCTCTATGTGTGGAAAATGAGTTTGGCCTACTTCAGTTTTTTCTTCATTTGATGCCTGTTTTTGGCCTTTCTTTCGTGCCTGAGTAATGTGCAATGTGAAAAAAAGGAGAGGATCTTTAAAAATATGTGAAGTGGCTAGAGTGGCTTCTTGGTACCTGTAAAGAGTCCCCTTGAAGAAGCTTAGAGAATAATGGCATATTGCGTCTAGCAGTGCTTTATTTTGTCCACATGATCCATTTCACATGCACCCAGGCAACTGATGAATGGAGGATTAACACAAGTTTCAGCTTATTGAAATGAGTGATTCAAATCAAACAAATAGGCTAACTAGTTGCAATATGAAATTAAAGATTCTCTAAGTCCCTTTATTGTCCTGCAAGATGCATTCACACTGAACTAAAATATGTGCAGACATACACACAAACACTAGGTCACATGATTGTTTTGAAGTTGGATTGATTGACCTTTTTTGCATGTTAGAAACAATGTCCAGATGGTTGTATCACAGAATTTACTCTTACTCCATTCACTGAGAAATAATCTGCTTCTCCATAATCAGAACCTAAGTAAAATATTTAGTTAAAATCTATGTATTGGAAGAAAAACATTATGTAATGAACTACTTTTAGGGTATACTGTCTTTATAATAAATTTAAGCTTTTGATAATCACAATTATTATAAAACTGATTATAGATATTCTGGAGACCAAATTCAAAGTGACTCTGAGTCTGTAATGTATTTTGTTCCTTATCTTGTAGCTTTGTGGGTCACAAGAATTTATTTTGCAACTAGCGCATACTAATTCATGGTGTTGGGGTCTCCATGGCAAAGAACAACTAATGTATATATGCACACATAAACACTCAGATTTTCTGAGTTCATTTTCTCAAAGGGGTTAAGAGGTTAGTTATATTAATACTTCAAGCCAGTATGAAAAGTAACTAATTTGATGAATATTTCATTTTTCAATGGTTTTAGTTTTATAGCCATATTCACATCTGTTTTTAATAACTTAAATAGCTATTCATTTTCTAAGTATGAGTCTAAAGTGTAACTTGAATATGCACTTAATTTCCTACCCCAGCTCAGTATTATTAAATATTGCTACAGTACAAGAAAATAAATTCTGAAAGTAATGTTTATTGAAATGAAGTTTTATTTACAGATGCGTAGAATGTTTTCATTTATAGATGAGTAAAAGATTTATAGCATGTGGTTATTAAGAACACAAGAAAATATAAAGAGATAATGTCCAACTTCTAGAACTCATAACCCAATGGGAAAGAATAGGTACACAAACTTAAAAACAATACTATGTCCTTATTATAAGTATCGAATCATTTGTATTGGCGTTTAGGAAAAAAAGAGTAGGTAAGCTTAGCAGAAACACTGAAGTCTCGTGAGAGAGGGGTAGAAGACAAAATTATAAGGATAGATTTGGATGAGAATGATTGAGGAACCAATTCAGTAAATGAAGTACCATGATTAAAGGGATATTTAAGAATATCATCAATCACCAGTGAGCAAGATCACTTACAATGAGTAGACAACATGTGCACAAGAATATTTAAGAAGCTAGTCTGTAGTTAAGTAATAACAAAGATACGGATCATGGTTATTGTGGTAGAAAATGGAGATCTGGTTATAAGATCTTACCAAGAATTACCTGACTGGGTATTGGAAAGTATATGAGACAGTGAAGAATAAACAATCTCAGGTTTTGAGCGTTGGTGAACTAGGACAAATACAAATATCATTAATATTTAATGAAATATCAGGATGTTTAGCTGAATTAAGAAGGAAAAAATTGGTTCTGAAACACTGATTCTGTGTTGTTAAAGAGAAATTTATGTTAGTGTATAAGGGTAGTAGATGAAGTCTGAATATCAGGGGTAGTAGATGACAGAAATTAGAGTAGAAAATATTGACTGTGAAGTCAATCAGGTGCCATGCAAATAAACAAGAAATCCAAGGAATATCACATGGAGACAAAGAACATTGTGTGTATTGCTAAACTCCAATATGGACACTCCACAGTAAGGAGGCAAAAGAAGAAAAACAGAGAAGAAACCCGTATTAATTATTGATTTGAGGGTGCATGTATTTTGTGTTGGAAACCCTGGTTAAGTGCCATGCCTGCTAATCAAAAGTTCGGCAGTTCAAATCCACCAGGTGCTCCTTGGAAACTCTATGGGGCAGTTCTACTTTGACTTCTAGCGTCGCTATGAGTCAGACCTGACTTGATGGCAGTGGGAATATTCTGGGTTGGAGCCATAGCGGCATAATGGTGAAGAGTTCGATGCTAACCAAAGAATATGATTTGAAGTCTCCCCATCTTTATTTCTAAGAAGCTTTCTGGCTATACGTCTTCTTGCAACAGATTTGTTCTTTCTGGCAGTCCATGTTATACCAAATGCTACAGTTCAAATATATCAGTTCTTTTGTTTTCCTTGTTCACTGTCCAGTTCTCACACACATTTGAGGCAACTGAAGAGATCATAACTTGGATCAGTCATGTCTTAGTCTATAAATTATGTCTTTGCTTTTTCAACAGTTTAAAGAGATCTTTTGCAGCAGAGTTGCCCAATGCAACATGTCATTTGTTGACTGTAGCTTCCATGGATCTTGATTATGAGTCTAAGTATGATGAAATCTCTGACAACTTCAATCTTTTCTTCATTTATCATGATGTTGCTTATTGGTCCACTTATGAAGATTTTTATTTTATTTATGTTGAGGCGTAATCCATGTTGAAGGTTGTGGCCTTTGATCTTCATCAGTAAATACTGCAAGTCCTCTTCACTTTCAACACACAAAGTTATGTTGTTTGTATATTGCAAGCTGTTAAGGAGTTTTCCTCCTATCCTGATGCCAAGGTCTTTTTCATATAGTCTAGTTTCTTGAATTATTTGCCCATCATATAAACTAAATAAGTATGGGGAAAACACATAACCCTGAAGTGTATCTCTTGATTTTAAATTACCCAGTAACACTTTGTTCTGTTCCAAAAACTGACTCCTGGTCTGTGTAGATGTTCCTCATGAGCACAATTGTTTTGGAATTCCCATTCTACCCAATGATTTCCATAATTTGTTATGATACACACAGTTGAATGCATAGGTAATAAAACAAAGGTAAACATCTTTCTGATATACTTTGCTTCCAGCCAGGATCCATCTGATATCAGCAATGATACTGATTTCGTGACCTCTTCTGAAACCTACTTATATTTCTGTCAGTTCCTTGGTGATGTACTTCTGCAACTGCTTTTGAATAATCTTGAGCAAAATTTTACTTGTGAGTGATTTTAATGATCTTGTTTGCTAATTTCCACATTTGGTGGAAGCATCTTCAGAATGGACACAAATACAGTTCTGTCTGTGTTGTTTCACCAAGTAGCTGTGTTCCAAATTTCACGACATACCCAAGTGAGCACTTTCAGCATTGTCTCCGTTGGTTGAAACATCTCAGTTGGTATTCCTTCAACTCCTGGAGTCTTGTTATTTGCCAACATCTTCAGTGAAGCTCAGAACACTTCCTTCAGTAACATTTGTTCTTGATATGCTGTCTCCTGGAGTGGTTGAACATTGACAAATTGATTTTGGTACCTTGACTCTGTATATTCTTCCATCTTCTTTTGATGTTTCCTGCATCATTAAAATTTTCTCTGTAGAATATTTCAGCATTGGAAATTGAGAGTTGAATATTTTTCCTCCCTTCAGTTTGAGAAATGCTGAGCAATGTTCTTCCCTTTTGGTATTTGTCATGGATGGAATTGTGTTCCTCCAAAAAGTATATGCAGAAATTTGGCTGGGCCATGATTCTTGTTATTCTGTGATGGTCTTTTATGTTGTAAACTCTACCTCTGTGATGTTAATAAGGGAAGATAGGCAGCAGTTGAGTTGTTGGTGCAGGACTCAATGTATGGGATCCTACTGTGCCTTGAGACACTCTTTTGGGCTATAAAGGAAAAGTCAGCAACTGGAGATTTGGGGACCTCATGCCATCAAGAAACAGTGTTGGGAGCAGAGCACATCCTTTGGAAAGGACTGGAGTCCCTGCACCTCAGAAGCTTCCAATCCAGGGAAAGATTGATGACAAGGTCCTTCCCTCAGTGCCAGCAGAGAAAACTTTCTCTTGGAGCAGATATCCTGAATTTGGACTTTTAGTCTACTGGACTGTGACAAAGCAAAGTGTCTCTTTTTAAAGTCATTCATTTGTGGTATTTCTGTTAAGGCAACACTAGATGACTAAAGCAGTATTTTACCTCAGGTCTTCGCATATTTCACTATAAATATTTTGTTTTCTCAAGACGTCCTTTGAAATCTTCTGTTCAGTTCTTGGACTTCATCATTTTTTCATTTCCCTTTAGCTACTCTACCTTCAAGAGCAGTTTCTCAGTCTCTTCTGACATCCATTTGTTGTTTTATTTCTTTTTTATTTTTTTAATGACATCTTGCCTTCCTTACGTATAATGCAACTGATGTCATTTCACAACTCATCTAGTCTGTGTTTGTTAGTGTTCAATGCTTTATTTAGTCTATTCTTGAGGTTTTCTCTGAATTCAGATGAGACATACTCAAGGTCACTGTGAGTTAGAATTGACTCAATAGCAGTGGCTTTTTTGGTTTTCTTGGTTGCATGTTTGATCAATTTCTGATGGTAGAAGTTAGTAAAAATCTTTAGTTGCTTCATCTTTGGCCTCAGAGGTCGGTGTGTAAACTTGAAAAATAGTCATATAAACTAGTCTTCCTTGAAGGTGTATGGATATCATCCTGTCACTGATGCTGTTGTTATTCAGGATAGACTTTGAAATGTTTTTTTGATGATGAACAAGACACTGTTCAGTCCTTTTTAATTTATCCTTCTCTACATCATAGGCCATTTGATTTTCTGCTTCAAAATGGTCAATACTAGTCCATTTCAGCTCACTGATATCTAGGATATTGCATTCCATTTCATTTTTGATGGCTTCAGTTTTCCTAGAGTCATACTTCACACATTCTGTGTTCCAGTTATTAATGGACAGTTGCAGCTGTTTCTTCCCATTTTGAGTCATCTCACATAAGCCAATGAAGATCCTGAAAGCTTGGCTCCATCTACGTCCTAAAGATTGATTCTACTTTGAGGATGCAGCTCTTTTCTAGCTATGTTTTGAGTGCCTTCTAACCTGTGGGGCTCATCTTTTGGCACTACATCAGACAATGCTCTGCTGCTATTCATTAGGTTTTCACTAGTCATTTTTTTTCATATGTTGATTGGCAGCTCTTTCCAGACAGCCTTAATCTGGAAACTTGGCTGAAACCTGTCCTCCAAGTTTGATCCTGCTAGCACTTAAAATACTGCTGGCAAGTCTTCACTGTCACAGCAACACACAACACACCACAGCATGACAAACTGACAAACATGTGGTGGATATAAACAATAGGTAAACTCAATTTCTTTATGTATATAGTTATCTCTACAAACTTTACAGAATGAAAAATAAACAGCTGTTTTTTTCCTAAAAATAACAAAACAGTATAAAAATATTCCTTTGATTAATGACATGCCTATCATGCTATAGTTGCATTCTGATGTGTAAGGGCAAGCTGAAGTTTTCAAATTTTAATCTGTTATCTGAAAACATATTTTACTATCACCATTGAATTCTCTTTTCATTTTTGTTTTTGAATTAAATGAAGTTTAGCTTTTGTTATACTAATTATCATTTTTAAACATATTCAAAATAAACAAAAAATGCATAATGAACACCAAATATGTGTCAGACCTTCATATTATGCCATAACTGCTTCTGATTCTTTATTTTTAGTAAGAGATAACAAGCATAGTTAATGCCTCTCTGTTTTCCCTGTCCCGGGAAAGTTGCTTTGATAAATTCATTGTATATCATTCCTATATGTGGTTTTACATGTCATTTACATATTTGATTATCTATAAATGTTAAGATTATAATTTGATAGGGTCTTTTTATGTTCATATAAACAGCTTACTGTAGATAAATTTTCACAATTCAATATTTATTTTCACATTTATTCATGTTGATAGATGTATCTCCAGTTCATTCCTTTTAACTGTTATAGACAATTCCGTTGTATAAATAAGCCATATTTTTTTCTTTATAGTAAAGGAAGAGTCCCTGGGTAGTGCAACTGGTTAGAAGGCTTAACTGGTAAACTGAAAGGTAAGAAGTTAAAGTCCACCCAGGTGTACCTTGTAATAAAGTCTGGGTGATCTGCTTCTGAATAATCAACTATTAAAAACTATAGATAACTGTACCAACATGAGATCAGAAGAACCTGATGGTATCTGGCCACCACCAAAGGCAACATTGATGGGGGACACAGTGTAGAGTCCCTGAGGCAACATGAGACAAAGAGGGGTGCAGCTCAAGAACTCTATTGAAAGATCACAACTGATGGTCTGATGGCCACAGGGTCCCCTGGGAACAAACCCCCTTGATCTGCTGCTGGTCCTGACTGGGAAACAGTACTGAAGTCAACTCTTCAGACAAGGATGAACTGGACTCAAGGACACAGTGTGACCACGGAGTATGTGTACTTTATGGTTCTATTCATTTATAGGAGGCTGTGCTACTGGTTTCTCTCTAGATGGGAGGAGAGATGGTGAAGAGGAAGGGACGAGTGCTCGTTAAGAGGATACTAGAGATACAGAGTGAAAAAGAGATTATGCTGTCGCTGTCTGAGGAGAACAGATGAAGCTGTGGATAGGTAGGCACGCACATTGATTTGAATTGTACATTTTCACTTAATCACAATAAAAAAAAGAAAAAGAAAAACAAACAACTATATGGAGCATAGTTCTACTCTGACACATAGGGTGGCCGTAAGTCTGAACTGGCTCTCCAGTAACTGGTTTTGTTAAAGGACATTTAGATGGTTTCTGGTATTTGCCATCATAAACAACTCTGCAGTGAACTCTTTAATATGCCTCATTGTACACGAAGGCAAGAATTTCTATAGGTGAAAATTTTAGATATTTTTTTTTACAGAGATTTCTAGGGAAAAATTGTTAACAAGTAAAAATCAATTCTGTTTTAATGCCCACAATAAAAAAGAACAATTACCAAATTACCAACAATTTACATTTATTCTTTATTTTTTGAAGTAGGATTAAGTTTATTTTTTTAACAATAAGCTGTCTGGGTTAGTTGAAGCTAATGATTCCAGTTAATTAACTGTTTATTAACAGCATAGTTATATTTTTTATACAGATGATCTGTACTTGATTAACCCTGGATAATGGCAGAATGCTTCACTTCTACAACCTGAAATGATGTAAAGATTGACAAATAATTCACGTATTTGTCTGTCATCAAAATAATTATAACATCACATTAAAAAATAACATTTAATCTTAGATCTTTAACCTTCCTGATTAAGGAACCTGGGACTTACAATTAGGAGACTGGAATTCCAGTGTTGACTCAACAACCAACTGGTGATCTTGAGTAACTTCCTCTCCATGTCCATCTCCACATACGTTGAATGAGGCTATCAGAGTAGAAAGAGTTGCCTCTCAAGCCACCATTTTTCATTCCTAGAGTCTGTGACAGACATTGTTGATTGAATTGATCCCTACACTAATTTATTATAAGCATTTTTCAATACCACATTCAAATCAGGTAGTCACTAGCATTTCATAAATAACATGAGATGGAATTTGTTTGCTATGTCAGGTCTACATAGTCTCTGAGATCTTTTCAATTTTCATCAATCTACAATTCTTCGACCACAATATATCTATCAACTGGTATTATTGTGGTGGTTTTTGTGTTGCTGTGAGACAGAAAGGTTTACCATTGGTATTTCAAGGATCAGCAGGGTAACCCTTGATGTACAAGATTCAGCAGAGCTTCCAAATTAGGACAGACCAGAAGAAGGACCTGTCAGTCTATTTCTGAAAAAACTAGACAGTGAAAACCTTATGAATAGCATCAGGATATTGATATAGTCTTAGAAGATGATTCCCTCAGGCTGAAAAGCACTCAAAATGCCACAGGGAAAGAGCTGCATCCTCAAAGTAGAATCAACCTTAAAGGCTCAAAATGTGAAGAAACAGTTGCAATCATCAATTAATAACTGGAATGTGAGATGTATGAAAATTGAAGTCATCAAAAATGAAATAGAATGCATAAACCTCAACACCTTAGACATTAGTGAGCTGAAATGGACTAATATTAGCCATTTTGAAGCAGGCAATCAAATGGTCTACTATGCAGGGAAGGCCAAATTGAAGAGAAATGAATCATGTGTCATTCACCATCAAAAATAACATTTGAAGATCTATCCCAAAATGCAACACTGTCAGTGATAGATAGGATAATATCCATACAACTACAAGGAAGACCGGGTTATATAAGTATTACTCAAATTTACATACCAACCTCTGAGGCCAAGGATAAAGAAATTGAAGATTTTTAGTAACTTCTACTATCTGAGAAAACCCTGGTGGTTTAGTGGGTTAAGTGCTACATCTGTTAACCAAATGTTCAGCAGTTCAAATATACCAGACACTCCTTGGAAACTCTACGGAGCAGTTCTACATTGACCTACAGGTTACTATCAGTTGGATCTGACTTGATGGCAGTGGGTTTGGTTTGGTTTTGTTCGGTCTACTGTCTGAAACTGACCAAACATGCAACCAAGTTGCACTGATAATTACTCGTGATTGGAATTTGAAAGTTGGAAACAATGAAAGATCCATAGTTAGAGAATATAATCTTGGTGATATAAATGTCACCAGAAATTGCATGATAGAATTTTGCCAGGTTAATGAATATTTCATTGCAAGTTTTCTCAACAACGTAGATGGTGACTATTCAGTGGACCCTGAAGCTCTGGTGGAATACTGGTTAAATGGTCTTGCTGATAACCCAAAAGTCAGCAGTTGTAATCTACAAGCCTTTCCTTGAAAACTCTTTGGGGAAGTTCTACTGCCTGCAGGGTCACTATGAGTTGGAATCGACTCAATGGCAGCAAGGTTTTGGATACACGTGGCCTAGCCAAATAGAATACAAAGAATCAAATTGATTACACCTGTGGAGACAATGGAAAAGCTCTATATTAATAGTCAGAACAAGGCTAGGGGCTGACTGTTAAACATATCATCAATTGCACGTATGCAAGTTCAAGCTGAAGTTGAAAAAAATTAGAATAAGTTCATGAAAGTCAAAGTACAATCTTGAGTATACCCCACCTGAATTTCCAGACCATCTCAAGAATAGATCTGACACATTGAGAACAAATGGCCAAAGACCAGATGAGTAGTGGAATGACATCAAGGACTTCATTCATGAAGAAAGCAAGAGGTCATTAAAAAACAAAATAAAAAAAAGGGCAAGAAAGAAAAGACCAAATTGGATGTCAGAAGGTTCTGAAAGTTGTTCTTGAATGTAGTACATCATGATAAACAGAGAAAAGATTGACATCTCAAAGATTTCATTTTACTTGGATCCACAATCAATGCCCAAAGAAAGCAGCAGTCAAGGAATCAAGGATGCATTGCATCAGGCAAATTACTCAAAAAGCTCTTTAAAGCACTGAAAAGCAAAGATATTGCTTTAAAGGCTAAGTCGCACCTAAGTGAAGCCATGGTTTCCTTGATTGCCTCACATGAATGTGATAATGAGACAGTAAATAATTAAGACCAGAGAAGAATTGATGCCTTTTAATTATGACTTTAGCAAAGAATATTGAACCTACTGTGAACCAACAGAAGAGCAGACAAATGTGTCTTGGAAGAAGTATAGACACAATGTTCCTTAGAACTAAGGATGGAGAGACTTTGTCCCACGTTATGAGAAGGGGCTGGTCCCTGAAGAATGGCATCGTGCTTTCTATAGCAGAGGGTTTGTGAAAATGATCGTCAATGAGATGGATTGACACAATGGCTGCAACAATGTGCTCACACATAATAGTTACTGTGAGTATGAAGCAAGACCCTATAATGCTTTGTTCTGTTGGAGATAGGGTTGCTATGAGTTAGAACTGACTTGAGGGCACATAACAGCCACAACAATGTGATTCTTTGAAGAAGGTGTAATTGGAGCATCTGGCTGTCTATGTAAGGTTCTCTGCTGGAAAAACAATTGTCAAATTAAACCACTGTTTCTTATTTCATCACATTTTAAAACAGATAGCCCCTTTCTACTCAGTCTCTGAAGCCTCACCTCTCAAAATTAATCTCAACACTTGAAATTAATTCAGATAATTTTGTTATTAGTTATTAGCTGACATTAAGTGGGCTCGGACTCACTGAGACTCTTCATGTAACAGAACAAAATGCTTCTTGATCCTGTACCATCCTCATAATCACTAGTACGTTTGAGCTCATTTTAGGAGTCATGTTATTCTGTTTCATTTCACTTGCCTTTCCCCCCCCCCCCAATTTTATGTCCCCTTGCCCTTGTGATATTACAGTTTTGATTCATAAAAAGTTGGCGTGGATTTTAAAAATGCAATTCATTGGGTATAAAGAACATATTAGCAATTTCAAAAATCATTGGGTACATTATCAGTTTTACTTCAATGGCAGCAGATCCCTGTAAACAATATAGGTCATCTATAAGTTATCTAGGATATATGATTTCATAATGTCCCCATAAGAATAACAAAAATTATAGTAAGTATAAAAACTCTACTGTGGCCTGCTTTCAAGACGTATCTGTTGGGAAGAGTTAAATGGATAATTATGTCTTTCAAAAGTAACTTATACAATAGTGTTTTTAAGTGTTTATACCACTTTAAAGAGAAATTTAAAAGTCCTATTTTACCTTTACTCTCTAGCCATCAGAAATTGTCTAAAATTTTATTAAAGTGTTACTTATCTTAAGTACTGCTGATTTATCTTCATTCAAGACTGTCATCTATACCTCTAGGATATACAATTTATAAGGAAACAAAATGCCAATTTGGACACCAGAAGCTTCTTCTTAAAGAATAACAGTCATACTCAGTAACTTACTACTCCACTAGATCATATGCTAGTGCATAAGGCTGAGAATATATAAGAGAAGAAGACATTTTTGAGTCATTGGAGGAAAAATGTAATAATCTCCAGCTCCTAGCTTCCCCTTGAATTAATCTCAAGGCCCAGGCAAATGTTTTAAACCAAAGTTTTTATGATACAAAAGTTCCAATATTTAGGCCAATAAATCCAATTCAAGGCTGATCTGCAAATTTTTCTCCTTTTATCTTTATTGGGTAATGGAAAATACTGTCAGACGTGAGGACATTTGAGTTCTTTCTAAAGCTACTACAAAGTAATTAAGCATTTTGAAGAAAACAATTTCTTGCATATGTTGCTAAAAGAAAACATTGAACTAGGTAAGTGAATTTTAAACTGTTACACAGAGCCCAGGGTTTGTAACTTCACCACAGAACTGATTATCACTAGCGAAAGAGGCAGAGACAGAGAAACATGCTAATATCACTTCTGTCTCAGCAGAGACACAGTGATTTTTCTTTTTGTATACATTAAGATTTTGTTTGATTAAGAATGTTCCACTACTATAATATTTAGAAACCATTCTATTACATGTAATTTTAGGTTATACAACCGATTAGATAGTCTGATAAAATTTATTACTGTAAAACATACAGAAATTCTAAATAAAATTAGCAAGCATCTTTTTAAATTCATAATGAAAATAACAAGGAGGATATGAAATTCTCAGAGTTCAAAACAAAGAGAGGGATAAAAGGCAAAGTGGCAAGCTAACTCTAATACTGTGGCCATTAGAGTTATCCTAAGAAAGATGAACCCTCCACATAAGGCTACCAGATTGACAGCATGAAACTGGTTAAGATTTTACAGCAAATTTAATGAGGAAATTATGGACAGCAATATTGACACTTTAAAAGACCACATAAAATAAGGAGGCACCAAGGACTAGCAAACAGTATGGAGCTATGAGTGTGGGAGAGATCCTGAGACTAAGAGACATGGGAGAAGCCTACTTAACAGGAATCATGGTTAAAGAATAACATAGCCCTCAACAAAATGATACCACCAAGGCAGGGAGAGGGCAGATGAAGAAATACTCTGACCTCTTTCTCTTTTTACCTTTTGGTATGCTGACCAGGCCTTCTGTTGGTTAAAGCCAACAGAAATATAGGCAGAGAGTGAATGATTCTGATGAATGCTGTCCATGGTGCCAACCTCCCAGAGAATACAACATGAAAATATTTGCTGTGGAGCAGACTCCAGGTTATGACAACCTGGTGTATATCAGTGGAATTGTGCTCCCTGGGGTTTTCAATGACTGATTTTTCAAAAACAGATCATCAGGCCTTTCATCCCAGTTGCCTTTGGTTGACTCTACCCTCCAAAACCTTCTGCTAGCAGTTGAGCATAATTAACAGTTTGCACTACCCAGGAACTCTTCACATGTTTTGCGGGAGAGAGGTAATCAAATGTAAACTTTAAGTGGGATCAGCTCAGGTAACTACAAGTGAGGAATAAACATGAAGTATCATGGTTCCTTATCTCTGTTTTTCTTATACTATCTAGCTTATATTCCTATCTCATAAGGTTGGAGTTAGAATTAAATGAAATATTGTATGTAAAATGTCCAGAATACTCTCCAGGATACAAAAGAGTTTGATAATTAATTGTTTTTATATTGTTATGACAAATTAGTTTAACAATATTTATACCCACCCACTGGTGCAATAAAATGTTAGACACTTTGCTGTTGTTGTGTTGCTAATTGCCATCTAGTTGGTTCTGACTCATAGGGACCCTATGCACAACAGAATGGAGCACAGCTCAGTTCTGTGTCATCCTCACAACTGTTGCTATGCTTGAACCTATTGTTGCAGACACTGTGTGTCAGTTCATCTATTTGAGGGTCTTCTTTGCCCTCATTCACACTTTACCAAGCAAGATGTCCTTTCCTTGACAATATGTCCAAACTACATAAGACAAAGTCTCATTATGTTTGCTTCCAAGGAATATTCTGGCTGCACTTTCCCCGATACAGTCCTACCTGTTTGTTCTTCTGGCATCCATGGTAAATTCAGTATTCTTTGCCAACACCACAATTTAGAAATACTAATTCTTCTTGTATCCTCCTTATTCACTGTCCAGCCTTCATATGTGTATGAGACTACTAACAACACCACAGCTTTTGTCAGCTACAGTTCAGTCCTCTAACTGATATCTACACTTTTCCATACTTTCAACAGGTCTTTTGCTACAGATTGAATCAACACAATATGTCATTTGATTTCTTGACTATGTTTCCACAAGTATTCATTGTAGATCCAAATCAAATGAGATCTCCATTTTTCATGTTCAGACATTTTAGCAAATTAAATAATTTAATCTTCATAATGATTCCATAGAGTAATTATTATTATTTTCATTTTACAAATTAGAAATTCAAGACACATGGTTATTTTACTGAAGATAACACTGTTGGAAATTTAGGAATACTTTCAGGAGGCACTTGGCTTAGCTGGCTTCAGGAGGCAGTGCTGAGATGGTGGACTAGACACATGTCACCTTGAATCACTCTGATAGCTAAGGCCTGGAATGATAACTGAATGGGGCAGTGTGTACATCCTGGGAGCCCTAGGATTGAACTAGGGTGCCAGTAAGGGGGAAACTACATCTCTCAAAGGAGAGACAGTGGCATGTTGAGTTCTGCTTCTGCTGA
The DNA here is from genome assembly GCA_028571685.1 of Heterohyrax brucei. NCBI lineage: Eukaryota > Metazoa > Chordata > Mammalia > Hyracoidea > Procaviidae > Heterohyrax > Heterohyrax brucei. The sequence goes on from CM053158.1 coordinate 67,913,685, forward strand.
CACATCGTTTGGGAGGAGTGTAGGTACTGATGACTTCTTTGTTATCAGGGATGTGGGGACTCAGCATTAGCTCGCAAATACACTTAAGTAAATAGCATATAGTGCAGCAGAGAGACTCTGTTCGGGACAGCCACATTTTGAGAGCCAAGCTGCTGACTGAGGGCACCACTTCCCCTTCCCCTTCTCTTTTCTGAGCTACATCATAGATTTTGCTGTCTCACAGCAGGAAGGGCAGGAAGCTCAGGCAGGATGTCATCTTAGTGAGCTAGGAGGTGGAGTCAGCCACCCAGAGGTCTCAACTTGGGTTCATTTTCATGCTAAGGAGCAGTCCCTGTCTGGGTAGGGCTTCTCCAGCAGAAAAATTGTGTTTAAGAAGATTATGCCTAGAGTTACGTGTGAGGCCTGGAAGATGCAAGTGGCAAAACCCTACCTCCTCCCTTCTTTGAACCATGTCATAGCCTCTGGGGATGACTTATGAGGTGCTTTTGTTGTCAGCCAGAAGGCGAGGCCTGCCACACTTGAGGGCCTGACTGATTTTGGTGGCTGATGGACAGCTCGGCTCAGCAGTTAAGCATCCTTTTAAAATCAGAACACCTGGAGAACTGACTGCGGAATGGGCAGCAGCATCTCTAACCCCTTCACTTATCTGCATCATAGCATCAGCTGATGACCCCTCAATGACTCCATGAATAGGGAGCCATCTTTGCCAGTCGGGATGCACAGCCTGCCACCCCTGAGAGCGCAGCTGCCTTCAGTGGACATTGCACAGCTCCCCTCTCAGCAAATAAGCAGTTTTTAAGCTAAACACATCTACAGAGTGCAGCAGTACCAGGAAGTCAACTGTGGTGGAATCCTTCTCCCCTCCATTACCTGAGCTACAGCATAAGCTTGACTGGCACAATGACAGAGAGTCGCCACAAGTAACTCCTATCTTTAGCAGCTAGGAGGTGAGGCCTGCCACCCCAGAGAGTCTACCTGGGGCCAGCCACTAGAGCTTCTTTCAGTAGCTTTGGTTTGGTTCTTACCAAGTCTCTGGGTTTTCATACTGTCTTAATTTCATTTTCTTATTTGAAAGACAGTTTTGCAGGATATATGACTCTGGGTTGGAAGTATTTCTTCTTCAAGCCTTTGAATGTGTCATCCCACTGCCTCTGTGCCAGCATCGTTTCTGCTGAGAAGTTAGATGAAAGCCTACAGGGTTTCCCTCTGAATGTTAGCTCTGCTTTGAGTGTTACTGCCTTTAAGAGTTTCTGCTTATGTTTCATTTTGTTAAGCTTGATTGTAATATGTATTGGTCTTTCTTTTGAGGTCTACATTGTGTGGTGTTCAATATGCATCTTGGATATCTATTCTCTTCTTTCATAATTTCAGGAAATTTTCTGTCAGCAGCTCAACAACAATACTCTGTGTATTTTCAGGTGTCTCTCCCTGTTCAGGAACTCCAATTAATTGTAGATTGTTCCTCTTGATCGAGTTCCACATGTTTTTTAATGCATCTTCATTTTTCTTATTTCTTTTCTCTGATTTTTCCTCATAGATGCTGGAGTCAGTAGCTCTCTCTTCAAAGCCATTAAGTCTATTTTCCAGTTGTTCAATTCTGTTTTCTTAGCTTTGAATTGAATTTTCTATTTCTTTGATTTTTGTTATTGATCTGTGGGATTTCAGAATGTTGATGTTCCATCAGTTCGAACGGCTTGCTTAGTTTTTCATTTTCCTATGGTACGTTTTGTAATGTCTAGGAGGGCTCTCTATATAATCCTTTTGTACTCAATCTTCTATAGTTTCAGAAAAGCTTCTTCATATGGGAAGTTCTTTGGTTTTTCTTATGGGAGTTTTCTGGAGCCATGGGGCAGGGTAGTTTTCTCTAAGTGTCTAGCCAAGGTTTGTTGTTTTGGGGTATCTAGAGATTGTTTAGTTTCTCTGATGTTACCATAACAGGAACTGAAGTGCAGTCTGAGAAGAAAGGTGATCACCAGTCACCTCTATGTACTCCAGTGAGTGGGCCCAGTGGAATCTCTAGGGTAACAGGCTCTACCTCCTGGTCAGCAAAGACATGGTGCTACTTACAGAGCCATTGTGAGGCCACCAGCTTACTCTATGATGTGGGTCAGTAAAGCCTGGAAGTGATGCCGTCAGGATGTATCGCAGTTATTTCTATAGGTCTTGTTTTGAAAGTAAGAGCTATCTGACAGCTTCCAAAATTAGTCAGGATGTCAGGTGTGCAAGCACTTGTTTCCACCTGGCAATGTAGGCACCTCTATATCTGACCCCAGATGCTGTAATCTAGTTCGAAATATGGACAGACTATTTCCCTGCTGTCATCTACTGCCAGGCCCTACCTGTAAGGATACACTGTGCTAAACCCAGCTTTTCTTCCAGGAAAGTGCTCTCTGAGCTGGCACTGCCTCCCAGCCTTGGAATTAGCCCCTGCAGAGACCTGCATTTGGGTAACTCTTCCTCCAGTCAAACAAGATGGTGTCCTTTGCAAGCTGTCCCATCTGCTATGAAATAGCCAAAGCAATGGTGGAAGTTTGGGAGGCAAGGGTGGAGGGGTTGAGGTGCTCAGAGTCCAGAGCCGGGGTCTCAAAATGTGGCTATTTCATCTGCTGAACATGTCAGCAGTGTAGCTCAGCTTTGCTGCCAGTTAAGCCCATGCCCCACCTCCTGGCTAAGACAAAGAAAAAAAGTTATAAACACCAGTTACCTTCAGTCCATGAGAGCCAGCCATTCAACAAAGACAGGGGTCAGTGAAAGAGAAGCTTCCTGCTCCGTGGCATGTAGTCCAAATTGTCAGACCTATGCTGTGTTCTAGTGCTCACTGGGTGTCCAGAAGTCTTTGTTTAATCATCATTCCAGGCCTTAGTTTTCAGAGGGAATTAAGGAGACTTGTGTCTAGTCTGCTATCTTGACTCCACCTCCACCAGTCACTGGAGTACACAGAGGCAGCTGGTGACCAAATCTCACCATTCCCTTACTCCCCGCTTAGAACTGTGCCTCAGCTCCTGTTGAGGTAACACTAGAGAAACCTAACAGCTTCTTTATGGCATGAAAGCAACAATTAATAGCTAATCATTTAAAAAAGCAGTCCATCATGGCTCCAGAAAATTCCCAAAATAACACAAAAACTTACAGATGAAGTCTTTCTGATAGTATCAGAGGTTGAGTACAAAAGAATTATGTGCAAAGCCCTCTGAGAGATTAAACAAAATTCAGCAGCATGAAATGAAAAATTAAGCAAGCTATTTGAACTGATGGAACATGAATGATCTAAATCCAGCAGATCAATAATAAAATTAGAGAACTAGAGAACTCAATCCAAAGCCAAAAGAGCAGAATTGAGGATATGGAAACCAGAATTAGTGAGTTTGAGCATAGGGCAACTGACACCAGTGTTTGAGGAGAGATCAGAGAAAAGAGATAAGAAAAACAAAGAAGCATTAAGAAACATGTGGGAGTCTATTTAGAGGAATGATCTATGAGTAATTGGAGCTTCTGAACAGGAAGGAATAGCTGAAAATACAGAGTATTGTTATAGAGTTGCTAACAGAAAACTTCCCTGGAATCATGAAAGAAGAGAACATAGATATCCAAGATGCTTATCGAGTGCCACAGAAAGTAGACCCCAAAAGAAAGACATGAAAACATATAATCAAGCATAGTGAAATGAATAGTAAAGAGAATCTCTTAAATGCAGCAAGGCTTAAAGCAAAGCTCATATACACAGGGAAGCCCTGTAAGCTTTCCTCTGACTTCTTGGCAGAAGCAATGTCGCCAGAAGGCAGTGGGATGACATTCAAAGCCTTCAAGGAGAAAAACTTGCAACCAAGAATTATATGTCCTACAAAATTGTTTCTCAGATATGAAAGTGAAATCAAGGCATCCACAGATAAAAAGAAGCTTAGAGGTTTTGTAAAAACCAAACCAAAATTACAAGAAATACTGAAAGGAGCTCTTTGTTTAGAAATACATGAACATCAAGTGCATGCTTAAGGAAACAATGCAGGGCACAGCACCCCAAATCCTACTCATTTACGAAAGTCACAAAGCTAAAATATTAAAAGAAGGGAACTAGTAATCTTAACACGAAAAGCATGATGTCATCACATTAAAAAGACTGATATATTGCAGTAGGTATAACTCTTTCAGATGGAGACACAATTAAAATGATACGCAGAAGTTAAAATCTGGTTTAAACTTAAAATAGTAAGGAGTTCATAAGGGTAGCTGCTAAGCAAAATAATAATGTGACTCATCAACACAAGAAACATAACACAGGAGTCTCAATAAACACTAAACCAACACCGAAAAAGATGAAGTCAACCCATAAAGAAGAGTGACCCAGAACCAAATATTAAGAGCAACATAGACAATATCATCAACGCAAAAATAAAGGGATCAAATTGACAGCACTAAACACATACCTGTGAATAATTACACTGAATGTAAATGGACTGAATGCTCCAGTAAAAGGACGGCACTTGGCTGGCTTCAGTTTTTCTCTTTTGTAAGAGTTCGTGTGACATTATTTCTTCCTCAAATGTTTGGTGGAACTTACTAGCTTACCAAACCATCCCAGAGTTTTCTCTAAGAGAAGAATTCAATTATATATTCAATATCTTTATTAATTGTAGATTGGCATTTTAAAGTTTATGCTTCAGTCAGTTGTTAGTAAGTTTTAGTTTTCAAATAATTTTTCTATTTTACCTATGTTTACAAGCTTATTGGCATACAATTGCTCTGAGTAATAATTTTATTACTTTTTGAATGTCTATAGCTTATAGAGAGAGGGACTCTTCATTATAGACACTGCTTCATATTCTTATATTCTTTACATCTTTTCTATTATTTATCTTGCGAGAAGTTTACTAAATTTCTTAGTTTTTAAAAATTTCATTTTTTTATCTTTTATATTTATTTGTTTTCCATCTGTTTTAGTCATCTAGTGTCACTCTTACAGAAATACGGTTTCAACAAAGAAAAATTTATTTTCTTATAGAAAAGTAGACTAGCATCTATGTCATGGATTGATTTTGTTTCCCCCAAATATGTAGAAATTTGGCCTGGCCAGGTTTCCTGGTATGGTGTGATGTTCCCTCATGTTGGATATTCTACCATTATGATGTTAATGAAGGTGGAAGGGTGGCAGTTGTGTTGGTGGGGCAGGACTCTGTGTAAGACTGTTTTGTGCCCTGAGACAGTCTCTCAAGATATAAAGAAAAGAAGCTGGCAGAGAGCATTGGGAACCTCATACCGAAAACATCCATTCTTCAGACCTGAAGTTTTTGTGCCAAGATACTCCCTAATCCAAGACTGATGCAACACACAGACCTTCCTCCATAGCCAACAAAGTGGAGAAGACTTTACCTGGAGCAGACATGCTGAATTTGGACTTGTAGCCTACCGGAGTACAGAGAATAAATTTTTCTCTGCTAAAGCCATCCTCTTGTGGTATCTGTTAGAGCAACATTAGTAAAATAAAACAATCTAAATTCAGGGCATCACTCCAGAGGAAATCTTTCTATGTTGGTCCTAATGAGAGGTCCTTGTTGTCAACCTTCCCCAGGACTTGGAGCTCCTGAGCCTCTGCACTGGATGCTCCCTGCTGCCAGTACTGTATCTTGATGGTGTAAAGTCCCCAACAGTCTGCTTGCTTCCGTTTCCTTCACATCCCAAGAGATTTCCTCAAGGCACAATGTGGTCTTATACATTGAGTTCTGCCACATCAACACAACTGCCACCCATCTCCCCACATTAACAGCATGGAGGCAGGGTTTATAATATATATAGGAGCATCACACAATACCAGGAATCATGGCCTAGCCAAATTGAAACACACATTTCTGGGGGAACACAAGTCAACCCATGACATCATCATTCTACTTTCCTTCAGTTTAATTTGCTATCATCTTCCAGTTTCTTTAGACAGACCCTTAACTTACTGATTTTGTCTTTTAAAAATATTTATAAACTTTCCTAAAGCAAGGTTTCACCTGAATCCTGCTAGTATTGTTACATTGCAATTTTGTCATCATTCATGTCATCATTCCAAAATATTTCCTAATTTACACTATGATTTTTTGACATTTAGATTTAGTATTAATTTATGTCTTAATTCTCAAAAGCACGTTTGCTTTAAGCTACTTTTTTTCTTTTTGAGAGCTTGATAAGTTTATAGTTCAAGCCAGTTTCTTATACAAAACCTTTATACACACTTTGTTATGTTACCCTCTTTGCTTTCTCTACAGTATGACAGCACACTGCTCCTCTCCATTTTGTATTTCACATGTCCATTTCAGTCAGATCTTCTCCACCTCTGCCTTTTCATCTCAACTTGAGACACAAGCTGCTCATTTAGTTTCATATATCTGAGCCAAGAAACACTCTTATCATTTTATGCTGTATAGTATAATCTAATCTTTGAAGAGTTGTGTTTTAGTCTGCTAGTGCTGCTCTAACAGAAATACCACAGAGTGGATGGCTTTAATAAAGGAAAGTTTATTCTTACACAGTCCAGTAGGCTTCAAGTCCAAATTTAGGATGTTTGCTCCAGGGGAAGTCTTTCCCTCTTGTCAGCTCTGGAGGAAAGTCCAGTATTGCATCAGTCCTTGTCCAGGGAGCATCCTCACACAGGAACCTCAGGTCTCAAGGGTGGCTCTTCTCCCCTGCTGCTTGCTTGATGGTGTGAAGTTCCCAGTTCTCTGCTTGCTTCTCTTTCTTTCATCTCTTGTAGGATGAAAGGATTAAGGGTGGGGCAAACCATACTCCAGGGAAACTCCCTTTACAGTGGAGCAGGGAGGTAATTCTATGAAGGGATTTACATTCCCACCCTAATCCCTTAACATACAGCACAGGAAAATCACAAAATGGAGGACAGTCACAAAATACCCGGAATCATGGCCTAGCCACATGGCTACACACATTTTTGGGGGGACACAATTCAATCCATGGCAAGTTGGATTCAGGAATAGTTTTAATTTTAGATTAACAGAGCCTGGCAGACATGTCTCCCAGGGACCCTCCAGTCTGTCAGACCATCAAGTTTGGTCTTTTTGCTAGAATCTGACTTCTGCACCCTGATTTTCTCCATACTGTCATGGACTCTCTGTTGTGTTCCATCACTGGTAGTAACTGGGCACCATCTAGTTGTTCTGGTCTTATGCTGATATAGTCTCTGGCTTATGAGACCCTTTCTTAAGCTAGCTTATTATTACTGTTTTTCAGTATCCATAAATTGTGGTTAAAATATTTCCTGACATATTTGGTATTTATGATTTTAATTTGTTGAAATTTGCTGTGACTTGCCTTATGTTCAGAATGTGGTTAATTTTTATAAATGTGTTTTGTGTATTTTAAAATTTCATTTACTCAGCCTTGGTATTATAATAATTAAGAATTATCTATGGCTGCTAATCAAAAGGTTGGCAGTTTGAATCCTCTAGGCACTCCTTGGGAACCCTTTTGGCAGTTCAACTCTGCCCTATGGGGTTGCAAGGGGTCTGAATTGACTTGATGGCAATGTTTTTTTTTTTTTTCCTGTAATTATTTGGTGTAGTATTTAAATATAGCTATTAGACAAAATTGTCTAATTTTTCAAATGTCGTATTCCTTACTGATCGTACAAGTTAAATAAGTATTTCTTATCAATAATGAAAGAGTTGTTTTTGAAATTATGATTGTGTTTTTGCTGTTTTTATATTTTTCAGCTTTTGCTTTTTATAATTTGACTCTATGTTAAAATTATTATATATTGGGAGTTAAATGTATCATTTTGTTTGTTGTTGGTGTTAAGGTGCCATGGAGTCAGTTCTACTTATAGCTACCCTGTGATTCACAGAATGAAACACTTCCCAGTCTTGCACCATGTCCACAATCATATTTATGCTTAAGCCCATTGCTACTGCCACTGTGTCAATCCATCTCATTGAGGGTCTGCCTTTTTTTTGTTGACCCTCCACTCTACCAGTTCTTCTCTAGGGAATGATCCTTCCTGACAATCTGTTCAAAGTATGTAAGATGCAGTCTTGTCATCTTTGCTTCCAAGGAGCGCTCCGGTTGTATTTCTTCCAGAACAGATTGATTTGTTCTTTTGGCAGTCTGTGTTACATTCCTTCTTCTCCAACACCACAGTTCAAAGGCATCAATTCTTCTTCTATCTTCTTTGTTCATTGTCCAGCTTTCACATGCATTATGATGCAATTGAAAATACCATGATTTGGGTCAGGTGCACTTAAGTCTTCAAGATGACGTATTTACTTTTCAATACTTGAAAGAGGTCCTTGGCAGCAGATTTTCCCATTGTAATGCATCATTTGATTCTTAACTGCTGCTTCCATAGGCATTGATTGTGGACTCAAATAAAATAAAACTCTTGACAACCTCAACCTATTCTCCATTTATGATGATGTTGCTTACTGGTCTAGTTGTGAGGATTTCTGTTTTCTTGATGTTAAGGTGCAATCCATACTGAAGGCTGTGGTCCTTCATTTTCATCAGTAAGCATTTCAAATCTTTGCTTCCAGCAAGTAAGGTGGTGCTGTCTGCATAACTCAAGTTGTTAACCAGGTGTCCTGCAATCCTGATGTCTCAGTTTTCTTTGTAGAATTCAGCGTTTTGGACTGTTTGCTTAGCACATAGATTAAAAAGTTATACGGAAAGGATACAATCCTGATGCACACTTTGCCTGACTTTAAACCATGCAGTGTCCCCTTGTTCTGTTCACATGACTGCCTCTTGATCCATATACTTGTTCTAATTTTCTTCAATTTCAATTTGAATTTGCATATGAGCAATTGATGATCTGTGCCACAGTCATCACTTGGTCTTGTTCTGGCTGTTGATATGGCACTTTTCCATCATCTTGTTCCACAGATGTGGTCAACTGGGTTCCTGTGTATTCCATCTGGCGAGGATGTGTTGGTTTAGTTGGTGTTGGTTAAAAAAGTTATTCACAATGAAGAAATCATTAGTCTTACAAAATTCTGTCATGTGATCTCCGGCATTATTTTTGTCACCGGGGCTATATTTTCCAAATACTTATCCTTCTTTGATTCCAGCTTTTGCATTTCAGTCACCGGTAATTATCAATGCATCCTCTTTGCATGTTCGATCAATTTCAGACTGCAGACACTTGTAAAAATATTCAATTTCTTCCTCTTTAGCCTTAATAGCTAGTGTTTAAATTTGAATAATAGACATATTAACTGGCCTTCCTTGTAGGTGTATGGATATTATCCTATCACTGCCAGCATTGTACTTCAGGACAAATCTTGAAATGTTCTTTTTGATGATGAACACAACACTGTCCCTCTTCAAGTTTTCATTTTAGCATAGTAGATCACACGGCTGTTGGATGCAAAGTGGCCAAAACCAATTCCAAAGTATGTAAGATGCAGTCTTGCCATCTTTGCTTCCAAGGAGTACTCTGGTTGGACTTCTTCCAGAACAGATCTGTTTGTTCTTTTGTTGGTCCATGCTACGTTCAACATTCTTTTCTAACACCACAATTCAAAAGCATCCATCTTCTTCTGTCTTCTTTGTTCATGGTCCAGCTTTTGCATGCATATTATGCAATTGAAAATACCCTGACTTGGTGACACCCACTTTAGTCTTCAAGGTGACATCTTTACTGAGTATAGGAAGTGGTTACTTGGAAACATTCTGTTTCTTTGGGATGTCTCTTTTAAGATTGGTCAGTGGGATCTGAGCAGTGCTTTGTCTAGGGCGAATTATTATGCTGCTTTACTGAGGTTTCTCATTATTCTACCCGTAAGTCATGAGACATTCTAGTATGGCTGGTAGGGAAAGGTACTTTTCCCATCCTAGTGTGAGAATCAGAAACTCTTCAGGCTAATCCTTTTGTGTCCTTCTTGTCTCAGACTTTGATAATTTCCTTGTGTATGTGTTGATCAGAACTCAACTACTCAAGAAGAACTCTCTATGAGACAGACCTCTGAGTCCTCTGTGGAGAACTGCTCCCTTTGGTGCTCTGTATTATGAACCCTAATAGCCTAAGTTTTCCCAGATGCTTAGCTCTAGTCCCTCAATTCAGGGAATCTGACAGATAATTCATAGCTTCCACCTCCCTCTGCCACGTCCAAGGAACTGTTTTCAGGCTGCAAACAGGGGTAAACATAGGGATCTCTTTGTTTGTTTTCTATCTCTTAAAGGTCACTGTTTTTTGTTGCCTTACATTTGGTATGAGGGAAACTGTTCATATACATTTTTTCTGATTGTTTGGCTGTTTCTGGTGAGAGGTAAACCAAGTATCTGTTACTCTGCCTTTGGTGAAAAAATACAAAAATTTCATGATAGGATACCTCATAACAGCCATTCCAACTCTAGGTCTGTTGTTATTGATAGGGGCTGTTGAGTCATTTCTGCCTTGTAGGGACCCTATGCACAACAGAATGAAACACTGCCCAGTCTTGCAACATGCTCACAATCATTTTTATGCTTAAGCCCATTGTTGATGCCACTGTGTCAATCCATCTTGTTAAGGATGTTCCTTTTTTTGGCTTACCCTCCATTCTACTAAGCATGATGTCCCTCTCCAGGGACTGATCCTTACTGACAACATGTCCAAAGTATGTAAGACACAGTCTTGCCATCTTTGCTTCTAGGGAGCACTCTGGTTGTACTCCTTCCAGAACAGATCTGTTTGTTACTTTGGTGGTCCATAGTACATTCAATGCTCTTCTCCAGTACCACAGTTCAAAGGTATCAATTCTAAACCCTGGTTTACTCAAGTAATGAATGTTTTCACATACAAAAAATTACACAAAAATGTTAACAACAGCTTTGTCTGCAACAGCCTCAAAATGGAAACAACCGAAATATCAATAAAAAGGTAAATGGGTAGAAATAAAGGCAGTCACACAAACAGATACATGCACATGAATGTTTATTACAGCATTGTCCACAATAGCAAAAAGATGATATCAACCCAGATGCCCATCAACAGATGAATGGATAAACTATGGTATACATACTCAATAAAACACTTTGCAATGATAAAGAACAATGATGATTTCAGGAAGTATCTCATAACCTGGTTCCACAGGAAGCCATTAGGCTGAATGAAATCAGTCAGTGGCAAAAGGACAAATATTATATGAGACTGTTGCTATAAGGACTTAGGAAAGGACTTATGCACAGAACAAAAGACTCTTGGATGGTTACAAGGGTGGGGAGGGAAGGAGAGGGTTAGGCATAGGTTAAATAGTCAATATAAATTTGGTTAGGTGAAAGCAGTGACAGCACACAGTAGAGAGGAAATCGTTTTAACTGGAATTCACCATAAACTGAAGGTTTTTCTAAACTCAATCTACTATTTCAAAGGATAGAGTAGCAGGGACAGAGGTCTGGGCACCATGTATTCAGGGGACATCGAGGCCAATTGACATAACTAGTCTGTTGCTAAGAGAGTCTTCTGCACCCCATATTAGTGAGTGGCATCTGGGGTCTTAAAAACTAACAAGCTGCCGTCTGAGTTACACCAAATGGTCCCAACTCATCTGGAACAGATGATGACTGAGAACAACAAAAATATGAGGAAAAAAAGAGCCCAGGAGATGGAAGGACCCATATGAATGGGAGACTATATCAATGTGAGACCAGAAGAGCTAGACAGTGTCCAGCTACCACCAAAGACAGCTGTGTCAGCGGACACAATGTAGAGTCCCTGAGGCAACATGAGAAAAAGCAGTGTGCAGTCCAAGTACTCTACTAAAAGACCCGAATTGATAGTCAGGCAGCCTGGGGGATCCCCTGGGAACATGACTTGCTTTCCCTGACTGGAAATCATTAATCAGTCAACTCTTCAGACAAGAATGGACTGTTTTCAGGGACACAGTGTGAGCATATAGTGCATGTACTTTATGGTTCTATGCATTTATAAGAGGCTGTCCTACCGGTCTCTTTCTAGGCGGGAGAGAAGAGAGTTGAGAGTGTGAAACAGATATCTGTTAAGAAGGTACTAGATATATAGAGTGAAAAGGAGGAGTGTACTGTCATAGAATGGGGAGAGCAGAGGGAGTTTCAGATAGGTGGACATGTAAAACTGATTAGGATTATATGCATTCTTTCAATTACAATTTAAAAAAAAAAGTAAATGGATAAACAAATTGTAGTCCATTCATGTAGTAGAATACTACTCAGCAATAAAAGAGAACAAACTATGTTATAAACGAAAACATGTCTGGACCCAAAATAATCAAGGTGAGTAAAGGAAACCAGACAAAAAAGTGTTTGAAGTGCATAATTCCATTTATGCAAATTCTGTGAAAACACAAACAAAACTGTGGTATCAGGAAAATAATCAGTGATACCCTGAAAGTTGATGGGACACGAGTAAAAATACAAAGGGGTATGTGAAATGTTTGAAGTGATGGCTGCATTCATTATTTTGATTGTGGTGATGACTTTATGAATTTACAAATGAGTCAAACATCAAAATTATATAACTTAAATATGCATAGTTTATTGTACACTGATTATAACTTACTGCAGCATAACAAATAAAATTGGCTGTTTAAAGCAAAAATGGTAACAACGAATTATGGTGTTTGTAGCATTTATTTAAAATGTATGTCATCAGTATACAAAGAAGAGAGAAAGTCAATGGAAGGATAACTTCATGTGGTGCTTACACTATATATTAAATGAGCAAAAGAAAATGCAGAAGAGATAAAACAAACATCAGAAATGTAGATTTAACCTCAAGTGTATCAATAAATACTAAAAGGTAAAAATTGTGGAACTGTGTTAAAAAGGATAAAAAAACACATCTACAGGGTTACTATGAGTTGGAATCAAACTGCACTGCAGTGGATTTCATTTGGGTTTTATGGTATCTACAAGAAATACATTTTAAATGTAAAGAAACATGCAGAAAATATATACCATGTAACTTTATGCATACAAAAAAACAACTTGACAAACCGTATTAAAATCAGACAAAGATGATTTTTGAACAGAGAATATGACTGCTTTAGTTACCTGGTGCTGCTTTGACAGAAATACCACAAGTGGATGCTTTTAACAAACAGAACTGGATTCTCTCACAGTTTAACCCACTGCCTTTGGGTTGATTCCAACTTGTAGTGACCCTATTGGGAGCTATAAATCCTAATTCAGTGTGCCAGCTTCAGGAGAAGGCTTTCTTTCTCTTTTGGCTCTGGGGAAAGGCCTTTGCCATCAATCTTCCCATGGTCTAGGAGTTTGTTAGCCAAAGGACCCCAAATCCAAAGGGCGTGCTCCACTCCTGGCTCTTTTCTTTTGGTGATAATGTTGTTAGTCACCACCACTGAGTCAGTTACGTCTGAGTCATAGAGAAGGAAACAGCGCCTGGTCCTGCACCATATCCACCATTGTGTTTAGCTTAAGTTCATTGTTGCAGCCACTGTGTCAGTGCATCTTGTTGAGGGTCTTCCTCTTTTTTGCTGACTCTCCCTTTGACAGCATGATGTGCTTCTCCAGATAGTGATCTCTCCTGACAACATGTCCAAAATAAGTAAAATGCAGTCATCCCAGCTTCCAAGGAGCAATCTGGTTGTCCTCTTCCAAAACAAATCTGTTTGTTCTTCTAATAGCCCACAGTACATTCAGTATTCTTTTCTAACACCACAGTTTAAAGGCATCAATTCTATCTCCATAATTCACTGTCCAGCTTTTGCATACATACAATGAGAATGAAAATACCATGGCTTGAGTCAGGCCATCTTAGTCTTCAAAATGATATCTTTCTTTTTAAACACTTTAAAGAGGTCCTTAGCAGCCTGTTTTCTCAATTCAATGCATCTTTTGATTTCTTGATTGCTGCTTCTACAAGCATTGATTGTGGAACCAAGGAAAATTAAATCTTTGACAACCTCAATCCTTTTTCCATTTATCATGATGTTGCCCACTGGTCCAGTTATGAGGATTTTTGTTTTCTTGATGTTGAAGTACAATCCATGCTGAAGGCTGTGGTCTTCAAAGACTCTTTATCAGTAAATGTTTCAAATCTTCTTCACTTTCAGCAAGCAAGGTTGTCATCTGTATAACACAGGTTGTTAACGAGTCTTCCCCAGTGCTGATGCTCTTTTCTTTTTCATACAGTCCAGCTCCTCAGACTATCTGCTCAGCACATCGACTAAAAAGATATGGTGAAAGGATACAACCCTGATTCACACCTTTCTGAACTTTAAACCATGTGATGTTCCCTTGTTCTGCTCACACAACTGCCTCTTGATCAAATACAGATCCTCATGAACACAATTTAGTGTTCTGGAACTCCCAATCGCTACAGTATTATCTATAATGTTTTATGATCCGCACAATCAAATGCCTTTGTTTAGTCGATACAACATAGGGTGAACAACTTACTGGTGAATTTTACTTTAACTTTATTTTATCAGAGATTAATTTTGTCACTCCTACTCTTTTTTGAATGTTGTTAGCTTACTATATGTATTTTTAATCCTTTGAGTTTTGAGGGGTTTTTTTTTTTGTGTGTGTGCATCTTTGTGTCTTTGTTTCTAAGACATGTATCTTGTAGAGGATACAGATGGGCCATTTTTTTTCTTTATTCAATCGGCCATTTAGTCTCTTCAGTGATGCATTTGGTCCATTTACATTCAGTGTGATTATTGATAGGTGTGAGCTTTGTTCTGTCATTTTGATGTCGTTTTTGTGTGTGTTGTAGACAAATCCTTTCTTTCATTCAGATTTCTGTGTTCCTTTTTATTTAGGTGTTTTCATCTTTTTCAGTGTTGTGGTTTTGTTATTTGCTGAGATTGCATGCTTTTCGTGGTTTTTGATTTCGATGCCTAGGGTTGAAACTTTCCCTTGTGGTTACCTTATTTACTGCTATATTTTCTAAATTTAAACCACTCATGAATTTCTTTGTTATCACTTTGACTTCCTGTCCATATGAAAGATCTACCACTACTTTTCTTTTGGGTCCCTTTTGTTTGTTATAATATTTACATAATGACTACTCTGCTTCCCTATTTTCAGTGTTTTACCTATTACTTATTTTTGTTACTATCCTATTGGTTTGACATCCAGTTGCTCTGTTCTGTGTTCTGGTCTTGGGTTGTTATCCAGTGTTATTGATTTTTCTAACCGAAGGATTCCCTTTAGTATTTCTTGTAATTTTGCAAATTCCCTAAATTTCTGTTTATCTGGAAATATCCTACTTTCACTACCATATTTGAGAGACAGTTTTGCTGGATATATAATTCTTGGTTGGCAATTATTTTCTTCAAGGCTGTGTGTATGTAATCCCATTTCCTTCTTGCCTGCCTGGTTTCTGCTGAGTAGTTTGAGCTTATACTTTTAGATTCTCTTCTGTGGTTTCCTTTTTTTGTTTTTAAATCCCTAGCTTATTTTAAAGGTGTCTCCTTATCTTTAGTTTTAGCAAGTTTAGTTACAGTACACCTTGGTGTATTTCTTTTGGGATTTACCTTGTGTGGAGTTTGATTATCATCTTAGGTAGTCATCTTTTTGTCTTTCATCAGGGAAGTTTTCTGTCAGCAAATATTCTACAATTTTCTCTGTATTTTCTGTTATCCTCCTACCCCCAAATCCTGGCACTCCAACCACGCATAGATTATTTTTCTTCATAAAATTCCATACAATTCTTAGTGTTTCTTGATTTTTTAATTCTTTAATCTGTTTTTTCCTCAAATATGTTGATGTGATGTGTTTTATTTTTGGTCTCACTAATTCAGACTTCCATTATGTCAGTTGCGCTCCTTTGATTTTCTACTGAGTTGTCTAATTTTGCAATTTTATTATCAATTTTCTGAATTTCTAATTCTTGCAGCTTGTTCAATTTGTCATTATGCTCTACTGCATTTTGCCTCATATCTTGAAGAGTTCTAAATATTAATCTTTTGTATTGTACCTCTGATAATTCCAGGATGTTCTTTTCTTTTGGAAAATTTGATTCTTTGTTTCAGGAGCTTTCTGAAGAGATCATGTTCTGTCACTTTAAGTACTTTGATGTGGACTGCTGTTTCCTAACTATCAATAAATTGTATTTGTTCATTTTATGTTTCCCTACTGTGTTTTTGCTTTTGTTTTGAAACATATAGTTTATTCTTCTTATATGGATTCAGCTCAGATGTCCAAGTAGTGAGTCACCAAGTATGTGGTGCAGCCTCCTTCCTGCTGTCCTAAATGTGCAGGAGTATTTGATATAGGCACAGGTATCTGACTGTAGCTGCTGACAAAAGAAAGGGGCTAACAGCCATTGCTGAGTAGTGTCTGAGGGGAAAGTGTATCCTCTTTTGTCTAAATCCAGGTGAAGGAACAATGTCTTCCCTGATTTTCTGTGTTAAGGAAGTCAGCAGAATCCTGCCACTGCTTCCCTGAGTTTGGTAAATTGTTCACCCTCTGAGTGTCAGAGAATGGCCTAGTATAGGCTCAAGGAGTCCTACTTCCAGTTCACTTAATGACAACAGAGTCTAGACCCAGGGACAGTGTAAAAAATGGAATGGGAGAATGATTTGAGGTGTGCTTGAGGAGTCCTACATCTGCCTCAGTTAATGGCATCAGGTTCTAGCAGTGGGCACATTGCAGAGAAGAGAAAGAAGAGCCCCAGGGGAAGGGAGATGAGCCCATCTCATAGAAAAGATTTAGATTAACATACTGCAGTTTTCACACGAAGACTTAGCTTTCAATGATCTGTTGCTGTCTCATACTGGGTCTGGAGGCGGAGATGTATTCTCTAGATTATTACTCCTGCTGAGTAGGGTGCTCACCAACTGCCACACTCAGCCTGCTATGCAGGGGCTGTGGCTGTTTTCTGGCAGGCCAGGTCTATGGAATCTTACGTACTTCTGGTGCTACTCTCCTTTCCTCGTTGCTCAGTTCATTTTCTCAACTTTCCCTTTGATGTTCAGGGCTCCTAGGACGTCAGTGTCACGTGCAGTGAATTCATTTATTCTTTTGGGTCTTTGTTCTTAGAGGGGTGTAGGAAGCTTCCATCTAATCCATTACCTTGGCCTCACCTCCCAAAAAGTTGAATGAGTCATTTCTATATTACTCTTAAAGTGCAGGCATTCTGGATCCCATCCCCAAACATGAGTTGGTTCATCTGGCTCCCTTGGGAGGCTTCTTCCCTAGCCCCGCAAAGTTGTCAAAACCCCTACTCAGTCTCTTAAAAGCTATTCCCTCCAGAATCTGCAAATGTCCCCAGGAAGTCAAGCAGTCCTAAACTCTGGGTTTAGCTTTTTAGTCTCAATTATGCTATTCCCAGCCTCTGATCCGGGACTTCTTTACCATCTTCTTAGCTCTCCAAATTCTTTAAGATGTATGAGTGTTTCAGTTTTCCTAAATGTTCATGTTTGCTCAGAATTACCCAGTGTACTAAACTGGAAGTCGTTGTATTGACTTTTTTTCCCTTCTTCTCCCTTCTGCTTCTGAGAGGAATGTACTTAGAACACACAAGCAAAATAAATTTGCTAATTTTTCTCTTTCCCCTGATTCACTTCATTGGTGATCTATGAGAGGATTGTGTTTTCTCTATTTCTCCTGTTTTCATGAGTAGGTGTTTCCCCTAAGCACACTCTTTTTCTCTCTGCCCCTTTACTTACTCTGTCACAAGAGGACACAGCAACTTCTATGAATACATATTATTTTTTCTTTTATATTTTCCATTAGGTTGTACTTTGTGCAATATTAAAATTGCTATTCTGGCTTCTTTTTGTCTCTCATTTCTGTGGGTATATATTTTCTAATGCTGTGTTTTCAGCTTTTCTCAACCCTCGACAGTACAAATCCTGCAAATAACATCTTTCTGGGTCTGATTTGTTGGTTTTAGATTTTGAGAGTCTTTTCCTTTTACTCAATACATTTAAACCATTTACTGTATTTCTATGCAAATTGTGCATGCTTTTTGTATTTGCCAACCATGACCTCCTCCTCACAAGGCACTCTCCCAAGTGCTGTCACGACAACCCTCTTCCACACATTGCTGTAAAAAATATATATATATGCATGTGAGCATATGTGTGTGTGTGTATGTGTGTGTGTGTGTGTATAGCACAGAATAATTAAGAAAATACCTCTTGGGAGGAGGGCATAGCCAGCAAATAATACAGAATATTTATTTTACTTGTGTAAAATATAGTACATGTATGCAAACTGTGATATTTGGCTATTCATTATATTTTATTGCACATTTTCTATTTATAAAATTTTCTTTTCAATTTTTTTCTCTTTCTAGTCTTACTTTGGATATAGCAGTTTATCCTGCTGTTTTGAACATTGTTCATTCTATTTTTATTCTTGTGAACATTATCTGTAAATTGTGAGGACCTAAATATCTGCTTATGGAGCCCTGGTGGTGAAGTAGTTCAGAGCCAAGCTGCTAGCCTAAAGGTAGAAAGTTTGAGTCCACTGGCATCTCATTGGAACCCTATGAGGGATTTCTGCTGTGACCTACAGTCACTATGAATTTGGAATAGATTCAACTGCAAATAGCAACAACACAAATCTGCTTTATTTTTCCTATAAATGTTGAAAACACATCAACACCTTTTTTTTAATGTACAAGGTAAGAATCCTAACATTCTTTGTATCTATATTTATACTTTTCTTAGTTACCTATTGCTGCTGGATAATGGTATAATGAAATGAGTTTCTTTATATGGCTTTTTGCCTTGGTTCTTTTGAAAAATAACTTGAGATGTCTTTCCCCTAAGCCATATGGAGCTACCACTACCCTAGTTTTCTAGAAAGTTTGCTACATTTTATACATAAACTATAGATAATTTGAGGTTTTATACTTTTTATCTGGTCCTGAGCTGTAGCCTGATTGGTATGTATCTTGCAAGGACTGGTCCATATACTATGAAATGAAGTTATTGTAGACTACATAAGTGATTGCCACAGCCTGCTATACAAATGAAATAGCTGTCTGTGGCCTATCAAGAGAGGATTTGTCAGTTTGTGGCCCTGGTAGGAGGGCCATGGCTTAACTTTGTTGAGAAGCGTGTGTATACCTGCAGCCACCCCAACAAAATTTCTTCAGACAGGAAGTACAAAGAAAAAGAAAGGATTAAAGGCAAGAGAGAAGAGAGAAGAAGCAGAGAGAAAGGATGCAAGGAACTTCCTAAAAGAGCTGTAACATAGTTCGAGGACTATAACACTGAAGACAACCGCAGTCCTAGATGGGGTCCTGCAGCAGAGCTGGTGGTGACAGACAGCAGGACCAAGAAGAGTCTGTCTCATGGGGGCTGAAAAGAGGTGACCATGGTGAACAGGAGCTGAGAGAGCTGTCCTGAACCAAAACAGACAGACTTTGTCTACATACTTCCTGATCCTGAGTCACAGCCTATTACTTCCTTAATACTCAATACTTAACTGAAGGAAAGTAGAACAAGTCCATGAGGGTCAAATTACCATCTTATATTCTGCTTGAGTTTAGAGACCATCTCAATAACAGATTCGATGTGTTGACTAAAGACCAGACAAGTTGTGGAGTGACGACAAGAATATTATATGTGAAGAAAGCGAAGATTACTAAAAAGACCAGAAAGGAAAGAAAGACCAAAATAGACATCATTAGAAACTCTGAAATTTGTTCTTGAATGTTGAACAGCTAAAGCAAAATGAAGAATTGATGAAGTAAAAGAATTGAGCAGAAGATTTCAAAGGGTGGCTCAAGGGGCACAGTATTTTGCTGACATATGCAAAGAGTTGGAGATAGAAAACCAAAAGGGAAGAACACACTCAGCATTTCTCAAGCTGAAAGAAGTGAAACAAAAATTCAAGTATTGAGTCACTATAGTCAAAAATTCAAAGGGGGAAAACATTGAATGCTGCAGGAAGCATCAAAAGAAGATGGCAGGAATACTCAGAGTCCGTATACCTAAAAGAATTGGCTGACATTCAACCATTTCGAGAGGTAGCATATGATTAGCAGCCAGTGATACTGAAGGTAGAAGTGCAAGCTGCACTGAAGCCTTTGGTAAAAAACACAGCTCTAGGAATTTATGGAATGTTGACTGAAATGTTTCAACAAACAGATGCAGCACTGGAAGTGCTAACTCATCTATGCCAAGAAATTAAGAATACAACCAAATGGCCAACTGACTGGAAGAGATCCACACATATGCCTATTCTCAAGAAAGGTGGTTTAACTAAATGTGGAAATTACCAGATGATATCATTAATACTACACACAGGTAAAATTTTGCTGAAACAAATTTTGGAACAGCCAAAAATTTAGGCCAGACTGAGAAGAGGACATGGAACTAAGGAGATCATTGCTGGTGTCAGATGGATCCTGTCTGAAAGTAGAGAGTGCCAGCCAGAAGTTGGCCTGTGTTTTATTGTCTATGTTTAATGGACTGTGTGGATCATAGCAAATTAAAGATAACATTGCAAAGAATGGAAACTCCAACATACTTAATCGTGCTTGTGAGGAACCTGCACATTGGGACAGAACAAGGAGATGCTGCATGTTTCAAAGTCGGGAAAAGTGTCTCATAAGCAAATAACCCAAGAAGCTGGACTATATGAGGAAGAAGGGAGCATCAGGATTGGAGGGTGACTCATCAACAACTTGTGTTATACAGATAACACAAACTTGCTTGCTGAAAGGGAAAAAGACTTAAAGCACTTACTGATGAAGATTAAACACCACAGCCTTCAGTATGGATTATACCTTAACATAAATAAAACAAAAATCTTCACAACTGGACCAATAAGCAACATTATGATACATGGAGAAAGGATGAAAGTTGTCAAGAATTTCATTTTACTTGGCTCCATAGTCAACATCCATTGAAGCAGCAGTACAGAAATCAAAAGACACATTGAAATGGCTAAACTTGCTGCAAAAGAGCTCTTTAAGTTGTTGAAAACCAAAGATGTTACTTAGAAGACTAAGATGTGTCCATCCAAGTCATGGTATTTTCAGTCTCCTCAAATGTATGTGAAAGCTGAACAATGAATAAGAAAGACTGAAGAAGAATTGACATCTTTGAACTGTGGTGGTGGCAAAGAATACTGAATATACCATGGACTGCCAAAAGAACAAATATGAAGTCTGACAATAAAGCTTGTAAACTTGCTACCATGTGCTTATGTTGGCAGCATTGTACAGACGACTCAGTAAGATTTCACAATCGTGGTATATCAGTGTCTCACAGCTGTGTTCATGTCAATGAACAGCAGTGTCTTGTTGAGTGGTGTTCATTATTGTTGCTGTGTGATTTTGTGTGCTGTAACAAGAATGTTGGAGCTTGAATGACAGCAATGAATAAACATTAAATTTCTTGTTAAACTTGGCCAGCATAGAAGTGAAATCAGAGACATGTTAATCAAACATTATTGGAATAATGTCAAGAGGAAAACGGCAGTGTACAAATGGCTTAAACATTTTTCCAAGGAGAAAGAAAGCATCACTGATGAAGAGAGGTCAGGGCAGCCAGTAATGAGCAGAACTGAAGAAAACATTGGAAAAATCCATCAAATTGTTCATCAGAATCATCGGCTGACTGTGAAAAGCATCACAGACCAAGTAAATATGGATAGAGAAATAGGAAAATCGTAACTGAAAATCTTGGCATAAGAAAGGTGTGTGCAAAAATGGTCCTGAAGAAGCTCATCAATGAACAAAAGCAAAGGGTAGTCAAAGTTTGCCAAGACCTTTTGGACAGGCAAGAGGATGTTCGGGGCCATGTTATTACTGGTTATGAAACATGGGTATACCCATATGGCCCTGAAACAAAGTATCAGAATATACAATGGGAGTCAGCCAATTCTCCAAGACCAAAAAGTTCTGTCAGTCCAAATAAAGAGTAAAAATGATGTTGCTGACCTTTTTTGATATCACAGGGATTGTTCATTATGAATTTGTACCACCTGGACAAACAGTTAATCAAGTTTACTATTTGGAAGTGCTGAAAGGCTGTGTGAAAAAGTTAGAGGAAAACGACTTGAAATTTTTGCCAACAACGATGTATCAGCTCACATGGCACTGTTTGTGAGATAGTTTTTAGCCAGTAAAAAAAATAACTTTATGGAAACATCCTTCCTCCTCACCTGATCTGGCCCCCAGTGGCTTTTTTCTTTCCCTAAAGATAAAGGAAATGTTGAAAGGGAGATGTTTTTGATGACATTCAGGACATCAAGGGTAATATGATGACACTTCTGATGGGCATTTCAGAAAAAGAGTTCCAAAATTTCTTTGAAGGGTGTACTAGGCGCTGGTGTCAGTGCATAGCTTCCCAAGGGGAGTACTTTTAAGGTGACCATAGTGATATCCAGCTGTGAGTCATGTAGGACTTTTTCTAGGATGAGTTTGTGAACTTAATTGGTAGACCTCATAGATCTATTCTGAGAGAAGCACAACCAGAATACTCCTTAGAAGCAAAGATGGCAAGATTAAGTCTTATGTACTTTGGACATGCTGTCAGGAGTGATCAATCCCTGCAGAAGTACACCATGCTTTATAAAGTACAGTATTAGCAAAAAGAGGAAGTCTTTCGAAGAGATAGGTTGACATAGTGGCTGCCACAACGGGCTCAAGCATAAAACTGTGAGCATGCTGTAGGGCTGGGCAGTGTTCAGTTCTTTAGTGTACAGGGTCTCTATGAATTGGAACCAACTTGATGACACCTAACAACAACAGCAACATGTCCTGGATAAGCCACTTAACTTTAAATATGGTCTGTGAATTCTATATGAATATTGCAATGATTATAAAACCCAGCACGGAGGTAGAGAATGATGCAGAAGGGAAAGCTGATGTCATAATTGGTAAAAAAAGTTTGGAGAGTGGAGGATATCAGACCTACACCTCAGGGATTAGCCTTAGGCTGATCGTGATTTGCATACTCTCTTCTGAAGTTAGACAGGTTCTGAAATGCTACTGTTATTACCATTTCTCAAATATTTTATCCCCAAATTTAGCAGATTATAACAGCCTACATTTGTTATCTCACTGTGTCTGGGGATCAGGATTTCAGAAATGATTTTGCTGAGTGCCTCAGGCTCACAGTCTCTTACAAGGCTGTTTAAAATGAGGTGTCAGCTAGTGCTGCATTCTTCTTACAGCTTGACTGGGTGGGGAAGATATAATTCCAGGCTGACTCATATAGCTGCTCTCCTGTTCTCTCTGCTGTTAAACAGAGACATCACCTCCTTGACATGCGGGCTTCTCTACACGGCAATTCACAACACAAGGGCATAATTCTCTCAGAGTGAGCAATGGAGTTAGTGACAGAGCCCAACACAGAAGCCAGGAACAGGCTACCACATTTGCTAAATTCTAATTGATAGAAGTAAATCACAAAAGAGTCCCTGAGTTGGACACATGGCTAAACACTTGACTTTAGCCAAAAGTTTGGCAGCTTGGGTGCCTTGGAAGACAGGACTGGCAATCTACTCCATAAAGGTAACAGCCTTGAAAAGCTTATGGTGCAGTTACTACTCTACACACATGGGGTCCACTGAGTTGGAGTGAACTCTATACAATTAACAACAACAACATTCCTATATGTTGCAGTTTCATATTCTTGCATGAAGACAATGTGCACAAGGCCACCTCCAACAGAAACCTTAACTATTCTCCTCCTCCTCCTTCTTCCTCATCTTCTTCTTGAGAAGAAATATTTTACAGATACAATATAAATCATATTTCCTAATTTTTTTTAGAAATAAAATCATGGACTAGATGTCTAATTTTTAAACTTTAAGGGAATTTTGTTGATGTTTGAATTGTCCTTGTTTTGTTGCGCTTTTTCTGAGTCCCTCTCTGGAGCCCTAGAGGGTAAGCTAAGCTCATGTTACCTGATGGTCTGCCATTTGTGAGATTCATCCTGTTTTGCGGATAGGTGTCAGGACTCAGGAGGAAACTGACATGTGCTTCTGGAATCACTAGTATTTGTTTTTTTTAAAAAAACAGTTCTTTTGAAGTATAATTGACATACAATAAGCATACATAAAGAATGAAATTTGACATATGTATACACCTGTGAAGCCATCACCAACATAGATGTGTCTATTGTTCCAAGTATTTCCACAAACACTTTTGCCAGCTCTCTCTCATTCTTCTTTGTTTTACTACATCTGTCACTGCAAGTTTGCACTTTTTTAGAGTTTTATATAAATAGAATCACACACTCTGTACCCTTTGGTCTGGCTTTTTTTGTTTACATAATTACTTTGGGTATTACCCTTGTTGTGCATATATAATACATATCTTTTCCTTCTGAGTAGTATTCCATTGCTCGATGTTCATAATTTTTTTATACAGTCAGCTCTTGATGTACATTTGGGTTGTTCCTAATTTGTGGCTATTTTAAACAAAACTACTGTGAACACTGTTTAAACTTACAAAAGAAAAACAACAGAAGATACAAATAACCCGATCAGGAAATGAGTTGGGAGATGTTACAACAGATCCATCTGAAATAAAATATATCATAACAGAATACTATGAAAAGCTATACTCTGACAGATTTGAAAACCTGGGGGAAATGGGCAAATTTCTAGATTGATATGACTCACCAAGACTATTACAAGGAGAAATAGATCAACTTAATAAATCTATCACAAAGGAAGAAATTGAGGAAGTCATCAAAAATCTACCAATCAAAAAAAGTCCTGGCCCAGACGGCTTCGCCGGAGAATTCTACCAAACTTTTAGAGAAGAATTAACTCCAATACTAATGAGGCTATTTCATACCATAGAAAGAGATAAAATACTTACAAATTCATTCTATGAAGCCAGCATAACCCCAATACCAAAATCAGGGAAAGATCCCACAAAATAAAAGAAAATTACAGACCAATATCACTCATGAATCTAGATACAAAAATCTTCAACAAAATTCTAGCCAATAGAATTCAACAGTATATAAAAACAATCATTCATCATGATCAAGTTGGTTTCATTCCAGAGATGCAAGTCTGGTTCAACATCAGAAAAAGAATTAATGTAATCAACTATATTAATAACACAAAAGATAAAAATCACCTGATTTTGTCAATTGATGCGGAAAAGGCATTTGACAAAGTTCAACATCCATTCATGTTTAAAACTCTCAGAAAAATAGGAATAAAAGGGAAATTCCTCAATATAATCAATAGCATCTATGCAAAGCCAACTGCTTTCACCATCCTGAATGGTGAAAGACTGAAAGAATTCCCTTTGAGAACGGGAACTAGACAAGGATGCCCACTCTCACCACTTCTATTCAACATTGTGCTAGAAGTTCTAGCCAGAGCAATTAGACAAGACAAAGAAATAAAATGCATCTGTATTGACACTGAAGAAATAAAAATTTCCCTCTATGATTGTTTGTACAGAGAACCAAAAAAATCCATAAGTAAACTATTAGAGCTAATAGAAGAATTTGCAAAGTATTGGAATACAAGATAAACATAACTAAATCATTAGGATTCTTTTATACCAACAATGAAATTATTAATGAAGAAATCACCAAATCAACTCCATTTACTATAGCCCCCAAGAAGATAAAATACCTAGGAAGAAATCTAACTAGAGAAATACGAGATCTTTACAGAGAAAACTACAAGACTTGGCTATAAGAAACTAGGAGAGGCTTACATAAGTGGAATAATCTGCCCTGCTCATGGATAGGAAGACTGAATATTGTGAAAATGTCTATTTTGCCCAAAGCACTCTAGTTATAGAATGCAATCCCAATACAAATTCCAGTGACATTTTTTAATGAGATGGAGAAACAAATTATCAGCTTTATTTGGAAAGGGAAGTAACCCGAATAAGTAAAGCACTACTGAAAAAGAAGAACATGGTGGGAGGACTCTCACTATCTGACTTTAAAACCTATTACACTGCCACAGTAGTCAAAACAGCCTGGTACTGGTACAAAAAGGAACATATAGACCAATGGAACAAAGTAGAGACCCCAGAGATGCCACCATCCTCTTATGAACAGCTGATATTTGACAAAGGTCCTAAGATTTTGAACTGGGGTAAGAACAGCCTCTTTAACAAATGGTGCTGGCACAATTGGATATCCATCTGCAAAAAATGGAAACAAGACCCATATTTCACACCTTATACAAAAATCAACTCAAATTGGATAAAAGACCTGAATATAAAAGCTAAAATGATAAAGCTCATCCAAGATAAGATAGGGTCAACAATGGACATTTTAATATGCAACATAGACAGACTTCAAAATCTGACAAACAAAACACATTCATCAGCAAAGAAAATAGATAAATGGAAATTAATAAGAATCAAACACTTCTGCTAATCCAAAGACTTCCTCAAAAGAATTAAAAGACCACCTACAGAATGGGAAAAAATATTTGGCAACTCTATGTCAGACCGACGCCTGATCTCCATAATCTATAACGTTCTACAAAATATCAATAAGAAAAAGACAAATCATCCAATTAAGCGACAGGCAAAGGAGATGGACAGACACTTCTCTAAAGAGGAGATCCAGGCAGCCAAAAAACACATGCAGACATGTTCACGATCACTAATTATTAAAGAAATTCAAATCAAAATAACAATGAGATACCATCTCACCCCAATAAGATTGGCCATAATCCAAAAAACTCAAAACAATAAATGTTGGAAATGCTGTGAAGAGATTGGAACTCTCCTTCACTGTTGGTGGGATTGCAGAATGGTGCAACCTCTTTGGAAAGCAATTTGGTGTTACCTGAAAATAACGGATATAGATATACTATTTGACCCAGTAATCCTTCTGCTCGGAATATATCCTACAAAATCAAGGCCATTCACACCAACTGCTACATGCACAAGAATGTTCATTGCAGCATAGTCCACGATAGCAAAACGTTGGAATCAACCCAGATGCCCAAAACAGAAGAATGGATGGGTAAACTTTGGTATATATATTCAATGGAGTACTATACACTGGTAAAGAACAACGATGATAACAGGAAACATCTCTCAATTTGGTCTCAACTGGAGAACATTATGTTGAGTGAAACTAGTCAGCGACAGGACAATTATTATATGAGACCCCTACGATAAAAACTTAAAAACATACTCGTACATAATAGAAGAGTCTCTTTGACGGCTACAAGGGTGTTAGAGTGGGATGACGAGAAGGCAAAGGGTGAGGGTTTAGATTAGATAGTTGTTAGAAATTTGGTTGGGTGAAATTGGTGACAATACACATTAGTAAGAAGATCAATATTAATGGGACTTCGACACAACTTGTGTACTCCTCCTCTCTTAACCCAGTATTGTAAGCACAGGATATGTACACTTTCATTTTTTTTTACTTAATAAAAAAAAATTCAAATAAATAAATAAATAAATAAATAAAATGAAAAAAAGTCTTCATATGGAAATGCATTTCTTTTTGTTTCGATAAATACCTAGAAGTAGAATAGCTGAATTATATGATAAGTATACTTCGTGAGAAGCTGCCATCTGTTTTCTAAAGCAGTAATATCATTTAACACTTTCACCAGAAGTGTATGAGTGCTGTAGCTCCTTTGCATCCTGCCAACACTTGGCATGGTTAAAATGTTAAATTTTGGCCATTCTGGTAGATCTAATGTCAGATATGGTATGTTTTTATGGTTCTTCCTAGTGACTCACTGTTGTTGAATTGATTCTGACTCATAGTGACCCTATAGGAAGGACAGCATAAAACTACCCCATTGAGTTTCCAAGGAGCACCCCACGGGTTTGAATTGCCAACCTGCTTAGCAGCCGAAGCACTTAACCACTATGTCACCAGGGTTTCTTCCTAATGACTAATGCTGTTAATTATTTTTTCCTGTGATTATTTGCCACCCACAAACCTTATTTGATGAAGAGATCATTTTTTTTTTACTTATTTTTCTTTACTGGGTAGCTTATTTTCTTACTGTTGAGTTAAAAATTTTTTTTTAATACTTGGGATACAAGTCTTTTATCAGATACAAGCTTTGCAAAGATATTTTCCTGGTTGGTGACTTATTTTTATTTTCTTTATGGTGCCCTTTTAATTCAGATGAAGTCCAGTTTATCAGTTTGTTCTTTCTTGGATCACATTTTAGTGTCATATTTAAGAAATCTTTGCCTAGCTCAAGGTTACAATTATATTTTATCATTTTTTCTGTAAAAGTTTGACAGTGGTAAGTTTTACATTAAGTCTGTGATTTATCTTCAGTCAATGTGGTAGGAAGTATGTGTTGAAGGACTTTTTTCACATGTCTGTGTATATATGTATATATACATTTGCATATGGCTATCCAACTATCTCAGCACCATTCATTAAAAAGACTACCCTTTCTCTACTGCATTGCCTTTGGACCTTTGTCAAACAGTTTTCCATATACTTACAGATTTACTTGGAGAGCCTACATTATCAACAATGAATCTATTTTATACTTTTAGTTCAAAATCCAGTCTTCTTGATTAATTTTATAGTTGTTGAAATTAGGTAGGGTTAGTATTGCAACATCATTATCTTCTGCAGTTTTTTTTTTTTTTTTCCTGGCTGCACTAGAATTTTAGTTCGTGTATGAAAGTTAGTATAAACTAGACAATTACTTCAGAAAAAAAAACGATATAAAAAACCTCCTGAGTTTGAGACTGCACTGAAACCATAGGTAAACTGGTGGGAAAATGACATGTTAACAACATTGAATTTTTCAATCCACGGACATGTAATAGCTCTCCACTCTTTTAGGTCTTTGTATATAACATGTGTCTCTTTCATTTGGCTGCTTTTAAGATTTTCTCTTTACCACTGGAATTGCACAATTCAAATGTACTGTGCTTTGATACAGTTTTCTTATTATTTATTTATTATTTGGTGTTTAGAGGTCACTGAGCTTCTTGGTTTGGTAGTGTCATGGACTGAATTCCACCCCCCTGCCCACAAAACGTGTATCGTGATTTGGTTGGTTCACATTTCCTGTTATTGTGTGATCTTCCTCTGCGTTGTGTATTTTGCCACTATGATATTAATGATGGTGGAAGGGTGGCAGTTTTGTTGGTGGGGGAGGATTCGGTGTATAAGAATTTGTGCCTTGAGGCAGTTTCTTGAGACACAAAGGAGAGACGTTAGCAAAGTGATTTGGGAACCTCATGCCATCAAGAAAGAAAGTAGTGCCGGGAGCTAAACATATCTTTTGGAAAAGACTGGCATCCCTGTGCCTCAGAAGCTTCCAGTCCAGAGGAAAATTGATGACAAGGACCTTCCTCTGGAGCCAGCAGAGAAAGCCTTCTCCTGGAGCTGACACCTTGAATTTAGACTTTTAGCTTACTGGGTTGTGGCTAATAAACTTTCTCTTTTTGAAGCCATCCTCTTGTAGTATTGCTGTTACAGTAGCACTAGCTGAGACAGTAGCTTTACAGTTTTCCTTAAATGTACAAAATTTGAGTCATCATCTCTTCAAATATTTTTTCTGTTTCCCTGCTCCTCTAGGGACTTCAAATATATATATGTATATATATATTAAGATTCTTGAAATTGTTTTATATCCATCTGAAGCTGTTTTCATTATTTAAAAATTACTATGTCTCTCTGCATACTCTTTTAGATACTTTGTATTGCTGTAGCTTCGTGTTCACTAATCTGTCCTTCTGAAAGGTCTAATCTGTCATTCATACCTTTAGATGTATTTTTTCCCCAGATACGGTAATTTTCATCTTTAGAAATTCTATTTGTATCTTTTTATATCGTTCAGAATTTGTGGATATAGTTTTAATGGCTCTTAATCTGGGCTATGCTAGCATTCCATGAGTTCTGGGTTAGATTTGGTTGGTTGATTATTCTCAACTAGTTTAATTATGAGACTAGTTTTCTTGCCTCTTTGAATATCTTGTAAATTTGATTAGATGAATTTTATATTGTTCAGTGATGGGTATTTTTCTATTTCCGTAAATATTTTTGAGCATTGTTCTAGGATGTGGTTAAGTTACTTGTAAGTACGTTAATCTTTTGACTTTATTTTATGGTTTAGGGGTTTAGAGTTTCATTGCTTATGGTTTAGTGTTCAGTGGATGTTTATTATTTGCCTCTACTGAGTCAAAATATTCCTGAATACCCAATTTCCCATAAATTATGATTTTTTTCCATCTACCTAGTAAACTCAGTCATTGTTCCAAGTAATTCCCAGTGATCACATACCTTTCTTTCTTACTATTTCATATGGTTTTTCTCTTGACTAAAATAGAGATCAATACTGTACTGAATATTCAGGGGAAACCCTTTGCAGATCTTTGGAATTCTTAGCTCTTTGAAACTGCCTCTTTTAGTACTCTCTACTGTGAATCTAGCTTCCTTAGTCTGCCTGAATTTTCAGCTCTTTCTCCTTTACTCTAGACAGTCCCTTAGGCTTCACCTCAGTTCTCCTACTCTGTGTGCCATGGCTTGGAAGGCCTCAGAAGGCAGTAATCTGGAGCAATCACAGGGCTCACAGTTTCCTTTTTGCTTCTCAGGTATCACTGATCTTCATTGCTTGATGCCCAGTGTCTGGATAACTGTTGATAGAAAGAGAGAGAGAGACAGATATAGACAGACAGGCAGACAGAGAGAGAGTTATAGTTATGTAGTTGTTTTTTCTTTTCTTTCCTTCTTTCTTTTCTATTCAGACAGCTCCTGTTACTCAACCTTGACTGTAGTAGACTTCTAAAAGTTTCTTCTTCATAGCTATTTGTTCATCTTTCACATTTCCAGTACTACCATTCATCTCTCAGAGCATATTTGATTGTCTAATTCAGGTTATTTTTTTTTGTCTGTAACAATATTTCTGCTCCCTCTGGCACAGATTGTTCTTATATTGTCCTTCTTTCATAGCGTTTGTATTTTCCAGGTGTCTGGAAATTTTTTCTTGAACTCAATTTTATTCTCTGAAACTATTAGTTAATACCGAATAATGAAAAGAAGTGAAGGATAGAGCCTAACATATGTTTCTCCAGGTGAATGGAAGGGAAGGCTTCATGAAAGAATATCTTTAGTTTCACCATCTGGGGTAATTCATTCCCTGTTTTTCCCTAGACATTCTCTTAGTAGATCCAGCACAGGCACTGTTCACCTCTGTTGTTATAAAGGACAACTACATTCTGAGGTGGGCCAGCACTGGATAATTTACTATTGACTGCTTGACCCGTGACCACTTTCCACTACTGTCCTTATGTAACTTAGATTCTGGCACAATTATTCTCCAGCACTATTCTCCACCATTCAGAGCAAGCTAGGGGAGAAGGAAGGATATAGTTAGAACTATATTCCCAAGTCCACCAAGTTTATATCCCATTTGTAGTTCCTGACCATCTCCCGTTGCAGGGCTACTAACATCCAGACCTTACCATCTTTTGTGTATTTAAGATAATGTTTGTGCCAGTTGTGAGCATCTCTAAGACTGGTCCATCATCCCAATATCTCATGTTATATCCTGAAGGCTGGATTTGGAAAACATGACCTGTAGCCCCTACTTGTTCTCCATCTTACTTGGACTTGTTTTTTTTCTTTAGC
This sequence comes from Heterohyrax brucei, assembly GCA_028571685.1. NCBI lineage: Eukaryota > Metazoa > Chordata > Mammalia > Hyracoidea > Procaviidae > Heterohyrax > Heterohyrax brucei. The sequence continues at coordinate 67,945,136 of CM053158.1, forward strand.
ATTTAATGATCTAACTGTATGATTCTCTGGAATTGTAATTTTAAACTTTCATTCATGATTCCACACTTCAATTGGTAATCTGTAAGTTGAAAGAATGTCAATTAGAAAAATCAAATTAATTTTTTTTAATAACGTGGAAAAACTACTTACTCTTTTCTCTTGGAAAGTATAAATTAGGTGGAATTTTTAAAATGAAAGGGACAATTATATTTCCCTCATTTATTTTATCCTTGTATCCCCCACCCCATCCTTTTCTGCTCTCTAAAGCCCAAGAAATAGCTAGGGGATAGGATCACTCCACATTTCATATTCCCCACTGAACTTCTGTAATAAATCATGTCTTTGGAATGGCTTGTAACTTAAAACATAAGGCTTATTAAGGTCCCTGGTGGTGTAGTGGGTTAAGTGCTGCCACTGCTAACCACAAGGTTGGCAGTTCAAATCCACCAGGTGCTCATTGAATACTCTGGGGGTCAGTTCTGCCCTGGCCCCTAGGGTCGCCATGAGTCGGATCCGACTCGACGACACTTGGCATTTTTGGCTTGGCTTATTAAGGTAGGATGTTGGTGCTGGCTTTTAGGACATAAATAGGTGGTGATATGTGTTTTTTTTATCTTACATTGATCATGGTCTGATTACAAGGATGAAGGAAGTAGAACAGAATATTTTTCTCCCTGTCATTTTCTCTTGTGGTTACCTATCATAAGCTTCATTCTATATAGGTTTTCCCTTACCAGATATTTATCATGTTAGACTGTATTTAATAAAACCTTGCAATTTTTCTCAAAGATGAGCTAATAGGAATCCATGCAGAGTATGATTAGTTCAGTTGAGGTATGTCATAAGTTAAAGGTCAAATTTTTCCACTTCACAAATTTAGAAAAGGAAACTTCTGGTGTAAAGGGTGGGAAAACTCTGTCTTCCTAACTAAAATCATCAACAAATGGCAAATGTTATATATTTAAAGGACTCTAAGCTGTGGTTGTTAACAGTGATTTGGAGTTCCCACCCCTAACTCCCGCGATAAGTTGCAAACCCCCTCCATTGCAGTGACTGCCCCTACTGGGGTCTACACTACAAGCCCCTATCCCTGCCCACCTCACAGACTGTCACCACACAGCTTATTCCCCTATTCTTCCTTTCATTTCTCCATCCCATCTAGCCCTGTAAACTGCCTCCCCCACCTTTATGTTCCTCTCTGCTGTACCACTGTGGCTAGACAGTCACTGATCTGCTGCTGACCCAGGTCCACCAACCAGCTACCACCATATCATTTTTGTTTGTTTGTCTTTCTTTTCTTCTTTCTCTATTTTTTTTTTTACTTATACCTGCCAAGCCCCATATGCTACCTCCACCCTTTCCTGTCACCATACCACACCTCAGTAAGCTTCCATTTTTTTTCTTTCTTTTCTATTTATCCTTCCCACCAGCACCTGGAATCTATCCTACCCACACTTGCCAGCCGTACCATGCTCCTTTTTTTTTTCTCTTTTTAATTATTGTCATTCTTTTTCTTTTTTTTCATCTTTTCCTTTTCTTTCTGTCTCACATCTAGCCCTGTATACAACCTCCCCACCATCCCACAGGTCCCTGCCATGCTGCCATGGTTAGAGAGCCCCCAGAAGCTATTGCCCCAGATCTGCCCTATCCCAATTTACTGACCTCTAACACACTACTATTTCTTCCTTTTTTCTTTTCTTCCTCTTCTGTCTCCCTCCAATCTATCCCTAAATGTCACCTCCTCTCCTTTTCCACCAAACACAGATCTATAACACTTTCATGTTTCAGTCCCTACCTTGAGGGCATTTATCACCTCTTTTTAAGTCTCTTTTTTTCTGATTTCTTACTTTTCTCTTTCCTAGCAGGTCCAATATGTTACCCACCTCGCTTCCCACCAGCCTTCACTGTGTCACTGTGGATGCAGAGCCAATGGCATGCCACCCCCTAGGGTTGGCTTCATCTCCACCCTTTGGTTCCCATCCCAACGCCATTTTCATTCTTCTCTTTTTCCCTTCAACATAGCCCCATGTGCCCCGCTGCTAACCCAGGTCCACCCTCCCTACACCTATAGGACGCCATTGTATTGTCATTTCTTTTCTTGTTTTTTTTTTTTTTTATTCTTTTCTTCCTTCCTCTTAGAAACATTGGTGGCTTAGTGGTTAAGTACTACATCTGCTAACCAAAGAGTCAGTAGTTTAAATCTGCCAGGTTCTCATTGAAAACTCTATGGGGCAGTTCTACTCTGTCTATAGGGTAGCTACCAATCAGAATTGACTTGAAGGCAACGGAGTTTTGGTTTTCTTCATCCCATGTAGCCATGTGCATCACCTTCACTCTATTCCACCAGCACCTGGATACACCCTGTTGCCAGTCATTCTCCTCATCATGCTGACATTTTTTTCCTTTTTTTCTCTTTTTCTTCCGTTTCCTTTGCCCTCCTACCTAGCCCCGTATGCCACCACCACCTCTTCCCCACTAGCTGCTGCTGTGCCACCACAGCTAGACAGCCATTCACCCCTGCCACCCTGAGTCTACCTGACTACAGTTCACTGGCCTCCAACACACAGTTGCCCTGACTGCTGTTATCCTGTACTCCCAGACAAGGTATGGGTGCTATTGTGTCCACAGATGAAAAAAGAGCAAAGAACATCTGGCTGGTCTACCCTGACATATCAAAATGAAACAAAAAAGCATACAATCAATAAATAAAAAAAAAAAAACCTAAACGTTGCAGAAACAGCAGACAATATCAGAAGAAATTAAAAAGTCAGGAGAAAATGGCTTCAGCAAATGACCAAAATAAAGAATCACATAATATTCTATTAGAAGAAATGGCAGTTGAACTACCTTATATAGAATTCAAAAGACTAATATTTAGGAATCTCCAACAGATCAGGAAAGTAAGCAAGGAAAACAAGACAATATTAAAGAAAAAAAGACAAAATTGTGGAAAACACAGACAAAACCAGCAAAAACATAGTCCAAATCAAGGAAAACACAGGCAAAGCAATAAGAGAATTCAGGAAAATAATATATGAACAAAACATCAAAATAAACAAACAATTAGTGGTCTTACAAAAACAACAACTAGAAATCCAATAGACTAACAACAGAATTCAGAAATGGACAACTCAGTGGCAGGTTTTGGAAGCAAATCTGAAACAATAGAAGACAGTACTCGGAAGACTGAAGACAAATTCATGAATACCACTTTGAGGAAAAATCAGAAAAAAAAGAATAAAGAAAACCTAAGAATTATGTGGAACACAATCAACAGCAAAATTTGCATGTAATCAGAGTTCCAAAACAGGGAGAGAAAATAGAAAGTACAGAGAAGAATGTTAGAGATTTGCTGGCAAGAAACTTCCCAAATATCATCAAAGATGAAAAGGTGACCATTCAAGCAGCTGAAGAAACTCAGATTGCACAGATTTCAAAAGAAAGACTTATGATCATCACTCTTGCCAAAACTAGACAAAGAAAGAAGCCTGAGAATATTTCAAGAAAAATGAGAAGTTACAATGAGAAAATAAGACTAAGCTCTGATTAATAGGTAGAACCTAAATAAGCAACAAGAGAATTAAATACAGAAAACTTTGAAAGAAAAGGAAACTGCCAATTGAGAATAATTTATCCTGCAAAACTCTCTCTCAAGATGGTGAAATTAGCACATTTCCAGAAAAACAGAAATTAAGGGAATCATAAAAACCAAATCAAGTTTTCAAGGAGTACTAAAGGGTATCCTTCAGTTAGAGAACCAACCACATCAGACAGCAATCAGAATCTAAGACACAGGACAGCATCAACCTAGGAAAAGAACTCTCAATAATAAGACAAACCTAAAAGCCTTAAGGCAGGAAAACAGAGATATCAATCTATAAATGCCAAAACAATAAAAGGTGGCGTAAATGGTGTAGGTATAGAACTTTCAAATAATGAGGAAGCCAAGGTGCTATCAAGTAAGAAATGACTGGTTTAAACTTAGAAAGAAGGGTAAGTTTTTAAGGCAGCCACGAATAAAATTAACAAACCTACCTACCAAATTAAAAAAACAAACAAACAAACCAAAACATAAAGACCCAGTAAACACAAAATCAATAACAGGAAAAGCAAGAGGTGAAAATACCTTAGAAATTGAGTAACACCTTGCCTTAAAACAAAGAAATCAAAGAAGGAATAAAAAAAAATCCTCAAATCAAGTGAAAATGAAAATATATCAAAACCTCTGGGACACGGCAAAGGCAGTGCTCAGAGCTTAATTTATAGCAATAAATGCATCCATCAAAAAGAGGAGCAAACCAACATCAAAATGATAGCTCTATGACTTGAACAAATAGAAAGGGAACAGCAAAGGAAGTTGTTTTAGTTATCTAGTGCTGCTTTAACAGAAATAGCACAAGTGGGTTGCTTTAAAAAGAGAAACTTTATTTGTCACAGTTCACTCTAAAAGTCCAAATTCAGAGAGTCAGCTCAAGGGGAAGGCTTTGTCTGCTGGCATTGGAGGAATGCCCTTGTCTTCAATATTCCCCTGGACTGGAAGCTTCTGAGGCATAGGGACCCCAGTTCTTCCCAAACAATGCACTCAGCTCCTAGCACTACTTTTTTTCTGATGGTATGAGGTCCCAGGATGACTCTGCTCCTTCCTGTCCTTTATGTCTCAAGAGGCAGCCTCAAGGCACAAAACAAACTCACATATTGAATTTTGCTCTACCAATACAACTGCCAAATCCACCCTCATTAACATCATAGAGGCAGGAATTCCAACACAGAGGAAAATCACACAATACCAGGAATTACAGCATAGCCAAATTGCTACAGATATTTTAGGGAACACAGTTCAATCCATGACATCCCATAATTTTGAGAAGAAGAGAATTAATAAAGGTTAGAGCAGAAATAAATGAAATAGAAAACAGAAAAACAGAAGGAAACAAGATGACCAAAAATTCGTTCTTCAAAAAGATCAGTACAACTGACAAACCACTGGCCAAAGTGACAAAAGAAAAACAGGAAAGGAAACAAAAAACCCAAATAAGAAATGAGATGGTGGATGTTACAACAGACCCAACTGAAATAAAAAAAGGCCATAACTGAATTCTGTGAAAACAAATTCTCTACCACCACCACCACAACAAAATTCTCAGCAAAAAAAGGTCTTGGCCTGGACATTTTTATGGAGAATTCCACTTAACACTCAAACAAAAGCTCACGCAAGACCAAACACACACACTCAAACAAACAAACAAAAAAACCACTGCCATCAAGTCCATTCCAACTCATAGCAACCCTATAGATGGAGTGTAACTGTCCCATAGAGTTTCCACAAAGAGTCTGGTGGATTTGAACTACCAGCCTTCTAGTTGGTAGCTGTAGCAGTTAACCACTATGCCACCAGAGTTTCCAACTATTTCAGAGCATAGCCAAGGAAGGAATGCTTCCAAATTCATTCCATGAAGCCAGCATAACTGTAATACCAGAAATAGGCAAAGATATCACAAAAACAAAAAAGAAAAGAAAATTAAAGTCCAGTGTCTCTCCTAAATACAGACACAAAAGTTTTTTTTTGTTGTTGTTCTTCCCCTCCCTTTTTTGAGTGAAAATGTACATTCCCGTATAAATTTGCATGCCCGCCTATGCACAGCTCCCACTGCTCACCCTGTTCAGTGACAGCACACTCTTCCTCTCCGTTCTATACAAGTCATATCCTCCTAACAATCTCCTATCTCCTTGTCTCCACCCATTCTGCCTCCAGTAAGAGGTCAGCAGGATGACACCCTATAGATGCATAGAATCATAGAGTGCACACACGATATAGTCACTCTGTGTCACCAAGTCCAATCCATTCCTGTCCAAAGAGTTGACCTCCATTATAATTTATGGACAGAGGCAGCATCAGGGTCAGGGGCCATGCTCCCAGGGGAACCCCAAAGCCCCTGGACCATCAGTTGCAGTCTTTTAGTGGAGATCTCAGGGTGCATCCCTTTTTATTCTTGTGATGCTAGTGAGACTCAACTTTGTGAGCCCCACACGGCTGTCAATGCAAAAGTTTTTAACAAAATTCTTGCCAGTAGAATTCAACATCATGAAAAACACAACACACCGCGACCAAATGGGATTAATACCAGGTTTGCAAGGAAGGCTCAACATTACAAAATCAATCAACATAATCCACCAGGTAAGTAGAACAAAAGAAACATATGATCATCTCAACCAATGCAGAAAAAAATAAATAGAAATTAGATGGTGAATTTCTCAATAATAAAAGACATCACTCCTTGAATACTCTGGGGGTCAGTTCTACCCTGGCCCCTAGAGTTGTCAAAAGTCGGATCCGACTCGATAGCATTTGGCTGGCTTGGCATACAAAACCAGTAAACAACATCATTCTCAGTGGAAAGAGGCTGAAAGCATATGTCTTGAAAACAGGAACAAGTGTACTTTTTATCACTACTCCTATTTAACATTGTGCCAGAATGCCTTGCTAAAACAGTAGGGCAATAAAAAGAAATAACAGGCATCCATATTTGAAAGGAAGAAGTAAACTATCCCATGAAACAGATGAAATGACATTATATGTACAGAATGCTGAGGATTCCACAAGAAAATTACTGGAACTCATGTAAAGATTTAGTAGAGTATCAAAGTATAAGATTTAGCTACAAAAATTGGTTGGATTCCTATACACCAACAAAGAGAACTTTGAATAGGAAATCAGAAAGGCAATACCATTTATACTAGGCCCTTAAAAAAATATAAAACACTTAGGAATAAATCTAACCAGGAGTCAGAATTCCTTACAAACAAAACTGAAAAACACCCACCACAGAAACCAAAAGAGACCTGCATCAATGGAAAAATTTACCATGCTCATGGCGAGGAAAACCCAACATTGTGAAAATGTCAATTCTGCCCAAAGCAAACTACAGATGTAATGAAATCATGATCCAAATTCTAACAGAATTCTCCAACAAAATGGAAATTAATCAGAAACTTTACATGGAAAGGAATGAGACCCCTAATATAAAGCATTGTTGAAGAAAAACAAAAAGTAAGAGGCCGTAAAACTATTTGATCTCAGAATCGGTAATATAGCCATGACAGTCAAATCAATGAATACTGGTACGATACTGACACATAGACCAATGGAACAAAACTGAGACTTTAGATGGAAATCCATCTATCTACCATCAGTTGATGACTGCCAAAGGACCAGAGTTGATTGAAAGGGGGAAATTATAATTTTATTCTAACTAATGATACTGGCAAGAGTATATGTCTGTCTGTAAAAAAGTGAAACAGGACCTATACCACACACTGCACACAAAAGCAAACTCAAGATGTATGAAAGCACTAAATATAAAACCTAAAACTATAAATGTCATGGAAGAAAAGATAAGGACAATACCAGAGGCTCTAATACATGACATAAAGATGATACAAACCATAACTAACAGTGCACAAACACCAGAAAAGAAACTAGATAGGTAATTGAGAGAGCTTAAAAACTGAACTCTTTTGCTCTTCAAAAGACGTCAGCAAAAGACTTTCAAAAAAGAACCTACAGACTAGGGAAAGCCTGACAACAACATATTTACGAGGAGTCTAGTCTCTTAAATCTGTAGAACACTTTAACACTTCAACAACAAAAGTAATCTGATTTAAAAATGAGCAAAGGATGTGAACAGGCACCTCACAAAACAAGACATTCAGGCACCTGAGGAAATGTTCTCAATTATTAGCTGCTAGAGAAGAGTTATTCAAAAGTACAAGATATCACCTAACCTTTAAATTGCCGCTAGGAATAAAAAAAAAAAAAAATGAAAACCGAAAACAGAAAATAACAAGTGTAGGAGATGTTACAGGCAGAATGGAACACTTAGGCACTGCTGGTGGAATGCAAAATAGTACAGTCACTGTGGGAAATAATATGATACCTCCTAAAAAACTAGAAATAGAAATACCATACAGTCCAGTGACCCAAAGGAAATAAAAATGTCACAAGAATAGACATACACACACCCATGTTCACCACAGCATTATTCACAACAGCAAAAAGATGGGGGTAAAAACCCTACTTGCTCATCAACAGTAATGGATAAGCAAATTATGCTACATACACATGAGGGAATATTACACAATAATAAAGAATAATGATGAATTAGTGAAACATCTCACAACATGTTGAATATGGAGGGCATTATGCTGAGTGAGGTAAGTTAACCACAAAAGTACAAATATTGTATGAAGCCCCTATTATAAAAAACCTTGAAAAGATTTGCACACAGAGAAAAATTATCTTTGATGGTTATAAAGGAGAGATTAGTGGAGAGGAGGAATCACTGGACAGTAGACAAGTATTAACTTTGGTGAAGGGAAAGACGACACATGATACAGGGGAAGTCAGCACAACTTGATTAAGGTAACGTCATCGACACTTGCTAGAAACATCTAAACACTTTGAGGGACAGAGTTACTGGAGGTGAAGGCTGGTGACCGCAGTCTTGGAGGATATCCAGGTGATCTGGCATAATAGAACTTGTAAATGAAATGTTATATGTCCTACTTCAGTTTATAGAACCTGGGGTCTTAAAAGCTTGGAAGCACCCATCTAAGATACACTTTTTGGTCCCATACCATCAGGAGAAAAGGAAAGTGAAGAAAACCAAAGATGCAAGGGAAATATTGCTTCAAAGTACTACCGACCACATGTACCACAGCCTCCACCAGCCTGAGCCCAGAACTAAATGGCATCACCTCTCACTGTTCTGATAGGAGTCACAACAGATGGTCTGAGACAGAGCAGACAAAATGGTTAGAAAAATTCACATCCTTCCCGAACTCCCCCACCCCTGCATTAAAAAAAAAGTCTTGCTGGTCTGACAGAGACTGAAGGAACCCCTGAGACTATGACCCCCAGACACCCTTCTAACTCAGAACTAAAGTCACCCCTGGTGTCTGCCTTTCAGATTAGACAGGCCCGATGCCATGTTAGGTAAGAGTCATGGCTGCTAACCAAAAGAAAGGTAAGCAGTTCAAATTCACCAGCAGATCCTTGGAAAACCTATGTGGCAGTTCCACTCTGTCCTATAGAGTTGCTATGAGTTGGAATCAACTTGACAGCAATGGGTCTGGTTTCGGTTTGTAAAACAAACAATAACATACATGTGGAAAGTGCTTCTTAGTTCAATTAAGTACACAAGACCAAATGGGCAACACCTGTCCAAAACAAAGAAGGAGGAGACAAGAAAGTTAAATGAATGGACAAGGGAAACCCAGGATGGAAAGGAAAGGGAGAGAATGCTGCCAGAATGCAGGGATTGCAATGTTACAAGATACCTTACGTATAAATTTTTGAATGAGCAACTAATTTGCACTGTGAAACTTCTAAAGCACAGTAAAATTAAAAACAATCCTACGGAGCTGTTCTACTGTGTGTACGTAGGGTCACCACCATGAGTAAGAATTGATTTGACAGCAAGTAATAACAGCAATATTAATTCCTTTATTAACCCTAATCTCATTGCCCTCATTTCTTCAGCCAGTTGACAGTGTCTGTCTGAGGCTAAAATTTGATGAAAATCATCATTTAATGAATGCTGTATGAATTCGTTTTAGGCTTAGTTGTCAAACGATGCATTCCCATCTAAACATCTAATGATTCACCATGAAGAAGTAAAACATTGCATGTATTTAAAAACATTATGTGTAATATTAATAAAGTAAAATGAATTCCAAATCATATAATATTCCATATCATATAATATTCCATTTTGAAAAATTCTCGTTTTGAACAACACGGCAGCCTAGTGTCCCAGATGGCTGTGATTTTTTGAGGTCATAGGAAGCGCAGCATTCAATATTTTCACCCTCTCAAGTCATAGGCTAAGGTATTTTTAATGTCAACAATCACAGTAGGATAAGCCAGCCAAGATAACAACCCAAGATAACAGAGATAAAGAAAAGCTACAACTGCTAACACTATTACAAACAAACAAACAAACAAACAAACAAAAACTGATCGTGAAATTATTGTGGGACTTTCAGTAGCATCGCTAGGACCGGTGTTACCCAGTGCAGTAATTCATGATGTCACCCTCCACCATCCTCTGCAGACCTTCTTCTATACCAGACCATACAGAATCTTCAGCAAAGTATTTTGTACTAATGTTACTTTTAAATTGTAACTCCAGTATATTTGTGAATGTAATGGCATCAGTAGTAACATAAACAACCAGAAAAAGTATACATTTAAATTATAATACCATACACGTCTCTTAAATGTATTTACATTTATGTAGTTTCATGTGGTTAAAATGGAAAAATGGTGAGAAAACAACAGAATTAGAAATAAAAATGGGTAAGAACTACATCAAACTATGTTTAACATTCAAACTATCATTACAGAAGACACAGTAATGGATTAGGCTTGCATAAGCAGTAGTGCCTAAAAAGTTGTAGACAAACACAAGTGGAAATATATTCATTAATGGAAATAATACCACATAAATGAACAAGAACACACATGTATGTCAGCACTCAGTGAACATCTAGAGGAAATCAGAGTTTCCTTTCCTGGCCTTCAAAACTGTGAACTTGTGAATAACCTCACAGAAGTCACTGTCATTTACCAATACACATTTTAATGTGTTTTAAGTTTTTTAAGCCATAATTCACCCTTAACCCTATTTTTTTTTTTAAATTGGGATTGAGCAGAAGTGTACAATACAGGTTAAAGTCTCATGCCCGCCTATGTGCAGGTCCTACTGTTCTCCTTCCTCGGTGACAGTAGTCTCCTCTTTTCTGTTCTATACATGTCATATCCTCTTTAACAATCTCCTGTCCTCTCTTCTCCGCCTTCTTCACTCCCATCTACTGAGAGGCGAGTAGGATGGCATCCTATGGATGCACAGAACCATAAAGTACACACATGATATGGTCACTCTGTGCTGCTGAGTCCAATCTGTTCCTGTCCAAGGCATTGACCTCAGTAATAATTTATGAGCAGGGGCAGCATCAGGTCTAGGGGACATGCTCCCAGGGGAACCCCGAGGCCCTCGGACCATCAGTTGTGGTCTCAACTGGCATATTGTTAAGAGAGTCTTCGGTAAGTGGTGTCTGGGGTATTAAAAGCTAGCAAGCTGCCATCTGAGGTACGCCAAGTGGTCCCAACTCAGCAGGAACAGATGATTACCAAGTACAAAAATGACATGGGGGAAAGAGACCCCAGAAGACAGAAAGACCTGTGTGAATGGGTGACTACATCAACATGTGACCAGAAGAACCAGATGGTACTTGGCCACCACCAGTGACAGCCATGATGGGGCTCACAAAGTTGATTCTCAGTGGCAACAGGAGAATAAAAAGGTGTGTGCTCTAAGAACCCTAAACTTTCACTAGTTATATATTTGCAAGATTGTGATTTTAAAAGAAAACCTAAAACAAGTAAATATTTAAAAAAATTTAATTTAAGAATTTTATATTTCTAAATGTGTCTCGTATATTTTCAACTGTCAGTTTATCTATTTAGTCATTAGAGTTATGTAATTAATAATTATCTTACATATAAGTTTACTATAAATTTTAGTCATAGACTAGTATGTGATAAACATAGTTGCAAATTCCTTGAATATAATATTTCTCAGATTATATGAATGCTAACAATGTAACAATGTAAAAACCTACATAACACTATTACTAATGAGGAGAAGGCTTTTTAAAATTTTTCTCCTTTTCATTTAATCACTACTTGTTTCTCAAAAAAACCACTGATACAGGTTCACAAATACTAACTATCACAATATTGTAGCTACAACACCAGGAAATTTGACAAAATCAGCAACAAAAACAACAGTGAGTGCTTGCGGCATATGCAGAAAAACCACATGATTCAAAGTGTCATTATAATAGGGTGAAAGGACAACCTTGACCAGAGAACATTAGAAGGTTCAAAAGGTAGATCAGCATAGACTTTTAGCTTTGTAGGTGCACTGATGCATGTAAGCTGCGTTCACAAAAACAAAAAATGTTTTATTGTTATAACTAACTATAAGGTTATTTTTTTACTTAAAAATAATAAATTTCTGCCACAACACTGCCCCCAAATTTTGTAGACAGTCATTCTGTTGTCACCCTTTCTAACAGTGTCACTCAGTGTGGTCTGCACCCTACGAATCCTCCTAATGATTCCACTGGGGACTTACTAAAGAACCCGTATAGTGCTATCGTGCTCCAGATTAAAGGATGCTTAGAACAATCCCACTTTTGATTTTAGAAGAAGTTAAGAGTTGTATATTTTGACAGTGGACATGACAATGGGTTTTATGAGATGAAAAACTGAAAAAGAAACATTGGGTCAAACCCCTAAATATTAGTAACAGAAAATAAATTTTACGTTCTTATGACTCTGATTCTGCCTTAGGAGTGTATTTGAAAGCATTTTTGATAGAAATGCTGAGTATAGTTGTCAGTACACTCTTACTGAGGACAGCCAAAGTGTTAGAAACTCCCATGTTAGCTAAATATGGGTACAGTAGGCTAGGTGTGACTCCCAGAAATAACACACTTATCTGGAACTTTATACTTTACAAAATGCTTTCATATATGTTGTCTCATTTGCTCTTCAGAAATAGTTCTGTAGATAAGGCCAGCATTTTTACTCTCCCTTAGTATACAGCTGAGGCCCCGGGAGGTTGAAAAAGCTGTCCAAGTTCATGCAGCTAATCAGGGCAGATCTCAACCTTAAAGCTAGTCACTTGGCCTCTTTTTGTCTTCTCTTAAACCCTGCTAATCTATATATGTGTATTGTTGGTGACTCTTTCTTCACTTAAACTACACTTCCTGTAAGAGTAGTTTAAAAACAGTATTTCTGCTTTGTCAACTTCTACAGATTCCTCAACCCACTGCTTACTGGTCACTCTCTTCTACTAAAATTTATCAACTCTTTGTTTCTTAACTTAGTAGAACTTCTTGGTGTTTGTTTTACTTGGACTCTTAGCAGTATTTGACATTGTAGAAAATTCTCTTTGGGAAAAGCAGAATAACCGCCCCCCGCCAGAATTACATGCCAAAGAGAATTAAAGTAGTACATGGAATTAAGGTTTCTAGTCAACTAACCCTAAAACAGGAAGATTATACTGGTTTACCTGGATGGGCCCAATGTAACCACAACATTCTTAAAAGTGGAAGAGGTGACAGAAGAGGGAGTAAAAGAAAAAGATAGGATCATGAAAATAGGGTCCGAGAGAATCTGTTGCCGATGTGAAGATGGAGAAAGGAATGAGCTTTTAGCCAGACGAAAACCATGGTGGACCTTTGAACTGTAGAGGTAAGATAATAAATCTGTACTGTTTTGAGACACCAAGTTTGCCGTAATTTGTTACAACAGCAAAAGGATCCTGATACACTTCCATGTTGAAAACCTCAGCTCTGTAACAGAGCATTCTCCTGGTTTCTGTTGTAACTTTTCTGTCATTGTTTCTCAAACTTTTCTGAACATCCTTCATTCCTGTCCTGGCTCTTAAATACTGGTGGTATTTATATTTGTCCCTGGCCTCCTTGGTTATTTCTTGTAATACTTTCCATTTTAATGTCAGCTGACTCCCATGGCCTCCAAAGCCATTTATTTTTCTGGAAGCTCTGAGTTCATATCTAGGTAATTCAGACAAGAATGTCTGTAGGATCACTGAATGAATGGATGGAGAATAGGGAAAATTCTCCCAAGGCTAAAGGCATACTGTGTCAGATATGTAATAACAGCTTCCATTTATTGAATGATTGCTGTATACCAGATGCTGTACTAAGCACGTTATATAAATTACCATTATATAAATTATATCCTTTAATTTTCACATCTTCTGCCAAAGTACAGCTTTTATTATCTCCATTTTCCTGATCTGAAGAAATTAAGGTAAAGGTGTTACCTAAGGCCCCTCAGTTATTAAATGATGCATTGAATGATACAGCTAAAAAAGACCTAATTCTACTCTTATTTTATGCAATATTAAATTTACAGAGCAGTATGTTAATACACTTGAGATTACACATAGCAGCAACAGACATGATTTTAATCAGACGCCTGTATTACAGGTTGATAAAGATAATTTCATTCAAGAAAAAGTGACAAAAAATAACTTTCAAGTCACTGTTAAAACTTCAACTAATTCTATCAAGATTAAATTATATCAGATCTGCTCATGTTCAAGATGGAGCAAAATAGATTGGATTTACCCTCCTGCCTAAAACAACAACAACAACAACAAAATAAAACTGGACAAAATATATGGAATTACAGTATATAAAACATTGGATATCAGACATTGAAGGGCAAATGAAGTGAGACTTTCTAGGCTGAAGCACAGGAAGGGGAAACCCAGGATACAGTTGGCAGTCTCTAGAGTTGAGGAAACAGAGCCAGAAGTCTGAAGAAGCCAAGTGTGACTAGAGTTAGCAAGTCACAGAGAGCTTTAGAAATCTACAGAGTGTCCCCTGCAAGATTTCCATTAGCTTAGTGATCAGCACATGCATATGAGGAAACTATCTGTGGTTAGAGAGTCATCCAAATAGATAAGAGTGAACAAAGTTTCAAGCTCACATATTGACAGGGAAGGACCAGTTTCTGATAATCAAGGTAAATAATTTCATTATTCGGGGTTCAGAGTACTAAGAAGTTTCTACGTCAGTAGTAATACAAAAATTAGTCCCAGACAAAATGTAGCTTTGACCCAGCCAAACAATGTTTAAAACAAGTTCCGTGATGACCAACCTATTCAAAGTAACTTAGCTGCCTTCCAGAAAAACATGTAAGAATATTTATAGAAATATAAAAATAACAAGCACCCAAAAACATCAAGGAGCCCGGGTTGTAGAGTGGTTAATATTAACCCAGAAGTGTGACAGTTCAAATTTAACAGCCACTTCTTAGACACTCTATGGGGCAGTTCTGCTCTGACCTATAGGTTTGTTATGAATTGGAATTGACTCTACAGGAATAGATTAATGATGTAAAATTCACAATGTCTTATATCCAAAAATTACCAAGCATGCTAAAAAACAAAAATACAACACATGATGAAGAGAAAATTCAATCCATTAAAAATCCATAAATTACATAAAAGTAGAATTAATAAATCAGGAAATTTAAACAGATACTATGATTACATTTTATATGTTTAAGAAGTCAAAGAAACATTAACATGTTAAATAGACACATAGAAAATAATAAAAAAGACACAAATTGAATTGCACTATGTGAGATAAAAAATATGCTGAATGGGATTAATAGCAGCTAAGAAATTGTAGAATAAAAAAATAGCTAAATTTAAGACACAGCAATAAAGACTACTCAAAAATGAAATGCAAAAATGACAAAAGAGAAAATAAAAAAAATTAACAGATTATCGGTGAGTCGTGTAATGAGTTCAATCAAAAAAAGAAAGGTCTTAAGTCATTGACTTCAATTTTTACATTAAAAAGCTAGTTAGAGAAGAGCAAACGGAAAACAAAGTAAGTAAACAAAAGGAAATGATGAAGATCAAAATGGAAAATAATAAAGCAGAAATCAGAAATGCGATAGAGAAATCAAAAAACTAAAAACTGGTACTTTGAGAAATTAATATTGGTTAGCCTCTGAAAGATTGATCAAAAGGGGAAGAAGACACAAATTATCAGTATCATAAATGAGACAAGTGATATCACTATTCTACAAATACTGTAATTATAATAAGGATATATATCATAAACAACTTCATTTGTACAAAGTTGACAACTTAGATGAAATGGCAGAAGTTCTTCAAAGACAGAGTATCAAAATTCACTAAGGATGAAACAGATACCCTGAAGAGCCCTTAATCTATTAAAGAAATTGAATGTAGTTGAAAACTTCTCCCAAAGAAATCTCTAGGTGCTTGAGATTTAACAGGTAAATTCCTCAAATATTAAGGAAAAAGAATATCAAGTTGCCACAAACTGCTACAGAAAATTAAAGAGCAGGGACTAGTTCTTAATTTATTCAATTAAGAAACCATTACTCCAATACAAAAATCAGACAAAGAAATAACGAAAGAAAACTATTAATCCATATTCCCCATAAGCATCAAACCAAACCAAACCTATCACCATCAAGTCAATGGTGACCTTGTAGGATAGAGGAGAACCTCCCCATAGAGTTTTGAAGGCTACAAATCTTTATGGAAGCAGGCTGCCACATCTTTCTCCTAAGGAGCAGCTGGTAAGTTCAAACCACTGAGATTTCAGTTAGCAACTGAGTGGTTAACCATTGTTCCACCAGGCTCCTCCGTGAACATACGTATGAAACTTCTTAACAAATTTTTTGCAAAGGAAATCTAACAATACACAAAATGGAAAGTAAATCATGAGCATCATTATCAATACATCATGATGACACATTCTTGGATTAACCCAAGAATTCAAAGTTGTTTTAATGTTAAAAAAATCAGTAAATATAATTCACAGTATTAATACTTAGAAATAAATTCACAAATGCGCAAAAGCTGTACATTAAGAAATACAAAATGTACTGAGGAATAATAAAAAAAAAAACCATTGCCACTGAGTCATGTCTGACTCATAGTGACCCCTGAGGTTAGAGTAGAACTGTCTCGTAGAGTTTCCAAAGAGCACCCAGTGGATTTGAACTACTGACCTTTTAGTTAGCAGATGTAGCATGTAACCCACTATGCCACCAGGGTTCCCACTGAGAAATAAGTAAAGAAAAAAATAATGCAGAGATAGACTATGTTCATGGATGAGAACACAACATTATTTTGATATCAGTTTGCCTCAAAGATCTCCCACTGACTTGTGGAATCACTACACTCACAAACAAAAGCCCAGTAGACAAGTTTTTTTCCCCTAGAAATGTAAAAGCTTGTTCTTAAAGTCTTATAGAAATGCAAAGGATCTAGAATAGCGAAAAGACTCAAAATGAACAAAGTTGGAAGACTTAAATTGCTTGGTATCAAGATTTACCAAAAAGGTACAGATAGTTCAGAAATATACCCATAAATAATAGGTCAACTTATTTTCAACAAAGGTGGGAGGCCAATTCAATGGGGGAAAACAAAATATTTTAAATAGATAAGTGCAGAAATATTTGGATATCCGTAAGCAAAAAAAAGAAAAAAAAACTTGTACCACATAGAAAATTAGTTCAAAATTGGTCATAAATCCAAATGTTACGTTTATGGTATAATGGTTAAGTGCTACAGCTGCTAAGCAAACGGTTGGCAGTTCAAATCTGCCAGTTTTGGAATCTCTATGGGGCAGTTCTACTCTGTCCTGTAGGGCTGCTATGAATCAGAATTGACTTAATGGCAATGGATTTGGTTTTGGGCTTTTGGTTATACATTTCTAGTGGAAAATTGTTTTTTATCTTGGATTAGGAAAAGTTTTCTCAGATGTATTACCAAAACTACACTTCATTAAAAAAAATGATAAATTTAACTTTATCAAAATTTTTAACTCCTGCTCTTAAAGAGACACTGTTAGGAGCATAAAAATAAACAAGCTACAAACTGGGGAAAATATGTGCAAATAACATCTGCTAAAGAGCTTAAAGCAAGAACTCTTAAAACTCAATAAGAAAACTAACAATTCAACAACAACAAAGAAAATTCACAGACTATTCACCAAAGAAAATACGCAGGCAGCAAATAGACACATTTCATTAGGGAAATGAAAATTTAGACTACAGTGAGGTAACACTACATATCTATGTTGTTGTGTGTCATGAGTTGATTCTGAGTCATAGCTGTCCTCTAGGATAGAGTAGAACTGCCCCATAGTGTTTCCCAGGAGTGCTTGGTGGATTTGAACTGTTGGTCTTTTCTGTTAGCAGCCTGAGATCTTAACCACTTCACCACCAGGATTACATACCCATATAAAAATAGCTAAAATCAAAATTTAAAAATGACAGTACTAAGTATAGGCAATTAGAGAGCCTTTGGAATTCTCATGCATTTCAATTAATACAATGTAAAACATAAGCATTTTGGGAAACACTTTAGCCAGGTTCTTTTAAAAATATATGCATGCACTTCCTTTATGATTGAGCTATTCACTGTATTACTCAGAGGATATAAATGCATATATTTATACAAAGTAATTGTGCATCAAAGTATCTTTATTTGTTAAAAATAGAAAATGAAATAATCCAAATATCCATCAATAAGTGAATCAAGTCTGAAATTGCAATATATTGATACACTGGAAAACTATTCAACAATAAAAGAACAAATTATTGATATGTGCCATAACAATATTGTGAAGTAAATAAACTATGGGAATAACCCAAACAAACAAAATAGAGTACATGCTGTGTATTTCCAATTCTGTAAAGTTCTAGAAAATCAAGCTGGTCTATAGTAACCAGAAAGCAGATCACTGGTTACCTGGGCATGGGGAAGGGCAGAAAAGAGAATTTATGAAATAATCCAAATTATTAGAGGTGATGGATATGTTCATTTTCTTGACTGTGGTGACAGTTTCACAGGTGTATAGTAAGGTCAAAATTAATCAAACTCTACATTTTAAACATGGAGTTTATGTTTATCAATTGTCAGTACTGCCACTAAAAGTTAAGTGGAAGTGATAAGTTTTCTGTTTTCTAAATTGTGTTTTAAGTGAAAATTTAGAGTTCAAGTCAGTTTCCCATACAAAAATTTACACATATTTTGTAATATGATCATAGCTGTTCTCCCCAAACTGTGAAACTGTGACAGCACACTCTTTTCTCCACCCTGTATTTTGCATGTGTATTCAACCACCTCCTGTCCCCACTGGCTTTCTCACTCATCTCCGGGCAGGAGCTGCCCCGTTAGTCTCATGTATCTACTTATGTCAAGAAGCACATTCTCCACCAGTATCCTTCTGTTCTATTGACCAGTTCAATCTTTGTTTGAGGAGCTGGCTTTTGGAATGGTTTCCATTCTGGGCTAATCAGGAGTCTGGGGGTCATGTCTTCCAAGGAACTTTCAGTCTGTCAGACCATCAAATCTTGTCTTTTTACTAGAGTTTGAGTTCTGTTCCCCACTTTTCTCCTCCTCTGATGTTGTGTTTCATGTAACAAAATTCATTCGTGCTAGCTGGGCACCATCTCCATCTTCTGACCTCATGCTGATGTAAGTCTCTGGTTTATGTGGCCATTTCTGGGCTCATATTATGTCTTTGATATTCTTCATTCTCTTTTGCTTGAGGTAGATTGAGACCAGTTCATACTTCTTAGATAGCCCACTTGCTAGCTTTTAGGACCCCAGATGCCATTCACCAGAGTAGTGGTGCCTGTTCATATTCTTTGCCCATTTTTTAATTAGGTTATTTGTCTGTTTGTTGTTGAAGTTTTGCAGTATCTTGTAGATTTTAGAGATTAGACTCTATTCAAATTTGTCATAATCAAAATGTGTTTTCCCAGACTGTAGGTTGTCTTTTTACTTTATTCGTGTAGCCTTTGAATGAGCATAAGTGTTTGATTTTTAGGAGCTCCCAGTTATGTATTCTCTTCTGGTATTTGTGCATTGTTAGTAATGCTTTATATTCATTGACACCAAACATTACCTCCTAACATTGTCCTTATTTTTTTTAGCAGCTGATCATTGATGGATGATTTTATGTCTGAATACTCAGTTCTGTTCCACTGGTCTGTCGGTCTGTTATACTAGTACCACGCTGTTTAGATTACAGTGATGATGCAATAGATTCTAAAATTAGGCAGCATGAGGCCTTCCACTTGTTTCTTTGTCAGTAATGCTTTGCTTATCCAAGGCTTTTTCAATTTTCATATGAAGTTAGTAATTTGTTTCTTCACCTCATTAAAAAATGTCTTCTGAATTTGCATACAGATCACATTGTATGTATAGACTGCTTTAGGTAGAACATTCACTTTCACAACTCTGGGTCTTTCTATCCATGAGCAAGGCAAATTTCTCCACTGAAGTACATCTCCTTTGGTGTCTTGCAGTAGTGTCTTGTGGTTTTCTTTGTATAGGTCTTTTACATATCTGGTGAGATTTATTCCTAAATATTTTATCTTCCTGGGGCCTAATGTAAACAGTGTCAACTCAGTGGTTTCCACATTGATATTCTAGCTGTTGGTGACTCTGTATGCTTATCTTTATCCTGACAATTTGCTGAATTCTTCTGTTAGCTGTAGAAGTATCTTTAAGGATTCTTTAGGGTTTTCTGTGTATAAGATCTGCAGATAGAGATACTTTTACTTCTTCCTTACCAATTTGGATGCCCTTTGTTTATTTTTCTAGCTTAATAGCTTTGGATAGAACCTCCAGTTCAATGTTGAATAAAGTGGAGACAAAGGACATCCCTTGTCTGGTTCCATAGTTTGTTATGATCCACACAGTCAAATGCCTTTGCATAGTCAATGAAACCAAGTAAACGTCTTTCTGGTATTCTCTACTTTCAGCCAAGATTCATCTGATATCAGCAATAATATCCCTGGTTGTACTTCGTCTTCTGAATGTGGCTTGAATTTCTTGCAATTCCTTGTCAATATACTGTTGTAGTCCCTTATAAATGATCTTAAGCAAAATTTTACTTATGTGTGTTATTAATGATATTGTTCAGTAATTTCCACATTCAATTGGATCATCTTTCTTTGGAATGGGCATAAATATAGATCTCTTTCAGTCAGTTGGCCAGGTAGCTGTCCTCCAAATTTCTTGGCATAGACAAGCAAGCACTTTCAGTGCTGCACTGGATGGAATACACAGGAATCAAACTGGAAAGATGATGGAAAAGCTCCATATCAGCAGTCATAACAAGACTAGGAGCTGACTGTGGCACAGACCATCAATTGCTCATATGCAAGTTCAAATTGAAACTGAAGAAAATTAGAACAAATCCATGAGAGCCAACATATGACCTTGACTGCATCCCTCCTGAGTTTAGAGACCACCTTAAGAACAGATTTACTATGTTAAACACTAGTAACCAAAGACCAGAGGAATTGTGGGAGGACTTCATACCTGAAGAAAGTAAGAAGTCATTTAAAAGACAAGAAAGAAAGAAAAGACCAAATTGGGTATCAGAAGAGACTCTGAAACTTGCTTTTGAATGTTGAACAGCTAAAGGAAAAGGATGGAATGGTGAAGTAAAAGAACTGAATAGAAGATTTCAAAGGGCAGCTTGCAGACACAAAATAAAGTGTTATAATCTCATATGCAAAGAGCTGAGAATAGAAAACCAAAAGGGAAGAACATATTCTACATTTCTCAAGCTGAAAGAACTGAAGAAAGAATTCAAGCCTGGAGTTACGATAGTGAAGGCTTCTACAGGGAAACTATTAAATGACTCAGGGAGCATCAAAACAAGATGGAAATAATTCAGACTCATAGCAGAAAAATCTGGTTAATATTCAGCGATTTGAAGAGGCAGCATATGATCAGGAACCAATGGTACTGAAGAAAGTAGTAGAAGCTGCATTAATGACATTGGTGAAAATAAGTGCATTATTTGCTGAGATTTCATATCTTTCTTGTTTTTTATTTTGATGTTTAGGATTGTCAGTTTCCTTTGTGATTATCTTAATAGTTATATCTATTTTCTAAATTTAAACTTGTCTTTACCTTTTTTGTATTGTCTTTGCTTCCTCTTCATATGAAAGATCAATAGTTACATTTTTCCTCTCCCTTTTTGTTATAAAGTTGTCCTCTGTCATATAATGACATCTCCATTATTTTCAGGCTTTAGTTTTGATTTGCTTTTGTGATTTCCCTTTCTAGGTTGATATCTGGTTCTCTACCCTACATATCCTAGCGTAGGATTGTTATCTGACGCTATTAATTTTCTAACTGAAGGAATCTCTTTAGTATTTCTTGTAACGTTAGTTTGTTTTTTGCAAATTCTCTAAATTTCTATTGTCTGGATATGTCTTAATTTTGATATCACATTTGAGAGACACTTTCACTGATACGTAAGTATAATTCTTGGCTGACATTTCTTTTTTTTTTTCCATTAAGATTGTGTATGTCATCTTACTGCCTTCTTGCCAGCATGGTTTCTGCTGAGGAAGTCTTATTGACTCTTCTTTGTTGACTATTTTTCATTTATCCTTAGTTGCATTTAAAATTCTCTTTTCATCTTTAGTTTTGGCAAGTTTCATTATATCGTATCTTGGTGTACTTCTTTTCTGATCTATCTTGTCACAGATTGAATTGTGTCCCCCCAAAAACATGTGTACCCATGTGACTGTGCCATGATCCCCAGTATCTTGTGACTTCTTCCATTTCGTGGTTTTCCTATGCTGTATGTTAAAGGATTAGGGTGGGGTGGCAAATCCCTTCATAGGATCACCTCCCTGCTCCACTGTAAAGGGAGTTTCCCTAGAATATGGCTTGCCTCACCTTTAATCCTTTCATCCTACAAGAGATAGAAGGAAAGAAAAGCAGACAGAAAATTGGGAAACTCACACCATCAAGCAAGCAGCACTGGAGGAAGAACGCATCCTTCAGACCTGAGGTTCCTGCACCAAGACTCTCCCTGGACAAAGACTGATGCAATACCAGACTTTCTTCCAGACCCGACAGAGGGAAAGGCTTTCCCTGGAGCAAACATCCTGAATTTGGACTTGTAGCCTACCAGACTGTGTAAGAATAGATCTTCCTTTGTTAAAGCCATCCACTCTTGGTATTTCTGTCAGAGGAGCCCAGCTGACTAAAACACTTGTGTTGCATTTGATGCACAATTACATGGATATCTTCTCATCTTTCACGAAATCATGGAAGTTTTCTGTCCATAAATGTTCAACAATTCTCTGTTTATTTTCTGTTGTTCACCTCCCTGTTACAGTGCTCTAATCACTCATAGACAGTTCCTCTGATAGAGTCATACATGCTTCTTAGTGTTTCTTAACGTTTTTTAAGTTTCTTTTATCTGATTTTTCCACAAATATGTTGGTGTCAAGTGTTTTGTCATTAGTCTTAGCAATTCTGGCTTCAATTGCCTCAACTCTGCTCCTTTGACTTTCTATAGAGTTGTCTAATTTGGTAATTTTATTATCAATCTTCTGAATTTCTGAACGCTGTTGCTTTGTACTTTCTTGCAGCTTATTCAGTTTGTCTTTTTGCTTTGCATAGTTTTGCCTAATTTCCTTCCTGATCTCTTCGAGAATTCTGGATATTTTGTATTATACCTCAAATAATTCCAGGAGGTTTTCTTCATCTGGAAAATTTCCTGAGTCTTTTAGGGGGGAGCTTGCTGAAGCCATTGTGGTCTGCCTTTTTAAGTGATTTGATACTATTATCTTGGAGCCATCAGTAGGTTGTTGTATTTATTTCTTTTATGTTTGCATACGGTATTCTAGCTTCTTCTTTCATTTTGAGATACCAAAAAGAGGATGGTTATGTAAGCTAGTTTTATTATTGGCATCTTTTATGTCCTGGCGTTCTGTCATCAGATGGTTACAGCTGTTACTAGGCAGGTGAGTCCAGGCATCTCTTCACATTTCTTATGGCATTCAGCTCAGGTGTGCCCAGGTTGTCCGTCACCAAGTGTGTGGCACAGGCTCTACCTTACAGTTCTAGATGGGCTAGCATGATTAGAATAAAGACAGGTATCTGGCTGTACATGCTGAGAAAGGCAGGGAACTGACAACCATCAGTGAGTGTCTGTGTGGAAAGCTTGTCCCCATAATTATGTGTGAGCCTATTCAAAGAAACTGTCTATGCCCTGAGTTCTTGTCTTTAGGGAGCCTGAAGGTTATTTTATTTATTTATTTTTTCCTCCTTGTTTGTTAAATTGTTCCCTCTCTGAGTCTAGGAGAATGGTTTAGGCAAGGAGTCCTGCTTTTGCCCCAGGTAATAGCATTAGACTCTGGAACTGGGCATGGTGCAGAGAAGGGATGGGGAAGTTCTGGCAAAAGGGAGAGAGGCGTACCCCCAAAGAAAGATTTAGATCCCTGCATGGCACATTAGACACAGTCTACTTAGCTTTTAACAACTGAATGCCATTTTCCACTGATTCTGGAGGTAGGAATATACAGTCTCCACTGTTTCATCTCTCTCACTGAGGAAGCTTCCCTCTGAAAGTCACTGCTCTGCTCATCAAGCTCACTGTCACTGATGTGCCTGCAGGGTGCGAATTTCTGTTATGTCAGGTCTAGTCAGTCCTAGGTACTTCTGGACTTAATCTCCCTTCCCTGACACTCAGTTCAATTTCTCAACTTTCCTTTTGATGTTCAAGGATCCTAGTGTGTCATATATAATCAATTCATTTGTTTTTTGAAGTCTCTGTCATTAAAGAGATCACAGGGAGCTTTCAATTACTCCACTACCTTAGTTCAACCTCCTGTTTTTGTCTATATTTATCATAATCCCTACCAAGATCCAGAAGTCAAGCTGTATCACCTAGACTTTTTTCCCTTTCAATCCAATCCCCATCCTCATCCCTTCTACCCCTTCCATTTTTATTTATGTATTTTTTATTGCTTCTTGTGTGAAAACAGTTTGACTTGCAAAAAGTTACAAAATTGTTAGACTTCTCATGCACTCTTTATCCAACTTCTTCAGATGTTAACATTTTATACAACCAAGGTACAGTTATCAAAACTAGGAAGTTAACATCAATATTGTCAATAAAATATGATAGTGTTAACTATGTACTTTATTCAAACTTGTCGGTTGTCCTACTGATGTCTTTTTTCATTTCAGAAACAAGTCCACAATTCCACATAGCATTTAGTTGTCTTGTTTACATAGGCCATTCCAATCTGAAACAGTTCCTCAGGCTTTCCTTGTCTTTTATGGCCTTGACACATTTGAAGAGCACTGGCCAAGTATTCTGCAAGATGTCCTTCAATTTGAGTTTTCATCCTGCTTTCTCATGAGTAACAAAAATATGGTAAGGACACCACACACACTGTGCCTTTCACAGTGTGTCATAGCAAGAGGTACGTAATATCAGTACGACTTATTACTAGTGATGTTAACCTTGATCACTTGTTTAAAGTGAAGTCTGCTAGGTTTCTCCACTGCAAAATTACTGCTTTTTCCTTGCTGATTTTAAGTATTTTATGAGGATATCCTTTAAGACTAAGCAAATAGTGTATTTCTTATCATAGCTAGAACCCCATTGCCCCTGAATTGATTCTGACTCATTGTGGCACTATAGGACAGAGTAGAACTGCCTCATAGGGTTTCCAAGGAGCAGTTGGTGGATTTTGAACTGTTGACCTTTTAGTTAGCAGCCAAATGCTTAACAACTGTGTCACCAGGTAGCGCCTTATTAACTGGAATTCTACAGTAAGGAATAACTAGAGCTTTTCCTCTATATATTTATCTATTCAATTATTTATTTATATTGACTTGGATTCATAAATATTTATTTATTGTATGAATTATAAACTATTATTATCATCACTTGTTTTGATGTCTTCAATTGGCCATTCAAACCAGCATGGTTATTCTTCTGATGTATGTCCATTACTCTTTGAACATTTCCTCACATTTTAGTATCACAAAATATTCTAGGCTGATATTGCTCATTTCTCTGATTCAGACTCAGAGTCAATCATTTATTCAAGTGTCTCTCTGTCCTTTAATTACATACTGGTGTTTAGCAGCCAAGACTGAGGTGCTTGCTTTAGGATATCATAGCTTCTAGGCCCCCTTAGTAGACAAAACTAAGAAATATATGCAGGTAAACACAAACACTGATACACATATCCATATCTATTTGACTACCTACACATTTAGCTATATTAGTAACCATGAGTCCATACTGAAACCGATTCAACACTACAGAATTTATACACAATTTTTAAAGAAAATGCTTAACCTTGGAATCACTCTACTAACCAAAAGACAAATGTTAAAAAGCAGTGTCAAAAGCCTGCTTGTTTAAGTCTACAAAGCCAAGGAAAAAAGAAGGGCCAGACTTTTGTAGACGCATCAGAATCACTGTACCCTGCAGATCAATCTATTTCCTGTCCTTATTCTGTCTTTTGGATGCACACATTCCTCATTGGCTCAAAACAAGAAGGTCATCATTAGCTCCATTCAGATTCTCTTTCTTATTTCAGATAGGCAGTGTTTTAGAGCCTACTACATGTAACAGTCTGCTAATCACTGAGGTTCAATGGAAATCCCGGTGGCATACTAGTTAAGAGCTACAATGGCTAACCAAGACATTAGTTGTTCAATCCACCAGGCACTCCTTGGAAGCTCTATGGGACAGTTCTACTCTGTACTGTAGGGTCACTATGCATCAGAATCAACTCCACGGAAGTGATTTTTTTTTTTTTTTTTTGGTACATTGACCTACGGGCAGGTATCAGAACAGAACAAGAACATGTTTGCATGGTCTAAAATCAGAAAACGTGTGCATCAGGGTTGTAATCTTTCACCATACTTATTCAACTCATATGCTCAGATGCAGATGAAATAATTTGAGAAGCTGAACTATGTGAAGAAGTTGATATCATGATTGGAAGAAGACTCATCAGCACCTTGTCATATGCAGATGACACAGCCTCCAGTATAGATTACATCACAACATAAAGAAAACAAAAATCTTCACAACTGGACCCATAAACATTATGATTAAAAGGAGAAAATATTGAAGTTGTCAAGGATTCCATTTTATTTGGATCTATAAGCAACAACCACGAAAGCGAGTCAAGAAATCAAATGACATGTTGCGTTAGGCAGGTCTGCTACAGAAGACCTCTTTAAAATGTTCAAAAGCAAAGATGTCATTTTGAAGACTGGGGTGAGCCTAACCCAAGTCATGATACTTTCAATTATCTCATATGCATGTGAAAGCTGGGCAATGCATAAGGAAGGCTGGAAAAGAACTGATGCATTTAAATTATAATGCAAGAAAAGAAAATTGAATCTACAGTGGGTATCTTGGGCATGTTATCAGGAGGGATCAACCCCAGTCAAGGATAAAGCAGAGATTCAGTGAAAAAAAGGAAAACCTTTAACAAGATGGATTGACACAGGGTCTGTAACAATAGGTTAAGGCATAGCCATAATGGTGAGGATGGCACAGTAACAGGAGGCATTTCATTCTATTTTACATAAGGTCACTGTGAGTTAGAATCTGCTTAACTCACAACAAATTTTGTGGTTAAGTGTGGGAGACTCTACCCAACAGCTGTTATAGACTCTCCTTCACCTAAAAAGAATGCAAGCACAAATCTGCCTAGTCAGATTTGGGAGCCTGGACTACCTTTTGAGCCTTAAAATATGACACAGCCACAAGATATTTCATACAAGGAAATATTATCAGGAACTCTCCTTGTGAATTCTAGTGCCTCACATCTTCATCCTGGTTAGTATTTTTCTGACATATCCCTCCCCTCCATTTAGAATATGAGAAATTTCCAGCTAGTCAACCTGCATTTATCTCTCTGAATGACAGATTCAAGAAGCACAGAAATAGGGATATATTCTTCCCCGTGTTTTCTTGTTTAACTTATGGGTGGTAAATGACAGCCTTGTATATGGAAGCTGAATACCAGCGTGTCCTTCACTCCTGAATGAAGCCGTGTTAAAAGTCTCTAGTTTCAATCTCCAACTCATAGCAGGTTCAGATGGCAGAATGGAAAACGGTATAAGAGTAAACAGGGGGAGTGGGTATTAGAAGATACTCAGCAAGAGAGCATTGAATATCTTTAAGTGTTTAATAATTACTTTGTGAATAGATGGCAATTGAGAGAAGAATGAATGCATGTATGAGTGATAGTAATTCACACTTACATGGTTCTTAAACCAACAGCTGAATTCAGACTCTGCCCAGCATCAACAGGCTCCTGCTTCCACATATTTTGCTGGATTGCCAGCATGTCTTGAATCATGTTTGTGGCTAATGCCTTTGTTTTGCTGGGTATCATGTGCCCTACTAGCCTCCTAACCCTGTACCCCTGCACTCCACACAGGGGTGGTGAGACAGCAGCTTTCTCCCCTTCAGCACTGGTGTTTTCAGCACCAAAAGCTGAAAGCTGGGTGTTTGAGGCTAATGTCTCAGCCTCTTCGGTGCTGGAGTTCTTTCAGTTTGTATCTAAAACTAAAGTTAACAGTAACAAAAGAAGTGAATTGAATCTGAAGAGCAGCTATGAGGTCCTACTACAGTTAAATGCTGCAGAGAAAACAAGAAGATAAAGAGAAGATAGGGAGCATGACTGTAACAATGAACTCCCCCAGCTGACTCAAGATTAATATAAGCCAAAGTAAGGAAACAATAGGAAATGATATGTAACCGTTAGCAAATTCTATAGCACTAAGAAATCAAAGAAAAAAGGCTTATGATAAAAATGATCCAAGGCTGTAAACTGAAAAGTAGATTCTGATTCTGTATCTGTCTCCAGTTAGTCACTAAAATCT
This sequence comes from Heterohyrax brucei, assembly GCA_028571685.1. Lineage (NCBI taxonomy): Eukaryota > Metazoa > Chordata > Mammalia > Hyracoidea > Procaviidae > Heterohyrax > Heterohyrax brucei. Next base: position 67,973,488 of record CM053158.1, read on the forward strand.
AAAAGAAAAAAAATCACCTGAGTTTGGTATTTAAATGCACACAAAATTGACAGTGCTTCCCACCAACAGCAATGCCATATCTGTCATTCTTGGTGATTTATTTTCATCTGCCTGTATCAATGTACGTATTTTTTTTTCCTAGTCACAGGCCATTTTGAGACTATAATGAAAGCTATAAACTCTCATACCCACAACTGGAGCAGGATCAGACAATTGTCAGTTAATCCTTCATTAAGAATTCTTAACAAACGTTCATTTGGAATTTCAATTTTTCAAAGTCCTTTCATTTCTTATTTTATTTAGCTTTTTCAACAAATGAGATAAACATATTCAGCAACTGAAGACCTAAAACTTTACCCTAATTCAGGATCTCAAAAATATAAAATAAAACACTAACTTCCACCAACCTGAAATTTCTTGCAAGTAGGAAATCCTGGCATATGTAGAAAACCTGTTTCTTTTTCATAATCAAAACATCAGGCTTGAAAGAAGAGAAGTGGTGACTGACAGTTGAAAGTTTGTCGAAAATAAGTACTAAAGGAAAAAGCAAAGCCTCCCTTAGCCTCACCAGATCCAAGGCAGTTGCCCCTAACCAAGCGTGATCCAGGATGCTGGTTTCCATTGCTCATAAGAGCAGGGGCTGACCTCCGGGAAATAATAGGAAAGAAATACTTGGATAGCAATGAAGCTGGCCTTGGGAGCCTCAGGTCACTGGACACCCCTCACAGAGACTTCTCATTGATGGGCCCAGGATCTCATTAGCATCCTGGAGCAAGAGCATGGCTTCTTGGGAGAAGGGTTGGGGACAATTAGAGGGTGACCAAGATGAATTCAGAGAGGAATGATGATGGATTCCCCTCATATTGGGTGCAATCAGCATAATTTATTTTCAAATCAGTAGCGAGACAAGAAGGCAGGCATGTCTGATGAATGGGCAAGCTCTGTGACAGAAATTGTTTTTTAAGCAGTTGTTCTCTGAAAATATTACCCTCTCCCTGACACCCAGAATAATGAGGGCTTGATTATCTGTCAGGTCTGTAAAATCAGAAATTGAGCCAGTTGAATCTATTCCTTTTCTAAGCATTCTCAGTTTTTTCTCTGTAGAGTCACTCTTTGTCTCCTTAGAAGTGCCCTTTCCTCTGCATCTTACAAAGGGTAGAATTTGTTTCCTGCCCTTTGGAGAAGCAGCATATTCTCCCGCATTATGCTAATACAGTGGTAGGCAAAAATTAATTGCACACAGACAGAGAAGAAATTCAGCCACAGTGTTAGCCAAACAATCTACAGATAAGTCTTCTGGGACCCATCTGTCTTTGCTAAGTTTTCCATACACTTTCGATTCTGTTGTAACTTTCAGAAAACAGAAAGAAACAAATAGGTTGAGACTGATATGAAGTGGGCTGTCTCTTTTCTAGTACATTTCATCTATTTCCTTATGGAAAAAATACAAGGAAAAGAGTGGAAAATATGCTTTATATTTTGGAGAAGGCATATTCTTTTTGCTGTAAAGGTGTGGACCTGATTCAGGAAGTGCATAAAACATAAAAGTGAGAGTAAATCCAGTGACTGTTGAGAAAGAAGAAATATATCAACCCCAAAAAACCTACTGCCATTGAGTCGAGTCCCATTCATAGCGATCCTAGACGTCAGAGCAAAAGAGAAGAGAGGATTTATTGTGAAGGCCACTGTAAGCTAATGTCTCCCTTTCTGAATTCTTTGCCTTTAGTTGCTCAGCTAGCCTGAAGTCTAACATCATGTCCTTCCTTTATTGTTTTGTGCTTATTGCTTCACAGGAAGAGTAAGTTCTCTGAGGGCAGGGCTTAGTGCAGAGAACATTAGATTGAAATCAGAAGAACAAGCTTTGAGTCTTTGCTATGAAATTCAGTATGAATCAATGAATTTCCCTCTGCTTCATTCCTTCTGTAAACTGGGAATTAATTTCTTCAGTAAATATTCAGTAAGTGTGTTATGAGGGACAGAAAGATGAATAGAAAACAGATTCTGCAACCATTAAACCTAAATAAGCAGTTAATATAAAGATCAAATGAAATGATGAACGTACTTTGCTGTTGTAAATGTTACTATTGTTAACATTGCAGCAATTACATTCCTTATGTTTCCCCAAAATATTGACCATGATGTTTTACATGTAGAATATATTGAACATTTGCTAACTGGGTAAGCTATTATGAATTTGGCAGAAAAGTTTCTAATGTTTGCTTACAACAAACAAGAAAATATATTTATCTACAGTGCATGAACTTAAAATTCCATTATACCAAAGTCAGTGACAATAACTTAAGACTTACATTCTTTTCCCTGAAATAACTCTGTGGTGTAAGACCAGATTTAGCTGTAGAGAGCACCACTTAGGAGAAAGAACAGCAAGTTGGTTAGAATAGTAAACGGCTGTGAAGGAAACTCTTGAGCAAACTGGTCTTAGATGCTCTTCTGCCTGAGGTGACAGCTAAAACAACCACCTCAAGGGAAGAAACAGCTTAACTCATTCCCTTGAAAATTCACTGACGTAAAATGATGTTTTTTTCTCTCTGAAGCATGTTACTTGCTGTAAGAGGGAGGAACATTGTGATAAATATCTCATTCCATCCCAACTATGAAATCTATCCTACCATCAGTCAAATGAAGTAACAAACTCAAGAACAGGGCAATTGGCTGTAATTCCATTGTTTGACCTAGTTGTGAGGCAGAAATCTCATCTCCTGAGGAAATGAACTGCTGCTTCATTGTGGGGACAGACTGCGACAGTATTGCCTGCCTGAGACTGATAGACAGGAGGCTGATCCAACAGGCCTCAGCTTTTAGAGTCCCTCAAAAAAGCAAAATACCATCTCATTCATTCACGCCTTCTGTTTGTCGCAACCAATCTTGACCCTAAAACAAAACTCTGGAAGCAAGCTATTCCATTTAATTCCTCTTTCCAGTATTTAAATGTGTCCTTCTACTATGACTTTTAATGTAAAAACTTAAAAAATACTAACTTTATTAAAAAACTAGATGACGAAGCACATATTCATCATGAAGTAATTGTAATTGATGATTAAGTAGTACCTATGCCTGGATTCTAAAGGAAGCAAAAGACGTTTCACTTTTTCATAGTCTAATGAGTCAGATTCCAGAAAGGGGCTGTCAGAAAGCCCCTGTGATAAAGACAAGATTACCAGTACGGGCAGAAGAATCTTGTGGAAAAGGTATAGGATGAACTCTTAGGGCCCAGAGAATTACAATAATAGCAGAGATTTAAACTGTGAATACCACAAAGCTTCAGTTATGAAATAAATTTGTTGTTCTTGAGTTGATGATTCTAACTCAAAGAAATCCTATGGACAGAGTAGAACTGCCCCATAGGATATTCAGGGAGCAGCTGTTATATTCAAACTGCTGATCTTTTAGCATTGTACCACCAGGGCTCCATGTGCAAACACACATTAGAAAGAATAAAGTCTCATAATAATGTAAGGGATTCCTATTGTGATTATTTGAAACTGAATATTGAAATGATCAAAAAGCATGGTCTGTAGAATCAGACCTGGATTGAGTTTCATATCTAATACTAGTTTGGGCCATTGGGGAATCACAACCCTGATTGGTTAGAGTTTTATGTACGTTAAATGAGACTAACAGTCCCTGCTTACTATCACTGCTAAAGTACATGAAAGTATATGAAAACACATTTTGCTAATTGTCTAAGGTAGGTTACAGATGTAAGAAATGATTCTGTACTTACTATCTTTTTCTGCTACTAGAAAAAATTCAGAAATCTGAGTAACTGCCATAGATTGTTGGGAGTAGGACCAAATAAAAACAAACCCACTTCTGCTGAGTCAATTTGAGTTCACAGTGGCCCTATAGGACACAGTAGAAATACCTGCCCCATAGAGTTTCCAAGGAGCACCTTGCAGATTTGAACTACTGACCTCTTGGTGAGAAGAATAGCATTAACCACTAAGCCACTGATGTTTCTTTGGGAGGGGGAAGGAGGGGGAAATTTCGTGACATGCCGTTCTATTTCCAAGGCCCTTGTGTAACTCTGTGCGTGGAGATGCAACTGAGGCATCCATTGCAGGTAGTAGTGCTCCATTTTTACTTAAAGTCTGGAGCTCTATGTGCAGAATGTGGTTCTTTGGACTCAAGAAACACATCCTAGAAGTGGAAAAAAATTCAGAAAATCAATAACTAAAATTATGAAGTGGTAGCAAGGGATTGGAAAGCACTGAGAGACCAAAGCTTAGGACAGAAGGCATTTTACAATAATCAACGAAAGGATTAACACGTTTGTAGCTAAACATCAAACTGCAGAAACCACGCAGGTTCTCATGAAGCTTGAGAAGACTGAAGGTAATTTTCTTAGTCATCTAGTGCTGCTATAACAGAAATACCAAAAGTGGATGGCTTTAATAAAGAGAAATTTACTTTCTCTAAAAGTCTAGAAGTCTATACTGAAGGAGTCAGCTCTAGAAGTCGATAGAGAAGGAGTCAGCTACAGGGCAAGGCTTTCTGTCTCTATGGGCTCTGGAGAAAGGTCCTTGTCCTCAATCTTCTCCTAGACTTGGAGATTTTCAGGTACAGGAATCCCAGCTCCAAAGGACAAGCTCTATTCTTGGTGCTTTTACCCTGGTGGTATGAGGTCCCCATGTTGCTCTGCTCACTTCTTTCTTCTATATCCTTAGAGATTCCCTCAAGGCACAGTTCAAGCTTATAGATTGAGTCCCAGCTCACAACACAATTGCCACCCATTCTTCCTCATTAACATCATCAAGGTAAGACTTACAATACATGTGAAGAATCACACAACACCAGGAATCATGACTCAGTCAAACTGATAAACATTTTTTGGGGACACAATTCAATCCATAGCAGTAATTTATAAAGACAAATTACAGAGGACATTTTTTTGTTTTAGTATGGAGAAAAAGGTATAAGTCTCCTTGCACTTCAGTAACTGAGCAACAACCTTGAACAGGCTTAAGTCTCATGAGTGTGGGTGCACCTCTGCCCAGCAGCAAACATGACCCCTGCCCTGTCTCCCTCACAGCATAGCGGGGAAGATCATTGTAGCAGGTAAGATTCCACCAGAGAAGCAGAACCACTAGGTGATGCATATGATTGGCACAAGAAGGGGTGTATTACAGAAATTTGATCTCATGCACCTGTGGAAACTGGTTGGAATGAGCATTTGAGGTTATTGCTTCCATGTTTGGTGCTAAAGCCTAATGTCCACGGGCAGATAATCAGGACCTAAGGGAAGATGAAAGCGCAGTGCAGAGAAAGCGGCTGCAGGGGAGCACATGAGCACAGACTGAACCACATCTGTCTCTTGTTATCTCTAAGCTTCCACCTTCACAGTAAGAATACCCTTCAGGAGAAGCTGCTGCCTTTTGTCACAGATCCAAATACATGTTGCCAGGAGTCACAGAAGATAAAGGAGAGTCAAACAAGAGCCGGATACACTGTGGGCCCAAGAGTTGCCTCATGCCAACCAGGAAAGCCAGCAGACAGGCATACGGCTGTGCCCTGAGCTGATCTCATGAGTCAAGAAAAAGAAGGCGGCTGTTACTTGACTTTCACCTATCCAATATGGCACAGTACAACTCATGTGAACAATGCTCAGTGGGAACTATACAGGAACAGAATTCCAATCAACACAGCTCCAGCTGAGACAAGTTAACAAAACCTACCTCTTTCAGAGTCAATCATGAGAAAAAAAAAGACATTGCGCAGACTATTTTTGGCTTCTGAAACTCAAAGTCTACCAAGAAAAACAACTTATACAAAGCTTTTGTGCTGTGATAAGTGCCAAATTAATCTGATGATCACAAAACCATATAATAAGGAGATGGAGGGAAACACAGATGTTTTCAACTCTATGCAGTGTTTGTGGAGCTCAGAGAGGAGCAATGAATGAATTAGGATTGGAGGAGTGGCAAAAACCTTTTACGGAGAAGCAACCATTTGAGGAACGAGTAGTAGGTACTCCAGAGTACAGAATGATGGCTCAGAGGTTATTATTAAATAGCATAGCACGTGCTATATTAAGAAATGAACTACAAACTACACATACATGCTTCTAGTTGCCATCCAGTTGATTCCAACTCACTGCAGGCCCAGTGTACAGAGTAAAGCTGCTCCAGAGTGCTTTCAGGGTTGTGGCCTTTCAGAAATGGATCCTTAGGCTTGTCTTTCAAGGTACCTCTAGTAGGTTCATACTGCCAGAATTTCAGCTAATAGTCAAGTGCTTAACAGTTTATGCCACCCAATAACCCCTACATATTATTGATGTGTGTGTTTGTGTTTGTGTGTGTGTGTGTATATATATATATATATATGCCAAGTGCCATCGAGTCGGATCCGACTCATGGCCAGTGTCTAGTCCACCCTACAGAGCAAATATGGAACTCTTTTTCTGAGCTGTCATCAGACAAGTCCTGACAATTAAGTTTGTGAACTCATCCCACAAAAGATGATTTGAAGGATGGACTAGGCACTGGCATTTGTGCGCAGCTTCACAAGGGGAGTACTTCAAAGGTGACTGTAGTGATATTCAGCAATAAAGTATGTAGCACTTTTTACTAAGATGAGTTCATGAACTTAATTGGCACAGCTCATACATATATATACATACATACATATACACACACATACATGTATATGAATATACATATATGTATATGGATAATTATATAGAGCTTGTGACACAGTGGAAGCCCTGGTGGAGTAGTGGTTAAGTGCTACAGCTACTAACCAAAAGGCTGGCAATTTGGACCCACCAGGCACTCCTTGGAAACTCTGTGGGGCAGTTCTACTCCGCCCTATAGGGTCTCTATGCATTGGAATTGACTCAGTGGCAATGGACTTGGTTTTTGGTTGGTGGCACAGTGGTTTATTGTTCAGCTGCTAATCGAAAGGCCTGCTTCTGGTAAAGTCTGTGGGGCAGTGCTACACCATTTGGGGTTGGAATAGACTTGACAGCAATGAGCTTTCTATACACAAAAATCCAAAAGCCAAAGCCACTGCTGTCAAGTTGATTTCAACTTTTATCAACTTTTATCAACACATTAGAACTTCCCTAAAGAGTTTCCAAGGAGCATCTGTTGCATTTGAACTTCCGACATTTTGGCTAGCAAATGGAGTGTCTAACCATTACGCCACCAGGGTTTCCACATATAGGGCTAGAATGGACTCTGTGTCCATTATTGACTTTGTGTCCAATATGACAATTCTTAGATTCTTAAGACATACCACCAATACGGAGTCTGGAAAATCACGATGGCTTACAGACCAGGTTGTGAAGATGGTAGCGATATCTTGAAAAACTAGCTCCTGAACATGACTAATTCAGAGGCCCTTATTTTGACTGAAGAGGTCTTAAATGTGAAGAATTTATACAGAGGACTAGTTTAGACTATTATATTTATTACATATCTATTTACATAAATATATATAAGTACATACATAAATATACATACTAGATCTAATATAATCAACTGTGGCTTCTTTGCCTCTAGAGTGAAACTTGTGATTTTTTTCCTCTGTTATAATTAAGTTATTGATATTTAGACCATGTATTGGTAGAATACCACGTAGACATTTTTTCTGGTGCTGTGTAGTGGTTAACTTGTTTGAGCTTTCTTTCATTAAAGACCAGTTAAGGGCTTTTTTTCCCTTTGATGATATATGAAAGAAAACTCAAACAAGACCATGATCAATGTCTATATTGAGTTTTCTTGTGAAACAGACATTTCTTAACATATTTGTTTCCTTTTTCTACATTCATCTCTTGGAGTTATTTAGTTTACTACTAATAAAAGCTTATCAAAAGAGAGTTTATAGCTCAGTATGGTAGCAGCCTGGTACTAAAGCTCTAAGATTTCTGGAAATGTGCTGTACAAAGCTATGTGCTTGTGTATACCTGTACATATATATTCACATGAATACATACATTCATTGGTTTTGTTCAGTTTAATGCTGTAATCTAACTTTAAGAAAAGGCACCTGCATGAAAGAAAAATATCAAAGAATGGGTCAATAGCAATTGAAAATAATGTTGGAACAGGTGCTATATGAAAACCTTTGATCTTGAAGACTCTTTTAAATGTGTCAGAAAGATAGTACATGTTTAAGTCAAAGAGAAAGCCCACAAGTATTGTTTTCTAAAGTAAGGGAGGTTTTTATGTTTAATACAGATGTTGCTCTATTGCCTGATATTTTGTGAAATATAGTCACAGAGGACAAAATTAAAGAAATTAGATGTGCGGTAGGCAAGAAAAATATCTTTTACCTGACTTGCTGTTTTGTGACAAAGAGACACAACAAACACACGGAAGAGTCCAGAGTACTTTTGAACAAGTATGCAAAAATGAAGATGATTATTTCCTTGATATTCTGATACAATTGTCTAAGTTTATTCTATAACCAACCCTCAGAGCAGTTGGAAAACCAAAAGCAGGTAAGGTTCAATTTGTGTAGACGTTAAAGGAGAAAAGAATGGTAGAAAGAAAGCAATAAATTCTTAGTATTTCCGTACTCGATACACAAATTGTTTAGCTTCATCTTTCACTAGTCCCAATGTTTTTAATACTTTCCCACTAAAAAATAAAAGGCTCATAATAGCATTGAAAGACCATGGAATTTGGAGTCAGATGCTCATTTTTTTCAGAAAATATTTATTAAGATTTATTGAGGAAATACTGTGAGCCAGACACTTCGGTACTGGGGTACATGATGACCAGACCATAACCTCAAGAGCTGTCTATCAAAAACAGACAAATGATAAAGAAGCAGTTCCCAAATGTTCTTGTCACAAGACTCCTTTTAAACTCTTAAAAACTATAAAGAACTCTGAGGAGCTTTTCCTTATGTGGATTATGGATTTTATAGTTTAGTATTTACTATATTCAAAATTAAAATAGAATTTTAAAAACACATTTATTAGAATTTTAATCATTATTATAATTATATTTTAATAACACATAATTTACTTAATTTTTAGGAGCCCCTGGATAGTAAACCCTAGTGGTGTATTGGCTAAGTTCTATATTTGCTAACGAAAAAGTTGGCAGTTCGAATTCACCAGGCACTCCTCAGAAACTCAGGGGGGTAGTTCTACTCTGCAGGGTCTCTATGAGTTGGAATTGACTCAAAGGCAGTGTTTTTTATTTTTTTGTTTTTGTTATTGTTGTTTGTTTTTTTAGTATCTGGGTGGTGCAAAAGGTTTACGTGTTTGGATGTTAACCAAAAGATGAGAAGTTCAAGTCTACCCAGAGATCCCTCAAAAGACCTGGCAATCTACTTCCAAAAAATCAGTCATTGAAAACCATTCGGAGTACAGTTCTACTCTGACACTTGGGTCTACTCTACAGTGACTGGCCAATGGTTATTTGATTTGTAAATAGCATACTTAGTAATGTTGAAGCCCTGATGGTGTAGTGGTGAAGAGTTCAACTTCTAACCAAAAGAATGGTGATTCCAATCTACCACTCACTCTTTGGAAACTCTATAGCGAAGTTGTACGCTGGCCATAAGGTTTCTATGGATTGAAATTGATGGCAGTGGATTTTATCATTAATATTAATCATGCAATATTCACATAGATGTCTTTTAGTACATAATTTGAAGTAACAATCTTTTGGAAAATATTTGTATTTTCTAAAACAAAATAAAAACTTTCAGAAGAGTGGCATTATTTTGCATTTTCACAAATCTTTTTGTCTGACTTAATAAAATATGGCTGAATTCCCATATCTGCTTCCATATTCAGCCAGTTATGATATATTGTTTAGGCTGAAGAAAATCTAGTTTCAAAAGGTACGCAATTAGAAAAGGGATAAGTATTTTGTATATTTTCCAAAGAATCATAGATATTTTACTTTGATACTACATCAAAACTTGACGAGTGGTCATTTCTTAAAAGTTGGTTGCAAAGTATGACTGTTTCAATAAAATTCTTTTGTCTATCATCTAATTCAAATGGATCTTTTAAGCCACTCATGATTCTGTAGCCTTACTGAGTTGTGCAGATCTTCATATGCTGACTCATTTCATTATATCAAAGGGTCACATTTGTTAATATCTCCACTCATCTCACCCAAAAAGTCCTTAAGCACTGAGATGCTGTTGAGCTCAAACTAGCAAATTAAATTTTCCCACAATTCTGATTTTTACTTGACAGACTAAATGTCATTATTGGCAGCACTATCTATCATTTTCCTTGAAGTGGCAAGACAATTTTGCTCATTTTGGAAAAAAAGAAAGTCTATCAGATGCCAAAATCTATATAAGCATATTGATCTAGGCTTATTTCAAGTAAAATTAGAGTCCCAGGAATAAAGCAACATGCAACTCATTCACACAACTGCTGTCCTGGAGAGAACTGTCATACTCCAGGAGGCCCTGGAGGCATAGTGGTTAAGAGTTTGGCTGCTAACCAAAAGATAGGCAGTTCAAAATCCACCAGGCACTCTTTGGAAACCCTACAAGGCAGTTCTACTCAGTCCTACAGTGTCACTACGCGGCAGAAGTGCTTGATATATACTTGCCATTTTAGTATACAGAATGTAAACTCAGTATGTACCCAAGGGCTAAAATTTAATAAAATTCAATTGTTTCTACAGCTTCATCAAGGTCATTGTTAGGTGAAAGTAAAATTTTTGTTAGTTTTACTGACTGCACACGATGGTGAAGATGCAGTGACAATTAGTACTTGATTAGTGTTAAGCTGCTAGCAGCCACGGTGGGGCAGTGGGTACACTCTCACTAACTAAAAGGTCAGCGGCTCAAACCCACTGACTGTTTTGTGGAAGAAAATCAAGATTATAGCCTTGGAAACCCTCTGGGGCAGTTCTACTCTGTCCAGCAGGGTTTCTATGAGTTAGAATCTACCCAATGTCAGTGGTTTCCAGTGGCATAGTGGTTAAGAGGCTATGGTTAACCAACATGTAGACAGTTCAGATCTAGCAAGTGTTCCTTGGAAACCTTATGCAGCAGTTCTACACTGTAACGTCAGGGTCACTGCAAGTCCAAATTGACTCAGTGGCAATGTTTTGTTGTTTGTTTTCCCAAGGCTGCTGTAACAAAATACCACAAACTTGGTGGCCCTCAAGAATTGATTGTCATTCATTGTCTTACAGTCTGAGGGCTTGTCTAAAGTAAGTGAAGGACACATGCCCTTCAAAGTCTCTAGAATCATCTTTTGTCTCCTCCAGCTTCTGGCAACTCTAGGAGTCCCTTGGCTTGCAGCTGCGGTGTAACAGTCATCAGATGCTCTCTTTTTTTTGTCTCTGTGTCTCTTCTCTTTTATGAGGATGTCACTCACATTGGATTAGGACTCCCCAAACCTCATTACAATCTCTTTAATTTAGCTAATAACATCTGAAAAGACCATTATTTCCACAAGGCCACATTCACAGGTACAGAGGTTAGGACTCTACCTTATCTTTTGAGGGAGCGTAATTCAACCCATAACATCCATCACTGCTTTTGCATCATCAGTGCAAATGCTAACACAGTAAAAAGTGGAAAAATGTCTTAGCATTGCTATAAAAACAGTTTTCATCTTTCAGACCCTGTGGAAAGGTCTGTGAAATCCCCAGGGTTCTACTGACCGAAGAGTTAAAAGCAATACAACAGAAGAAGTGACACGAGCACCTAACCTGTAGGGTTAAGGACAGCTTCCAAGAGGATGTGATGTCCTAATATGAATACGTGTAAAATGAGTAAGACATATTAAATGTGAAATGATAAGAGACGAATATGCAGACAGAGGGAACAGAATTTTCAAGGAAGGAGTTCTTGCTTTGCCCTAATCCTATTAATTGCCTGATCAGTCTGAGTTTCAGTTTGTCCATCTGTAATGTAAGATACCAATGACTCCCCCATAGTCTGTTTCGGGGGGGATAAAAAAAATGTAACATTCACAAAGCTCAAACCTTGACACACAGTCACCATTTGGCCAATGCCAGTTCCTTCACTTAGCATTTTGCCTATGTGCTAGACTCTGACTGTACAGAGCAAAATAAGAAAAGCAGACCTCAACAAAGGTTTCATAGTTTTACTCCATCCTGCATCCCCCAAAGATAATCTGTTAACATATAAAACCTGTATATGGAGCCTAGGATTTTACCCATCATTTATTTGAATTCAAGTAATAAATAAGCAAAGTAATAATAAGGTTCTGTTTAACCAGGCACTTGAACTTAAATACTTGTGAATGTCTTTGGGCTTGATTATAATTTGCAGAGTCCCGGGTGACAGAGGCTCTGAAATAACTTATAACTAATAGAAAAACCCTTAGCATGAAACCCCAAACTGCAAATTCCTTATGCTGAGAATCATCCAATGTAATTTGAGGATGGGAGAGCTGGGACTCAGAATATTAGATAAGCAGACTTCCTTGTGGCTATCACATAAAACTTGGAGAAATTTGGAAAGGGCTTTTATTGATCTATATAGGCTTTTTGGAAACTCTGGTGGTATAATGCTTAAGTGCTACAGCTGCTAACCAAAATGTCAGCAGTTCAAATCTACAAGATGCTCCTTGAAAACTCTGTGGAGCAGTTCTACTCTGTCCTATAGGCCTGCTATGGGTCAAAAGTGTCTGGATGGTACTGTTTTTTTTTTTTTAAATAGTCCTTTGTATAATTACAGATTTTTGTATAATTATTTGTGGTAGAGTCTAAGTGGGCCACGGTATAAAACAAGTTACTATGTCATAAAATTGTATGTACACATATATTACTTTACATACATGACAGAACATATATGTATATATATGTATGGGTATATATGTGTATATATGCTTGTATATTGACTTGCTGGCAACAGGTTCATATACATATACACACATCTATATGTTCATATACATATATATACATGTGTGTATATATATACACACATACACACACACACATACATATATATATATATGAACTTGTTGCCAGCAAGTCAATTTCAACTTATCGCCACACTATAGAACAAAACAAAACTGCCCCATAGGGTTTCCAAGGAATGGACTGATGGATTCACGCTTCTTTGAGAACAGATACATTTGTTCTTTTGGCAGTCCATGATACATTCAACATTCTTCTCCAACACCACAATTCCAAGGCATCAATTCTTCTACCTTCTTTGTTCATTATCCAGCTTTTCCATGAATATTGCTGCAACTGAAAATACCATGGCTTGGATCAGGTGACATCTTTACTTTTCATTACTTTAAGCAGATCCTTTGCAGCAGATTTTCCCAATGCAATGTGTCTTGATTTCCTGACTGCTGCTTCCATGGGCATTCATTGTGGATGCAAGTAAAATGAAATCCTTGACAACTTCAATCACCTCTCCATTTATGACAATATTGCTTACTGGTCCAGTTGTGAGGATTTTTGTTTTCTTGATGTTGAGATGCAATCCATACTGTGATCCTTGATCTTCATCAGTGTTTCAAATCTTCTTCACTTCCAGCAAATAAAGTGTTAGCATCTGTGTAACACAGGTTGTTGATGAGTCTCCCTTCATTACTAATGCCTTGCTCTTCTTTGTATAATTCTGCTTCTTGGATTATGTGCTTGGCATACCGATTGAAAAGATATGGTGAAAGGATATAACCCTGACTCACACTTTTCACATCTTTCCTGACTTTAAACTGTATAGTGTCCCCTTGTTCTGTTCACATGACTACCTCTTGATCCATATAGAGATTACTTAAAAGCACAATTAGGTGTTATGAAATTCCCATTTCATACAATGTTATCTATAATCTGTTATGATCCACACTGTTGAATGCTTTTGCATAGTCAATGAAACACAAGTAAACATCTTTCTGGTATTCTCTGCTTTCGTCTAAGACCCATCTGGCATTAGCAATGATAGCCTGGTTCCATGTCCTCTTCTGAATCCAGCTTGAATTTCTGGAAGTTCCTTGTCAACATACTGTTGCAGTCACTTCTGCATGATCTTGAGCAAAATTTTACTTGTGGGTGGTATTCAAGATATTGTTCACCTTTCTTTGGAATGGACATGAGTATGGATCTCTTTGAGTCAACCTGCCAGGTAGCTGTTCTCCAAATTTGTTGGTGTAGATAAGTAAGCATTTTTCAGTGCTGCATCTGTTTGTTGAAGCATCTTGATTGAAATTTCATCAATTCCTGAAGGCTTGTTTTTTTGCCAATGCCTTCAACGCTACTTTGACTTCTTCCCTCAGTAGCACCAGTTGGTGATCATATGCTACCTCTTCAAATGGCTGAACACTGACCAATTCTTTCTGATATACTGACTCTGTGTATTGCTTCCATCTTCTTTTGATGTTCCCTGAGTCATTTAATATTTTCCCTGTAGAATCCTTCACTATTGAAACTCAAGGCTTGAATTTTTTCTTCAGTTCTCTCAGCTTGAGAAATGTATAACTTGTTCCTCGCTTCCAGTTTTCTATTTCCAGCCCTTTTCATGTGTCATTATATTACTTTGTTTTGTCTTCTCGAGCTGCTCTTTGAAATTTTCTATTTAGATCTTTTACTTTGCCATTGCTTCATTTTGCTTTAGTTGTTCAGCATTTGTTTCAGAATCTCTTCTGACATCCACTTTAGTCTTTTCTTTCTTTCATGTCTTTTTAATGACCTCTTGCTCTATTCATGGTTGATGTCTTTGATGTCAATCCACAGTTCGTCTGGTCTTCGGTCATTGGTGTTCAACACATCAGTGCTGTTCTTGAGATGATGTTTAAACTCAGGAGGGATGTACTTAATGTCATACTTCGGCGCCTGTGGACTTGTTCTAATTTTCTTCTGTTTCAATTTTTAGTTTGCATATAACTGGTGATCTGTGCTGCAGTCAGCACCAGGTCTTGGTCTGACTGCTGATATGGAGCTTTTCTATTGTCTTTTTCCACACATGTAGTTGATTTTGTTTCTGTGTAGTCCACCTGGTGAGGTTCGCATGTACATATGTGTTTGTTAGAAAAGATATTTGCAATGAAGAAGTTGTTAGTATTGCAAAATTCTATCATGTAATCTCTGACATTATTTTTATCATGAAGGCTGTTTTTTCCAACTTCTGATCCATCTTTTTTGTTTCCAACTTTTGCACTCCAGTCACCAGTAATTATCAATACATCTTGATTGCATGTTTAATCAATTTCAGACCGTAGAAGCTGAGAAAAATCTTTAATCTCTTCATCTTTTACCTTGGTGATTGGTATGTAAATTTGAATAATAGACTTATTAACTGGCCTTCCTTGTATGTGTGTGGATATTATCCTGTCACTGACAGCATTGTACTTCAGGACAGATCTTGAAATGCTCTTTTTGATGATGAATGCAACACTATTCCTCTTCAATTGTTGTTTCCAGCATAGTAGACCATATGATTTTTGGAGTCAAAATAGCCAGTATTGGTCCATTTCAGCTCACTAATGCTTAGGACATCAGTGTCTATAGCTTGCATTTCATTTGTGATGATTTCAAGTCTTCCTAGAGTCATACTTTGTACATTCCATGTTCTGATTATTAATGGATATCTGCAGCTGTTTCTTCCCATTTTGAGTTGTGTCACATCAGCAAATGAAGATCTCAAAGGATTTTCTCCATCCATGTCACTAAGATTGACTCTACTTTGAGGAGTCAACTTTTCCTCAGTCGTCTTCTGAGTGCTTTCCAGGCTGGGAGGCTCATTTTCTGGCACTATATCTGACAATATTCTGCCACTATTCATAAGATTTTCCCTGGATAATTCTTTTCAGAAGTAGGTAGCTGGGTCCTTTTTCCTAGTCTGCCTTAGTCTGGAAGCCCACCTGAAACCTGTCTACCATGAGTGACACTGCTGGTACCTAAATACTAGTGGCATAGCTTTCAGTATCACAGCAACAAGCAAGCCTCCACTGACAGATAAGTAGGGGCTGCTCACTCTATCTTTATTCCTCCTATCAGCTAAGATAGTAACAATATGTATATTTCTGTTTTTTAATTAGGTTTTGTGGAATCTTTGAGTTCTATGAGTTAGACTAAGATATTCTGCTGCTAAAACTGAATGACAATTATCAATAAACAGTCTTCTCAATTTTATTTCTTTCCATAAATTTTTTGCTTAAACTTTAATACCTAATGCTGCCCACTGTAGCTAATGCTAATGCAAAGTTAGTGTTAAATTTTGCCCCAAAGTTTCACTGAAGTCTTGTAACATGCAAACTTCTTCCAGGCACCACTAAGTCTGAAATGCTTCTCAATTTCTATGTGGATAAATGAGCTGCAGTACAGGAAAGTGCTCTTGATAAAAGCACCTTCATTCTAAAGACACAGAAATGCAGACTCCCAGCATCTTCCTTTTGCCAACACTCAACCACACAGCTCTAGGGCAACTCACCGTTCTCCCGAAAGCCCAGTTCAGATGGAAGCCTTCAACAAATCCTCCAGGTGGAGACATGGACAAATTACCCAATAAGCAAGGTAAGCATGTACTTAGGCATCAACAAAGTTGTCCAAAGCAAAGACTCACAGATGCCAAGCAGACAGGGCACAAGGAAGAGTGAGCACTGGGGTGGAAATAACTGGATGGGAACTAAGTGAACCTAGTGCAAGCTCCAATGCATGAGAATGCGCCAGTAGAAAATAAACTTTATACGTGATCATGAAGGCATCCATGCACAAGGTTTAAGTTATGAATCCTCTATTGTTTCAACATTTTCATTGACAACTTTCTCTTACGTTCCTTTCCTATATAATTGAAACTCCTTATTTCGTGTATATACACTCACATCTGTAGTTCACATATCCCGTCTTGAATGCATGAGTAAGCAGAGGAGACACCACAGATTGTCAGTGTTTAGGGCCCTCACGTGCCTTAGTCCAACCCTGTCAGATGTAATCACTACCTTATTGGTGCATCCCATGGAAGAAGTGATTTCATTATTGTCTTAGGCTGAGTTTTCCAGAAAAGCAAAACCAGTAAAGTATATAAATATTTATATAACCAAAATGAAATCCAATGCTGTCAAGTTGATTCTGACTCATAGTGACCCTATAGGACAAGATAGAACTGCTCCATAGAGTTTCCAAGAAGCACCTGTTGTATTCAAACTGCCAACCTGTTTGTTAGCAGCTGTAGCACTTATCCACTATCCCACTTCACTTGGAAGTAGAGTCTAGAAAGTCTCAAGTTTGTAGGTCAAGATAGATGCCTGTACTGATTCACACAGTCACAGGGGATGGTGAGACCGAGATCAGTAGGTCTGCCAAGGCTCTTGTTCACTGGCTGCAGAGATGAGCAAATCCCAAGATTGGCAGGCCAGATGGCTAGCCCAAGTCCCAAGAACTAGAAATAGGATGAACAGGAGCCAGCTGTAGGATCCAGAGGGAATAAAAACTCACCAGTCTTATCAGAAAGTCCTCAAGGAAACACCCTTTCAACTGATTGGCTACACACAGCAGCTCTCATCAGGGAGATGGTCGCATTGTATCAAATCTTATCACGGAAGTGTCACAATATTGGGTGACCGAGAATCATGGCCCAGCCAAGCTGACAAGTGACCTTGATGAACACAATTATTTGTAAGATTTCTTCTACTTTAATTCTATGACAAGCCCTGGTGGTACAGTGGTTAACTGAAAGGTTGGTCGTTGAACCAGTTGTTCCCCAAGAGAAAAGCTTGAATTTCTGTTCCCTTAAAGATTTCAAAAGGAAATCTGATGGTTGTTAGGTAGATTCTGACTCATAGCAACTGTATAGGACAGAGTATAAGTGCACCACAGGGTTGCAAAGGCTGTAATTTTTATAGGAGCAGACTATCACATCTTTCTCTGGCAGCTGGGTTCAAACTGCCAACTTTTCACTTAACAGCCTAGCATTTAACTACTGAGCCACCAGGGCTCCTCCCATAAAGATTAAAACCAAACCCAATGCCCTCAAGTCGATTCTGAATCATGGCAAACCTGGTGGCATAGTGATTAAGTGCTGTGACTACTAACCAAAAGCTTGGCAGTACAGACTCGCCAGGTGCTCCTTGGAAACTCTATGGAGCAGCTCTACTCTGCCCTGTAGGGTCACTTGACAGCACAAAACAACTAAATCTATGATATCATAATCACATACACCATGCTGGCACTAAAAAGATTTTTTTTAAGGTCAAGAAACCAGTATGTGGCAGAGCCAGTATTTGAGTCTGGACCTGCTGGCTCAGTTTGTAGCTTATTAATCTCTCCTATATATAATGTTGTCTCTTCTACAGGACAAACTTCACGATCATTAACTACAAAACCCTCTCATCTACAATTTCCAATCTAACCAGACACCAAGTCTGTTTGCATGGAGGTATGAAACTTAACAGTCCAGAAAAAGGGCAACTCCAAGAACCTTCTGCAAATGGCCACAGTCACAGGCCACTTCATGCCTCATGTTGTGCCTTCCATTCTCAGCTAGCTGTGTGGGCCACTTACTAAAAAATGCTAACAGAAACCATTCTCATACCTATGCCCAAGGCCACTCAGCTACCCTCATCTAAAAAAAATCTACTTCAAGAGCTGGCAGCCCAAACACTTTCTGTTTACAAGAGTCCTGACTACCTTCCTAGGATCTCTTGGCAGCCCACAGATTTTTCAGAATAAGCCACCATCTACACTGTCAGTCCAAAAAAATGGCTCTAGTATCTAGAGAGCTAGCCAGCTGGGTTGTTGTCCAATGGAGTAAGAAAGTCTAAACACAGCACTTGTGTTCACTGGAATGTCCATTTTAGAACAAGTCACCATTCCTCACTGCTCTGTCATGTGATTTTCAGCGAGGACACCATTTGTGGAGATCATCTATATTGATTCCATTCTATTATACAGTTAATCCCTCACAACAAGCTTGTGATAGCCCATGGCCAGAAAGAGGGGTTTTGCAAAATGCCTAACTTCTTCAAATCCCAGAGTAGCTAAAAGCTACTGCAGCTCCGCATTCCCTGAGATGTCTTGTGAAAACATTCAGAAGCTTAGCAGAGTACTTAGTTTGTGAAAAGGTTCATCTCCCCAGCCAATGTCTGCAATAAAAAAAGCATTCAACATTTTGGGATTACAAGAGCAACAATTAAAGCAAAGCCTGAAAGCTGACCTCCTTCTGTTCAGAGGTCTGAGCTCTTGAGTGCTCGAGAAACTATTTTAGACTTAGGGGGCAATTTTTACATAAGCCCTGAACCTCTCTTTAGCAAACAAAGACTATGGAAAAATTCAGGGGCCTCCCTGGACTGGAGAGGAACGTAAACAGGGGAGGTGGGGGAAGAGGCAGCCCCATGATAGGTGGTATGGAGAGCGGATCCAAAGTCTCTCAAGATTTCCCCACAACGTCTTTCAGACTGAAGAGAGAAAGGCAAAGCTTTTCCACTCAATCCCTTCAGTCAGTTTATCGAGGACAGCACTTTAGAGAGTCTTTTTCACACACTCCTGTTGTAAGTTTGACTTGAAAGTATTCTTTAAGGTCTTGAAAGGAGAAAGCAAATTGAAGAAATAGTTTGAGATAGTGTGATGGGCGTGGGAGCTGCTCCAGGCCTTTAAAGCTTCAGCACATCATGTTAAAGAAAACCCTTTTGTAGTTGGTAATTCTCTAAGATGAATGTTGACAGTCTATCACACAATTTCAGAGCATATTGAAATGCTCCTAGAAAACGTATGTTGGCTTATCAAGTCAAACTGTTATTGCATGTGTTCAGTAATTAGGAAGAATATAGTAAGTTTCTCCCTGCTGCTTCTTGGCTCTGGAAGATGAGGACAAAGAATTATATTGTTTGTCAAACTTGTGGTTTTAGTATTCCTTTCTATAACTCATTCATGACACTTTTTATGATCCTAAATTGAGAAAATCCCTAGAATAACAAACATCTAGGTACACACAGTAGCAGCAAAATATAAATAGATGCATCTCTGCAAATCTGTACCAAAAAGTGATGTACATTTCCAGGGTACAACTGGGAAAAAAATATTCATCAGCATGGAGAATGGGGTACAATTGATGAAAGTTACAATAACAGTGTGGAAATAATTTTGCCTAGTTCCCCACTATGGCTAACATTGCATAAAATAGGAGTTCCAGAACACTTAACTGGGCTCTTCAGGAATCTATATATGGATCAAGAGGCAGTTATGGGAACACAAGGGAACAGTGTATGGTTTAAAGTCAGTAAAGGTGTACAACAGGGTTATATTCTTTCACCTAACTTTTCAACTTGTATGCTGAGCAAATAATCCAAGAAGGTGGATTATACGAAGAAGAGTGAGGCACTGGGATTGAAGGATGACTCCTTAACAACCTACATTACACAGATGATAACACTGTACTTACTAGAAGTGAAGAATATTTGAAACACTGATAAATATCAAGGACAACAGCCTTCAGTAAGGACTGAACCTCAACATCAAGAAAACAAAAATCTTCACAACTGGACCAGTAAGCAACACCGTCATAAATTGAGAAATGCCTGAGGTTGTCAAGGATTTCATTTTACTTGGGTCCACAATCAATGCCCACGGAAGCAGCAGTCAAGAAATCAAAAGATGCATTGCACCAGGAAAATACGCTGCAAAGAATCTCTTTAAAGTAATGAAAAGTAAAGATGTCACCTTGAAGACTAAATAAAGTACGCTTGACCCAAGCCATGGTGTTTTCAATCACATCATATGCATGCAAAAGCTGGGCAATGAACAACGAAGACAGAAGAATTGATGTCTTGGAGTTGCAATGTTGGAAAAGAACGTTGAACTTACCATGTATTGCCAAAAGAACAAACATATCTGTTCTGGAAGAAGTACAATCAGTGCTCCTTAGAAGCAGAGATGGCAGGACTGCATCTTACATACTTTGGACAAGTTGTCAGGAAGGATCAGTCCCCGGAGAAGGACATCATGTTTGGTGGAGTGTAGTATCAATGAAACAGAGCAAGACCCTCGATGAGACAGATTGACACAGTGCCCACAACAATGAGTTTAAGCATAAAAATGATTGTGGGCATGGTGCAAGATCTGGCAGTGTTTCCTTTTGTTGTGCACAGGGTCACTATGAGTTTGAACCAACTCAACAGCACCTAAAAACAACAACAAATTTCCCCTTCATGAGCAGAGCTGCTGAAATGCCAAACTCCAACTCTTCACTTTCTGTGTCAGGGGTCCTTAAATCGTGTTTCCAAGAAGCTGTGGTAATACTCTTTGTCTTCTGAATCTCTCCATGCACTAGACCTCAGTCCTACAACCAAGGCTGCTCACCCCACTTGGCATGACCATCCTGACGGGCAGCTAGCACAGCCAATGTTTTACCATAGTAGAGGCAAAGTCCTCCTTTCATCTTAGGTAAGCATTATTCCTAAGCCTTAGGGTCCAGCAACTCGAGCTGTTTCCCACGTCACCTCTATTGACACAATTTGTTAATTTCATTTATCTCTCTTCTTTTGGTTTTCACTTTATAGGGCTTAATATGTGTGTAACAAAACTTATGGCATTTCAAGATTTTTTACATGTACAGTTCTATGACATTATCTCTATCATGCAGTTCAACCATCACCATTATGTATTTCCAAATGTTTCCATCACCTTAACAGAACGTCACCATCCCCAAAGCAATGAGTCTTCTTTCACTCTCCTTCCCACTGACCCTGGTAATCCTAATAAACTTTGATCATCAAACACTTGCCTATTCATTCTGCATCACAGCTTCCTTCTCCAGAGAAGACTAACTGGGACTGGGGTGAGTGATGAGGTGAACTGTTCTACTTACAGTCAGCTCCAGTCTGGACCCAGTCATTCTCTGCTCAAAGAAACCTCTTTCCCTCCAGTCTATTGCTTAGGAGTACAAGGACTTTCAATGCCAATCTTTCTTCCATAAACCCAATAACTTTCCCATGAGGCTGTATTTTTCCCATAAAGCTAAATAACCTTCTCTAAGCTTGCTCGGTTCACTCTGAAATTGTCACCACATTTTAATTTGCAAGAACACATAGCTCAATCTTCCACTCCAGTATTCTCTGTCCAATGGAAATAGTAATAGAACAAGTATTACCTTCATCTTCATTTGAAAGATGAGAAAACCAAAGATATGAGCATCAGCTATTTGACAGCTAGCTAAAATGGTGTAAGTAGGCCAAGAACCCAAAATTTTAGATCAGTTTGAAATGATTTCCCTTATATTCTAACATTTATGAAAGTAACAGTCAAGGGCTAAGTTCTTAACTGAACAGCAGCAGCAACAACAACAACAATTGAAATGTATATTGTCTGCCTAATTATTCTCTATGAAGACAATATTGGGTTACTCTCATACTAAGAAAAATGTGAAAGAATTTTGATTTTTAAAAATTATTTACAGGGATTATTTATTTGAGTTTATAGTTGTTATGTTTTGAATTATTCCCCCTCCAAAATATGCATTAAAATCCTAACTTCTATATCTGTAAACATGACCCTATTTGGAAATAGTGGGTTTTCTATTGTTATATAAATGAGGTCTTACCTGTGTAGAACAAAAAACCATATTCACTGCCACTGAGTTGATTCCAACTCATAGCAAACCTACAGACAGAGTAGAACTGCTCCATAGAATTTCCAAGGAGCACCTGGTGGATTTGAACTGTCAAACTTCTGGATAGCAGCCATAGCACTTAACCGCCACACCAACAGGGTTTCCACCAGTGTAGAGTGAGTCCTAAAACTAATCACTGCTGAGTTATTGACACAGACACACAAGGGGGAAGAGGAAGACAGGTGTTGGAGATAGATGCATCTGCAAGCCTAGGAATGCTGAGGATCCCTGACAGCTACTAGAAGCTGAAACAGAGAAAGACCTTCCTGTAGACGAGGCTCTGAATTTGGATTTCTAGCATCCTGAGTTGTAAGAAAACAAACTTCTATTCTCTAAAGTCACCCACTTGTGGTGCTTCTGTCATAACAGCACTAGGTAACTAAGACAACAGTCTTAACATTTTCAGTTTCTACAGAAACTGTTTAGAAACCATCCTAATGACAAGTTAAGCCTTTTTTGGCAGTCACTGTGTGATTGGATAACAACAAAACTACAGGAAGACTGACCTTTACTGAACCATCCTAAAAGTTTGCTTGTAGATCTCAAAGCCAGATACTGCCTACAAAAGTAACTCATCTACTTAGAAGTCATCACTGATTTTATTTTCTAACACAGCTGAACTGAACCTATTGCCATAAAGTTGATTCCAACTGAACTGGATTTTCAAAGTATATCTTGTGTATTCGAACTGCTGACCTTTTTTTGGTTGGCAGCCTAATGGTTAACGATTACACTACCAGAGCTTCCTTTCTAACATAAACTGACTTAATTTGTCTTTTGTCTTTTCAAGAACATTCCACGTGGCCTCAGATACAAGCAGCAACACTTGTTCTCCACTGTTCAATTCGGGCCCTCTAAGTTGACCCAGTCATATTCTTTGCTGCTTCTGCTCCTATTACCGTTGTTCCTACCAAGATGACTGTTAAATTCTCTCTCATATTTAATCTTCTCTATTTCTGCATCTTTTCTGTCCTAGCTCAAGTCTTCTTTCCTCTGCTATATTCATCTCACTCTTAACAGCTATTATGGACTTTTTTTCTACTAAAAAAAGTAAGAATTAGGCAAAGAATGTTATTTTAGTATCTATTGTAGGCCAGATATATGGTGGAGAACTAGAAAGCCAAAGTCTGCCTTGGGAGGGGAAAAGACTTCATGCAAACAATCACCTAGAAACAATCTATTATAATCATGAGAAGTGCTAAAACGACCTTCCTCAGTCCAGGGAATAAGGGAAGGCTTATAGGGTCTTTATGAGTTGTAATAAACACCACAGGAATGGGTTTTGTTTTATTAATTTTTATTAATTTTCCTCCAAAACTGTTAACTT
Source organism: Heterohyrax brucei (assembly GCA_028571685.1). Taxonomy (NCBI): domain Eukaryota; kingdom Metazoa; phylum Chordata; class Mammalia; order Hyracoidea; family Procaviidae; genus Heterohyrax; species Heterohyrax brucei. Next base: position 67,997,351 of record CM053158.1, read on the forward strand.
CAAGAATGCATGAGGCTTGAGGAGAAGGCTTGTGTGAGGAATTACCTGAGCCTGTCTCAGGAATAGCAAGAGTATGTGTAAAGGTAATGGCATAAGAAAGCCCATGGATTTTTCTAGAACTGAAATATGAAACAAGGCCAAAGGATCCAGGGGCATCAATGTGGGGAGACACTCAAGGTGACACTAAACAGTAAGCCATGGAAACCACTAGAGGAAATCTTGCATGGGTATGTTAAGAATTTTGGACTACATCCTCAGTGAACAGAAAGTCAATAAAGTGTTCTAAAATTATCCTTCTGGACACAGTCTGGAGAAATGATTAGAATTAATGAATAACATCAGTAGGATCCAAAGGCTTATTGGATTTAGAACAAGGGGATAGAGGGAGCCAAGGTTAATTTCTAAGTGTTTTAGTTATCTAGCGCTGCTATAACAGAAAATACTACAGATGGATAGCTTTAACGAAGGAAAATTTATTTCCTCACAATAAAGTAAGCTAAAAGTCCAAATTCAGGGCATCAGCTCCAGAGGAAGGCTTTCTCAGCACTGGAGGAAAGTCCTTGTCATCAACCTTCCCCTGGACTGAAAGCCTCTCAGACACAAGAACCTGTAATCCAAAGGACAGAATCTGCTTCTTGTGCTTCTTTCTTGGTGGTATGAGGGCCTGAACTCTGTGCTTGCTTCTGCTTCATCTCTCAAGAGACTACCTCAAGACACAACAAAGGCTTATAGATTAAGTCCTACACAACTGCTGCACATTCTCCCTCATTAACATCATAAATGCAGGATTTACAACACATGGGAAAAAAATGACACAGTTCTGGGAATCATGACCCAGCCAAACTGATACACGTTTTTGGGGGAACACAATTTAATCCACAATACTAAGTTTCTATCATGAGCTAGTAGAGTAAATGGTGCCATTTCTCTGAGAAAGGGGCAACTAGACAGAAAGAAGTTGGGGCGGAGAAATGAGGGAAGTGTGAGTTTTATTTTGGATGTGTTGAATGTGACATGACTGTGAGGCATACCAAAGCTGTCAGGTAAAGAGCTGGACAGTCGAGACCAGAATCTGGCAGATCAGAGCTGGAAATACCCTACATTGATAGATAGCTGACGCAATGGGAGGTAATAAGACTGGCCCCTTTTCTGATTTTCGTAACTCAGAGAGGTCATATAACATGATGCTGTCCCTGGTTATGCTCTGTCAGTGTTTCCTTGAACATGTCTATATATTCAATGTCTTCATTGTTCATCACAGCATCTAAGGTACTGGGCAATGTTTAAACAGTCTCACAAAGTACTTGCATAATGACACACAAGTAAGTTTGACATAACAACAATGTTAAATAATTGTACTCGTACATACTCATATGCTATATTATGTGCCAGGCACAATTCTAAACACTGCATTATTTAGCTAATTTGATACTGATAAAACATCACAAGTTGTTGCTATTAGTAGGTGCTTTCTCATGCTGACCTTCCTCACAATTCTTGTTATACTTCATCCCGTTGTTATGGTCACAACATCAATCTGTTTTGCTAAAGTTCTTCCTCTTTTTCACTGACCCTCTACCTTACCAAGAATAATATCTTTCTCCAGGGACTTGTCCCTCTTAATAATACATCCAAACTGCATGAGACAAAGTCTCACCATCTTCATTTTTAAGGAGCATTTTGGCTATACTTCTTCCCAGAAAGATTTGTTCTTTCTTCCGGCAGTCCACAGTGTATTCAATACTCTTCAAAAAATGCAGTTCAAAAGCAACAATTCTTCTTCAGTCTTCGTTATTCATTGCCCAGCTTTCAAACACATATGACTAGATGGAAAATACCAAGGCTAGAGTCAGCACAACTTAATGTGTGATGTCTTTGCTTGATAACACTTGAAAGAGGTCCTTTGTGGTAGATTTCATGATTACTTCTTCTGTGGGTGTTGCAGTGAATCCAAGTAAATTGCAGTGTTTGACAACTTCAGTCTTTTCTCTATCACATTGCTGCATATCACTGTTTTCTTTCTTTAAATTGAGTTATAATCCATACCGCTGACCAAAGTCTTTGATTTTTATCAGTAAGTGCTAGTCTCCTCTTCTGCTTTCAGCAAGCACATTTGTGTTATTTGCATATCACAGGTTGTCAATCAGTCTTCAACAAATCCTGATGCCACACTCATATGCGTATAGTCTAGCATCTCAGATTATTTGCTCAGTGTACAGACTAAGTATGGTAATAGAGTGCAATCCTGACACACACTTTTCTTGATTTTAAACAATGTAGTATCCCTTGCTTTGTTCAACCAACTGCTGCCTGGCTTATGACAGGTTCCACATAGTCGCAATTAAGTGTTCTGGAATTGTCATTCTTCACCACATTATCCATAAGTTTTTATGATCCAAACAATAAAACGACTTTGCATAGTCATAAAACACAGGTAAACATCTTTCTGGTATTCTCTGCTTTTAGCTAAGATTCATCTGACATCAGCAGTGATACCCTCTGTTTTATGTCTTCTTCTGAATCTGTCTTGAATTTCTGGCACTTCTTTCTCACGTACTGCTGCAATTGCTTTTGAATAATCTTCAGCAAAATTTTTTGTGTCTGTGATATTAATGATACTGTTTGATAATTTCTGCATTTTGTTGGATCACCTTTCTTTGGAATGGGCAAAGATAAATATCTCTTACAGTTGGTTGGTCAGTAACTATCTTATAAATTCCTTGCATAGATAAACAAGTGCTTCCAGTATTGCATCCATTTGTTTAAATATCTCAATTGGTATTCTGTCAACTCCTGGAGACTTGCTTTTCTCCAGTACCTTCAATGTAGCTTGGACTTAATCTTTCAATACCATCTGCTTTTGATCATATGCTATTGCTTTAAATGTGTATCAACCAGTTCTTTTAGTATAGTAACTTTGTGTATTCCTTTCATCTTTTTTGATTGCTTCCTGTGTTGTTCACTGTTTTGTCCACTGGAAAAAAAAAAGCAAAAACATTGTGGTTGAATTGATTTTGACTCATAGCTACCCTATAGGACAAAGTAGAACTGTCCCATAGGGTTTCCAAGGAGTGGCTGGTGAATTTGAATTGACATTTAACCACTGTGCCACCAGGGCTCCATTTTGTCCATGGAGTCCTTCAATATTGGAACTTGGGGCTTGAATTTATTTTTTAAGTTTTTTCAGCCCTAGAAATGTGCGTGCTCTTCTCTTTTGGTTTTCTAAACCCAGATCTTTGCACAATTCATTATAATACTTTGTCTTCTTAAGCCACTCTTTGAAATCTTCCGTTCAGCTCTGTCTTGGGCTGGGTTCTATAGAGAAACAAAACCAGTAAAGCATACATACATATATATATACATATATGTATGTATGTATATGTACATATATATACACATATACATACACACGTATGTGTAAGCCGATTCAAAACCACTGACATCAAGTTGATTCTGACTCATAGCAATGTTACAGGACAGAGTAGAACCATCCCACAGAGTTTCCAATGAGTTCCTGGTGGATTCAAACTGCTGATCTTTGTTTAGCAGTCATAGCACTAACCATTATGCAGAGGGGAGTTTCCACATGCGTGCGTGCGTGTGTGTGTGTGTGTGTGTGTGTGTGTACAGAGAGAAAGAGATTTATATCAAGGAAATTGCTCACTCAGTTGTACAGGCTGGAATATCCAAAGTCTATAATACAGGATAGAAGCTTCTACTGATTCACAAAGCCAAAGGGGCTGGTGAACCCAAGATTGCCAGGTCAGAGAGTAGGACTCAGGCTAACAGGCTGTAAAGATCAATGAGTCTCCACCCTGGTAGGCCAAGAGCACAGGAAAGCTGTTAGCTCAAGTTTCAAGCCCTGGAAGTCAGACTAACAGGAGCCAGCTGCACTGTCTAGAATGTGCAAAAGTCCAGAAGATTTGCCAGAATATCCACTTATATTCAATAAAGCCCACACACTCAAGGAAATCCCACTCACAGCAGATCTTATCATGGAGGTGAATAAATATCAAATCTCATCATGGAAGTGATCACAACATCATGCAACTTTCAAACCATTAAAAATCATCGCTAGGGGCGGAGTCAAGATGGCAGACTAAGCACACGTCTCCTTATATCCCTCTGGAAACCAAGACCTGAACTGACAATCAAATGGAGCCTTCTGATCACCTAATCAGCCTCAGGACACGACACAGAGCTGTCAATTGGGACTTCATACCACTCAGCGAGAAACATCCTGTCTTTCGCTGACTCCCGCTCCTGGTTAGCCCCGGCTCTGACTGACGGAAGGTAAACGCACCAGTTTGACTTTTTTTTTCCTCTGTCTCAGCTGGCAGGTGGAGCTGGGTCTTGCCTGGCGGCTGGACTCAGGCGCGCTGCTGGGGGGATAGGCAGGCAAAATTCCCGTATTCTGAGAGCTAGGCTCAGGACTCTGTTAATCTAGACACTTTGAGCCTTTCATTTTGTAGCTGCCTCAACGGGGTTTGTGCGGAACTTCACAATCAGTATGCAGGACGCCATGTTGGTACCAAGATTTTAGCGGGACCCCGTTCTTAGCCTGGGAGCCAGCGCCTCCAAATGGGACAGCGCTTCTCCGACAGAAAAGTAGTGATTTTGCAAAGTGCTGCCTACGTTGGGGGCCCTGCAACAGAAGCAAAGAAATCACTACCTCTCGGCACCTTTAGCCTCTCTGTCTGCTGCCTGTGTGGAGGACACCTTCTTGGATACGGTGGCCGCAACTGGCCCTGATTCTCAGCTTCGGAGCCAGAGCCTGCCCACAGGAGAGCGCTTTTCTATCACAAAACCAGTACTCAATGCAGTGTTGGCTAAGGCTAGGCCCTGTCAGCAGAGGCCACCAGGGCAGTAACATTGCTGTATTCTGAACTAGTTTGTTATCATCTGAGGTTTGATATAGTGGCATTTACTTTGTCAGATGAGAAGAGGGACCTCTACACCTGAAAACCTAACTGACTTGTGAACTGGGCGGATACCTTTCGCTTCATTTACATTTGAAGACAGCCTGGAGAAACATTTGCAATCCATCCTCACAGTACCTCTTCCAGCCTCTATATACTCACATGGGACCCAAAAAGCAACAGACAATTGTGGCATACAAGCAATCACTCATGGCTTCAGAAGGCTCCCAAGCAAAGCAACCAAGAAGTTTTCCAGATGAAGAAACTTTTATGAAAGCATCAGGAAGTGAATACAAATTGATTATATACAGAGCCCTTCTAGACTTTATACAAAATGCAGCAGAACAAAATGAAAAATTAAGCAAGTTGTTCGATCTGATGGAACACCAGTACTCTGAAATCTAACAGATCAAGAACAAAATCAAAGACATAGAAACTTGCATGCAAACCCAAGAAAACAGAATGGAACAAATGGACAAAAGAATTTCTGACTTGGAAGACAGAGCTACTGATGCCAACGTCTATGAGCAGAAATCAGAAAAAAGAAACAAGAAAAATGAAGAAACATTAAGAAGCATGTGGGATTCTATTAAGAGGAAAAACCTTCAATTAATTGGAGTCCCTGAACAGGGTGAGACATCTGAGAACACAGAGAGTATTGTTGCTGAGCTGCTGAAAGAAAACCTCCCAGAAATCATGAAGGAAGAGAATATAGACATCTCAGAGGCATATCGTATGCCACCCAATATAGATCTAAAAGGAAAGACTCCAAGACATATTATACTCAAGCTTAGCAAAATGAAAAATAAGCAGCACCTCTTAAAGGCAGCAAGACTCAAGGCAAAGCTAACATTGAGAGGGAAACCCTGTAGGCTCTCTTCAGATTTCTCAGCAGAAACCATGCTGGCACGGAGACAGTGGTATGACACATTCAAAGTCTTGAAGGAGAAGAACTTCCAACCAAGAATTATATATCCTGCAAAACTATCTTTCAAATACAAAAATGAAATTAAGACATTCCCAGATAAACACAAACTCAGAGACTTTGTTAAAACCAAACCCAAACTACAAGAAATATTGAAAGAAGTTCTTGGTTTTGGCTTAGAAGAACAAAACCACTAACTTTATATTTTAGAACGACACACTAGTCAATACTCTGCTCATTTTGGGAAGGCTCCAAAGTAAATTACAGCTTTGATTTGGAAAGAAGCAATCCAGTGATCATCATGAAAACTATGATGTCATCATAATAAAAAGAGGGATGTACTACAGTCGTTACAGTCCTTCCAGATGGAGAGGAAGATGACAAGACTGGTAGTAATTAAAATTGGGTTTATAAATAGTTTATTAAGGGGGTTCATAGGGGTAGCTGTAAAGCACAACAAAGATGTATCATACCATTTCAAGAAATGTAACACACGAGTCTCAACAACTATAAAACCAGCTCTGAAAAGGGTGAAAAATCAACTCACAAAAAAGAGTGTCCAAGAATAGAGTAATAAGAACAACAGAGATACCATCAACATAAAAATAAACCTATCACAATGGCAGCAGTGAACACATACCTATCCATAATTACATTGAATGTGAATGGATTGAAAGCTCCAGTAAAGAGACACCGAGTGTCATCTTGGATCAAAAGACACGACCCATCCATATGTTGTCTACAAGAACTCACTTGAGACCTAAAGACAGGAACAAACTGAAAATTAAAGGATGGAAGAATATATATCAAGCTAACAATGAACAAAGAAGAGCAGGGGTGGCAATTCTAATCTCAGACAAAATCAATTTTAATGTCAAATCCACCATTGTGGACAAAGATGGACACTATTTATTGCTGAAAGGTTCAGGACACAGTCAAGACTTAACTATATTAAATATTTATGCACCTAATGTCAGAGCACCTAAATATGTCAAAGAAACACTGACTATGCTCAAAAGAGAGTTATATGACTTCACAATAATAGTGGGAGACTTTAACACTCCACTCTCATCACTAGACAGATCATCCAGAAAAAAGCTCAGTAAAGATACAGAAGACCTCATTGACACAATTAACCAACTAAACCTCATTGATATATACAGAACTTTCCACCCCTCAGCAGACAACTACACTTTCTTCTCCAGTGCACATGGAACATTCTCCAGAATTGACCATGTGATAGGCCATAATGCAATGCTCAACAAAATCCATACCACTGAATTACTGCAAAGCATCTTCTCAGATCATAAAGCCATAAAAGTTGAAATCAACAGCAGAAAAAACATACATAGAAAGTGGAACTCTTGGAAACTGAACAACATCTTGCTCAAAAAAATATGGGTTATAGAGGAAATCAAGGATTAATTAAAGAAATTCATGGATTCCAATGAGAATGAAAACACTTCCTACCAGAACCTATGGGATACAGCCAAAGCAGTGCTCAGAGGTCTGTTTATCTCCATAAATGCACACATCTGGAAGGAAGAAAGAAACCAAATCAAGGAACTAACTCTACAGCTTGAACAAGTAGAAAGAGAACAACAGAGGAACCCCTCGGGCACCAGAAGAAATGAGATCATAAAGATTAGAGCAGAGCTAAATGAATTAGAGAATAGAAAAACAATTGAAAAAATTGAAAAGACCAAAAGCTAGTTTTTTGAAAAGATCAACAAAATTGATAAACCACTGGCTAAACTTACTAAAGAAAAGCAGGAAAGGAAACAAATAATCCAAATTAGAAATGAGAGGGGAGTTGTCACCACAGATAGAACAGAAATCAAAAATATCATAACAGAATACTGTGAAAGACTGTACTCTAACAAATTTGAAAACCTAGGGGAAATGGACCAATTCCTTGACTCATACCACCTACCCAAATTATCACAACATGAAGCAGAACAACTTAATAAACCCATCACAAAGGAAGAGATTGAAAAGATCATCAAAACACTGCCAACCAAAAAAAGTCCGGGCCCAGATGGCTTCACAGCAGAATTCTACCAAGCATCTAGAGAAGAGTTATCCCCAATACTACTGAGACTATTTCACAGTACAGAAAGGGATGGAGTACTCCCAAACTCATTCTATGAAGCCAGCATAACCCTGATACCTAAGCCAGGGAAAGATCCAACAAAGACAGAGAACTACAGACCGATATCACTCAAGAACCTAGATGCAAAAATCTTCAACAAAATTCTTCCAACAGAATACAACAACATATCAAGAAAATAATCCATCCTAACCAAGTGGGATTCATACCAGGGATGCAAGGCTGGTTCAACATCAGGAAAACAATTAACGTGATTAACCACATAAATAACACAAAAGACAGAGATCACCTGATTTTGTCCATTAATGCTGAAAAGACATTTGATAAAGTCCAACACCCATTCATGCTAAAAACTCTTAGCAAAAAGGGCATAGACGGCAAATTCCTCAACACAATAAGAGCCATTTATACAAAGCCAATTGCCCACATCATCCTGAATGGAGAGAGACTGAAAGACTTTCCCTTGAGATGAGGAAATAGACAAGGATGCCCACTGTCACCTCTCCTATTCAACATTGTGCTAGAAGTTCTAGCCAGAGCAATTAGACAAGACGAAGAAATAAAGGGCATCTGCATCAGCAAAGAGGAAGTTAAAATCTCCCTGTACGCAGATGATATGATTGTATATGCAGAGAACCCCAAGAAATCTATAAGTAAGCTACTCAAACTGATAGGAGAGTTTTGGAAAGTCTCAGGACACAAGATAAACATAAGTAAATCAGTAGGATTCCTTTATACCAACAACGAGACTGTTAAAGAGGAAATTATCAAATCTATACCATTTATGATAGCCCCTAAGAAGATAAAGTTCCTAGGAATTAATCTAACCAGAGAAATAACAGACCTTTACAAAGAGAACTACAAGCCCTTACTACAAGAGACGAAGAGAGACTTAGATAAATGGAAAAACCTACCCTGCTCATGGATAGGAAGAGTTAACATTGTGAAAATGTCTATTTTACCCAAAGCAATTTATTTATATAATGCAATCCCAATACAAGTTCCAGCATCACTTTTTAATGAGATGGAGAAACAAATCACCAATTTTGTTTGGAAAGGGAAGAAGCCCCAGATAAGTAAGGTACTAGTAAAGAAGAAGAACACACTGGGAGGCCTCTCATTACCTGACCTTAGAACATACTACACTGCCACAGTGGTCAAAACAGCCTGGTACTGGTAGAAGAACAGACAGATGCATCAATGGAACAGAACTGAGATCCCAGAGATGACATCATCTGCCTATGAACAGTTGATATTCGACAAAGGCCCTAAGACATTAAACTGGGGTAAAAAACAGTATCTTCAACAAATGGTGCTGGCAAAATTGGTTATCCATCTACAATAAACTGAATCAAGATTCATATCTTACACCTTATACAAAAACCAACTCTAACTGGATAAAAGACCTAACTATCAAACCCAAAACGATAAAGCTCATCCAAGAAAAGGAACAACAATGGAAGTTTTAATACACAATGAGGACAGACTCTAAAATCTGTCAAAGAAACCTCAATGAACAGAAGAGAAAATAGATGAATGGGAACTATTAAGAATCAACACTTTTGCTCATCCAAAGACTTTATTAATAGAATTAAAAGAATACCCACAGAGTGGTAGAAAATATTTGGCAACTCTATGTCAGATAGACGCCTGATCTCCACAATCTATAAGATACTACAAAATATCAATAAGAAGAAGATAAACCATCTAATTAAGCGATGGGCAAAGGAGATGGACAGACACTTCACTAAAGAGGATATCCAGGCAGCCAAAAAACACATGCGGACATGTTCATGATCTTTAGTTATTAAAGAAATTCAAATCAAGACAACAATGAGATACCATCTCACCCCAACAAGATTGGCCATGATCCAGAAAACACAAAACAACAAATGCTGGAGAGGCTGTGGAGAAAGTGGAACCCTCCTACACTGTTGATGGGGTTGCAAAATGGTCCAGCCTCTTTGGAAGGCAATCTGGTGCTTCCTTAAAAAAACGGATATCGATATACCATTTGACCCAGTAATTCCACTACTTGGAATATATCCAACAGATTCAAGGCCTTTCACACCAACGGACACATGCACCAGAATGTTTACCGCAGCACAGTCCACGATAGCAAAAAGATGAAATCAACCCAGATGCCAAACAATAGAAGAATGGATAGGTAAACTATGGTACATATACTCAATGGAGCACTACGCAATGATAAAGAATAATGATGATTCCAGGAAACATCTCCTAACCTGGTTTCAACTGGAAGACATTATGTTGAGTGAAAGTAGTCAGCGACAAAGGGACAAATACTGTATGAGACCTCTACGATAAGACCTCAAAAACAGACTTGTGTATAGAAGAAAAGACTCTTTGACAGCTGCACGGGAGGGAAGGGAGGGAGGGGGAGGGGGAGGGTTTAGTTTAGATAGTTACTAGAAATTTAGTTGGGAGATAGTGGTGACAGCACACATTAGAAACAAGAACAACATTAAGTGGACTTCAGCATAACTTGAGTACTCCTTCCATCTTAACTCAATACTACAAGGATACAGTAGCTGGGGCGGGGGTGGGGGACCATGCTCTTAGGCGAATTCCAGACCAATTGGCACAACTAGCATTTTGCTAAGAGAGCTCTCTGCACCCCACGTTGGTGAGTGGCGTCTGGGGTCTTAAAAGCTGCCAAGCTGCCATCCGGGGACACAGCAAATCGTCCCAACTCAGCAGGAACGGATGCTCACCGAGGACCAAAATGACATGCAGTAAAGACAACCAAGAATACAGAGAGACCCACAAGAGTGGGTCCGTACATCGACTTTGGACTGGAAGAACCGGATGGTGCCCGGCCACCACCAGTGATAGCCACGATGGAGCTCACAGAGAGGAGTCTCACTGGCAACATAAGAATAAAAAGAGGTGCATCATGAGATCTCCACTAAAAGATCTCAAATGATGGTCCAGCGGTTTTGGGGTTCCTCTGAGAGCATGGCCCCCGGCCCCGATGCTGCCCTTTCCCGTAAATTATAACAAAGGTCCACTCTTTGGATAGGAATGGATTGGACTTGGCAATGCAGAGTGACCATGTATTGGAAGCACTTTGTGGTTCTATACATCTATAGGATATCATCTTGTTACCCTCTGGCTGGAGGAAGGGAAGTGGACAGAGAGGAGGGGAAAGGAGGCTGTTGGGAGGATGACACATGTATGGAGCAGAGAGGAATAGTGTGTAGTCACCGGACAGGGAGAGCAGTGGAAGCTGCATATAGGTGGGCATGTAAATTTATATGTGAATGTACATTTTCACTCAGTTATGTTAAATAAAAATAAAAATTAAAAAAAAAAAAAGAATCATGGCTCAACCAACTTGACACACAACATTAACCACCATAAACACTTTTACTTCATTATTTCTTCCATTTGCTTTAGCTGTTTTACATTGAAGACCAAGTTTCAGAGTATGTTCTGACATCCGTTTTGGTCTTTCTTTCCTGTCTTTTTAATGACCTTTTGCTTTCTTCATGCATGACATCCTTGATGTCACTGCACAACTTGTCTGTTCTTCATTTACTAGAGTTCAATGTGTCAAATCTATTCTTGAGATGGTCTCTAAATTTATGCAGATGGATATGTTTCCTTTTATAGGTATCTCCGTTGCAGCAATTAGAACAAAATATACTAAGACGCTTTTCCCTTTGTGCTTTATTTGACTATGGTCTATAGTGTACCGCCTATATAAAGCTTTCCTAAACAAATCATTCTATTTTGATAAAATTCACTGAGACCTTTTATTTACAGCCTGTGTTAATAGTAATCAGCATAAGGCCAGTTCCCATAATGAGAAGAAAACTCACTGCTTTTGTTTCCCACTTCCCATTTTCTGTCTCTCTGATTCTAACCACCTGGAGCTATGTCTTTACAAAAGAACTAGCTGCATAGCCCTCTCACACTGCTGCTAAGAAGGGGAGACAGCAAGATTACAGAGGAAGCTGTAGTAATTTTACTCTCCTTTTCCTACTAGCCCCAAAGTAAGTTCTTTTCTTTTTTCATCGAAGTCTGGTCTGAGGAATTAATTTTTACTAATGTAAATGACTAACCAAATTTTAAGCGTAAGAATAGACCTGATTAAGCTCTCATCTCCATTTCACGTGTCAGCCATGGTACAACTCCTTGATTTTCTTTCTAAATCTTAGTTTTCTTTCTAAATCTCCTCTATTCACTATTTCAGTGATGGTCTCACAGCTTTCTTAGTCTTCTGGCATTCTCTTCCAATCATGCTTTTAACAGGCAGCCACCCATAAATGTTGCTGTTGAACTCTTGAATCGTAGTTAACCCAAAAATCTAATCTTAATGTGCAGTGGTAGATTTTTGAATGTTTTTAGCAGACAAGGAAAGAGAATGAATCTTCCAATACTATTGCAAGTAACATTTTGCAGAGATTTCAGTTTGCTCATTCAAAAGTTCCTCAAATGTGAATTTTCCCATTTGCGTTTTGGTAAACCTAGACCAGAGCCCAACCTCCACCCCAGCACTCCTGTTAGAGGGACCCAGACAGGCTACAAAGGGAAATGTGCTTCTTCGGGTCAAGGACTGGCTCATGGCTTTGGTTCAGGTTATTAGATGTTTAGAAGTACAAGCTGCTCTACACCAAGGCACTTAGAATGTTGGGCCACTGTGCCCCCAAAGGGGTACTGTGAAACTTGAAACTCAGAAGCTGGAAATTGACGCACCCAGGTATTTGAGAAACATAGGCAAATGAGAAATTGTATGCAGAAAGTTTGAAGCAACACACAAATTTTCTAGTGTAGATTTTGATTGTATAATTACAGTCAGGTAGCAAATATTTGGGGTCATAACTGAGGGGTCAGCCTGGTGGTTACCTAGGCGGTCTTCCATAGGATAGACTTTGTATACTCTCCACTGAGCCACCAGGAACTTTCATAGAAGCTTACATATATTAAACCAAAAATGTGTATTCATGATTAATTCATTAGTGTGCTAACTTCCTTTAATACTTATTATTCTCATAAAAACATTGCATTGAGAAAAATTTAGAAAATAACTAAAACTATGAAAAAGAAAGTAAACATCCACTCCCACTACCCAGAGAGAAGCACATTTTATTTTTATTCAGGCTTTTATCTCTGCTATTACATATCATTGAATAAGAGTATTTATAGTATGTGAACAATTTTGCCTCTAGCATATTTTCACTTTAAATTATATCACAAGTTTAATGAATGAAATACTCTTTAAAAATATTTTTAAATACAATTAATTTTTATTACCAAAATAGTAAGTGATCACTGTAGGAAAATGTAAAATGTCAAAGAAAGTGTAAAGGAGAAAACTAAAATCATTTGTTCTTCCTCTTTTGCCACTAAAGATAGCTGGTTCAGAGTTTTGTACATTTCTTACAGTATTCTATACCACTAAAATCATATTGATAATGATAGCTAACATGTATTGAGAATTTACACTACCTAGTAACTTGATATGTATAAAATTTAATCTTGGCAACAACCAAGTTGGATGTTATTAATTCTTGTTTCACAGACTAGGAAAGTGGTTTTTGGAGAAGTCAGTTAGGTAAAATTATACAACTAGTTAATTGTTGAAGCAAAAACTCACACTCTGGCTTCCCAGTTTCCAAACCTTTTTCCTAACCACAGTTGTGTATGTTTGTGTGTAATAGTGAGTTCATGGCATACATCTTTAATGCTCTTGAAAAATTTAATGTCATTGTTTGGAGAGCCTATATTTTATCTAATTATCTTACTATTGTTTCATATTTGTTATTTACAGTATTCCATTTTGTAAAAACTAAGTTCAGTCTTACGTAATAATGTTAATAATTTTATATAATTCCAGACTTTTCCATGTGGAAGTTATTTTGTTTTGTTTTGTTTTGTTTTTTTAATAATTTTACTGTGCTTTAAGTGAAAGTTTACAATCCGAGTCAATTTGTCATACAAAAATTTGCACACACACTGCTCAGGAACTCTAGTGGCTCTCCCCACTCTATGACAGCTCACTCCTCCTTTCCACCCTGTATTTCCTGTGTCCATTCAGCCAGAGCCCATCCCCCTCAACCCTCTCATCTTGCTTATGGGCAGGAGCTACCCAGTAAGACCTACCCCTAAATCTTTTTTTTTTTAACTCATCAAGCTATCTTTGTTAGTATTATTATATAGTATTATATTATATATATTAGTATTATTATATGCTACTATATTATAAATACTAATATTATAACTTTGAACACAGAGTTTCCCATTTTTAGGTAATTTTTGAGAGGTTTCCAGAAATTTAATTATTTAATTACAATAGTATGCATTTTCTTAATTATCTTGACACCAGTTGCCATCAAATCAGTTGTGACTCGTGGCAACCCAGTATGTGTCAGGGTGCAACTGCGCACCACAGCTATCCCTAAATCTTGATGCCTTTGTAAATTACAGTATTTTAATTACAGATCTGACCTACAGGGTCGCTGTGAGTCAGAAGAGACTCACCGGAAGCTAACAACCACAATGGTTCATTGCTAGCGTACGTGCAGAAGGAGCTCTGGTGGCACTGAGGTTAAGAACTAAGCTGCTAACCGAAAGACCAGCAGTTTACAGCCACCACCTGCCCCTTGGAAACCCTACGGGGCAGTTCCATTCAGTTCTAGAGTTTTGTTGTGAGTCAGAATTGACTAGATGGCAAAGGGTTTGGTTTCTGGTATAGCATACAAAAATACAATCAGTTTAGTGTACAGACCTTGCCCAACTCACTCATTAGTCCTTGTACCTTCTTTGTTGATGCTTTCCATGTTTTTATATACATGATTATGTTATGTGTGAATAGTTTTACTTCCTCCATTCCAGTATTTTTTTAAACTTTTTTATTAATTACAGTAAAAGAATAAAATTTCTAACATCTATCAATTATCTCATCTATGATGAAGCCTCAGTCCCCCACCCATCCATGTAGCCAACACAGTCATTTTCTTCTGTGGATAATTCTATTCTGAAGTCCTTATAAAAGGGGTCTCATACAAAATTTGTCCTTAAGACACTGACTGATTTCATCCAGCATGACTTCTTCCAAATGAAGCCATTATGAGACGTTTTCTAAAACTGTCATTTTTTTTTATCATAGCATAGTGCTCCATTGAGTGTATGTACCATAGTTCACTTATCCATTCATCTGTTGATAGGCATCGGAGTCGATTCCAACTTTTCACTATTGTGAACTGTGCTGCAACAAACATTCATGTACATGTTTGTGTGACAACCTTTGTTTCTGAAGGATAAACTATGAGCAGTGGAATTACAGGATCAAACGGTGTATCTATCTCCAGTTCTTTAAGAAAGCACCAGACTGTTTTCCAAAGAGGTTATACCATTTTGCAATCCTACCAGCAGTGTAGGAGAGTTCCAATTTCTCCACAGCCTCTCCAGCATTTGTTGTTTTGTGATTTTTGGACCATGGCCAACTTTGTTGGGGTGATATGGTACCTCATTGTAGTTTTAATTTGAATTTCTTAAAGAACTAATGATTGTGAGCAATTCTGCATGTGTCGTATGGCTGCCTGAATATCCTCTTTAGAGAAAGTTCTGTCCATCTCCTTCACCCATCACTTAGTTGGATTATTTACCCTTTTCTTGTTGATATCTTGTAGTATTATGTATATCATGTAATAGTATTATGGAGATCAGACATCTGTCTGACATACAGTTGCCAAATATTTTTTCCATTCTGTATGTGGTCTTTTAATTCTTTTGATGAATCTTTTGGATGAGCAAAAGTGTTTGATTCTTAGTAGTTCCCATTTACCTACTTTCTCTTCTGTTGAATGTCTTTGCCAGATTTTGTAGTCTGTCTACATTGTGTGTTAAGACTTCCATTGTTAATCCTATTTTATCTTGGATGAGCTTTATCATTTTAGATTTTATATTTAGGTCTTTTATCCAGTTTGAGTTGGTTTTTGTATAAGATGTGAGATATGGGTCTTGTTTCAGTTTTTTGCAGGTGGATATCCAGTTTTGCCAGCACCGTTTGTTAAAGAGACCATTCTTACCCCAGTTTAAAATCTTGGGGCCTTTGTCAAATCTCAACTGTTCATAGAAGGATGGTGGCATCTCTGGGGTCCATTGGTTTATATGTCTCTTTTTGTACCAGTACCAGGCTGTTTAGACTGCAGTGGTGGTGTAATAGGTTCTAAAGTCAGGTAGTGAGAGGTCTCCCAGTGTGTTCTTCTTTTTCAGTAGTGCTTTACTTATCCAAGGTTTCTTCCCTTTCCAAACGAAGTTGATGATTTGTTTCTCCATCTCATTAAAAAATTTCACTGGAATTTGTATTGGGCTTGCATTATATAAATAGATTGTTTTGGGCAAAATAGACATTTTCACAATGTTGAGTCTTCCTATCCATGAGCAGGGTAGATTACTCCATTTATGTAAGTCTCTCTTAGTTTCTTGTAGTAAGGTCTTGCAGTTTTCCTTGTAAAGATCTCTTATTTCTCTAGTTAGATTTCTTCCTAGGTATTTTATCTTCTTGGGGGCTATAGTAAATGGAATTGATTTGGTGATTTCTTCTTTAAGAATATCACTGTTGGTATAAAGGAATCCTACTGATTTACTTACGTTTATCTTGTATCCTGTTACTTTGCTAAACTCTTCTATTAGTTCCAGTAGTTTACTTATGAATTGCTTTGGATTCTCTGTATAAACAATCATATCAGCTGCAGAAAGGGAGATTTTTACTTCTTCGTTGCTGATACGGATGCCCTTTATTTCTTTGTCTTGTCTAATTGCACTTGCTAGAACTTCTAGCACAATATTGAATAGAAGTGGTGAAAGTGGGCATCCTTGTCTAGTACCCATTCTCAAAGGGAATTCTTCAGTCTTTCACCATTCAGGATGATGAAGACAGTTGGCTTTGCATAGATGCTACTGATTGTGTTGACGAATTTCCCCTCTATTCTTATTTTTCTGAGTTTTAACCTTCATTCTATGAAGCCAGCATAACCCTGATACCAAAGCCAGGGAAAGATATCACAAAAAAATAAAAATTACAGACCAATATTACTTATGAACCTAGATGCAAAAATCTTCAAGAAAATTCTAGCCAATAGAATTCAACAGCATATAAAAAGAAATCATTCATCCTGATCAAGTTGGTTTCATTCCAGGGATTCAAGGTGCATTCAACATCAGAAAAACAATTAATGTAATCAACCACATTAATAACACAAAAGATAAGAATCACCTGATTTTTTCAATTGATGCAGAAAAGGCGTTTGATGAGGTTCGACACCCAGTCCAGTATTGTAAGTTTTGTTAATCTTACTCTCTTTACTCCACTAAAACTTCAGGTGCAATGTTGAATAGAATTGGTGACAAAGTATATCTTTGTCTTATCCTCATCCAAGGAAAATAGTGGAACCTAGTTTTACCAGTAACTACAACATTAGCTGTTGATGTTTTAGGGACACCACTTATCAGAGATGGATATTTTTTTTCCTGTTCCTAGTTTGTCGAGAGTAGTTTTTCTCCTACTTGTAACTGGATGTTGAATTTTGTTGAAGTTTTTTTTCATTGTTAAACATAATCATATGGTTTTCTTTTTTGGTTATACATGCTCCATGTTGACATAAATACTTAATTCTTATCAAATCAAATATTTATTTTATGAGCATATGAAAAGTATCTATCACTATGATCATAATGCAGTTACCTCAGGATTATGATGAAACCAATCTAGAGAAAAATATGTACTAATAACAACATGTATCAAAAGGACATTTAATAAAATGGTTAGTTTTACTCAAAAATTTAGAAAAATAACACTTCATAATTATCTTCTTTAATGTCAAGTACTTAATTAGAAAAACAATAAAGATATCCTTAAAAATAGGAAGCAATTATGGAAGTCACCATAAGTCGAATCCAACTCGATGACACTTGGCTTTGGCTGGCTTACTGTCTTTAATATTTAGCATTTTTTAGAAGTTCTGTTTCGGTCAAGAAGAAAAAACACTGGGGATTTTTGTCAAAAATTCAAATAATGAAAAAGGAAATTCATGGAAGAAAGGCAAATGGCTAAACAACATGAAATATGTTCAATTTCACTAATAAAATAAATCCAATATACAAAATAGTGTAACAAGATACTTTATTCTCTATTAAGCAGTCAAAATTAAAAAAAAAAAATAGTAACAACAATGTTAAAGAGGTGAGGTTACTGGCACTCTTTCGGCACAAATTTTGGGGAAAGAAAGTTTGCTAAGAGTAATTGAACAAAGGTAAACTAATGGACAGATGCATCATGTCCATGGAACAGAAGACTCAATGATTTTGCTAAGATGGCATCTCTTTCCAAATTAATTTGTAAAGCTTTTTTTCCAGTCAAACAAAGTTGATAAACTGATTCTAAAATGCATTTGGAATACAAGGGACCTAGAATACTCAAAATATTATTGTTAAGAAATAATGAAGCCAGAGAGCTCACACTACCTGATTTTAAGATTTACATTAAAGTTATAGCAATCAAGACAATATGATATTGTCATAAGATTTGACATTAGACAACAGAACAGACCCAAACAGCAATGATCAACTGATTTTCCAGGAAGGTGCCAGGATAATTCAATAGGAAAAAGGATAGGCTTTTGAACAAACGGTGCTGGAACAATGGGCCTACATATACAAAAAGATTTGAACCTTGAATCTTGTCTTGCACCATATACAAACAGTAACACAATGTGGAACACAGCCTGAAACATAACCATTAAACTGTTAAACTATAAAACCTCTGGAAGAAAACATAGGAGAAAACCTTTGGGCCTTGTTAGAGGCAAAAATTTCTCAGGCAAGAGTGATAAAAAAAATTTAATAAACTTGACTTCATCAAAATGAAAACTTCTGCTTTTTGGAAGACTGTTAAGAAAATAACAGACTGAGAGAAAATCATAAAACATATCTGAAAAAGGACTTGTATAAGAATCTAGAGTGAACTACAACTCATTAATGACATAAACAATCTGATTAAAAGGGTGAGGAATATTTAAACAGACATTTCACCAAAGAGTATACAGATGGCAACTAAGTCCACAAAGAATGCTCAGTTATCATTTTTCATCAGGAAAATTAAAATTAAAATAACAATGAGACATTATTGCAAACTGCTATGAGTGGCAATCAACTCAGAGCAACACACAACAGCAATAACTAGAGTGACTAAAATTTTGGCAAGTGCTAGCAAGGAGGTAGAAAAAATGAAAATCTCACGCATTTTAGTGGTAATGCAAACAGCACAGCCACTTTGGAAAATAGTTTGGTGTTTTCTTATACAGTTATACATATTCATGCCATACAATCCAACAATCCCATCCAAGGTCTGTACCCAACAGAAATAAAAATATTACCTCTACACAAATACCTATATGTGACTGTTTATATTAGCCTTGTTCATAATAACCCCAAAGTGAAAACAGCCCAAATGTCCATCATCTGATGAACAGGTAAATGTATTTCCATCCAGCATACAGTAGAATACTACCCAGCAATTAAAACAAACAAGTTACTTTAGATGCAACAATGTGGATGAATCTCAAAAGCATTCTGCTAAGTGGAAGAATCCAGGCACAATAGCCTACATATATGGCTTGGCTTGGCATTACTATAACATTCAAGTGGAGAGAAACCTACAGGGACAGATATCAGATCTATGCTTTTCAGGGCTTTAGGGTACAAGAAAAAAAATTTTTGAAACCACTGCAGTATCTTTTTAGACTCTTAGAGACCATATAGGTCAGAGTAGAACTTCCCCATAGGGTGCCAAAGCTGTAAATCTTTACAGGAGCAGCCTGCCACATCTTTCTCCCTTGGAACAACTAGTAGGTTCAAACTTCTAACTTTTTGGTTAGCAGCCAAGCCTTTAACCACTGTGCAACCAAGGCTCCTATATTTATAACAGAGAAATAATATTCAAGGAACAAAACTATGGTGTCCTCCAACTTCCACCCAGAAATTAAAGATGGAATTTGTCAGACCAAAGTATATTTTCTGTGGAGGGAAACTATTCTGTCTTACAAAAAGGAGAAGTGAATTTGCCATTTTGTTTTCTCTTTGGCCTTTTCTCCACAGCATAGTGTTAGCAAACATGAAAGTGTATGTCAGGAAGGGGCCTGCATGTATTTGAGATGGGGGAGTCTGCTTTGCTAACACACTAAGGCAAACCATCTAGGGCAGCAAACATTTTGCACTTATACTCAAGTTCCAATGGGAGACACATTAACATCTGATAGTATAGAAGGGCCCTTTCACACTGGAGGGTTAGTTAATCCAGAAAACTGCATTGCTGGAATGTGCTCCACGAACATGTAAAATAGAAAGCTATACAGTTTCTCACTATGGAAAGTGCAGCTGGACAACCCCATACCCTACCTGCCTGGCCAAGCGTATCTGATTTTGGTCTAGGCTGTTCCTTATTGAATATCACTAACACTGCCCCTAAGGAACGCTGGTGGTACAATGCTTAAGCACTTGACTGCTAACCAAAATATTGGACAACACACAATAACAACACTGCCCTTGATCTGAAGGAAACAGACTCTAGTTCACACTAACTGCTGGTATCTTTCTTTCAGAATAAAACTTATTGCCACCAAGTCACTTTCTTGTAAACTTAGTCATTGACCCAATGTGTTAGAGGGTAGAACTGATTCAAGGGGTTTTTTTTTTGTTGTTATTTTTTTGTTTTTGGTTGTAATCTTCAAGAAAGCAGATAACAAGGTATTTTTTCCCTTGTGTAACTGGGTAGCTTTCAAGCCTATCTTTAGGTTAGTAGTCTAGTTCAAACCATTTGCACCACCCAGGGACCTTTGGAGTTTTAGAGTAAACACCATTCATTAAAACACTTTAGAAGTTTGCTTAAAAGTGGTTCCTCTAAGCGATGTAGTAGGCCTTCAGAAAACAAATTCTGAAGAGTAGCTATTCTATATCCTCTACTCTTGATCCAGAATGAAGAAAGGGCCCAAATCAAAGAATTAACCCTACAACTTGAACAAGTAGAAAGAGAACAACAAAAGATCGTTTGTGCTCCAGAAGAAAATAGGTAACAAGAATTAGAGCAGAACTAAATGAATTAGAGACTAGAAAAACAATTGAAAGACACAAAACCAAAAGTTGGTTTTTTCGGGGTGGAATCAAGATGGCGGACTAAGCACACATCTCCTTATATCCCTCCGGAAACCAAGACCTGAATTGATAATCAAATGACCGTTCTGGTCACCTAATCAGCCCCAGGACATGACACAGGGCTGTTACTTTGGATTTCATACTACTGAGAGAAAAACCTCCTCTCTTACGCTGACTCTCATGCCTGGCTATCCCTGGCTCTCAAGGACTGAAGGTAAATGCACCATTTTGACTTTTGTTTTCCTCTGTCTTGGCCGACGGGCAGAGCAGGGTCTTACCTAGCAGGGTCTTACCTAGCGGCTAGACTCAGACACGCTGCTGGGGTGACAGGCAGGCAAAATTCCCATATTTTGAGAGCCAGGCTTGGGACTCTGTTAATCTAGCTACTTTGAGCCTGTCGTTTTATATCTGCATCAACGGGGTTTCTAGGGAGTTTTGCAGTCAGTGTGCAGGACGCCATGTTGGATACGGAGATTCTAGCGGGACATCATTCTTAGCCTGGGAGCCAGCGCCTGCAAACAGGACAGTGCTTCTCTGACAGAAAAGCAGTAATTTAACCAGTGCCACCTGCTTTGGGGATCCTGCAACAGAATCAGAGGAATCACTACCTCTCAGTACCTTTAGCCCTTCTGTCTGCTGCCTGTGTGGAGGGCGTCATCTTGGATATGGTGGCCACTGCTGGACCTAATTCTTAGCTTGGGAGCCAGAGCCTGCCCACAGGAGAGTGATTTTCTATCACAAAAGCAGTACTCTAAACAGTGTCAGCTAAGGCTAGGCCCTGTCAGCAGAGGCCAACAGGGCAGTAGCATTGCTGTGTTCTGAACTAGTTTGTATCATCTGGGGTTAGATATAGTGGTGCTTACTTTGTCAGTTGAGAAGAGGGACCTCTACACCTGAAAACCTAACTGACTTGTGAAGTGGTCAGATATCTTTTGCTTTACATTTTAAGACAGCCTAGAGAAACATCTGCAGTCCATCCTCACAGTACCTCTTCCAGCCTCTACATACTCACATGGGTCCCAAACAGCAACAGACACTTGTGGCACACAAGAAATCAGCCATGGCTTCAGAAGGCTCCCAGACAAAGCAACCAAGGAGTTTTCCAGATGAAGAAACTTTTGTGAAAGCATCAGAAAGTGAACATAGAGCCCTTCTAGACCTTATACAAAATGCAGCAGAACAAAATGAAAAATTAAGCAAGTTGTTTGATCTGATGGAACACCAGTCCTCTGAAATCTAACAGATCAAGAACAAAATCAAAGACATAGAAACTTGCATGCAAAGCCAAGAAAACAGAATGGAACAAATGAAAAAAAGAATTTTCTGACTTGGAAGACAGAGCTACTGAGGCCAGCATCTATGAGCACAGATCAGCAAAAAGAAACAAGAAAAATGAAGAAGCATTAAGAAGCATATGGGACTCTATTAAGAGGAACAACCTTCGATTAATTGGAGTCTCTGAACAGGGTGAGACAGCTGAGAACCCAGAGAGTATCGTTGCTGAGCTGCTGACAGAAAACTTCCCAGAAATCATGAAGGAAGAGAATATAGACATCTCAGACGCATATCGTATGCCACCCAGTATAGATCTCAAAAGGCAGACTCCAAGACATATTATAATCAAGCTTAACAAAATGAAACATAAGCAGCAACTCTTAAAGGCAGCAAGACTCAAAGCAAAGTTAACATTCAGAGGGAAACCTTGTAGGCTCTCTTCAGATTTCTCAGCAGAAACCATGCTGGCATGGAGACAGTGGCATGACACATTCAAAGCCTTGAAGGAGAACTTCCAACCAAGAATTATATATCCTGCAAAACTATCTTTCAAATACAAAAATGAAATTAAGACATTTCCAGATAAACAGAAACTCAGAGACTTTGTAAAAACCAAAGCAAAACTATAAGAAATATAGAAAAAAGTTCTTGGCTCTGGCTTGGAAGAACAAAACCATTAACTTTATATTTTAGAACGACTTTACTATTCAAAAGTCTACTCAGTTAGGGAAGGCTCCAAAGCCAATCGCAGCTTTGATAAGGAAAGAAGCAATCCAGTGATCATCATGAAAACTATGGTGTCATCATATTAAAAAGAGGGATGTACTACAGTTGTTATAGTCCTTCCAGATGGAGAGGAAGATGACAAGACTGGTAGTAATTAAAATTATATATAGTTTATTAAGGGGGATCATAGAGGCAACTGTAAAGCACAACAAAGATATATCATATCATTTCAAGAAATGTAACACAGGAGTCTCAACAACCACAAAACCAGCTCTGAAAAAGGTGAAAAATCAACTCACAAAAAAGAACGTCCCAGAACAGACAAATAAGAACAACAGAGGAAACATCAACATAAAAATAAACACATCACAATGGTAGCACTGAACACATACCTATCAATAATTACATTGAATGTGAATGGACTGAATGCTCCAGTAAAGAGACAATGAGTGATATCTTGGATCAAAAGACATGACCCATCCATATATTGTCTACAAAAGTTGTTTTTTTCTAAAAGATAAATCATTGACTAACCTCACAAAAGAAAAATAAGAGCGAAACAGATAACCTGAATAAGAAATGAGACAGGAGATGTTACAACAGACCCAACTGAAATTAAAAGAATCATAACAGAATACTACAAAAATTTATTCTCTAACAGATCTGAAAATCTAGAGGAAACTGACAAATTTTTAGATTAACATCAGCTACCAAAATTATCACAAGGAGTAGTAGAAAAACTTAATGAAACCCATCACAAAAGAAGAGATTGAAAAAGTCATCCAAAAACTACTAACCAAAAAAGTCCTAGCCCAGATGGGTTCACTGAAGAATTCTACCAAACTTTTAGAGAAAAGTTAATTCCAATACTACTGAAGCTATTTCACAACATAGAGAAGGACAGACTATTCCCAAATTCATTTTACGAAGCCAGCATAATCCTGGTACCAAAGCCAGGGAAAAATCCCACTGAAAAGAAAATTACAGATCAATATCACTCACGAAGCTAGGTGCAAAAGCCTTTGGCAAAACCCTAGCTAATAGAATTCAACAATATATCAAAAAATTCATCTTGACCAAATTAGATTCAGACCAAGGATGCAAGGCCGGTTCAGCATCAGAAAAGCAATTATTGTGATCAATCACATAACTAATACCAAGGATAAGAATCACACGATTTTCTCAATTGCAGAAAAGATATTTGATGAAGTCCAACACTGATTTGTGCTAAAAAATCTCAGCAAAATAGGAACAGAAAGGAAATTCCTCAGAACAATATTGGGCATCTACACAAAGCCAACCATTGACATCATCCTTAATAGACAGAGACTGAAAGAATTCCTCTGAGAATGGGAGCTATACAAGGATGCCCTCTGTCACCACGTCTATTTAACATTGTGCTAGAGGTTTTGGCCAGAGCAATCAGACAAGACAAAGAAATAAAGGGCATCTGCATCAGCAAAGAAGAAGTAAAAAAATCCCTATTTGCAGGTGATATGACTGTATAAACAGAAAACCCTAAAGAATCCGTAAATAAACTACTGGACCTAATAGAGTTCAGCAAAGAATCAAGATATAACACAAACGTAAATAAATCAGTAGGATTCCTTTACACCAACAAAGAGATCATCAAAGAGGAAATACCATTTGCTATTGCCCACCAAAGAAAAAATACCTAGGAATAAAGCTAACCAGAGCAGTAAGAGACATATACACAGAAAATTACAAGATCCTACTGTAAGAAACAAAAATATATTTGCATAAGTAGAGAAATCAACCTTGTTTGCGGATAGGAAGACTTAACTTTGTGAAAATATCTACTTTACCGAAAGCAATCTGCATATACAAAGCAATCCCAATACAAATTCCAGTGTCATTTTCTCTTGTGTGTGTGTTCTTCTTCTTCTTCTTTTTTATTGTGACTGAGTGAAAGCAGTATATAATACAAGCTGAATTTATGTGCCTGCCTGTCCGTAGTTCCCTCTGGTTTCCTTGCCTTGTGAAGCACACTCTTCATTCTATAGATGTCATATTCCACTAACAATCTCCTATCCCCTCCTCTTCACCCTCTCCTCTTCCTACTAGTAACAGCCAGTAGGACGGCATCCTGTAGATACGTAGAAGCATAAAGTGGACACACCACATGGTCACATTCTTTCCCTGACATAAGGTGTCAATCCATTCCTGTCCGAAGTGTTGACCTCAGTGAATAATGATCAGGGGCAACTGCAGGGCTAGGGGCCATGCTCCCAGAGGAAGTCCTGGGCCATCAGACCATCAGTTGTGGTCTTTTAGTGGAGTTCTTGAGGCACATCCCTCTTTTTTTATGTGTGTTACCACTGGGACGCGACATTGTGTGCCCCTTCGAGGCTGTCACTGGTGGTGGTCAGGCACCATCTGATCCTTCTGATCACACGTTGATGCAGTCATCCATACATGTGGGACCTTCTGTCTTCTGGGCTCTTTTTTCTTATGTCTTTGTTGTCATTGGTGATCATCTGATTCAGCTGAGATGGGACCATTTGAGCTTGCTAGCTTTTAAGAACCCAGACGCCACTAACCAATATCCAGTGTCATTTTTTAATGAGATGGAGAAATGAATCACCAACTTTGTTTGGGAAGAGACGAAACCCAGATAAGTAAAGCACCACTGAAGAAGAGGAACACCATGGGAGGCCTCACACTACCTTACCTTAGGATCTGCTGCACTACCATGGGAGTCAAAGCAGCCTGGTATTGGTACAAAAAGAGACGTATAGACCAAGGAACAGAATAAAGAACCCAGAAATACCAGCATCCTCCTATAAACAGTTGATATTCCACAAAGGCCCAAAGGTCATAAACTGGGGTAAAAACAGTCTCTAACAAATGGTATTGGCAAAATGGGATATCCATCTGCAAAAATCTGAAACACATCTTACACAAAAACTAACTCAAAATGGATGAAAGATCTAAATATCAAACTTAAAATGATGAAGATCATGCAAGAAAAAACAGGGAAAACAATGGAAGTTCTAAAACACAGCTAGACAGACTACACAATCTGACTAACAATGTACAAACAACAGAAAACAGATAAATGGGAACTACTAAGACTCAAATACATTTGCTCATCCAAAGCCTTTATCAAGAGAGTTGAAAGACTACTTTTAGAATGGGAAGAAATATTTGGCAACTTCATGTTGGATCAATGTCTGATTTCCATAATCTACAAGGTACCACAAAATATCAACAAGAAAAAAGTAAATAACTCAATTAAGCAATGGACAAAAGAGATGGACAGACACTTCACCAAAGAAGACATCGAGGAAGCCAAAAGACACATGATGAAATGCTCATGATCACTAGCTACTAGAGAAATCCAAATCAAAACTACAATGAGATACCATTTCACCCCAACAAGGTTGGAAATAATAATAATAAAAAAAAATGCTGGAGAGGCTGTGGAGTGATTGGAACTCTCCTACACTGCTGATGTGACTGCAAAATGGTACAACTACTTTTTAAAAGAATTTGGTGCTTTCTAAAAAAGCCAGAAATAGAAATGTCATGTGATTGAGGAATCCCACTGCTTGGAATATATCCTACAGAAATAAAAGTGGTTGCATGAACAGATACATGCACACAAATGTTTATTGCAGCACTGTCCACAATAGCAATAAGATGGAATCAACCTATGCGTCCAACAACAGATGAATGAATAAACAAACTATGGTACATATACACAATGAAACACTATGCAATGATAAAGAATAATGATGATTTTAGGAAGTATCTCATAACCTGGTTTCAGCTAGAAGATGTTATTGTGAGTGAATCAGTCAGCTGCAACAGGACAAGTATGGTATGAGGCCTCTGCTATAAGGACTTAATAATGGACTATGTACAGAAGAAAAGACTTTGACAGCTACAAGGGTGGTCAAGGAGGGAGAGAGATGTTCAAAGATTAGACAGTTGATAGGAATTCGATTAGGTAAAGACAATAACAGCACACAGTAGAGGCAGATCAGCATAATCGGACTACACTATAAACTAAAAGGTTTTCTAAACTCAACCCAATATTTCAGTGGCTAGAATAGCAGGGATGGGGGTCTGGGGTCCATGCTTTTAGGGAACTTTGAGGTCGGTTGGCATAAGTAATCTTTTGCCAAGAGAGTCTTCTGCACCCCACATTGGTGAGTGGCATTTGGGGTCTTAAAAGCTAGCAAGCTGCCATCTGAGGAACACCAAATTGTTCCAACCCATCTGGAACAGATGACAATGCAGAACATCAAAGACACAAGGATAAACAAGCCCAAGAGACAGAAGGACCCGTATGAATGAGAGACTGCATCAACTTGAGACCAGAAGAACCAGATAGTGCCCGGCTACCGCCAAAGGCAGATGTGATGGGGCACACAACGTAGAGTCCCTGAGGTACATGGGAAAGAGTTGTACAGTTCAAGAACTCGACTGAAAAGACCAGAATTTATGGTCCAACAACCTGGAAGATCCCCTAGAAGCATGTCCCCTAGACTTGCTGTTGGCTCTGACCTGAATCCAGTACTGAGGTCAGCTCTTCACACAAAAATGGTCTGGACTCGGGGACACAGTGTGAACATCTGTTGTAGGTACTTCATGATTTTATACAATTTATCAGAGGCTGTCTTACTGGTTTCCATATAAATGGGAGAGGAGATGGTCAAGAGGAGGGGACAGGTGTTTGTTAAGCAGATAGTAGAAGTACAGAATCAAAAGGAGGAGTGCGCTGTCACAGTGTTAGGGGAGTAATGGAGCCGCAGATAGCCAGCCAAGCCAGCCAAGTGCCGTCGAGGCATACAGAATTTCACTTAATCAAAAAAAGAAAAGAAAAGAAAACCTAGGTAAACATCTTTTTGGTGCTCTCTGTTTTCTGCCAAGATCCATCCGACATCAGCAATGATATCCCTGGTTCCATGTCCTCTTT
Source organism: Heterohyrax brucei (assembly GCA_028571685.1). Lineage (NCBI taxonomy): Eukaryota > Metazoa > Chordata > Mammalia > Hyracoidea > Procaviidae > Heterohyrax > Heterohyrax brucei. The sequence continues at coordinate 68,025,430 of CM053158.1, forward strand.
TGAATCCAACTTAATTTGTGTCAGTTGCCTATCAATATACTGCTACAGACACCTTTGAATGGTATTTAGCAAATTTTACTTGTACGTGATACAAATGATATTGTTTAATGATTTCCTTATTCAGTTGGATCACATTTCTTGGGAATAGGCATAAATATTGTTCTCTTCCAGTCAGCTGGTCGGGCAGCTGTCTTCTAAATTTCTTGGAATAGATACGTAAGCACTTCCAGTGCTTCATCCATTTGTTGAAACATCTTAGTTGATATTCCAACAATTCCTGGACCCTTGCTTTTAGCCAATGCTTTCAATGCAGCTTCAGCTTCTTTCTTCAGTACCGTCAGTTCCTGATCACATGCTACCTCTTGAAATGGTTGAATATCAACCAATTTTTTGTGATATAATGACTCTACGTATTCCTTCCATCTTTGCTTGATGCTTTCTGAGGCATTTAATATTTCCCCTGCAGAATCCTTCACTATCGCAATTCAAGGCTTGAATGTTTTCTTCAGTTCATTCAGCTTGAGAAATGAAGGACATATTCTTGGCTTTTGGTTTTCTATCTCCTGCTCTTTATGCTTGTCATTACAATACTTTACTTCATCTTCTCAAGTCTGCCTTTAAAATCTGTTCAGTTATTTTCCTTCAACATTTCTTCTTTTTTCTTTTTATCTTATTTTCTATTTGATAAAAAAGAAAATTAGAACAAGTCCACAAGAGCCAAACTACAACCTTGAGTATTTTCCACCTGAGCTGATAAAGCATCTCAAGAACAGAACTGACACATTGTCATGGTTGGAATTGTGCCCCTCCAAAAATGTGTGCAGCCACATGGCTGGGATATGGTTCCCAGTATCTTGGGACTGTCCTCCATTGTGTGGTTTTGCTAACCTGTATGTTAAAGGATTAGGGTGGGGCTGTGAATTCCTGCTGTGGGGGAAGTTTCCCAGGAGTATGGCTTGCCCCACCCTTAATGCTTTTAGCTTGCAAGGAATAAAAGGAAAAAGAAACAAAGGACAATTTGAGAACCTCGCTACCGTCAAGCAAGCAGCACCTGGAGCAGAGCGCGTCCTTCAGACCAGAGGTTCTTGCGTGAGGACGCTCCCTGGACAAAGACTGATACAATACCGGACTTTCCTCCAGAGCCGACAAGGGGAAAGTCTTTCCCTGGAGCGGACACCCTGAATATGGACTTGCAACCTACCGGACTGTGTAAGAATAAATCTTTCTTTGTTAAAGCCATCCACTCTGTGGTATTTCTGTTAGAGCAGCTGAGCTGACTAAAACACACATTGAACACTAATGACTGAAAATCAGGATTATTTCTATCACCAACACCATATTTTCCAACTACTGATCTTCCTTCTTTGTTTTTAGCTTTTTCATTCCAATTACCAGTGATTATTAGTGCATCCTAATAATTTTCTTTTTATCATATTGAAGACTAAGTTTCAGAGTCTCGTCTGACATTGAGTTTGGTGTTTTCTTTCCTGTGTTTTTAATGACCTCTTGCTTTCCTCACGTCAATCCACAACCTGCCTGGTTTTCAGTCATTAGTGTTCAATGCGTCAGTTCTGTTCTTGAGATGCTTTATCACCTCAGGTGGAAAATACTCAAGGTTGTAGTTTGACTCTTGTGGACTTGTTCTAATTTTCTTCAGTTTCAATTTGAACTTGAATAGGAGTAACTGATGGTCTATGCTGCAGTCAGCACCTGGTCTAGTTCTGACTCACAATAGTGAGCTTTTCCATTATCTCTTTCCACAGATGTAGTCAATTTGATTCCCATGTATTCTGTTTGGCAAGTTCCATGTGTATCATTTCTGTTTTTGTTAGTGTAAAAAGATACTTTTAATGAAGAAGTCACCGGTTTTGCAAAATTCTGTCATGTGCTCTCCAGCATTATTTCTATCACCAACACCATATTTTCCAACTACTGATCTTCCTTCTTTGTTTTTAGCTTTTTCATTCCAATTACCAGTGATTATTAGTGCATCCTGATTGCATGTTTGGTCATTTTTGGACTCCAGAAGCTGGCAAAAATCTTGAGTTTATTAATCTTTGGCCTTAGTTGTTGATGTGTAAATTTGAATAATAGTCATATTAAATGGTCTTCCTTGTAGTTATATGGATATTATTCTATCACTGACAGCACTGTACTTCAGGATAGATCTTGAAATGTTCCTTTTGATGATGAATATAACACCATTACTCTTCGACTTGTCATTCCCAGCATAGTAGACTATGTGATTGTCTGATTCAAAATGGCCAATTCCAGTCCTTTTCAGCTCACCTAATACCTCGGTATTGATGTTTATTTGTTCCATTTCAGATTTGATGATTTCCAGTTCTCCTAGATTAATACTTTTTACATTCCATATTCCAGTTACTAATGGATGTCTGCAACTGTTCATTCTCATTATATGTCGTGCCATATCAGCAAATGAAGGTCCTGTAAGCTCGACTGCATCATTAAGGTTAACTCTACTTTGAGGAGGCAGCTCTTCCCTAGTCCTCTTTTGAGTCCCTTCTAACCTAGCAGGTTCATATCCTGGCACCCTCTCTAACAATGTTTCAGTATTATTCATCAGGTTTTCACTGGCTATTTTTTTTTTTCCCCAGAAGCCAGCTGCCAGCTCCTTCTTCCTAGTCTGTCTTAGCCTGGAAGCTCAGCTGAAACCTGTCCACTACTGGGAACCCTGCTGGTGTCTGAATACCAGTGGCATAGCTTCCAGCATCACAGTAATGTGTACACCCCCACAGTGGGACAAAATGACGGACAATTGGGGCATATACCATGACCCACATCAAAATCTACTTAAAAATCGATTTCAAAAATCTTAGTAATAAATCCCAAACTTGTCCTTTCTGTCACTCAAACTTGCAATTTATTGTTGTAAAGAAAAAAAAAATCAAGCTATTTTTACCTTAACGACGTGTTGTTCTATTTGACTGATGCTCCAAACACAAGGGTGATTCATTTAATAAAAAATAATCACATGAACAAGGAATACCCTCACTCTATTTTTCAAAATTCTTTAATATACATTATTTCATCTGAATGCTACTGTAACACTACAAGGTAATTTTCAGTTCCCATTTTACAAATGATTAAACTGAGTGAGCAACCCCCCTGACCAAGGAGGAGGGTGAGAGGCAGGGGGAATAATGTACTCAATACAGCTAAGTTATTGCCAAAGCCAAGATTGAAATCCAGGTTGTCTGATGTACAGGACTTTTTTGTAATACAACTCTGGCATCCTGTGAGCTAAACACATGCATCCTGGAGCTGAGAGAAAACCAGCAATTAGCTGGTTCTTCATCACCCCACATCACCGCTCATTATCTAGCATCAAATATGCTCTGTCCTCCTTTTGGAGACTGGTGGAGGGAGTAACTTTGATCATTTTGATTAGCTTTATGATCTTCCCCAGTCCATTTGGGGAAGGGAAAGTACCTTCAACCAGGGAATTTCCAGGAGGAACAAGTAGAAAACATAATGAACATTTTGTATTATGCTCACCTAAATACTGTCTGGTCTCTCAGAACCACTAGTGAAGATAATTCAGAAGTTTCAGATAAACATCTAACCCTAGTGGCTTGCCTGACCCTAACTTGAACTTGAGGTGTCTATCTATCATCTTATCTAAATGTCCATCCTTCTATTTGCAAGAGCAGAATGTATTCAAATAACCCCAGACATTGCGATGAAAGTGTTTTGTTGTTTTATGTTCTTAAAAATCTGCAAAACAGGCTATGTTTACTGAGCTTGGCTGGTTGAAGCAGCGAGCAAGGAAAGTAACGTTGGGAGTTCACTGCCTATCCTGACCATGTGGTTGGATACTCTGTCCTAACATCCCATTATATACATAAACCTGACCTACTGAGTGGTGAGTGTATTGATTCAACAAGAGGATAGCTGGTTTAGCACAAATATATATACTAGGAAAAAGAACTCAAAATGTAGCTAGTTCGTAGAGCTCTTTTCGATAAAGAAAATTGCTTGCATTAGTGAAGTATATGTGTGAGGCTCAGATTTACAACACGAAAGAATCTTTCTTTTCTGTTTCTATTCTTTTGCATATAATTCGAGGAAAAATCATCCAACAAACTAAGATCTGAGAAGAAAACTCCATTTTTAAATGGACATTGTCAAAATATCCCTTAAAAAAATATCCACTGCTGACAAGTCAATTCCAAATCATAGTGACCCTGTAGGACAGAATAGAACTGCCTTCATATTGTTCCCAAGACCATAAATTGTTACAGAAATAGACTGCAACTCTCCCATGGACTGGCTGATGGATTCTAACCACCAGTTTGTCTGTTAGCAGCTAAATGCTTAATCACTAAATCACCAGGACTCCTTCAAATATCCCTAACCCATTGCTTTTGAGTGGATTTATACTCACAGCTTTGGCTATAAGGAATAAGGAATGGTCCAGCGAATATTTAGGAAAAAAGGAAAAATCAGCCAGTGTGACAATTTTCCTAGGATCAATGTACTTGGTGTCATGAATGGTGTTGAGATTTCATGAATAGGTAATTTACTGATATTTTTCCTATAGCCCAATAAGTCTGTAGAAAGAAAAGAAGCCAAGCTAACTGTTTAACCTTTGAGTCATAAGCAAGTATGAAGCAATAGTGGAGGCTGAATATGCATCTGTTTTCAGAATTACCTTTCAGGGATGGTGTCCTAGACTGAATTATATCCCGCCTCAAAATGTGCATAGCAGTTTGGCTAGGGCATGGTTTCTGTTATTATGTGATGGTCGTATATTCTGTAAATCCTGCCTGTACAATGTTAATGAGGGAGGATGGGTGGCAGTTGTGTTAGTGAGGTAGGACTCAATGTGTAAGATTGTATTGTATCTTGAGGCAATTTCTTGGATATAAAGGTAAAAGACAGAGAACTGAGGACCTCATACCACCAGGAAAGAAGCAGTTCCAGGAACAGAGTGTGTCCTTTTGGACCTATTGTCCCCATGCCAGAAAAACGTCCAGTGCAAGGGAAGACTGATGACAAAGACCTTCATCCAGAGCCTGTCTTGGATTTGGACTGTGACAGAATAAAATTTATTTTTTTAAAGATACCCACTTGTGCTATTTCTGTTATTGCAGGAGTAAATAACTAAGACAGAGAGAGCCGTCTGAGAACATTGGTTCTGGCTACACATTGGAGTCACCTGAAGAATTAGAAAATAATACTGATGCCAGGCTTCTCCTCCAGAGGTCTCGATAGAATTGTTCTGGGATAAGTGTGGGGTTTTTGAAGTCTCCCAGGTGATATTAATATACAGAAAGCATTGGGAACCAAAGCAAAACACAAACCAGGAAATCTGAAAAGCTGCTCCTATACAAACCTCAGGAAACTGGAATTGGAGCAAAGCACTAAGAACATTAATAACCTGATGAGCAACAACTTATGGCAGGTGAAAGCCGAGTTTCAGTTCGAGAGTCATATACTCAGAACCTATAAATGCTTTGGTCACCAGGTATAGCAAACAACTTGGCTCCTCTAATTGTTTGAAGAGAAAATACAGTACTGAGACACATGGATGGTACCAAGAAGGACAGAACCTGCAGCTGTTTCACAGCAAACTCCACAACAGATTCACCAGAGACTATTTTGTCGGAGCCTCTGAGGCTGGGCCCCTCCTGACAAAGAACCCAGCCTAGCTTCCAGCTTGTAGCACTTTCCTCGGCAGGATCTCATGCAACACATACACACATACATTTGTGTGCACACACACACAGACACACAGACACAGACACACACACAGACACACACACACACACACACCCCTTAAGCAAACAGATGTTAGCTATTTAGTAGAGAACCTTTTATTCCCTCCTCTTGGAAACTTCACTTTATTCACAGAATGCTTTAGTATGCTACCCTTGGGGTCCATTCTCTCTCTCTCTGTCTCTCTCTCTCTTTCTCAGTAGATTTTTACCAAATAAGTTTTTGATTCTACTTTTATATAAACTAATGAAGTCTTAAAAAGGAATTGGCCTTTCTATTTTAATTCTACATAGATTCATGAGAAAAAGTATCACTGAAACCAAATAATGAGGTCACTGCAACTAGCTGATCATTCTGCCAACTTGCCTTCAAGAACCCCCACAAGGAATCACTAGTGCCTGCCTGAAGCATCAGAACAGCATGCCTTTTCACCCTGGCCTCTTGTAACCAGGTACCTCTCTCCCCATTATTACCATGGTTAAATTTCCTGAAAATTACCTTTCACCTACCTTGATGTATATCATCTCACAAAAGATTAGGCAAAGAGAATTGAGGCTTATAATCTTGTTAATTCAGCTGCTTCTAATCAAGGGACTCACTGGATGCTTATCACAGAACAGATGTTTAATAAATATTTGTTGAAAATATTAACGCATGCATCCACAGTTCTTCCATGCTATTCTGGTTCCTGAATGGTACTTGGTGCAACAAATAAATAAATAAATAAAAACTTGTTGCTGTCAATTCCAACTCATAGTGATCCTATAGGACAGGGTGCAACTGCTCGCTAGGGTTTCCAAAAGGTTACTGGTGGATTCCAACTACCGACATTTTGATGAGTGGCCAAAAGCTTACCCACTGCTCCACCAGTGCTCCAGGGCCCTCAAAATATATTTTGTGCCTTTCTTGACTCTGGCATAAGCAAAACTGGAAAACAACTTGACACCTCTATTTCTTTCACTTTTTCCTGGAAGTTGGTGGCTCTAGAAGAGTCTGTCTGGCCTTATCTCCCTCAGAAAAGTTACATGTAGGGGAACCAAGCATGAAGAAGTTAAAAGGATCTAGCCAGGATCCATCAATGCTCAGGAATTAACACAAAGGGGCCTTTACAGGAAAGCAAGGTGCAGGGCTGGGCCAGGATTCAGGGTAGTCCATGCCAGGAAGTTCTCAGCTGGGGAAACTTTTCTTTCATCAAGGACTCCTGTGAACTCTGCAGCAGGGGAGCCTTTGTTGGGATTTTGCTGAAGCTCAAGAGTGGGCGAGCCTGAGAGAGAACCACTTGAACCATCTTGTACCATACTGGGGCATACCTACCTCAAAGGGCTGTTGTACGAAGCTTAATTAATTAATGTTTGTAAAGTGCTCTGGGCTCGTCGGATGAAAGGGGCTCAAAAAGTGCAACATATTATTATTATTAAAATAATATTTAGTATTGGCAGCCAGGCCAGATGCTTAGTGCAGATAGGCCTCGATAAAAGATGGACCACAAAAGAAGAAAACATTAATAAGGATGTTTCAGGCATGCTGCTAAAAGTTTCACTGAAATTACTTCTCTCTCCTGTGATGATGATTTCGAGTAGAGATAGGATCTTAACGGCTTGCAGAACCAAAGGGTATTTCCATGGCTGGCATTTTGAGGACTTAGAGACTAGTATAAAACAACCAATTGCCAACCTTGTTCCTCCTTGCCTTGCAAAACGTAAAACTGGCCATCTCTGAGCTAAAGCAATTCTTCAGTGAGCCAGAAAGACCACACTGATTGAATTGATATATTTAGATGATTAAAATATTTAATAAGTTATTTAGGCCCAGACATGGTATGCTACACACTCATATTTGAATGTGATTTGAGAGAGTAAGGAAAGGTATTTACATCCAAAGAGTTAAAACTCTGTGTTTAGAAAGCTAAGTAATTAAAACCCCTTAGTCCACAGCCAAAGGCTCAGAGCCTCACACTGCCAGCTACAGACAAAAGTCCTGCCAGAGCAAGTCTGAACATGTACGCTGTTATTAAATCGTTTTTAAAACACAGAAGTTAACTGTCTCCTGAAATACTGTGGGTGTTTAAACGTGCCACAGCTGACAGAAAGTAATTTTTAAAAGTCCTGGCACACAATTACACTGGGTAGTGTGTATCTTTCTATTCCAGAAAAAATAAAAGGACAAGGACAATGACTCAAATACCCCTTATGCACAAAGAAGTTGTTTTCACCTGTAAGCTCCGGAGAGAAAAATTTCTACTATTCTTATCCCTTGAAATATGTCACTTTTGAGCTCAACCTGTTGATTTTTGAAATGAAGAGGTGGGCCCCGAGACACAAAATTACTTACCTAAGGTCATATATCTAGTTAGAGGTAGAACTGGGAAAGAGAGGACCAAAAAATATTTAAGAAGTTCCCAAATGAAAGAATTTAGGAAATATCCTTTGCTCAGTTAGTTGCTAAATAAAGGGAACTGTGGAAACAGAGGCCTCTATCCTTCTGATCATTATTAATAACAATCACTTGCATGTGCAGAGCTTCACCACTGTTAGAGTTCTTCCATACACATGATTCATCTCAGCTTTATTTTAACCCCAAGAGGAGTACAGTTCTACTCATTTTAAAACAAACCAAACCAGTTTCCCTTGAGTTGATTCTGATTCACTGTGGCACCAGGCATAGCAGTGTACACTTGTGCTCCATAGTGTTTTCAATGCTGTGATTTTTTGGAAGCAAATCACCAGGCCTTTCTTCCAGGCACTTCTGGGTATGTTTGAATTGTCAACCTTTCAGTTAGTAGTCATGTCCTTAACTGTTTGCACCTGTCAGGGGCTCCAAATGGTAAGAATCCACTGTGGTTGAGTCAGGTCCTACTCATAGCAAGCCTAGAGGTCAGGGTAGAACTTTCCCATAGAGTTTCCAAGGAGTGCCTGGAAGATTTGAACTGCTGACCTTTTCGTTAGTGTATGTAGCATGTAACCGACTACGCCACCAGGGTTTCCCCGAACAATAAAAAGTCACCCTTAAATAAAATTTCTGGTAAGTCTCTTATTTTTCTAACAATATTCAACTTTCATGTTTTCTTGAATTGGAGTAATTTGAGAATCAAAGATCCTGAAGATTCAGAACATAATCTTAGCCCTACCTTTCGGTACTCCCTAACTTTGGGACAGTGAGACTTTTAAAATCAAAGGCAAAGTCTCAATACCAAGGTGCTACAAAAGTGAGGAACTCTTCATTCCGAGAACAGATGCGTTGTTTCCATATTCACCTGAAGTTGAATTTTTAAAGAATTCTAGTTTATTTCTTTTACCTTTTTTATTTTAATGTGTTTTATGTAGAATTTTACAGCTCAAATTTATTTCTTATTCAAAAATTTATACACATGATACTCTGTGATATTGGCTAAAATCCCCACAATGTGACAACATGGTCCCCATTTTTTCTCCCCAGTTTCCTTGTGCCCATTCATCCAGTTCCTGTCCCTTCCTGCCTTTTCCTCTCGCTTATGAACAGGAGTAGCCCATTTGGTCTTGTATATTTGAACTAAGGGTCACATTCCTCGCTTGTGTTCTTGCTTGTTTTATAAGCCTATATAATCTTTGTCTGAAAGGTGGACTTCAGGAATGGCTTCATTGCTGGGTTAGTAGCATGTCCAGAGACATGAAGTCTCAAGGGTTACTCTGTCAGATCAGTAAGTCTGGTCTTTGTGTGTGTGTGTGAATTCAAGTTTTGTTTTACTTTTTTCTCCCACTCTATCCAGGACTATGTGTTGTGATCTCTGTCCAACTGCTCAGTGGTAGTAGCCAGGCACCATTTAGTTCTAGGGGCCTGCTTGTGGAAACTCTATTTTGTGAAGTCCTTTAGTCCTCTGGGCTAATATTTCTCTTAAGTCTTTGGTTTTCTCCATTCTCTCTGTTCTAGGTGGGATAGGACCAACAGATGTATCTTAGATCATACCTCTCAAGATTTTAGGACCCCAGATGCTACTCACCAAAGTGGGATGTAGAACATTTCTCTAGGAACTATGTTATGTCAACTGACTTAGATATCTCCTGAGATTATAGTTCCCAATCCCAGCAACTCACTACTTCAAGCTGTTTGTGTGTGTCTAGGAAACAAACATCTGTTCCTTTGGTTAGCGTATGACTTCTCACTCACTGTGTGCCATCTTTCCCTTCACCAAACTTGACAGGTGCCTACTATGTAGTTAGAGATTTCCCTCTCCCCCCTCCTAACCCTCTTAACCATCAAATAATTTTTTCCCCTGTGAGTAAACCTTGTGTGAGTTCTTATAATACTTGCCTCACTCAATATTTGATCTTTTGTGAAGGACATTTCACTAAGCATGCTCTTCAGATTCACCTGTGTTGTGAGATGTTTCGTGGATTCATTATTGTTCTTTATCATTGCATAGTGTTCCCCTGTGTGTATATACCATGATTTATCATTCAGCTGTTAATGGGCGTTTAGGTTGTTTCCATCTTACTGCTTTTGTGAACAGTGCTCCAGTGAACATGGGAGTATGTGTATCTATTTGTGTGATGGCTTTTATTTCTCCAGGGTATATTCCTAAGAGTGGAATTCCTGGATCTTACAGTACTTCTATTTTCAGCTTTCTGAGGAAGTGTCACATTGTTTTCCAAAGTGGTGGTGTAAGTTTACATTCATACCAGCACTGTATAAGAGTTCCAATCTCCCTGAAACCTCTCCAGTATTTGATATTTTCTATTTTCTTAATTAGTGCCAGTAAAATGAGATGAGATGGTATCTCACTGTAGTTTTAACCTGCATTTTTCTAATGGCTAGTGGTCATAGGCATTTCCTCATGTGTCATTTAGTCACCTGAACAACATCTTTGGTGAAGTGTCTGTTCATATAGTTTGTCTGTTTTTTTTTTTAATAGGATTGTCATTTTATTAATGAGAAGTTGAAGTATTTTGTAGATTTTTTTCAGATTAGGTGTTTTATAGACATGTCATAGCCAAAAACACAATAAATTCTTCCCAGTCACTGGACTCTCTTTTTAACCTTTTGGTGACTTAATTTGATGAGCATAAGTGTTTAAATTTTAGGATTTCCTAGTTATCTACTTTATAGTCTAGTGTTTGTGCACTGCTAGTTACGATTTATATTCTCTTCATCACTTTTATTAGAGCCCTTAGTGTTGTCCCTATGTTTTCTTCCGTGATCTTTGTACTTTTATATTGTCTATTTAAGTCCTTGATCCGTTTTCAGACAGTTTTCGTGCATAGTGTATAGTTTTGTGTATAGTGTGAGGCGAGGGTTCTGTTTCTTTTTTTCTTTTCTTTACAGATGGACATCCAGTTCTGCTAGAACCGTTTGTTAAAGAGAATGTCTATTCTATTTTTAAAGGATTTTGGCACTTCCCCCAAGATCAGCTGCTCATAGAAGAAGGATTTACATTTGGGTTTTCAGTTCTCTCCCACTGGTCTGTGTGTCTGTTGTTGCACCAGTATCTGGCTATTTTGACTACTGCAGCTGTTCAATCAGGTAATGTGAGGCTTTCCACTTTGTTCTTCTTTTTCAGTGATAGTTTCCTTATCTGGTGCCTCTTCCCTTTCTGTATGAAATTAGTGATTTGTTTTTCCATATCATTAAAAGGTATTGTTGAAATTTGGGTTGGTACTTCATTGTATCTGTAGATCATTTTGGGTAGAACAAACATTTTCAGAACATTGAGTCTTCCTATCCATGAGCAGGCTATGATTTTTCCACTTATGTAGGTCTCTCTTTTCCTACATGGTTTCTTACAGCAGTGCCTTGTAGTTTTCTTCGTGTAGGTCTGTCTCTGGTAACTATTGTATCTTCTTGGAGGCTGTTGTAAATGGTACTGATGTGGGGATTTACTCTTGGATGTTCTCTTTTATAGTGTAGAGGAATCTAACTGGTTCCTGTATGTTTATCCTGTATGCCGATATTTTGTTGAACTTTTCTGTTAATTCCAGTAGTTTTCCTGTGGATTCTTACAGTTTTCTGTTTATAAGACAATGTCATCTGCAAATAGAGATAGTTTTACTTCTTCCTTGGATGCCCTTTATTGCTTTTCTAGCTTAAATGTTCTGGTGGAGATCCCCCCCAACACAATGTTGAAAAGAGTGTTGATAAAAGGCATCCTTGTCCGAGTCCTGTTCTCAAGGGGAAGGCTTTCAGGCTGCCCATTTAGAATGATGTTTGCTGTTGGCTTATGTCTTAGTCGTCTGATACTGCTATAACAGAAATACCACAAGTTGATGCCTTAAAAAAATTTTTTATTCTGTCACTGTCTAGTAGGCTACAAGTCCAAATGCAGGGCATCAGCACCAAGGGAAGGCTTTCTCTACTAGATTTGGAGGAAGGTCCTCACCATTAATCTTTCCCTCTACTGGGAACTTCTGAGCCACAGGGGCCCTGGGTCCTATCTAAAGGATGCACTCTGCTCCTACACTGTTTTCTTGGTGGTAAGAGGTCCCCAACCCTCTGCTTACTTTCCTTTCCTTTATATTCCAAGAGATTGCCTCAGAGCATGATATAAACTTACACATTAAACCTGCCCACCAACACAATTGCAGACCATTCTCCTTCATCGACATCATAAAAGCAGGGTTTACAGCATATGAGAACATCACATAATACTGGAAATCATGGCTCAGCCAAACCAATACACACAGTTTTGGGTGAAATGCAGCTCAATACATGACAGCTTAGTATACACACCCTTTATTATGCTGAGGAATATTCCTTCTATTCCTATTTTGCTGACAGTTTTTATCAGGAATGAGTGTTGCTCTTTGTCAGATGCTTTTGGTCTCAGTTGAGATCATCACATGGTTCTTTTATTTATGTGGTAGATTACATTGATTGACTTTCTAATAGTAAACCATCCCTGTATGGTTAGTATGAATCCCATTTCATTATGGTGTATTATTGTTATTTGGTGTGCTGCTGGATTATTTTTATTTTTTATTGTGATTAAGTGAAATTATACAATTCAAATTAAATTTGCATGCGCCCCATCTGCAGTTCCTTCTGATCTCGTTGCCTGGTGACAGCACGGTTCTCCTTTTCATTCTATATATGTTGTATCCTCTTAACAAGCTCCTGTCCCCTTCTCTCCACTCTCTTCTCTCTCTTCTAGTAAGAGGCCAGGGGATAGCATCCTATAGATGCATCAAACCATAATAGACACACACCATATGGTCACATTGTGTGCCCGAGTCCAGTCAATTCCTATCAGCAGAGTTGATCTTAGTAACTTTCTCAGGTCAGAGGCAGCAGGAGGTCTAGGGGCCATGCTCCCTGGGGAATCCCAGGCAGCCAGACCAGCAGTTGCAGTTTTTTAGTAGAATTCTTGCGGTGCACCCTCTGTCTCTCATGTTGCCACTAGGACTCAACATTGTGCACCCCATCATGTCTGTCTTTGGTAGTGGCCAGGCACCATTGGCTCCTTCTTGTCACATGTTGATACAGTTACTGATTCACATGAATCTTTCTGTGCCCTGGGCTGTTTTCACCTCATGTATTTGTTATAGCTGATCCTCTCCTCTGGATGAGTTGGGACCATCTGGTGTACCTCAGATGGCAGCTTGCTAGCTTTTAAGACCTCAGACACCACTCACCAACATGGGGTACAGAAGACTCTCTTAGCAATAGACTGATTATGCCAATTGGCCTTGATGTCCCCTTAGAACATGGTCCCCAGACCCCTACCTGCTAATCTATACTTGCAATATTTGATTAAGTTTCAAAGAGTGTTTAGTTTACATTGAAGTCCAGTTAAATTGATCTTCTTTCTACTGTGTCTTTTCACTGCTTTTACCTAACCAGATTTCTATCAACTGTGAAATCTATAAGGAGCCCTCTCCCTCCCTCCCCACCCTGTGGCCATCAAAGAGTGTCACTTAGGGAGAGTTCCCCAACAAACTGGGTAAGAGATGAGGTGACATCAAGATTAAGGAGAAAGGCACAAAAAAGTGGGATCACGGGGAAAATGGTCATTACAGCCAAGAGCCCAGAACTGAGCTTTATTGGAGTATTTATAATTTGTACTAGGGGAGGTTAATCTCTTTAGCGTTAAAGAGTTAAACACATCCAGATCTGTTTAATTACTTATCTGAAAGGGAGCAGTTTTCCACGTCCTTTGTTTTCTCATGGTTTTCCATGATTTATCTTTTTGATCTGATGTAATCTTAGGTCACTTCTAGGTTAAAGGACTCCAGATGTTAATATTATGCCCCTTAGTACAAAAGGTTAGCAGAGTTGTGATACATCGCTTATGGTGGCTCAAAATGGCCATGGTCATGTTAAGAGTGTATAATTCCCACAAAAGGTCTCTTCTTCTGTGTATGTCTGTCTTTAAGTCCTTATAGTAAGGGTCTCATACAGTATTTGTTCTTTTGCTGCTGACTGATTTCACTTGATATAATGTCTTCCAGTTGAAAACAGATTGAGACATTTTCTAAAACTGTCATTGTTCTTTATCATTGCATAGTGTTCCATTGAGTATATGTACCTTACTTCAGTTATCCAGTCATCTGTTGTTGGGCATCTGGGTTGATTCCATCTTTTTGCTATTGTGGACTATGCTGCAATGAACATTCATGTTCATATATGTGTTTGTGTGACTGCCCTTGAGTCTGTAGGATATATTTCAAGCAGTGGGATTTCTGGTATATCTATTTTCAGATTTTTAAGGAAGTGCCAAATTGCTTTCCATAGAGGTTGTACCATTTTGCAATCCCATCAACAGTGTAGGAGAGTTACAATCTCTCCACAGCCTCTCCAGCATTTGTTGTTTTGTGCTTTTGGGATCATGGCCAACCTTGCTGGGATGAGAAAGTATCTTATTGTAGTTTTGACTTGGATTTCTCCAATAGCTAATGATTATGAGCATTTTTTCACGTGTCTTTAGGCTGCCTGGATGTCCTCTTTGGTGACATATCTGTCCATCTCCTTTGCCCATCACTTAATTGGTTATTTACCCTTGTCTTGTTGATATTTTGCAGTACATTGTAGATTATGAAGATCAGACTTCAATCCAACATATAGTTGGACTGAATATTTTCTTCCTGTTCTGTAGGTGGTCTTTTAATTCTTTCAATAAAGACTTTGGGTGAGCAAAAGTGTCTGATTCTTAGTAGTTCCCATTTATCTGTTTTCTCTTCTGCTGATTGTGCTTTGTCAGATTTTGAAATCTAAGCTGTGTATTAAAAATTTCATTGTTGACCCTATTTTTTCTTGCATGATCTTCATCATTTTAGATTTGATATTTAGATCTGTGATTCAATTTGAGTTAGTTTATGTGTAAGCATGAGATACGGGTCTTGCTTCATTTTTTTTGCAGATGGATACCCAATTTTACCAGCGTCATTTATTAAAGAGACTGTTTTTATCCTAGTTTACATTCTTAGGGACTTTGTTGAATATCAACTGTTCATAAGAAGATGGTGGCATCTGTGGGATGTCAACTCTGTTCCATTGGTCTATATATCTCTTTTTGCACCAGCATCAGCTTGTTTAGACTACTGTGGCAATGGAATCGGCTCTAAGGTCTGGTAATGTAAGGCCTCCCACTGTGTTCCTCTTTTTCAGTAATGTGTTACTTGTCTGTGTTTCTTCCCTTTCCAAACAAAGTTGATTTGTTTCTCCACCTCATTAAAAAATGTCACTGGAATTTGTATGAGGATTACATCGTATACGTAGATCACTTTGTGTAAAATAGACATTTACACAATGTTTAGTCTTCCTATACATGAGCAGGGTAGGTTTATTCATTTATGTAAGTCTCTCTTAGTTCTTTGCAATAAGGTTTTGTAATTTTCTTTGTATTGGTGTCTTATTTCTCTAGTTGGATTTCTTCCTAGATATTTTGTCTTCTTGGGGGCTATAGTAAATGCTATTGATTTGGTGATTTATTCTTTGATGATCTCTGCTGGTAAAAAGGAATTCTACTAATTTACTTATGTTCATCTTGTATCCTGGTACTCTGCTGAACTCGAGTAGTTTGCTTATGGATTCTTTAGGATTCTCTGCATATGCAATCATGTCATCTGCTCATAGGGAGATTTTTACTTTTTCTTTGCTGATGTGGGTGCCTTTTATTTCTTTTTCTTGTCTAATTGATCTGACTAGAACTTCTGGTACAATGCTGAACAGAAGTCATGAGAGTGGGTATCCTTGTCTAGTGCCTGTTCTCAATCGGAATTCTTTCAGACTCCATTCAGGATGATGGTGTTTGGCTTTGTGTAGATGCCCTGTATTGCATTGAGGTATTTCCTGTCTATTCCCATTTTGCTGAGAGTTTTTGGCATGAATGGGTGTTAGACTTTGTTGAATGCCTTTTCTGCTTCAATTGACAAAATCAGGTGATTCTTATATGTTATTTATGTGATTGACCACGTTAATTGTTTTTCTGATGTTGAACCAGCCTTGCATCCCTGGGATGAACCCACCTTGGTCATGATGAATTATTTTTTTGACAATGTTGTTGAATTCTTTTGGAAAAGATTTCATTGAAGATTTTCACATCTAGGCTCACAAGTGTTATTTGTCTGTAATTTTCTTTTTTTGTGGGACCTTTCCCTGGCTTTAGTATCATGGTTATGTTTGCTTCCTAGAATGAATTTGGTAGTATTCCATCACTTTTTTTAGGTTCGGAAATAGCCAAGGTAGTATTGGAGTTAACTCTTCTCTTAAAGTTTGGGAGAATTCTCCAGTGAAGCCATCTGTGCCAGGACTTTTTTGGTTGGTAGTTTGGGGATGACTTTTTCAATTGCTTGCTTTGTAATGAGTTTATTAAGCTGTTCAAATTCTCCTTGTGATAACTTTGGTGGCTATATGAATCCAGAAATTTGTCCATTCCCTCTAGGTTTTCCAGTCTGTTAGAGTACAGTCTTATGTAGCATTCTGTTACAATAATTTTGATTTCAGTTCAGTCTGTTGAGACATCTCCCATCTCCTTTCATATTTGGGTTATTTCCTTTACTATTTTTCTTTTGTAAGTTTAGCAAATGGTTCCTCAATTTTGTTGATCTTTTCAAAGAACCAGCTTTTGGTTTTGTTGATCATTTCAATTGTTCTACCCTAATGCATTTAGTTCTGCTCTAATCTTTATTATCTGTTTTCTTCTGTTGCCTGAGGGGTTCTTCTGTTGTTCTCTTTTTACTTGTTCAAGCTATAGGATTAATTCTTTGGTTTGGGTCCTTTCTTAACTGATCTCCGAGCACTGCTTTTGCTGTATCCCATAAGTTCTGGTAGGATGTGTTTTCTTTCTTGATTTCATAAATTTCTTTATTTTATCCTTGATTTCTTCTAGAACTAATGGCTTTTTGAGCAAGATGTTGTTTGGTTTCTATGAGTTGACATTTCTACCTATGATTTTCGGCTTTTGATTTCAACTTTTGTGGCTTTGTAATCTGAGAAGATGCTTTGTAATAATTCAATGGTCTGCATTTTGTTGAGACTTGCTTTATTTCCTAACACGTGGTCTATTCTGGAAAATGTTCCATGTGCATTGGAGTAGAAGATGTACTTATATGTTGATGGATAACAAGTTCTGTGTATGTTGATGATGTCTAGTTGGTTAATTGCCACAATAAGATCTTCTGTGTCTTTACTGAGCTTTTTCTGGATGATCTGATCATTACTGAAAATGGAGTGTTGAAGTCTCCAACTATTACTGTGAACTTATCTATCTCATATTCAAGGTAATGATATTCAGCAATGAGGTATGTAGCATTTTTTCTAAGATGAGTTTGCTGACTTAATTGGCAGTCCTCATACTCATGTCCATATGAGTAAGCACACACACAAAAAAAGCCAAAGCCAAGTGCCGTAGAGTTGGATCTGACTCAAAATAAGGTTGGCATATAAATATATGTCTATAAGATAATGTGAAAACTTACCCTAAGTTGTGTGATTTAGGCTTTGACATTAGTTTGATGGGACAGCTTATAGGGAGTTATAGTACAGGAGCTATAGGACAAGGTAGTCAGTGTTTGTTTGATGTGTTTAGATGCTCTGTTATTGGGTGGATAAACATTTAATTCTATGAAGTCCTGCTTGTGTATTGAACCTTTCAGCAATGAAGAGTGACCATCCTTGTCCACAGTGGTGAATTTTACATTAAAACCTATTTTATTTGAGATTAGTATTGCCACACATGCTCTTCTTTGTATGTCATTTACTTGATAAATATTTTTCCATTCTTTAATTTTCAGTTTGTTCCTATCTTTGAGTCTAATGTGTGTTTCTTGAAAGCAACACATAGATAGGTTGTGTCTTTCGAGTCATGATGTCACTCTTTGTCTCTTTATTGGAGTGTTCAGTTCTTTTGCAGTTAGTGTAATTATTGATAGGCATGTATTTAGTGTTGTCATTTTGATATATTTACTTTAGTGTTGGTGTTTTCTATGTTGCTCTTAACATTCTGTTCTTGGCCATTCTTCTGTATTGGTGGACTTTCATCTTTTTCACTTTTGTTTTTGTTTTTGTTGAGACTCCTGTATTACGTTCTTATTGTGCTTCACAGCTACTCCTATGGTCTCCCTTAATATTCTAAGTTTAAACTCAATTTTAACTTCTGTATGTCTTTTTAACGTCCTCTCCATCTGAAAGAACTGTAACTACTGTGATATATCCCTCTTTTCAGTGTCATTATGTCATAGTTTTAGTGATATGATCTCTGGATGCCTTCTTTTAATATTGTGGCTTTGAATGAGTTTTGTGACTTCTCTAACTTAGTAAGATTCTGGATGTTGTGTCCTGCATTGTCTCCTTAAATTTGCATGTAATGGTTTTGTTTTTATAAGCAAAGATCTTCTGTCAATATTTCTTGTAGTTTTGGTTTGGTTTTTACAAAGTCTTTAAACTGCTGTTTATCTACAAGTATCTTAATTTCATTTCATATGTGAGAGACAATTTTTCAGTATGTATAATTCTTGGTTTGAAGTTTTCCTCCTTCAAGCCTTTGAAAGTGTCATTCCACTACCTTCTTGCCAACATAGTTTCTGCTGAGAAGTCAGGTGAATGCCTATAGGGCTCCCCTTTGTCTGTCAGTTTTTTTTTTTTTTTTTAAATCTTGCTGCCTTTAAGAGCCTCTCTCTATTTTTTCATTTTATTAAGCTTGATAATAATATGTCTTGGTGTCTTTCTTTTGGGGTCTTGTTTTTGTGGCATTCAATAATCATTGGATGTTTCTGTTCTATTCTTTCAGTTTCAGGGAAGCTTTCAGTCAGCAACTTTTCAACAATTCTGTCCATATTTTTGGTTATCTCTCCATTTTCAGGAACTCCAGTTATTGATAGATTTTTCCTCTTCATAGAGTCCCACATTTTCTCAATGTGTCTTTAGTTTTCTTATTTCTTTTGTCTGAATTCTCCTCATAAATCCTGATATCAGTTGCTTTATCTTCAAGCTCACTAACTCTGCCTTCTAACTCCTGAATCCTGCTTTTTTGGCTTTGGATTGAATTGTATAAATGTGTAAGTTTATTATTAATCTGCTAGATTTCAGATCATTAATGTTCCAGCAGTTCATATAGCTTACTTAGTTGTTCATGTTGTTCTGTTGCATTTTATTTAATCTCTAGGAGGACTGTATACATAGTTCTTTTGTATTATACCTCTGATAATTTGAGAAAGACTTCTTCATCTAGAAAGTTTTGGGGTTCTTTATTTTGGGAGTTTTCCAGAGCCATGGTGGTCTTCTTTAAATGGTTAGATATTAACTGTAGTCTTCACGTCATCAAGAAGTTCTTCAGTTTCTCTAGTGTTACACCAATGGGAGCTGTGGTGTAATTCTAAGAGGGGAATACAGGCACTGCTAAGTTTGGTCACTAGCTGCATCTGCATTATCTAGTGACTGGCCCTAGTTGGGCTCTTAGGGTTGCCCAGCCTGACCTACTGGCTGCTGAAGGTGGTAAGTTACTTATGGTGATGCTCTGTTGTCACATCAGTTGAGCCTGTCATGTACCTCAAGGATGGGAAGAGAGAAGGATGCCACCACACTTGGCTTCCTGGGAATACTGTGCTCTCTAGATTCATTTAACTTAACAACTGCTTTTTTGCTGAGAGGGACACAGTCCAGTAGGTACCAAGAGCAGCCAGGCCCTCAGAATTGACAGGACCAGCCTCCTGGCTAGCAGAAACAGTGCCCTACTTATGGAGGCTCTGGGGAGCCAACAGCTGACTCTATGATGTGGCTCAGTGAAGAGTGGTGGAAGTGCCACTAACCTACTGAGCTGCCTGTCCCTGCTCTGTTTTCCAGCTGGTCTTATTTTAAAAGCTGCCTTATTGCTGACAGAGGTGCTATCTGGTAACTACTGACAGCAGCCAGGCCCTCTGGGGTGGCAGGCCCCACTTCCTGGCTGACAATAGTGGTGCCTCATAGGCTGCCTCCAGATGCTCAAAGAAGGGAAGGGTTAGGGAACTGTCACCCTTGGCTTGTAGGCCCCAGCAGGATCTCTACATAGAATGTTTCAAAAACAGCTATTCTGCTGGAGAAGTACTTTCCAGACAGGCATTGTTGCTAAACATGAGAATCAGCCCCCACTGTGACCTCAGGCATGGATGACTCCACCTCTCAGCTGACCAAGATGGCGTCCTGCCTGTACGATCCTTCATGGAGTTACTCAACAGAATCTATAGTGCAGCTCAGAGAAGACAGGAGGGTGGGGCACTGGTGCCCTTGGTCAGCAGCCAGACTTTCAAGATGTGGCTGTCCCAAGCTCAGTATCTCTGCTGTGGGATACACTGTTCACTTAAGCACTGTAGTTCAGTGCACTAGTATGCCAGGCTCAGCAGATCCAGACACTGCCTCCTGGATTACAAAGAAGTCCTCCATACCTGCAGTCCTCTCAAATGATGTGTCAACAGAAGCAAGACTCAGTGTGCTGCTTCTTTGTCTCTGACAGGGGTAGTTTCCACTTTTCTGTTTCTCACTCCAGTGTAACAATCTTATGTCAGATCCTGAGACTCTCAGAATGTCCACACTGCTCCATTTGTTTATTATTTTAGGGTTTATTTCTCAGAGGGAATAGATAAGATATGTGTCTAGTCCACCATCCTAGCCCCACCTCTCTAGTTTTCTTCTTTTAAAATCCTTTTGGGGATGGAGTCAAGATGATGGACTAAGCACACATCTCCCTATATCCCTCTGGAAACCAAGACATGAATTGACAATCAAACAGAGTCTTTTGATCAGCTAATCAGCCCCAGGACATGGCACAGGGCTGTTAATTTGGACTACATACTACTGAGCAAAAAACCTCCTCTCTTTCACTGACTCCAGCTCCTGGCTAGCCCTGGCTCTCACAGACTGAAGGTAAACACACCATTTTGACTTTTTTTTCCTCTATCTTGGCCAGCGGGCAGATCTGGGTCTTGCCTAGCGGCTAGACTCAGAGGCGCTGCTGGAGGGATAGGCAGGCGAAATTCCCATATTTTGAAAGTCAGGCTTAGGACTCTGTTAATCTATCCACTTTGGGCCTGTCTTTTTATCTCTGCCACAGCGGGCTCTGTACAGATTCCCACTGTCAGTGTGTGGAATGCCATGTTGGTTACAGAGATTTTAGTGAGATGTAATTCTTAGCCCAGGAGCCAGCGCCTGCGAACAGGACAGCACTTCTCCGAGAGAAAAGCAGTAATTTTCACAGTGCCAGCTACGGTGGGGGTTCTGCAACAGAAGCAGAGGAATCACAACCTCTCAGCAACTTTAGCCCCTCTATCTGCTGCCTGTGTTGAGGGCACCATCTTGGATATGGGGGCTGCAGCTGGACCTAATGCTTAGCTTGGGAGCCACAGCCTGCCCACTGGAGAGTGCTTTTCTACCACAAAAGCAGTACTCTAAACAGTGTTGCCTAAGCCTGGGCCCTGTCAGCAGAAGCCAACAGGGTAGTAACACTGCTGTATTCTGAACTAGTTTGTATCATCTTGGGTTAGATAAAGAAGTTTTTACTTTGTCAGTTGGGAAGAGGGACCTCTACACTTGACTGACATGGGAAGTGGTCAGATACCTTTTGCTTTACATTTTAAGACAGCCTAGAGAAACATCTGCAGTCCATTCTCACAGTATCTCTTCCAGCCTCTACTTATTCACATGGGACCCAAAAAGCAACAGACACTTGTGGCACACAAGAAATCACCCATGGCTTCAGAAGGCTCCCAAAGAAAGCAACAAAGAAGTTTTCCAGATGAAGAAACTTTTATGAAAGCATCAGAAAGTGAATACAAAATGATTATATAGACAGCCCTTCTAGACCTTATACAAAATGCAGGAGAACAAAATGAAAAATTAAGCATGATGTTCGATCTGATGGAACACCAGTACTCTGAAATCCAACAGATCAAGAACAAAATCAAAGACATAGAAACTTCCATGCAAAGCCAAGAAAACAGAATGGAACAAATGGAAAAGAGACTTTCTGACTTGGAAGACAGAGCTAATGACACCAACGTCTATGAGCAGAAATCAGAAAAAAGAAACAAGAAAAATGAAGAAACATTAAGAAGCACGTTGGACTCTATTAAGAGGAACAGCCTTTGATTCACTGGAGTCCCTGAACAGGATGAGACACCTGAGAACACAGAGCATATCGTTGCTGGGCTGCTGACAAAAAACTTCCCAGAAATCATGAAGGAAGAGAATATAGACATCTCAGATGCATATCATACGCCACCCAATATAGATCTGAAAAGAAAGACTCCAAGACATATTATAATCAAACTTAACAAAATGAAACATAAGTAAAAACCCTTAAAGGCAACAAGACTCAAAGCAAAGCTAACATTCAGAGGGAAACCCTGTAGGATCTCGTCAGATTTCTCAGCAGAAACCATGCTGGCATGCAGACAGTGGCATGACACATTCAAAGCCTTGAAGGAGAAGAACTTCCAACCAAGAATTATATATCCTGCAAAACTATCTTTCAAATATGAAAATGAAACTAAGACATTCCCGGATAAACAGAAACTCATAGACTTTGTAAAAGCCAAACCCAAACTACAAGAAATACTGAAAGAAGTTCTTGGCTCTGGCTTAGAAGAATGAAACCACTAACTTTATATTTTAGAATGACACACTACTCAAAACTCTACTCAGTTAGGGAAGGCTCCAAAGTCTATCACAGCTTTAATATAGAAAGAAGCAATCCAGTGATCATCATGAAAACTATGGTGCCATCATATGAAAAAGAGGGATGTACTATAGTCGTTATAGTCCTACCAGATGGACAGGAAGATGACAAGACAGGTAGTAATTAAAATTGGATTTATACATAGTTTATTAAGGGGGATCATAGGGACAGCTGTAAAACACAACAAAGATGTATCATACCATTTCAAGAAATGTAACACAGGAGCCTCAACAACTACAAAACCAGCTCTGAAAAAGGTGAAAAATCAACTCACAAAAAAGAATGTCCCAGAACAGACTAATAAGAACAACAGAGAAAACATCAACCCAAAAATAAACATATCACAATGGCAGCAGTGAACACAAACCTGTCAATAATTACCTTGAATGTGAATGGACTGAATGCTCCAGTAAAGAGACAATGAGTGACATCTTGGATCAAAAGACGTGATCCATCAATATGCTGTCTGCAAGAAACTCACTGAAGACCTAAAGATAGGAACAAACTGAAAATCAAAGGATGGAAGACTATATATCAAGCTAACAGTGAACAAAGAAGAACAGGGGTGGCAATTCTAAACTCAGACAAAATCGATTTTAACATAAAAACCACCATTGTGGACAAAGATGGACACTATTTATTGCTGAAAGTTTCACTACACAGGCAAGACTTAACTCTATTAAACATTTATGAACCTAATATCAAAGCACGTAGTTTGATCCGACTCGACGGCACTTGGGTTGGCTAAGTACATCAAAGAAACACTGACTATACTCAAAAACGAGTTAGATTACTCCACAGTAATAGTGGGAGACTTTAACACTCCACTGTCAATACTGGACAGATCACCTAGAAAAAAGCTCACTAAAGGTACAGAAGACCTCATTGACACAATTAACCAACCAAACCTCATTGACATATACAGAACTTTCTACCCATCAGCAGACAACTACACCTTCTTCTCCAGTGCACATGGAACATTCTCCAGAATTGACCATGTGTTAGGGCATAATGCAATTCTCAACAAAATCCACACCACTGAATTACTGCAAAGCATCTTCTGAGATCATAAAGCCATAAAAGTTGAAATCAATAGCCAAAAAAAATAGAAAGTGGAACCCTTGGCAACTGAATAACATCTTGCTCAAAAAAGCATGGGTTATTGAAGAAACCAAGAATGAAATAAAGAAATTCATAGATTCCAATGAGAACAAAAACACTTCCTACCAGAACCTATGGGATACAGCCGTAGCAGTGCTCAGAGGTCTATTTATCTCCATAAATGCACATTTCAGGAAGGAAGGAAGAAAGAAACCAAATCAAGGAACTATTCCTACAGCTTGAACAAGTAGAGAGAGACAAACAGAGGAACCCCTCAGGCACCAGAAGAAATGAGATCGTAAAGATTAGAGCAGAGCTAAATGAATTAGAGAATAGAAAAACATTTGAAAAAAATTGAAAAGACTAAAAGCTGGTTTTTTGAAAAGATCAACAAAATTGACAAACCACTGGCTAAACTTACTAAAGGAAAGCAGGAAAGGAAACAAATAACCCAAATTAGAAATGAGAGGGGAGTTGTCACCACAAATCCAACAGAAATCAAAAATATCGTAACACAATTCTGTGAAAGACTGTACTCTAACAAATTGGAAAACCTAGAGGAAATGGACAAATTACTTGACTCATACCACCTACCCAAATTATCACAACGTGAAGCAGAACAACTTAATAAACCCATCACAAAGGAAGAAATTGAAAAGGTCATCAAAACACTGCCAACCAAAAAAAAAAGCCTGGGCCGAGACGGCATCACTGCAGAATTCTACCAAGCATTTAGAGAAGAGTTATCTCCAATACTACTGAGACTATTTCACAATAAAGAAAGGGATAGAGTACTCCCAAACTTATTCTATGAAGCCAGCATAACGCTGATACCAAAGCCAGGGAAAGACCCAACAAAGAAGGAGAACTACAGACCGATATCAGTCATGAATCTAGACGCAAAAATCTTCAACAGAATTCTTGCCAATACAATACAACAACATATCAAGAAAATAATCCATCATGACCAAGTGGGATTCATACCAGGGATGCAAGACTGGTTCAACATCAGAAAAACAATGTGATTAACCACATAAATAACACAAAAAACAACAATCACCTGATTTTGTCCATTGATACAGAAAAGGCATTTGATAAAGTCCAACACCTATTCTTGCTAAAATCTCTTAGCAAAATACGCATAGATGGCAAATTCCTCAATGCAAAAAGGGCCATTTATACAAAGCCAATTGCCCATGTCATACTGAATGGACAGAGACTGAAAGGCTTCCCCTTGAGATCAGGAACTAGACAAGGATGCCCACTCTCACCTCTCCTATTCAACATTGTAATAGAAGTTCTAGCCAGAGCAATTAGACAAGACCAAGAAATAAAAGGTATCTGCATCAGTGAAGAAGAAGTCAAAATCTCCCTGTTTGCAGATGATATGATTGTATATGCAGAGAATCCCAAAGAATGTATAAGTAAACTACTCAAACTGATAGAAGAGTTCAACAAAGTCTCAGGATACAAGATAAACATAAGTAAATCAGTAGGATTCCTTTATACCAACAACAAGACTGTTAATGAAGAAATCATAAAATCAATATCACTTACTATAGCCCCTAAGAAGATAAAGTATCTAGGAATTAATCTAACCAGAGAAATAACAGACCTTTACAAAGAGAAATACATGTCCTTACTACAAGGAACTAAGAGAGACTTAGAGAATTAGAAAAATCTACCCTGCTCATGGATAGGAAGACTTAACATTGTGAAAATATCTATTTTACTCAAAGAAATCTACTTATATAATGCAATCCCAATACAAGTTCCAGCGTCTTTTGTTAATGAGATGGAGAAACAAATCACAAATTTTGTTTGGAAAGGGAAAAAGCCCCGGATAACTAAGGTACTACTAAAGAAGAAGAAGAGACTGGGAGGCCTCTCATTACCCAACCTTAGAACATGTCACACTGCTACAGTGGTCAAAACAGCCTGGTACTGGTATAAGAACAGACAGATCTATCAATGGAACAGAATCGAGACCCCAGAGGTGACACCATCTGCCTATGAACAGTTGATACTTGACAAAGGCCCTAAGACATTAAACTGGGGTAAAAACAGTATCTTCAACAAATGATGTCGGCAAAATTGGATATCCACCTTCAAGAAACTGAAATGAGATCCGTATCTTACACCTTATACAAACACCAACTCAACTGGATAAAAGACCTAAATATTAAACCTAAAATGATAAAGCTCATCCAAGAAAAGGTAGGAACAACAATGGAAGTTTCAATACACAGTGTGGACAGACTCCAAAATCTGTCAGACAAACCACAATCATGAGAAGAGAAAATATACAAACGAGAACTATTAAGAATCAAACACTTTTGCTCATCCAAAGACTTTATTAATAGAATTAAAAGAACTCCTACAGAATGGGAAAAAATATTTGGCAACTCTATGTCAGACCAACGCCTGATTTCCATAATCTATAACATACTACAAAATATCAAGAAGAAGAAGATAAATCATCCAATTTAGCAATGGGCAAAGGAGAAGGACAGACATTTCTCTAAAAAGGAGATCCAGGCAACCAAAAAACACATGCAGACATGTTCACGATCTTCGGTTATTTAAGAAATTCAAATCAACACTACAATCAGGTACCATCTCACCCCAACAAGTTTGGCCATTATCCAAAAAACAAAAAGCAACAGATGCTGGAGAGGCTGTGGAGAAAGTGGAACCCTCCTACACTGTTGGTGGGGTTGAAAAATGGTCCAGCCTCTTTGGAAAGGAATCTGGCACTTCCTTAAAAAAATGGATATTGACGTACCATTTGACCCAGTTATTCCACTACTTGGAATATATCCTACAGAATCAAGGCCTTTCACAGCAATGGACACATGCACAAGAATGTTTATCGCAACACAGTCCACAATAGCAAAAAGATGGGATCAACCCAGATGCCCAAAAACAGAAGATTGGATAGGTAAACCATGGTATATATACTCAATGGAGCACTACGCAATGATAAAGAATAACGATGATTCCAGGAAACATCTCATGACCTGGTTTCAACTGGAAGACATTATGTTGAGTGAAAGTAGTCAGCGACAAAAGGACAAATATTGTATGAGGCCTCTACGGTAAGATCTCAAAAACAGACTTGTGTAGAGAAGAAAAGACTCTTTGACAGCTGCAAGGGTGGGGAGGGAAGGAAGGCAAGGGGGGGGAGGGTTTAGATTAGATAGTTGCTAGAAATCTGGTTGAGTGAAATCAACAAGAACAATATTAAGTGGACTTCAGCATAACTTGAATACTCCTTCCATCTTAACCCAATATTGCAAGGATAGAGTAGCTGGGGCAGGGGGTAGGAGACCATACTCTTAAGCGAAATTGAGGCCAATTGGCACAACTAGTGTTTTACTAAGAGGGATTTCTGCACCCCCACATTGGTGAGTATCATCTGGGGTCTTAAAATCTGCCAAGCTGCCATCCAAGGGCACAGGAAATGGTCGCAATACAGCAGGAACAGATGCTCGCTGAGGACCCAAATGACATGGGGTAAAGATAACCCAGAAGATAGAGGGACCCACATCAGTGGGTGCGTACATCGAATTGGGACCAGAAGAACAGGATGGTACCCAGCCACCACCAGTGATAGCCACGATGGAGCTCACAGAAAGGAGTCTCACTGACAACACAAGAACAAAAAGGGGTACACCCTGAGATCTCCACTAAAAGACCTCAGTTGATGGTCCAGCAGTTTGGGGGTTACTCTGGAAGCATGGGCCCTGGCCCTGATGCTGCCCTTGCCCATAAATCATAATGAAGTTTCACTCTTTGGACATGAATGGATTGGACTTGGTGATGCCGAGTGACCGTATATTAGATGTACTTTATGGTTCTATACATCTATAGGATGTCATCCTGCTGACCTCTGGATGGAGGAAGGAGAGTGGGTGGAGAGGAGGGGAAAGGAGACTGTTGGGAGAATGAGACACGTATGGAGCAGAGAGGAATAGTGTGCTGTCACCGGACAAGTGAGCAGTGGAAGCTGCATATACATGGGCATGTAAATTTATACCGAATGTACATTTTCACTGTCATGTTAAATAAATAAATAAAAAAAATCATTTTATCTGATTTTTCCTCAAATAGATTGTTGCCAAGTGCTTTATCTTCATTCTCACTAATTTTTACTCCCATTTGTTCATTTCTGATCCTATAACTTTCTCTTCATTCATCTAATTAAAAAAATTCATTGTTAATTTTTGAATTTCTTTTTGCTGTCTTTCTATGGTTTCTTGTAGGCTGTTAAATTTGTCATTATACTCCTGCATGACCTTCTTAAGTTCTTTTGCAACTTCATCTGTGTATTCCTTAGGTTGGCCTGTGTTTTCTCTGATGTCCTTCTTCGTTTTTTGAAGAGCTCTGTATATTAATCTTTTGAATTCTGTCTCCAGTATTTTCAAGACCTTCTCTTTCTAAAAGAGGCTTTTGGTTCTTTGTTCTAGTCTTAGGCTGAAGCCATCATAATGTGCCTCTTTATTTGATTTGATATTGACTGTCATCTTTGTGTTGTCAATAAATTATTATGTTCATTTATTTTATATTTGCTTATTGTGTCCTAGGTTCTTGTTTTGGTTCCATATACCAAATAGGATGGTTGTATAAGCTACTGTGATTATTGGTGTCTTCGAAGCTCTCACATCATGTTGCCAGGTGGCTATAGCTGCTACTCGATATGTGAGTCTGGGAGTTTGTTTGTATTTCTTTTGGGGATCAGGTGTCTGAATCATTGTCACTGAGTAGGTGGTACAGATTTTCACCTGCAGTCCCAAAGAAGGAAGGTGATTGGTTGACTGAAGCAGGCACAGGTATCTGGCTGAAGTATGGGTTTATGTGCTGAGCAAGGTAGGAGGCTGACAACTGCCCCTCAGTGTTTGTGTGGAAAGTATGTCCTTGTTCCCTAGAGCTGGTACTCACTGGGTTTTGCATTGAGCCTTAGGGTGCACAATATTGTTGGCTGTAAGGACTAGAAGGCACCACTTGTTCTCAGACCCCTGTCATGGGTTGCTAGGTAGAGTGAGTCCATAGGCTCCTGATGTAGTGTTAAATGTCAGTAATCTGCCTCTCCCTCTTAGGTGCTGGGTTGAAAATAGATGACTCAGAAAACTGAGCTGAATCCACAAAACAAAAATAAACAAACTCCTGTGCTCACACATCTAACAGCAACTCTAACCACATGGAAACAGGATGTGAGTGCTTCAAAGATGCCAATAATCACAGTAGCATGTACAACCAGCCTATTTGGGCATATCAAACCAAAACAAGAACCTAGGACACAGTAAGCAAAATACTATTGTGCTATGCTAGTGAGGGCCTATGCTGTTGATATGGTCCCTCATAAGTGTAGGCAGGAGTAAACAGCATTCAAAGTCCGTTGACTCCTCATGCCTGTGTCTAAGCAAAGGGACTGTGTCTGCCCTGAAATCTTGGCTTAGGATAGTCGAGAGATTATTTTTTCCTGTGTGTAATTTGTTAATATGTTCCCTCTTCAAAGCCAAGAAAATGATTCCACATAACCTACGGAACCTGGTAATAACTAAAGTTGGCCTAGGACACAGTAGAGTGGGGATGACAAGGTGAATGGGAGACAGGTATTTCCCAGAGGGGAAAGTTTTTTCTTTTCCCCCACACAATAGGTTAATTTAAACACTTGCATTTAACTTTCACAGACCCCTGGTTCTACAGGCTTGTATGGGCTCTTCACTCCTTTGTTTCTCCTGGTGGGGAAAATGCATCCTGAGCATTACTTCTTGCCTCAGCCTATGTGCACTAGTGGATCTGGCCTGCAGAGTGCCAGCCAGGTTAGGTTTCGCAATTCTTCCTGCTTCTGAACTGTCTGTCCCTCTTTCTGCCACTCAACCCAGTTTCTCAACTTTGGCATTGATGCTCAGGACTCCTACATTGTCATATAGAATTGATTCACTTATTTTGGAGGGGGCTTTGTTGTAAGAGGGACCCCAGGAAATGTCTTAGTACTTCACTACCTGGGCACTACTTCTTCAAATATTATTTTTTAAAGGAACAGGAACAAAAGTGATAACTGGCTAAAGTTCAGAAGTCTGGTAAAATGTCTACAGTCTAATGATTTAGAAAGTATATCTACAGGACTTATTCCTGCGCAAACCATAAAATTCATAGAATAATGTTCTGACTTGTCCCTTTCTCAGCGAACAAACTAATCACCATATTCTGCTCATTTCATATTCTAACATATTTTGCAAACTTTGTCTTACTTGCTTTTTCTACCACCATTTGCCTAGATCAGCATCTCATTGTCTCTCACCTAAATCTACTTCATAACTGATCTGTTCTGTCTCTCTCCACCTTCTCATCACCTTAATGAAATTTCCATCAGAATAAACTATACAAAACACCAGTTCGTCCTCATCAGTTTCTCATATGGAAATTTCCAAAGGCTCCCATAACCCGGAAGACTGGACTGCCATAGTTCTCTCTGGCTTCATGTCTTGGTACTCATTTCCTCTCATTTTTACATTTTCCACACATTTGAGCTATTCCTGAGTTTGAGGCTTCTATGTTCCCGAATCTTATCCAGGCCATTCTCAATTTAGTTACACACACAAACATGCATACACACATATACCGAAGCATAGCTCTTGATGAACATTTACCTGTCCTTAGAAACTCTATTATAGTCTTTCCTGGCATCCTTCCTTCTATCCTCCTATCCCTAAACAGGGTAAGTTCCCCTTTTCTGTGTTCTTATAAAATTCTGCATGCCCATCTGTCCATGGACTCACCCTAACATATTGAAATATGTTTATATGTTTGTCTTTCTCTATTCCTCAGAGTTGGGTTTATTTCTTGTTCATTTGTATATAAACCACATCTAGATACAATATTAGAATATAGTAAATGTACTAACTGAACTGAGGTAAATGATATCCCACAATATATTTTTATAAAACTATTCAATGGAATTCGAGAAACACATAAATATTTATACTCTAACTATGGATACATAGTGAAAAAATTATTTCTATAATGGTCAGCATTTACTCATAAGTCTTGTCTGAGGCAAAGATCTCTATTCTTAATTTTAATTGGTTTCTTCATGACCTCTCAGATGTCAAGAAAATTAGACAGAACCCACGAACTTAACTGTTCTAAGTGCTACATACCTTGTTGCTGAATATCACTACAATCACCTTCGAAATACTTCCCTTGGGACTATGCGCTGACGCCAGCACCTAGTCCACCCTCCAAAGCAATTTTGGAACTCTTTTTGGAATGGCCATTGCACCCAGTGGCATGGTGGCATGTTCGAAAACTTGCAATTGCATGCTATCTATGAGGGAGTTTTTAGCCAGTGAACAAATAACTGTGTTGGAACCCCCTCCCTGCTCAACTGATGTCGACACCAATGACTCTTTTGTTTACCTGAAGATAAAGGAAATATTGAAAAGAAGATATCTGGATGACATTCAGGCATCAAGGGTAATACAACAGCAGATCTGATTGCCATTTCAGAACTAGTTCCAAGATTGCTTTCAAGAGTGAACTAGGTGCTGGTTTCGGTGTGTAGCTTCGTGAGGGAGTACCTCGACCATATACAGCAACGGTGTATGTAGCATGTCTTCTAGGATGAGTTCTGGAAGTTAGTTGGAAGTCTTGGTATGTGGAAATGTACATGGATTTTAATCAGATAAAATATCTGATCTATGTCCTTTGGTTTAACATTACGTTTAGATTCCTTGCTTACCTATAGAAAGAAAAAAATTTTGATGACAAGCATCTAGAGGCATTAATTTCTGCATTGTCACTGAGAGTATCACTGCCCAAGGCCGTTCAAGACCCCAGTGTTCATTTTACCTTTCCAGCTGCAGAGATGGATTTGCTTTGATATTCTCAGTTTTCATACTTGCTCTGCTTCACTGAGATTTCATTCAGGGACTTTCCCAGAATTCTGATACCTTTTAAAAGGAAGGCTCACCTTCCTTATTATTAATGACTGTGTGTTGGAAATACCAATATATTTCCTTTGGTTATTCTGAACATCTATGTTTGCTTTTTTTTTTAGGGGGGGAAAACTCTCTTTAAACAAAAGCATTGCTATTTACAGGAAATGTAGTTACTTTTTGTCTATATTCATCAATGATGCCAAAATAACTTTAATTTCTTTTAAGTAATTTTGGCTTTATGTATGCATAGTCTGTTTGATTTTGAACTGGCTGTCTATTAACTGTCATAGTTTCCTCCACTGTTGCACAAAATATTTTCTCTTAGCTAGCACACTCCGCTTTCTTTTCACATCCGTGTGATAAATTCCACCAGACTTTAAGTCTGGAGAAAGCAGTGTAACAGCCTTATGCAGTGCCTAGAAATTAGGCTTGCTTGGTGAATATTTCCTGTTGAATAAGTTTATACCACTGTTTCCACTTGCAAATCCATAGCTAAAAAACAGATAAATGAACCTGCTGCTTTGGACTCATGGCAATCCTATAGGACAGATTACAACTGTCCCATAAGGTTTCCAAGTGCATAATCTTTACAGAAACAGATTTCCACAACTTTCTCTAATGCAGTGGCTAGTGGCTTCTAACCACCAAACTTTGGGTTAGTATCCAAGTGTTTTAACGAGCCCTACCAGTAGAGCTCCTTTGCAAAACAACAGCACTTAAAATATATTTATACAAATTTCACTAATATATTGGATATAACATGATTATACAGCTTTATTATATATACATTTAGATGTTTAAGAGTTTTGAACAAGCATGTTTTGTGCTATGTGTTCTCAGAGTCTCTTATTATCAAATGCCGATTCTTTATCATTTCCAGGCTATTCTCCATCTTCCGGTCTCTCAGATGTGGTGGCCTCTTTATTGGCTGTGTTCTTGAAATACTGACACTCTGCAACTTCTTGTTCCGTGGTGGTGATCTTAGAGTTCTTTCTGGAGACTTTTCTTTCACTAAATCTAATTGTCCACTCAGAATGTTCTGTGATAAATTTACGTATCCTCCTCTTTAAGTTTTCATATTGATTTTGAATTGCACAATTCCAAAATAGTATGGTACACATCTAAATGTATGTGTTTCTGCCACCTATTCAATATGTTTTCTAAACCATTCTATTCTCATGACTGAGTGCTCTACATCCACCAAACCTTAAGACATATATTTTCTTCTAAACCAGACTTCCGAAAGGGGATTGGGTACATGTGATCAGACTTAAGGCAGAACTATCTTTACTGAATCATTGTACACTTCTTGAGGACATGTTTATGGAGTATTTATAAGGTGAGAAAACCCTTTCTTTAAACTACAGCATTCTAAATCAGCTGTAGATGGTTCAGTCAATTTCAGAGATTATGAGACAAAGCATATTTGCTTTAATAAAGTCAAGGACAAGGTCACATATTTTAAGATTTCTAAAAGACAAATACTTTTTCCTGACTTCTATTTCCATTGCCTTCGGTTGACATTGGTGAATTCTCACGTGGTCCACTTTGCAGAATGCCTTCCCAGAATAATCCAAGTGCTCAGTAGTATGACTTGCAATATGAGCTATCTTTCAGCCTCACCATGTTAGCAGGCACAGCAAAGATGCACTCTAAGTACACACTAAATGGACATCTTGGCTCAGGAAATGACAATGTCAGCAGCAGCGGCAGCATCTTTGGTAATGAAGGACAATGATACAAATGGGGCTAGAGGCAGGAAAGCACAGCAAATAGTCCTCAGGACTTCCTGTCTTGTCCTCTGGTGCTGCCCTGTTGAGTTAATGTCTTTTTCCTTGTTCTAATGGTTTTCTGACTTGATGGTCTTTTCTCACTGACATATTTGGGAGGCAATCTCTTGCATGCTGGCATCTCACCATGTTATGGAAAATTGTAATTATTCAAAAAGTTTCAAGAAAATACCAGCTCCCTAGCGGCCTGGAGTACTTAACATTCCCTCTAATAAAAATCACTGTGTGCAAAGATTTAAAGGTCATGCAACATGTAGTGCAGAACAGAAACCAATATGAGGGAATTAAAATTTGGGCAATCAAGATCTAAATAATTGAGATATGTCCTTAGAAAATAGTAATATTTTTACTGGATTTGATTTCCATACAATATAATCATATTCCTGTATGCTACTTACTGAAGATTTGGAATTCATAATTGAATTCACAAAATCATAAAGTAGGAGAGTAAAAACTTTGATGAACTGTAATACCAGGTAAAAGAATATTCTAATTACTTAAATACCTTGTTTGCCCAATAATTAAGAAAATGTGTTACATGTCCTTGTTATTGTTAGACAAGTGGAAACCTGGTTGCTTAGTGGTTAAGAACTATGGCTGATAACTAAAAGGCAGGCAGTTCAAATCCACCAGGCACTCCCTAGAAGCACTGTGGGGCAGTTCTGCTCTTTTCTATTGGGTTGCTATGAGTTGGAATCAAATTGACAGCAATGGGTTTTGGTTTTGTAAGTGGGTAAGATTTGGTGAATGGACTTACTATGATGCTTACTATTAGAGATGATGCAGTGTGGCTCAAGGTTACTGTTTCAAAGCCTGGTGATCACTGTCCATGACTATATTATGGCTATAGACATCAGCATTATCTGTCTTGGATTATTATTATAAAGCATAGGAAAATAGGCTCAGAGTATAATGAAACTAGCAAAGAAGTTAATAATGTCAGTGTTTCACTAATTTGCTAGTTAACTTTAAAAGACAGTGTATGTCTTATATTGTATATGAAAGTGTTAGCTGCAACTGAATGGAAGAAAACCAAGAAGGGCAAATTTAGACTGGAATGTAATAAATAACATTAGTCTCTAGTTCCACCTTTAATAAGGATGTTCTCGATCTATTACCAAGATATATCTTCTGTTCTTCAGATTCTTCAGGGAAAAAAAATGTAATCACTGTCCTTGATAAATTCAATGATTGCTGTTAAAACCTGTTATACAACAACCAACATTTTAAATTCAGGAACAGTAATCGAGGCAAGGGAACCCAAGATTACCTGGGTTCAGATCCAGCTCCTCCATTTTTTAGTTATGTGATTTAGGGACTATTCCTAACCTTTTCCAGGCCTCAATTTCTCCATTCATAAAATGAAAACAGTAATAGAATTCAATATATAGATTTTCTGAGATAATTCAGTAAGACAATTTGGCACTATGCTCTTAGTAAGTCCTAAAAAATGAAAAATACCCATTGCTTTGAGTCAAGTCTGACTCATAGCGACCCTATAGAACAGAATAGAGCAGACTCGTAGAGTTTCCAAGGAGCACTTGGTGGATTTGAACTGTCAACCTTTTAGGTTAGCAGCCATAGCTCTGAACCACTGTGGCACCAGGGTTTCATAGTAAGTGTTAGTTCTCATTATTGCTAATAACTTACTTCTGAATGCATGGTACATTTTTGAATCTCTTCCACAATGCTGATATGGAATGAGACAGACAACAGTCTTGTTAGGTGGACTTGCATTTGGTTGTAGTAAATGTACTCCAGAGTACATAGATTTGAATCATCTGAGGGATGGTAGCCTGTGGCACAGTTTTTCATTAACTCATGGTCCACTTTAATGTTCTTATAAACTGACTAGGTGAAGAAACAGAGGCCATGCCCTTGACTGAGGACAGCTCCTTCTCTAAGCCAGAAACTCATATTCTTACTGAGAGCACATTTGAAGGGAGGTGTGGGATGCTTGCTTTGCAATCCTGAAATGCTAATCCAACCCTGGTAATCAATGAATAAAAGCTATTGAGCCAAATCGGCCTCACATTTTAAATAAAGTACACTCAATCAAACTACAGATGACACATAAAGTTAGGAAAAGTAGTAATAACATCATTAATGACTCAAGATTCAGATATATTTTAAAAAATTTACAGGGGGCCTGAGAGCATGCTTACAATTTACCTGTAAAAAAGAAACCATACACTTGGGTTTTAAAAATAAGGTGCCAGCTGCTGGGATCAGGAAACCTAGTTCTACCACAATTCATTAAAACAAGTAAACAGAAACCTGCAGTTTTTAGCTGAATGACAAATTCAAGGAGGCTACAGTGAGATACGTGTTGTACACTGGAAGGCTGCTTAAATTAAAAAAAACAAAACAAAACAAAAAATCTGCCTGCTCAAATGAAACTTCATATTAAACAATCAAACACAACCACTATCCCTTTTACTTCACTAATCTTCAAACTACAGCACTCAAATCTGAATACTGAAAGTTTAAGAGGCAATGTGTAATTGTGATGGTCTGGAGAGGAACATCTAAGACTGTGAAGGATATTGAAGCCATTCACTTATTAATTAATTTGACAATAAACATTTACTATACCTAAATGTGTGTTGAATGTATGCTAGTATATTCATATGGGTTTTCTTATTTTATTTTCAGAAGAATCCTATGAGATGTAATTTTTGTCCCTTTTCTATAAGTGAGAAAATAGAGGCTCATAATTAACCACAATGCTAATTAATGTGCACAGCCTCCTGCAGCTAGTTCAGCCTCAAGTCTGACTGCAGAATTCAAGTTCTCCACTTGACAAGTTTGCTTCCCTTCCCCATCTTTTCTCACACTGCCCTACATTTGTGGGAACAGATTCATTCCGCAGCCCTCCTTGCTTATTCCATTCCTTTGTTGTCTTCCTTTACACAAAAGACTCCTTTGTAGAAATGCTTCTTACTGAAGAGCTGAGAGGGTTAACTCAAGGGTGATAGGGTGTGAGAAGAAAGAGAGGAAGTGACTCCCTGTGCTTCCCGTTAATGTCTGGCTATGATTTTTCTCAAAAGCCCCTGGAGGAGGCAGCATGGCACTTTTCATCCCATTAAAGTATTGTTCTGAGATATATTTGAAAGCCATCAAATGTAATGAGTCCTGAGATATGAAAATAGAGGTTTTTGTGCTATAAATCTGTGCCTATTATTCCTATATTTTAATGATAGATGTGCCTGTTACTTATAAAAGAGGAGAGGTTACACTCAAGATAAAACCCAAAACCAAACCCATTGCGATCATGGCGGGTCCAACTCATAGCAACCCTAGGGGTCACAGCAGAACTGCCCCATAGAGTTTTCAAGGAGTGCCTAGAAGATTTGAACTGCTGACCTTTTTTGGCTAGCAGACAAAACACTTAACCCACTACACCGCCAGGTTTTCCCACGGCTAAGATAAAAACAATATTGGTATAATGGGTGGAAAGTTTAAGAGATATACCTTTAGAAGTAGAAAGTCCAACCTGGGGACTAAATGTGTAAAGTGCTGGCACAAATCAAATTCAATCTATTTTGTAAACATTTACTGAGATTCTATTGTGTAGCAACACATAGGTTCTAAGGTGTCGAGGGTAAGTGACATTCGCTGCCTTCAAGTCAGGCAAGTAATTTAGATGTTTGTATAAATAATTTTATTGAGCATGATAACTGCAAGGAAAGAGATTCTATGAGATGGCAGAGAAAAGACTGTTTAAACTTGAGGTATTACGGGAGGAAGGATGCAGTGATAACATCACTTAAGAGAGAAGATCTGAAAAGGAAATAGCAATAGTTGTGATTAAAATCCAGCACCAGTTGCCACAGAGCCAACTCAGGCATGTGGTATCTTCATATATGTCTGAATAGAACTGTACTCCCTAGGGCTTTCAATGACAATTTTTGAGAAATAGCTCACTAAGCATTCCTTCTCAGGCACTCTGGGTAAACTTGAACTTCCAAACTTTCAGTTAGCAGCCAAGTGAATTAAACCATGCACACCATCCAGGAACTCCATGATTTTAATAACAGCTAACATTTATTGAGGGCCTAATAGGTGTTGGTCATTCTACTAAGGCTTTACATAGTTTTACTTACTTAGTCTTCATAACACAAGGGTGGGAGGGAGAAATTATTAATATCTCCACTCAGTACATGAGGAAAATGGAGGTTAATATGATTAGGAACTTGTTTAGGGTTATACAACTGAGAAGACAAGCAGTAGTGGGCTTTGAATCCAGGCAGCCTGATGCCGAAGACTGTATTCTTAACCCCTACCCTGTGATGTTCCTCACTGGAGCTGAATCTTGCAGGATAAGTGAAAATTTTGCCAGTTTGGCAAGTTAAGGTCAGGAAAATCATTCCCTGGGACAGAGAGATAATGAATAATAAGAGAAGTACTAGATAGAGTCTATGAGTCTAAGGAGTTATCCATTCCTCACACTAGTGTATGGAACAATTAAAATGAAACTGTGAATTCATCTCTAATTGTGAAGGTGCCTATAATGCTAAACTAAAGAGCTTGAATTTTATTCCACAAGTAATAGGAGGGGGCCACTGAAGATTTTTAAGCAGTAAAGTGGCAAAGTAAAATCTACAGCTTGAAAGATGTCTTAGCTCTATAAAAGCCAAAAAAAAAAAAAAAAAAAAAACAAACAAACCAAACCAAACTGCTGTCAAGTCGATTCCAACTCATAGCAACTCTATAGAGCAGAGTAA
Organism: Heterohyrax brucei; assembly: GCA_028571685.1. Taxonomy (NCBI): domain Eukaryota; kingdom Metazoa; phylum Chordata; class Mammalia; order Hyracoidea; family Procaviidae; genus Heterohyrax; species Heterohyrax brucei. Next base: position 68,063,849 of record CM053158.1, read on the forward strand.
AACTGTTCCATAGAGTTTACAAGGAGAGGCTGGTGGATTTGAATTGCCAACCTTTAGGTTAGTAGACATAGCACTTAAGCACTATGCCACCAGTGTTTCCATTTTAGTTCTAGTGTTGCTATAACAGAGATACCATAAGTAAACGACTTTAACAGAAATTTATTGTCTGACAATCTAGTGGGCTGAAAGTACAGATTCAGGACATCAGCTCCAGGGACGTCTTTCTCCCTCTGTCGGCCTATAAAAGTAAAAAGCAAAATCAAACAAACAAAAACCCCAGCTTTCGTAGAGTGAATCTGAGTCATGGAGACACCATATGTGCCAGAGTATAACCATGCTCCACTGTGATTCTAGTGGCTGATTTTTCAGAACCAGGTCGCTAGGCCTTGCTTCAAAGATGCCTCAAGGTAAACTCAAATCCTCAACTTTTCTGGTAGTAACTGAAGATGTTAAATGTTTGTACACCCAGGGACTTCTCTGTAAAGGTAGCCTACAGTTAATAAACCAAAACCAAGCCCACTGCCATTGAGTCAATTCTGACTCGTAGTAATCTACAGGACAGAGTAGAACTGCTCCATAGAGTTTCCAAGGAGGGCCTGGTCGATTTGAACTGTCAACCTTTTGTTTAGCAGATGTAGCAGTTAACCATTATACCACCAGAGTTATGAAGAATACAGAGAAAACTTACGAAACAGATAGATATTCAGACATCCAGAGACATACACCAATGGAGAGAGAAGCTGGATTCAGACAGGACCAGGACTGATTAAAAAAAAAAAAAAAAAAATAGCCCAAAAGGGATAGACACTGCATGGAACTCTGGTTTGGTCCAGGCCATAGGAAGTTTCATCCAGAGTGGGTACCACAATAAAATCCCAAACAGCTAGAGATACTGAGACCATGGCTCTAAATAACCAGCCATTGTACTGTACAGTACTAAGTAAAAGAGCTGGCCTCAATAGCTAGAGATAGAGAGGTATTAAAGGCTCCACACAACTTCACTGCACTTCAAGGACCAGATCAATAATGCGGTAGCCAGAGACGGATTCAAGCTTGGGGAAGGCACAGTGGTAACAGTTAACAAGACTGATGCTGCTTAGCTGTGCTTTATGCCCTAGATGGGGTTTCCAAGAACTCTATAGGATGAAGTCTGTAGGAGAAGAACTAATGCATCTAACTGGGAGGCTTGGTGACAGTAGGGCTAACTGAGCCATCCACTGTGCTGTGAAATTAATGACTGTGACTCCAGGACTGAAATGAAGATCGTAATAGAAACTTGATGATTATTAATTTAATTTTGTAAGGCTGTATTGACATGACCCTCTATTTAATAACCCTGATAAATAAGCAAAGAACTTTTTCTTTACAAAATGGTTTCTCAATGTTTCCTTTAAATAACCTTCTGAGCACCCATAAGCATTTGCTTATAGCTTGTTAATTATTTGTCAAAGGAATCAGGGGCAGAGAGAGATTGTTTTTTAAAGGTGCTAGTAGCTGATGTTGATTGAAAATCAATCCAAAATTAGGCTAGGATATCTTTCTCTGAAGTGATTACACAAGTCAGTAGGGAAATGTGTTCATATTTTTGAAGATTTCATTTACAAGGCAACTTTTATGATGACATTATTACCTTGAGTAAGGAAATAGATCCTAAAAATAGAAAATTTTTCACAAAGGCATCTTGTGCTGCCAGGATTTTGCAAACATTTTCTTGACCTGGAGCAGTATTTCAGAATATTTTGAGAGTAAAAAGAGTGACCATCAAATGAACAGTGAAGTGTGAAGTAACTAAAACTATGGTGGGAAATCTCTCCAGCCTAATCTGTCCTTGTCATGGGTTGAATTGTGTCCCTCCAAAAATATGTGTAGCATGTGGCTGGGATATGATTCCCAGTATCTTGGAACTGTCCTCCATTTTGTGGTTTCGCTAAACTGTATGTTAAAGGATTAGGGTGGGGATGTAAATTCCTGCATAGGATTACTTCCTTGCTCTGCTGTAGGGGGAGTTTCCCTGGAGTGTGGCTTGCCCCACCCTTAATGCTTTCAGTTTGCAAGAGATAAAAGGAAAGAGAAACAAGGAGAATTGGGAACCTCCCACCATCAAGAAATCTGCACCAGGAGAAGAGCGTGTCCTTCAGACCTGAGGTTCCTGCGCCAAGAAGCTCCCGGACAAAGACTGATGCAATACCAGACTTTCCTCCAGAGCCAACAAGGGGAAAGCCTTTCCCTGGAACGGATACCCTGAATATGGACTTGCAACCTACCGGACTGTGTAACAATAAACCTTCCTTTGTTAAAGCCATCCACTCCGTGGTGTTTCTGTTAGAGTAGCCCTAGCTGACTAAAACAGTCCTTTACCCTTTTTCCAGCCCAGACTGCTATCTGCAAAGGCTCCATCTCATGGGGCAGAGAGTTTTCACAATGTATCCTTACATTGCTACTGGGATGTGCTTAGAGGGTTGGGCCCTGTTTTGGCGTGTGGCAGGGCCAGCAGTTTTGTCATATGAGTTACCAGGTTTGGCTCTCCTACCTCTTCTTCCTTCATAACCTGCCTCCATGGTAAAACAGAAGTCAAGAATGAGGAAAATGTATTTTCCCTCTCCTCTCCTGCCAAACTACAAAGCTTTACTTAGTCCTTCTTCTTATATTGAATGAATGTGAACTTGAGGTCAGTCAGCTAGATAAGACATCGATTCGTATTTACTGACTCCCTATTATGGGTGGGGAGATGTTGTTGGTTTGGTGGTAGAATTCCAGCATTCCATAAGGGAGACCTACATTTGATTCCTAACCAATGCATCTCCTGTACAGCCACAATCCATCTTTCAGTGGAGGCTTGCATATTGCTATGATGCTGATCAGATTTCAGAGAACTTCTAGACTAAGAAGGATTAGGAAGAAAAGTCTGGCAGTCTACTTTTAAAAATTAGCCAGTGAAAATCCTATGGATCACAATGGTCTGGCATGAAATTGATTATGGGGATGGCACAGGACCAGGTAGCATTTTGTTCCATTGTGTGTGAGGCCACCATGAGTCAGGGGTCAATTCAAAGGCAGCAAACAACAGCAACAATTATGGGTATGCTCTATTCCAGGCACAAAGATTAATCCAAAGGTTGTTTTGAACATATTAAAAAAGGTAACACAATATAAATAAATCCTACCCTCCAAACTATTCAGATAGTGGATGCCAAGGAGGAAAACAGTGAGGACTGAAGACACTAGAGAAGATGCCAGAGGACTAGCTTTGGGCTAAGCCTTTAAGAACAGGCAGAAACTGAAGGAGAACTGAGGATGGCAGAGGGCAGTCCTGATAAATAGAATGGAGAAGCTAGATAGGAATGCAAGAAAGGCAAGAACATACCCTGGAAATGAAGTTATGTGGGTCCTATTGATCTCTGAGTGGTGCAAACAATTTGTACTTGACTGCTAACTTAAAGGTTGGTGATTTGAACCCATGCAGTGACCACGGGAGAAAACTTCTCACAATCTGCTTCCATGAAGGTAACCGTGAGTCACAGGTATCTCCATAGCAACCAGCAACAACAATTGTTTCCTGGCCTCTATCTCTAATTATGTCCCTATTCATTTTATAGGTATGGCAACTATGTTAGTCTCAAAACTTAAGATTATTTATTGGAGGCAAGTTTCATTTGTTTGTTAATTCCACTGCCACACTCCCTGGTAGAAGTGATCCTGAATATAAAAATGATGTGGCACCCAGGGAAGTACAATCTCTGAATAACACCACAAAGTGAGCATTTTCTTGTTGTCACTAATTTTTAAGTCAGCTGTAACTTGTGGCCACCCAAGTGCAGCAAAACAAAACTGTTGCCCAGTCCTGTGACATCCTCATGATCATAGCTATGCTTGACTCTATTGTTGAGGCCACTGTGTATTTTGAGTGCCTTCTAACCTAGGATGCTCATCTTCCAGCACTACACTAGACAATATCCCATTGTGAGCCATAAAGTTTTCTCTCAAAAATTTTTGACAGTAAGTTTCCAGGTCTTTCTTCCTAATCTGTCTTGGTCTGGAAACTTCAGTGAAACCTATTCACCATGGATGATGCTGCTGGTATTTGAAAGACCATTGGCATAGCTTCTAGCATCACAGCAACATGCAAGCTACTACAGTACATCGAAATGACAGACAGGTGGTAGACAGTGGGCATATACCCCCAGATAACAAAGTTGAAGCCATGTCTGTATGTTCTTTCCATCTACAGTTACCCAAGCCATAAGCAGTTCAAGCCAGCCTAGTGTGTCTTGAGCATCAAGGTAGTGTGGAACCAGCAAACAGTCCATTAGAGTCAAATAATAACTCAGTCACTTCATTGCTTCATTGGGTTGCTAGCGTTGCTTAGGGAGATTTCTGTAAGAAAGTGACAAAACCAGCTGCCAAAATGTCACAAGGCATCAGAAAAAGGATCCATCATAGAATTATCATTAGACCGCTATTTGTACTGCCTAGTACAAAGTACAAATACTGCTGTGAATACAAAAGACCTGGGGAAACTTTCTGCATCATCTTAATAGGCCACAGCCCTCTTCAGGATTGGGAGCAGTTCCACTCACTGAACATAAGGGTAGAAAACTGTTGGACTTCAGTTCCAATTTGAGATTCAAGGCATCATTCTTCATCACAAGGCCTAAACTTAACACAGATCTTTCTAAACAGAAGCACAGGATCCATAAGTATCAAGTCTATGTGATCCCTGTTCAGTTTCATTTGTTTTTGTCCTGCATCTAAGGCAAAGCTAGGTTTGATGGAAGAATAAAATTTGAATCACATGTAGGGAACAGGTGTCATCATCTCAAGTATGTCACATTTAAGATAAATATCATTTTTGTTCATCAGACAGAAGTAAAAATACAGTGGATTGTTTCTAAACATTCCAATGACTATGTCCCTTTCAATGACAGACCTTTCAGCAAGGACTTTCTCAAAGGTCACTATGAGTTGGAAGCCACACAACTGAAACTGGCTATTTTCTGTTTGCTTCATTTTGTTTTTAAGTCTCTTTAGTCAGACTCTTTCGAGAGCTATTAGGTAACAGCTAATATCTATTAAGAATAAGTCAGATTAAGCTGAGACATTTCAAGGTGCTCTGATCGTGAGAGTGACAAAAGTCATTAAGAAAATACCCAGGTTCCAGGGCACAAATTCTTGAGGTGTACTTTAGTATCTCTTACATTTCCTCTGCCAACTGAAGCATATTCCTGTGTTAAGAAATTCTGATGATGAGAAAAGGCTGCCCTAGCACCTTTCTTTGGTGCTAGAATGTTGTTATTGTTAGGTGCCGTCGAGTCAGTTCCAACTCATAGTGACTCTATGAACAACAGAATGAAACACTGTCCAATGCTGCATCATATCCACAATCGTTGCTATGCTTAAGCCTGTTGTTGGAGCCACTGTGTCAATCCATCTCGTTGAAGGTCTTCCTCTTTTTTGCTGACCCTCCACTCTCCCAAGCACATTGTCCTTCTCCAGGGACTAATCTTTCCTGACAGCATGTCCAAAGTATGTAAGATGCAGTCTCGCCATCTTGTTTCCAAGGAGCACTCTGGTTTCACTTCTTCCAGAATAGATCTGTTTGTTCATTTGGCAGTCTGTGATACCTTCAACATTCCTCTCCAACACCACAATTCCAAGACATCAATTCTTCTTCTGTCTTCTCTGTTCGTGGTCCAGCTTTTTCATGCATATGGTGCAATTGAAAATATCATGGCTTAGGTCAGGTGCATTTTAGTCTTCAAGGTGACATCCTTACTTTTGAAGACTTTGAAGAGGTTGTTTGCTAGAATATTCTGCTGCATAATCCTCCAACCACAGGTACTAGCAGACAGATGTGCAGATTTTTGGATCCTGCTTCCTCCCATTAAGAATAAGATTTATACCTCCTGATCCTGCTCAGCTGCCTGACCTAAACCAAAAAACCAAACCCTTTGCTGTTAAGTAGATTCCAACTCACAGTGACCTTACAGGACAGAGTAGTATTGCCCCGAGAGCTTGGTGAATTTGAACTGTGAACATTTTAGTTTGCAGTTGTAGCACTTAACCACTACGCCACCAGCATTTTGTTACCTAGCCTCTCTAAAAAGGAGAACATTTTATGTCTAGTAATTGTGTTAAGTCCAATCTCTTTGAAATATGTCACGTATGATCAGGACAACTGACTCAGAGTCAAGACAAGAGTCCATTGTCCTCTGCTGTGTACAACTCGCTAGAAATATCTGTTTGTGGATCAGTTTTGCTTTCATAGTTCTGTACTTCTTTGAATCAGCTCAGACATTATTGAGAGGTTTTTGATTAATATGGTAGTGTACTTTAACTACTACAGTAAGGAAGAAAGCAATAAATAAATATGTCCCCAAAAGTAGTCCTAAAATATATTTTTATAACTTTTTATTAATTACAATAAAAGAATAAAATTTCTAACATCCATCAATTATCTCATCTATGATAAACCCTCAGCCCCCACCCACCCACGTAGCCAACACAGTCATTTTCGTCTATGGATAATTCTCTTGTTAAGTCCTTCTAACAGGGGTCTCATACAAAATTTGTCCTTTTGACACTGATTGATTTGACTCAGCATGATCTCTTCCAAATGAGACCATGCTATGAGATGTTTTCTAAAATTGTCATTTTTTGTCATAGCATAGTGTTCCATTGTGTATATGTACATAGCTTGCTTATCCATTCATCTGTTGATGGGCATCGGGGTTGCTTCACTGATCTACCTCTCCTGCTCCTATTTGCCACCCAGAAGAAAGCCACCCAGAAGAAATTGCAAGTAGAACCTCAGTCCTTTTGTGTCAGATATTAGGCAAGCAGTATCAATTTTCCTTTCTTTTTTCTTCCCCCTACTTGGTTATCCTTTGTATTTTGTAATATATTTTATTACTGTGTTTTAAGTGAAGGTTTGCACAGTAAACTAAGTTCACCTGTAACAATTTTTTATACAAGTTGTTCTGTGCTATTGGTTACAATTTCCACAATGTGTCAGTATTCTAATTATTTCAATTTGTAAAACTTTTTAAAATGGTGTCTTAGATGAAAGTTTACAGAGCATGTTAGTTTTCCATTGCATAAATGTTCCATGGCATTGGTTTCATTCCCTACAACGTGTCAACACTCTCACCATTTTGGTTCTAGAGTCCTTCATTTCTTTTTGTCCTAGTTTTCTACCCCTTCCTACCTTCTCTTCTTTGCTTTTAGGCAAACATCCACTGATTTCATTGATTGTTTTAAGGAACACATTCCACTTTGTTGTTATTGTTTATTGTATAGGCCAATCTATGGTTTGGCTGAAAGGTAGTGTCCAAGAATAGCTTCAATATAGTTCAGAGACATAGTCTCAGAGGTTTCCCAGGTCTCTGCTAGACCAGTAAGCCTGGTATTTTTTGCAGAACTTGATTTTTTTATTCTGTAACTTTTCCTCCACTCTGTTGTGATCCCAGTCACAGTGACTGGCATTGGTAACCAGGAGCCATCTAGATCTAATCTCTAAGTCTCGTATCTTGAGTCTTTAGGTTATTTTTATTTCTCCTTTGTTCATGTAAGAGACCCATAGTTGTACCTTAGATGGCCACTTCCAAGCTTGTAAGACCCTAGAAGCTACTCACCAAAGTAGGAGGCTGAACTTTGTCTTTATAAACTGTACTATGCCAAATGATTTAGATATCAGCCTAGTCTATGATCCTTCACCTTCAAACCTGGAAGCTTCATCAGTTTTTCTTAAATTTGTATTACCAGTTAATTAATTAAATATTCCTTAATTTTTCTGTCAGCAGCTCAGCAACAATACTTTCTATGTACTCAGGTGTCTCACCCTGTTCAGGAACTCCAATTTATCGTAGATTGTTCTTCTTAATAGAGTCCCACATGCTTCTTAATGCTTCATCATTTTTGTTGTTTCTTTTTTCTTATTTCTCCTCATAGATGCCATAGTCAGTAGCTTTGTCTTCCAAATCAGAAAGTCTGTTTTCCATTTGGTCCATTCTGTTTTTTTAGCTTTGAATTGAAGTTTCTATGTTTTTGATTTTGTTCTTGATCTGTTGGATTTCTGAGTACTGATGTTTCATCAGATCGAACAGCTTGCTTAATTTTTTGTTTTGCTCTGCTGCATTTTGTATAAGGTCTAGAAAGGCTCTATATATAATCCTTTTGTATTCACCTTCTGATAGTTTCAGAAAAGCTTCTTCATCTGGGAAGTTCTGAGGTGGTTTCTTTTGGAAGCCTTCTGATGCCATCGGTGATTTCCTGGTTACCATTTTCTCCAAAGTTTGTAGCTTTTGGGACCTCATGTGGGTCGTCTGAGGCTGGGAGAGATGCTGTGAAGATAGACCACAGTTGTTTCTCTAGGCCATCTTAAAATACGAAGTAAAAAGTATTTGACAACTTACAAAGTCAGTCAGGTTTTCAGGTGTATACATCCTTCTTCCCAGCTGGCAAAGTAAGCACCTCTGTAGTGAACCCCAGATGTTATAAACTAGTTCAAAATACAGAAAGGCTACTGGCCTGCTGGCCTGTTTTCAGGCCCCAGCTGTAGACTATACTGTGTAGAATTCTGCTTTCCTGCTGAGAAAGCAGTCTCTTCTGGGTATTCACTGTCTCACACCCCAGGAATTAGGTCCAGCTGAGGCTTCTGTATGGATGATTCCACCTCCCAGTTAAACAAGATGGCGTCCTACCCACGCTCACCAGCTGGCCAGGACCAGTCTCCAGAGGAAAGAGAGGCCAAGAGTGCCAAGACGCCCAGAGTCCGCAGCCTCTGCCTCTGGGCCTTAGCCTCAGGCGACACTGCGCAATACACTGCCTCCCTGCTGGAAAAGCACTCTCCCCCCAGCGGGCACCACTTCCCAGCCTATGAACCAAGTCCAGCCAGGGCCACTGCCTGGGCTTCTCCGTTTCCCAGTGGATCAAGGTAGTGTCCCACACAAGCACATCTGTACGGCTACCACGTGGCAGAAGCACAAAGATAGGCCAGAGGAGCTGAGGTGTATGCAGTCCAAAGCCAGGCTCTCAGAACCTGGGAATTACGCTTGCCAGTCCTACCAGCAATGTGTCCAAGACCAACAGCTAGTCGAGTCCCAGCTCTGCTAGCCGGCCAAGACAGAAGAAAAAAAAAAAATCAAAATGGTGAGTTACCTTCAGTCTGTGCAACCCTGTGTTCACTGAGAGTGGGGTCAGTGAAAGAGAGGAGGTTTTGCATTCAATGGCATGAAGTCCAAATTAGCAGCCCTATGTCACATCCCAGGGCTCACTAGGTGTCTAGAAGGGTCCGTTTAATTATCATTTCAGGTCTTGTTTTCCAGAGGGATTTAGGGAGAAGTGCGTTTAGTCTGCCATCTTGACTCCACCCCTAAACATTCCTTAATTTTTAATTAAGTGCCTACTCTATTCCCAAGCATTATGCTATACAAAGTATCACAAAGATCATGAAAGGAAAATAAGATTCAAAGGTCTTTCTAATACACAGTGATTCTGGTAATGCTTTCTTGGGAAATATATTTGTTCTTTCCACTGTGCTAATATTTAAGTTATCAGGAATAGGAAGGCTTAGTTTTATGAACCCCCAGTAGATTTCAGTCTAAAAATTAAGCAAGCACCAGTAAGAATTGATGATGAAAGGGTAAATATCTCCCTGTAGTTGAACCTGAGCTGCCTGTAGACATAGTAATAGCTTAGGCATCACTGGCTATATATGGTGTCAGATTCCCTCTGAAACTCTAGAGACTCTCCAGTAGGAAGTCAGCCTTTTGAAGTCTGACAAATACTTGTCCTATTATTGTCCTCATTTAGAAGTGGATTCCCCCAGATAGCAGGTTCATGCCAAGTTTCCCCCAAAGCTTATTTCAACAGATTACAGGGAACTAAATACTCAGATTGAAGCCAAAAGGTGGATTTCCACTGCTGACACATTACTCATGTGCTGCTGTGTAGTCACTTGTCTACCTTGCTTCCCTTCAATTTCCCTGAGTGTAAAAATGAGGATAAAATGTATCTTGGAATTATTGTGAGGCTCAAACTAGATGGGAAAGTCTTTTGTGTACTGAAAGATATCACTGAGGTATAATGTATGAGTCTCAATAAAATGAGATTGGTCTTTGGATCTTACAGTAAGATGTTTGTGAGTGACCCTGTCCTGGAGACAAACATTTCAGTAATCCAATGAGATAAGTGAGTGGGATCAGGGCAAAGGGGAGAATCTAGAAATGACCATAGGGAGGTAGCCTGCTTAAGGCAAGATGGTGGATGGTAGGATTCAAGATCAGGAAGGAACAAAATCTAAGATATGAGATTCCAAGATTTTTGTGACCTCCCAGAGAGGTAGAAAGGGCATAGGTTTTGAATCAGATATGTTGGACCCTTTGCTGATCAAGTAAAACTATTAATTTCTTCATCTATAATTAGAAACCAGACATGATAGACTTACTGTGAAGGTTAAACAGGATTGTAAATATTTCTGGGTATATTATGTACATAGTAGTTGACCAGTAACAGTTCTTTTCTCTTCACACTCTTCCCTGTATTCTGATGAAAAGGAATATCTGCTAAACAATTTTCAGGGTATTTCTTACAGAATTTTGCAATTACACATTTGAATGGGTCCTCCTCATGCATGCAAATTCAATGCAAACAATCTACATAAATCACACTCACACCTTTTCTCCACAGATTTGTCACTGTTAACCTCAGACTCCGCTCAAAGTGCCTTTAAAGCAGCAAGATTGCTCATGACTGTGGTGTTTATTCAAGACGCAGATGCCAAGTCACTAGTTCCTGCTCAGTTCTTTGCATATTTTATACTGTACTCTCAGATATGAAATTTGAAAACGGCTGTGATGGAAGAAACTTGACATAGCAATATCCAGGCTGATTCCCTTTTGATATATGAGGAAATTGAGGTGACCAAGTAGACCAGACACCTTCCCTTGCAATGAGAGGGTACTTATACCAGAAAATCACTTTTCCCTACCTGGCAATAAGTTTTAGGGCCACCAATGACTTTGTTTCTTTGTTAAAACTCTTAATGAATAGATCCATCATAGTTCCCACAGTAGGTCCTTGTGTGGCAAAAACAGTTTGAGCTCTGCTGGTAACAGAAAGGTTGGAGATTCAAGTCTGCCCAGAGGTACCTCAAAATAAAGTGCTAGCAACATGCTTCTAAAAGGTCATAGCCATCAAAAACACTATGAAGCACAGTTTCACGACACACATGGGAGCACCATGATTCAGAGTTGATTCCACAGCAACTAGTTAACTGCCTGGTTCTACTACTGACAACATGTCCCTTAGGGTCTTATGTGATGGCACCCTTCCTCCACCACACAACTGCAGGCAGGAAATGGTGCCTATCCCTGGCTTTCAAGGCTACTTTCCTTCCCACATTATGCCTGCTTACCCCCACCCAGTCTACCCCTCAAGGCCTATTCTTAGATATGGTGGGGAGAAATTACACTAAAGATTTTCATTTGGCGTTCCATGTGGATGTTGTGTATCTTCACTGAGCTGATGAACCCCCTTAGTGTGAGGTTCATATCAGTTTCTCACACCCCCCCCTTATGGTTTTAGTAGAGTTGTGGCATAAGCCCATTAAACAAATTCTTGATTATATTGAATTTATTTCTTTGTTCACATTAGGCTTTTTTCTCCTGACTTCTGTAACAATTTGAGTTTGCATCATCAAGGCATTCAATCTGAAAGTGACTATAGGAAGCCACATAAAAAAATAAGTTAACATTTACTGAGTGTTTACCATGTGCTAGCATGTTCCATGCACTGGGCTCACAGCTTCATATGTTAAGCCATTCAATATTTACAGGTGGATATTTTACCCGATTTACAGATGAGGATACTGGCACTCAGAAAGATTAAGAAACTCATCTAAGGTCATCCTTAGACAGGACTAACCCTTGCTACCTCATAGAAGTGGCTAGTCTGTGAATGTATTTTCTTGTCAATTACCAAAACAATTGTAAACAAGGTCAAACTCACACTTGCATTTCTACGTTAATTCTGGGAAAAACAAGCAGTGGTAGAGCTTGTGGAAAAACACACACATTCAGAATACGAGAGACTGAAAGGGCAGCTGATGAGATCATAGCTGACATGCTGGTAGGCCTTGGCTCGTAACACTCACTAGGTGGACAAATCTAGGAAACTAGTTAATTTCAATAGATTTTAATTCCTCGTCTGTGAAAGGAGAAAGCCAATTACAGTAAATGATTTAAAAAAATGCTCACTAATACTTTATGAAACTGTGAACAATGAAGTATACTTTCCCTTTCATTGCTACAAGATGAGTATTTTTTTTTGTGCTAAGCTAAGAAACTGAGGTTTGAATGACAAAACAGGGTATTTGTTCTTAGAGATGGGGCCTTTCAAAGTGGACACGGTTTATTCCCATTTAGACCGGACAAAGGGGAGCAGGAACAGCACTATACACAAGTAATACAGAATTTATTGCAGAGGTGGAGGGAGTATGGCAGTGGCAGGGCCGTGGTGACGGTTCTCCTAAGCTCTGCTTTCGTCTTCAGGGCATCCAAGTTTCCTCCTCCTCACTCCTCTGAGCTATCCTCTTTTCACCCCAACATATTGCCATACAGAGAGAATTTCCATGCTTCCTCAGCCAGGCACTGGAAGAAATCATGGGAAGAGTGCAAGCACCGCTACAGTGCAGCTCAGCATTCTCTGGAGGTTTCTATTCCCAGTGATTAATTGCTACCTGGCAACCATTCATTAGGATGACACTTGGTTATTCCAAACATTGTACCTTCAGAGACACTGCAGAAGTGTTTCAAGTGACCAGACTTCCCAAATGTACACCACAGCAGTAATTGTGGCATTACTCTTAATTATGCTTTGTATGTATTAGCCATTGCTCTTGCATCAGTTCTGACTCATAATGTTCTTGCAGGACATAATAGAACTGACTCCATAGAGTTTTCAAGGAGTGCCTGGTAGATTTAAACTACTGACCTTTTGGTTAGTAGTTGTAACACTTAACCACTATGCCACCAGGGTTTTCAGGAGATTTATCTTAATACAAGAAGGGTACAGTATATAGCAAGCACAGGCTTTTTGCCAAACCTCTTACATGATTTTTGATTTTGTTCTTCATAGAAGCGTAGAACATCTGAGCTAGAAGAACAATGATAGATCACAAGGTCTCATTTCTTCGCATTACAGAGGAAGAAGAGACTATTATTTGTACAAGGCCAGAGTTAGTTTCAGGTTTGAACAAAAATCCAAGTATTGTATTTTTATTACTGTTTTTTTGTGGCATACTGCGATAGTTTTATTTAATGTAGCCTTATGGATGGATACTATTCTTTATATACAAATGTAGAAATGAATTAGTGAGTATAATAAAAATAAATAAAACTCTTTCCAAGTCTCAAACCACCACTAACTACAAAATAATGTTTATTTCATTACAAAGAAAGTTACAGGGAGATTTGACATGTTGAATACTGATGACTTAAGACCAAACAACTTGTGGAATGACGTCAGGGACAACACATATAAAGAAAGCAAGAAGCCATTTAAAAGACAGGAAAGAAAGAAAAAACCAAATTGTATGTCAGAGGAGACTGTGAAACGTACTCTTAAATATCAAGCAGCAAAACTAAAAGGAAGAAATGATGAAGTAAAAGAACTGAACACAAGATTTCAAAGGGCAGCTCGAGAAGACCAAGTAAGGTATTATAATGACATGTGCAAAGAGCTGGAAGCAGGAAACCAAAAGGAAGAACATACTTCAGATTTCTCGAGCTGAAAGAACTGACGAAAAAATTGAAGCCTTGAGTTGCAATGTTGAAGGATTCTACAAGGAAAATATTAAATGACACAGGAAGCATCAAAAGAAGACAGAAGGCACATGCGGAGTCATTGTACCTAACAGGATTGGTCAGTGTTCAGCTATTTCAACCGGTTGCATATAATCAGGAACCAGTTGTACTGAAGGAAGAAGTACAAGCTTAATTGGAGGCAGTGGTGAAAAACAAGGATCCAGGAATTGACAGAATATCAATTTAGGTATTTCAACAAACAGGTGCAGTGCTGCAAGTGCTCACTTAGAATGCGGAGGTCTGCTACCTGGCTAACTGGAAGAGATCCGTATTTATACCTTTTCCCAAGAAAAATGATCCTACCAAATGCAGAAATTATCATTAGCATCACACCCAAGCAAAATTTTGCTAACAATAATTCAAAAGTGATGCAGCAGTACATTAACAGGGAACTGCCAGAAATTCAAGCTGGATTCAGAAGTGGACATGGACTCTTGGATATTATTACTGATGCTATACGGATCTTGCCTGAAATCAGAGAATAGCAGAAAGATGCTTACTTGTGTATTATTTGACTATGTGAAGGCATTCAACTGTGTGGAACATAACAAATAATGGATAATGTTGCAGAGATTGGAAATCCCAGAACACTTACTTGCGCTTATGGGGAATTTGTATATGTATCAAATGGCAGTTGTTTGAATGGAACAAGGGGACACTGCATGGTTTAAAGTCAGGAAAGGTATGTGTCAGAGTTGTATGCTTTTACTATACTTTTCAACGTGTATGCTGAGGAAATAATCTGAAAGTTGGACTATATGAAGAGGAATTGAGGCATCAAAATTGGAGGAAGTCTCCTTGCCAGCCAAGTGCTGTTGAGTCGGATCTGACTTATGGCGACCCTAGAAGTCTCATTAACCACCTGTTTTATGCAGACAACAACCTTGCTTGCTGAAAGTAAAGAAAACTTAAAACACTTACTGATGAAAATCAGAGACCACAGCCTTCAATATGGGTTACATTTCAATACCAAGAAAATGAAAATCTTCACAACTGGACCAATAAGCAACATTATGATAAATGGAGAAAAGATTGAGGTTGTCAAGGATTTTATTTTACTTGGGTCCACAATCAGCATCCATGGAAGTGGCAGTCAAGAAATCAAAAGACACGCAAAGTCTGCTACGAAAGATCTGTTTAAAGTGTCAGAAGGCAAAGATGTCACCTTGAAGACTAATGTGTGCCTGACCCAAGCCATGGATTTTCATTTGCATCATATGCATGTGAAAGCTGGACAACGAATAAGGAAGACAGGTGAAAAATTGATGCCCTTTTCTTTTTTAAATTATGACTGAGTGGAAATGTACATTCCGGTATAAATTGACATTCCCACCTATATGCAGCTTCTACTGCTCTCCCTGCTTGGTGACAACACACTATTCCTCTCTGCTCCATACATGTAAACCATACTGTCCAATAGAATTTCCTACTATAATAGAAGTGTTCTGTATCTGTGTTGTCCAATATAGTAAGACTAGCCATGGTGGTTACTGAGCACTTGAGATGTGACTAGTGCTGAATTTTTAATTTTCTTAATTTTATTTAATTTAAATTTGAATAGCCACAAGTGTATAGTGGCTAGCATTTTGGACAGCACAACTACAGACAATATCTACTGGCACCTTACTATGATCCATGCATGGTAATTCAACAAATTTCCACATCCTCCCAGTGAAAGCTAGGAAAGTATAACAGTTAATAGTGTGGATTCTGAAGTCTTAACTGCATGCATCCAAAATCTAACTCTATTATTTATTAGCCAAATCTCTGAGATGTGTATTTAATCCCTTTGTGCCTCCATTTCTTGATCTTTAAAGTGGTTCTACTATTGTTTTGAAAAGTAGATAAATTAGTATCCATAAAGTACTTAAAACTAAACTTGATGTAAAGTACCACTCATATAAACTAATAATACAACCATCATTATCCTCACTCCCATTTTCTTCATAATTTCTAGCCTTATATTTTAGCATAGCACATCATTTTAGTAGTCTTTCTCGTTAAACTTTTAAATATCCTTATGCATGTAATACTTGATTTATTATCTTTAAATAATTTATTTTAATCCTAGGGTAAAAACACTTAAGAAAGCATTAACTTGTACTGTATGCTACCTTCTGTCCCTGTTCTTGCTATGGTTGAGTTTATCCTCTAGTATTATCTTTAATTATGGTATGGCCAATGTGACTCCAAAGAGTTATATTACCAGAACTTATGAATATTACAAAAGTATATAATTAATGTTACACCTAAACATTCGTTCATCTGAGCTCTACGTAACTGTTGTAAACCTATCTGTGTAAACCTATCTCAAAATTTAGTCATTTAGAATAACTACAATTTTATTAAACTCACCAATTCCACTTGTCAGAAATCAGAAAATTCTCCACAATGCCTAGACCCTCAGCTAGGATGGCTCGACTGACTCGAAAACTGTGGGGCTTAAGGGTCCATTTCCAAAGATGGTTCCTTCACTCATGTGTCTAGTACTTGACTGATGAGAGCTGAAGACTGGACTCTGCTGGGAATAATGAGCACACTGCCCATGTGTGTCTCTTTCAGCACTGTGGCGGTAGAGTAGTAGGAATTTTTGCATTGCCTTAGGCTCTATAAGTCAGGAACTACCAAAGCAGAGACCTCACCTTTTGTGAGGTCGGATCACACAATGTCAATTTTACCATACTTTGCTGGTAGAAGTAGTTACAAACTGCCCTGATTTAAAGAGAAGAGAAGTAGACTCCGACTCTTAATGGGAAGAGTATTGAAGAATTTGAGAGTATATTTTAAAACTGCGAAAGACTTAAAATAAATTCTGTTATGCTTTCATTTCTTGATTAATTTGTTGATATTACTTTACTTCCAGCACTGAATGTTGTTATGAAAAAAATCTAAAATTAGTCAGATTTTTCACTCTCGACAGGCTCCTTTACCTTTTTTATCTCTATATCCAAAGCACTCTTACTTCATATTTGAAGTATACTAATGTTTTAAGTCTGTATTATGGATTTTTCACACTTTGTCAATATTTTTTGAGTGTCATGGTATGCTTTTTAAAAAATTCAGTTTGCTTTGGATTCTGGAAGTTTTTCTTGAATTTATATTTTTGAATTGACTAATCAACACTAACTTTGGTTTTCTTCTTCTGACATATAAACAATGCATTTGATGGATTTTATTACCATTTTTCACATCTTTTTATTTGCATGTCGTTTTGCTCATTTTTTCACTCCTGTCTTCTGTGTTCCTTACAATATTTTCCTCAGTATTTATTCTTTTTGAGGTTCCCAGTTTGACTTTCCATCCTCTGATAATTTTGTACTTTTATTCAACTTTTTCCTGAATTCTGACAACCTACAGCTTATCTGCTACTAGGCTGTTTTGGGGTTTTTTGTTTGTCTGTTTTTCCTATGAGCTCTTATATCTTCTATCTGTGCTCTTGTTTTATGAAGGTAAATTACTGGTTTTAAAAATCTATGATTATGTTTGGTTACAATTGCTGTTTGCCTCTTGGCAATATTTTTCAAATAGGAGCTTTCCATTTTCAGTTGATGATCCTGTTAATTTAATACACTTTTCTTCAAGATCTTTATATAAACTTTTAAATATTGTTTATCATCAAATTAGGAAAGTTCTCACTCTAGAGTATTTGTTGGTGGTATATGTTCTAAGCAAGCAGGAGTTCTCTTTGCAACCACAGTTATTTGTATGAGTAAATTTATTTAGATTTACTTCAGACAATCAGGGCAGCATTTCGGTGCTGCTCCTAATACAGAATGGATTCTCTATATCCTGCCTCACCAACACAATGATTTTTTTTAACCAATATAGCTTACTGCCTAATTCCTCAATTTATCTCTGCCTTCTCTGATTCTTGAGAATTTATGCCAAACTGCACCCAGAGAAATTCTTGCTGCCTCTCAATCATTGTCTTCACTTCTCAGAACAAACAGTCTTGGTTTTCCCCTTGGAATAGGTTGCTTGCTCTGGGGAGAACAGTTTGATCTGCATTTCCTGAAATCTGCAGCTGTGGGTGCTCCCCCTAAAAGTCTTCCTGAGTGTCTCTTTGACCTTCACTGTCTTTGGCAGCCTTCCCTCATATATTGTGTTTCAGGCTTACAGATGTCTCCTGATTTTGTTGTGAAGATTGCATTTGTATTTCTATCTCTCATTCTTCTCACAGGCTTTGAGTGATTTTTCAGGATGATAAAATGGAAAATGCTATCTTTATGTAGCTGATTTTAAACTAGAAATCTCTCAATAAATTCTGAATAGATTTTTAAATGTAAAAATAGAAAACAGGTAAGAATAAGACTTCCAGAGGTCTGAAGTCATGGGTGTCTTCAGAAGTACAAATAGACGGACTGGGCCTGTGCAGACAGACCAGATGCCCAGTAGTAGGTTCAGGAAAAGGCTTTTCTCCCCTGGGATCAGTGCTTAGGAAGCAGCCAGTGGGTCCCAGTTGCCCCATAGAGATCAAGTGCAACCACTCAGAGATTTAAGAATATGCTGCAGTGATCTCACCCAACGGAAACAAAAACCCATGTTCTCACAAGAACAGGAGGTCAAATATCAGTGGAAGTTTGTTGAGGTATTTTCACATTACTAGAGGTATAGGACTTTGTCGCCACCTGAGAATTGAGGATCTCAGTCATGGTAAGAGCAGATGTCTATAATTTGAACTTTTTTTGGCCAGTTATTTTCTTCACTTTTTATGGAAGTGCTTTTGGAAATAAATTTTAGCTTTTCTCATCTTTGTTAGAGAAGAAAAAAATACTTCCCACTAGATTTTTTTCATGGTCAGATCAGATTTAAAAAAAAAAAAAGACAGAGAATTACTGGATTCAGGAATAAACATAAAATAATCCCAAGGAGTGCTGTAAGGCAGTGCAAGTTTATGTTTGTCTGTATGTGTCTATGTGTGTATGTTCACAAGAGAAAGAAGAAAATGACTTTGCCTCTGTTTACACAGTCATCTTCTCAGACCAGATGATTAACTTCTTGATAGCCTCTGAACTGAGCAGGACAAACTTGACAAGGACATCATTCTGTGAATAAGCAAGACATATCTGAGAACTGCAAGAAACTAAACTGGAAGGAACAGAGTTCCACAGGACACTAGGAATAGACACGTTTGGGGCTAGAAAGTGAAGAGTCTTGAAAATCAAGTTAAAGAGAAAATATCCTAAATGGTTCCTATCTTGTGTATTTTTAAGAGACTCCTTTTTCTTATGACTCATCTAATTCTCTCTATATCAAATCAGTATCCTCCACATTAGAGATAAATAAACTGAGGTAGGACTCACATGTTTATCCAGTTGTCATTCAGAGGCTGAGAAATGAGATTCTCTTTTCTCATGGTCTTCATGCTTGTATTAACTCCACCAAGCCATACGCTCCTGATGCATAATTAATAATGGGAAGTGCATAACTCCATTTTCTGTTATTCTGATTCCCAGATGGCTCGTAAAATCAATTTCTTCCAAAGAGTCTCTGAGACGGATATTTTCTTAAAACATCTAACCATGCCTTCTAGATTTATCTTCAGGTGAAACAATGCTACACATATTGTAGGGAAATTTTTTCCTCGTGTAAAGAAACAATATGAAATGACATAAGACAGTCAAATTTTCTATTATCCAATATTATTCCTATGGGTATCATTGTTAACCAAGACCAAGCACCTTATGAGTGTCTGATGATTACAGTGCCCACATGTCAGCATCTCTGGGTGACTTGTCTTCTGTAGTCTTATTGCTCTTTAACAACCCATTTCATACTGGGTGCCTCACATTGTCCGTCAAGAAATGCCAGCACATTTCCCACAGTCTAATCTACTTTTTTAAAGTGTTAATGATATAATATGTTTCACTTGGAATTTTTCATAAGTAGTATTCTTTTGATTGTGGTGAGCATGTATATATATATATATGTAGATGTGTGTGTGTGTACATATATGTAATAACAAATTTTTTTTCCATTTCAATATTTTTTACATGTGCAAGTTAGTGACACAAATTGCTTTCATCATGTTTGTGTGACCATCACCAATGCCAGGCCAGCCAAGTGCTGTTGAGTCGGATTTGATACCTGTTTCCAAATTTTTCTATCCCCCTTAATGGAAACTCAGTGTTCCTTAAGAAATGAGTTTCTCTTTCTTCCTTGCTCCTGCCCACCCTGGTAAGCACTAATAAAATTTGGTCTCTACACACTTACCTATTCTAGATATTCCCATGTAAATGGTATCATATAATATCTGTCCTTATTTCACTCAGCATGATATGTTCAAAGAAGACAGTGTTCTTTATTGTCAGTTTGTTAAAGGATGCTAGTATGAATAAGAAAAAGAAATAAAAAATTAAGATTACATTATTTACTTCCATTCTTTATTCAGTTATAGAGAAGAGGTTAATAGATAATGTCACTCACATAAAAATAATTTTAGGGTGTAGGATGCACTAGAAGTGAGTACCCACAACTATTCAACTTCAAAACCAAATTGTCACCTTAATGTGGACCACCTCTTTGGGAGGGCAGAGAAACAGGGCCTGGGATCAGGAGACCATGCTTTCAGGAGACATCCAGACTAATTCACAAACCGAACGCTTTTCTCTCTCCCTCTCTTAAGACAATGCTCTACGTTCTACCTGGGTGAGTGGCATCTGGGGTCTTAAAGGATAGGAAGTGGCCATCTAAATAGCACCGAATAGTCCCAGTCCACCTGTACCAGAGGTAAATGGCAGACATTGAGGACAGGATGAAAATATGAGCCCACTAGATGGAAGGGGTCATAGGAGCCATAATCTGCTTCAGCATGGGACCAGAAGAACTAGATGGTGCTGGGCCACCGCCACTGACAGCCCAGATAGCGTATGCAGGATTAAATACCAGATATAGTGGGCGACGGAGCAGAGGACAGAGCTAGAACTGTGTCAAAAGACCACACTTGATGGTCTTCCTGAATTGAGGGTGCCCTGGGAGCATGGCCCCCAGACCGTATCCAACACTGGGGCCAGCTCCTAGACAAAGACTGAACTGGAATATACAAAACATAGAGTGATACTGGAGGTGTATGAACCTTTAAACCTGTACACAGGGCTGTCTGAGAGGCTCTTGGCTAGAACCAAGGTGACTAGGTGAGGAAGGCCAGACTTTGATAAAAAGGTCACAGGAAGTTCTCAAAAAAAGGGGAAGCATGCTGTCACATGGGGTGGGAGCAGCTAGAATAGAACAGTGCTGAAAGTTCTGTGTGTTATATGGCAACATGATATAGATTGTAAAATTGTTCTTAATTCACAATAAAAGATGTTTTTAAATATATATATATATATTTTGCATTAAGTTTCTCAGGAAAACTCAGTCTTTGTAACAACCAGTGGTGATTGTAGTCAGGTTAGTTTTTGTTTTGATACTGTTTGTTTACAGTGTGAAAAGTGATATAGCATACCATCAGTGAGCACAAATGCACCTTAATTTTAAAAAATTGAGATCAAGATTTGCTCTTGATATGACCTCAGCTAAGCCACTTCACTCTCTGACCTTAGTTTCTTCACCTGCAGAAAGGTGAACTGCATTTATTCATTTAATATCCTACAAATGCTTGCATAAATTGCAGGTCTGCTATTAGCCAGGCCATGTGCCATGTACTGTAGAATGAAGTAATGAATAGGACACACCTGGTGGCCATTGCGCTTGTATAACTCAGAGTCCAGGAAAAGGACCCAAGAATATCATGTGTCTAGAGTCCTAGGATACTTTCAGCTTATAAGGTATAAAGGAAAGAAAACTTTACTAAGGTCACTTTTTCTTTATCATACCTCAAAATTCAAGCAACTCCTCTCCTTGGTAAAGACCATGCATGAGTATTCTAAACTGACACACAATAATTAGAGAGATAGTCCATTGTCCTCATAGCAGAAGCAGCACACCTTACCCATCCTGAAAAGTAACCCCCTTTCTTGTTTCTCCTTGGAATAAAACTAAAACTTAGATAAATAATCCACTTACGGTTGAATAATATAGAGATAATCATGGCCTCTTTTCCCATTAAAATCCAAATTTAATTACTTATAGACTTCTTAAGACTAAATGGTCAATTCTCATTCTAATCTTACACTATGCTTACACTGGCATTTATGCTGCACAGTTGAGTTTTTGACATAAATTATTTGAGGCCATATGTATTTCATCTTGGTTGATTCAAGAAATTACAAGAGTCCTAATACTCAGTGACAGAAGTTGACATATCAAAGGATTCATAGGAACATAAACAAAAAATAAATCACCATTTCACTGCCCCTCCTCAAAAGTAAATTCCTCATTTTACAAAGACCATATAATCCTTTCATTTTCAAACAAATACCACTGCACCATTGTTATTCTAGCATAAGCCAGCATAAATCTTACAACAAGGAGAATGTTTAATGTGCTTTTTAATAGCCCTGTTTCAAGGGCCCCTAACTGACATCATACCATTGCTGAATCCAAAGGGGATTACACGTGTCAGCCCAATCAGTTGGTGGCAATTGTAGCACAAAAGATCTACCTAATAACTCGCCACAGGAAACTATGCACTATGTTTTCCTGCCTTGTAAAAAAGGAAAAAAGGAAAAGAAGAAAGCTATTAAATTAATTGGCAGTAAAAGCATGTAATAGTCATCTAATCTATTAATTTTTAGTTTAGTATTAACTCAAGTGTCTGCTATGACATGCATTTGACCCACGCAGGGGACCAGCTTTCCATTTCAATCTTTGAAGGGAGAGAAGTGGTTGGTAGAAGAAAAAAGGTGATGGCATTCTTTTGCTTTGACCTTGTGTTTGAAAATTGTATTTGTTTTTAGACAAGTGTTGACTTGTTGACTAGTTGAGCCTGATGTAGCATGCTCCTCTATAGATTTTAAAGGACCATAGGTTCAAGAGGCAGCTTTTAACTCTCAGACACTTAAAAAAGTTAAGGTGATATCATCATTCTTCAAAGGAGGAGAAAGTATTACTTTTTAAGGTAAAGAAGAGATAGCATGAAGGATTTCCCAGGGCTATTCATAAGAAAGGATGAAGAATCATATCTCAGGGTTTTTTTTTCCTATGTACCATAATTTTTTAAATTTATAGCTGTAAAATACACATTTAAGCTTTCTATTCTACCATCCAGCTGCTATGCTGAATCCTACAAAGAAAATCATAGCAATAATGGTTGTGAAAGCAAAATGTTGAACAATACAGGAAGCATCAAAACAAAATTGAAGGAATGCTCAGAGTCACTGTAGCAAAAAACTTTGGTTGACAGTCAGCCATTTCAGAAGGGAGCATATGATCAAGAACCAAGGGTCCTGAAGGAAGAAGTTTAAGCTACACTGAAGACACTGGTGAAAAATAAGTCTTCAGGAATTGAAGAAACACCAGTTGAGATACTCAACAAGTGAAAGCAATGCTGTAAGAACTCACTTTTTTATGTCAAAAAATGTGGAAGACACCTACCCAGCCAGCCAACTGGAAGATATCCACATTGGTTCACATTCCAAAGAGAGATAATCCAACAAAATGAAGAAAATATCAAACAATGCCATTATCACCGGGAACTCTGGTGGCATAGTGGGTTAAGTGCTATGTCTGCTAACCAAAATGTCAGCAGTTCAAATCTGCCAGGCACTCCTTGGAAACTCTATAGAGTAGTTCTACTCTGACCTCTAGGGTCACTGTGAGTTGGACCTGACTCGGTGGCAGTGGGTTTGGTTTTGGTTGTCACTGATACTACATACAGGCAAATTTTTTATGAAGATAATTTAGAGATAATTGCAGCAGTACAGCAATAGGGAATGGCCAGAAATTCAAGCTGGATTCAGAAGAGAACTGGAAAAAGGGTCATGACTGTTGATGTCAGATGGATCTTGGCTGAAAGCACAAAATATCAGAAAGATGTCTGCCTGTGCTTTATTGACTATACAAAAGCATTCAACTATGCAGATCATAACAAATTATGGATAGCATTTCAAAGAATGGGAATTCCAGAACACTCAATTGTGTTCGTGTAAAACCTACAAGCACACCAAGATATTTGAAAAGAATAAGGGGATATTGAGTGGTTTAAAATTAGGAAAGGAGTGCTTTGTGTTACATCCATTCACTATATATATTCAATCTGTATGCTGAGCAAATAATTCAAGGAGCCAGAAGATATCAAGAAAACTTAGGATTGGAGAAAAACTCATTAACAACCTATGCCGTGCAAACAACACAACCTTGCTTGCTGAAAGTGAAGAGGACTTGGTGCACAGGCTGATGAAGATTAAGGACTAAAGCCTTCACTATAGATTACACATCAACATAAAGCAAAAATCTTTTCAAATGGACAAATAAGTAACATCATGATAAGCAGAGAAAACATTGATGCTGTCAAGGATTTCATTTTACTTGGAACCATAATCAAAATGCTTTGAAGCAGCAGTCAAAAAATCAAGAGACATATTGCATTGGACAAATATACTGCAAAAGACCTCTTGAAAGTGTTGAAAAGTAAAGATGTCTCTCTGAGGACTGAGGTATACCTGACCTAGGCCGTGGTGTTTTCAGTCTCCTCACATGTGTGTGAAAGCCGAACAATGAATAAGGAAGACAAAGAAGAATGGATGCCAATGAATTATAGTGTTGATGAAGAATATTGTATAAGCCACAGACTATCAGAAGAACAAACAAATCTGTCTTGGAAAAAGTACATCCAGAGTGCTCCTTTGAAGGTGCGATGGCAAGGTTTCATCTCACATACTTTGGACAAGTTATCAGGAGAAACCAGTCCCTGGAGAGGGATATTGTCTTAGGCTGGGTTCTCTAGAGAACTAAAATGTATAAACATGCAAATATATTTATATCAAGGAAATGGTTCACATGATTATAGAGGCTGGAACATCCCAAGTCCATGGATCAGGAAAGAGTCTTCTCCCAATTCATGTAGACACAGGGGCTGGTGAACCAAGATGGGCAGGTCAGAGAGCAGGACTCTGCTCTCAGGCTATGAAGATCCACAAATTCCAAGATCTGCAGATAAGCTGATAGCTCCAGTTCCAAGAGACAGAAGTCAGACAAACAGGAAGCAACCTAGTAGGAGGCAACTGTAGGACCTGAATCCCAAGACTGGCAGATAACCTGATATCTCAAGTCTCAAGAGCCAGAGGTCAGATAAATCGGAGATAATCACAGGATCTGAAGTAAGTAAAAAACCATAATGGCTGCTTTTATTTGGATGCAGCCCACCACCCAAGGAAACTGCCTTTCATCTGAATGGCTACTCGCAGCAGATGCAATCAAGACAGTTATTCCGTATACACACTGATAATCATGAGCCAGTCAAGCTGACAAACACTCTTGACTGTCACAGATATCATACCCTGTAAAAGAGAGTCAGTGAAAAGAGGAAGAACGTCTTTGAGATGAAGTGACACAGTGGCTGCAACAATGGACTTAAGCATAGCAATGACTGTGAGGATGGCACAGAACCAGACAGCATTTCATTCTGCTGTATATAGGGTTGCTATGAGTTGGAACCTACTCGATAGCACCTAACATCAACAATAATCATTCAATCTGCTTGTATTTTACAAGTTCTATTTAAAACCATAGTCATTCTTCAGTCCATCAATTGCTTTCGGAAGGTGAATGGTTAAAAACTATAAAATTCGCTGAAAAATACTTTATTGTCTGAACTGTTAAAGGAGTTGCTGCTAGATGACCTGGTGTACTTAGATGGAAACTGAAAAGGCCCCTTGCAAAGCTCCCCCCAAAAAAGATAATGCCACAATATATCAGTTTCTGACGTACCTGATCCAATGAAACTCTGTAGTCCTGCATCTCTGAATTCAATAATCTCAGGGTCCAGTACAATAAAGGAAGTTGAATATTTTTGTAGACATCTTCACCAAAGAATTATGTGGATCTCACATAAAATGTTACCTATAGGAGTGCTAAATACTAAAATTATAAAACAAGTTTAAGAGCATAGTAAAGATAATCCGTGAATCTGGCCTCTTGCTGTACATTTAAGGAGGAAAGAAAGGAAGCCTAATTTCTTTGTATTTTGTAAGAAAACATCACTTCAACTTCTCAACAATGAAGCAGAAAACTTCTGAAAGCAAACAGCTTTTACTTTTAATTGTCCTAGAACATCATTTTGCTTCTGTGCAGACAAACTCAAGTGTGGATAATCTCTGGGATATTCCCTGAGAGGTTATCTACTAACCTTAGACTATAATTAAAAGCTGTTAGTCCTGAAATCAGAAGTGCTTGTGATTTTCTTTCCAGCAATGCTCCCGTCGAAAGTCCTCTCTGAACGAACAACCACCCTCTATGACAAGAAAGAGTAGAGAAGTCCAAGGACAGAGGCATCTCTAGTTCCCAAAAGAGAAACATTCAGTTGTTTCCCAATCAAGAACATCAGGAGAAATATACAGGGATCAGAGAAGTTCAGTGGCACACTCCCTGAACCACAGGTATGCTCCTAGCTTACCAAGTTCCAGCTCTGAATCCAGCTAGACTTGGTGGCTATGCACAGTTCAAATACAAGAACGATCAGTTAAGTTCACAAACTCACCCTAGAAAAAGTGCTACATATCTCATTGCAGAATAATACTATGGTCACCTTCGAAGTACTCCCCTTGGGAAGCTGTGCACCGATGCCAGCAACTAGACTACCCTTCAAAGCAATTTTGGAACTGTCTCTGGAATGCCCACCAAAGCTGTCATCATATTACCCTTGATGTCCTGAATGTCAGCAAAATGTCTTCCTTTCAATATTTCTTTTATCTTTGGATAAAGTCATTGGGAGTCAGATCAGGTGAGTAGGTAGGGTGTTACAGTACAGTTATTTCTTTATGAGCTAAAAACTCTCCCAAAAATAACTTTACAATTAAGTTTGCGAACTTGCCACTGTGTGCAATGGGCATTCCAGAAAGAGTTCCAACATTATTTTGAAGGATAAACTAGGCACTGGCATTGGTGCATAGCTTCCTAAGGGAAGTACTTCGAAGGTGATTGTAGTGATATTCAGCAGTGAGGTATGTAGCACTTAGAACAATTAAGTTTGTGGACTTCATTGTTGGATCTCATATACACTCTTTATGTATATTTATATACTATATGTACATATATGAAGTACATTATATGTAAGTATATATTAATATACTTATATCACATACATTTTTTTGGTAGCTATTGTAGAATCAGCTCTGACGCTTGCCAGTCATATTCTTATGTATAACAGAATGAAATGTTGCCAGACCTGTACCCTCTCCACAGTTAGATCTATTGTTTTGGAGAACCCCAACACAGATGTGACTGTGTAACAGAAAAGCTAGTAAGACAGAACTCAACATGAGAGCATTTTAAATTATTGCTTTTCATATTCATAGGTGATCTTATTGATTCTTTATATATTTATCGACATATCATTTTATAATAACTAACAATCAAAATTCATTGAAGTGGCAGTCAAGAAATCAAATGATTCATTGCATTGGTCAAATCTCCTGCAAAAGCATTCTTTAAAGTGTTAAAAAGCAAAGATGCAATTATGAGGACTAAGGCATGCCTGATCCAAGCCACCTTGTTTGCAATCACCTCAAATGCATGTGAAAACTGGACAACGAATAAAGAAAACCAAAGAAGAATTGATGTGTTTGAATTATGCTGTTGGTGAATATGCCATGGACTGACTGACAAAATAATGAACAAATTTGTCTCGGAAGAAGTACAACCAGAATGCTCCTTGGAAGCGGTAATGAAAAAACTGTCTTGGAACGAACAGTTTCTGGAGAATGGCATCATGCTTGGTAAAGTAGAGGGTCAATGAAAAAGAGGAAGATCCTCAGTGGAATGGACTTACACAGTGGCTGCAATTATGAGCTCCAGCCCAGCAACAGTCGTGAGGATGGTGCAGGACTGGGCAGTATTACATTCGGTTGTATCTAGGGTCACTGTTAGTCAAAACTGACCACAGCACTTAGCAACAACATTTATTGAGTGCTAAATGCCAGACATTATACTAAACCTTTTACATGAATTACCTTACACAACTTTATAAAAGACAATATTGTTATTCCCACTTTTTAGATAAGGAAAAATTCAAGCTTAAGAAGCTTAGGTGATCCAAAGTGAAACAGAAAATAAAGAGAAGTGCGATTAAAATCCCGATCTTTTTGACCTCAGAAACTGAGCTGTTAACCAATAGACTATATTATTGGTGATTGTTCATTTTCATTTTGACTGTGGTAGTGGCCATATAGCCTATTAGCTTGTACTTATGGTAACAAAGCTACAAGTGCACATAAGGACTGGAGGGCATTGTTCTGCTTTCATTCCAGCTGTAGGTATCATGGGTTTTTCTCTGAGTGTATGTCCTTCTATATCATTCACCACGTGATGCCCTTTCCCTCTTCCTAACAAAGACAATTCCCTGGCTTCTTCTGATGCCTTCAGGGACAGGGGATTTGAATGATCCTTAGCTCCACATCCATGAGGTCAGTGCTGAGCTTCAAAGGAGTCTTACAGAGTTTCCTCAGTCCCCAACACTGACAGTCAACTCCACTTACCAGAAAATAGGTCAGTATAACCCAACAATGTGCAACCTGCAAACTCACTGTGCTCAGAGACACAGTATGTCTCCCTTCTTTTCTGTGGTAGAAGTTACATACCTGCCCATACATCTTGTGCCTTCTTTAAGTCTTGGATTCATCATTAAAAGAATGTCTAATGTTTCTTGAATTTCTAGTATTTTCTGATTTGTTTTTAATATAAAAGTGATATTCTTGCTTTACCTTCCTTGGGTCATGTGATGTGAGTTATTTCTTCCTGAAGTCAAGATACGTATCTAGTTCTAACCATCAGTAAATACTAAGTTTCCTCATAAGATCCAAGCAGAAGTCCCATCCTATAGTTGGCACCGTAATGATGGTCTTTTTGCCTGGGGTGGAACCCTTGAATTTGGCTATACCAAAATCTCATTGTTGGAGGGTCAGCCTGTGCTTCCATTTAAAGCTCAAGAAAACATGTCAGTGATGTTGAAAATCTTCAATAACTTCTAGTTTTTCAATAAGAGCTTGGTGATTTTTCAGTGCCTTAGAATTTTATTAAATGTGTTGTATAGATATAGTTATTAGCAAACTTTCTGATGCTCTCTACGTTCTCTTACAATCCCAGATTCCTTAGACCTGGGACCTACTAAGGATGGAAGAAGACACATACTGCAAAGCAGGGTTTCCTTTACTGAGCCCGGCAGTCAGACAGCTAGCTGTCTTGTATCATTTCCCTCTTGTTAGTTTACTCAAATGTGTTGCTTTCTCAGATGTGTGACATCCACAGATAGCAGTTGTTTATTATAACGACACCAAGCAACATTTCTTAGATTCCAAACTTTAATAGGCTTCTTTAAAAATTAAAATAGTTTTGTAACTTGCAGTGAAGTGTCTCTTAAACCAGAAAATGCATAATATGTTACTGTTGTTTTATTTTTACCAAGTTGAATAATGAATACAATTCCTTGATTTCATTTTCTCATATTCTTGTCTAATGGAATATCAGTGTACTTCAGAGACAAGAACTGTGAGTTTCAGAAGAGGTAGAGATTTGCAAGACCACTTGGAATTCAAAAGAACTATAGAGATTACCACACGTCTTACTGCAAGCCCAAAGCTCTTTGCAATGGAATGATATACTGAAACGCAAGGCAAAAACTGCTTTATTTTTGCTTCATGTGGAAGGAAATGTAAAGCATTTTCATAGTGTCTCCTTTGGGAAATAGAACCGTTGTTACACACTATTTATTATGCCAAAGCAATACTGTATTCAAAATGTATCAAATGTTATTATTAGAGACATCACAGAAAATTGTGTAATTATTTTACCAAAAAAAAAAAGCACTGTTCTGCTCTCTATCTTCTGTACAATAGATGACCAAATTCTGCAAATGCCAGCAGAGTAAGTTTGCTTTCATTCAATTCACCAAGAACAGAGGTTCTCTGTCCCCATGACTTGCTGTCTGACCACAAGTCATGGGTTAGGCAGTCACCAGCACAGCGGCAAACACTGGTGGCAACAATTAAGGAAGGAACTGGGTTTACAACCTTTGAGGGCAGAGAGGGGGAAAAACAACAGCTCTGAGAGTTTTACAAAAAGCTTCCACCAAATAATAATAAAAAAAGCTTTCATAAAAAGTGTGTGATCTAGAGATGAGGGCACAATGATGGAGTAGTCAGATGCATCCTGTGGACCTTCTTGCAACAAAGATCCTCACAAACAAGTGGATGAGTTATACGTGTCATTCTGGAAGCCCTGAACACCAAAGGCAGAGCTGGGGAATCACACTGAGTGGCAGGGGAGAGACAGAGGTTCAGAAGCAGCAAGGAGTTGCCAGACCTGACTAAGCAGGAATCAACACCCTATCAGCCAGATCCTATGACACAAGCGCAATGAGGCAAGCAGTGGCATTGTCAGGAGAGATTGTGGTGGATAGTACACTCAGGCCTCCAGCAACAGTGAAAAGTGGCACCCTATCTACAAAAGGTAACTTGTATCTAACTGACAAATCAAAACACTGCCGTTCAGGATGAACTTCTCATCCATTTACCTGCCCTCTTACCACTCTGCACTGGGATCTGAGCTGGCTTTAGAGACTGCTGGATCCCCTGGGCCGGAAGTAGCGCCTCGTACACACCCTGCGCCATTTTCTTAGTCTTGGAGAGGAAACAAATTAACAAACAGAGGAAAAAATAATCTGCCGACTACCCTGAACTCTAAATTCAGGGTAGAAACAGTTCCTTTGCTCACTTACAGGCATAAGAGGTCCATAGATTTTGAATGACTTTCACATCGTCATAGACCTGTTTGAGCACACTACAACAGTGTAGGTCTTCATTAGCACAGTATAACAGGGTATATACCTGAACTCTAATTTCACTGTGTCAGCCATATAGTGGAAAGACATATTTGTGACATTTAACACCTTATCTATTAAGCAGGATCCTTACCTGCTTACAGCAGGGGCCTGAGGACTGTTGGCTCCATGCACAACACCTGGCCACCCACAAAAGGGGTTCAAGAATAAGTGGTGCCCTAGTCCTTACAGCCAAGAGCACTGGTTATCCACACTACAGATGCCAAACCCACCCACCCATGACTCCATGGAACAGGGAACATGCTTTTTTTCAGTCATTCAGGGGTGGCTGCCAGCAATCTGTCTTGCTCAGTATGTGATCCCCTACTACAACCAGACATCTGAGCCTTCACCAATCACTGCTGTCTATCTAGAACTGTAAGTAAGAGCCTGCACCACATACATGGTGACCAATAATGTGGACACCTAAAATGAATCCATACAAGAAAAGTAAACGGACTCCTGGGCTCACATGTCTGGTATCAGGCCCCACCATGTGATGATTGAGAACCCAGCCTGAGACAAATAGTACCTAAATTTTGTTGGAATATACTCAAAATCATACTTTGGCTATCATGGACTTGTTCTAATTCTAGTCAGCTTCAACTGACATATGAGCAATTGATAGCCTTCTTTGTACCTGTCCCATGGCCTTGTTCAATTGATGGTATTGAGCTTTTCCATCATCTCTTTCTACAGAGGTAGTCAATTTGATTCTTGTGTATTCCATCAACAAGGTATAAGTGTATAGTCACTGTTTATGCTGTTGAACAAAGGCATCTGTGATGAAGAAGTCATTGATCTTGCAAAATTCTACCACATGATCTCCGGCATTATATCTATCACCAAGTCCTTATTTTCCAACTATCTTGTTTCCACGTTCCAATCACCAGTAATAGTCAGTACATCCTGGTTGGATGTTCAATCAATTTCAGACTGCAGAAGGTGATGAAAATCTTCAATTTAATCATCTTTTGCCTTAGTGATTGGTGCATAAATTTAAATAATAGTCATAATAACTGGTCTCCCTTGAAGGCATGTGGATAGTGTCCTCTCACTGGCAGCATTGTACTTCAGGATAGTTCTTGGAATGATCTTTTGATGATGAATGCAATGCCATTACTCTTCAAAAATAACAAAGCTGTCATTACCAGCATAGCAGAAGATATCATTATCTGAATCAAAATGACCAAGACCAACCCATTTCAGCTCATTAATGCCCAGGATATCAATCTTCTTGTGTTCCATTTCATTTCTAACAATTTTCATAGATTCATTTTTCAACTATTAATGGATATTTGCAGCTTTTTCTTCTCATTTTGAGCCTTGCCACATCAGAAAATGAAGCTTCTAAAAGCTTGATTCTATCTATTTCATTAAGGTTGACTCT
The DNA here is from genome assembly GCA_028571685.1 of Heterohyrax brucei. Taxonomy (NCBI): domain Eukaryota; kingdom Metazoa; phylum Chordata; class Mammalia; order Hyracoidea; family Procaviidae; genus Heterohyrax; species Heterohyrax brucei. The sequence continues at coordinate 68,096,013 of CM053158.1, forward strand.
GCTTTGAGGAGCTAACTTCTTCTCAAATGTCTTTTGAAACTCATCCTCCAGCACTATGTCAGACAATGTTGTACTGCTATTCTTAAAGTTTTCACTGGCTAACTATTTTCAGGATTAGACTATCAGGTACTTCTTCCTTCTCTGTTTTAGTCTGAAAGCTCAGCTGAAGCCTGTCCACCATAGGTAACCTTGCTAGTATTTGAATACTGGTTGTGTAGCTTCTAGCACCACAGCATACACAAGCCCCCTCAGTACAACAAACATGACAGATGAATGGAGGCTTGAGAATCTAAGACTTACACTTCATTAATATGAATGCAGTTTGTAGTTTTGAGAATACGTAGACAGTTGACTTTCACTAAGCAGACAAACTATAATCAACCTTAATAAACTTTTATAACTTTCACTAGGCAATAATACTGTAATTTCATTCTCTGGTAATTTTATGAAGCTTTCAATTTTGGATTAATTGTTCTTTATTATAAAATGTAACTAGACAGAAGCAGAAAAAAAGCCTGTATTTACAAAACTCAAAGAAGCTGACTTCCATTTCATGAGCAACATAAAGAAAGCATCTCACATGCAAACCAAAATTTGAATTTCCACAAAGTTATTCACCAAATTCAGATTTCAAGTAACATGTAATCTCAGTGCCTTCTATGTGTATTTATTACACATGAGAATTGTAGGGGAACTATGGACAATAAGCCAACCAAAGAAAATTTAAATATATTTAAAATTGATTAATATACCTTTCACTTCCAGTGAGGGCAGAACAGGTAATTTAACTCAACATTCCAATGAAAATAATGAGAAAAAGTGGACAAGTCGTTCACTCTACGTGAAGAGATTGGAGGTCTAATTAGACATTGAAAAATTATAGTCCAGTGTCTGTGGGAGAACCAAGCCAGGAATTGAGTCCTGTGTTTAAGGGCACAACTTCCCTTGGAGTTAGATAATTTCAGAGGAGCAACTCTGAAGCTGGGTCACGTAGTTGATAGATTCATCATGACAGTGGTCAAGAACCTGGGCCCTTTGAAAGAAGGCTTACATGAATGATTCCTGGTTTATCTGAGTATTCACCATAGGACTGTGTCTTAGGAGGAAGCATGAAATAGATAAGCAGTGTCTTATAAACCACATCCCAGCATTCAAGCATTTCAATTCCTGATTGTGATAAAGACAATCTCAGATTATTAGTAACCTCTAGTATGACAGAAATCATTAATTCATTCTTGAAGAAGTTATCTTAGACTAGTGCTCAAAATATTACTACAAATACATACAATACCTGATCTATGATAAAAAAAATAACAAAGTAAACAAGAAGAAAAGACAACATGACATAAACAGATGTATCTATGAGGTACTGACCTTAAAATAATTAGTCTTAGTCTCTTCATAATGTTAAATGGCAAGATTTAAAAAAAGATTGATTTCAGAAGCTGGAAGTAATAAGGAAAATGACAGAGACTTTCAGAACAAAAGCTAAAACAGAATAATTGAAAAACGAAGTTTATGAAGAAATATGGGAGGCAGAGCCAAGATGGCAGAGTAGTCAGATGCTTCCTGTCATCCCTCTTGCAAAAAAGACCGGAGTAAAAAAGTGAATCAATTATATATGACAACCTAGCAGCTCTGAACATCAAAGACAAACTTGAGAAGTTGGACTGGGTACCAGGGGTAGGAAAAGATGGTTCAGTAGCAGTAACAAGCCATCAGAATTAACATGGAGGGAACTGGAACCCTATAGTTTGGATCCAATAGCACAATCACTGTGAGGCAAGCACTAGTGTTCAGGCTGCATTTTATACAATGGAAAATTTTGCAGCAAAGAGTCTAATTACACCTCCAGAATCAATGAAAAGCACCATGGAATCAACAAAAGTTAAGTACCTTCATCATCCCACAGAGCGTATCAAAATACATGTCTTTGGGGCAAGCTTCTCAACCATTTAACAGGATGGCTCCCTTCCCACTCTGCACTGGGTCCAAGCCAGATTCAGAGATGGATGCATACCCTGGGCTGGAGGCAGGACCCATCACATGCCATGAGCTGTTCTCCCAGCCTTGGAGAGGGAATAAATGAGAAATTAGGAAAAATAATTTGCCAGCTTCCCTAAAGTGGGAACTCAGGGCAGTGACAGAACTTTTGCCTAGACACATACATAAGGTGTACAGAGACTCTGAATACATTTCACTCCTGCATAGACCTGTGTGGGCCCATTTCAACAGCATATTCCTTCATTACACAGCACAACAGGGTGCTGAAGTCTAACCTCACATGTTTCACCTATATGGTAAAGACACAGGTTTGTGATATTTAACAATACTCTGCCTATTCAGCAGAGTCCTCACCTATTCACAGCAAGAACATGAGTACTAGCAGCTCCACTCATACCACGTAGCGACCAGTGACAAAGGTCCAAGAATAAGTGATGTCTCACAGTATTTACATTCAACAGTACCAGGTACCCATAGTCCAGCTGAAAATCCACTGACTTTCACAATATAGGAAACAAGGATAGACTTTCCAAACAGTCAGGAGCAGGTGTCAGGCCCCTACCTTACTCAAAGCATGACACCCTAATGCAGCCAGATACCTGTGCCCACACCAATCACTCTTGCTTATCTATGACTATAGGTGAGAAAATGCACCACACACTTGGTGACTGACTGCTGGACACCTGAGCTGAATCCACGCAAGAAAAGTAAATGAGCCCCTCGGTTCACATGCTTACTAAAAACTCTAACCAACTAGTGACAGGATATTTGACTTTCAAAAGTCTCAATAATCAAATTAACTAACAGGAGCACACTATTTGGGCATATCAAAACAAAATAATAAGCTAGGACACAGTAAGCAACTAAAAGAAAAAAAAATCATTATTGATGTCTCAGAGACAGCAATCAATATCAAATCATATAACAAGGCAGCATGTTCCCAAAACAAAGAATCAAAAAATCTTCTGAATGTGGAAAACTTTCTTGAATCACAAGAGGTAAAATACAAAAGATTAATAAACAGAATTCTTCAAGAGATCATGAAGAAGATCAGGCAAAGTACAAATCAAGCCAAGAATGACAGAAACAGAGCAATAGAGGAACTTAAGAAGCTTACAGAAGAACATAATAACAAATTGAGCAGGCTGCAAGAATCTGAAGAGGGGCATCAAGCAGAAATTCAGATTGATAATATAATTTCAGAATTTGGAAAGACATAGGAGCAGAAATGAGGCAATGGAAATCAGAATCAGTGAGATGGAAGTAAAAGTGTTTGATGTCAACATATCTGAGGAAAAAATCAGATAAAAGAATTTAAAACCATCAAGAAACTCGAAGGATTGTTTGTGACTCTATTAAGTGGAATGATCTCTGGGTGAGTGATTGGGGGGGATAACAGAAAAACACAGAGAAGATTGTTGAAAATTTACTGAAAATCATTAAACTTGCCTGATTATTGTGTATGATGGGATGATATCTATCCAAGATGCTCATCAAATTCCATACAAGGTAGATCCCAAAAGAAAGACACTAAGACACATTATAATCACGCTTTTCAAAAACAAATATAGAGAATTTTAGGACTGGTTAGGGATAAACAAAAGTCATCTACATGGGAGAGTCAACAAGACTAAGCACAGATTACTCAGCAGAAACCATGCAGACAGGAAGGCAATGGGATGACATATACAAACACTAAAGTAAAAAAAAATTCCAGCCAAGAAATATGTATCCAGAAAAACTATCTCTCAAATATAATGGTAAAATTAGGATATTTCAGGAAGAAACAGAAGTTTTGGAAATTTGCAAAAAAATAAAAAATAAAAAAATAAGCGAAAATTACTAGAAACACTAACGGGAATCCTCTGGTTAGAGCATTGAAAACATCAGATAACAACCTAAGACTAGAACTCAGATCAGAGCAACCAGTTATCAACTAAGATTGGGAAATGCTGAAAATAAAAGGTAAAACACTGAAAATAAGGTAACAAAGACATTATGCAAAAGATAACATTAAAACAAAAAATAGAGACTAAAAAAATGTAGCCACAGACCTTTCTTATGAAGAGAAAGTCAAGGAGGTAAAACAAAACAAAACATTGGTTTAAATTTAGAAAAATAGGGATAATTATTAAGGTAACCAAAAAATAAATGAACAATCACATACTTCAAAATTTAAAACAAAGAAAAACATGTAAATGCAGCAAATAAAAAAGCATTTACAGTGAAAAAGATGGTAAGAAAATACATACAGAAAAATGACTCAGCATAGAAAACTAACTGGAAAAAAGAACAGATCAACAACATATACACACACAACATCAGAATGAAAGCACTAAATTCATCTCTACCAATAAGTATACTGAAAGTAAATGGATTAAATGCAGCAGTTAAGAGACAGACAATGGCAGAATGGCAATAAGACATGGTTCATCTATATGCTGCCTACAAGAGACATTCTTTAGACTGAAAGACACAAACAACTAAAACTCAAAGGGTGGAAAAAATGTATCAAAACAACAACCAAAATGAGCAGGAGTGTCAATATTAATTTCTGACAAAATAGACTTAAAGTAAAATCTACTGCAAAGCATAAGAAAAGTCACTAGGTAATAATTAAAGGGTTAATATGCCAGGAAGACATAACAATATTAAGTATTTATCCACTCAACAAAGATCCCAAATACATAAACAAACTCTATCAGCATTGAATGAAGAGATAGATGTCTCTTTTTAGTAGTGGAAGATTTTAATACACCACTTTTGGTGTGGGACAGAACATCCAGAAAACTCAATCAAGACAAGAAAAATGTAAATGCCACAACTGACCAACTTTACCTCATAGACATGTATGGAACACCCAACAGCAGTCAAGTATACTTTCTTTTCCTACATAAATGGAACATTCTCCAGAAGAAGCCACATACTAGGGCATAAAACAAGCTTTAACAGACTCCAAAGCAGTGGAATATTACAACATATCTCTTCAAGCAACAAAGCTATAAAAGTAGAAATTAATAACAAAAAGTATAGGGAAAAAAATCAAACACATGGGAAATAAACAGTACCTTGCTCAAAAACTACTGGGTTATAGAAGAAATCATGGATAGAATAAAGAAAGTCACAGAACCAAAAGAGAATAAAAACACATTCTACAAGAACCTTTGGGACACAGCAAAAGCAGTGCTTAGAAGTCACATGATTGCAACAAATGCACGTATCTAAAAAGAGAAAGGACAAAAATCAGAGCATTTTCCCAATAACTCAAACAAATAGAGCTATAAAAGAAGCTACTGGGCACCAGAAGAAAGTAAATAATAAAAATAGAGCAGAATTGAATGAAATAGAGAATACAAAAACAATTGAAAAGAGTTAATAAAACCAAAAGTTGGATTTTCAAAAATATCAACAAAATTGATAAACCATCAGCTAAACTGACAGAAGTACAAAGGAGAGGAAGCAACAACTCAAATAAGAAATGAGATGCACAATATCACAACAGACCCAACTGAAATGAAAAGAATTATAACCAATAGAATTCAATAGCGTATCAAAAAAATAATTCACCATGATCAAGCTGTATTCATAACAGGCATGCAAGCATGGTTAAACACTAGAAAACTAATTAATGTAATCCCTCTTATAAATAAAAGAACTGCATGATCTTATCAGTTGATGCAGAAAAGTTGTTTACAAAGTCCAACACCCATTCGTAATAAACACTCTCATAAAATAAGAACAGAAAGACAACTCCTCAACATAATAATGGGCATTATTCAAAGTCAACAGCCAACATCATCCTAAATGGAGAGTGTCTGAAAACATGCCTCTTGAGAACCGGAAGCCGACAAGGATGCCCTTTATCATCACTCCTATACAACAGTGTACTACGTGACCTTATTGAGAGAAATTAGGCTAGAAAAAAGAAATAAATAGCATCCAGATTGGAAAGAAAAAAGTAAAACTATCTCTATTTACAGATGATTTGATCTTATACACAGAAAATCCTAAAGAATTCACAAGAAAACTACCGAAACTAATAGGAGATTGCAATCAAGTATCAAGATACAAGACAAACATACAAAAATCAGTTGGCTTCCTCTACACCAGCAAACAGAACATCGAAAAGGAAACCACCAGGAGCAGGGCCAAGGTGGCAGACTAGTCACATATCTCCTTAATTCCCTTTAAGAACTAAGGCCTAGAAAAACAACCGAATGGCACAAAATTGACATTTTAGGAACTCCAAGATCAGGCAGAAAGTTGTGAGATCAGACTGGGTGACAGGAGAGGGAATAACTACCTTTGTCAGAAGCCTGATGGCAGTGCACAGGGTCCTGATTCTACTGGTGTAGTAATAGAGAGGTTATGCGGGTACAGATACCATCTTTGCTTGCCTGCCAGGAGGCTAGGACTGGAACTGGTGTGCCTGAGAGCCTGACTGTTGCCAGCTTCCACACTGAGCAGCAGCATCTTAGTAGACAGTGTTTCTGTCAACAGAGAGACTGTGCTTAAGACAGGCAAACACAGAGAACACAACAGCAGCTGGCAGCTAAGTATGGCAGCACCTTTTCCCATTTCCTTCTCTGAGATACGCCATTCTGGTGCATCTGGCCAGATGTTGGGTTATACATGTGTGCCCTACACTTTTCCCTGGGACATCAGAGAGAAATAAAGGGAAAGGTAGAAGTAAACCTCTACTGGACCAGGCAATCACTGCATCTACAAAACACCAGGCAAATTCCAAACATTTCAAGATAAGTACTCAGGATATGTCAAGGTTCAATCATTTTTGACATGCTGATTTCCTTCCCTGTCTTCAGCCTTTCCCATTTATTTCCTTCCTTTATACCTTGGGCTAAATTCTGGTCCACTGCTTGCGCAGAAGTGTGGCATTTTACTTGTATGGTCTGAGCATTTCTCCCAGATTCAGAGAGGTAAACAAAGGAAGCGAAGGGTGGACAACAAGTTCCACCAGCTCCTCAGAGCTACAGATTGCTGCACTTACTGGAACATAGCAAACTAAGTGCATGTCAACTTTCACTACTCAAACCTTTTCTACTTCACATCCTTTTCCACCTCTCCCTTCTCTGGGCTATACTGGATCTAAATTCTAGAGCACTACATGTGCCAGAAGTGGAGTAGTATACATGTGTACTCTGAGCTTTTCTCAGGCACCTGGGGAGGGAAACAAAAGGAAGGCTGGAAGAAGAGTCTTGCTGGCTCCCCTCTTGCTAAATTTCTCAGTGCAGTCATCACTCCATTAGGTGACAGGGTGTCAGAATTATTAAAGCTTCAATTACCTCTCCAGATCAAATGACTAGACTACTTACACAGTCAAAGTCAAATATAAATATGTATGTATACATATAAATATATATATATGTTAGACTGCAAAAACCAAACAAATCACAACAGCTTTCTTATGTCTTGGAGACAGCATTCAATCTCCAACCATTTAAAGAAGCAGACCTTCATGGCTCCAGAAAACTTACAAAATAAAGAATGAAAAAATTACCCAGATGAAGACTTCCCGAAATTCTAAGAGGTAGAATACAAAAGAATTACGTGTAGAGCCATTCTAGATCTTACGATGGAGATTAGACAAAGTGCAGTGGAGAAAAATGAAAAATGAAACAAGCTACATAAATTGCTAGAACAGCAATCTGAAATTCAGTAGATCAATAATAAAATCACAGACTTAGAGGTTTCAGTTGAAAGCCAAAGGAGCAGGATCAAGCAAATGGCATACAGAATTAACAAGATTAAAAATAAAGCAACTGACACCAGCATTTATGAGAAGAAATCAGATAAAAGAATAAAGAAAATTGAAGAATCATTAAGAGTTATATGGAACTCTATCAAAAGGGACAATTTATGAGTAACTGAAGTACCAGAATGTGGAGAGATAGAAGAAGGAAACCACCAACTTAGCGCTATTTACAATAGCCCCGAAGAAGATAAAATACTTAGAAATAAATCTAACTGAAGACATAAATGACCTATACAAAGAAAAGTACAAGACACTACTGCAAGAAACCAAGACTTAGACTCATAGCGACCATAGGACAGAATAGAACTCCTCTATAGAGTTTCCAAGGAGCCCTTGGTGGATTTACAGTGCCAACCTTTTTGGTTAGCAGAGGTAGAACTTAACCACTACACCACTAGAGTTTCCGAAAAAGGCCTACACAAGTGGAAAAATACCTTGTTCATGACAGGAAGACTCAACATTCTGAAAATTATTCTACCGAAAGCAATCTATAGGTAAAATGCAATCTCAATCCAAATTCCAAGAGCACTTTTTTTAATGAGATGGAAAACAAATCCTGAACTTTATACAGAAAGGGAAGAGGCCCAAGATAAGTAAAGCATTACTGAAGATGAAGAACAAAATAAGAGGCCTCACACTACCCAGCATTAGAAACTATTGCATTGTCATGGTAGTCAAAACAGCCCCAGTATTGGTACAACAGTTACCTAGACCAATGCAGCAGAACTGAGAACTCAGATGTAGCATCACCCACCTATGATCAGCTGATAGTTGACCCAAAGTCCATTAAACGGGATAAAGACAACCTCTTTAACCAATGGTGCTGGCATAACTGGATATGTACCTGCAAAAAAAGGACAGAAAAGAAAAAAAAAAACAAGACCCATACCTCACACCATGTACAACAACCAACTCAAAATGGATCCAATACCCAAATATACAATCTAAAATGATAAAGATGGTGGAAGAAATAGGACATCCTTAACACATGGCGTAAACAGAAGACAAAATATTTCTAATAATATATGAACATCAGAAGAGAAACTAGATAACTGGGAGCTTCTAAAACTCAAATACTTACGCTCATCCAAAGACTTCACCAAAAGAGTAAAAAGACAAACTATAGATTTGGAAAAAAAAATTGGATACAGCAAATCTGATCAACATCTAATCTCTAAAATCGACATGATACTCCAAAATCTCAGCAACAAAAAGACAAATAACACAATTAGAAAATAGGCAAAGGATATGAACAGACACGTCACTAAAGACATTCAGGCAGCTAACAGATACATGAGGAAATGCTAACAATCATTAGGCATCTTGGGAAATGCAAATCAAAACCGCAATGAGGTATCATCTTACCACAAATGGCTACCATTAATCCAAAAACCACAAAATAATATATTTTGGAGAGATTGTGAAAAGACTGGAACACTAATACACTGCTGGTGGGAATGTAAAATGGTACAATCACTTTGGAAATATATTTTGTGCTTTCTTAATACATAGAAATAGAACTACTATACAGTCCTGCAATCTCAGTCCTTGGAATATATCCTAGAGAATTAACAACTATCTATGGTCATTGAAGCTTTGTTCACAGTGGCAAAAAGATGGAATCTACTGAGTGCCCATTGATAGTGAATGGATAAACAAATTATGACGTATTAATACAATGGTATACTAGGCAACTATAAAGAACAGTCAATCCAGTAAACATCCTATAATATGGATGAACCTGGAAGATATTGTGCTGAGTGAAATTAGTCACTAGCCAAAGAACAGACACTCTATGAGACCACTATTATAAGGACTCAAAAAAAGCCTTAAACACAGAAGAAAACATTCTTTGACGGTTATGAGGATGCGGAGGGTGAGAATCGGGGTATTCACTAACTAGATAGTAAAGAAGAATATTTTAGGTAAAGGGAAAGACAACACACATGTACAAGGGAAGTAGTTACAAATGGACTGAAGTTTAAGCTAAGAATTGTCATGAACTGAAGTGTGTCCCCCAAAAAGCACTGTATATCAATTTGGCTGGACCTTGATTCTCAGTACTGTGTGATTTTGTATACGTTTTAGATTCTGCCTCAGTGATGTTAATGAGGCAGAGTGGGTGGCAGTTGTTTTGAGGAGGCAAGACTCAATCTACAAGCTTGTATTGTATCTTGAATCAATCCTTTGGGCCACAAAAGAAAGAAGCAAACAGAGACAGGGGGATCTCTTTCCACCAGGAGAGTAGCACTTGGAGCAGAGTGTATCCTTTGAACCCAGAATCCCTGCACCTAAGAAGCTCCTCAGCCAAGGAAAAACTGAAGACAAGAACATTCCTCCAGAGCCAACAGAGAAAAAGAAAGTCTTCCCTTGGAGTTAACACTGATTTTGGACTTCTGGCTTACTTCACAGTCAGGAAATAAATTTCTCTTTCATAAAGCCAGTCACTTGTGGAACAGCGCTAGCGGACAAAGACAATGACCAAACACTTCGATGAATAAACTAGCAGGGGTGAGGGTTTGGAAAACATGATTTCAGAGGACATCTAGGTCACTTGGCAGAACAAAGTTTATTACGAAAATGTTCTGCATTCCACATTGATAAGTGGTAACTGGGGTCTTACAACCTAGCAAGCTGCTATCCAAGATGCATCCAGCCCACATAGAACAAAGGAAAATGAAGAACACCAAAGATGTAAAGAAAAATACATGCCCAGGAGACAGAAAGGGCCACACAAAGTGCAGATTCCATCAGCCTGAGACTGGAAGAACATGATGGTGCCTGGCTACAAATGACCAACCTGACAGGAAACAACAGAGGATCTCTAATGGAGAGGCAGAAAAGTAGGGTAAGAAGACTAGACTTAACGATCTCTGGCTGAGACCAGATGGACCCCTGCGGATGTGGCTCCTAGACTCTGTTAGTCCAGAACTAAAGCCATTCCCACAGCCAACTCTTCAGACAAACACTGGACTGGACTATAGGGCATAATCCTTCAGAAGCAACTGCAACAGTATAATGACAAGAAATTCAAGCTGGATTCAGAAAAGGATGTGGAACTAGGGATATCATTACTGATGTAAGATGGATCTCGGCTGAAAGAAAATATCAGGAAGATGTTTACCTGTGTTTCACTTACTGTGCGAAGGTATTCAACTTGTGGATCATAATAAATTATGGCTAACATTGTGTACAATGGGAATTCTGGAACACTTAATTGCACTCTTAAGGAATCTGTACATGGATCAAGGGGCAGTTGTGCAAACAGCAGGAGGAAGGGAATACTGCATGATTTAAAGTCAGGAAAGGTGTGCTCAGGGTTGTATCCTTTCACCATACATTTTCAATCTGTATACAAAGCAAATAATCTGTGAAGCTGTATTATATGAAGAAGAGCCAAGCATCAAGATTGGAGCATGACTCATTAACAACCTGTGTTACACAGATGACACCACCTTGCTTTCCAGAAGTGAAGAATATTTGAAACACTTAACTGATGAAGATCAAGAAACACAGCCTTCAGTACGGATTGCACCTCATCATCAAGAAAACAAAATTCTTCACAAATGGACCAGTAAGCAACATTGTAATAAATGGAGAAATGATTGAGGTTGGATTTCATTTTACTTGGATCCACAATCAATGCCCATGGAAGCAGCAGTCAAGAAAACAAAAGATGCATTGTATTGGGAAAATCTGCTGAAAAGGATCTCTATAAAGTATTGGAAAGTAAAGATGTGACTTTGAAGACTAAAGTGCATCTAACCTAGTTGATGGTATTTTCAATCTCATCATATGCATGCAAAAGCTGTACAATGAACAAGGCAGTCAGCAGAATTCATGCCTTTGAATTGTGGTGTTGGAGAAGAATATTGAATGTACCCTGGACTGCCAAAAGAACAAACGTATCTATTCTGGAAGAAGTACATCCAGAGTTCTCCTTGGAAGCAAAGGTGGCAAAGCTGCATCACATTCTTTGGACATGTTGTTAGGAAGGATATCCTGTTATATCCAGGACATCCTGGAGAAGGACATCACCCTTGGTAGAGTAGAAGGTCAGTGTAAAAGAGGAAGACCATCAACGTGATGGATTAACATAGTGGCTGCAAAGATGGGCTTAAGTATAAAAATGATTGCAGATATGGTACGAGACTAATCAGTGTTTTGTTCTACTGTGCATTGGGTTGCTGTGAATCAGAACCAACTCGATGGCACCTAATAGCGACAACATAAGACATAAAAATGACACGGGTGAAGAATGCATTTCTTGACTCAAGTAAATACACAAGACTGAAAGGGTAGCTCCTGTTCAGAGGTAGGAGCTGGAGAAATGGACACAGGAAATACATAGTAAGGAGGAAGTGTGAACTATCACATTTTAAAGAGATCACCTAGGGCCACATAACAGTGTACCTATAAGTTTTTTGTGAGAAAATGACATGAATTGTAAACTTTCACTTAAAGCATGACAACAACAAAAACATGACGGAAAACTTTCAAAGTTGATGAAAGATACTGTATGAAAAAATAATGACTGAAATACTTCAAAGCTTCATAAGATACCAAGAGACACAAAAAGTCTTACCAAATCACAATTGACCCACTACACCACCAGGATTTCTGTTATAAGATTAGGCTGTGTGAAATCACCCACTGTATTTTTCTTCAGTAATATTTTACTTATCTGGAACGTCTTCCCTTTCCGTATAAAGTTGGTTATTTGTTTCTTCAATTTATTAAAGAATGCTATTGGAATTCAGATCAAGATTGCATTATACTTGTAGATTGGTTTATGTAGTATTAACATTTCCACAATGTTGTGTCTTCCCATCCATGCGTGCAAAATGTTTCTCCTTTTATGTAGGTCTCTTGCTTTCTTGCAGTAGCGGTTTGTAGTTTTCTTTGTGTAGATCTTTTTCTGGTTACCTTTATTCCTAAACAGTGTATCTTCTTAGAGGGTACTGTAAATGTATTTGAGTTGCTGATTTTATTTTTGAAGTTCTGCTTGTAGGATTTTTTGGGTTTTTTGGTATGTTAACCTTGTATCCTGCTCCTTTGTCAAAATCTTCGATTAGTTCTTTCTTGCGGATTCTTTGGGATTTTCTATGTATATGATTACATCATCTTTGAATAGGGATAGTTTTACCTCTTTCTTACCAGTTACAATATGCCTTATTTCTTTCTCTTGCCTTATTGCTGTAGCTATGATTTCCAGAATGATGCTGAAATGTTTTCAGTCTCTTCACTAAGGATGATGTTAGCTGTTGGTTTTATATCAGTGCTCTCTATCATGTTGAGGAATTTCCCTTCTATTCTTATTTTGCTGAGAGTTTTTATCAGGGATGGTTGTGGGACTTTGCCAAATGCATTTTCTGTATTGACTGAGATCATCATGTGATTTTTTTATTTTGTGGTGGATTATATTGATTGATTTTCTAATGCTGAACAGTCCTTGTGTAGCTAATATGAATCACACTTGGTAACCATGTATTTATTTTTTATATGTACACACTGTTGAAGTCTATTGCCTAGATAATTTTGCTGAGAATTTTTTTTGCATCTATGTTTATGAGGAATACTGGTCTATAGTTTACTCTCCCCCCCCCTTTGATGTCTTTACCTGGCTTTGAGATCCAGGTCATACTGACTTCATAGGATGAATTTAGGAATATTCCATTCTTTTTTATGATCTGAAATAGTTTTGCTAGTATTAGTATGAATTCTCCTCTGATTTAGTAGACTTTCCAGTGAAGTTGTCCTGGCCAGGGCGTTTTGTTGTTCTCGAGGCTTTTTTGTTTGTTTAACTAGCTCTTCAATCTCTTCTTCCGTTATTAGTCTATTTAGTTTTCCTACCTCAGTGCATGCTAGCTTTTTTTTTTTCCTAGAAATTTGTCCATTTCTTAAAGGTTTTCCTCTAGTACGATTACTCTTGGTATTCTGTTATGATCTTTATTTATCTCATTTGAGTCTGTTTTGATATCACCTGTGTTATTTCTTACTTGGGTTACTTGCTTCCTCTCCTATTTTTCTTTAATCAGTGTGGCACATGGTTTCTTAATTTCATTGATCTTTCCATCAAACACACTTTTGGTCTTGTTTATTCTTTCTATTGTTTTTCTGCTCTTTATTTTATTTATTTCTGCTGTAATTTTTATTCTCTTCTTATGGTGTCTATGAATTTCTTTTCCAGCTCTCTGTTGAAGTTTTAGGGTCAGTGTTTTGATTTTGGCCTTTTCTCCTTTTTGGATGTATTTGCTGCTATGAATTGATTCTGTTGTTATTGTTAGGTGCTGTCAAATTGGCTATGATTTAGAACGACCTTATGAACAGCTAAACTATACACTGTCATCCCTGTGCCATGTTCACAATTGCTGTTTTGTTAAACCCATTGTTGTACTTATATGAAAAGCATTCCTTTTTGCTGTGTCCCAGAGGTTTTAGTGAGGTGTGTTTTCATTCTCATTTGATCCTACAAACTTTTAAAATTTCATCTTTTATTCCTTTTATAACCCAGTAGTTTTTAAGTAAGGTATTTTTCAGTTTTCCTTGCTGTGTCTGTTACAGATTTCTACTTTTATGGCATTATGATCATAAAAAAAAACACGTTCCATTATTTTGATGTTATGGATTTTGTTAATGCTTGCCTTGTGGCTGAAAATGCCATCTATTTTAGAAAATGTTTCATGTGCATTGAAAAAGAATGTATATTTTACTGTTTTCAGTTGGATTATTCTTTAGATATGAGGTCAAGTTAGTCGATTGTGGCATTTAGATCTTTACTAAGCTTCTTTTTAGATGTTCTTGTCCTTCACCAGATTGGTGGGTTGAAGTCTCTACTATCATTGTGGAACTGTCTGTTTCTCTTTTCACTGCTTTGAGAGCTGTCTTACGTATTTTGGAGTCTTGTTATTGGGCGTATATATTTTTATTATGGTTATGTTATCCTAGTGTATTGATCCTTTAATCATTATATAGTGATCTTCCTTATCCTTTATGGTGGATTTTGCTTTAAAATCTATGTTATCAGAGATTACTATTTCCACTCCACCTCTTGTTTGGCTGTTGTTTGCTTGATGTATCTTTTTCCATTATTTGAGTTTGTGTCTTTGGGTCTAAGTGTGTATCCTGTGGATTGCATATAGATGGATTGCCTTTTTTTATCCATTCTGGCATTCCCTGTCTTTTTATTCTTGCATTTAATCTGTTAACATACAGTGTAATTATTGATAGATATGAGTTTACTGCTGTAGTTTTGTTGCTGCTTTTTTTGTGTGTGTAATGTTGATGGTTCCTCTTAATTTTCTGTGCTGAGTTCTTTTTGTTTATAGATTTCTTTCTCATTTCTTTCATTACTGGTGATTTTGTCTTTATTTAGTCTGTGTTTTTCTTCTTTTTATTTGATAGGTAGGTTTATTAGCTTCTTTTGTGGTTTCCTTGAAAGTTTGCCTTTACTTTTCTAAGTTTAAACCAGTAATTTCTTTACTGATATTGCCTTGAATTCCTCTCCAATTGGAAGTTATTTATCTACAATGTTTATTCCTTCTTTTTTTGTTTTGATGTTCTCATCATTTACATATTAATGTCTCTGGTTCCCTATTTTCAGCCTTTAGCTTTGTTTTCTTTTCATTAATTTCCTGTCTGGATTGGTATCTGTTTGATCTGTCCTGTATTTTAGTATTGGATTGTTTCCTGATGCTTTGAGATCTCTAACTGGAGGACACTCTTTAATTTTTCTTGTAACTGTATTCCAGTTTTTACATATTCCTTTAATTTCTATTTACCTGGAAATGTTTTAATTTCATCGTCGTACTTGAGATAGTTCTGTAAGATGTAATATTCTTGGTTGGCTTTTTTTTTTTCTTGCAGTTTTCATATATGGATGTCATTCTATTGCCTTCTTGTCTGCATAGTTTCTGCTAAGCAATCAGAGTTTAGTCTTTGTTTAGTCTTTAGTTCTTTTTGTAGGTGACTTTTTGTTTAGCCCTACCCAGACTCAGGATTTTTTCTTTGTTATCAGGCAAGTTTGATTATGACACGTTTTAGTGATTCTCTCTTGGGGTCTATTTCTATGATATTTGTTGAGCTTCTTGGATGGATGCCTTTTCATCTTTCATGATTTTAGGAAGTTTTCCACCAGCAAAACTTCAATTCTCTCTTTGTTTTCCATTACCAATCTGCACTTATTCTGGAACCCTGATTACATAAACATTTTTCTCTTCATAGTGTCCCACATAATTTTTAGGCTGTCTTCATTTTTCTTCATTCCTTTTTTCTGATTTTGCCTCAAAAAGTTTTCATCAAGAGATTTGTCTTCAGTCTCACTAATTCAGTCTTCTATTGTCTCAATTCTTTTTCTACGTCCTTCTATTAATTTGTCTAATTCTGAAGTTTTACTGTTAATCTTTTGGCTTTCCAGTTGCTGTCTTTGTATAGTTTCTAGCAGTCTAATTATTCTGTCATTTTCTTTTTGTATTGTTTTCTTAAATTCTTCCTTCACTTTGTGTTTTCCTTAGATTTGTCTGCAGTTTCTGTGATGTCTCTATTAATCTCTTGGACTGTTGCATATATTAGTCCTTTGAATTCTTTATCAGGTAGTTCCATGACTTATCTGTCCCCATAAGGCTTTCTGATTCTTCAATTTGGTCACTTCTTGGAATCATTGTTTTCTTTTTCTTTATGTGAATCGATATGTACTGTTGTCTCTGAGGCATCAGTAAGTTATACTTATTTACAAAGTCTGAATGTTTTGCTTTGTTTTATTTTGATATATCTGAGTAGGCTGGGCTTATGTGCTATTTTTGTCACTCATCGGGCTATGCTGAATCGCTCACCTCCTGTCTCTTAGTAGGCAGTACAGTAACTAGATATATGAGTACAGAACCCTATTCATTGTTTTTGTAGGGTTAGTAGGTAGTGCTTTGGATGAAGGGATATATCTATATTGCTTATCACCTGGCCAAGGGTGAAGGGAGTTTTCTCCTTGATTATTGGTTTAGGTGTTATCTATGCACTCTGCTGCTTGCCACATGGTCAGGGTGAATGTGCCTGGTTTGGCAGTCACAAGATCTCTTGAAACATATCCACCCTATGTGATCTTTCTGGCATTTAAATACCAGTGGCATATCATCCACGATCATGTGGCACACAAGCCACGACAGTATGATAAAATGACAGATAAGTGGTAGCAATAGATACATATTTAAAATGATATTTTAACAATGGTGTCTAACCTATGTGGTTGATAAATTGAGCTACAACCTTCTAAGTTTCTTGCATTGTCAATTAATTATATTAACAATTATTTATAATCATTGTTAATATTTATATTATATCACATTGTTGTTAATTAGTGATTAACATTAGACATGATAAATCAAGAATGCATGCTGTAGTCTTTTGGATAATCACTGAAAGTAGATTAAAAGGTATGTAACTTCCAACTGAACAGAGAATATATATACATGTAAAAGTTAATCTAAATGAAGTTAAAATTGCATGGAAAGATCAAAATAATTGAAGCCAGACTAATGGAAAGCACTTAGCTAGTCTATGAACCTAAATATGTCAGTAATTATAGAAAAGGTGAATGTAATAAATGCACCAATGAAAATTGATTAAATCAAAAGCAAACTACATTTTGTTAATAAGAAGTACCTCTAAAACTTAAAATACTAAACAGTGGACAGCAAAAGTTTCAAAAAAGAAAATTCAACTAAAATAAAATTGGTATATATATATATATATATATATATATATAATAAAACCAAAACAAAAAAAACCCCACTGCTCTCCAGTCAGGTCCAACTCATAGTGACCCTAGAAGTCAGAGTAGAGCTGACCCATAGAGTTTCTAAGGAGAACCTGGTGGATTTGAACTGCTGATCTTTTGGTTAGCAGACATAGTACTTAACCCAGTATGTTGCCAAGGTTTCCATATAATAATATTACATAAAATAATTACTAGAAATAAAAGGGACAATTTATAACTCAAATATTTTAAACTGTCAGGAAAATGTAACTTTTAACTGTATGTTGTTGTTAGGTGTCATAGAGATGGCTCCAATTCAGAGAGATATGATGTACAACAGAACAATACACTATCCAGTCCTGCATGATCCTCCTGATCCTTGTTATGCTTGAGCCCATTGTTGCAACTACTATGTCAATACATCTCATTGAGGATCTTCCTCTTTTTCACTGACTCTCTACTTTAACAAACATAATGGCCTTCTCCAGGGACTGAGCCTTCCTGATAACTTCTCTAAAGTTGTTTTTAGGTGTCATCAAGTTGGTTACAACTCATAGCAATCCTATGTCCAACAGAATGAAACACTGCATGGTCTTGTGCCATGTCCACAATCGTTGCTATGGTTAAACCTATTGCTGCAGCCACTGTTTTACTTCATTTTGTTGAAAGTCTTCCTCTTTTTTCCTGATGTTCTACTGTAGCAAGCATGCTACCATTCTCCAGGGATTAATTCCTCCTGAAAACATGTCCAAAGTATGTAAGAGATAGTTTCACCATCCTTACTTCTAAGGAGAAGTCTGGTTGTACTCCTTCAAAAGTATGTGAGACAAAGTCTCACCATCTTCACTTTTAAGGAGAATTTTAGCTGTATTTCTTCCAATACAGATTTGTTCATCTTTTTGGCAGTCCATACCATATCAATATTCCTCACCAACACCATAACTCAAAGACATCAGTTCTTATATGGTTTTCCTTATTTATTGTCCACCTTTCAAATACACGCAAGGAGATTAAAAATGTCATAGCTTGGGTAAGGTGCACCTTAGTCTTCAAGGTGACATCTTTGCTTTGCAACACTTTGAAGAGGACTTTTGCAGATTCGCCAAAGTAAATGTGTAATTTGATTTCTTTACTGCTGTTTCCATGATTGTTGATTGTAGTTTCAAGTAAAATGAAGTCTTTGACAACTTCAATCTTTTCTACATTTAGTAAAATGTTGTTTATTGGTCCAGTTGCAAAAATTTTTTATTATGTTAAGTTGTAATCCATATGAAATGCTGAAGTCTTCAGTCTTCATCAATAAGTACTTCAAGTCCTCGTCACTTTCGCCAAACATGATTGTGTTATCTGCATAACACAAGTTATTAATAAGACTGTGTCCAGTATTGATACCATATTGTTCATGTAATCCAGCTATATGAAGGATTATTTGCTCTGCATGCAGATTAAATTAGTATGGCAAAAGGATACAATTCTGACTCATATCTTTCCTCACTTTAAAACACACAATATTCTCTCATTTTGTTCAAATGATTGTCTCTTCATTTATGTACAGGTTCCTCATGAGTTCCTATGCTTTGTAATTTTTTATGATCCACGAAGTCAAATATCTTTTGCAGTCAAGCAAACAAAGGTAAACATCTTTCTGGTATTCTCTGCTTTCAGCTAAGATTCCTTGACATCAGCACTGACATCTCTTGTTCCACATCCTCTTTGGAATCTAGCTTAAATTTCTGGCAGTTTTCTGTTGATGTACTGCTGCAACTACTTTTGAATGATCTGCAGCAAGATTTTAATTGTGACATTAATGATATTGTTCAGTGATTTCCCTATTCACTTGGGTCACCTTTTTTTGGAAGACTCATAAATACAGATCTCTTCTAATCAGCTCAGGTGGCTGTCTTCCACATTTCTTGGCATAGACAAATGAGCACTTCACATTTCAAACTGGTATTCTAAAAATTTCTGGACCCCGTATCTTTGTTGCAGCTTCTTCCTTCCATACTATTTTAGTCAGCTAGTGCTGCTCTAACAGAAAATACCACAGAGTGGATGGCTTTAACAAAGGAAGGTTTGCTCTTATACAGTCCAGTAAGCTACAAGTCCAAATTCGGGATATTCTCTTTCTCCCTTTTCAGCTCTGGAGGAAAGTCCAGTATTGCATCAGTCTTTGTCCAGGGAACATTTTGACACAGGAACCTCAGGTTGAAGGACTAGCTCTTCTCCTGGTGCTGCTTTCTTCATGGTGTGAGGTTCTCAATTCTCTGCTTGCTTCCCTTTCCTTTCATCTCTTGTAGTATGAAAGGATTAAGGGTGGGGCAAACCACACTCCAAGGTAACTCCCTTTACAGCGGAGCAGGGAGGTGATCTGATAAAGGGATTTACAGCATGTTAACATTTAACATACAGCATAGGAAAATCACAAAATGGAGGATAGTCATAGAATACAGGGAATCATGGTCCAGCCATATGGCTACACATATATTTTGGGGGATACTATTCAATCCATGACACATACCATTGAGTTTTGATCATGTACTACCTCCTAAAGTGGCTGAATGTCAACCAATTCTTTTTGGTACAGTAATTTGAGTATTCCTTCCATTTTCTTTCGATGCTTCCTATATAAGCATCTAGTAATATGTAAATATGTAAAGTATGTAAAATATGTAAAGTAAAAATAAAACCATAAAGAGAAATAAAGTCCACAAAGTTACTGTAAGATTTTAACACATAACTCACATTAATTGATAGAACAAATAGATAAAAACATTAGTATAAGTATAAAATATTTGGATAACATGATGAGAAACTTGCCCTTATTGTCATTTGTAAGTATTGCACTCAACACATGCAGAACGTATTTTGTTTATGAGTACAGGATATGTTACAGAAGTTAACTATCTGTTGTACCATAAAATAAGTATTACAATTTTTCAAATGATTGAAACAAAATGCAATTACTTTAGGAATCAATAATAAGTTGACATGTAGAAAATTCCATCATATTTGGAGTCAAGTAACACAATGTTTATTAACCCATGGATAAAAGAAGGACTCACACAGGATATTAGAATATATTTCCAATTAAATTGTAGTTAAAATACAACATAACAAAACACAGACACCATAAGAGAAGGTCTGCAGAGTGAAACTTACAGCTTTACAAAAATATATATACATATCAGAAGTCTAAAAATTATTGATCTAAGTATCTGACTCGATGGCACTTGGCTTGGCTTCAAGTATTTTTAGAAAGAGGAATAAGAAATTTAACCCCAAATTATAAAATACAATAAATATTTTTAAATAAATCCAAAATTTTGTCAATAAAAAGCAAATATACATTAGAAAGGATCACCATTGACAAGAGTCAGTTCACTGAAAATAATTACGAAACTAATAACCCCCAAACAGAATTAATCAAGAAAAAATTGCAGAAATAGTCAATTTCAGGAATGAAAATGAGAAATGTGACATATATTTTAAAAGTGTAAAATGAAAATCAGGAAATATTATGAACCATTTTAGGTTAACATTTTTGAAAAAAGTATCAAGTGAATGTATTTCCAGGAAAATTAAATTTTATAAAACTGACACTAAAATTAGAAAGTCTGTATAGTACTGTAACTATAATTAAAATTCCTCTCTCTCTCTCTGTCTCTCTCTCTCTCTCTCACACACACACACACACACACACACTCACAAAACTCTTCGGATTTGGTTGCTTTAGCACTGAATTCTATAAAGATTCCCCATCTTTTTTCATAAGATCAGCATAATTGTGATAGCAAATCCTGACAAGAATATTTTAAGAAAATGTATTAAAGTATATGCCATTTATATACCCATTTCACTCATGAAGGTAGTTGTAAAGGCCTAAACAAAATATTAGTATTAGCAATACAGCAAGAATTCATATTTGGCTCAGCAATTGAAAATTAACCAATGTAATCTACTGGGTAGCAGGGGAGGCAGGAAGAGGAAAAGGGAGAATAAAAATAGAGGAAAGTTCAATACTTATACTATCAATTTATGGTGAAAAATCCTAGAAAACTACAGATAGAAGGGAATGTTCTCAGTCTGACAAAAATATCTTCAACAAATGTACACCGAACTGCTACTTGTGAAATTTCAAAGCTTTTTGAAATAGTATGATGGTTAATATTATATGTCAATTTGGCTGAGCCATGATTCTCAGTGGTTTGGCAATTATAATGTAGCTTGGCAGTTATAAGGACTGCCAATTAAGTTCACAAACTCATCCTAGAAAGAGTGCTACTTACGTTGTTGCTGAGTACCAATATGGTCACCTTCAAAGCACTCTCCTTGGGAAACTATGCAGTGATACCAGTGCCTAGGACACCCTTCAAAGCAATTTTGGAACTCATTCTGGAATGGCCATGAAAGTTGTCATTGTATTATCCTTGAAGTCCTGAACAACATCAAAATATCTTCTTTTCAATATTTCCTTTATCTTCGGATAAAGAAAAAGTTACCCTGATGCTGAGGGCCAGATCAGGTGAGTAGAGACAGTGTTCCAATACAGTCATTAGTTTACTGGGTAAAAATTCCCTCACAGATGACTATATAATTCAGTTTGAGAACTTGCCACCATGCCACCATGTGAAAGAAATAGCCATTTCAGAAAGAGTTCCAAATTTGCTTTGAAGGATGGATTAAGAACTGGCATCAGTGCATAGCTTCCCAAGGGGAGTACTTTGAAGATGACTGTAATGATATTCATCAGTGAGGTATTTAGCACTTAGAATAACTAAGTTCACAGACTTAATTGTGAGACCTGGTATTTAGTGATACAATTACTTTCATGACGCGATCTGACGTAATCTAATCTCATCCATGATAAGATCTTTTTTGACCAGCTAACCATTTCAAAGGGCCTTTCCTTTTGGGATGTGGCCTACATCCAATATATATGGAATTTCTGGCAAAACTCACTGGCTGTTGCTACGCTCTGGATCCTGTGTTTGCCTTATCATCATCTGATCTCCTATCCTTTGAAATTTAGCCAACATCCTGCCATCTGAGCTGCTGATATTTGATTCATCAGCACCTGCAGCTACATGAGTCAGGAGACACCTGCACCATATACTCAGAACTTTTCAGCCTCTGCAACCACATGAGCCATTTCCTTGAAACAAATTTCTTTTCCTCCAGTCTCCTGCCTACACTTCTTTTCAACATTATATTCAAAGGTATAAATACTTCAATAAGCAAGAAAATTAATAAAAGTCATAAGCCAAGCCAAGTGCCATCGAGTCATAAAATTCATAAGGATTGACATTAAAAAACCATCATTATTAACAGATAATATAACTGCATTGTAGAAAATCCAGAATGTGTACAAATTACTGGAATTTATAGGTAAATTTATCAAAGTTACTGAGTAGTAGATCAATATTTAAGAACCAATTGAACTTGTTTCTACTGGAAGCAAACAGAAACACATGTAATAAAAAAAACAAAGATAATGTCTCAGATAATGCTAATTTCTGTACTATGTTCTCTTGGCCAACTGATTTCAGCACAACTGCGGTGGACAGTTCCATGCATATTACCAATGTCCATATCAAATACACATTGTGGGGTCTGTGTTTTTCCACTCCAGTAATTTTACTCAGTCTGTGCACAGACGCACTCCAGAACTGCAGGAATGTTAACACCCCTGAAAGCAACCCTCAACGACTGGATGGACGGAATTGCTGGAAGATATTTCAACCTGTCATGTGCTGAGAAAAGTCTAGGATCCATTTTCAATTTTATGTGAGACTGAGATCCAATTGTACATAGCAGTACTAGTTCAATTGCACATGCTTTGTTGTCTTTACTCGCTTCCCTGTCCTACTCTCATCATTCTGGTTCTTTGGATCACTTTCTAAATAAACTACCTACACCTGCATCTTTGACTCCGATTCTTCCTTTGGGGGAATACAAATATAATACCATTAAATAATATCAATAACTAAGAATGATTTCTACAAGGGAAATGCAAAATTATTAAGCATTATTATTAGAAGTTAAAGAATGAAGTGAATAGAAATACATATTTTTGTAAAGAAGTTAATTCACCAAAAACTGATTTATATATTAAATATAATCAAAATAGTAACTCAAGAGACTTTTTTTAGAAACCTGGCAAGCTGATAGTAAAATTTTATGGAAACTAAATGATAATGAATGGCTAAGACACTCTAGAAGAAGAAGAACCAGGACAGAAATATGCTTTACTAAATATTAAAATTATTTTTAAAATTACAGTAATTAACATAATGTAGTATTACCAAAATAACAGACAACCAGTAGAATGAAACTGATAGTCAAAAATGGATCCCTAAATTTATGGTCACTTCATGAGGACAAATTATTTTTAATAAAAGGTTCTGGGATACTGCATGTTAAAAAACAGTGGTATTCATTATTACTCCATATCGTGCATTTAAATCAATTACAAGTGGACTATAGAATGAACTGTGGAAGGTGACACAAGAAAGCTTATTGAAAATAATACAAATGAGAATAAATTTATAAGTCACAGGTGAGAAGAATATATTTGCAACTAATGTAAGTGACAAGGAGTTCATATCCAAGATAAATCTGTAAGAAAAAGAAAGATAGCCCAACAAGAAACTGAGTAAGAGATTTATTCTAGTCACTCCAGAACTTAGTAGCCTAAAACAATAGCAATCATTTGTTATTTCTTACTCTCTCTGTGAGTCACAAGTGCAGGAGTGATTGCCCTGAATACACTGACTGTGGTTCTTTCATGAGGTTGCAGTCAGATGATGGCTGGGGCTAGGGTCCTCTCAACGGTTTCTTCATTCGTAATTCTAGTGACTGGCCTGAGAGTGAATATTCAAATAACTGGAAGATGGAACAACTGGGGCCTCTCTGACATCTCTCTATCACTATATGACTTCTCCACATAGTGCAAAAGGCACATATCCTTACAAGAGAAAATGTGGAAACTGTATCATCTCTCAGGACCTACTTCAGTCATTCTACTCATTGAGGCAGTCACAAAGTATGGACCATGCTCTAAGGGACAGCAACTAACTTCCACCTTTTGTAGGGAGAATGTCAAATAATTTGTGGATATGCTTTAAAACTATTGCAAATAACCTTCTGGCCACAAATACTTACATTTCTGCCATCTGAAGAACACACTGATTCCTCCTCAAATCCACACAGATCTTAGTGTTAGGGCATTATGCTCAGGCTTGAGATTCAGAATTTCATCACCTAAATCAGAACTAGGTGCAATTGACCTCTTTGGATATGGTTCCTTGAATATAGTCCCTAGAGTACACTTTCTCTCAATCTGAAATCTGAAAACTACAGACCTACATTATTTTTCACACACATACACACACATACCCAATAGAGGTGGGACAAGCATGGGATAAGTGCTACCAACACTCCTTTTCAAAATGGAGGTACACAGAAATCACTAATCCACAGAAATTCAGAAATCCATCTGGGCACAAGTGGTCAATTCCTTGATTTATGTTAATTCCTGCTGTCCGAGTTGTGGCCCCTGACTGTTTCTGTTCCTTTCAGTCCAATCTGATATAATTCTTTTAAAATGCTGTGAGTTTTTTAATAAATTGACTTGTTGTCCACTCCATGGAACAAAATTCAGAAATGTCATGAAAGACCCTTCT
The DNA here is from genome assembly GCA_028571685.1 of Heterohyrax brucei. Lineage (NCBI taxonomy): Eukaryota > Metazoa > Chordata > Mammalia > Hyracoidea > Procaviidae > Heterohyrax > Heterohyrax brucei. The sequence goes on from CM053158.1 coordinate 68,121,220, forward strand.
TTACCAAGGACTTAACAAGAATAAGGCTGCATGAGAAACTGTCCTTAAAATTCTTTTAAGACTTATTATTTAATAAAAAGTATCTGTGAATCTTATCCTTTTGTTTATCTCAGGTATCTCCTTTTATCTTCCTGAAGTCTTCGCAAAGATTTACAGTTACAGTCTTGGCTTCATCTTGAGATCATGTACACCAAAAACCAAACCAAACTCACTGCCATTGAGTTGGGTCTGACTCACAGTAGGTCAGAGTAGAACTGCCCCATGGTTTTCAAGGAGCACCTGGCAGATTAAAGCTGCCAATCCTTTGGTTAGCAGACCTAGCGCTTAACCCACTACGCTACCAGTTTCTGAGATCATGTATACATATATATGTATATATACATGCGTGTATTTTTTTTACAGTACCATTACTATTTTATCATGGTTTGTCATCAAGAGAGACTTACATGGAGGTATTATCTTGTTCTCAAATCAAGCGAGTCCTGGACTCTTTATATTTAACAGTTCTTTCTTTAGCTGGCCTCTTCTTCCCTTGAACTAGAGGCAACAAGGAAAAAGTGAAGTGGCAGTTCAAATATTCTGACTGACGGTCACTTAACTAGATCATCTGCTCATTGGGTAAATTAGCTATTTTTCACATTATTACACGTGGCAGTTTTGCTAAATTTCTGCCTCATGATGACAAGGCTTACCATTTCTCCATCATCTGAAACATTTCCGTCACTCTTCAAAATTTCTCAGCAACACCCAACTGAAGTGCCATTAGGCTTTTGCTAATATTCTCCTCAAAGTCCTTCTAACTTCTGTTTACTGACCAAAGCCACTTGGTTATAGGTTTTGTTACAGAACCACTCTAGTCTGTTACCCAAATCTGTTATACTGCTACTGAATAAAGATAGATTACTCTAATACAGTAGCCTAAGGAAAAAAATCGCACTCCATGTCTGTGGGTCAAAACTTCAGAAGTGTTTGTACGGGTCGTTACAGGTCATAGCTTTTGATAATGTTGTAGTCAGACAGTGGCTTGAATTGGGATCATCTCTAAGACTTCACATGTGTGACATCTGGGGTAAATAGAAATGAAATAAAAGTGAATATAATCCTTGTTCATATGGAAACATCAGAATTAGAAAGATATTTCAGGAAAGAAAAAAATGTAACTTGGATCTGCTGTAAAGGCTTTATGATCTAAAGAGAAAAAAATGAGAACATGGTCTGCAAATAAATCTAAATGACACAAGAAAGTTCAAAGGGCTATAGTTTGTATTCTTAATAAAAATCATGGAAATACTAATTATTTCATATAAAGGGAAAAACAAAATTGTAAAACAGGCTAAAATGAATAGCAAGTTTGCTAAGACAAAGAAAAATTGCAAAGAAATCATGATCACCATCGTAAAAGAGCCATGTGGACCAGGGCTTCCAAGCAGTTCCCTCTGCTTGGAAACTCTGCTGAGAACTTGCATTTCTACCCCAGATATACTGAATAAGAATCCACATTTTAACAAGACCTCTGTGTTATTCTTATCTACAATAAATTCTGAGATGCATTCCTCCACTGGTAGGTCTCTGCATTGGTCTCTAACCAACAACACTAACATCTACCTGAGAATTTGTTAGAAATGCAAATTCTCAGCAAGGTTTGAACCAGAACAAAATACTTCAAAGCCCTGATTAGATTCAGTATAATGAAAAAAAATATCAGTACAGAAAATTATTCAACAATATGGAGCCAGCCAAGTGCCATCGAGTCGGATCCAAAGTTAAAAAGCCTTCCCAGAATGACAACATAATAAACAAAGAGATGAAATTTTATTTTCTTACCATTCTAGCTGAATATGTATTTCATATCATGTTTAACAAGAAAAGCATTAAAAATACACTATACATTCTGATACTTTTTTACATTGTCATTAGTTTTCTGTAATGATAACCACATATTTATTTACTAAGTTCCACAAACTGCTCCAAAACAATTACCTGAGGAGACACTACTATTTTACAAGTGAGATAAGTGAGCTACAGAGTTTAGTGGCAGAGCTATGATTTAAATCCAGGCATTCTACTTGCAGAGATCACACTTCTAACCTTACTCTGCCCATAGTGATTTAAGTATTTTTTTATTCGAGGTATAAAAAATACATGAAAAATTACATAAGTGTATATAAACACAGATACACAACATGGGAAATTTGTATGTATAAATAGATAAGTCTAAGTGGGCTGACACTAAAATTCTATTTACAAAATTAAATTTTTCTTTTTTTAAATTTTAGGTCTGTTATTGGATAACTGGTGATTTTTGTTTATTTAGCTTTTTATCATTTATTTCTAATTTGTCCGTATTGGTAACTGAGAATACTGTCAGTCATAGTGAGGCTAATTTTGTGGATCAACAACTAATCTATTTTTAAACACTTAAATACCTTTTTTTTTTTTTAATCGCAGAAAAACACATCAGTCCTGGGAGACGCATACATATATATACATATATATGTGCGTGTGTCTATACGTGTTTGTGTGTTGTATATACATACATTAAAAAAAAAAACACTGCTGTCAAGCTGATTCTGACTCATGTTGACACTATAGGACAGGATAGAACTGCTCCATAATGTTTCCAAGGAGCACCTGGTGGAACCGAACTGCTGACTGCAGGGTTAGCAGATATAGCTCTTAACTACTACTTCACCAGGATTTCCCCGTATGCATACATGCATACATGTATATATATCTATATGTGTTTGCATATTTACATACATAAAACACCCATATATGTGGATATAAATGCAAACATAGATATTCATATATATGTAGTATATACTGTGATTGTATTGTATGTATTTTATTAATATATGGAATTATTATGTGTGTATGTAATATATAACCTACTGCCATCGAGTTGAGTCATGACACATATCAATAATATGTGCTATATATACACATACACGTATATATATGGATATCCATGTGTGCATGTATATCATATATGTGGGTGTTTTATTTATGCAAATATACAAACATATATATACACATTTTACACGACAGTGTTAGATCATTCACATCTTTATTTTGCTGCATAATCTCTCAGTAATAGTGCTTTCGCCTCTTTCTGTTTACTAGTATCTGTTATTTATCTCATCACTATTTTATGTAGCTGTAAAGTTCATTATTGTTATAACTATGTTGTTTATTACACCCTTATAACTATAAGACAACCATTTCAGTCTCATACAGTAATTTTTGCTTTTAATAACATTTTAATATTGATATCATTGTTCTTGCTCTCTGTTTGCTTGACATATCTTTGACTATTTCTTCTCTTGACTTTTTGTTTTTAGATGCTTCAGGAGAAGCATATAGTTATTCTTTTTGAATCATGATAAAAGGCTTTTTATTCAAAAATTAACCCATTTTTATTTATTGCTATAATGACATTTTAATTTAATTTCTTTTGTTAAATTTTCATTTTCTGTTTTATGATTTCTGATCAGTTCCTTTGCTTCATATACCTTAAAATTATAATGGAGAAAGGCTTCTTGAAATATGAAATATCTTGAAAAATGTACCAAACACACATGAACACTTCAAGACCTAACTGAGACACATAAAGATTTCAGGGAATAAAAAGATAAGCATACTGGTTACAGCTTATCTACTGTAAAGATGTTTCCAAAAAAAAGGTGCTGTCTTGTCAATTTCAACTCATAACAACTACATAGGACAAAAGAACTGCCCCTTATGGTTTCCAAGGCTGTAATCCTTATAGATTCAGACTGACAAATCTTTCTGCCATGGAATAGCTCACGAATTCAAGTTGCCAGCCTTTTGGTTGGGAGCCCAGCAGTTAACTGCTGCATCACCAGGGCTCCTTTATAAAGATACAGTATCTGTTAAAATAAGTATTATAATGGTATCAATTTTCCCCAAACTAACTTCGAAAATCTTGGTGGCATAGTAGTTAAGTGCTATGGCTGCTAATCAAGAGGTTGGCAGTTCAAATCCACCAGACACTCCTTGGAAACTCTATGAGGAAGTTCTACTCTGTCCTATAGGGTTGCTATGAGTTAGAATCAACTTGATGGCATTTTTTTTAATGTGAGAGTTTATTGCAAATATATTCACAATTTTTAAGTTTTATTTATTTGTTTTCTTCACTGCTTGTTTTTACAATCAGATAAAGGGGGTTTAACATTTACATGAAAGAATTACCTATAAAAACTACAAGTAATTAAAAATTTCAAGTGGTATGATAAAACTTGAACTTGTTCTTGTTGTTGTTGTTAAGCTCTGTTAAGTCAGTTCCAACTCATCCTGACTCTATGTACAATAGAATAAAACACTGCTCAGTCCAGCACCATACCCACAATCCCTACCATGCTTGAGTCCATTGTTGAAACCACTATGTCAGTACATCCTTCTCCAGGGACTGGTCCCGTCTGATAACATATCCAAAGCATACAAAACAAATTCTCCACATCCTTGCTTCTAAGGAGTATTCTGACTGTACTACTTCCAAGAGAGATCGATTTGTTCTTCTGGTAGTCCATGGTATACTTAATATACTTCATCAACACAGCAATTCAAAACCATCAGGTTTTCCTTATTCATTGTCCAGCTTTCACATGCATAGGAGGCGATTGAAAACACCATGGCTTGGGTCAGGTGCACCTGTCTTCAAGGTGACATCTTTACTTTTCAACAGTTTAAAGAGGTCTTTATGCAATAAAGATAGCAGAATGATTAAGTGCTGCAGCAGCTAACATAAAGGTGAGCAGTTCAAATCTACCAGGTGCTCTTTTGAAACTCAATCAGGCAGTTCTACTCTGTCCTATGGGGTTACTATAAGTCAAAACTGACTGAACAGCAACAGCCTTGGTTTTTTGCAGCAAATCTGTCTAATGCAATGCCTCGTTCAATCTCTTGACTGCCACTTCAATGCACATTAATTGAGGATCAAAGTGAAATGAATTCCTTGACAACTTCAGTCTTCTCTTCATTTATCATGATGTTGTTTATTGATCCAGTTGTGAGGATTTTTTTTTTTCTTTATGATGAAACATAATCTATACTGATGGCTACGGTCTATCTTCAAGTCATTTTTACTTTCAGGAACCAAGGTTGCATCATTTGCATAATACCAGTTGATAATGAGTCTTTCTCCAATCCTGATGCTCTATTCTTCTTCACATAGTCCAGCTTCTCAGATTATTTTGCTCAGAATTCACAACTAATAACTATGGTGAAAGGCTACAACCCTGGTGCACACCTTTCCTGACTTAGATACACTGTATCCCCTTGCTCTGTTAGAACTACTGCCTCTTGTTCTATGTACAGTTTCCTCATGAGCACAGTTAGGTGTACTGGAATTTCCACTCTTGACAATGTTATGTATAATTTGTTATGATCCATGTAGTTGAATGCCTTTGGATTGTCAATAAAACAAAGGTAAATATCTTCCTGGTATTCTCTACTTTCAGCCAGAATCCATCTGACATCATTAATGATACTCCATGTCCTCTTTTGAATCTAGCTTGAATTTCTGACAGTTTCCTGTTAATGTACTGCTGCAACTGCTTTTGAAGAATCTTCAGCAAAATTTTACATGAATATGACATTAATGATGCTATTGAATAATTTTCACTTTATGCTGGGTTAACTTTTTTGGAATACGCATGAATACGGAGCTCTTCCAGTTGGTTTACCAGATAGCTGTCTTCTGAATTTCTTGATACAGATGAGTGAGAACTTCCAGTGATGTCTCTGTTTGTTGAAATATCTCAATAGATATTTCATCAATTCCTGGGCTCTGGTTATTTGCCAATGTTTTCAGTACAGTTTGGACTTCTTCCTTCAGTACCATGGGTTCTTGATTATATACCTCCTCCTAAAATGATTAAATGTGAACCTATTCTTTCTGGTACTGTGACTCTGTATTCCATCTTCTTTTGATGCTTCCTGCATCAGTCAGTATTTTCCCTACAGAATCCTTCAATACTGCTAGTTGAGGCTCAAATGTTTTCCTCACTGCTTTCAGCTTAAGAAATGCTGAGCTCATTCTGTCTTTTGGTTTTCAAACTCCGTATCTTTGCACATGTCATTATAATACTTTATCTTCTTAAGCCATGCTTTTCAAAGCCACTTTATCTTCTTGAGTCATGCTGTTCAGCTGCTTTACCTCATCATTTACTCCATTTGCTTTCACTACTCAGTGTTCAAGAGTAAGCTTCGGAGTTTATTCTGGCGTCCACTTTGGTCTATACTTTTTTTTCCTGTCTTTTTAATTACTTCTTGCTTTCTTCATGTGTGATATTCTTAATGTCATTCCACAACTCATCTGGTCTTCAACCACTCCAACCATTTGTCAGTTTATCCTGCTGTACTGGCTTGCATGGTGCTATGATGCTGGAAGTTATGCCAACCAAACCAAAAAGTCAAGCCCAGTACCATTGCTATAAGTCGATTCTGACTAATAGAAACTGTATATAGACAGAATAGAACTGTCCCATAGAGTTTCCAAGGAGTACTTGGTGGATTTGAACTTCTGACTTTTTGGCTAGCAGCAACACTTAACCACTATGGTACCAGGGAAGTTATACCACTGATATTCAAATGCTTGCAAGGTTACTCACAGTAGGCAGGTTTAGGTTAGCTTCCAGACTAAGACAGACTAGGAAGAAGGACTTGAAAGTCTACTTCTGACAAAAATTAGTCAGAGAAAACTTAAAATAGCAACTCAACTTTGTCTGATATACTGCCAGGAGATAATCCCTCTGGTTGGAAGACACTCAAACTATGACCAGAAAAGAGCTGTCTCCTCCAAGTAGAGCTAACTATAATGATGTGGATGGATTCAAACATTGAGAACCTTCATTTGTTAATGTGTCATGACTCAAAATGATATAAAACAGCTACACATATCCATTAATAGTAGGAACATACAATGTACAAATCATGAATCTAGGAAAAGTGAAAGTTACCAAAAATGAAATTTGACACATAAACATTGATACTCTAGGCATTAATGAGTTGAGATAAACTGGTAATGGCCATTTTAAATCAGACAGACACATCTTTCCTATGTCAGGAAAGATAACTTGAAGAGACATGGCTTTGCATTCATCCTTAAAGAGAACATTTCAAGATCTATTCTGAAGTACAATGCTTTCAGTGAGAGGATAATATCCATATACCTACAAGGAGAACCAGTTTACATGACCATTATTTGAATTTAATCACCAACCAGTAAGGCCAAAGATGAAGAAATTGAAGATTTTTACCAACTTCTGCACTTCAAAATCGAACAAACATGCAATCAGGATGCATTCATAATTACTCATAATCGGAACACAAAAGTTGGAAACAAAAAGTTGGAAAAAAAGTTCTTTGTGATAGAAATGATGCCAGCGATCATGTGACAGAATTTTCAAGACCAATGACTTCTTCATTGTGAATACCTTTTTTTCAGCAACGTAAGTAACGTGTGGACCTAGATGGACAGGAAACATAGAAACCCCATTGACCATATCTGCAGAAAGAGATGATGGAAAAACTCAATATCATCAGTCAGAAGAAATGCAGGGGTTGACTACAGAACAGTCCATCGGTTGCTTCTATACATGTGCAAGTTGAGATGAAGAAAATTAGAACACGTCCACAAGATCAAAAGTATGACCTTGAGTATATATCACTGGAATTTAGAGACTATCTCAACAAAGCTGAACTACCATGGCTAAAATGGTATGAAAATGATGCAAAAAGATAGGAGCAAAGCAATAAAACTAGATAGAAATAACAGAAAAAGAGCTCCATGAAGAATTTCACAGCGCCTTTTAAGAAAAATGATCCCAGGACTGTGAAGACAGGGAAAGAAAGAAAAATGTGTGAACAAGAGAAGTCAGGATGTTGTTCACCTTACAACCAGGGTCTTGTAATAGATAGCTTAGTGATGAAGTAAGAATAGTGATGGGGCTAGTCTGGGAGGGTCTGATGAGTAGCGTTGTTTTTGTATCACAGATGCACACAGAAGAAAAAATGTCAAAGGTAGAAACCAAAAAATCTCCTGAAAGAATATTTTGAGGAGAGGAGCTGATTTTTCTGTAAGCTTTGTTTTCAGAATTTAGAAAAGTGAAAATATAGAACAGTGGAAAATATTAAACAATTCAAGAAGCATCAGAAGAAGATGGAAGGGATACATAAAGTCACAGTATCAAAAAAACTGGTTGAATTAAATCATTTCAAGAGGTAGAATATGATGAAAACCTGATACTTGGAGGAAGAGGCCCAAACTACATTGAGTGAGTTGACAAAACACAAGGCTCCAGAACTTACAGAATACCAATTGAGATGTTTCAACACAAGAATGAAGCAGTGAAAGTGCTTACCTATCTATGCCCAGAAATTTCGAAGACATCTACCTGGTCAACCAACTGGAAGAGACCCATATTTGTGCTCATTCCAAAGAAAGATGAACCAACAGAACAGAGATATTATTGAACAATACCGTTGAGATCATGTGCAAGTAAAATTTTGCTGAAGATCATTCAGAAGTGGCTGCAGCACTACATCAACAAGAAATTGCCAGAAATTCAAGCCAGATTCAGAAGATATTATTGCTGTTATCACATGTAGTACCTACTGTTTGTCACACTTTTTATACAATACTAATTCATCTTTTTCCTCATCATTATTGATGTGTTCTACATGTGACACAGATTTTTTGTCTGAACAGACATGAGTAAAATTACAAAGCCCTGCACAAGTGGCATTGATTTAAAAAACAAAAATACAGAAAACAAATGTTGGCAAGGATATGGGGAGATTAGAAACTTCTGGTAAGAATGTAACCTGCTAGTAAGAATGTAAATAGTATAACCACTATAGAAAGGAGGATGGCAATTCCCCAAAACATCAGAACTAAAATCACCTTATTATCCAAAAATTCCACTGTTAGGTATATGTCCTAGACATCTAGTATAAAACACATAAGACACATGCCCACTTATATTCCTTGCCACATTATTCACAAAGTCAAATAAAGAAACAATCTAAGTGCCCATTAACAGTGGAATGGATAAACAAAATATTATACATACAATGAAATATTATACAGATATAAAGAAAGATGAGTTCCAGAAATATCTTGCAACATGGGTGAACATGGAGGACACTACACTGAACTAAACAACTCAAAAAAAGAACAAATACTGTATGATCTTGCTTCAATAAAATGACAAGAATAGGTATCCATACAGAGACCAACATTTACTGATAGTTAAATTACCAAAGCAAGGGAACAGGAGAACTCATTCTCTAGACAGTACTCATCTTCTTATGGTAATAGGAAAGATAGCACAGAATCCAAGTGATGAATGCACAACTTGACTAATGTAATTGATGCCACAAAATTGTATTCAAGAAAAAAGATGTTTTGGTAAATGCTATGTTATACATAATTTTGCAACAACAATAACCAGAAATATATGTATCCATAACAAAAAAAAAGGCAATGGATGTTGGTACTTCTTGCCAGCCAAGTGCCGTCAAGTCGGATCCGGGCGACCCTTCTTCTTAGATGTAACCAATTACCTTATAGGGTTAGTTTTCTTGATGCAAAGACTTAGAGTCACAGTCTCACAGGACAACTCAGTTAATTGTTCTAATACAATCCATAAAGTTTATGTTCTACATCCCAGATTGATGAGTAGCATCACAGGTCTTAAAAGGTAACGAGATGCGGTCTAGATACTCTATTGGTTTATACTCATATAGAGCAAAGGAGTAAGAAGAAACCCAAGATTCTGAGAAGGAACCAGTTTCCAGGACGATCTGTCAGCATGAGCTATAGTCTCCTCTACATTGAGACCAGAGGAACTACATAGTGCTCAGCTACCACCACCAAAAGATCAGATCAGAGCACAATCCTGGTTGAAATGGAGAAAAACGTGAAATAGATCTTTAAATTTTCAAAAATTCCAGACTTATTGGATCCATTGAAACTGAAGGAATCCCCAAGACTAATGCCCTGAAATAGTCTTTAAACCTTGAATGGAAACTATCCCCTGAAGTTACATTTTAGCCAAACAGCAGGTCAGCTCATAAAGTAAAGCATATCAACTTTGAGCACTGTCCTCTTTTTAAAAAAAAAATCAGCCACATAAGACCAACTGGTCAACTATTACTCTGAAACGTAAGAGAAGTTTGGGTGTAAGTGACACTAGGTTAATGGGAATGGAACAATGAGAACAGAAATAATGAGAATGTTGAAAAAATATGAATATTAACCAGTGTTATTGAACAATATGTATGGAAAATGTTGAATGGGAACTTATCTTGCTGTCTATGACTCCAGCAAAAATACAATATTTTTTTAAAAAGTAAATGTATATGGGAAGGTAGAGTCAACATGGCAGACTAAACACACATCTCCCTAAATCCCTCTGGAAATCAAGACCTGAAATGATAATTAAATGGAGACTCTGGACACCTAGTGAGACCTAGGATGCGGCATATGGCTGTCAGTTTGGACTTCACACCATTAAACACAAAATCTCCTCTCTTTCACTAATCTCACTAGCAGCGAGCTCGGGCTTGCACAGGCCAAAGATAATTCACCATTTTGACTTTTTTTTTCCTCTGTCTTGGCCAGCCCAGCACCTGTCTTGGCTGGTGGGCGGAGCTGGGACTTGACTAGCCACTGGTCTTGGAGGCACTGCTGGTGGGACTGATAAGCATAATTGCCATGTTCTGACAGCCCAGCTTTGGACTCTGTGCATCTTGGCTCCTTTGGCATATTTTTCTGCCTCCACAATGTGGTAGCCATACAGATGCGCTTGTGCAGGATGCCATCTTGATTCATTGAAAAGCAGAGAATCCCAGGCAGAGGCCTCAGCTGGACTTGGTTCCTAGGCTGGGTGGCAGTGCCTGCCAGGGGGAGAGTGTTTTTTCAGCATGGAGGCATTGTTTTTCAATGTCACCTGAGGCTGGGACCCGGTGGCAGAAGCTGTGGACTCTGGGCGTATTGGCACTCTTCGCTTTCCTTTCCACCAGGAGCCTGGTCCCAGCCAGCTGGCGAGGTTGTGTGGGACGCCATCTTGTTTCACTGGGAGGTGAAGTTATCCATACGGAAGACTCAGCTGGACCTAATTCCAGGAAATCACCAATGGCATCAGAAGGCCCCCAAAAGAAACAACCTCAGAACTTCCCAGAAAAGGAATCTTTTCTGAAACTGTGAGGAGGTGAATACAAAAGGATTACATAGAGAGCCCTCCTAGACCTTACACAAAATGCAGCAGAGCAAAATGAAAATGAAGCCAGCTGTTCAATCTGTTGGAACATCAGTACTCTGAAATCCAACAGAACAAGAACAAAATCAAAGACACAGAAACTTCAATTCAAAGCCAAAAAAACAGAATGGAATAAATGGAAAACAGACTTCCTGATTTTGAAGACAGAGCTACTGACTCCAGCACCTATGAGGGAAATCAGAAAAAAGAAACAAGAAAAATGAAGAAGCATTAAGAAGTATGTGGGACTCTATTAAGAGGAACAATATACAATTAATTGAAGTTCCTGAACAGGGTGAGACACCTTAGAACACAGAGAGTATTGTTGCTAAGCTGCTGATGGAAAACTTCCCATAAATTATGAAAGAAGAAAATACAGCTATCCAAGAGGCATATCGAATGTCACTCAATATAGATCTCAAAAGAAAGACTCCAAGACCTATTATATTCAAGCTTAACAAAATGAAACATAAGCAGAAACTCTTAAAGGCAGTAAGATTCAAAGCAAAGCAAACATTAGAAGGAAACCCTGTAGGCTTTCATCAGATTTCTCAGGAGAAACAACGCGGGTACAGAGACCATGGCAAAGCCTTGAAGTAGAAGAACTTCCAACCAAGAATTATATATCCTGCAAAACTATCTTTCAAATATGAAAATGAAATTAAGTCATTCACCGATAAACAGAAACTCAAAGACTTTGTAAAAGCCAAACCAAAGCTACAAGAAATACTGAAAGACTCTCTTGGCTTGGAAAAGCAAAACCACTAACTTTATATTTTAGAAGGATACCTCATCCAGAATCCACTTAGTTATGGAAGGCTCCAAACACAATCAAAGCTATAATAGTGAAAGAAAGGATCTAGTGATCATATAACATAAACTATGATATCGTATTAAAAAAAAGATGTATTACAGTCATTATAGTCCTTCCAGATGGAGAGGAAGTTGACAAGACTGATAGTAATCAAAATTGGGATCATACATAGTTTATTAAGTGGGATCACAGGGCCAGCCATAAAGCACAATAAAAAGTCACATATCATATCAAGAAATGTAATACAGGAGTCTCAACAACCACAAAACCAACCCTGAAAAAGGTGAAAAAATCAACTCACAAAGAAGAAAGTCCCAGAACTGATTAATAAGAACAACAGAGAAAATATCAACACAAAAATAAACATATCACAGTGACAGTACTGAACACATACCTATCACTAATTACATTGAATGGACTGGATGCTCCAGTAAAGGAACATTGAGTGGCATCTTGGACCAAAAGACATGACCCATCTATGTGTTGCCTACAGGAAACTTACCTTAGACTTAAAGACAGGAACAAACTGAAAATTAAAGGATTGAAGAATGTAGATCAAGCTAACAGTGAACAAAGCAGAGCAGGTGTGTGGCATTTCTAATCTCAGCTAAAATCGATTTTAGTGTAAAATCCACCATCGTGGACAAGGATGGGCACTATTGCTGAAAGGGTCAATACACAAGCGGGACTTAACAATATTAAATATTTATGCACAATATTAAATATTTATGTACCTCAATGCATCAAAAAAACACCGACTACACTCAAAAAGGAGATAGATCACTCCACAATAATAATAGGAAACTTCAACACTGCACTCTCAATATTGGACAGATTGTCTAGAGAAAAGCTCAATAAAGACACAGAAGAGCTTACTGCCACAATTAGCCAGCTAAACCTCATTGACATATAAAGAACTTTGTATCCATCAGCAAACAACTACACCTTCTTCTCCAGTGCACATGGAACATTCTCCAGAACAGATCGCATGGTAGAGCATAAAGCAATTTTCGACTAAATCTATGATACTGAATTAATGCAAAGCATCTTCTCAGATCGTAAAGCTGTAAAAGTCAAAATCAATAGCGGAAAAAAAATAGACAGAAAATGGAACTCATGGAAACTGAACAACACCTTGCTCAAAAAAAGTGGGTTATAGAAGAAATCAGTGATCAAATAAAGAAAGTTATGGAGACCAGTGAGAATGAACACACTTCCTACCAGAACCTATGGGATGCAGCCAAAGCAGTCCTCAGAGATCAGTTTATCTCCATAAATGCAAAACATCTGGAAGGAAGAAACCAAATCAAAGAACTAACCCTATAGCTTGAACAAGTACAGAGAGAACAACAGAGGAACCCCTCAGGCACCAGAACAAAAAGATCATAAAGATTAGTGCAGAACTAAAAGAATTAGACAACAGAGGAACAATTCAAAAAACTGAAAAGACCCAAAGCTGGTTTTTTGAAAAGTCAACAAAATTGACAAATCATTGGCTAAACTTACTAAAGAAAAACAAAAAAAGAAATAAATAATCCAAATAAGAAATGAGAGGGGAGTTGTCACAACAGATCCAAAAGAAATGAAAAATATCATAGCTGAATACTATGAAAGATTGTACTCTAGCAAATTTGAAAATCTAGAGGAAATAGACAAATTCCTTGATTCATATCACGTACCGAAGCAGAGCAGCTTAATAAACCCATCACACAAAAGAAGAGATCGAAAAAGTCATCAAAAAACTGCCAACCAAAAAAAGCCCGGGCCCAGATGGCTTCACCACAGAATTCTACCAAGCTTTTAAAGAATTATCTCCAACACTACTAAGACTATTTCACAGTATAGAAAGGGATGGAAAACTCCCAAATTCATTCTATGAAGCCAGGATAACCCTGATACCAAAGCTAGGGAAAGACTCAACCAAAAAGGAGAACTACAGGCTGATATCCCTCATGAATCTAGATGCAAAAATCTTGGACAAAATTTTTGTCAATAGATTATGACATATCCAAAAAATAATCTATCTTGATCAGGTTGCATTCATACCAGGGATGCAAGGCTGGTTCAGCATCAGAAAAACAATGTTTATCAACCACATAAATACCACAAAAGACAAGAATCACCTGATCTTGTCTACTGATGCAGAAAAGGCATTTGATAAAGTCTAACACGCATTCATGCTAAAAACTCTCAGCAAAACAGGAATAGATGGCAAATTCCTCAAGGCAATAGGGGCCATTTATACAAAGCCAACTGCCTACGTCACCCTGAATGGAGAGAGACTGATGCAGTTTCCCTTGAGAACAGATGGTAGACAAGTATGCCCACTCTCACCTCTCCTATTCAACATTGTACTAGAAGTTCTAGCCAGAGCAATCAGACAAGACCAAGGAATAAAGGGCATCTATACTGGCAAAGAAGAAATCAGAATCTCCCTATTTGCAGATGATATGATTGTATACACAGAGAGTGCTAAAGAAACCTTAAGTAAACCACTCAGTCTGATAGAAGAGTTCAGCAAAGTCTCAGCATACAAGATAAACAAAAGTAGATCAGTAGGAGTCGTTTATACCAACAACTAGATTATTAAGGAAGAAATCACCAAGTCAATACCATTTACTATAGCCGCTAAGAAGATAAAGTACCTATGAATAAATCTAACCTAGAAATAACAGACCTTTACAAAGTGAAATACAAGCCCTTACTACAAGAAATTAAGAGAGACTTACATAAATGGAGAAACCTACCCTGCTCATGGATAGGAAGACTTAACATTGTGAAAACGTCTATTTTGTCCAAAGCAATCTACTGATATAATGCAGTCCCAACCTTGTCTGGAGAAGGAAGAAGCCCCAGATAAGCAAAGCACTACTAAAGAGGAACAAACTGGGATGCCTCTCATTACCCAATTTTAGAACCTATTACACTGCCACAGTAGTCAAAACAGCCTGGTACTGGTACAAAACAGACAGATCGATCAATGGAACAGAATTGAGACCCCAGAGATGACACCATCTGCCTATGAACAGTTGATATTTGACAAAGGCCCTAAGACATTAAACTGGAGTGAAAACAACATCTTCAACAAATGCTGCTGGCAAATTGGATATCCTTCTACACTAAATTGAAATAACACCCATATCTTACACCTTATACCTTACACCTTACACCTTATACAAAAACCAACTCAAATTGGATAAAAGACCTAAATATCAAATTTAAAACAATAAAGCTCATCCAAGAAAAAGAAGGAACAATAATGGAAGGTTTAATACACAACATAGACAGACTTCAAAGTCTGTCAAACAAACCACAAGCATCAGAAGAGAAAATAGATAAATGGGAACTACTAAGTATCAAACACTTTTGCTCATCCAAAGACTTTATTAATAGAATTAAAAGGCCACCTACAGAATGGGAAAAAATATTTGGCAACTATATGTCTAACCAATGCCTATAAGGTACCACAAAATATCAATAAGTAAAAGATAAATCATCCAATCAAGTGATAGGCAAGGAGATGGACAGACACTTCTCTAATGAGGTGATCCAGGCAGTCAAAAAACATGTAGACATACTCACAATCATTAGCTATTAAAGAAATTTAAATCAAAATTACAATGAGATATCATCTCACCCCAACAAGGTTGGCCATGATCCAAAAATTGCAAAACAACAAATACTGGAGAGGCTGTGGAGAAACTGGAACTCTCCTACACTGTTAGTGGGATTGCAAAATAGTGCAACAACTTTGGAAATCAATCTGGTGCTCCTTTAGAAAAATAGATATAGATATACCATTTAATCCAATAATTCCACTGCTCAGAATATATCCTACAGAATCAAGGCCATTCACACCAACTGATACATGCACATGAATGTTCATTGCAGCACAGTCCACAATGGCAAAAAGATGGGATCAACCCAGATGCTCAACAACAGAGGAATGGATAGGTAAGCTATGGTATATATACTCAGTGGAAAAGTATATAATGATAAAGAACAATGATGATTGCAGGAAACATCTTATAACGTGTTTTCATCTGGAGGACATTATGCTGAGTGAAAGAAGTCAGTGACAAAAGGACAAATATTGTATGAGACCCCTATAATAAGAACTTAAAAACACACTGATGCATAGAAGAAAAGGCTCTTTGATGGCTGCAAGGGTGGGGAGGGATGGAGGGTGGAGGAGAGGATTTAGATTAGATAGTTGTTAGAAATTTGGTTGGGTGAAATTGGTGAAAGCACTCACTAGAAAGAAGATCAATATTAACTGGACTTCAACACAGTTTGAGTACTCCTCCCATCTTAACCCAATATTGCAAGGACAAAATAGCTGGAATGGGGTGCCGAGGAACACGCTGTCAGGCGAAATAGAGGCCAATTAGCACAACTAGCATTTTGCTCATAAGGTCTCTCCACACACCACATTGGTGAGGGGCATCTGGGATCTTAAAAGCTGCCAAGCTGCCATCTGAGGGTACAACAAATGGTTCCAACTCAACAGAAATCGACAATCACCGAAGATCAAAACAACATGGGATAAAGAGAACCCAGAAGACTGAGAGGGCCACGGGAGTGGGTTTCTACATTGACTCGTGACCAGAAGAACCGGATGGTGCCCGGCCACCACCAGTGATAGCCATGATGGAGCTCACAAAATTGAGTCTCACTGGCAACACAAAAATAAAAAGGGGTGCACCCTGAGATCTCCACTAAAAGACAGCAGTTGATGGTTCAGGTGCTTCGGGGATCCCCTGGGAGCATGGCCTCTGACCCTGACACTGCCCCTGCCCATAAATCATAATGAAGGTCAACTTTCTGGACAGCAATGGATTGGACTTGGTGAAGCAGAGTGACCCTTACTTGTGGGAACTTTATGATTCTATGCATCTATCGTATGACATCCTGCTGACCTCTTACTAGTAGAAGGGAAGTGAGTGGAGAGGAGTGGATAGGAGACTTTTGGGAGGATAGGACATATGAAGCAGAGAGGAAGGATGTGTTGTCACCTGGCAGGGACAGCAGTGGGAGCTGCATATAGGTGAGCATGCATATTTATATTGGAATGTACCATTTCATTCAATCATAATTTTAAAATAAAAGTAAATGTATACGTTAAACTACTAAACTGTCTTGAGACTCTGAGCTACTCTGTTTTGTGACACATGCTTAGGGACACGAAATAAAAAGGCAGCCTGTACTACTTAGCTCTAACTCAAGCTTGGCCTGCTGCAATTTAAGCCACTAATGATATTACTAGTGAATTCTCAGGTTATGTCCCAATATGAATATAAGATGACAAGTGAAAGCTGAAGTGATACCAAAACAAGCTTAACATAGAAACTTATGATGGGTATTTTGGCACCGGCATGGGTTCCATAATGCCTCTAAAATTCAATGGCAAATTTGTAAATCAAATCAAAAGAATGTGAGATGAGCCCAAGTGGGAGAGATAAGCGAGGATGAAATAAGAGAAAGAGTAACATATTGAGTTGTGATGCTGAATTTAAAAACGAGAGATCAACTTGGAGTAAACTAATCGCTTTTTGGCAGAATAGTTTCCTTCCAATGAAGGTTCCAATAAGGACTATAAAGTGTTATTTGAAATAGTTTCTGCCTCATGTTACCTTTATTCTGATTCTTTTTCAATCCTGCCATTATGTTGAGTTTAACTCTTACTCCTTTGCAAAAACTCTTACTTTTTAGTAAAAAGACTATGCAAATAAGATTCATGCAATTGGCACATATTGTCAGATACACCAACTAAGATGCCCAGCTTCTTCCCATACTCATGCTAGTCTACTCCTCTTCCCCTGTAAAACATAAAATTTGTATACCATAAACTACACATACTACTACTACATATGTATATTGCTTGTAGCTATATAACATATATATGTGTAAACAAATGTTTATGTTTTATATGTGCTTGTCCAAATAGATTTGTTTTCATAGACATCAACTGGCAAAAAGTTACTCAAGCAATATCCAAACAATGTACTTCACCAATTCGTATGTAGTCCTCATCATTCATGTGTCAGTGGGCCTCAAACTCCGTAAAGTTACTAGATTATAGAAATAAAGCAGGAATAATTAGGCAGAATGAAACATGGAGGTAGAAGATAACTGCCACTGCTTCTCCCCACTATTGTTACGACTTCCTCTCATTTCATACACATGTATGAGCACTTCCATAGACACACGCACACACACTTGCACATATGTGTGCATGCACCCCCCCCACACCATCTTAAACACTGAGGCTTTGAGTGATAAATACCTTTTTTAATAAGGTGACAACCAGTTGCCATTGAGTTAACTCTGAATCATGGTGACTTCAAGTGTGTCAAGTAGAACTGGGCCTCAACAGAATTTTCTTTCCCTTTCTTTTTTTAATTGTTTTAACTAAAAGGGTTTCAATCACTGGTTTTTCGGAACTAGATCACCAGGTGATTCTTCTGAGGTTCCCTGGGTGAGCTGAAAATTTCTATCTTCTGTTAGCAGCTGAGTATATTAAATGTTTGCTCCACACAGGAACTCCTCAGAGGGTGACATTGTTAGGAGCTTCTGACACATCATAGCCATCCTGTGTCACAAGGTAGAGCTGCCCCATAGGGTTTTCTAGGCTGTAACCTTATAGAAGCAAATCACCAGGTCTACCTCCTTTAGAGATACTGGGTAGTTTTGAAACACAATATGGAAGATAACTTTTATTCAATATTGTGTTGGAGGTTCTATCCAGAGCAATCAGAGAAGAAAAATAAATAAAAGGCATGACGTAGGTAATGAAGAAGTAAAGATATTTAGATTTGCAGATGATACAATTATATACACAGAAAACCACAATGAATCCACAGAAAAGCTACTGGAACTAATAAGAGAGTTCAGAAAATTATCACAATACAAGATAAACATACAAAAATTAGTTGGATTCCTTTACAACAACAAAGAGGAAATCATCAAATCAATACCATTTACAGTGGCTTCCTGAAAGATAAAAAACTCTGGAATAAATCTAACCAGAGATGTAAAAGACCTACACAAGAGAGCCCTAAGATACTAGTGCAGGAAACCAAAGATACATAAATGAAGAAACCTACTTTGCTCACAGATAGGAAGACTCAACTTTGTGAAAATGTCTTTCTATCCAAAGTGATCAATATTCCATTAAAAGATGGCAGAGAAAACAGATGTCTCCTCATTTCCCTCTGAAAACTAAGGCCTGGGTGATATTTGTATGGAGCATTGAATATCTGGGGAGCCTTAGGACCTAACATATTTGACTAGGCAACAGTATCAGACTAACCTTCCCCTCTCAAAAGCGATCCAGCAATCGTCTGACCTCTCCTTCTACTGTTTCATTGTATCAGAGAACTGCAGCTTCTGAAAATGGCTGGTCACATGCTTTCATTATAAGCTGGCAACTGGAGTCTGCTATTCCTGACTACCTGCTCAGGCCAGCATGTTGGACAGCTCCCAGTTCCCAGTTCAGCACCTGTACAGCTCCCTGCATAGAAGTGCAGGTTACTTTTAAGGCTGAGAGGCCTGTGTATCTGCCTGGACCTCTGTCTGTTGAGAGTCCTCAGCGTTTCCTCCCTCTCTTCTCTCATTCACATTGTAGGGTTGGCTGACAGTCTGCAGTTTCTCCATAAGCAGAGCAGCCTCTTTGCTACCCAATAAGCAGAGTCTTTCACCCTTGAGAGTCCTCCTAGGGCAAATCACTAGAGTATTAGAATCAGCTGGTGACCAACAATTCTCTTAGATCCACTACTAGAGCAAACAATCAGTGTCTAGATGGCACACAGGCAGCAGACCACAATTAATCATTTGAAACACAGTCTTCAAATGCTCCAGAAATTTCCCTAAATAAAGATTCAAAAAATTTCCCAGATGAAGAAGCCTTTCTGAATCTATTGGAGGTTGAATACAAAAGAATTATAGATAGAACCCTCCTAGAGATTAAACAAAATGTAGTAGAACAAAATGAAAAATTTGGTAAGCTATTTGAAATGCTGGAACATCAATGATCTAAAATACATCAGATTAATAGCAAAATTACAGAATTAGATAATTCTATCCAAAGCCAAAAGAGTAGGATTGAACAAACAGAAGTTAGACTTAGTGACCTAAAAGACAGACTAGCTGACACCGGCATTTATGAGGTGAAATCAGAGAAAAGAAATAAGAAAAATGAAGAAGCATTAAGAAACATATGGGACTCCATGAAGAGAAATAATTTACATTTAATTGGAGTTCCTGAACAAGGGAGGATTAATGACAATATAGAGAGTATTGCTGTACAGATGCTGACAGAAAACTTTCCTGAGATTATGAGCAAAGAGAATATAGGTATCCTAGATGTTTATCAAACACCACAAAAGTTAGATCCAAAAAGAAAGATGCCAAGGTATATTATAATCAAGCTTAATAAGCTAGAACATAAACAGATGCTTCTGAAGGCAGCAAGGCTCAAAGCAAAACTAGCGTTCTGAGGGAAACCCTGTAGGCTTTCATCTGACTTTTCTGTCAAAACAATGTTGGCTAGAAAACACTGGGCAGACACATTGAAATCCCTGAATGAGAAAAACTTCCATCCTAAAATTATTTATCCTGCAAAATTGTCTATCAAATATAATGGTCAAATGAAGACTTTTGAAAATAAATAGAAATTTAGGGACTTCATAAAAACTGAACCAAAATTACATGAAATATTGAAAGAAGCTCTTCCCTAAATGTATGTTTTAGGTAACAATTCAGGACACTACATCCAAATTTCTAATCAGTTAAGGAAGTCACAAAACTTCCTCAAAGCTGCAGTATTATAATAAGTGAATTCGTGATCATATCATGACAACTATAATACCATCACATTAAAGAGGGATACACTACAATACTTACAATTGTTTTCAATGCAGAGGAAGTTTCAGAGTTACAAAGTAGTTAAAATTGGTTTTAATTTTAGTATGTTAAGGGGGATAATACATCTAGCCATAAGCCCGGTTAACAATACATTGTATCAAAATAAGAAATGCAATACAGGAGTCTCAATGAACACAAAACAAACACTGAAACAACCCATAAAGAAGAATGCCCCAGAACAGAACGTTAAGAGCAATATAGAAAACATCAACACAAAAGTAATTACATCAAAATGATGGCACTAAGCACATCCCTATCAATAATTACATTGAATGTAAATGGACTGAATGCTCCAGTAAAGAGACAGCAAGTGACATACTGGATCAAAAGACAAGACCCGTCTATGTGTTGCTTACAAGAAACACACCTTAAACTTAAAGATATGAACAAGTTGAGAATTAAAGGTTGGAATAACATATATCAAGCTAACAATACACAAAGAAGAGCAGGTGTGGCAATATTATACTTGGCTACTTGGCTGGCAAAATCCACTATTGTGGACAAGGATGGTCACTATTGCTGAAAGTTTCAATACTCAAGCAGGACTTAATAATATTAAATATTTATGCACCTAATACCAGAGCACCTAAATACACTGAACAAATACTGACAACACTGAGAAACGAGATAGGTCATTCCACAATAATCGTTGGAGACTTCAACACTCCCCTTTCAGTTATGGATAGATCATCCAAAAAAAAAAAAACAAAGTAAAGATGCAGATCTTGTTGCAACAATCAACCAACTTGACCTTATCAACATATACAGATCTTTTCATCCATCAACAGGTAAATACACCTTCTTAGCCAATGGACATGTAACATTCCTCAGAATAGACCATGTGTTAGGTCATAAAACAATTCTCTATAAAATGCAAACCACTCATGTACTGCAAAGTATCCTTTCAGACCATAGAGCTATAAAAGTTGAAATCAATAACAGAAAATTCATAGGTAAAAATTCAAACTGGTGTAAACTGAACAACACTTCACTCACAAAGCCTTGGGTTATAGAAGAAATTAAGGACAAAATAAAGAAATTTATGGATTCAAATGAGAATGAAAACACATCCTACCAGAATCTATGGGACACAGCAAAAGCAGTGCCCAGAAGTCAGTTTATCTCTATAACTGCACACATCCAGAAAGAAGAAAGGGCCCAAATTAAAGAATTAACCTTACAGCTTGAAGAAGTAGAAAGAGAGCAACAGAGGAACCCCTCAGGCACCAGAAGAAAACAGATTATAAGGATGACAGCAGAACTAAATGAATTAGAGAACAGAAAAGCAATTGAAAAAAATTAACAAAACCGAAAGCTGGTTCTTTGAAAAGATCAGCAAAATTGATTAACCATTGGCTAAACTTAGAAAACAAAAACAGCAGAAGATACAAATAACCCAACAAAGAAATGAGTTGGGAGATGTTACAACAGACCCAGCTGAAATAAAAGATATCATAACAGAATACTATGAAAGGCTGTACTCTAACAGGTTTGAAAGCCTAGGGGGAATGGACAAACTTCTAGATTCATATGACTGACTAAGATTATTACAAGGAGAAGTAGATCAACTTAGTCAACCTATCTCAAAGGAAGAGACTGAAAAAAGTCGTCAAAAATCTACCAACCAAAAAAAGTCCTGGCCCAGATGGCTTCACCAGAGAATTCTATCAAACTTTTGGAGAAGAGTTAGCTCCAATACTATTGAGGCTATTTCATACCATAGAAAGGGATGGAATACTTCCAAATTCATTCTATGAAGCCAGCATAACCCTGATACGAACCAAGGAAAGATCCCACAAAAAAGAAAATTACAGACCAATATCACTCATGAACCTAGATGCAAAAATCTTCAACAAAATTCTAGCCAATAGAATTCAACAGCATATAAAAAAAATAGTCCATCATTCCAGAGATGCAAATCTGGTTCAATATCAGAGAAACAATTAATGTAATCAGCCACATTAATAACACAAAAGATAAGAATCACCTGATTTTGTCAATTGATGCAGAAAAGGCATTTGACAAAGTTCGACACCATTCATGCTTAAAACTCTCAGAAAAATAGGAATAGAGGAGAAATTCCTCAATGTAATCAGTAGCAGCTATGCAAAGCCAACTGCCTTTATCATCCTGAATGGTGAAAGACTGAAAGAATTCCCTTTGAGAGTAGGAACTATACAAGGATGCCTGCTCTCACCACTTCTATTCAACATTGCACTAGAAGTTCTAGCCAGAGGAATTAGACAAGTCAAAGAAATAAAGGGCATCTGTATTGGTAATGAAGAAGTAAAGGTTTCCCTCTTTACAGATGTTATGGTTGTTTATACAGAGAATCCAAAGGAATCCATAAGTAAGCTACCGGAGCTAATAGAGGAGTTCAGCAAAGTATCGGGATACAAGACAGACATAAGTAAATCAGTAGGATTCCTTTATACCAACAGTGAGATTATTAAAGAAGATATCACCAAATCAATTCCATTTACTACAGCCCCCAAGAAGATAAAATACCTAGGAAGAAATCTAACTAGAGAAATAAGAGATCTTTACAAAGAGAACTACAAGACCTTACTATAAGAAACTGAGAGAGACATAAGTGGAGTAATCTACCCTGCTCATGGGTAGGAAGACTCAACATTGTGAAAATGTCTATTTTGCCCAAAGCAATCTGCTTACGTAATGCAATCCCAATACAAATTCCAGCGACATTTTTTAATGAGATGGAGAAAGAAATCATCAGCTTTGTTTGGAAAGGGAAGAAGCTCCGGATAAAAAGCACTACTGAAAAAGAACACGCTGGGAGGCCTCTCACTACCTGACACTTCAGAAATTATTACAGTGCCACAGTTGTCAGAATAGCCTGGTACTGGTACAAATAGAGACATGTAGACCAATGGAACAAAGTAGAGACCCCAGAGATGCCACCGTCCTCCTATGAACAGCTGATATTTGACAAAGGCCCTCAGATTTTAAACTGGGGTAAGAACAGTCTCTTTAACAAATGGTGCTGG
Organism: Heterohyrax brucei; assembly: GCA_028571685.1. Taxonomy (NCBI): domain Eukaryota; kingdom Metazoa; phylum Chordata; class Mammalia; order Hyracoidea; family Procaviidae; genus Heterohyrax; species Heterohyrax brucei. The sequence continues at coordinate 68,145,252 of CM053158.1, forward strand.
CAAAATTGGATATCCGTCTGCAAAAAATTGAAACAAGACCCATATCTCACACCTTATATAAAAATGAACTAAAATTGGATAAAGAAACCTAAATATCAAATCTAAAATGATAAAGCTCATCCAAGGTAAAGTAGGGTCAACAATGGAAGTTTTAATACACAATATAGAGAGACTTCAAAATCTGACAAAGCACATTCATCAGAAGAGAAAATTGATAAATGGGAATTACTAAGAATCAAATACTTCTGCTCATCCAAAGACTTCAGCAAAAGAATTAAAAGACCACCTACAGAATGGGACAAAAATATTTGGCAACTCTATGTCAGACTGACGTCTGGTATCCATAATCTATAAGGTATTACAAAATATCAACAAGAAAAGGAGAAATAATCCAATTAAGCGATGGGCAAAGGAGATGGACAGAACTTTCTCTAAAGAGGATGTCTAGGCAGTCGAATGTCACATGCAGAATTGCTCATGATCATTAGCTATTAAAGAAATTCAAATAAAAAACTACAATGAGATATCATTTCACCCCAACAAGGTTGGCCATGATCCAAAAAAACACAAAACAACAAATGCTGGAGAGGCTGTGGAGAAATTGGAACTCTCTTACACTGCTGGTGGGATTGCAAAATAGTACAACCTCTTTGGAAAACAGACTGGTGCTTCCTTAAAAAGCTGGAGATGGATATACCATTTGATCCTGAAATTCCACTGCTCGGAATTTATCCTTCAGAAACAAGGGTTGTCACACGAATACACACATGTACATGAATGTTTGTTGCAGCACAGTCCACAATATCAAAAAGTTGGAATCAACCCCGATGTCCATCAACAGATAAATGGATAAACAAACTATGGTACATATACTCAATGGAACACTATGCTATGATAAAAACAATGACAATTTTAGAAAACATCTCATAACATGGTCTCATGTGGAGAGATCATGCTGAGTGAAATCAATCAGTGTCAAAAGGACAAATTTTGTATGAGACCCCTGTTGTAAGGACTTAACAAGAGAATTAGCCATAGAAGAAAATGACCGTGTTAGCTACATGGGTCTGTGGGGTTGAGGGTTTATCATAGATGAGTTAATTGATAGATGTTAGAAATTTTATTATTTATTGTAATTAATAAAAAAAATGCTTGTTAAATGAATGAATGAATAAATAAATAACTATACTATTTGGAAAAAAAACAGTGATCAATAAATACAGTGCAATTCTGATCCAAATTCCAGTGAAATTTTTTCAATCAGATGGAGAAACAAATCACCAACTTTACATGGAAAGGGAAGAAGCCCCGGGTAAGTAAACCATTCCTGAGGAAGAAGAAAGTGGAAGAATTCACACTACCTGGCTTTAGATATTATTACATTGACATGGTAGTCAAAACATCCTGGTACTGGTACAACAACAGATACAAATACCAATGAAACAGAATTGAAAATAGAGACATAAAATCATCCACCTATGAGCAACCAACGTTTCACTAAAGCCCAAAGTTCTTAAATTAGGAAAAAGACAGTGTTTTTAACAAGTAGTATTGACATAATTGAATATCCATCTGCAAAACAAATGAAGCAAGACCCATATCTCACACCCTGCACAAAAACTAACTCTAGGAGCCCTAATCTGTGATGAAAAAAGAATATGAAATATTACTAACAATGAATAAACACCAGAAGAGAAAATAGTAATGCCAGCCAGCCAAGTGCCATTGAGTCAGATCCAACTCATGGTGACCCTAGGAAAGGGAACTCTTAAGAAATCAAACACTTATGTTCAACTGAAGACTTAAAGAGTAAAAGAATAACCTACAGACTGGGGAAAAAAAAATTCGGTTACAACAAATCCAATCAGTATCTAACCTGTAAAATCTACAAGACACTGCAAAACCTCAATAACAAAAATACAAATAACCTACTTAAAAAATCGGCAAAGGATATGAACAGACAAATCACTGAAGAAGACATTCAAGCAGGCAACAGATACATGAGGAAACGCTAATGATCATTAGCCATTAGAGAAATCCAAATCAAAACTATGATGAGATAGCATCTCACCCCAACAGGGCTGGCAATCATCCCCAAAACACAAGATATTAAATGTTGAAGAGGCTATGGAGAGACTAGCACACTTATACACTGCTGGTGGGAATGTAAAATGGTGCAACTATTTTGCAAATCAATTTTTCTTAAAAAGCTAGAAATAAAAATATCATATGATCCAGCAATCCTACTTCTTGGAATATACCTTAGAGAAATAAGAGCTGTCACACAAATAGATAAGTACACACCAATTTTCATTGCAGCACTGTCCGCAATAGCAAAAAGATGGAATCAGCCTAGGTGCCCACTAATGGATGGATAAACAAAGAATGGTATATTCACACAATCTACGCAATGAGAAATAAAAATGATGAAATTGGGAAACATCTCACAACATAGAAGAATCTGAGAGCATTATGCTGAGTGAAATTAGTCAGTTATAAAAGGACAAATCCTGTTTAAGACCATCATTATAAAGACTCTAGAAAAAGTTTAAAAACAAAAGAAAATAGTCTTTGATGGTTACAAAGGTGAAGAGGGAGGGAGGGGTATTAATTAGACAGTAGACAAGTGAAAGGAAGAACAACATGCATTAGAGAAGAAGTCAGAAAACCTGGACTAAGCCAAAGCTAAGAAGTTTCCTAAATATAGCTAAATGTTTCAAGGGACAGAGTAGCAGTGCAGAGGTCTGGGGACCGTGGTTTCAGGAGACATCTAGGTCAATTGTTCCAACAAAATTTATTGAGAAAATGTTCTGCAATGCACTTTGTTGAGTGGCAGTCTGGGGTCTTAAAACCTAACAAGTGGCCATCTAAGAAGCATCAAGTAGTCCCAACCCACCTGGTGCAAAGGAGAATGCAGAACATCAAAGACAAAAGGAAAGTACGAACCCAAGAGACAGAAAGGGCCACATAATCCAGAAACTACATAAGCAAGAGACTAGAAGAACTAGATGGGGCTCAGCACCACCACTGACTGACTTGACAGGAAATACAATAGATAATCCCTGACATAGCAGGAGAAAACTGGGGTGCAGAGCTAAAACTCTATTCAAAAGGCTCTGAAACTGGAAGTTCCCCAGAACATGTGGCTACCTGACTCTTGGTTAGCCCAGGACTGAAACCATTCCTGAAGCCAACTCTTCAGACTAAGATTGGACTGGACTGTAAGACATAAAATGATACTGACAAAGAGTCAGCTTCTTGGCTTAAGTAGGTACATGATACTAACTAGGCAGTCCTTGTTCGGAGGTGAGATTAGAAAGCCAGGTTACAGGAGTTGGCTGAATGACATGTGAAATACAAGGTGGAAAGGAAAGTACTGTCACAGTATAGAAAGAGCAACTAGTGTTACATAACAACGTAAAACAAAACGTAAGACAACGTAAAACAAAACAACAACCAAAATGTAGGCCATCAGCTGAATACTTAAGTTTTGCGCTCTCATTGCTCCTTCCAGAGAGTGATAAAGTGTTACCATCAAGCCAGTTCCAACTCACAGAAACCCAACAGGGCAGAGTAGACCCGCATTGTAGGTTTCCAAGGAGCACCTGGTGAATTCCAGCTGTCAGCTTTTCATTTGCAGCCAAATGCTTAACTGCTGTACCATCAGGGCCCCTTCAGATGGTAATTATGTAAGTAAAATCAGAATAATTAGTTTTTCTTTCACCTGGGGCCTGTAAGTAAATAAAAACCTAAATTCATATACTTACAAGTGTAACTAGATATTGTCTAGTGGTTACATTTTACAAGGATGGTTCACCTTAAGTAAAAGGAACTAGTACTTTAAATCTGTACTCCAGACCCTGAAGGTTTGTGTTTTGTTTTTAGTGTCAAAATCTGTCTGAATTGAAAAGTCTGTTTTCCTAACAGTATCTGTTGTATATTCTGGAATATGTCTCCAGTGAGGGGAGGGAGGGGGGAAGCAAAAACAGAGACCAAAAAGTCCAACAACTTAAAAGGATGGTTTTTTCAACAGGAAACTTAAAACAGGTCTTGGCACTATATCTTACTTGAGACACACAAAATTTGATAGATGACCATTCTTTAAGGTACATGTCTTATGCTAATGCCAGCTTTTATTGAATTGTGTATTTTGTGATTCTTTGTTCAGTGCATGCAATTGCTATCTTATTCCATTTCATATTCTTTCGCCTATCTTATGCATGCTACCATCTTCTTGCATGAGATATGATGTGATCATTTTCAGAAACACTTTTCTTTTACGTATAATGTCAGAAGTGCATATCTTGTTCTGCAACTGAATTAAAAAATTTTCCAAGACACTGACCTTGATTTACGCCTTGTACCCCATAATCTCCGACATCATGATAGGCACACAGCAGGAGTGCAATAAGTATTTTTGATTAATGGAAGTTAAGCCATGAAAGATGGTCTTCTTTGGGAAGCTCTATCCTTTAAGTAAGTCAATTGGCTTGTCTGTTTCCCATCAAGACGGATGGAATATTGTGAATTACTCATGTCTATAATCAGCAGATTTGTTGTGAATAGCTTGCCACTATTTCACTACACCAAAAATAGATGTACAGTAAACTCTCATTACGCAGAATGATGGTAAAATGGAGCATACTAATTAATTAAACATCCTGGCCCACAAAGCCAAGCCAAGGCAAGTACCATCAAGTTGGATCCGATTCATGGCGACCCTAGGGGCCAGGGTAGAACTGACCCCCAAGCATATATATATGTATATATATATATGTATATATATATAGAGCCAAGTGCCGTCAAGTCGGATCCGACTCATGATGGCCCTAGGGGCCAGGGTAGAACTGACCACCAGCGTATTCAAGGAGAGCCTTGAATTGATTTGAATTGCAGATCTTGTGGTTAGCACTGGTAGGACACTGTATGTATATATGTATACATACATATGTATATATATACATGCAGTGTTCATAAAATGTATGTATATATATACCATACAATGTATGGTATATATGTATCATAATATATACACACATACAGTTTATGTATATATATACCACATATGTGTGTGTATATATATATACAGTGTTCATAAAATGAAAATATGTTATACTTATCACTAAAATGACACCAATCATGATGCAACTATATCATTCAAAAGTAATCAAAAAAGATTCATCTTAGATCCTACAATGTATAAGAATGGTATCAATTTGGGAAGTAAAACTGTAATCCTATAGACACAGCAAGTTTCATGGACTGAATTAAATTTTCCCTAACCCCTAAACTATACTTATTCACAACTACATGAAATTATTAGTTTAATTATGGATAAGTTGCTATTTAAAAAAACACAACTATTATTCCTAGATTTTAAAAGGAACTAGAAGAAAACTTGAAAGGAAATCTCTAGGGAGTTTGAATTTTAGAAATTTTTTATACTCAGGATTTTGTTTTACAGCATCATCTTTGAGATTATGCTTTTAGTCACATATTATCAGCAATTTCAAATAAATTGACACGAGGAAAGCTAATTTTTTAGTATGCGTCCTGGATTGAATTGTGTCTCCCTCAAAAAGTGTGAAGCAGTTTGGCTGGGCCATGATTCCGAGTAGTGTTTGGTATAAATTCTGCCTTTATAATTTTGATGAGGGAAGATGGGTAGCAGTTGTATTGGTGTAGCAGATTCAGTGTGTAAGATTGTATGGTGCCTTGAGATATAACAGAAAGAATTTAGCGGAGAGATTTGGGGACCCTAAACCAACATCAGAATCCCTAGTGATACAGTGGTTAAGTGCTATGGCTGCTAATGAGAAGGTCAGCAGTTCAAATCTACAAGGTGCTGCTTGGAAACTATATAGAGCATCTCTATTCTATAGGGTCACTGTGAGTCAGAATTGACTGGATGGCAGTGGGTTTGATTTGGGGCTTTTTATACCAACATAGGTGATAACTATACACATGGAGCTTTCCAGATGGAATACACAGGAATCAGGTCTACTACATCTTTGGAAAGAAACAATGAAAAACTTCAGTAGTGTCAGTCAGAACAAGTCCAGCAGCAGACTATTAAACAGGCTATCAACTGCTCATATGCAAGGTCAAGTAGAAACAGAAGAAAATTAAAACAAGTCCACGAGAGCCACCTGAATTTAGAGACCATATCAAAGACAAGGAAAAAAAAAAAAAAAAAGACCAAGGTAGATGTTAGAAGAGACTCTGAAACAGGACCTCAAACACAGAGAATCTGAAGAAAATGTACGAGAAGATGAAGGGAGGTGAACAGATGCTTTCAAAGAAAGACAACATAAACAAGAAAGAGATAGTAAGGCTTCCCAGAAAGGGAGAACTCCTCCTCCAGCTCATCAGTTTAAAATTCTGTCAATGTGCTGTTGGTCATTCAGAGTGCTGAAGCAAGGGTCCGAGGGTAGGGAGGACCCTGGAGCTGGTATTCCTATTCGTCTCTTGTTCAGGTTTCGGCACCAAAATGTTAGGGAGAAAATGGTGTGAAACACAGGCTGAGACACACCAGTCCAAGGGTCCAGTGAAGTTTATTTGAAGAGAGAAAAAGAGTAGAAAGTGAGCTGAGAGGCAGCTCAGCTCTATCTAAAAGAGAGTGGGTCCTGAGCCAAGAGGTGGCTCAGCCCCTATCTGGCCAGTAGGGCAAGTTTTTTAAAGTTTTGATGAAGTAGTGTGGGGGTGAGGGACTTTAAGGTTAGATAAAGAAAGAATCTTAATTAAGAGAGGAGAGAGGGTTGCAAGAAATTCCTGTAAGGGGATTTATGATCTCATAAAGGAGAAGTGTTGATCATAAGGGGGAAGGGGAAGGTTTGTTTATGGTCTTTGATAAGGGAAAAACTTTGCTTAGGAGAGTGGGGTGGCAGACATAAAGTTTTTATGTGGTTCAAATTCCTGTGGGCTGTGTTGGGGTTACAGCTTATACCAAAGCCTCTCTGAAATCCCAGGAATATGGCAGGAGAAGACAGCTTATGTTAAACCTGTCTGAAATCCAGCTACAGAGTCCTCTCACATCTGAACATTTTCATTTAATGACAGAGGGGCATCATTACGTTTCTAGCTATTTCCTGTCGACAAGGATTGCTGACTTATCTTAGTGTATATGGGAAGTCGAGGAGTTCTCTGGCAGTGGTCAAACAAAACAAGAGGATGTCATTCAAACAGAACAAGAGGCTACTGCATAGTTTAAAGTTAGGAAAGGTGTGCATCAGGGTTGTATCCCTTTACCATATGTCTTAGTCATCTAGTGTTTCCATAACAGAAATACCACCATTAGATGACTTTTAACAAAAAGAAATTTATTTCCTCACAATAAAGTTGGCTGAGAGTCCAAATTCAGGGTGTCAGCTTCAGGGGAAGACTTTCTCTCTTGCCTCTAGAGGAAGGCTTTTGTCATCACTCTTCTCTTAGACTGGAAGCTTCTGAAGCAAAGGGACCACAGAACCAAAGAACGTGCCTTCATCCTGGCACTACTTTCCAGTTGGTATGAGGTTCCCAACTCACTACTTGCTTTCCCTTTTTTATATCCCAACAGATTGCCTCAAGGTAAAATACATATAATCTTAAAGATTGAGCCCTGCCTCACTAACATAATCACTGTCCATCACCCCTCATTAACTTCACAGAAGCAGGATTTACAACATACAGGAGCATCACACAATACCTGGAATCATGACCAGGTACTGGGGGGACACAATTCAATCCATGACATTCTACTCTTTGACCCCTCCCCCAAAAACATGACTGGCATATGTAAAACACTTACATCACAGTAAAAGTTTTAACTGCAAGGCCCAAATCCAAAAATTTCTCTTCATCAGTGAAATCTAGAATGCGAGTTACCTGCTTCCAAAGGTACAATGGCAGAGTAGGCAAGCACAAGCAATACATTTCCATTACCAATAGAAAAAACTGCAGGGAAAGAAGGCATAATAGGCACCAGGCAAATTAACAGAACACATTACATTAGGCTTTTAAGGCTTGAAAACAATCCTCCCCTTTGTGAGACTATTTACACAATAATCCTGCCCTCCAGAATCTAGGTATAGGCCCCACTCTCCAGATTATGAGTGAAGGACCTTCAGGTCTGGGCTTCAGCTTGCCTTACCAGGTCCGTTGAGGCAGAGCTCTGCTCCCTTGGCTTTAGGCACATCATTCTCCTGGTCTGTCTGAGTGTCGTCTCCATCCTTAGAAACACCAGGGGCCGTGGTTCCACCCTTTGAAACTTGTGAGGTTCTGGCCATACCCTTTGAGACAGAGACGGCTTAACTTCTTGTGTTCCTTGTCTCTCCAGTTTCTTCTTCCTGTTGCATCTTGGCCTGGGCCTCAGGCCTACATTTACCCTACTGGCGCCAATTTTTCCAAAGCTCTGTAGCTCCACCAGTAAGTGCCTAGGGACACCCAGCTCTACCAGGAAACCTTCTGTGTACAGGTGTGCAGCTCTCTTGCTCTATGAGTTGGCTCCAGCAGTGTCTGGCACTGATCTGCTCCTTCTCTATTAGCAGTTCACCGCAGCTGGTGGTCCTGAGCTCCTATTTCTCACCATCTGTGCCTTCTTTGGTGTTAAAAATTCTTGATTCCTTCTGAGTTTTCCATCAATTTAGTTTCAAAACTGATTCCACATTCTAGGTATCTGTTAGAGTAGCTCTCCACTCTCCTAGTACCAAATTCTAACTAAGTCATCTAGTGCTGCTATAATAGAAATACCACAAATAGATGTCTTTAACAATGAGAAATTTATTTCCTCACAATAAAGTAGGCTGAGAGTCAAAATTCAGGGTGTCAGCTCCAGGGGAAGGCTTTCTGTCTTGGCTCTGGAGGAAAATTCTTGTCATCAATCTCCTGAACTGGGAGCTTCTGAGGCACGGAGACCTCATGTTCAAGGGACGCACTCTTCTCCTGCCACTGCTTTCTTGATGGTACGTGGTCCCCAACTCCGCATGCTTCCCTTTCTTTTAAATACCAAGAGACTTCCTCAATGTACATTACAGTCTTATAGACTGTGTCCTGCCTCACTAACACAGCCACCATCCATGATTCCTCATTAACATCATAGAGGCAGGATTTACAATATACAGGAACAACACACAATACTGGGAATCATACCCTTGCCAAAATGCTATATGTACTTTTAGGGGGACACAATTCAATGCATGACACCACAACTTACTCAGCCTGTATACTGAGCAAATAATCTGAGAAACTGGACTATATGAAGAAGAACAAGTCCTCAGGATTGGAGGAAGACTCATTAACAACCTATATTATGCAAATGACAAGATCTTTCTTACTGAAAATGTAAGGCACTTGAAGCACCAACTAATGAAGATCAAATACCACAGCCTTTAGTATGGATTACATCTCAACATAAAGAAAAGTCCTCACAACTGGCCCAGTAAGCAGCATCATAATAAATGGAGAAAGGATTGATACTGTGGAGGATTTCATTTTACTTAGATCAGCACCCATTAAAAAGCAGTCAAGAAACAAAGGATGAATAACTTTGGGGAATCTGCTACAAAAGACATCTTTAAAGTGTTGAAACCAAAGAAGTTGCCTTGAAGACTAAAGTGCACTTGACCCAAGCCATGATGTTTTCACTGGCCTCATATGCATGGGAAAGCTGGATCATGAATAAGGAAGACCAAAAAAGAACCAACTTCTTTGACTTACAGTGTTGGCAAAGAACATTGAATGTATTACGCACTGCTAAAATAACAAACAAATCTGGCTTGGAAGAAGTACAGCCAGTGTGCTTCTTAGAAGCAAAGATGGTGAGATGTCATCTCACATGCTTTGGACATGTTATCGGGAGGAATCTGTCCTTTGAAAAAGGCTTCATTTTTGGTAGAGGATCAGCAAAAAAGACAAAGATCCTCAACAAGATAGGTTGACACAGTGGCTGCAACAATGGGCTCAAGAAGAAAAATGATTGTAATTATTGCATAGTACCAGCAGTGTTTTGTTCTGTTGTACAGAGGGTCGCTATGAGTAAGAATTCACTCAATGGCAACTTATAACAAGTATCGTCAACGTGACATGGTTTAGTTTTTGATTGGTAGTTTTGATTTGCATTTCCTTACTTGGGAACATTTTCTCTTGTATTTGTTAGCTGCCTGAACGTCTTCTTTGATGATGTGTCTGTCTGTTCATACCCTTTGCCTATTTTTTAATTGTATTATTTCTCTTTTTGTTGTTGAGGTGTTGAAGCATTTTGTAGATTTTAGACATTAGACTTTTCTTGGATATGTCGTCTATTTTTTTTCCCCAGGCTGTAGGTTCTTCCAGTTTCTGTCTACTATCTAATCTGTGAACACACCCATCTCTCCCTCTGTTACCTGGTAACCATCGAAGATTATTTTCTTCTGTGCTTAAACCTTTTCTTGAGTCCTCAAAATAGTGGTCTCATATAATAATTGTCCTTCTGTGACTGACCAGTTTCACTCAGCATGTTTTCCACATGACTGCATGTTATCAGATTTTTCCCAAGATTGTCGTTTTTTTTTTTTTTTTTTTTATCATTGCATAGTATTTCATAGTGTACATATACCACAGTCTGTTTATCCTTTCATTTTTCCATAGGCACCTAGGTTGATTATATTTTTTTGCTATCATGGACAGTGCTGCAATAGACATTCTTTTGTGTTTATTTGTTCACGTGAAAGTCCCATTTCTCTAGGATGCATTCCAAGTGGTGGGATTGCTGGATCACGTGGTATTTCTATTTCTAGCTTTGTAAGTAAGTATTAAATTGATTTCCAAAGTGGTTGTATCATTTTACATTTCCACAAGCGATGTAGAAGAGTTCTAGTCTCTCCTTAACCTCTTCAATATTTGTTTTAGGGATTAATGTCAGCCTTATTGGAGTGAGATGGTATCTTATTATAGTCTTTGATTTGGATTTCTTTAATGGATAATGATTATGAGCATTTCTTCACGTATTTGTTACCCGCTTGGATATCTTCTTTGGTGAGTGTCTGTTTATATCCTTTGTCCATTGTTTAGTGGTGTTATTCATATTTTTCTTATTGAGGTTTTGCACTATCTTGTAGATTATGGAGATTAGACATTGATCAGATCTGTCATAACCAAAAAAGTTTTACCGGTCTGTGAGAAGACTTTATACTCCTCTGGCGAAACTGTTGGATGACCATAAGTGTGTGATTTTAAGGAATTCCCAGTTACCTGTTTTCTGTTCTGGCGTTTGTGCGTTGTTAGTAGTGTTTTGTAGTTTGTTTACACCATGCATTAGGGCTCCTAGTTCTGTTCCTTTTTTTTTTCCAAGATCTTTATCATTTTAGACTTCCTATTTATGTCTTTGATCCATTTTGAGTTAGTTTTTCTGTATGGTGAGTGATAGGGGTCTTATTCACTTTGAACATGGTTATACATTTACAGCAACGTCACTTGTTAAGGAGAATTTTTCTCAGTTAATGGACGTTGGGCCTCTGCCAAATATCAGCTGCTCCTAAGTGGATGATTTTATGTTCTGGATTCTCAATTATTTTGCATTGATCAGTACATCTGTTGTGTATCAGTACCAGGCTGTTTTGACTACCATGGCAGTGTAATAGGCTCTAAAGTTAGGTAGTGTGAGGCCTCTGACTTTGTTCTTCTTCAGCAGTGCTTTCCTTATTCAAGGCCTCTTTCTTTGCCATATGAAGTTGATGCTTTGTATCTCCAGCTCATTAAAAAATTGCCCTTGGAATTTGTGTTGGAATTGAATTGTATATACAGATCACTTTGGGTAGAAGATATATTTTCACAATGTTAAGTTTACCTATTCATGAGCAAGGTAGGTGTCTCCACTTATGTAGGTCTCTTTTGGTTTCTTGTGGCAGTGTCTTGTAATTTTCTTTGTATAAGTCTTTTATAACTCTGGTTAGATTTATTCCTAGGGATTTTATCTTCTTTGGTGGGGGAAAGGACTATTCTAAATGATACTGAATGATGATTTCCTTTTCGATAAGTTCTTTGTTGGTGTAAAATAATCAAAGTTATTTTTTTAAATATTTTATTTTTTATGATTCAGTGAAAATGTACAATCCAGTTTAAATTTGCATGTCCGCTGATCTGCAGCTCCTTCTGCTCTCCTTGTCCAGTGACAGTACACTCCTCCTTTCTGTTCTATACATGTCATATCCTGTTAACAATCTCCTCTCCTCTCTTCTGCACCTTCTCCACTACCTTCTAGTAAGAGGCCATTAGGACGACATTCTATAAATGCATAGAACCATAAATTGCACACATAATATGGTCACTGTGTCGATGAGTCCAGTCTATTTCTGTCTGAGGAGTTGACCGCAGTAATTATTTATGGACAGGAGCAGCATCAGGTCTAGGGGCTCTGCTCCCAGGGGAACCCCAAGATCTTCAGACCATCAACTGTGGTCTTTTAGTGGAGCTCTCAGGGTGCACCCTTTTTTATTCTCGTGTTGACACTGAGATTCAATTTTGTGAGCCCCATCAGGGCTGTCACTAGTGTTGGCTGGGCACCATCTGGTTCTTCTTGTCACATGTCGATGTAGTCACCCATTCATGTGGATCTTTCTGTCTTCTGGGTTCTCTTTCCCCCATGTTGTTGCAGTCCTTGGTGATCATCTGTTCCTGCTGAGTTGGGACCATTTGGAGTACCTCAGATGGCAGCTTGCTAGATTTTAAGACCTCAGACACCGCTCACCAATATGGGGTGCAGAAGACTCTCTTAGCAACATGCTGGTATGCCAGCTGGTCTCGATGTCCCCTGACAGCATGGTCCCTGGACCCCCACCCCTGCTACTCTGTCCTTGCAATATTGGGTTAAGATTGGAACAGTATTCAAGTTATGTTAAAGTCCAGTTAAACTGACCTTCTTTCTAATGTGTGCTATCATTGATTTCACTCAACCAAATTTCTATCAGCTGTCTAATCCATAGCCAGCCCTCTCCCTCCCTCCCCTTCCTTGCAGTCATCAAAGAGTCTTTTCTCTGTACATGAGTCTGTTTTTGAGTCCATATAGTAGGGGTCTCATACAATATTTGTCCTTTTGTCACTGACTACTTTCACTGGATATAAAGTCATCCAATTGAAACCAAGTTATGAGATGCTTCCTAAAATCGTCATTGTTCTTTATCATTGCATAGTGTTCTGTTGAGTATATATACCATAGTTTATGCATCCACTCATTTGTTGTTGGGCATCTGGGTTGATTCCATCTTTTTACTATTGTGGCCTCTGCTGCAATGAACATTCATATGCATGTATCTGTTTGTGCGACTGCCCTTGCTTCTGTAGGATATATTTCAAGCAGTGGGATTATCGGATCAAATGGTATATATATTGCTAGCTTTTTAAGGAAGCACCAGATTGCTTTCCAAAGAGGTTGTAGCATTTTACAATCCCACCAGCAATGTAGGAGAGTTCTGATTTCTCTACAGCCTCTCCAGCATTCGTTGTTTTGTGTTTTTTGGATCATGGTCAACCTTGTTGGGGTGAGATGATATTTCATTGTAGTTTTGATTTGAATTTCTTTAATTGCTAATGATCGTGAGCAATTCCACATGTGTCTTAGCTGCATGGATATCCTCTTTAGAGAAGTGTCTGTCCATCTCCTTCACTTATTTCTTAATTGTATCATTTTTCCTTTTCTTGTTGATATTGTGTAGTACCTTGTAGATTATAGAGGTCAGGCATCGGTCTGACATATAGTTGTCAAATATTTCTTTCCATTCTGTAAGTGGTCTCTTAATTTCTTGATAAAGTCTTTCGATGAGCGAAAGTGTTTGATTCACAGTAGTTTCTGTTTGTCTATTTTCTCTTCTATTGATTGTGCTTTGTCAGATTTTGAAGTCTATCTATGTTGTATATTAAAACTTCCATTGTTGATCTTATGTTTTCTTTGGTGAGCTTTATCGTTTTAGATTTGTTATTTAGGTCTTTTATCCACTTTGTGTTGTGTTTTTATAAGGCGTAAGAGATGGGTCTTGTTTCAGTTTTTTGCAGTTGGATACCCAATTTTGCCAGGACCACTTGCTAAAGACACTGTTTATACCCTGCTTTAAAATCATAGGGCCTTTCTTTAATATTAACTACACGTAGGAAGATGGTAGCATCTCTGGGGTCTCAACTCTGTTTTGTTGGTCTATTGGTCTCTTTTTGTACCAGTACCAGGCTGTTCTGACAACTGTGGCACTGTAATAATTTCTGAAGCATCAGGTAGTGAGAGGCCTCCCAGTGTGTTCTTCTTCAGTAGTGCTGTACTCGTCCGGGGCTTCTTCTCTTTCCAAACAAAGTCGGTGATTTGTTTCTCCATCTTATTGAAAATTGTCACTGGAATTTGTATTGGAATTGCATCATATAAGTAGATAGCTTTGGGTAAACCAGACATTTTCACAATGTTAACTCTTCCTATCCATGAGTAGGGTAGATTTCTCCTTTTGTGTAAGTCTGTCTTAGTTTCTTGTAGTTCTCTTTGTAAAAGTCTGTTGTTTGTCTAGTTAGATTTATTCCTATGTGTTTGATCTTCTTGGGGGCTATAGCAAATGGTATTGATTCGGTGATTTCTTCTTTCATAATTTTTTTGTTGGTATAAAGGAATTCTACTGATTTACTTATGTTTATCTTGTATGCTGAGACTTTGCTGAACTCTTCTGTCAATTTGAATAGTTTACTTGTGAATTCTTTAGGATTCTCTGTGTATACAATCATATCATCTGCAAATAGCAAGATTTTTGCTTTTTCTTTGCTGATGTAGATGCCCTTTATTTCTTTGTCTTGTCTAATTGCTCGGCTAGAATTTCTAATACAATGTTGAATAGGAGAGGTGCCAGTGGGAATCCTTGTCTAGTTTCTGTTCTTAAAGGGAATTGCTTCAGTCTCTCTCCATTCAGGATGACATATGCAGTTGGCTTTGTATAAATGGCCCTTATTGCATTGAGTTTGCCATCTATTCCTATTTTGCTGAGAGTTTTGGGCATGAATGGGTGTTAGACTTCATCAAATGCCTTTTCTGCACCAATTGACAAAATCAGATGATTCTTGTCTTTTGTAGTATTCATGTGGTTGATCACATTAATTGTTTTTCTGATGTTGAACCAGCCTTGCATCCCTAGTATGAATCTAACTTGTTCCTTATGAATTGTTTCTTTGATTTGTTGTTGGATTCTATTGTCAAGGATTTTGTTGAAGGTTTTTACATCTAGGTTCCTGAGTGATATTGGTCTGTAGTTCTCCTTTTTTTGTGAGATCTTTCCCTGGCTTTGGTATCAGGGCTATTCTGGCTTCATAGAATGAATTTGGGACTATTCTATCCCTTTCTACGCCCTGAAATAGTCTCAGTAGTACTGGAGTTAACTCTTCTCTAAAAGCTTGGTAGAATTCTGCAGTGAGGCCATCTGGACCGGGCTTTTTTTAATTGGTAGTTTTTTGATGACTTTTCAATCTCTTCCTTTGTGATGGATTTATTAAGTTGTTCTCCTTCACCTTATGATAATTTTGGTAGGTGATATGAATTTAGGAATTTGTCCATTTCCTCCAGGTTTTCAAGTCTGTTCAAGTACAGTCTTTCATAGTATCTGGTTATGATATTTTTTATTTCTGTTGGATCTGTTGTGACATCTCCTATCTCTTTTCTTATTCAGGTTGTTTCCTGTCCTGTTTTTCTTTAGTAAGTTTGGCCAGTGGTTTGTCAGTTGTGTTGATCTTTTCAAAAAACCAACTTTTGATCTTTTCAAATCTTTCAGTTGTTCTTCTGTTCTCTAATTCATTTAGCTCTTCTCTAGTCTTTATGATCTGTTTTATTCTGATGCCTTAGGCATTCTTCTGTTGCTCTCTTTCTACTTGTCAAGGTGTAGGGTTAATTCTTTGGTTTGGGTTCTTTCCTTTTTCTGGATGTGTGCATTTATAGAGATAAACTGACCTCTGAGCACTGCTTTGGCTGTATCCCATAGGTTTGGTAGGAAGTGCTTTCATTCCCATTGGAATTCATAAATTTCTTTATTTCATCCTTGATTTCTTCTATAACCCATGGCTTTTTTGAGCAAGATGTTGTTCAGTTTCCACGAGTTCCAGTTTCTGTTTATGCCTTTTCTGCTATTGATTTCTACCTTTATGGCCTTATGTTCTGAGAAGATGCTTTGCAATAATTCAGTGGTATGGATTTTGGTAAGTTTTGCTTTATGTGATAACACATGGTCCATTCTGGAGAATGTTCCATGTGCACTGGAGAAGAAGGTGTAGTTATCCACTGATGGATAGAAAGTTCTATATATATCGACGAGGTCTAGTTGCTTAATTGTGGCAATAAGATCTTCTGTGTCTTTATTGAGCTTTTTTCCCTAGAAGATTTGTCCAGTACTGAAAGTGGAGTGTTAAAGTCTCCCACTATTATTGTAAAGTGATCTATCTCATTTTTGAATGTAGTCAGTGTTAGTTCAATGTATTCAGATGCTCTCGTATTGGGTGCATAAATATTTAGTATTGTTAAGTCCTGCTTGTGTATTGAAACTTTCAGCAATAGTGTCTGTACTTGTCCATGATGGTAGATTTTAAATTAAAATCTATTTGATCCAAGATTAGTATTGCCATACATGCTCTTCTTTGTATATTATTAGCTTAGTATACATTCTCCCATCCTTTAATTTTCAGTTTGTTCATATCTTTAAGTCTACGGTGAGTTTCTTGTAAACAATGTATAGACAGGTCATGTCTTTTGATCCAAGATGTCACTCGTTGTATCTTTATTGGAAAATTCAATCCATTTAGTTCAACGTAATTATTGATAGGTATGTGTTTAGTGCTGCCATTTTGATGTATTTATTTTTGTGTTGATGTTTTCTGTGTTGCTCTTAATATTCTGTTCTTGGACATTGTTCTTTATGGGTTGATTTTCACCCTTTTCAGTGGTGGTTCTGTGTTTGTTGAGACTCCCATATTATGTTTCTTGACTTGATGTGTTGCATCTTTATTGTGCTTTGTGGCTACCCCTATTATTTATCCCTCTTAATAATCTATGTTGAAACCAAATTTTAATTACTACCAGTCTTGTCAGCTTCCTCTCTATCTGAAAGAACTATAACTACTGTAGTATATCCTTCTTTTTAGTGTAATGATATCATAGTTTTCATGATATGATCATTGGATAACTTCTTTTAATATTATTGCTTTGATTGAGTTTTGTGCCTTCCCCAACTGAGTAGGTTTCTGGATGATGTGTCCTGTATTGTCTTCTAAAATACAGAGTTAATGGTTTTGTTTTGCTAAGCCAAGAGCTTCTTTCAGTGTCTCTTGTAGCTTTGGTTTGGTTTTTACAAAGTCTCTGAGTTTCTGTTTATCTGTGAATGTCTTAATTTCATTTTCATATTTGAAAGATAGTATTGCAGGATATAGAATTCTTGGTTGTAAGTTCTCCTTCAAGGCTTTGAATGTGTCATTCCACTGCTTCTGTGGCAGCATTGTTTCTGCTGATAAGTCAGATGAAAGCCTACAAGGTTTCCTTCTGAATGTTAGCTTTGCTTTGAGTTATGCTGCCTTTAAGAGTTTCTGCTTATGTTTCATTTTATTAAGCTTGATTATAATATGTCTTGGTGTCTTTTGGGGGGTCTATATTGTGTGGTGTTTAATATACACATTGGATATCTATGTTCTCTTCTTTGATAATTTTAGGGAAGTTTTCTGTCAGCAGCTCAACAACAATACTCTGTGTTTTCAGCTCTCCCTGCCTGTTCAAGAGCTCCAATTAATCGTAGATTGTTCCTCTTGATAGAATCCCACATGTTTCTTAATGCTTCTTTATTTCTTTTGTTTCTTTTGTCTCGCTTATCCTCATAAATGCTGGTGTCAGTAGCTCTGTCTTTCAAGTCACAAACTTGATTTTCCATTTGATCAATTCTGTGTTTTTCGCTTCAAACTGAATTGTCTAATTCTTTCATTTTGTTATTGATCTGTTGGATTTCAGAACACTAGTATTCCATCAGTTCAAACAGCTTGCTTAATTTTTCATTTTGCTCTGCTGCATTTTGTATAATGCCTAGGAGGGCTCTATATATAATCCCTTTGTACTCAACCTCTGGTAGTTTCAGAAAAACTTCTTCTTCTGGGAAGCTCTTTGGTTCTTTCTTCTGCTAGCTGTCTGGAGCCATGGGTCGATTTTTCTTTAAGTGTCTGGACAGGGTTTGTTGCTTTTAGGGGCATCTAGAGGTTGTTTAGTTTGTCTGGTGCTGCCTTAACAGGATCTGAGGCACAGTCTGCTAAGGAAGGTGATCATCCATCACCTCTATGTACCCCAGTGAATGGGCCCAAGGGAATTTCTGAGGTAACAGGCTCCACCTCCTAGTTGGCAAAGACACAGCCCTACTTATGGATTCACTGGGAGGCTGTCAGCTGGCCCTATGATATGGGTGAGTAAAGACTGGAAGAGATGCCGTCAGGATGCACTGCAGTTATTTCTCTAGGTAGTCTTATTTTCAAAGGCAAAAGCTGTCTGACAGCTTCCAAAACCAGTTGGGTGGCCAGGTGTGCAAGCCCCTCTTTCTAGCTGGCAATGGAGACAACTCTATATCCATCCCCAGATGCTGTAATCTAGCTCAAACTACGGACAGACTGCTGCCCTGTGTCATCGGCTGCCAGGCTCCACCTGTAAGGCTATACTGTGCTAAACACAGCTTTTCTGCTGGGCAAGTCCTCCTTGGGCTGGCATTGCCTCCCACCCTGGGAATTAGCCCCTGCTGAGGCCTCCATCTGGGTAACTCGACCTCCCAGTCAAATAAGGTGGCATACTGCACAAGCTCTCCTGCCCACTATGAAATAGATGAATATAATGGTGGAGGTTTGAAAGAGAGGGTGGATGGGCCGAGGTGTTCAGAGTCCATAGCCGGGTTCTCAAAATGTGGCTATTCTACCTTCTGATTACGTCAGCAGTGCAGCTGAGCTTTGCTGCCATTTAAACCCAAACCCTGCCTGTGGGCTAAGACAAAGAAAAAAAAAAGTTAAAAACGCCAGTTACCTTCAGTCCACGAGACCTGGTCATTCAACAAGGGCAGGGGTCAGCGAAAGAGAAAAAGTTTCCCTTTCAGTGACATGTAGTCCAAATTGACAGTCCTATGCTGTGTCCCAGGGCTCACTGGGTGTCCAGAAGTCTCCATTTGATTATCAATCCAGGCCTTAGTTTTTGCAGGGAATTAAGAAGATGTGTGTCTAGTCCAACATCTAAACTGCACCCCCCCCCCAGTGATTTTTGTATGTTTACTTTGTAACAAGATATTTTGCTGAAATCTTCTATTAGTTCAGTAAGTTTTGGGGTGAGGAACTCTTTAGTGTTCTATGTATAAGATCATTATCATAAGCAAATGGAGATACTTTTACTGCTTACTTATCAATTCGAATGCCATTTATTTCTTTATCTTGCCTCATTGCTATAGCTAGAATCTCCAACACAATGCTGAATAAAAGTGGTGACAAAGGGCCTCCTTGTCTGTTTCCTATTCTCAATGGGAATGCTTTTAGACTCCATTTAGGATAACCTCGGCTGTTGACTTTGCATAAGTGTTCTTTATTATGTTGAGGAATTTCCCTTCAAATCCTATTTTGCTGAGAGTTTTTAATATGAAGGGATTTTTCACTTTTTCAAATGCCTTTTCAGCGTCAGTTGATATAATCGAATGGTTCTTGCCTTTTGTTTTATTTATGTGGTTGAATACATTGTTTGTATTTCTAATGTTGAACCATCCCTGCATCCCTGCTATCAATCCCACTTGTGCATGGCAATTTTTTTTTCTTTGATATGTTGTTAAATTCTGTTGGCTAGAATTTTGCTGAAGATTTTTGCGTCTAACTTCATAAGACACATTGATACATCATTTTCCCTTTTTGTGTTATCTTTACCTGGTTTTGGTATCAGGTTATACTAGCTTCACTGAATGATTTTGAGTTTTCTGTCCTTACTTATGCTCTGAAATACCTCTAATAACAGTGAACTATTTTCTGAAAGTTCCAAAGAATTCTACAGTTAAGTTGCCAGGGCCATGGCTTTTTTTGGTTAGGAGTTTTAAAATATCCCTTTTAAATCTCTTCTTTTGCACTAGGTTTATTTAGTTGTTCTAACTCTGTTTTTGTTAGTTTAGGTAGGTAGTGTATTTCTAGAAATTTGTCCACTTCCTCTAGGTTTTCATATTTGATACAGTACAATTTTCACAGTATTCTGTTTTGATTTTTTTAAAAATTTCATTTGCCTCAGTTAACACTTTCAATAATTTTTCTATACTCTAATTAATTTAGTTCTGCTCCAATTTTTACTATTAGCTTTATTCTATAGGGTCGCTCTCAATCAGAATTGACTTGATGGCAGTGGCTTTAGTAGTTGGTTTATTCTGGTGCCTGAAGTGTTCTTTTGATGTTCTATTTCTACTTGTTATAGTTGTAGGCTCAATGTTTTGATTTGGGCCATTTTCCTTTCTGGATGTGCATTTATTGAGATAAACCGATCTCTGAACACTGGTTCTGATAGAATGTGTTTTTAATACCATTTGATACTGTGAATTTCTTTATTCTGTCTTTGATTTCTTCCATAACCTAGTGGTATTTCAGCAGGCTGTTTTTTGTTTGTTTGTTTGTTTCCATGTGTTTGATTTTTTTACCTTCTATTCTATGTTATCAATTTCAATTTTCAGGCTTTATTGTCTAAAAAGATACATTGTAACATTTTGAGACTTTCAATTTTCTTAAGGCTTACTTTATGGCCTAATGATTGGTCTATTCTGGAGAATGCTCCACGTGCATTGGAAAAGAAAGTATACATGTCTGTTCTTGGGTGGAGTGTTCTGCATATGTCTATGAGGTCAAGTTGTTTAACTGTAGCATTTAGATCAACTGTGCCTTTACTGAGCTCTGCTTTGAATGTTGTCCTTCACAGAAAGTGGTGTGCTAAAGTCTCCTACTACTATTGTGAAGTTATTTCTCTTTTCAGTGAACTTAGAATTTGTTTTATGAATTGTAGAGCTCTGTCCTTGGGTGAGTAAATATTTAGTATTGTTATGTCCTCCTTGAGTATTAACTCTTTAATCATTATATGAGGTCTGACAGTTATGTTTGTGAACTTGGCATAGTGTGCTTCCTTTCTGATGGGTTTATTAAATTGTTCTACTTCTCCTTGTGATAACTTTTGTAGGTGATATGAATCAAGAAATTTGCCCATTTCCTCTAAGTTTTCAAATATATTAGAGTACAGTCTTTCATAGTATTCTGTTACAATACTTTTCAGTTGGGTCTGTTGTGACATACCATCTAATTTCTCATTTGGGTTATTTGCTTCCTCTTCCGTTCTCATTTTGTAAGTTTAGTCAATGGTTTATCAATTTTGTTGATCTTTTCAAAGAACCAGCTTTTGGTTTTGTTAATTTTTTTAATTGTTCTTCTGTTCTCTAATTCATTTAGTCCTGCTCTGATCTTTATTATGCTCTCTTCTGGTGCCTGAGTGGTTCCTCTATTGCTCTTTCTACTTGTTCAAGCTGTAAGGTTAAGTCTTTGGTTTGGGTCCTTTCTTCCTTCTGGATGTATAAATTTATAGAGATAATTTGACCTCTGAGCACTGCTTTGGTGGTACCCCATGGGTTCTGATGGGATGTGTTTACATTCTCATTTGATTTCATGACTTTCTTTATTGCATCCTTGATTTCTTCTATAACCCATAAATTTTTTAGTAAGATGTTCAGTTTCCAGGAGTTTGAGTTTCTACCTATGTTTCTTTCTGTTACTCATTTCAAATTTCATTGCTTCATGGTCTGAAAAGATGCTTTGCAATATTTCAGTGGTTTGGATCTTACTGAGATTTGCTTTATGGCCTAATATGTGGTCTATTCTGGAGAATGTTCCATGTATATTGGAAGAGAAGGCATACTTGTCTGTTGCTGGCTGCATAGTTACGCATATGCTTATGAAGTTCAGTTGGTTGATGTTTACAGTGGATTTTCCATATCCTCATTGAACTTTTTTTCTGGATACTCTGTCCAATACTGAAAGTGGAGGGTTGAAGTCTCCCACTATTATTGTGGAGTAATCTATCTCCTTTTGCAATGTTATCAGAGTTTGTTCAAGCTCTGATATTGCATGTGTAGATATTTAATACTGTTATATCTACCTTATGTATTGAAGTTTTAAGCAACCAATAGTGACTATCTTTGTCTACAATGGTGGATTTCACTTTAAAGTCTATTTTATCTGAGATTAATATTGCTGCTCCTGGTCTTCTTTGCATGTTGTTAGCTTGGTATATAATTTTCCATCCTTTGATTTTCAGTCTGTTTATATCTGTGAGTCTAATGTGTGCTTCTTGTAAGCAACAGATCATGTTTTTAAATTCAAGCTGTTTCTCTATGCATTTAATCAGTTTACATTCATTGTAATTATTGATAGGTATGAATTTAGTGCTGTCATTCTTGTGCCTTTATTTGTGTGTTGTTGACAGTTTCTTTGTTCTACTTTATTTTATGGGCTTTCTTTTCATCTTTTTCAGTGTTGGTGGTTTTGTATCTGTTGAGACTTCTAGATTGTGTTTCTTGTTTTGATGTGTGGTATTGTTGGTTAGCTTTGCAGCTACCACACTATTTCCCCCTAAAGTTCTAAGTTTAAACCAATCTTTAACTTCTTTTTATCTCTTTGACTTCCTTTCCATCTGAAAGGTCTGTGAATACATTAATATGTCCCTATTTTTGGTATAATGTTCTAATAATTTGCATACTGTGATCTCTGTTTCCTAATTTTAATCTTTTAGCTTTGATCTTTGGGACTTCCCTAACCAAGTAGGATTCTGGATCCTGTGTCCTGCACTGCATCTGTCAGTATATGTCTGATTTCCTAGTTAAAGAAATTCCTTCAGTATTTCTTGTAATTTTGGTTTGGCTTTTGTAAACCAAACTAAGCTTATGTTTATCTGGGAACATCCTTATTTCACTGCCATATTTGAGAGACCATTTTGAAGTATATTGGAAGTTTTTTCTTCAAGGCTTTACATGTTTCAGTTCCTTGCTTTCTTGCCAACTGATACAACTAGCGTTTTGCTATATGAGGTCTCTCTGTACTGCACATTGGTTAGTGGCATCTGGAGTCTTAAAAGCTGCCAAGCTGCCATCTTAGTGGTCCCAACTCAGCAAGAAAGGATGATCACCAAGGTCCACAATGACTTGAGGGAAAGAGAACCCAGAAGACAGACAGAGCCAAGTGAGTGGGTGTCTACATCAACTCATGACCTGAAGAACCAGATGGTGCCTGGCCAACACCAGTGGATAGCTGTGATGGAGCTCACAAACTTGAGTCTCACTGGCAACACAAGAATAAAAGGGGGTACTCCCTGAGATCTTCACTAAAGGACCGCAGTTGATGGTCCAGGGGCTTCAGGGTTCCCCTGGGAACATGTGCCCTGGCCCTGATGCTTCCCCTGTCCATAAATCATAATGAAGGTCAACTCTTTGGACAGCAATGGATTGGACGTGGCAATGCAGGGTGACCATATTTTCTGGGTACTTTATGGTCCTATGTGTCTATAGGATATCATCCTACTGACCTCTTACTGGCGGAAGGGGAGTGGGTGGAGTGGAGGGGATAGGAGACTGTTGGGAGGGTAGGACATGTATGAAGCAGAGAGGAAGAGTGTGTTGTCACTGGGCAGGGAGAGCTGCAGTGGGAGCTGCATATAGGTGAGCACACAAATTTATATGGGAATGTACATTTTCATTCAATCATAATTACAAAAAATGAAGCTAACATACAGAGGGGAGCCCTGTAGGCTTTCACTTGACTTCTCAGTAGAAATGATGTTGTCATGAAGGCAGTGGGATGACTCATTTAAAGCCTTGAAGGAGAAAAATTTTCAATCAAGAATTATGTGTCCTGCAGAATTTTCTTTCAAACATGAAGATGAAATTAAGACATTTGCAGGTAAACAGAAGCTTAGAGACTTTGCAAAAACCAAACTAAAACTATCAGCAGTACTGAAAGAAACTCTTTGCTTAGAAAAACAAAACCCTTAACTGTATATTTAAGTAGACAAAGGAGGTCACAATATACAGAAACCTACTCAGGAAAGGCATAAAATTCAGTCAAAGCTACAACATTAAAAAAGGGGAACCAGTGAAGTTATCATGAAAACTAAGATACCATCACAACAAACACAGCGATATACTACAGTAGTTATATAGTCCTTTCAGATAGTGACGGAGATAATAAAATTTGTAGAAACTAAAATTGGGATAAACTCAGATCATTAAGGGGGATTATAAGGATAGCTGTAAAGCACAATAACAAGGCAACACATCAAAACAAGAAATGCAAGACAGGGGTCTCACTGAACACAAAACCGACACTGAAAAACATGAAAATTCAATGCATAAAGAAGAACGTCCCAGAACAGAGTGTTAAGAGCAACAGAGAAAACTCCAGCACAAAAGCAATCACATCATAATGACAGCACTAAACACATACCTGTCAATAATTGCACTGAATGTAAATGGTCTGAATATTCCAGTAAAGAGACAAAGAGTGATATCTTGGATCAAAAAATACAACCCATTTATATGCTGCTTACCGGAAACACACATGAAACTTAAAGATATGAACAAACTTAAAATTTAAGCAAGGAATAATATATACCAAGGTAACAATGTACAAAAAAGTGCAGGTATGACAATATTAATCTCAGATGAAACAGACCTTAATGTAAAGTCTACCATTATGGACAAGGATGGCCACAATTTATTGCTGAAAGGTTCAATACAGTAGTGAGATTTAATAATATTAAATAATTACGCACCCAATACTGGCTTGGCAATACCAGAGTATCTAAATACATTGAACAAACATTGATTACATTGAGAAATGAAATAGATCACACCATAATAATAGTTGGAGACTTCAACTCTCCACTTTCAGTAACAGACAGATCATCTAGAAAAAAGCTCAGTAAAGACACAGATCTTATTGCAGTAATTAACCAAATACACATTATCAACATATACAGAACATTTTATCCATCAACAGATAACTACACCTTTTTCTCCAATGCACATGAAACATTTTCCACAATAGACCATATATTAGTACAGAAAAGAAATATCAACAAAATCCAAACCATTGAAGTATTGCAAAGCATCTTCTCAGACCATAAAGCCATAAAAGTCAAAATCAATAGCAGAAAAAACATGGATAGAAATTGGAACTCATGGAAGCTGAACAAAACTTTGCTCAAACAGCCATGGGTTATAGAAGAAACCAAAGACGAAATAAAGTTTATGGATTCAAAGAAGAATGAAAACACATCATACCAGAACCTACGGGATACAGCCAAAGCAGTGCTCAGATGACAGTTTATCTCTATAAATGCACATATCCAGAAGGAAGAAAGCACTTAAACCAAAGAATTAACCCTACAGCTTAAACAAATAGAAAGAGAGTAATAGAGGAACACTTCAGGCACCAGAATAAAACAGATCATAAAGATTAGAGCAGAACTAAATGAACTAGAGAATAGAAGAACAACTGAAAAATTTGAAAAGACAAAACCTGTTTTTTTGAAAAGATCAACAAAATTGACAAACCATTGGCTAAACTTACTAGAGAAAAATAGGAGAGGAAACAAGTAACCTGAACAAGAAACGAGAAGGGAGCAGTCTCGACAGATCCAACAGAAATCAAAGTATAACAGAATACTAGGAGAGACTATACTCTAACAAATTTGAAAACCTAGAGGAAATGGACAAATTCCTAGATTGTTATTACCTACCAAAATTATCACAAGGTGAAGTAGAACACCTTTATAAATCCATCACAAAGGAAGAGACTGAAAAAGTTATTTAAAAAAAACTACCAACCAAAAAAGCCTGGTCCAGATGGCCTCACTGCAGAATTCTACCAAGCTTTTAGAGAAGAGTTAACTCTAATACTATTGGGTCTATTTCACAGTGTAGAAAGGGATGGAATACTCTCAAATTCATGCTATGAAGCCAGCATAACCCTGATACCAAAGCCAGGGAAAGATTCCACAAAAAACGAAAACTACAGACCAATATCACTCATGAACCTAGATGCAAAAATCTTCAACAAAATCCTAGCCAGTGAAAAACCAGCTTGTTAACTTGGTCTTGTTAACTCAATTGTTTTGCTATTCTCTAATTCATTTAGTTTTGCTTTAATTTTTATAATCTGTCTTCTGGTGATTGAGGGGTTCTCTTGTTGTTCTTCTTCTACTTGATCAGATTGTAGGTTTAATTCCTTGATTTGGGCCCTTTCTTCTTTTTGGACATGTGCATTTATTGAGATACATTGATCTCTGAGCACTGCTTTTGCTGTGTCTCAAACATTCTAGTAAGATATGTTTTCATTTTTGTTTGATTCTATGAGTTTATTCTGTCCTTAGTTATTCTATAACCCAGAAATTTTTGAGCAAGTTGTTGTTCAGTTTCCATGTGTTTGATTCTTTTACTTTTTCTGCTATTAATTTCAACTTCTAAGGCTTTATGGTCTGAAAAGATGCTTTGCAATATTTCAAAGCTTTGGATTTTGTTAAGACTTGCTTTGTGGCCTAATGTGCTATCTATTCTGGAAAACGTTCCATAAGCACTGGAAAAGCTGTTACACTTGTCTGTTGTTGGGTGGAATGTTTCATATGTCTATGACATTGAATTGGTTTTATGTGGCATTCAGATCTTATGTGTCTTTTTTGAGCTTCTTTATGAACATTCTGTCCACTACTGAAAGTGGTATGTTGAAGTCTCCTGTTATTGTGGAGCTGTGTATCTCACTTTTCAATGACGTTAGGGTTCATTGAATGTATTTGGAATCTCTGTCATTAGGAGTATAAATATTTAACATGGTTATGTCCCCCTGATCTATTGACTATTTAAGCAATGTATGAGGGCTGCCAATTAAGTTCACAGACTCATCCTAGAAAAAGTGCTACATACCTCTTTGTTGAATATCACTATGTTCACCTTCAAAGCACTCCCTTTGGGAAGGTTTGCATCAATGCCAGTGCTTAATCTACCCTTCAAAGTAATTGTGGAACTCTTTTTCTGCAGTGAGCATCAAAGCTGTCATTGTATTACTGTTGATGTCTTGAATGTTGTCAAAATATCTTCCTTTCAATATATCCTCTAACTTCAAGTAAAGAAAAAAGTCATTGGGTGCCAGACCAGGTGAGTACGGAGGGTGTTCCAACACAGTTAGTTGTTTTCTGGCTGAAAACTGCCTCACAGACAATGTACAGTTAAGTTCACCAGCTTGCCACCTTGCACACAATGGCCGTTTCAGAAAAAGTTCCAAAATTGCTTTGAAGAGTGGACTAGGTGCTGGCTTCAGTGCTAAGCTTCCTAACTGGAGTACTTCAAAGGTGATCATAGTGATATTAACAATGAGGTATGTAGCTCTTAGAATAATTCAGTTTGCAGACTTAATTGTCAGACCCCATAGAGTAACCTTTCTTGTCTGTGGTGGTGGATTTCACTTTAAACTCTATTTTATCTGAAATTACTATTGCTACTCCTTTTTTTTTTTTTAATGTTGCTAACTTTGTACATATTTTTTGCATACTTTAAGTTTCAGTTTGGTTATATTTTTAAGTCTATAATATGTCTCTTGTAAGCAGACTATAGAGAAATCCTGCTTTTTTTTTTTTTTTCCATCCTGTGTATCTCACATTTCAATGATGTTAGGGTTCATTGAATGTATTTGGAATCTCTGTCATTAGGAGTATAAATAGTTAACATGGTTATGTCCCCCTGATTTGCACTTCAATAGTGCAAATATTTTATGTGTCTTTTGTTGACTTTATTTCTAAGTGGTTATGCTAGTATACAAAAATTCAACTGAATTTCTCTGTCTCTTATTGGTGAATTAACTAATTTACACTCAGTGAAATTATTGATAGGCATGAACTTAGTACTGTCATTTTGCTGCCATTTTTGTGTGTTGCTGGCAGTTTCTTTGTTCTACTGAACTTTCTGTGCTCAGTCATTTTTCCTTTTCATTGTTGTTGGTTTTATACTTGCTGAGACTTTTTGATTTTATTTCTTCTTTTGATGTGTAGGGTGGTTAATTTCCTATGTGGTTACCTTAATATTTGCTCTAATGTTCTAAGTTTAAGTCAGTCTTTATTTTTATCTCCTTAACTTCCTTTCCATCTGAAAGAAATATGAATACATTAATTTGTCCCTCTTTTTAGTGTTTTATCATTTACATACTGAGATCTCTGCTTTCCTATTTTTAGTGTTTTAGCTTTGATTTATTTTTATGGTTTACCTATCTGATATCTGGATGCTCTTCTTGCATTGTATGTTATTGATTTTCTACTTCAAAAGCTCCTTTCACCATTTCTTATAATTTTGGTTTGGTTTTTGCAGATTCTCTAAACTTCTGTTTATCTGGGAATGTCCCAATTTCACCATCATATTTTAGAGACAATTTTACAGGATATATAATTCTTAGTTGATAGTATTTCCCCACCCCCCTTTTAGGCTTTGTATATGCCACCCTATTGCCTCCTTGCCACCATGGTTCCTGCTGCATAACCGAAGGTCAGCCTTACTGACTTCCCTTTGTATGTTATGTTTTCTTTAAGGCTAGTTTTTTCAGCTAGTCTATGTCCCTAGTGTTTTTATATAAATTTTACAATCAACTATATATTTATAAAAAAATAAACTTTGTCTTAGTCATCTAGTGCTGCTTTAACAGAAATACTACAAGTGGATGGTGCTAATACCAGAAATTTTATATTTTTCATAGTCCAATAGGCTAAAAGTTCAATTTCAGGGTGTCTGCTCCAGAAGAAGGCTTTCTCTGCTGGCTTTGAAGCAAAGTCCTTGTTGTCAGAAACTACAGCTTCTGGACTGGTAGCTTCTGAGGTACAGGGACTCAGAGTACCTTCCAAAAGACATGCTCTGCTCCTGGCACTATTTTCTTGATGGTATGAGGTCCCCAAACCTTTCTGCTAGCTTCTTTCTTTTATATCCCAAAAGATTGCTTCAAGGCAAAATACAATCTTCCACAATGAGTCCTGCCTAACCAACACAACTGCTGCCTATCCTGCCTCATTAACATCACAGAGGCAGAGTTTACAGCATGGTGGAAGATCATATACATCATGTCCTAGCAATGTGTCCCACACATCTTTGGGGGTCACAACTGAATTCATGGCAAACTTTCTGAGATTATTACTGAGATTCTGTTGTACATATAGAATCAAATTAAAGATGACTGACATCTTAATATTGATTTTTCCAATTCATAATCTTAGTGTATCTCTATTTACATCTTCCTTGTTTTATTGTAGCAATGTTTAGTAGTTTTCAGTGCAAATATTTTATGTCTTTTGTTGACTTTATTTCTAAGTGGTTATGCTAGTATACAAAAATTCAACTGAATTTCTGTACTGATTTTATTCTCTAGACCTTGTTAAATACACATATTTCTCCATTTATTGTTGTTGTCAGAAATTTAAGATTTTTGGAATTAACAATCATGTTGTTTACCAACAGGACAGATTTTGCTTCTGTATTTTCAATCTGAATGCTTTTCATTTCTCTTTCTTGTCTTTCTACATTGGTTAGGATCTCCACTACAAAGTTGTAGGGAAGCAAATGAGAGCATATATTCTTGCTTTGTTCCCAGTTTTAGGGAAAACAGTTCAATTTTTTGTCAGTAAGTATTATATTACAAGAAACATTTTATAGATACTTTTTATCAGACTCAGAAAGTCCCCTTGTATACCTAATTTCCTGAGCATTTTTATCTTTTTAAATAAATTCTGGTAAAGTATACACATATAACCAAGTGTTTGCCATTTCAACTTTTTTAATATGTACAGCTGAGTGACATTAGTTATATTCAACCCGTGAAATGCTTATTCTGTATCTACCGACATGAAGCTAACATTTTCTTTTATTCTGTTAAGGTGGTAGATTTTACTGACATTTAAATGTTAAACTAACCTCATATTTGTAAGACAAAGCCATTTAGTTTGCACATGTTATCCTTCTTTATGTATTGTTGGATTAATGTGCTAATATTTTGTTAAGAATACTAGTGTCTATGCTCATGAGAGATAACTGCTTATGATTTCCTTTTCATATGACTCTGTCAAGTTTTGATGTCACAATTATACTGGTCTTTTATGATTAACTGGGAAGTATTCTGTCTTCATTTTCTGAAAGAATACTGTAAGATTAATATTTTTCCTTATACCATTTGATAAAATTCATCAGTGGCACTCTCTTGGCCTAGAGGGTTTTTTTGTGATTAATTTTTTTGATAGCAAGTTTAAGGTCTTTGACAGATGTAAAACTGTTTAGATATATAATCTCATTTGGTGTCACTTTTAGTAAGTTGTACTTCTCAAGGAAATTTTCTGTTTCATCTAAGTCGTCAAATTTTTGGTATAAACTTATGTATACTCTTTCCTCATTATACTTTTATGTTTAGATGATGTATAACTACTTCCCTTTTTTTAATTACTAATATTGTTGATTTGTATTTCCTTTCTTAATTATTGTCTTCAGAAGCTTATCAATTTCATCAGTATTCTCAAATACTTTATTTGAGTTTGTCTTTATTTTCTCAACTGCATTTGTCTTTTCCTGATTTTTTTTATTTCTGCTCTTATCAGTATCATTTTAACGCTTTCAGTTAATTTAAGTTTAAAGTATTTGTTTGCTCAAGTTTCTTAAAGTGAAAATTTGGACCATAGGTTTAAATTACTTCTTCCTGATGCAAACATTTAAATTAAATGCTTTGCTATAAACATCCCTTTAGCTACATTTCATAAATTTTGATATGTCTCATTTTCATTTTCACTTACTTTGGATTATTTGTCTTTTCCTTTTTGGTTTTTCTCTGACCATAGATTGTTTTAAAGTTCATTTTTAGTATCAAAATATTTAAAAATTTATCAGATTCCTTATCCTTGTTGGTTTCAAATAGAATTCCACTGTAGTCAGAGAACAAATGGCAACATTTGAATTTTTGAAATTTATTAAGGTTTTGTTTTATGGTTCAGCCATATCGCAGTCAAAGTTCCATGTGCATTTGAAAAAAAAAAAGTGCTTTCTGCAATTGTTGGTTGTAATGTCTTTAAATTGTGTCAAGAAAATTGATGTTATTGAAATGTTCTAGACTCTTACAGATTTTTGTCTAAGTGCTTTATCAATCACTGAGATCAAGGTTTAAAATACCTACCTGATTTATCTTTTCCTACTTTATTTCTCTCATATTCTGCTTTATGTACTTTGTGTCTCTGTTACTACACTTATAATTTGTTTTTGATTTTTTTAATATTCTGTTGATGTTGCCTTTATTAGGAAATGCTGTTTGTCTCGAAGTCGATTTTGTCTGATGTTACTGTAGCTACTCCAGATTTCTAATGACTGCTGTATGCAGTATACTTTTGATCTTTTTGCAAACTATTCATGTCTCTGAATTTGAAATATATCTCTTACAAACAGTATACTGTTGATTTTACTTTCTGTCTGTTCTGACCATCTCTGCCTTTTTTGTGACATTTTATATTCCACCTAATTAGTAATACTGCTGGATTTAGATCTGTTGATTTACTATTTTTTATTTATCTAATCTGTTCTGTGGTTCTGTGTCTTATTTCCTGCCTTCTTTTGAATTAGTTGGAAATCCTGGTGGCATAGTGATTAAGTGCTACAGCTGCTAACCAGAAGGTCAGCAGTTCAAATCTACCAGGCACTCCTTGGAAACTCTATGAGGCAGTTCTACTCTATCCTGTAGGGTCACTGTAAGTTGGAATCACCTTGATGGCACTGGGTTCGATTTTTTGTTTTTTGAGTTATTCAGATATTTTTCAGTATTTCAATTTCTGTATTGGCTTTTTTATAAATTTCTTTGAAAATTTTCTATGGTTTTTGTAAAGATTACAATATACATCTATACTTTTACATTCTCATTATATTTAATACTGTGCAACTATAACCAAATTTCTCTCCAGTTCTTGTCCTGTCCTGTTAGCCAGTAGAAATAAGATGCATGCCAGCTCCAAGGGAAATAGAAAGTGGCAAATTTATTGCCTGCTTAGACAGGAGCAACATGGGGCCTAGTGACTACAAGACCAGGTACTCCCTGCCTAAAGAAACTGGAGACCGTTTATGTTCTTGAGTCCCCAGAGGCAAAGATTAGTGCCTGAAATTCTGCATCTCAAACTATCCCATGTCCAAATTTGGAGATCTAGAAGCATAGTCATGCTGAGTCATTCTTTATAGGAACATGTGGGATTTCTTGCTTTCCAATGGGGCTTGGGTAGTGCTGTGGAATGGAGAAGATTTCCTCTTCCAGTGATGTTTGGGTCTGGGTTCAGGTAAGGATATAATTCCCTTGGTTTATGCATGCCCCAAGATCTTACTTTGCGCATGGACAAGTAACTGGCCCCAGAACAAATCACAGTTAGAAGCCACATTATATAAGGACAGAGGCAGAGCAGGGCGTGGTAGGGGGAACCATGGCAGGGTTTCACTAATTTATGTAAAACACAGGATTCTTGGGACACTGTAGTTTTATTCTCCTCCATAATGTATTACTTTCATATATATGTATAAACATTTATATAGCCTAGAATACAGTTCTACATTTTTACTTTAAATAACTCATATTTTCTTTAAAAATTTAGAAAAGAAAAAAATATATTTGTTTACCTTTGTATTCAGCATTTCCAACAATCTTCATTAAATCTTCTAAATTCAGTTACCACCATTACTTCTTTTTAACCTAAAGAAACATTTTATCATTCTTTCTTATATATGGATAATCTCAGTACTTGTTTGGAAACTCTAGTGGCACACTCATTAAAAGCTACAGCTACTAACCAAAAGATTGACTATTCAAATCCACCAAGCACTCCTGGGAAACTGTATGGGGTACTTGTACTCTTTCCTATAAAGCCACTGTGAGTTAGAATTGATGGGATAGCGATAGATTCTTTCAGTACTTGTTTATCTGAAATACTATTCTTTCTCTTTCATTTTTATAAGTTTATTAACATGTTTTATTTGGCTCAATATGTGTAAACAATATCATTTCAACATGTAATAAATATAATAAAATTATTAGTGTGACAATTTACATTTTTTGATTCATACTAAATGTTTGAAATTTGGTGTGTATTTTATACTTTCATCTGAATTCAGTTCAGCAACATTACATGCTAAATAGCTACATATGGTTAGTGGATGCTGTGTTAGACAGCACTGTCCTAGAGTATTTCCTTGACTGACTTTTTTTGTTACATCGCTTTAGAAATATCATTCCATTGTCTGTGGTTTCTATTACTTCTGGTAAGAAGTCTTCTGTCATATGCACCATTGTTTTTCTGTATGTAAAATGCCATTTTTTTCTGATTACCTTTTTCACATTTAAATCTTAGATTTAACAACTTAACTACAATGTACATAGGTATGGTTTTCTTTGTGTTTATCTTACCTTAGGTTAACATCTTTAGACTTTACCTTGATGTCATTAATCAAATTTAGGAAGTTTTAAGGCATTATTTCCATTTCTGCATTTTCTTTCTCCTCTCTAGGAATCTAATTACACATACATTAGATTACTCAATACCAGATTCTGTTCATTTTCTTCAAAGATTTTCTCTAGTCTTTAGAATTGATAAATGTATTCATCTTTTCTCAAGTTTATTAATTGCACTGCACTTTTTTGCCATCTTCAGTCCTCCATTAAGTCTATTCTGTGAATTTTTCATGCCGATATTTGTACATTTCAGGTGTTTAATTTCATTTACAATTTTTTGTCAGGGTTCCCCACTTACGCATTCATTTTGCCTTTATTTTCCTACAAGTCCTTGAACACATTTTACTAACTGATGTAAAATCTTTGCTAACTGCAACATCTATTTCACTCAAGGTTTGTTGTTATTGGCTGCTTTTTCTCTTGCATATGAGTCACATTTCCGTATTTCTTCATGTGTCTAGTTTTTTTTTTTTTTTTTTTAAGATATTGGTCATTATGAATGGAATAGTAAGTGTCTCTGGATTCTTTCATGCTCCTCTGAGTATTAGTGGCCAGTTAAGTTGATCAGACTATAATTTTAAGCTCTGCCTTCCTGTAGTGAGCAACAGCTGAAGTTTCTGTTCAATAATTTATCTTCCAGATACTGCTTTACACCACACCCTCTGGGGGACCTCCTACACACTTGCATAGTTTAACAATCTGCCAATGATTTGGGTAGATTTTATACGCAAATTTGAGACTCAATCTCCTGGGGTTTTCTCCCTGTCAAGATTTTTCTTACAACATCCTAGATAATATCTAACTCCAAATTCTCTCTTCTAACACCTCAGTACAACAAAATTGCAAATTTCTGCTGTCTATTGCTGTCCATTCTGAAGCACCTTCAAGTAAAAATTTACGAATTTAAATGTTTTACTAATGTAATACTCATATTTAAAAATATTCTTCTTTAAGTTCTACCTATCAGTAACCCTCCAATTGTGTGTTTGTGTGTAAATATACCTCCCACAGATAATCATTACACAATCTGAATATATAGTGCAAATTTTGTGTTAATAATTTGTGGATGAACCAAGCTATTCTGCCATGACGACAAGTCTGAATTCCCACAAAGTAGATTTTAAATCTTATGGTAAACTCACTAATTTCTGGGTTCTGAGTTTAGCGTGTAACTGGCATTGGACCTTTTTCTTTCTTTAATTTTCCTGGCAGAAATTCTTTAAAAAAAAACTCATGAGAAATCTAGCAGACCACAACCATGTCAAGATTGGTGATGAATATTTCTCTCAAACTTTGAAGCCACATCAAGTGGAACAGTACTTAACAATTTGCCATCAGAGAGTATCTCAACTAAATTGGCCATACCATAAACACTTCTCAATATTTTGAAGCCCATATAGAAACTGTACTTTTCCCAAAACTTTTTTTTTTTTATTGTGATTGAGTGAAAGCAGTATACAATCCGAGTTAAATTTGCACAACTGCCTATCTACAGTTCCCTCTGGTCTCTTGGCTAGTGACAGCACACTCATCTTTCCATTCTATACATGTCATATCCTGCTAAGTATCTCCTATCCCCTTATCTCAACCCTCTCCTATGTGTTTCAGTAAGAGGCCAGTAGGATAGCATCCTGTAGATACATAGAACCATAAAGTGGACACATTATATGGTCACCCCATGTCCGCAAGTCCAATCCATTCCTGTCCAAAGAGTTGACATCAGTAATGATTAATGATCTGGGGGAGAAGCAGGTCTAGGGACCATGCTCCCAGAGGAAGTCCCGGAGCATTGGACCATCAGTTGCAGATTTTTAGTGAAGTTCTTGAGGTATACTAATCTTTTCATGTGTGTTGCCACTGGGACCCAACATTGTGTACGCTATCACAGTGGATATTGGTGGTGGCCAGGCAACATCTGGTTCTTCTGATCACATGTCGGCATAGCCATCTATACACATGGGTCCTTCTGTCCTCTGATCTCTGTTTCTCTTATGTCTTTGTTGACTTTGGTGATCATCTGATTCAGCTGAGATGGGATCATTTGGTGTACCTCAGATGGCAGCTTGCTAGCTTTTAAGACCCCAGATGCCACTTACCAATATGGGGTGTGGAAGACTGTCTTAGCAATAGGCTAGTTGTGCCAACTGGCCTCTATGTCCCCTGACAGCATGGTCCCCAGACCCCAGCCCCTGCTACTCTATCCTTCAATTTTAGGCTACGAATAGAAGAGTTTTCAGTTTATGTTGAAGTCCAATTAAGATGATCAACTTTCTGTTGTGTGCTGTCACTGCTTTTACCCAACCAAATTTCTATCACCTATCTAATCTACATACATCCCTCTCTCTCCCTCAATCCCTCCCCTCCCTTGTAGCTGTCAGTCTTTTCTTATGTATATGAGTCTGTTTTTAAATCTTTATAGAAAGGGTTTCACGCAATAGTTGACCTTGCGTTGCTGACTGATTTCGCTCAACATGTCTTCTTCCAGTTGAAACCAGGTTATGAGATGCTTCCTGAAATCATCATTGTTCTTTATCACTGCATAGTGTTCCACTGAGTGCATGTATCACAGTTTGCTTATCTATTCATCAAAAACTATTTTTTTTATTGTGATCAAGTGAAAGTGTAATCAATTTTGGATGCTTGGCTATCTGCAGCTCCAGTGCTCTCCTGACCCTGTGGCAGCACCCTCCTCCTTTTCACTTTTTACTTCTAGTATCCTCTTAACAAATACCTGTCTTCTGCTCTCTATCGTCTCCTCTCCCACTTAGACAGAAAACAGTACGACAGCCTCTTATAAACATATGAAACCATAAAAGCTATACATACCCCACATGCTCACACTGTGTCCCTGAGACCAGACCATTGTTATCTGAAGAGTTGACCTCAGTACTGGATCAGGTCAGGGCCAGCAGGAAGTCTAGAGACC
This sequence comes from Heterohyrax brucei, assembly GCA_028571685.1. NCBI lineage: Eukaryota > Metazoa > Chordata > Mammalia > Hyracoidea > Procaviidae > Heterohyrax > Heterohyrax brucei. Next base: position 68,181,691 of record CM053158.1, read on the forward strand.
ATGTTCCCAGGGGACCCTTCAGAATGTCAGACTATCAATTCTGGTCCTTCAGTAGAGTTCTTGAACAGCATACCTCTTTTTCTTGTGTTACCTCAGAGAATCTACATTGTGCCCCCATCATGGCTGTCTTTGGTGGTGACTGGGCACCATCTGATTCTTCAGGTCTCATGTTGATGCAGTCTCCCAATCATATGGGTCCTTCTGTCTCCTGGGATCATTTTTCCTCAGGTCTTTTATGTTCTTGGTTGTCATCTGTTCCAGATGGGTTGGGACCTTTCGGTATTCCTCAAATAGTGGCTTGCTACCTTTTAAGACCCAAGACACCACTCATCAACATAGGATGCAAAAGACTCTCTTAGCAAAAGGCTAGTTATGCCATTTGGCCTCTATGTCTCCTGAAAACATGGCCCCCAGACCTCTGCCTCTGCTACTTTGTCCTTTGAAATATTGACTGAGATTAGAAAACCTTTCAGTTTCTGGTGTAGACCAATTATGCCTATCTACCCTCTACTGCATGCTGTCACTCCTTTCACCTAACCATGTTCCTATCAATTATCTGATCTATGGACATCTCTCTCCCTCCTTCCCCACCCTTGTAGCCATCAAAGAATCTTTTCTTCTGTACATAAGTCCATTTTTAAGTCCTAACAGCAGAAGTCTCATACAATACTTGTCCTTTTGCAGCTGACTGATTCCACTTAGCATAATGTCTTGTAGTTGAAACCAGGTTATGAGATGTTGCCTAAAATCATCATTGTTCTTTATTATTGCACAGTGTTCCATTGTGTATATGTACCATAGTGTATTTATCCATTCATCTGTTGATGGGCACCTAGGTTGATTCCATACTTTGTTTTGGGGACAGTGCTGCAATAAACATTTATGTGCATATATCTGTTCATGTGATCACCTTTATGTCTGCAGGACATATGCCAAGCAGGGAGATTGCTGGATCATATGGCATTTCTATTTCTAGCTTTTTGAGGATGCATCAAATTGCTTTGCAAAGAGGTTATACCACTTTGCATTCCCACCAGCAGTGTAGGAATGCTCCAATCTCTCCACAGCCTCTCCAGAATTTGTTGTTTTGTGTTTTTCAGATCATTACCAACCTTGTTGGGGTGAGATGATATCTCATTATAGTTTTGATTTGGGTTTCTCTAGTGGCTAATGATCATGAACATTTCCTCACATGACTTCTGCTGCCTGGATGTTTTCTTTGGTGAAGTGTCTGTCCATCTATTTTGCCCATTGCTTAATTGGCGTATTTACCTTTCTCTTGTCTATATTTCACAGTACCTTGTAGATTATGGAAATCAGATGTTGATCAAACTTGTAGTTGCCAAATGTTTTTTCCCATTTTGTAGGCAGTCTTTTAACTTTCTTGATAAAGTCTTTGGATGAGCATAAGTGTTTGATTTTTAGCAATTCCTTTTTACCTATTTTCTTTTCTGTTGCCTGTGCATTGTTGGTGTCATGGATTGACCTAGGTCCCTGCAAAAATGTGTGTAGCCATTTGGTTGGGCTATCATTCCCAATATTTTGAGATTTTCTTGTGCTATATATCTTAATCTCTGCCTGCGGCTAATAGATAAGATGATTGTGTTAAAAGAGGATTAAGGTGGAACTGCAAAATACTTGCTAAGGGAGTTTTCCTGGAGTATGGCTTGCACCAACCTTTCTCTTTTCATCCTATGGGAGATACAAAGAGACAGATGCAAGCAGAGAATTGGGAACCTCACACCATCAAGAAAAGAAAGTAACATCAGGAGTGTAGTGCTTCCTTCAGACCTGAGGTTCCTGTGCCAAGATGCTCCCTGACCAAAGACTGATGCAACACAAGAACTTTCATCCAGAGCTGACAAAGAGGGAAAGCCTACCCCTGGGGCAGACATCCTGAATTTGGACTTGTAGCCTACTGGACTGTGTAAGAATAAACATTTCTCTTTTCTTTGCTAATGCCATCCACTGGTGGTATCTGTTAAAGCAGTAGTCTCAGACTAAAGCAGAATTTGGCACTGAGATGGAAGAGGCTGTTAAAACTATGAATGGATAGAAGACTCAGAAAGAACTGAGGAGAAATGTTAACACAAATGAAGGTACAGATGGTGAGAAATGAGCAGCAGAGGAACAGTGGCAGCAGCAATGGCCCAACAGAACCAGAACAGAGTGAGAAAGTGCTGGAGGCAACCCACAGAATGAAAGAGCTGAGTGCCTGTGCACAGACATTTCTTGGCAGAGTGGGGTTCCTCGGGGCACTTAAATCAGTGGAACTAAACTTGCTGACACACAGAGCAAGAGAGCTGAGTGCCTGTGTGCAGAAAACTTCCTGGTAGAGTAGGGTAACTCTGGTCACTTGAATTTGTAGAGCAACAGAGTTTTGGAACACTTCCTCCTCCAGGACAGATTCAGGCTGGAGGCCCAGGCCATGAAGCAACAAGAAGCAGAAGCTGAAGAGACAGAGAGCATAAGAAGCTGTGCTGCCTGTCTTGGAATGTATGGCCATGACTTCAAGGGTTTGAAACAACAGAGCCATGACATCCTGTGTTTGTAAGGGTGTAACTGCCACTCAGTTGGGCTTAGGGTGCACTTAAAGCTGAAGGGCAGAGTTGTTGTCTCAATGGATCTAGAAGGCAGAGATGTAGCACAGGCCTGGGGATCACCACTCAGAATCCAGAGAGTGTGGCCAATACATAGAGTCTGTAGGGCATGGCCATTGTGTAGAATGTCTCAGAAAATGGAATATTATTTTCAAAGTTTTAAGGGTTGGTGTGTTGTGTTCTGTTCACTGTCTTGTTACCTGTTAATGTCACCTTTTCCTGCAATTTCTAACATTTGTAATGGAAATGTCTAGCTTGTGCCTGCCTGTTCTGCTACTGTATTTTGGAAGCAAATAACTTCCATTCTTGATTTTATAGTTGTAGAGAAAGTTTTGTGTTTTGGATCTGGGATTGATATAAGACTTTTAGTATCACATGAGATGAGATGGATGTGCTTTTTCTATGACTTTTGCTGTGATGGAATGAACATGTTACATGCTTCAAAGATAGGAATTTTGGGACCCAAAGGATGGAATGTCATGGATTGAACTGTGTCCTCCCAAAATTGTGTGTAATCATTTGGCTGGGCTATCATTCCCAATATTTCATGATTTTCCTATGCTGTACATCTTAATCCCTACCTGTGGCTAATAGGATATTATGTTAACAGAAGATAAGGGTGGAACTGCAACATCCTTGCTAAGGGAGTTTCCCTGAAGTGTGGCTTGCATCTCCTTTTATCCTTTCATCCTATGGGAGATAAAAAGAGAGAGAAGCAAGTAGCGAATTGGGAACCTCACACCATTAAGAAAACAAAGTAGCACCAGGAGTAGAGCATGTCTTTCAGACTTGACTTTCCTTGCCAAGATGCTCCCTGACCAAAGACTGATGGCACACAAGGACTTTCCTCCAGAGCCAACAAAGTGGGAAAGTCTTCCCTGGAGCAGACATCCTGGAATTTGGACTTGTAGCTTATCATTTGAGGTTTGATATTTAAGTCTTTGATCCATTTTGAGTTAGGTTTTGTGTAAAGTGTGAGATTCATTACCTGGCTTAGAACTCACAACCCATTCCCACCCCCCCATCATTGTGTTTTTAAAGTTTGTAACCTAACCTTATCTGCCTAGAGCTTAAACCCGCCTACATAGCCTGGAGAAAGAGCTATCAACTTTTGACTTGGCAAGTTGGCCGTGTATATGTGTTTTATATAATTTTATTTATATAATTTATATATTTTATTTATTTATATAATTTATATAATTTCAGTGTTTTTTTTTCTTGTTAGAGAAATGTAAAATTAAAATGAGAGAAAATATTTTAACAGTTCTGAGATTTAAAAAGAAGCTAGCTAACATTTCTGAAGAGTAGGGTAACAATTAAATAAAATACTGAAGGAAAAGAAACATAATAAAATGGCACTGTAGCCCACAAAATTGACATATACTAAAAAAAAAAAGTACAATGATACCAAGTGTAGAGAAAATTGTGGATAAACTGTAATTTTCATCACTAGTTTTTGGGCCCTGGTTGTACAATGGTTAAAAGCTTGGCTGCTAACCAAATGGCTGGCAGTTTGAACCCACCAGTTGCTCCTTAGAAACACCATGGGGCAGTTGTAGTCTGACCTATATGGTTGCTATGAGATGTAATCAGTGGCAACGGTGGGTATGAAAATTGGCACAACCATTTTCGTATTATCCTGTAATGTTGAATATATGCTTACCTTTTAGCATGGCAGTTTCACTCTTCATTTACTCCCTAAATAATCTCATGCACATGTACATCAAGATTCATGAAAAGAATATTCCTTGTGGTATTTTTGTCCAACAGCTAAAATGTAGAAACAACTCAAAGGGTAATAAAAATGAGGATGTATAAATATATTATGGCATATTCACACAATGAATAATTATACAGTAATTAAAATAAGCTATATAGAAATGAACATAAGCAAAGTATAATGACATGCAACAACTTGGATGAACTTAAATAACATAATTTAGAGCAAAAGAAGCAAGACTCAGAAGAATACAGACTGCATGAGACAATTAATATAAACTTCACAATAGACCTATCTCAATTACATTATTTAAGAATGCATGTCTAAGTGATAAAACTACAAAGAAAATACTTACTATCTATGTCAAAGAAAGGGGGGAAGGGAAGAGGATAGTATGATAGGCTTAGCGATTATGCATGTTTTTGTCTACAATTACTTAACTGTACATTCAGGCTTAATGTACTTATACGTGTTATATTTCACAATATCATTTTAAAAATATAATGAAATAAAGAAAACACTAAATATGTTTACTACCTTTTTTTAACTTTGTTTTCCACTATTTTAGTCACCACAGAGTACATAAGCTCTAGCTATAATGATTATTTTATTAAATGCTAGCCACTTCATAATATGCAGATTAGAAATCACAAAAACTTTGCAAAAAAAGAATTTCTATACAACTGAGGAAGCTAAAGTTAACCAGAAAAGTTAAATAACTTATCCTGTGTCCCATAGCTGGAAAACAGCAATAGTAAGATTTAACTTCAACTTTAAGGATATATTATTTTCACTATGTCACTATATCTTTCAAAAGAATATAAGGGACAAAAATAAGGCACATAATAAACTTTCCATTTTATAGTTGGATTTATGGCTCTTGGAAATCCCTAGTATAACCTAAGAAAGGCAAAACACCTATGATCTGTCATTCAATTCCTTTCAAAATCTGGTTCTGGCTATCTTTCCAGCTTGATTTCCCTAAACTTTCTTATAACTGTCATGGATTAAATTACGCCCTTCAAAAAATATGTGTAGCAATTTATCTGGGCTATAATTCTCAGTATTGTGTGGTTGTTCTCTATTTTGTGATTGTATTTTTTGTGTATAAATCAAAATCTCTGTCTTGGTTAACGAGGCAACGTTGGATTATGTTAAAGAGGATTAGGTTGGGACTGTAACACTCTTACTAAGGCTACATCTCTGATTCAATGAAAAGGGAGTTTCCCTGGATTTTGGCCTGTACCATACTGTATCTTCAAGAGATAAAATGAAAGGAAAGCAAGCAGAGAGTGGAGGCCTCGTGCTACCAAGAAAGCAATGCCAGTAGGATGGTTTCCTTTGTACCTGAGGTCCCTGTGTGCAGATACTGCTACACCAAGAGAAGACTGACACACCACAAAGCTCTTTTTCCAGAGCCAACAGAGACAGAAAGCCTTCCCCTGGAGCCGATGTCCTGATTTTGGACTTGTATCCTACTGGACTATGAGAGAATAAATTACTCCTTGTTGAAGCCATCCACTTGTGTTATTTCTGTTATAGCAGCACTAGATGACCAAGTTGAATGGTATAACAAATACCCAGCCCCTAAGAATTTCATTGTATCTGTTCTTCTGCTTGCCAAGTTCCATCCAAAGAGAAGACCTGATGACATCTGCTATGAAAGGGCACCCATTTTTAAGACCACATAAAATGTCACCCTTTCTAAGAAACCCAATTACCCTGGGAGAAAATAATGGCTTTATTCCTCTAGCCTTCCATTTTTAGTTCAAGGTCAATTATTCTCTTATTTTAGACCTACTTGTATTTATGTTTAAACTATTCTGCACTATAAGGATGTAGAATTTTGAATACTGTATCTTTATGTTTACCACCCCCCACAAGAACAAGCAAGTCATTTACTATACTGTTCAATAATTATTATTGCCTTAATTAACAAGAAACCAGGCACTGTTGCTGTGGGAATTGGTAGTGATTTCACCAAAAATAAGAATTCGATTTGTATTTCTCTATGGACATGACTGTAATATATATATATATGTATTACGACTGAGTGAAAATTTACATTCCTATATAAATTTGCATGTCCACCTATATGCAGCTCCCACTGCTCTCCCTGCCCGGTGACAGCACATTCTTCCTCTCTGCTCCCTACATGTCTTATCCTCCCAACAGTCTCCTATCTCCTCCTCTCCATCCACTCCCCTTCCTCCAGTAAGTGGTCAGCAGGAAGACATCCTATAGATGCACAGAACAATAAAGTGCACATGAGATACAGTCACTCTGTGTCACCAAGTCCAATCTATTCCTGTCCAAAAAGTTTATCTCCATTATGATTTATGGACAGGAGCAGCGTCAGGGCCAGGAGCCATGCTCCCAGGGGAACTCCAAGGCCCCTGGACCATCAATTGTGGTCTTTTAGTGGAGATCTCAGTGTGCACTCCTTTTTTTTCTTGTATTTCCAGTGAGACTCAACTTTGTGAGCTCCATCACGGCTATTACTGGTGGTAGCCAAGCACCATCCAGTTCTACCAATCACAAGTCAATGTAGTCACCCACTCACGTGGGTCTCTCTGACATGACTACAATTTTGGACCAATGTTTAAACAGAATTTTTGCAGTGTATACTTCAGCTGCCACCAGCCACAGACCACTGATGATCAGCCAGCATAGCAAGCAGACAGAATGGGGCCACATAGCAAGCTTCTTGTAGTGTGAAGAGAAGCCTCCTTTATCCCTGAATCAATCCCTTTAATTTAAAACCCTTTCCCTCTTTGAACTGGTAACATGCATAAAAGAGACAGCACTTTAACCTATTCCTGCGACTAATATTAGGTGACCCAAGCCATGGTATTTTCAATCACCTCACATGCATGTAAAAGCTACACAATGAATAAGGAAGACCAGAGAATAATTCACACCTTTGAATTATGGTGTTAGTGAAGAATACTGAATATGCATGGACTGCCAGAAGAACAGTTTTGTCTTGGAAGAAGTACAGCCAGAATGCGCCTTGAAAGCAAGGTGCATTTCATCTCGTGTATTGTGGACATGCTATCAGCAAGGACCTAGAGAAGGATATCATGCTTGCTGAAGTACCACCAAAGCCAAAGCCACTGCCTTCGAGTTGATTCTGATTCATAGCAACCGTACAAGTTAGAGTCGATCTGCCCCCTTGAGTTTTCAAGGAGTGCCTGCCAGATCTGAACTGCTAATGTTTTGGTGAGTAGGCATAGCACTTAGACATGATGCAAGTATAGTATGAACAAAAAGGAAGAAGATGATCAACTAAATGCATTGGTACAATGGCCTCAAGAACAGAAATTACTGTGAAGATGGCTCAGGACTAGGCAGTGTTTCATTCTGTTGTACATAGATTTACTGAGTTGGAACTGACTCGATGACACCTAACAACAAAATTTAGTGCAGTTTGGTCCCCACACTCTACTACATTTTTCCTTACAACGCCAGCCACAGGCTGGCCAAATGAACCCCTGGGGGAACTAGGATAATTTGACCTCAGACAAATTAATAGGCTTAGTAAACACTGCTCTAGAAATCTCCAGCGTGATACACTTGCTATCTCACCTGGTCATGCTTTGTGACCTAGTTCCGAGAACTAGGCCTCTCTTTTGCCTTGTTTTGTCCCCTATCTTGAGCCCCCATTTTAAAATCAGTTTCTGGCCTGTTTTCTTTTAGGTACTTACCTACCACGCTGTTCTTCAATGATAGGGATCTTACCTTTTCTTGCAAATTTTGTTGAATGCCATTAACTCAAAAACCCTGGTGGTGTAGTGGTTAAGAGTTCAGTTGCTAACCAAACACCCAGCAGTATAAATCTACCAGATACTCCTAAGAAACCCCGTGAGGCAGTTCTTCTTTGTTCTATGGAGTCTCCTATGAGTTGGAAATGACCCAGTGGCAATGGATTTGTTCTGGTTTGGCACTAACTCTGCCTGGTAAATGTTCTTCCCATCTATGCTTGACCTCTCCAAATCTGGTTATCTACCAAGATCTCCAATGATCACCAATTTTGATCTCTCCAGGGAGAGTAGTTAATCATTGCAACAAAATATAGTATACAATATTTCAGTATGAATAAAGACTCCTGATAAAGGAAGGAAAAGAGAGCATGAAGACGTGCGCACGTGTGTGTGTGTTTTGTGAGTGTGAGTGTAGTGCAAGGGCATGTGTGAATTAGTAAAGTGCATATAAAAAGTAAAAAGTTCAAGCTGAGCACAACTTCTCCTACTATACAATTATACTAACAGTGAGTGGTGGGATCATATCAGAGACATCCATGATTTCCCATTGCTTTGCCTTCACACACAGAACACCTATGCAGTGCCACATGGATTGTCTGTAGGTGAAATAGGCCAATAGTAAGAAACAGAAGTCTGTGCCTCAGACAGGCATTATAGTAAGGCTCCCCAAATGGCCCTAGCAGTGTAAAATGTCCCTGAGTACCCATTTACAATGAACTGGTAATATCTGCCATGAAAATCATAATGATCCTAGGCTTTCAGTGAAAGGATCAAAATAAAATGTTGAAGTTCAAGAAATTGTTTCTGAGATTCTTAATTCATTATCTGTGAAAAGCTGTGCTTTCAATCAAGTACTACCAACAAGTATACCATTAGTCGATCCAAACACATGGAGAGTGCCTGCAGCGTAGTAGTTCTAATTAATACAATATTCCTTTCAGACGCTACTACTCTTCCTGACCAGTATCACTGAAAGCTGAATCAATGTGCCCCTCATGGTATTCTTTTTAACATAAACCCATCTTGAAAGAAGGAAATGACAAAACAGTTTGATTTTGGGACACTCAGAAAGAAAACTTACTTGAAACTAGTTTATAATTAACCATTCCTCCACAATTTGTAATCCAGGCCACAATGATGTCTTCTTTCTCTTAAATTCTGATCGTGCTATTCTAAATTAACATTAGGTTATCTGCTGTCATTTAATGTTCATTAATCATCTATGAGTCAGATCTGACTCAATGGCAGTAAGGTTTTAGGTTTCTTAATCGTTTTCTGTGAGTCAATCCATACCTCCCAACTAGATCATAAACTACTTAATGATAACATTCAATTCATTTATTTATTTTATATGCTCCAAAGGATTTTCAATGGCTGATTTTGTGGGAGTAGATTACCAGGTTTTTCTGCTGAGGTCCTTGTGGATGGACTCAGACCTCCAAATTTTCTGTTAGTGGTTGAGTAAGGTGACTATTTATACTGTCTCAATAAGTCTAAAATCCATGTTGGTTTGAGAATTTTAAATGTATAGTAGCCTAAAGATTATGCAGTCCAGTCACCCACATGTTATTTGAGTGGATTTAATGGCATAATTATGTTGGCAATAAGAGAATTTTAAATTTCAGATCTTCATAGAATTTTTTAATTTTAATATTGGTTTAAAGTTAAGTGCCTGTTATGTGCTATGCACTCTGCAAGACACCAAATAGATACTGATACTGAAATAAACACGGTGCTTGATCTCACAGAATTCAGTCTGATGGAGAAGTGAGGTCATAAGAAACAAACAAATCAGAGACAATGCTAAGATGTTGGAGTAGTCAGATGCTTCCCGTGATCCCTTTAGCAACAAATAACCCCTAAAACAAATGAATTGATTATATTGACATTCTAGGAGCCCTGAATACCAATGTCAAAGTTAAGAAATAGGACTGAATGACAGAGAAGAGAGAGCAGAAACAGAAGTACCTAGAACAAGCAAAACCTGACCTGGCAGAAAAATAGCACCCTTCAGAAGGATTGGCAGCATCCAGTGAGGTGAAGGGAGTAGTGGTAGTTGGAAAGCAGCTTCCACAGCAGGCAAGAGTACACTCATGTCTCCAGAATTAGTGAAAAATTATACTCAATCATTAAAAGTTAAGTAGATTGCATCTAACTTAACTTGTGCAGATCTAAAACTTTGCTTCAGACCAAACCCCTCTTTTTCCAGTCCTTGTTCCCTCCTTTCCCTTCACTGCCCCCAGTTCTGGAGACTGACACATTCCCAGAGAAGGAAGTAGGATGCCTCATGCATGCTTGAAGCTATTTTCCCAGACTCGAAGAGGGAACAACTTAACAAACACAAAGGAAATAGAAATAATAATCCTCCACCTCCCCTAAGCTGGAATTGGGGCAGAAACAGTTCCTCTGCCTACATGTCAGCATAAGGTGTCCATTGACCTTGAATGCCATTAATCTCTGCATACAGCATTGAAACCTATAGTCCTGTAGCCGAATCTATCTACTACATGTTTTAAGGAAGAGGGACACATCTTCCTCACAGACACAGATGGCTGTCAGCCACCCTGCCTTTCTCAGAACCTGTAGCCATATACATGTGTCTACATCAATCATTTCTGCACATCTAGGACTATAGGGGAGGCCTGCACCGAACACTTGATTACCAACTACCTAGGCACCTGAGCTCAATGCATATAAGAAAAGTAAATGAACTTGTGGGCTCACATGCCTCATAATAGCTCTAACCATCTGGTGACAAGATGTTAGAGCATCAAAGTCATCAGTAATCAAACTAGCTCATAGGAGCAGCCTATTTGGGCATTTCAAAACAAAATAAGAAGCTAGAATAAAGTATGCAATAATAAAATAAACTAATGTAACAACTTATAGGTGGCCCACAGACAATCATCAATATCAAATCAAGAGACAGGCCATGATGGCCTCAGAAAGTTGCCAGATGAAGAGAACTTCTCGGAATTATCGGAGGCAGGATACAAAAGATTACTAATTAGAAATCTTCAAGAGATCAGGCAAAACACAGCAGACCATAATGACAAATTCAACAGGATACAAGAATCCATACAAGGAGAGAGAGAGATCAGAAATTCAGAAGATTAACAATAAAATTACAGAATTTGACAACTCTAGAGAAAGTCACAAGAGCAGACCTGAGGCAATGGAAACCAGAATCAGTGAGACTGAGTATAAAGCTCTTGACATCAACATACTTGAGGAAAATTTAGATAAAAGAATTTTTTAAAAAATGATAAAACACTAAGATTTATGTGGGACTCTATAATAACCTACAAGTGACTGGCATGTTAAAACAGGGGGTACAACTGAAAATGCAGGCAGAATTGTCACATTTGTTGACAGAAAATTTCCATGATGTCGTGGAAGATGAGAACATGCATATCCAAGATGCTTATCAAACACTACACAAGGTATACCTCAAAAGGAAGACACCAAAACAGTCTAATTTTCCAAAACTAAAGATAATGTAAGAATATTAAAAGTGGCTAAGAATGAATGAAAAATAATCTGCAAAGGAAAGTCAATGAGACTAAGCTTGAACTACTAGCAGAAACCATGCAGACAAGAAGGCAATGGATGACATATACCAAGATTTGAAAGAACAAAATTGCCAACCAAGAAAATAACATATCCAGCAAAACTCTCTCGAATACAATGGCAAAATTAAGACATTTCAAAGTAAACAGAAATTTAAAGAATTTGAAAAACAAAACCAAAATTACAAAAATTACTAAAGGAAGTCCTTCAGTTAGAAAATCAATAATATCAGATGATAGCCCAAAATGAAAACACAGGGCAGATCAAACAGATATCAACCAAGAAAGGGAAATCACAAAAATAAATGAAAGCAAAAACACTGCAAATAGGGAAACAGAGATGTCAATAGGTAAAAGAAGACCACGTTACAACAAAAAAGAGAAACTAAAAAAAATATGGATCCTTTATATGGAAAGCAAGCCAAGGGAATACAAAAAAAATAAAATAAAGGACTGGTATAAATTTAGAAAAACAGGGCTAAAAATTAAGGAAACTATGAGGGAAATTAACAACCCTAAACATCAACATCAGGCTGTGTCATCTGCATAACACAGGTTGTTAATGGGTCTTCCTCCAACCCTGATGCATCATTCTTCTTCATATAGTCCAGTTTCTTGGACTATTTGCTCAGCATACAGAGTGAAAAGGTATGGTGAAAGGATACAACCCTGACACACACCTTTCCTGACTTTTAAACCATGAAGTGTCCGCTTGTTCTGTTTTGCACGATTGCCTTCCGATGCATATGCAGATTCCTCATGAGCACAACAAGGGTTCTGGAATTCCCATTCTCCACAATGTTATTCATATCATTAAAAATGTTATCCATAGTCACTACCATGTTCTGCATTATGCAGATGACACAACCATGCTTGCTGGAAGTGAAGAGGATTTGAAACACTTATTGACAATCAAAGACCATAGCCTTCAGTACAGATTGCAGTGCAACATCAAGAAAACAAAAATCCTCATAGCTGGACCAGTAAGCAATATCATCATAAATGGAGAAAGAATTAAGGTAGTCAGAGATTTCACTTTACTTGGTTCCACAATCAATGCCTATGGAAGCAGCAGTCAAGAAATCATTAAGATGCATTGCATTGGCAAATCTGAACCAAAGAACCTCTTTAAAGTGTTGAAAAGTAAAGATGTCACCTTGCAGACTAAGACGCACCAGACCCAAGCTATGGTATTTTCAATCACATCATGTTCATGCCAAAGCTGGAAAATGAATAAGGAATACAGAAGAACAATTAATCCCTTTGAATTGTGGTATTGAAGAAGAATATCAGATGTACTGTAGACTGCCAAAATAACAAATAGATCTGTTCTGAAAGAAGTATAACCAGTGTGTTCTCTGGAAGCAAAGATGGCAAGACTATGTCTCACATAGTTTGGGTGTGTTGTCTGGAGGGATCACTCTCTGTAGAAAGACACAGTGCTTGGTAGAGTTGAGGGTAAGTGAAAAAGAGGAAAACTCTCAACAAGATGGATTGACACAGTGACTGCTACAATGGGCTTATGCCTAAAAATGACTGCAGGCATCCAGTTGCTCTGAGCCAGAACTGACTTGACAGCACACAACAACAACAAACATAAACTTAAAAACCAAGAAGAACATAAAGGCTCAGCACATACAAAACCAACACAATGAAAATGATGAAAACACATAAAGGAAAACAATTCAGCACAGCATATTAAGTGGACCAAAGAAACTGTCCAAAATGTACAACAAAGATATTCACAGATCTACTAAAATGACAGCACTATAGTCATAGCTATCAATAATTATTTGGAAAATGGATTAAATGCATCAGTAAAGAAACAGATAGTGGCAGAATGGATTAAAAAAAAACACTATCTATACACTACCTAGAAGAGAAACACCATAGGCTTAAAGACACAAACAAACTAAAACTCAAAGGTTGGAAAAAAATACATCAGGCAAACAACATTCATAGAAGAGCAGGAGTGGCAAATTAATTTCTGATGCAACAGACTTTAAAGTAAAATCTACCACAATGGACAGGAAGGACACTATGTAATGATAAAGGGGACAATACATTTGGAAGACATAACCATGTTAAACACTTGCACAGCCAGTGATATGGCTCCTAAATACATAAAACAAACTCTAACAGTACTGGAAAGAGAAACAGAGAGCTCCACAATAATAGTAGGAGACTTTAAGACACCACTTTTGGTAAAGGGCAGAACATTCAGAAGTTCAACAAATAAACAGAAGATTTAAGTGGCACAATCAAACAACATGATCTCAGAGACATATACAGAACACTCCACCTAACAGCAGAGAAGTATACTTTCTTTTCTAATGCACCTGGAACATTCTCCAGAACAGATCACATATTAGGCCATAAAGCAAGCCTTAACAAAATCCAAAGCATCAACATACTACAAAACATCTTTTTGAACCATAAAGTCATAAAAGTAGAAATCAATAATAGAAAAAGCAAGGAAAACACAATCAAACACGTGGGAACTGAACAACACCTGCTCAAGACCCACAGGATCACAGAAGAAATCAAGAGTAGAATAAAGATATTCACAGAATCAAATAAAAATGAAGGTACATCCCATCAGAGCTATTGGGATACAGCAAAGGCAGTGCTCAGAGGTCAATTTATCTCAATAAATGCAAACACCCAACAAAAGAAGATAGGGCCAAAACAAAACCATTAACTCTACAACTAGAGCAAGTAAAAAGAGAATATCAAAAGAACTCTTTGGGCAACGGAAGAAAACAAATAACAGTAATTAGAGTATGACTAAGTGAATTACAGAAAAGAAAATCAACTGAAAGTGTTAATAAAATCAAAGACTGGATCTTGGAAAAGATCAACAAAATCAATAAATCACTGGCCAAACTAACAATAGAAAAATAGGAGAAGAAACAAATAACCTGAGAATGAACTGAAAGGAGGGTAACATCACAACAGACTCAACCAAAATTAAAAAATTGCATTCTAACAAATTTGAAAACCAAGAAGAAATAGACAAATTTCTAGAAACATACAACCTACCTAAACTGATGCAGAAGTAGAATAATTAAATAAACCCATAACAAAAGATGAGATTGAAAATGTAGTTAAAATATTCCCAATCAAAAAAAGCACTACCCCTGACAGCTTCACTATAGAATTCCTTCAGACTTATAGGGACATCAAAATCATTATTACTAACAGTATTTCAGTGCATAGGAATGGATTAAATTTTTCCATACTCATTCTATGAAGCCAAAGTAACCTTGATGCTAAAACCAGGTAATGCCATCATAAGAAAGAAAAATTACAGACCAATGTCTCTCCTATACTTAGATGCAAAACTCTTCACCAACGCTCTAGCTGACAGAATTCAACAACATATTAAAAAAATAATTCACCATGACCAAGTGAATCCCACCAGGACACAGGGACCATTCGATATTAGAAAAATAAACAGTGTAATCAACCATATGAATAAAACAAAAGAACCACTTGATTTTATCAATTGATGAAGAAAAGCCATTTGAAAAAGTCCAGCACCCATTCATGATTAAAAACTCTCAGCAAAATAGAAAAAGAAGGGAAATTCGTCAACATAATAAAGCCAAGCCAAGCCAAGTGCCGTTGAGTTGGATCCGAGGGCATTTCTCAAAAGCCAACAGCCAACAGCATCTTGAACGGCGACAGTCTAAAAGCATTGAGAGCAGAAACCAGAGAAGGTTGCCCTTTGTCATTGCTTTTATTCAACATTATGATGGCTCTAGCCAGGGCAAGAAAATAATAATAATAAAGGACATACATACAGGCAAGTAAAAAGTAAAAGTATTTCTATTTGCAGATGATGCAGTCTTATACAGAGAAAACCCTAAAGAATTCACAAAAATACTGGAACTAAGAGAAGAGTTCAGCCAAGTGTCAGGATACAAGATAAAAGCTACTACTGTTAGGTTGATTCTGACTCATAGTGACCCTATAAGATAGTGTGGAACTGCCTCATAGAATTTCTAAGGAGTGTCTTGGTGGTTTTCAGCTTCTGACAGTTTGGAGAACAGCCATAATAACTGTTAACCGCTAGTCACTAGAGTGTATGGATAAATGATTCAGAATACAAAACTCCATTGGATACCTCTACACCAACAAGCAGAACATCAAAGAAGAAATCACCAAATCAATACCATTTGCAAGAGCCCCCAAGAAAATGAAATGACTTAAAAATAATCTAAACATAGACATAAAAGACTCATACAAAGAAAACTGAAAGACGCTACTGCAAGAAACCAAAAGAGACCTATATAAGTGGAGAAACCTACCTTGCTTCTGGATAGGAAGACTCAACATCATGTAAATGTCTATTCTATCCAAAGTGATCTGTAGATACAATGCAATCATGATCCAAATTCCAATATCATTTTTTGATGAGATGGAAAGACAAATCAACAACTTCATATGAAAAAGAAAGAAGCTCCAGATAAGTAAAACATTACTGAACAAGAAAAACAAAGTGGGAAGCCTCACGTGACCTGACTCGAGAACCTATTATACTGCCACAATGACCCAAACAGTCTGGTACTACTACAACAAATATGTAGACCAATGGAAAAGAATTAAGAATTCATACACAATATATAGTCACTCTGCATTGCCAAGTCCAATCCATTCGTGTCCAAAGAGTGGATCTTTGTTATGATATATGGGCAAGGGCAGCATCAGGGCCAGGGGTCATCCTCCTGGGGGAACCCCGAAACCACTGGACCATCAATTGAGGTCTTTTAGTGGAGATCTCAAGATGCACCCCTTTTGGTTTCTGTGTTGCCAGTGAGACTCAACATGTATGGAGCAGAGAGGAATAGTGTGCTGTCACCGGACAGGGAGAGCAGTGGAAGCTGCATATAGGTGGGCATGTAAATTTATATGGGAATGTACATTTTCACTCAATCATATCAAATAAAAAATTTTTTTTAAAAAAAGAATTCAGACACAAAATTATCCACCTATGAGCACCTGGTATTTAACAAAGGCCCATAAACTGGGGAAGAGACAGTCTCTTTTCCAAATGGTGCTGGCACAACTAGATAGCCATCTGTAAAAAACTGAGGTGAGATTCGTATCTCTCACCATACCCAAAAACTAAGTCAAAATGGATCAAAGACCTAAATATAAAATCTAAAATGATAAAGGTTAGAGAAGAAAGAATACAGACAACATTGGTAGACTTAATATACAGCATAAACAGAATACAGAACATTACTAACAATGTACAAACACCAGAAAATAGATAATTGAGAACTCCTCAGAATCAAATAATTATGTTTATCCAAAGCCTTCTCCAAAAGTGTAAAAATACCATCCATAGACTGGGAAAAAATTTTGGACATGATAAATTTTATAGGCACCTAATCTCAAAAATCTACAAGATACTGAAAAACCACAACAGAAAAAAGACAAACACTACTTACACAATGGGCAAAGGATACGAACAGTCATGTCACCAAAGAAGACATCAGCTAACAGGTATATGAAGAAACACTCATAATTGTTACTTGTTACATAAATGCAAATGATAATGCTACAGTGAGATATCATCTCACCCCAAGAAGGCTGACATTAATCAAAAAAACACAGACTGTGGAGAAACTGGAACACTTACACACTGCTGGTGGGAATGTAAAAGAGCACAACCGCTTTGGAAATCGACTGGGCACTTTCTTAAAAAGCTAGAAATAGAAATACCATATGATTCAGCAATCCCACTTCTTGGAACATATTCTAGAGAAATAAGAGCTGCCATGCAAACAGATATATGCATACCAATGTTCATTTTTGGGACTGTCCACAATAGCAAAAAGATGGAATCAACCTTTGACAAACAAAAGGGTAAATATGCATGGCATATTTACACAATGTAATATTACTCAATGATAAAAAATAATGATGAATTTGGGGAACATCTCACAACATAGCGGAATCTGGAAGGCACTGTAATAAGTGAAATTATTTCAATTGCAAAGAGACAAATATTGCACAAGACAACTATTATCAGGAATCAAGAAAAGTTTTAAACACAGAATACTCCTTGAATGTTACTCAAGAGTGAAGAGCAGGAGAGTGTTCACTAATTAGATAATAGACAATAATTATTTTAGATGAAAGGATTGACAACAGAGGAGCGTATAGGTCAGCAGAAATGGACTAAACCAAAAGCTAAGATGTTTTCTAAATACAGCCAAATACTTCGAGAGAGACAGTAACAGGAGCAGGGGTCTGTGGAATATGGTTTCAAGGGGCACTATTGTCAACTGGCGTAACAAGGTTGATTAATCAAATGTTCTGTATCTCACTTTGGTGAGTGGTATCTAAGGTCTTAAAAGCTAGCAAGTGGCCATCTAAAAAGCATTAACTGGTCTCAATTCACCTGTAGCAAAGGAGAAAGAACATCAAATGACAAGCAAAATATGAGCCTTGGGACAGAAAGAGCCGCATAAACCACAGACTACATCAGCATGAGACTAGAAGAACGAGATAGTGCCAGACAACCATCGATGACTGCTCTGAAATAGAACTCAACAAAAAAAATGTGAGATTCAAACTCTAGTATAAAGACCAAACTTGATGGTCTGACAGACTGGAGAGTGTCCAGGAGACATGGCTCCTGAACTTTCTCTTAGCCAAGTACTGACACCATTCATAATACAATTCCTCATACAGAGGTTGTCTGAGGTCTCTCAGATATATAAGGTATACAACGTACGTAAGTCATAAAATGATACTGATGAAGAATGTTCTACTTGGCTTGAGTAGATACTGGAGACTGGGAAGCTACTGTACAGAAGCAAGATGAGAAGCGGGGGAGACAGGAGCTGCTTGAATGGACATAGATAATACATAATGGAGGTGAGGAGCATGCCGTCAGTGTGGGGACAGCACCTAGGGTCACATAAAGCGTAAGTTTATGTATGAGAAACTGAGTCAAATTGTAAATTTTCACTTAAAACAATAAAAAATAAATAATAAAAGTGATGAAAACCCAATAAATATGTATTACAAATCACTGTAAATGCTAGCAAGGAAGCAAGGGTAGAAAAGCATAATTGTAAGTAACTTAAAGCAGTAGTATTTAAGCCAAATTTACAGGTCATCTCTGAGAACTGTCATTCAATCTAAATGCAGGGAAATATTATTTTTCACAAATTACCCCGTGATATTTCTCAAATGAAGCCTGCAGAGGGTAAAAAGAGTCTCTTTACCAGGCTTTTGAATATTTTTTTTCCTCTGTTACCCTCTATTCCTCATACACGTATGATCTTGGAAGTTAATGAAGAAAATGAGGCCACGGAATTTAAGTTTATATAAATACATGCATCAGTCAAGGTAAACACATTTTGAGTCTGCACTGATGTTCCACTGAACCCTCTTCATTAAGAAACGCATGAGCCTTCAAAGGCCTCAATCTGATTGTCTAAGAGATTGTTTCTGGTTTCCGAGAACAGAGATCTAAGCAAAAGTGAAAGCACTTCTAGACTTACTGGGTCCAGCTAGGTCCTAGATATGACTTGGTGGGAGTTTTGAATTCCATACTGAGTTGGAAATCCACCTCTTAGGCCAGAAAAATGCATATTGCACAAAGATTTTTATTTTCCTAGCTCTATTATCATTAGAAAGAAGGAATATAAACTTAATCTCAGTGATTTGACTCTTCCATTACCAACTGGGTCTTGTAAGAAAGCCATCCTCTAGAAACCAAACTCTGGTTTCTCAGCATGCCACTTAGAAAGATTCCTGGTTTATTGTATTTTTCAAACTATGTGAAAGAATATAGTTGGGGTTGAGGCTGGGAAAATGTTAAAGTTTATTATCACTGATGATGATGATGGTGCTCCATCTCAAATAAAGACACAGATGATTTATTCAAGGATATAGAAAGATACCATTGGTGGTTCCAAATTCTTACTGCAATGAACTACTCAAAAAAGTCACTTGCACAAATGACTAAATTTCTAATTATATTGAACCATCATTCAAATCAATTCTTTTTAAACAGAGCTCTTGATAGGAAATTCCTTATAATTTTTAAATAATAGACTGAATCCTGTGGAAGATCCACATGATGATAGTGTCATTCTGATTGGAAGTCTCCAGTATCCTGCTGTAAGGTACTATGTGTCACCTTCTCTTGAGTAATATATGTATACATATTTACATTTATAAATATATATTTAATATTTTATTGTGCTTTAAGTGAAAGTTTATGATCCAGATCAATTTGCCACATAAAATCCCACACTCATACCACTATACAACTTTAACAGTTCTCTCTTAACCACCCCACCCTACCCCCACAGCACCCCCCACAACAGCATACTGCTCCTTTCTGCCCTATACTGCTTGTATCCATTCAGCCAACTCATGTCTCCTTTCACTCTGTCATTTCACCTCTGAACAGGAGCTGCTCAGACGGCCTCTTGAAAGCCAAGAAGAGTGTTCTTCACCAGCACTGCTCTATGTCTCAACTCCACTCCAATTTTGGTCTGAAGAGTTGGCTTAGGAACTTCAGCTCCGGGTTAGCCTAGAGTCTGGAGGCCAGTGTCTTCAGGGAATCTCCCAGTCTAATGGAGCACCAAGTCGGGTCTTTGAATAGAGTTCTAGTTCTACATATCCATTTTTCTCCCACTTCATCAGGGGATTTATGTTGTGTTCCCTGTCAGGGAAGCCACTGGTGGTGGCCAGGCACCATCTAGTTCTTCTGGTTTCATGCTGATGTAGTTTCCCAGTCGTATGGGGTGCATCTTTTGTCTCCTGGGCTCATATTTTCCTCTTGTCTTTGATTTCCTTAATTCTCCTCTGATACAGGTGGAATGAGACCAACTGATGCTTTTTAGATGGCCTAAGACCCCAGATGTCACTCACCAAAGTGTGATGCAGAACACTTCCTTTAAAAAAAAAGAAAACTTAGTTATGCAAGTTACCCAGATGTCCCCTGAAACCATGGTCCCCAGGCCACTATTCATGCTACTCTGTCCTTCACAATGTTAGATCATATTTGGAAAGCCTTTTAATTCTTAGTGTAGTCCAGGTTGTGCCAACCTCCCTTCTACTGCCTGCTGTCACTCCCTTCACCTAACCCACTTCCCATTTACTATCTAATCTATGAATACCCTTTTGCTTCCCTCCCCTCACTTGTAACTATCAAAGATTATTTTCTTCTGTGCTTAAACCTTTTATTCAATCCTTGTAATAGTGATCTCATGCAATACTTGTCTATCCGCAACTAATTTCACTTAGATAACATCTCCAGATAACTTCTTGTTTTCAGATGTTTCACAAAATAATCATTGTTCTTTCTCATCACACAGTATTACATTTGTGTGATTAAACCATAATTTGCTTAACCATCCATCTGTTGGCAGACACCTAGATTGATTCCATCTTTTTACTATTGAGAACAGTGCTGCAAAAAACATTGACATGCATGTATCTTTTGTGTGACAGCCCTTATTCCTCTAGGATAGATTCCAAGAAGTGGGATTGCTGGATCATACAGTGTTTCTATTTTTAGCTTTTTAAGGTAGTGCCAAATCAATTTCCAAAGTAGTTGCACCAATTTACATTCCCACCAGTGTATAGAGGAGTTCCAGTCTCTTCACAAGCCTAACATTTATTATTTTGTGTTGGATAATGTCAGGCTCGTAGGGATGAGATGGTATCTCATAGTGGTTTTGATTTGAATTTCTCTAATACTTAATTATTGTGAGCATTTCCACATGTATCTGTTAGCGCCCTGGATACCTTATTTGGTGAAGTATCTGTTCATATTTTTGACCATTGTTGAACTGGTTTATTTGTCTTTTGTTATTGAGGTTTTGCAGTACTTTGTAGATTATAGAGATAAAACACCAATCAGATTCGTGATACCCAAAATTCTTTTGTAATCCATGTGTAGTCTTTTTATTCTTTTGATGAAGTCTTTCAATGAAAATAAGTTTTTGATTTTTAGGATTTTCTAGTTATCTGTTTTCTAGTGTTTTTATACTGTTAGTAATATTTTATAGTCTGTTTATGCCATGTATTAGGGCTCCCAGTATTGTCCCTAATTATACTTCTGTAATCATTATTGTTTTACACTTCATATTTAAGTCTTCAATCCTTTTTGAGTTGATTTTTTTCTGAGATATTGGTGTTGTTTCATGTTTTGGACAGGACACTCTGCAGGCTAGCACCATTTGTTAAAGATACTGTCTTTTCCCCTGTTTACAGACTCTGATCTTTGTTAAATATCAGCTGCTCATAGGTGGATGATGTCATATCTGGATTCTCAATTCTGTTCAGTCAGTCAGTGTATCTGTTTTTCTACCAGGCTGTATTGACTACCAGGGAAGCATAATATGTTCTAAAGTCAGGTAGTGCAAGGCCTCTGTTGCAATCAGCTAGTGCTACTCTAACAGAAATACCATAGAGTAGATGACTTGAACAAAGGAAGGTTTATTCTTACACAGTCTGGTAGCCTACAACTCCAAATTCAGGATGTCCACTCCAGAGGAAGCCTTTCCCCATTGTTGGCACTAGAGGCAAGTCTGGTATTGCATCAGTCTTTGTCCAGGGAGCATCTTGGCACAGGAACCTTAGTTCTGAAGGACACGCTCTTTTCCCGGTGCTGCTTTGTTGATGGCGTGAGGTTCCTAATTCTCTGCTTGCTTCCCTTTCATTTTATCTCTTGTAGGATGAAAGGATTAAGGGTGAGGCAAGCCATACTCCAGGGGAACTCCATTTGAAGTGGAGCAGGGAGGTGATCTTCTGAAGGGCTTTACAGCTCCACACTAATCCTTTAACATACAACACAGCAAAGTCACAAAATGGAGGACAATCATAGAATACAGGGAATCATGGCCCAGCTACATGGCTACACCTATTTTTGGGGGGACACAATTCAATCCATGACAGCCTTCCACATCATACTTCTTCAGTAATGCTTTACTTACAAGGTCTGACAATTAGGTCCACGAACTCAATTGTTTTAAGTGCTACATACTTCATTGCTGAATATCACTACTGCTACCTTTGAAGTACTCCCCTTAGGAAGCTATGTACTAGCACCAGTATCTAGTCTACCATTTAAAGCAATTTTGTAACTCTTTCTGGAATGGCCATTGTGCATGGTGGCAAGATGGCAACTTCGTAGACTTAACTGAATAGTTGGCCGTGAGGGAGATTTTAGATAGTCAACAAATAATTGTATTGGAACACATACCCCATTCCCCTGATTGAGCCCCCAGTGACTTTTTCTTTACCAGACGATATAAGAAATATCAAAAGGAAGGCATCTTGATGACATTTGGGAAATCAAGGGTAATACAACAACTCTGATGGCTATTCCAAAAAAGATTCAAAATTGCTTTGAAGGCATTGGCATTGGTGTGTAGCTTCCCAAAGGGAATGCTTCAAAAGTGACCATAGTGATAATCAGCACTGAAGCATGTAGCACTTTTTCTAGGATGAGTTCATGAACTTAATTGGCAGGCCTTGTATGAAGTGGGTGATTTCTTTCTCCATCTCATTAAAAAATGACAGTGGAATTTGTATTGGGATTGCACTGTATCCATAGATTGCTTTGGGTAGAATAGACATTTTCACATTGTTAAGTCTTCCCATCTATGAGCAAGGTAGATGTTTCCACTTACGTAGGTCTCCTGGTTTCTAGCAGTAGAATCTTGTCATTTTCTTTGCATAGCTCTTTTATCTCTTGAGTTAGATTTATTCGTACGTAGTTTATCTTCCTAGGGCCTAGTTCAATGCTACTGATTTGGTGATTTCCTCCTTCATGTTCTCTTGGTTGTTAGAAAGAAATACAACCGATTTATATATGGTTATCTTATATCCCAATATGCTGCTGAATCTTCTATTAGTTTCATTGTTTTTTTTTTTATCTTTCTTTTGATTCTTTAGCATTTTCTGTGTATAGGATCATATTGTTGTTGCTAGGTGCTGTCAAGTCAGTTTTGACTCATAGCAACCCTACATACAACAGAACAAAACACTGCCCAGTTTTGCTCTGTGGCCACAATCATTTTTATGCTTAAGCCCATCATTGCAGCTGCTGTGTCAATCCATCTCATTGAGAGTCTTCCCCTTTTTCGATGACCCTCCACTGTACCAAGCATGATGTCCTTCAGGGATGGATCCCTCCTGACAACATGTCCAAAATACATGAGATGCAATCTCACCATCTTTGCTTCAAAGGAGTGTTCTGGTTGTACTTCTTCCAGAACAGATCTGTTTGTTCTTTTGGCAGTCTATGGTACATTCAATATTCTTCTCCAACACCACAATTCAAAGACATCAATTTTCTGTGTTCCTTATTAGCTATCCAGCTTTCTCATGCAGGTGATGCAATTGAAAATTCCATGGCTTGGGCCAGGTGCACCTTAGTCTTCAAGATAACATCTTTACTTTTCAATACTTTTAAGAGGTCCTTTGCAGAGCATTTTCCCAATGAAAGTGTCTTTTGGTTTCTTGACTGCTGTGCCCACGGGCATTGATTGTGGAAGCAAGGAAAATGAAATCCTTGACAATTTCAATCTTTTCTCCATTTATCATGATGTTGCTTATAGATCAAGTTATGAGGATTTTTGTATTCTTGATGTTGAGGTTCAATCCATACTGAAGACTATGGTCTTTGATCTTCATCAGTGTTTCAGATCCTCTTCATTTCCAGCAAGTATGGTGGTGTCATCTGAGTAATGCAAGTTTTTAATGAGTCTTCCTCCCATGCCTTGTTCTCTATCTTGTTCTTCTTTGTATAATCTGGCTTCTCGGATTATTTGCTCAGCATACAGATTGAAAAGGTATGGTGAAACGATACAACCCTGATGCACAACTTTCCTGAGTTTAAACCGTGCAGTGTCCGCCTGTTCTGTTCACACGACTGCTTCTTGATCCACATTCAGATTCCTTAATAGCAAGATTAAGTGTTCTGGAATCCCCATTCTTCACAATGTTAGCTATAATTTGTTATGATCCACACAGTCAAATGCCTTTGCATAGTCAGTGAAACACAGGTAAACATCTTTCTGGTTTTCTCTGCTTTCAGCCAAGATCCATCTGACATCAGCAATGATATCCCTGGTTCCATGTCCTCTTCTGAATCTGGCTTGAATTTCTGGCAGTTCCTTGTCAATATGCTGTACTAGTCACTTTTGAATGATCTTGTAAAAAATTTTACGTGTGTGATATTAATGATATCGTTCAGTAATTTGCATATTCAGTTGGATCAACTTTCTTTGGAATGGGCATAAGTATGAATCTCTTCCAAGTCAGCTTGTCCAGTAACTGTCCTCCAAATTTCTTGGCATAGATAAGTGAGCACTTCCAGCCCTGCATCTTTTTGTTGAAATATCTCAACTGATACTCCATCAATTCCTGTAGCCTTGTTTTTCACCAATGCCTTCAGTGTAGCTTCAACTTTGTCCTTAAGTACCATCTCTTCAAATGGCTGAACATCAACCAGATCTTTCTGGTGTAATGACTGTGTATTCCCTCCATCTTTTGATGCCCCTTGAATCATTCAGTATTTTCCCTGTAGAATCCTTCACTATTGCAACTCCAGGCTTGAGTTTTTCTTCAATTCTTTCAGCCTGATAAATGCAAAATGTATTCTTCCTTTTTGGTTTTCTATTTCTGGCTCTTGGTACATGTTATTATAATATTTTATTTTGTCTTCTCAAGCTGCCCTTGGAAATGTTCTTTTCTGTTCTTTTTGTCATTCCTTCCTTTTTGTTAGCTCGGGGCATTAGAGAGCAAGATTAGGAGTTTCTTCTGACATCCAATTTGTTCTTTTCTTTCTTTCCTGTCTTTTTAATGACCCCTTGAGTTCTTCATGGATGATATCTTTGACGTCGTTCTGCAATTCTTTTGGTCTTTTGTCAGTGTTCAGTGCATCAGATTTGTTCTTGATATGGTCTCTAAACTCAGATAACATATACTCAAGGTCATACTTTGGCTCTCATGAACTTATTCTAATTTTCTTCAGTTTCAGCTTGAACTTGCATATGAGCACTGATGGTCTGTGCTGCAGTCAGCACCTGGTCTTGTTCTGACTTCTGCTATGGAGCTTTTCCATTATTTTTTTCACAAATGTAGTCAATTTGATTCCTGTGTACTCCATGTGGTGAGGTCCATGTGTAAGCATCACTGTTTACATTGGTGAAAAAGGGTATTTGCTTCGAAGAAGTCGTTGAACTTGCAAAATTTTATCATGCAATCTCCAGCATCATTTCTATCACCAAGGTTGTATTTTTCAACTACTGATCCTTCTTCTTTGTTTCCACCTTTTGCATTCTAATCTCTAGTAATTATCAATGCAGTATAAGATCATATTGCCCGCAAATAGAGAAACTTCACTTCTTCCTTACAAATTTAGATGCCCTGTATGTCTTTATCTTGCCTGATTGCCCTGGCTAGAACTTCCAGCACAATGTTGGATAACATTGTTAACAATAGGCATCCTTTGATTCCTGTTCTCAAAAAGAATGATTTAAGAATCTTTCCATTTAGGATGTTATTGGCTGTTGGCTTTGCATAGATGCCCTTTATGATGCTGCATAGATGCCCTTTGTATTTTGATTTTGTTAAGTTTTTACCATGAATGGATGCTGGACTTTGTCAAAATGCATTTTCTGCATTGATTGATAAAATCAAGTGATTCTTGTCTTTTATTTATGTAGCTGATCACATTAATTGTTTTTCTAGTGTTGAACCATCTCAGCATCCCTAGTATGAATCCCACTTGGTCATGGTAAATTATGCCTTTTACATGTTGCTGAATTCTGCTGACTAGGATTTTGTTCAGGACTTTTTAAATTTAAGTTTATGAGAGATACTGGTCTGTAATTTTCATTTTTTCTTTTTCGAGCTTTCTTTACCTTATTTTGGATTACGGCTATGCGGGCTTTCTAGAATGAATTAGGAAGTATTACATCATTTTCTATGCTCTGAAATACCTTTAGTAATAGTCATGTTAACTCTCTTCTGAAGTTTGGTGGAATTCTCCAGTGAAGCCACCAGGGCCAGGGCTATTTTCAGTTGAGAGTTTTTAAATTAGCTTTTCAGTCTCTTGTGATGAGTTTATTTAGTTGTTCTACCTTTGTTTGTGCTAATTTTGGTAGGTAATGTGTTTCTAGAAATTAGTCCATTTCCTCTAGGGCTTCAAATTTACTAGAGTACAATTTTTCATACTGTTCTGTTATGATTCTTTTTATTTCAGGTGGGTCTGTTGTGATATCACCCTTCTCATTCCTCATGTGCATTATTTGCTTCCTCTCATGTTTTTCTTTTTTCAGTTTGGCCAATGGGTTATTAATTGTGTTGATCTTGTCAAAAACTCAGCTTTTGGTGTTGCTAACTCTTTCAATCTTTTTTTCTATTCTCTAGGTTCATTTTGTTCTACTCTACTGTTTTTAATTTTAGTTTTTTATTAATTACAGTAAAAGAATAAAATTTCTAACATCTGTAAGTTATTTCATCCATGATAAACCCTCGGCCCCCCACCTATCAGTGTAGCCAACATAGTCATTTTCTTTTGTGAATAATTCTCTTCTTACACCCTTATAACAGGAGTCTCATACAAAACTTATCTTTTTGACACTGATTTCACTCAGCATGATCTCTTCCAAATGAGACCATGTTACGAGACATTTTCTAAAATTACCATTGTTTCATATCAGCATAGTGTTCAGTTGAGTGTATGTACCATAGTTTGCTTATCCATTCATCTGTTGATGTACATTGGGGTTGATTCCAACTTTTTGCTATTGTGGACTATGCTGCAACAAACATTCATGTACGTGTGTCTTTTCTTGTGACAACCTTTGTTTCTGAAGGATAAATTCCAAGCAGTGGAATTACAGGATCAACTGGTACATCTATTTCCAGCCTTTTAAGGAAGCACCAGATTGCTTTCCAAAGAGGTTGTACCATTTGCAATCCCACCAGCAGTGTAGGAGAGTTCCAATTTCTCCACAGCCTCTTCAGCATTTGTTGTTTTATGTTTTTTTGATCATGATCAACCTTGTTGGGGTGAAATGTTATCTAATTGTAGTTTTGATTTGAATTTCTTTAACAGCTAATTATTGTGAGCAATTCTGCATGTGTCTTTCTGATGCCTGGATCTCCTCTTTAGAGAAATGTCTATCTCCGTCACCCATTGCTTAATTAGAATATGTATCCTTTTCTTGTTTATATTTTGTAGCACCTTAAAGAATATGGAGATCAGACATTGGTCTGACATATAGTTGCCAAATATTTTTTCCAATTGTATCTATAGGTGGTCTTTTAATTCTTTTGATGAAGTCTTTGAATGACCAGAAGTGTTTGATTCTTAGTAGTTCCCATTTATCTATTTTCTCTTCTGGTGATCGTGCTTTGTTTGTCAGATTTTGAAGTCTGTCTACATTCCGTATTAAAATTTCCATTGTTGATCCTATTTTATCGTGGAAGAGCTTTATCATTTTAGATTTAGGTCTTTTATCCAATTTGAGTTGGTTTTTGTATTAAGGTGTGAGATATGGGTCTTGTTTCAATTTTTTGTAGATGGATATCCAGTTTGTTAAACAGATTGTTCTCACCCCAGTTTAAAATCTTGGGGACTTGGTCAGATGTCAACTGTTCATAGGAAGATGGTGGGATCTCTGGGTTCTCAACTCTGTTCCATTGGTCTATATGTCTCTTTCTGTACCAGTACCAGGTTGTTTTGACTATTGTGGCAGTGTAATAGGTTCTAAAGTCACGTAGTGAGAGGCCTCCCAGTGTGTTCTTCTTCAGTAGTGCTTTACTTATCCGAGATTTCTTCCCTTTCCAAATGAAGTTGAAGATTTGTTTCTCCATCTCATTAAAAAATGTCACTGGAATTTGTATTGGGATTGCATTATATAAACAGATTGCTTTGGGTAAAATAGACATTTTCACAATGTTGAGTCTTCCTATCCATGAGAAGGATACATTTCTCCGTTTATGTAACTCTCTCTTAGTTTCTTGTAGTAAGGTCTTGCAGCTCTCTTTGTAAAAGTCTCATTTCTCTAGTTAAATTTATTCCTAGATATTTTATCTTCTTGGGGGTTATAGCAAATGGAAGTGATTGGATGATTTCTTCTTTAATAATCTCATTGTTGGTATAAAGCAATCCTTCTGATTTACTCATGCTTATCTTGTATCCTGATACTTTGCTAAACTCCTCTACTAGTTTCAATAGTTTACTTATGGATTCCTTTGGATTATCTGTATAAACAATCATATCATCTGCAGATAGGGAGATTTTTACTTCTTCATTGCCGATGTGGATGTCCTTTATTTCTTTGTCTTGTCTAATTGCTCTGGCTAGAACTTCTAGCACAGTGTTGAACAGAAGTGGTAGAAGTGGGCATCCTTGTCTAGTTTCCATTCTCAGAGGGAATTCTTTCAGTCTTTCACCATTCAGGATGATGAAAGCAATTGGATTTGCATAGATGCTACTGATTTCATTGAGAAATTTCTCTTCTATTCCTATTTTTCTAATTTTTTAAAATTTCTATTTTTTTCTTTTTATTCTGATTGAAAGTATACAATCCAAGTTAAGTTTGCATGCCTGCCTATCTGCAGCTCCTTCTGCTCTCCTCGCCCAATGACAGCCCACTCCTCTTTTCTGTTCCATACATGTTAAATCCCCTTAACAATCTCCTGTCTCATTCTTTCCACCCCCTCCATTCCCTTCTAGTAAGAAGTCAGTAGGACAACATTCTATGGGTGCATAGAAGCGTAAAGTGTACACACCATATGGTCACTTTGTGTCCCTGAGTCCAATCCATTCCTGTCCAAAGAATTGACCTCAGTAATGATTTATGATCAGGTGCAGCAGCTGGTCTAGGGACTATGTTCCCAGGGGAACTCCCAGACCTTCAGGCCATCAATTGCAGCATTTCAGTGGAGTTCTTGAGATGCACCCCTCTTTTTCTTGTGTTGTCACTGGGACTTGACATTGTGTGCCCCATAAAGGCTGTCTTTGGTAGTGGCTGGTCACTATCTGGTTCTTCTGGTCATGTGTTGATACAGTTACCCATTCACGTAGGTCCTTCTGTCTTTTGGACTGTTTTTCCCTCACTTCTTTGTTGTCCTTGGTGATCATCTGTTCTTGCTAAGTTGAGGTCATTTGGTGTACCTCAGATGGCAACTTGCTAGCCTTTAAGACCACAGATGCCACTTACAAATATGGAATGCAGAAGACTCTCAGCAATAAGCAAGTTATGCCAGTTGGCCTTTTGATGTCCCCTGAGATATTCTGCTCTACTTTTTGTTATTACTTTCTTTTTGTGCCTGAGGGGTTCTTTTGCAGCTTTCTTTTCACTTTGGCCCTTTTTTGTTTTTGTGTGCATCTACTGAGATAAACTGACCTCTGAGTACTACTTTTGCTGTGCCCCATAGATTCTGGTAGGATATGTTTTGATTCTCATTTGATTCTATGAATGTCTTTATTCCGTCCTTAATTTCTTCTTTAACCCAGATTTTTTTGAGCAAACTGTTGTCCAGTGTCCGTGTGTTTGATTTTTTTTTTCCATTCTTGTTTCTGTTATTGATTTCTACTTTTATGTCTTTGTGGTCTGAAAAGATGCTTTGTTATATTTCAATACTTTGAATTTTGGTAACGATTGCATTAAAGCCTCATACATGGTCGGTTCTGAAGACTATTCCATGAGGATTGGATAAGAAAGCATATTTGGCTGCTGTTGGATATAGAGTTCTGTGTACGTCTATGAGGTCAAGTTGGTTGATTGTGGCTTTTAGACCTTCCATGTCTTTACTGAACTTTTTTCTAGACATTGAGTCCTTCACTGAGAGTGGTGTGCTAAAATCTCCTGCTGTTATTGTGGAGGTGTGTATTTCTATTTTCAATGTAGTTAGTGTTTGTTTCATGTATTTTAAAGCTCTGTCATTGGGTGCATAGATAATTAATGTGGTTGTGTCCTCTTAGAGTACTGATGCTCTAATCATTATATAATGCCCTTTCAGTAACCATTTTGGTAGACTTTACTTTAAAGTCTATTTTATCAGAGGTCGATGCTGCTACTACTTTTTTTAATGTTGTTAACTTGATTTTTTTTTTTTTTTACATCTTTTGAGCTTTAGTTTGTTCATGTCTTTGAGTCTAAGGTGTGTCTCCTGTAGGCAGCAAATAGTTCTTCTTTCTTTATCCAATCTGACACTCTCTGTCTCTTTATGGGTGCATTAATGCATTTATATTCATGTGATTCCTAATAGACATAAGCTTAGTGCTGTCATTTTGCATGCATTGTAGACATTTCTTTTGTTCCCTTTAATTTTCTGTGCTGAGTTTTCCTCTTTGTGTTTTCTTTTCATCTCTTTCAATGTTGGTGGTTTTGTATTTGCTGAGACTTCATGTTTTTCTTGTTTATTATTTTGATGAATAGGATCAATGGTTTCCTTTGTGGTTACCTTAATATTTACCCCACTTTCCTAGAATTAAACCAGTCATTAATTTCATTATACTGCCTTGACTTCCTCTCTGTATGAAAGATCTATGACTATGTTTATTTTTTAGTCTTTCTTTTTTGTAACAATGTTTACATAAGGACATCTCCCTGTTTCAGTGTTTTGCCTATGATGTATTTTTGTGAGTCTCCCATTTGTGTTGATACACTATAAGACAGAGTAGAACTGCCCTACATGGTTTACAAGGAGTGGCTGCTGAGTATGATTTACTGACCTTTAAGTTACCAGCCAAGCTCTTAACCATGGAGCCACCAGTTTATAAAAATGTCAAAATTACATGTTGTTATTTAGTTGTGTTTAACGCCATATTTCCTTAACATATGGAATCCCAGAACCCCCAATAGCAAGTAACACTGAGAAGGCTCCTTGTTAGAAATATTGCCTTAGCCATATAGACAGAGCCACGGATTTATACCTTCAGTTTACGTTTGAGGAAACTGAAGTTCAGAGAGAAGAGGTGAATGACAGATCAAGATCACATGCTTGATAGAAGCAAACGTCAACCAACAACATGCCCTTCTGACATCTAGGCAGTGCTTATTCTTTCATGCCCACAATAATTCATTTTAGATTATGTAAAATAAAATTGCAGATAGTTTTGCAATCTTTTGAAGGGATATAAAAAATAATTTGAGACACCGCTTTCACACATACAGTGTTTTTTTTTAATTTTTTTCAATTCATTATTGTTATTGTTCTGTTGTGTTGTTTGTGTGTGTATGTGTGTGTACATTCACTACAGGTAAGTTTCCAATCCATTGGTATTTCCATAAACAGGATCTAATTGAAATGTAACTAAGGAAAGCATTCTGGCTATCTACAAAGGTTTTTAACACAACCACTAAAAAGACTTTAGGCTAAACGTGAAAAGGGGAGGGAAAGGGGAGTGATTTGATTATGCAACAACTTATCACCCTCTCCAAACATTAGTGCTTGGAAGTTAAAAGCAGACAGCTGGCACACCTGTCTCCATTGGCATTGAGTTGAATTGATAGGAAAAGAAAAAAAATTAGGCAAACATACAATTATCTGTCATCCAAAGATTCACCTGAAGGATTTAGATGGCGTTTTTACAAGCATGGATTTAAATTTTCATATTTATAAGGTAGTCTTCCTCAGATATTTATAGAAACGCTAAAATTTTACTATAGTATTTATGTAAGACTACTAAATAACCATATTCATAAGAGCTATTTAATCACAGTAACGTTAACAGCTTTCTAGGAACCCCAAGGTAGGATTTAAATGACAAGTGATCCTTTCACCATCCCTTCACTTTTTCTTTTTTTCACTCCTCACAATTTTGGCTTCATAGTGATTACATAAAATATACTCTTGACAACTTTTCTCTCAAATACTCCCCTAGTACTTACTTTCTGTTGCAGATTTCATCATTCATTTGTTCAACAGATATTTATTAAGATTTATACTGTGCCCTGGTGGCGTAGTGTTTAAAGTGCTACAGCTGCTAAACTAAAATTTGGCAGTTCAAATCCACCAGGCACTCCTTGGAAACTCTATGGGGTAGTTCTACTCTGTCCTACTGGGTTGCTATGAGTTGGAATTGACTCGACAGTAGTGGTTTTTTTGTTCTTTTTTTATTCTGTGCCAGGAAACTCTGGTGGCAGAGTGGTTAAGTGTGATGACTGCCAGATAAAAGGTTGGGAATCTGAATCCACCAGGTGCTCCTTGCAAACTCTGTGGTGCAGTTCTACTCTGTCCTATATAGTCACTATGAGTCACAATTGATTCAGAGGCAGTGAGTTATTCTGTTAACAAAACTAATGGTCCTGTTCTATCAATTTTACAATGGAGGCAGGGACAGCTTTAGCATAATAACATTTTATTCTATAAACAGAATCTCTCCTTTTCAAAAGCAGAAATAACAATAAATGAAAAATCTGGGAAACATACTACAGACCTCTTGGCAAAGCTATTACCTGGAATTCTAGATTCTAAAATATATGCTTGCAAGGAGTTCCCATGACCAACAGGCAAAAGTGGTGAGTAGATGTCAAACTTATGAGTTCTCTAATTGACTTCAGGTACTTGCTCAAGATTATGCTATATATGTATTTCTTTTCATAAAACTCAATAAGTAGATCTTTTTAAGAAAAGTTTTACGATACATTTCACATTTTTTATTTATAACATCATAACATACTGGGTAAATAATACTCACCACTGACATTTTTTAGCACTTTATAATTGCTGATGTATCTTCTAGAGTCATCATTGTCTTTGAACTGCATACAGCATTTTGAAGTCAGGAAAGGTAGGAATTATCTAATTTTCTGTGCATGCTACTACCTTTGGGTGAAGACTGGCAACTTGGACTTTATCCCTTAGTGTCTTGCAAATTCAACTCCCTGAAGTAGTATATTTTATATAGGATCACTGTAAGAAATCACTTTATGAAAACTGGCACTCTAAATCTTCCAGGTGATAAACAAGGACATAAATAATTAAGAATTTTTATGCTGTATTTGCTGGTATTGAGGATATTGTGCACTAGACTTTATATCTGTTATAAAAATCCTATGAAAAATATTTTTTGTATTCAGTTCCCGAAAAAGGTTTATTTCTTTCCAAGAGTTAAAATGTTCCTTCTTTCTGATAAGAATTTTAGTTCTCACCATGCGTTAATTTTTATCTTCCATTCGAAGAATCTTACACTCAAATCTACAGCTACAATATTGCATCTTTATGGGAATTTCATCTATGATCATGTTTATCTATGCTCTTTTCTTTCATGATATTATTTTCCTACTTCTACTCCTATATTGTTACTTCTTACTGTATGATGTTTTGCTTCTTTTAAGTTACTTCAAATCCTTCTTGAAATGAGACATGGTATGCATACATTCATGTATATTCTTAATTTACAGATTAGATTAATAAAAACCAAAAACCAAATCCATTGTCATAAAGTCCATTTTGACTCATGGTGACCCTATAGGACAGAGTAGAACTGTCCAACAGGGTTTCCAAGGTGGATCCAAGCTCCCAACCTTTTGATTAGCAGCTGTAGCTCTTAACCACTATGCCCTTAGAGTTTAAGAGATTACATTACTGATTTAATAAATCACAGAAATTATAAGAGATGGGATCAAGGTAAAAAAGCAAATTCTTGATGGATCTACAACTGAGATCCCTGAAAAATCAGTCTCATTTTATTCTCTCATCTCTATTCCCTTTATTAACATTAAGATAAATATTCAAGACACCTTGTTTTTGAGTGTCTGAATTTTATAGGACCATGATGCATTTGCTAGCTTTTTGAGCTCCTACTCTCAAATCGAAACTACACCACTCTAACATTCACAGTTTTGCTTTAATCTAAATCACTAGTAATGGTACAATAAAAATTTGTTTATATAAAATCTAACCTAGTTTGGCCACAAATGGACGAGTTAACTAAATGAATTCACTCAGTCAAGAATTCAACTTCAATCAAAAAAGAAAAAAGTCATTTGGCTATAAATTCCATTGATATTAAGATAAATGTCTACAATTTGCTGGTAGCTAAAGCAGATGATATTTTCTCAAAATTCTTCCTTTTACCTAGCAGAATTCCCTTGGACTTACTTAGGGTGAAGGTCAGATTTTTGGATTTCATCCAAAATGCTCAGTTCCCAGTTTCAGAAGAGAACTAAAATAGTCATGTCAGTTAAAGAGCTATGGTTGCAAATGAAATTTTACAGTCCCTTTATCAATATTCAAGTCCTGCCTAAGTGATTCAAATCCCATGTAGGAGTTTGTCTTTCTGTCTCTTCATTGATCTAAGAGTCCCAGTGGTGTCATCCTAGGGAAGTGAGTGCCAGTTTATTTAATATACTGATCCTTGACTTCCATTAATATAAATGGCTGCCTACAATTTCAAGCCTTTCTTTTGCAAACACAGATTTCTGCTAAAGCTACGATTACTTAAGGTGTCAACTTTATCATTATGACTATTTCTTTGCTTACTATCTCTGGTGACAAATATTTAACAATAATAAATTCACAGAAGTTTCCAATGCAGAATTACAACAGTCATTGGACATACCCACAGTTTACCAATCTGTGATCTTGGGGTCTGTCATGGATTCAATATGTCACCCAAAAAACGTGCATGTAGTAGTTTGGCTGGGCTAAGATATCCAGCACTATATGGTTGTCTTCCAGTCTGTGACTGTAGTTTTTGCATAGGTTATAAGTCCTAATCTCTGCTTGTGATTAATAGGGCAAGATAAGATTATTTTAAAGAGGATTAGGGTGGAACTGTGATACCTTACTAAAGTCAAATCCTCAATCCAATGTAAAGGGAGTTTCCTTGGGGTGTGGTCTGTGCCACCTCTTAACTTACAAAAGACAAAAGCAAAGGAAAATAAGCAAAGAGTTGGGGACCTCGTACCACCTAGAAAGCAATGCCAGGAGGAGAGTGCATCCTTTGGATGTGAAGTTCCTTGCTGAGATGTCCAATGCAAGAATGACACACCCCAAAGACCTGTTCCCAGAACCAACAGAAGAAGGAAGCTTTCCCATGGAACTGGTGCCTTAACTTTGAATTCAGACTTCTAGCCTACTAGGCTGTGAGAGAACAAACTTCTCTTTGTTAAACTTGTCCATTTATGGTATTTCTGTTACAGCAGCACTGGATGACAAGATAGAGTCTATGACTAGCCCAACAATAAAGCTAATGACATAACCTCTTCCAACATGTTTAGGTTGTAGTGGTGAGTTGCTGCTGAGTTGGTTCCAATTCATGGCAACCTCATGTACAATAGAAGGAAATATGTTGTCTGTGCTGGGTTTTCCCATGATTTGTGGAATACTTAAGACCATTGATGTGGTCATTGGGTATTCCGAGTGCCTTTCAATCTAGAGGGTTCATCTTTCAGCACTTTGTTGGACAGTAGTCTGTTATAAAACATAGCATTTTAATTGGTTAATTGTCAGAAATATATTGCCAGCTCTTCTTAGTCAGTCTTAGTCTGGAAGCTCCACTGAAATCTGTCTACAAAGGGGTGGCCCTGTTGGTATTTGAAATACCAAGGACATATCTTTCAGTATCAGAAATACGTAAGCTATCACAGTGTGATAAGCTGACAGACAGGTGGTGAATTTTAAGTTAGAAATGCAAAATGTTTAACTGACTGCTTTATACAATAAATATTCTTTGAGAACACTCTCAATTTCAGATTTGAGGTACTTTGCTGGGGATACTATAACAAACACGAAAGACAAAGTTCCTGACTATGTGAGGCTACTTTTCAAGGAAGCAAACCTTCTCAGAGTTTGGCAAATAAGGAGAAAGCCTAAGGATGCAAAGGGGCAGGAGACATAGACGACAGTCAAAGAGCTTCTTATGAGGAAGTGACTCAAAGGCCTAAAGGGAGTCTGACAATGGGACAACAGGAGAGTGATCACTCAGGAAGCAGTGAGCGCAAAGAAAGAGTGATACCTGTTTTCAGGGCAGAAAATATCCTCAAAAGGCCACAGCACAGGGAATGGAGCACACTGAACTTGGAGAGAAGGGAAGAGCCATCTCAGAGAGCCACAAAAACTGACTGTAAGCTTCTACTTTGCTGCAAACCATCTCTTGGTCATCTAGTGCTGCTATAACAGAGAAACTGTAAGTGGATGGCTTTAACAAATAGAAGTTTATTCTCTCACAGTCAACTAGGCTAGGAGTCTGAATTCAGGGTGCCTGCTCCAGGGGAAGGCTTTCTGTCTCTGTCAGCTCTAGAGGAGGGTCCTTCTGTTGCATCAGTCTTCCCTTGGGATGGGGGCATCTCAGCATGGGAAACTCACAGCCAAAGAATGTGCTCTGCTCCTGGGACTGCTTTCTTGGTGATATGAGGTTGCCATGTTACCCTCCTCAATTCTCTCTTTTATATCTCAAAGAGCTTAGCTTAAGACACTATCTAACCTTGTATATTTCATTAATGTAACTGCAACTAATCTATCTGATTTCATCACAGTAATAGGACTTACACACATAGAATGATAGAAAATCACACAGTACTGGTACTCACGGCGCAGCTAGGTTGATAGACAATTTTGTGTAGAAACAATTCAGTACTTGACAACCACTGAGGTCTTTCATGAAAAAGACCATATCCACACTTTAAATTGATCAATATAGCTTCCATGTGGACAGGAGAGAAGAGCTGGAGCAGGCAGACTGGCAAGGAAGCTCCATGGAACTTTAGGGAGTGAATTAACTTTTCAAGAACGCATTGTGTTTCCGGTTTATATTTGTTTCTGAATCCCACTCCTATTCCACTCATTTTGCTTCCTAATTGAACTGTGCAAGAAGTATCCAGTTCCGTTGAGATAAAAAAAAAAAATAAAGTTAACCACTCATTAGTAGTTCAGATGAAGGTGAAAACTAAACTTTAAAGGTTGCCAATTATATAATTCCCCAGTTGCCATGAGTAACTATAAGTCACAAGTATTCTCATTACAACTGTATCTCAAATATGCTCTCTAAGAATTAAGCAGGAATGAAACCATGACAACTACAATAATTCTTCTATCCACTGATGAGGCTTACAAATCTCAGCCATGAACCTAGACTAAATGTGAATCATTCTAATTAATCCACAAATAGCTTCTTTCATGTGAACAAAGATCAATTTTCCATGAAAGGCAGTTTGCAGGATCTACTCTAACTGTGAGACATCAGGAAAGTCTTTCTAAGCTCCAATTATGTTAAGTACAAGATGGCTTTCAAACTGTCCTCAGGAGCTCTAAGGTTCTCTGCATAACTAGCTGGTGTATAACTAGGTAACCTGTGGAAGTGTCTCAGGGTGCACTGAAGTGAGGAGGAGAGCTAAGAAGCAGGGCTCCAGGCCTACACTCTTTGACTCAACCAGATCAGTTATATACTTGTTTACTCGCTGAGGCTCTGAGGAAGATCTGATGTTAAAATAGTATCTGGGTGCTATACAAATATTAATAACTAAATATCTTAGACATGGTTCTCTAGAGATGCAAAACCAGAGAAGCATAACTTATATATATAAATATATACATAGAAACCCTGGTGGCGTAGTGGTTAAGTGCTGTGGGTGCTAACCAAAAGGTTGGCAGTTCAAATCTACCAGGTGCTCCTTGGAAACTCTATGGGGCAGTTCTACTCTGTCTTATAGGGTCATTGTTAGTTGGAATTGACTCAATGGCAGTGGGTTTGGATTGGGTTTTATATATATATATACATACACACACGTATGTGTGTATGTATGTATGTACATAAATATGTATATATACAGAGAGAGAGACAGAGAAGGAGAGAGACAGAGACAAGAACAGGGACAGAGAAGGATGTTTATTTCAAGGAAATGGCTCATGCAATTGTATAGGCTGGCAATTCCCAATTCCATGTGTCATTTGTCAGTGTGGAGGCTTTTCGTGACTCATATAACTTCAGAGGTTGCAGGTCACAGGCTCACAGCCTGCAAAGGCTCACGAATCCAAGATAAGCAGCCAAGAACGTAACTCAAAGGATGGTTCACAGACTTCAGAAGTTGACGAATTCCCAGTTTGGCAGACTACCAGATCAACCCCCAAGAAACTGGGGTCAAATGATGATGAAGTGGATGCAGAATCCAGAGCAAGTAAGTGAGATTAGCCAGAACATTAATACGTATATTGGGTGCAGGCCACATCCACAAGGAGATACCCTGTTATAGATTTAATTGGGACACCCAAAATGTGTGTCAACATTGTTAGGTCACGATTCTCAGTATTTTCTTACTATCTTCTATTCCATGATTTGATGTTATTTTCATAAGTGTTGTAAATTCTCATCTGTGCCTGTGGTTAATGAGACAAGATGAAGTTATGTTAAAGAGGATTAGGGTAGGATGCAACACCCCTACTCAAGTCACAACACTGATCAGATGTAAAGTGATTCTCTGTGGTATGGCCTGCATCACCTTTTGCCTTATAAGAGATAAAATGAAAGAAGACAAGAAGAGAGACAGAGAACTCATGCCACCAAGAAAGACACACTGGAAACAGAGTGTGTACTCTTAACTCAGAGTCTTTGTACTGAGAAACTCCTAGACCAGAGGACGATTGATAACAAGGACCCTCCAAACACTGACAGAAGAAGAAAGCATTCCCCAGGAGCTGGGGCCCTGAATTTGGACTTCTAGCCTCTGTGACTGTGAGAGAATACATTTCTGTTGGTTAAAATCACCTACTTGTGGTATTTCTATTACAGAACTAGAAAAAAAAAGATGCACCTAAAGGATCTCCTATGTTTCAGACACACTTTTTTTCTTTCTTTTTTTTTTTATCACCACTATCACATCAGTCAGTGTGGTAAATCCCTTCTTTGCCTTTTGATTCGGAGGCATGAGGAACCTGGAGTGGCCAGGTGGCATTCTTAGCTTCCTTCAGTGGATCTGTGTTGTGTCTCCAGGTGGGAACATTCCTCCCTTTTTAACTAAGCCCTCTAGACCTACAGAGCATGGAAAGCAAAAATTTTGTGACTGGGTCACAAGAATCAATAGTGAGTGGTATCACTACCATTTTCACTGTTTGATTCCCAGAACCGTGACTCCTGTCTAAGGGAGGAACAGCATCATACATTAACACTGATTTAGAACATACACATAGCCACTTGGTAAACATTGCTCCAATCCTGCAAAGTACTGCCACCTAGCTGGTGCTGCAATTATGTCTTCAGGAAGCCAAGCCAACTGCTTTAGGATGATGGGGAATGTGGCAAGGCCAGTGAATTCCATGTGTGTGGCCACACTACCACACTTCATTGGCTGTGAAGTGTGTTCCTTGATCCAAGGTAATGCTGTCTTGGAGACCATGATGGTGGATACAACTTTTTGTAAGACCACAGATGATAGTTTTGGCTAAAGCACTGCATGCGTGTATCCTGAGTAAGTGGCTATATCATTAAGAATGAAGTCTGTACTTTTCATGATAGAAGTGGTCCAGTGTAATCATTCTGCTACCAGGTTGCTGGCTGACCACTTCAAGAAATGGTGACATATTGGGGGACTCAGTGTTGGTCTCTACTGTTGGCAGATTGGGGATTCAGCTGTGGCTATAGACACATCAGCCTTGGTAAGTGGAAATCCATGTTGCTGAGCCCATGTATAACCTCTGTCCCTGCCACTGGGGCCACGCTGTTCATGAGCCCATTGGGCAATGATGGGAGTGGCTGGAGAAAGAAGAGGACTGTTTTCTACTGAACACATCATCCTATCTACTTGTTTGTTAAAATCCTCATCTGCTGAGGTAACCCTTTGGTGAGCATTCACATTAGACACAGTTCTTTGGCTCGTACCTCCACCCCATATCTCCTTGTCATCAATTATCAGATAATGTTCCAAGTCCTTAACCATCTAGACAAATAATTGGCCACAGTCCATAAATCAGTATACAATTACACATCTGGCCATTTCCCCTCCCAGGTAAAGGGAACAACCAGGTTCACTGCTTGCTATTCTGCCCATTTGGAGGATTTCCCTTTACTATTTTTCTTCAGGAATGTCCCATAGAGGATCTGTAATGCTAATGACTTTCAATTTCAAGTGGTACTTGTGTATTGTGCAGAATGATATTTAAACCAGGCATGAGTTTTCTCATTCTCAGTCAATTGACTGTAAGGAACCCTCCATGAAGTCCTTGGCACAGGGTAGGAGAGGGCAGGTAATATGATAGGAGTTGATACCATAGGTATTTAGGCTACTTCCTCATGCAACTTATTTGTGCCCTCAGCTCCTGCTTGTGCTTGATTTTGTATATGCCACTCTATTTAACAACGGAGTGCTGCTGTGCATGTCCAACTTTATACCTCTTTGGGTCAGTCAACAACCAGTTCATAACGGGTGGTTCTCAGACATCATGGTAACCTGGTAGCCCATGGTTAGGTGTTCAGTCTCTACTAAGTTCCAATGAGAAGCCAAAAGCTGTTTCTTAAAAAGAGAAGAGTTATCTGCAGACTATGGCTGGGGTTTGCTGCCGAATTCTAAGGGTCTGCACTGTGATTCACCAACAGCTGCCTTCCAAAGGCTGAAAACAGCATCTCTATCTGACACTCACACTTCAGGCATGATTGGATCAGCTAGACTACATGGCCAAGGTGGAAGAGAAACTTGCATGCTACCTGTTGCAGAGTCTTCCTTTGTTCTGGTTCCCACTCAAAACTAGGAGCTCTTTGAATCACTTGATAAACAGGCTGGAGTAGCACACCCAAATGAGGAGTATGTTTCTTAGTGGGTCCATATTAATAAACTCAAGAGTGATCCAACCTTATGTTCCTTGCACCATTGTCCTACAACAGTAGCCATCCCTACACATGTTCCCTTGATTTCTATTTGTACATCTGAGAAAAGTCAAGAAGTTCTTTTGGAGTATACCGTACCTCCTCCTGGGTCATACATTGTACTTTACCTTTGAATCTCACTGGGACTTAAGTCTTGTTATAGATTTAGGAGCAAAAATGAGTAGTGTGGGTGGTACTGGGTACACTGAGCAATGCTTTATAAAGTTCCATACCTGCAGATGCCCCAAGCAATGACTCAGTTGTTTCCCCTGGTGATAACTGAAAGGCTCTTCAGACAGAGCCAGCTTAATCTCATTGGATGGGAGTGGAGGTCATAATGGTTTTACTGGGGTAGGTGGCTTAGCTACTAAACATGCAATAATCTCTTCAAATGGGAGTAAGAAGTCCAGTTCTGTTGGCAGGACAGATTCAGTGGAATTCATGGGCTCAATGCCCCCACTTCCTGATTCCCAAGTTTCAGGATCCCATTTCTTCCCTCTAAATGCCCTTGCTTTAACTTCACATACCCTCTGAGGCTGGGAATTCAGTTGACATTGTAATTCAGCCACTCTTACAATAAGACTTTGAGTTTGGCTTTTGGCAGTATCAGTTCTGTTATTATAAAAAGTGAAGCTTTCTTTCAGAGCACAAGTGGCAAATTTGAGGCCTTCTATGTGGTGCTTGTGCTGTAACTCTGAAATGCTGAGCTCACCTCTTTCTTTCACCACATTGTCTAGAGAAAGTAGGACCAACCAATCAGCTTCCCTATATTTATCATTCTGACAAAATTGTACAAA
This sequence comes from Heterohyrax brucei, assembly GCA_028571685.1. Classification (NCBI taxonomy): domain Eukaryota; kingdom Metazoa; phylum Chordata; class Mammalia; order Hyracoidea; family Procaviidae; genus Heterohyrax; species Heterohyrax brucei. The sequence goes on from CM053158.1 coordinate 68,223,953, forward strand.
ACCATTGAATATGCAATCAGTCAAAACTTCATTTCTGACTCATGTAGCTGCCGAGACAAAGTCCAACACTCATTCATGCTATAAATTTTCAGCAAAATAGGAATAGAGGAATTTCCTCAATACAACAAGGGGCATCTACGCAAAGTCAACCACCTACATCATCCTGAATGGAGAGAGATTGAAAGAATTCCCCTTGAAAACAGAAACTAGACAAGGATGCTCGCTGTCACCACTTCTACTCAACACTGTTCTAGCCAGAGCAGTTAGACAAGACGAAGAAATAAAGGGCATCCATATTGGCAAAGAAGTAAAAATCTCCCTGTTTACAGATGATACCTTTGTATATACAGAGGATCCTAAGATTCCATAAGTAAACTACTGGAACTAATAGAGGAGTTCAATAAACTATCAGGATATAAGACAAATGTAAGTAAATCAGTAGAATTCCTTTATACCAACAAAGAGATTGTCAAAGGAGAAATCACCAAATCAATACTATTTACTATACCCCCAAGAAGATACCTAGGAATAAATCCAACTAGAGAAATAAGAGACCTATACAGAAAAAACTACAAGACCAGACTGCAGGAAACCAAAAAAAGACTTACATAAATGGAGAAACCTACCCTGCTCATGGATAGGAACATGTAACACTGTGAAAGTGTAATTAGCCTATTGCTAAGAGAATCTTCCACACCCCATATTTGTGAGTGATATCTGGGTCTTTAAATCTAGCAAGGGGCCATCTGAGGTGTACCAAATGGTTCCCGATCAGCTGGTGATCACTGAGAACACCAAAGACACAAGAGAAAAAGAGCCCAGGAAACAGAAGGACCCATGTAATGGGAGACTGTCTCAACATGTGACCAGAAGAACCAGATGGTACCTGGCCATCACCAAAGACAGCCATGATCGGGCACACAATGTTGAGTCCCTGTGGCAACATGAGAAGTAGAGGAGTGCAGCTCAAAACTCTACAAAAAGACCACAATTAATGGTCCAATGGCCTGGAGGATCTGATGGGAGCACAGCCCTAGACCTGTGCTGCTCCTGTCTAGAAAACACTACTGAGGTCAGCTCTTAGTAGAAAAGTAGACTGGACTAGGAGACACAATGTGACCATATGGTGGGTGTAATTTATGGTTCTATGCATTTATAGTAGGCTATCCTACTGGTCACTTTCTAGATGGGAGAGGAGAAGGAGGAGAGCAGGGGGCAGGAGCTTGTTAAGAGGATACGACACGTATAAAATGAAAAGGAGGAGTGTGCTATCACAAGGCAAGGAAAGCAGACAAGCTGTAGGTAGGTGGCATGCAAAATTGCTTTGGATTGTATACTTTCACTTAATTACAGTAATTTTAAAAAAGTAAAAACATGGTTCTATACATCTATAGGATATCATCCTGCTGACCTCTGGCTGGAGGAAGGAGAGTGGGTGGAGAGGAGGGGAAAGGAGATTGTTGGGAGGATGAGACGTGTATGGAGCAGAGAGGAACAGTGTGCTGTCACTGGACAGGGAGAGCAGTGGAAGCTACATAGAGGTGGGCATGTAAATTTATATGGGAATGTACATTTTCACTCAGTCACATTAAATCAAAAAAAAAAAAGAAAAAATGTAAAAACAAAATTGAAGTGTTGCTTGATATATTATCCTGTTTATGAAGAGTCATTGTCACAGCCACTTATTAGCCTATGTGATGGTTAAGATTGTATGTCAACTTGACTGGGCTGTGATTCTCAGTGTATTGGCAGTTGTGTAATGTTGTGATTACCACCATGATGGAATGTGCTGTCGTATAGTCAGGGACAGGGCCTGTGGTGGCTCACCACCCCCTCAGCCTTTATCTCGCTGCCTTCTACCACATACTTCCTGCCTGCTCATGTTGCCAAGGCTTTGCCTTGTGGATCCAGCTGCTGCTGCTTTCTTTCTTGTCTTCTGATGTCTGCTTCTTGGGAGTTGAGACAATAGCTCTTGAGATTCTTCAGTCTTCACAGCCTGTTACTGTGATCCTTGCTCTCTGACCTGCTAACCTTTAGTTCACCAGCTTCTGTGGCTACCTGAGGCTTGTAATCCTATCTAGGATTTGGGACATTTCAGCCTCTACAATTTTGTGAGCTGTTTCCTGTATATAAACCCTTCTCTCTATATATGTATACACCTTACTGGTTTTGCTTCTCTAAAGAACCCAGCCTGTGACAGTCTAATTGGCTGCTTTTTAGTTAGGTCCTGAAAAAATGTTATCTGGGTTGAAAGTTTTTGATCCATGTAATGGCCACTGAATGTGAAATAGGGTTATATGGAGAGAGAAATTAAGGGGCTCTAAAAAGAGAAGTCCATAGCTTATGATATATTTAAACTCTAACCTTGATTGAGAATATAGAATGTACAATATAATATGCTAACATGTATACACAGAAAGCATTCTGAATTCATAACATATAGATGCCTGAGAGGCTGTTATTCGTGACTGCAATGAAATGGGAGCAGGAACACAACCACATTTTGGGAGAAGTAGCAAGTTTACTTTCGATCACATTCAGTTTCTGTTGTGGTGGGATATACAATCAGAGTTGTCTAGAAAGTAATTAGATATATGTATATGACAGCATTCAGGGAGAGACCTGGGCTGAGGTTTTATGTTTAAGAATTATTGGCATGGAGATGATCTTTAAAGACATAGCTGTGAATAAAACACTCATAAGGAAGGAGTTGGTCAACACCGTTAAAAATTATTTGGTCAAGTAAGATAAATAAGATGACCATATAACTTCTTAGGCAGAAGAAAGTTGTTAGTGGACTTACCAGAGCTGCAAGGATAGAGCCAACTTGAGGTAAGCTTTTGGACTGAAAGGGGAACGATGAGTCAATGAATTGGAAATGTCCTTTGGTATCACCTAGTGTGATGATTAAGGCTATGTGTCAACTTGGCTGGCCCCTAATTCTCTGTGGTTTAACAGTCATGCAATGATATAGTTTGGTATTTATATAGTGATGTCATCATTATCCATGATGTGATCTTATGTGATCAGCCAACCATAAGGGGAGGTTTCATTGATGACTTTTTCAGTCTCTTCCTTTGTGATGGGTTAACTAAGTTGTTCTACTTTTCCTTGTGATAATTTTGGTAGGTGATATGAGCCTAGAAATTTGTCCTTTTGTTCTGGTTTTCAGGTCTCTGAGACTACAGTCTTTGATAGTATTCTGTTATGGTACTTTTAATTTCATTTGGTTCTGTTGTGCCATCTCCTATCTCATTTCTTATTTGGGTTATTTGTTTCCTCTCCTGTTTTTCTTTGGTAAGTTTAGCCAATAGTTTTTCAATTTTGTTGATCTTTCCAAAGAACCAGCTTTTGGGTTTGTTATTTTTTTTCAATTGTTCTTTTATTCTCGAATTCATTTAGTTCTGCTCTAATCTTTGGTTGCTGTCTTTCTTCTTGTTCAAGCTGTAGGGTTAATTCTTTAATCGGGCTCTTCCTTCATTCTGGATGTGTGCATTTATAAAGATAAATTGACCTCTAAGCATTACTTTTGCTGTATCCCATATGTTCTGGTAGGACATGTTTTCATTTTTATTTGAATTTGTAAATTTCTTTATTTTGTCCTTGATTTCTGTCATAACCCATGGATTTTTGAGCAAGGTTTAGTTCAGTTTCCATGAGTTCAAATTTTTTCTGATTTTTCTGCTATTGATTTTAACATATATGGTTTTATGGTCCAATAAGACGCTTTGCAATAATTCAATGGTTTGGATTTTGTTGAGATTTTCTTTGTTCTAAGACATAGTCTATTCTGGAAAATGTCCCATGTACTTTGGAGAAGAAGATTTACTTATCTGTTGATTGGTGAAAACTTCTGTATGTTGATAAGGTCTAGTTGGTTGATTGTTGCAATAAGATCTTCTGTATCTTCACTGAGCTTTTGTCTGGATGATCTGTCCATTACAGAAAGTGGAGTGTTGAAATCTCCAGCTATTATTGTGGAGTGATCTATTTCATTTTTCAGTGTCACCTGTGTTTGCTCAATGTGTTTAGATGCTTTAATATTGAGTATATAAATATTTAATATTGTTATGTCCTGCTTGTGTGTTGAACCTTTCAGCAACAGTGACCATCATTGTCCATGGTGGTGGATCTTACATTAAAGCTTATTTTTTTAGCATTGCCACTCCTGCTCTCCTTTGTATCTTGTTGGTTTGGTATATATTTTTCTATCCTTTGCTTTTCAGTTTGTTCATATCTTTGAGTCTTAGGAGTGTTTCTTATAAGCAACATATACACAGGTTGTGTCTTTTGATCCTCGATGTCACTCATTGTCTGTTTACTGGAGCATTCAGTCCATTTACATTCACTGTAATTATTGATAGATATGTGTCTAGTGCTGTTATTTTGGTGGGTTTATTTTTGTGTTGTTGATGTTTTCTACATTTTTCTTAATATTCCATTCTGGGTCATTCTTCTTTACGGGTTGACTTATCATTTTAGTGTTAGTTTTGTGTTTGTTGAGACTCCTTTATGATGCTTACTGTTTTGATATGTCATGTTGCTGCTTTCCTTTGAAGCTACCACTATGAACTCTCTTAATATTCCAAGTTTAAACCCGACTTTAAAAGCTGTATATCTTTTTAATTTCTTCTCCATTTGAAAGGGTTATACCTACCGTAATATATCCCTCTTTTTAGTGTGTTGATGTCCCAGTTTTCATGTTAGGATCACTAGTTCTTTTATTCTAATAATGTAGCTTTGGTTGAGCTTATTGACTTCTTGAGAGAGTTGGATTCTGGAGGTTGTGTCCTGTACTGCCTCCTTAAGTATACACTTAATGTTTTTGTTTTTCTAAGCAAATATCTTCTTTCAGTATTTCTTATAATTTTGGTTTGGATTTTACAACGTCTCTAAGCTTTTGTTTATCTGTGAATGTCTTAATTTCACCACAATATTTGACAGACAGTTTTGCAGGATATATATAAGCTTTGGTTGGAAGTTTTCTCTTTCAGGGCTATCAATGTGTCATCCCACTGCTTTATTACCAACATCATTTCTGCAGAGAAGTCAGATGATAGCCTATAGAATTCCCCTCTGAATGTTAGCTTTGCTTTGAAGTTCACTGCCTATGAGAACTTTCGTTTATGTTTCATTTTATTAAGCTTCATTATAACATGTCTTGGTGTGTTTCTTTTGGCATCTAGTTTTTATGACATTCAATATACATCTTGGATATTTATGTTCTCATCTTTCATAATTTCAAGGAAGTTTTCTGTCAGCAACTCTACAGCAATGCTTTCTGTATTTTCATGCATCCCTCCCTGTTCAGATACTCCAATTATTCACAGATTATTCCTTTTAGTAGAGTCCCTCATGTTTCTTAATGCTTTTTCATTTTTCTTGTATCTTTTCTCTGATTTCTCCTCAGAAATGGTGGTGTCAATTCCTCTTTCCTCAAGGTCACTAAGTCTGAGTACCATCTCCTCAGTTATGCTCTTTTAGCTTTGGAATGAATTGTTTAATTCCGTAATTTTATTACTGATCTGCTAGATTTCAGATTGCTGCTGTTCCATCGGCTTGAACAGCTAACTTAATTTTTCATTTTGTTCTGTTGCATTTTGTTTAATCTCTGGGGAGGCTCCATGTATAATTCTTTTGTACTCGACCTCAGATAGTGTGAGAAAGGCTACTTCATCTGGGAAGATTTTTTTTTTATATTTATTTTTATTAAATAAAAAATGAAAGTGTACATACTCTGTGCTTACAATATTGGGTTAAGAGAGGAGGAGTACACAGGTTGTGTCAAAGTCCCATTAATACTGATCTTCTTACTAATGTGTATTGTCACCAATTTCACCCTACCAAATTTCTAACAATTATCTAATCTAAACCCTCGCCCCTTGCCTTCCCGCCCTCCTACTTTCTCAACCCTTGTAGCTGTCAAAGAGTCTTTTCTATTATGTATGAGTATGCTTTTAAGTTTTTATCATAGGAGTCTCATATAATAATTGCCCTGTTGCTGACTAGTTTCACTCAACATAATGTCCTCCAGTTGAGACCAAATTGAGAGATGTTTCCTGCTATCATCATTGTTCTTTATCAGTGTATAGTACTCCATGGAGTATATGAACCAAAGTTTAACCATCTGTTCTTCTGTTGTTGGGCATCTGGGTTGATCCCAACTTTTTGCTATCGTGGACTGTGCTACATTCATGCGCATGTAGCAGTTGGTGTGAATGGCCTTGATTTTGTAGGATATGTTCCGAGCAGAGGAATTACTGGGTCAAATGGTGTATCTATATCCATTATTTTCAGGTAATGCCAAATTGCTGTCCAAAGAGGTTGCACCATTCCAAAATCCCACCAACAGTGAAGGAGAGTTCCAGTCTCTCCACAGCCTCTCCAACATTTATTGTTTTGCATTTTTTGGATCATGGCCAATCTTGTTGGGGTGAGGTGGTATCTCATTGTCGTTTTGATTTGAATTTCTTTAAGAATTAATGATCGTGAACATGCCTGCATGTGTTTTTTGGCTGCCTGGATCTCCTCTTTAGAGAAGTGTCTGTCCATCTCCTTCGCTGATCGCTTAATTGGATGATTTGACTTTTTCTTATTGATATTTTGTAGAACTTTATAGATTATGGAGATCAGGCATCAGTATGACATAGAGTTGCCAAATATTTTTTCCCATTCTGTAGGTGGTCTTTTAATTCTTTTGATGAAGTCTTTAGATGAGCAGAAGTGTTTAATTCTTATTAATTCCCATTTATCTATTATCTCTTCTGATGAATGTGTTTTGTTTGTCAGATATTGAAGTCTGTCTATATTGCATATTAAAACATCCATTGTTGACCCTATCTTCCCTTGGGTGAGCTTTATCATTTTAGCTTTTATATTCAGGTCTTTTATCCAATTTGAGTTGATTTTTGTATAAGGTGTGAGATATGGGTCTTGTTTCAATTTTTTGCAGATGGATATCCAATTATGCCAGCACCATTTGTTAAAGAGACTGTTCTCACCCCAATTCAAAATCTTTGGACCTTTGTTAAATATCAGCTGTTCACAGGAGGATGGTGGCATCTCTGGGGTCTCTACTGGGGTCTCTACTTTGTTCCATTGGTCTATATGTCTCTTTTTGTACCAATACCAGGCTGTTTTGACTACTCTGGCAATGTAATAGGTTTTAAAGTCAAGTAGTGAGAGGCCTGGGAAGTTTTTTGATTCTTTAGTTTGGGAGTTTTCTGGAGCCATGGTGCACTACTGCTTTAAATGGTTAGCCATGGTTTGTTGTGTGTGTGCCTTCTATAAGCTGTTTGATTTCTCTGGTATTACCTCAAAAAGAACTGAGGCATAGTTCTAAAAGGGGTGTTCCTCACCAGCCACCTCTGTGTTTCCTAGTGACCAGCCCCAAGTGGAATCTCTGGGGTGGCAGGCTCTGCCTTTTGGCTGGCAAAGACAGCATCCTACTTATGGAGACAGTAGGGAGGCTGTCAGCCAACCAACCCTACGATGTGGTCAGTGAAGTGTAGACAGGTAACTGCAGGGCTTCTCAGTATTCAGATCTCCAGGTCTTATTTAAAAGGGAACCTTAATTCTAAGAAGGGAGCTGTCCATCCACTGTTGAAAAGTCAGGACCTCAGATGTGACAGGCTCCACCTTCCAGCTGACAACGGAAGTACCTCATAGGCTGTTTACAGATGCTACAGTGTGGTTCAAAGCAGGTAGAGGTTAGGACCTTCCTGTCAAGCCCCAGCAGTGAATCTAGACACAAATTGTCTCACACGCTGCTTTTCTGCCGGAGAAGCACTTATCAGATGAGCTCCTGCCCCACTTTAGAATCAGTCACAGCTAAGGCCCCCAGCTGGATGACTCCTCCTGCCAACTGACCAAGCTGGTGTCCCAGTTGAGCTGCTTTTCCTATCATGAAACAGCAGTCTATGGCTGAGCTCAGAAAAGAGAGGGTGAGGGGGCAGTGGTGCCTTCAGTCAGCAGCTGGACTCTCTATATGTGGCTATCCCTCAGACTGTGTCTCTTCTCTACTATACACTGGTTACTTAAGTGCCACAGTTTGGTGTATTTGTTGGCTAATGCCCATTTCCCACCTCCCAGGTAACAAACAAGGCATCAGTACCTGCAGTTCTCTGATATGTTGAGTCAGCAAGAGTAGAGGTCAGTGGCCACTTACTCATCTTTGAGAGGGTTGGTTTAGTCTGTTACTGATGCCTAGTCAAATCTGACAATATTATGCCAGGTCCTAGGGTTCCCAGGATGTCCACTGCTCCGTTCAGTTATAATTCCAGGTCTTTGTTCTCAGGGGTAATCTAGGAGACTTGTGTCTAGTCTGCCTTCTTTGTCCCACCTCTGTAACATTTCAATTTTATAGAACTCTTCTGGAAGCAAGGAGCCTTAGTTGCTTAGTGCTTAAGTCCTCAGATGCTAACCATAAGTTTGGCAGTTTGAATCCATCAGATGTTTGTTGGAAAGCCAATGGGGCAGTCCTATTCTGTCCTGCAAGTTTGGTATGAGTTGAAATTGACTTGAGGGCAATGGGTTTGATTATTGGTTTCTGGAAGAAAAATCTAATCCCAAATTGTGAATCCTAACTGGGGAGAATTTTAAAAATTAAAGACCAGATAATTAAAGGAGTCCTTGGATGGTGCAGATAGGTAAGTTCTAACTGAAATTCTAGAGGTCTGTATCCACCCAGAAGCGCTGCAGAAGAAAGGCCTGCTGAGGTATTTCCAAAAAGTCAGAAATTAAAAACTACGTGAATGACAATTCTACTGCAACCTACACATGGAGTTATCTTGAGTTGGAATTACCTTGAGAGCAACTGGTGTTTTCTCTTTGTTTGTTTGGTTTTGTATAATTAAAAATCACTTTCAGCAAGCAGAGCCCCTTGGTAACCTCAATGTTCCCATTTCCCTGAAAATGACCACTCAACCCAATGAGAGGTCTTTGAGCCATTAGTAGTTTAAAAAAATTCAGGGTTATTAAACCTAAATCATTCTGTAATTCATATTAGGTAGTGTTTTGGAGTTTGACCAATATATGTGAAGTATAAAATATTTTGAAGACAACAAAAATTTCTGGAAATAAGCTATTGAAGGAAAGGAAGAATTTGACGACACTACACTAATAATATTGAGCCAACCAGAAAGATACTTTAAAACAGAAACTTATCATGACCAAGTGGGATTCATACCAGGGATGCAAGGCTGATTCAACATCAGGAAAACAATTAACGTGATAAACCACATAAATAACACAAAAGACAAGGATCACCTGATTTTGTCCATTGATGCAGAAAAGGCATTTCATAAAGCCCAACACCCATTCATGCTAAAAACTCTTAGCAAAATGGGCATAGACGGCAAATTCCTCAACACAATAAGGGCCATTTATACAAAGCCAGTTGCCCACATCATCCTGAATGGAGAGAGACTGAAAGACTTTCCCTTAAGATCAGGAACTAGACAAGGATGCCCACTCTCACCTCTCCTATTCAACATTGTGCTAGAAGTTCTAGCCAGAGCAATTAGACAAGATGAAGAAATAAAGGGCATCTGCATCGGCAAAGAGGAAGTTAAAATCTCCCTGTTCGCAGATGATATGATTGTATATGCAGAGAACCCCAAGGAATCTATAAGTAAGTTACTCAAACTGACAGAAGAGTTCAGCAAAGTCTCAGGATACAAGATAAATGTAAGGAAACCAGTAGGATTCCTTTACACCAACAACGAGACTGTTAAGGAGGAAATTATCAAATCAATACCATTTACGATAGCCCCTAAGAAGATAAAGTACCTAGGAATTAATCTAACCAGAGAAACAACAGACCTTTACAAAGAGAACTACAAGCCCTTACTACAAGAAACTAAAAGAGACTTTGATAAATGGAAAAACCTACCCTGCTCATGGATAGGAAGACTTAACATTGTGAAAATGTCTATTTTACCCAAAGCAATTTATATATATAATGCAATCCCAGTACAAGTTCCAGCATCATTTTTTAATGAGATGGAGAAACAAATCACCAATTTTGTTTGGAAAGGGAAGAATCCCTGGATGAGTAAGGTACTACTAAAGAAGAACACACTGGGAAGCCTCTCATTACCTGACCTTAGAACATACTACACTGCCACAGTGGTCAAAACAGCCTGGTACTTGTACAAGAACAGACAGATCGATCAATGGAACAGAATTGAGACCCCAGAGATGACACCATCTGCCTATGAACAGTTGATATTCGACAAAAGCCCTAAGACATTAAACTGGGGTAAAAACAGTATCTTCAACAAATGGTGCTGGCAAAATTGGTTATCCATCTGCAATAAACTGAATCAAGATCCACATCTTACTCCTTATACAAAAACCAACTCCAACTGGATAAAAGACCTAAATATCAAACCTAAAACGATAAAGCTCATCCAAGAAAAGGTAGGAACAACAACAGAAGTTTTAATACACAATGAGGACAGACTCCAAAAACTGTCAAAGAAACCTCAATCAACAGAAGGGAAAGTAGATAAATGGGAACTATTAAGAATCAAACACTTTTGCTCATCCAAAGACTTTATTAATGGAATTAAAAGAACACCCACAGAATGGGAAAAAATATTCGGCAACTCTATGTCAGACCAACGCCTGATCTCCATAATCTATAAAGTACTACAAAATATCAATAACAAGAAGATAAACCATCCAATTAAGTGATGGGCAAAGGAGATGGACAGACACTTCACTAAAGAGGAGATCCAGGCAGCCAACAAACACATGCGAATATGTTCACGATCTTTAGTCATTAAAGAAATTCAAATCAAAACTACAATGAGATAGCATCTCACCCCAACAAGATTGGCCATGATCCAGAAAACACAAAACAACAAATGCTGGAGAGGCTGTGGAGAAAGTGGAACCCTCCTACACTGTTGGTGGGGTTTCAAAATGGTCCAGCCTCTTTGGAAGGCAATCTGGCGCTTCCTTAAAAAAATGGATATCAATATACCATTTGACCCAGTAATTCCACTACTTGGAATATATCCCACAGATTCAAGGGCTTTCACACCAATGGACACATGCACCAGAATGTTTATTGTAGCACAGTCCACGATAGCAAAAAGATGGAATCAACCCAGATGCCCAACAATAGAAGAATGGATAGGTAAACTATGGTACATATACTCAATGGAGCACTACGCAATAATAAAGAATAACGATGATTCCAGGAAACATCTCCTAACCTGGTTTCAACTGGAAGACATTCTGTTGAGTGAAAGTAGTCAGCAACAAAGGGACAAATACTGTATGAGACCTATACGATAAGACCTCAAAAACAGACTTGTGTATAGAAGAAAACACTCTGACAGCTGCAAGGGACCGGTGGGAGGGAGGGTGAGGGGGGGAGGGTTTAGTTTAGATAGTTACTAGAAATCTAGTTGGGAGAAAGTGGTGATAGCACACATTAGAAACAAGAACAACATTAAGTGGACTTCAGCATAACTTGAGTACTCCTTCCATCTTGACTCAATACCGCAAGGATAGAGTAGCTGGGGCGGGGGCTGGGGACCATGCTCTTCGGTGAATTCCAGGCCAATTGGCACAACTAGCGTTTTGCTAAGAGAGCTCTCTGCACCCCACATTGGTGAGTGGCGTCTGGGGTTTTAGAAGCTGCCAAGCTGCCATCCGAGGACACAGCAAATTGTCCCAACTCAGCAGGAATGGGTGCTCACCGAGGACCAAAATGACATGCAGTAAAGACAACCGAGAAGACAGAGAGACCCACAAGAGTGAGTGCCTACATCGACTTGGGACCGGAAGAACCGGATGGTGCCCGGCTACCACCAGCGATAGCCACGATGGAGCTCACAGAGAGGAGTCTCACTGGCAACACAAGAATAAAAAGGGGTGCATCCTGAGATCTCCACTAAAAGACCTCAACTGATGGTCCAGCGGTTTTGGGGTTCCTCTGAGATCATGGCCCCCGGCCCTGATACAGCCCTTTCCCATAAATTATAACAAAGTTCCACTCTTTGAACAGGAATGAATTGGACTTGTCAGTGTAGAGTGACAATATATTGGAAGCACTTTGTGGTTCTACACATCTACAGGATATCATCTTGCTGACCTCTGGCTGGAGGAAGGGGAGTGGACGGAGAGGAGGGGAAAGGAGGCTGTTGGAAGGATGAGACATGTATGGAGCAGAGAGGAACAGTGTGCAGTCACCGGACAGTGATGGCAGTGGAAGCTTCATATATGTGGGTATGTAAATTTATATGTGAATGTACATTTTCACTCAGTTATGTTAAATAAAAAAAAAAAAAAACAACAGAAACTTGTCTCTAAGTTACCTGTGGCCAATCAGTAGACATAAGATGCCTCAGTTACTTAAATAAACATATCAAGAAACCAATGAAAAAGAACATTTTTTCTAAGCATTAATTTATAGCTAACATGTAAACCAAGGATACAAGCACAGAAATTTACTGTCCTTGATTTGTATTTAAAAAGTTAACCAACATTTGAATTATACATCTTCTTCATTCTTTATCACCCAAGGAAAAGAAAAGCAGTTCTGTAATACAATAAATTTTTAACCATACTGCCTATATTGCATCTCTCTGATACTTTCCTTACACTTATATATCCTTAAGAATTATTTCAGTAACTTGACATTGCTCAGCCTATTTGGATTACTCTGTTCAATTTTGAGTGCCATATATCAAGAGCATTAACAAGTTATAATGTGATGAAAAGGATAAGTGTCAGAAACTTCTGAAAATAAGCTGTGAGTACAACAGATCTGGAAAGGATGTAATAGCTGTCCCTAAATAACTACAAGTTTTGAGGTCTTCTGTATCTTTACGGAGTTTTTTGTCTAGATGATCTGTCCAGTAATGAGAGTGGAGTGTTAAAGTCTCCCACTATTATTGTGGAGTCGTCTAACTCTCTCTTGAGCGTAGTCAGTGTTTCTTTGACATATTTAGGTGCTCTGACATTAGGTGCATAAATATTTAAAATAGTTAAGTCTTGCTTGTGTACTGAACCTTTCAGCAATAAATAGTGTCCATCTTTGTCCACGATGGTGGATTTGACATTAAAATTGATTTTGTCTGAGATTAGAATTGCCACCTCTGCTCTTCTTTGTTCATTGTTAGCTTGATATATATTCTTCCATCCTTTAATTTTCAGTTTGTTCCTGTCTTTAGGTCTCAAGTGAGTTTCTTGTAGACAACATATGGATGGGTCGTGTCTTTTGATCCAAGATGACACTCGGTGTCTCTTTACTGGAGCATTCAGTCCATTCACATTCAATGTAATTATTGATAGGTATGTGTTCACTGCTGCCATTGTGATAGGTTTATTTTTATGTTGATGTTTTCTCTGTTGTTCTTATTAGTCTGTTCTGGGACACTCTTTTTTGTGAGTTGATTTTTCCCCTTTTTCAGAGCTGGTTTTATAGTTGTTGAGAATCGCGTGTTAGATTTCTTGAAATGGTATGATACATCTTTGTTGTGCTTTAAAGCTGCCCCTATGAACCCCCTTAATAAACTATTTATAAACCCAATTTTAATTACTACCAGTCTTGTCATCTTCCTCTCCATTTGGAAGGACTATAACGACTGTAGTACATCCCTCTTTTTATTATGATGATACCATAGTTTTCATGATGATCACTGGATTGCTTCTTTCCAAATCAAAGCTGTGATTTACTTTGGAGCCTTCCCTAAATGAGTAGAGTATTGAGTAGTGTGTCGTTCTAAAATATAAAGTTAGTGGTTTCGTTCTTCTAAGCCAAAGCCAAGAACTTCTTTCAGTATTTCTTGTAGTTTGGGTTTGGTTTTTACAAAGTCTCTGAGTTTCTGTTTATCTGGGAATGTCTTGATTTCATTTTCATATTTGAAAGATAGTTTTGCAGGATGTATAATTCTTGGTTGGAAATTCTTCTCCTTCAAGACTTTGAATGTGTCGTGCCACTGTCTCCATGCCAGCATGTTTTCTGCTGAGAAATCTGAAGAGAGCCTAAAGGGTTTCCCTCTGAATGTTAGCTTTGCCTTGAGTCTTGCTGTCTTTAAGAGTTGCTGCTTATGTTTCATTTCATTAAGCTTGATTATAATATGTCTTGGAGTCTTTCTTTTGAGATCTATATTGGGTGGCATACGATATGCATCTGAGATGTCTATATTCTCTTCCTTCATGATTTCTGGGAAGTTTTCTTTCAGCAGCTCAGCAACAATACTCTCTGTGTTCTCAGATGTCTCACCCTGTTCAGGGACTCCAATTAATCGAAGGTTGTTCCTCTTAATAGACTCCCACATGCTTCTTAATGTTTCTTCAGTTTTCTTGTTTCTTTTTTAAGATTTCTGCTCATAGACGTTGGCATCAGTAGCTCTGTCTTCCAAGTCAGAAATTCTTTTTTCCATTTGTTCCATTCTGTTTTCTTGGCATTGCATGGAAGTTTCTATGTCTTTGATTTTCTTCTTGATCTGTTGGATTTCAGAGTACTGGTGTTCCATCAGATCGAACAACTTGCTTAATTTTTCATTTTGTTCTGCTGCATTTTGTATAAGGTCTAGAAGGGCTCTGTATATAATCAATTTGTATTCACTTCCTGATGCTTTCATAAAAGTTTCTTCATCTGGAAAATTCCTTGGTTGCTTTGTTTGGGAGCCTTCTGAAGCCATGAGTGATTGCTTGTATGCCACAATTGTCTGTTGCTTTTTGGGTCCCATGTGAGTATACAGAGGCTGGAAGAGGTACTGTGAGGATGGATTGCAAATGTTTCTCTAGGCTGTCTTCAAATGTAAAGCAAAAGGTAGCTGACCAGTTCACAAGTCAGTTAGGTTTTCAGGTTTAGAGGTTCCTCTTCTCATCTCACAAAGTAAGCACCACTATATCCAACCCCAGATGATAACAAACTAGTTCAGAATACAGCAATGCTACTGTCCCGGTGGCCTCTGCTGACAGGGCCTAGCCTTAGCCACACTGCGTCGAGTACTGGTTTTGTGATAGAAAAACGCTCTCCTGTGGGCAGGCTCTGGCTCCCAAGCTAAGAATTAGGTCCAGCTGCAGCCACCGTACCCAACATGGCGTCCTCCACACAGGCAGCAAACAGAGGGGCTAAAGGTACCGAGAGGTAGTGACTCCTCTGCTTCTGTTGCAGGGCCCCCAATGCAGGCAGCACTGTGCAAAATCACTACTTTTCTGCCGGAGAAGCACTATCCCGCTTGCAGGCACTGGCTCCCAGGCTGAGAACCAGGTCCTGCTAAAATCTCAGGACCAACATGCGTCCCGCACTGTGACCGCGGAGCTCGGCACAAACCCCACTGAGGCAGCTACAAACGAAAGTCTCAAAGTGTCTAGATTAACAGAGTCCCAAAGCTGGCTCTCAGAATATGGGAATTTCGCCTGCCTATCCCCCCAGCAGCGCGTCTGAGTCCAGCCACCAGGCAAGACTCAGCTCCGCCCACCAGCCAAGACAGCGGAAAAAAAAGTCAAAATGGTGCATTTACCTTCCGTCCGTGAGAGCCGGGGCTAGCCAGGAGCGGGAGTCAGCGAAAGAGAGGAGGTTTTTCGCTGAGTGGTATGAAGTCCCAAATAACAGCTCTGTGCCGTGTCCTGAGGTTGATTAGGTGATCAGAAGGCTCTGTTTGATTGTCAGGTCAGGTCTTGGTTTCCAGAGGGATATAAGGAGACGTGTGCTTAGTCCGCCATCTTGACTCTGCCCCCCTAAATAACTACAAGTTTTAAAGAGCAAGAACAATAAATACAGGTCCCTTCAGAGAAAGGCAGTTTAGCTAAATATATATTGGATCTGACTTGGCGGCACTTGGCTTGGCTTTGGGTTCAAATCCTGGATCCAGCAATTACTGTGTGACTTGGAGCAGTCTAGGTTTACTCATCTGTAAGATCCATGAGAGTCTCATCAAGGTGTGAAGATCACTACATTAAATAACCCAAGAGAACATAAAGCATAGCTCTTCTAACTAGGAAGGTGCTCAGTAAATAATAATTGTTGGTATTTTTAATTAATAATTATTTTATTAATAATAATTAGTTTTTATTAATAATAATTAGTCTAATCAACTATCCCCCACTTGTCTGTCCGTTTGTTGTAACTTGGGGCCCTGCATGTTGCTGTGATGCTAGAAGCTATGCCTCTGGTGTTCACATACTCTCAGGGTTACCCATGGCAGACAGGATTCAGCTGAGCTTTCAGACTAAAACAGACTAGGAAGAAAGACCTGGCAGTCTTCTTCTGAAAAGAATTAGCCAGCGAAAACCTTTTGAACAGCAGCAGAATATTGTCAGTGCTGAAAAATGAGCCCTTCAGGTTGGAAAGCACTCAAAAGATGACAGGGAAAGACTACACCCTCAAACTACAGTCAGTCTTAATGGCATGGGTGGTGTCAATCTTTGGGGACATTCATTTGCTGATGTGGCACAACTCAAAATGAGAAAAAGCAGCTGCAAATGTCCATTAATAATCAGAGCACAGAATATACAAAGCCTGAAACTAGGAAAATTAGAAATCATAAAAAATGAAATGCAACAATAAAAATCAATATCCTAGGCACTAGGATGAAATGGATTGATACTGGTCATTTTGAATAGGGCAATCGTATGATCTACTGTGCCAGGAATAACCACTTGTAGAGGAATGGTGTTGCAATCATCATCAAGAAGAACATTTCAAGGTCTACTCTGAAGTACAATGTTGTTACTGATAGAATAATATCTGTATGCCTATAAGGAAGGCCAGTTAATATGAGTATTATTGAAACTTACATATCAACCACTAAGGCCAAAGATGAAGAAGCTGAAGATTTTTACCAGTATTGCTAGTGTGAAATTGATCAAATATGCAGTCAAATGTGTTGAAAATTACTGGTGATTGGAATACAAATAGAAGAATTGGTAGTTGGGAAATATGGCCTTGGTGGTCACATGACAGAATTTTGCAACACCAATGATTTTTTCCATACAAACACCTTTATTCACCAACATAAATGGTCACTATACACATGGACCTCCACCAAATGGAATACACAGGAATCAAATTGACTACACCTATAGAAAGAAACAATGGAAAAGTCCATATCATCAGTCAGAACAAGACCAGGTACTGACTGCAGCACAGACCATCAATTACTCATATGCCAGTTCCAATTGAAACTGAAGAAAATTAGACCAAGGCCATGAAAGCCAAGGTATGAACTTCAGTATATGTCACCTGAGGCCAGAGACAGTCACAAGAACATATTTGACTCACTGAACACTAGTGACCAAAGACCAGATGAGTTATGGAGTGACATCAAAGACATCATACATGGAGAAAGCAAGAGGCCATTAAAAAGATGAGAAAGAAAGAAAAGACCAAACTGGATGTCAGGGGAGACACTGAAACTTGTTCTTGAACACTGAGTAGCTGAAAGAAAAGGAAGAAATGATGAAGTAAAAGAACTGAACAGAAGATTTCAAAGGGCAGCTCAAGAAGACAAAGTATTATAATGGCATGTGCAAAGAGCTGGAGATAGAAAACCAAAAGTGAAGAGCACACTCTGAATTTCTCAATTTAGAAGAATTTAAGAAAAAATTATAACCTCAAGTTGCAATACTGAAGGATTCTACAAGGAGTATTAAATGATTTAGGAATCATCAAAAGAAGATGGAGGGAATATATGGAGTCTTTAGAATGGGGGGAAAAAAGGTGGTGTTCAACCAGTGGTGCTGAAGGAAGAAATCAAAGTTACACTGAAGGCGCTAGTGAAGAATAGAGCTCCAGGAATTGATGGAATATCAACTGAGATGTTTCAGCTGATGGATACAGCACTGCAAGTGCTCACTGATTTATGCCAAGAAATTTGGAAGACGTCTACCAGGCCAACTAACTGAAAGAAGATTCCTGTTTATACTTGTTCTCAAGAAAGGTTATCCAACAAATGTGGAAATTATCAAGCAATATCATATACAAGTAAAATTTTTCTAAAGATCATTCAAAAGCAACTTAAGCAGTATGATAAGAAACTGCCAGAAATTCAAGCTGGATTCAGAAGAGGATGTGGAATCAGGGGTATCATTGCTGATGTCAGATGGATCTTGGCTGAAAGGAGAGAATACCAGAAAGATGTTTACCTATGTTTTATTGACTATGCAAAAGCATTTGACTTATGTGGATCATAACAAATCATGAGTAACATTGTGGAGAGTGAGAATTTCAGAACACTAAATTGTGCTCATGAGGAATCTGTGCAGAGCTAAAGAATACTGCACGGTTTAAAGGAAAGGAAGGTGTATGTCAGGGTTGTACCCTTTCACCATACTTTTTCAATCTGTATGCTCAGCAAATAATCTGAGAAGCCAGACTACACAAACAAAAAGGGAATATCAACATTGCAGGAAGACTCATGAACAACATGTGTGAAGCAGATGACACAACTTTGTGTGCTGTGAGCGAAGAGGATTTGAAACATTTACTAGTGAAAATCAACAACCACAATCTTCAGTATGGATTACACCTCAACATCAAGAACACAAAAATCTTCATAGATGGACCAGTAACCAACATCATAAAAAATATGGAGAAAAGATTGATGCTGTCAAGGATTTCATTTTACTTAATTCCACAATCAACGTCCATGGAAGCAGCAGTCAAGGAATCAAAAGACAAATCACCCTGGGAAAATATGCTGGGTGTGCTTGACCCAAACCACAGTATTTTCAACTGTGTCACATGCATGTGAAAGCTGGACAGTAAATAAGGAAGTCAGAAGAATAATTGACATCTTTGAATTGTGGTGTTGGATAAGAATATTGTATATACCATGGACTGCACCCCCTCACCCCCACCAAAACAAAGGAAGCAAACATATCTGTCCTTGAAGTACAACTGGAGTGCTCATTGGAAGCAAGGATGGTGAGACTGTGTCTTACACACACTGAATGTGTTGTCAGGAGGGATCAGTCATGCTTGGTAGAGGGTCAGCAAAAAAGAGGAAGACTCTCAAAAAGTTGGATTGACAAAGTGGGTGCAACAATAGATGTAAGCCTAAAAACAACTGTGAGCATGCCACAGGACTGCACAGTGTTTTGTTCTGTTGTACTTAAGGTTGTTATGAGTCAGATCTGACTGGACAGCACCTAACAACAACAATGAACTGTAACAGCATAAACTGAAAACTGTCATCTGCAAAGAGATTTATAATCTGAAATTCGAGGTCGATATCTTTGTTGGTCATGGCAAAATCTGGGGTCTTCCCAAAGGTCTTCTTGGAAATAATACCATCTTTGTCTGTCATGGTATAACTTTTCTTACATAACCTGAAATCCCCAAAGTTAAAGCTGCTATTGGGCTCAATAAGAAAAAAAGCTTCCAAAAACCAAAAAATCCAAACTCCATACCATCAAGTCAGTTCTGACTCACAGTGACTCTACAAACAGAGTAGAACTGCCCCATACAGTTTCCAAGGAGCACCAGGTGGATTTGAACTGTGGACCTTCTCGTTAGCAGCCATACCACTTAACCACTTAATCAATATACCACCAGGGTTTCAACTTCCAAAAGACCCCTCGTTAATATGTATATAAGTTTTTTCAAATTTACTGTAGTCTTTTCACAGATATATCAGACTATTGCTCAGGCTAAGTCTTAGTAAACCTTCCTTGTTCAAGCAAATAGGGTGGTTTTAAGTTAACTGAAAATTTTGCCACACTCCTTCCATTGAGAGGTGGGGTTTATATTATCTTCCTTTGCAGCTGAGTGGGCCTGGAATGAGTTTCTCTAACACAGTACAGCAGAAGTGATACTGTATCAGTCAGGGGCCAAATAAGAAAGAAATCTCACACAGTAATTTGAACAAAGAAATATTAATGTCAAGAATTATTAACTATAACAGAGAATTGGGGTAATGAGGAATTTGCTGGTAGGAAGTAAAGAGAACTCTGTAGAATATATAAATACAAGATCTAATGTACAGTCACTACCTCCAAGGGTGACATAGAGCACCAAAGGAGAAGTCATTACCAAGTTAAGATCCATACTTGCTTGGAGAAGGCATGCCCCTAACTCACTGAATAGGACAGAAATTTCTGTGATGACATGCCAGCAGAACTTTCCAGAAATCTTACCTTTGGGGTACTAGGGACCACTGTTCATAAAAATTTGTTCAGCTGGAGGAGTTCTGCTGCAAAACTGCCCAAGAACATTGCCAGAATGAAGCTACTGGCCATCATGCACTGCAAGAATCAGGCGCTGAAGAAGTTGTGAGTACTTCAGGAGTCAAGGACTGGAGAAGCCCCATGCTACAGGAGCAGAGTGTTTAAACCCCACACGTACTATGGAAGTCTGTCATTGAAGCAGCTATTCCTTGCTAGAAAGGAATGGTACTAGAAAAGCTGGCCACGATGTAGGAGCCAGATACTGGAGAAACTGCAATGTCACCAGACCCTGCTGAGCCACACAGGAACCAGGAAGGAAAACACCTCTTTCCTGCAAGATCTCTCCAGTGCCAGTTCAACATCATGACAAATGACAGAGGAAATATACTTAAATGGACCACACTCAGTTTTGCAGAACAGGCAAGGAAGGATGATTCTAGAGCTTACTGGCAAAAACTGATAACACATAGCTCATTCATTTGACTACTCACTTACATGCACACCATCCTGCAACCACTTGAACTCCTGTACCTCAACTACAAAATACTGTGTATTTCTACCTACAAGATACAATTATCTGTCCTTAAAATAAAGATGTTTTCACCCTTTCCCTAAAACGAGGAAGTACAGTCCCAACAGTCACTGTATCCATCTAACTATATTAATTGCTCTTCAAATAGAATCACAATTCCATAGAGTATTTTATTACCTAAAAATTAAATCATAAAGTTAACTTCTAAAAACTTGTATGTAAAATAAAAATGATGCCATATTACTTCCAAGACTAGGTCATTAAAAAAAAAATCTTCCTTGTTTGCTAGCACACTAATTCTTGGAGCCCTGAGTTGCCATGTGAAAAATCCAAGTACCCTGAGATCGCCATGCTGGAGAAGCCAACTGTGGTCACTCTAGTCAACAGTCCCAGCTAAGTCAGGTGTTTTGGCTTCCTTATCAAGGCACTAGTCTTGGAATTATCATATGAGCTCATCTGCCAGCTAAACACACCATTCTATGATACCATGTGGAGCAGGAAAATCACCCAGCTGAGTCGTGTTAGAATTCTAGAGCCACAAAATCATGAGATGTAGTGAAATGACTGCTGATGTAAGCTATGGAATTTGGGAATGGTTTGTTAATACCAATGGATAATGAAAACAGATGCCATGTTGGAACCTACCACCTATAGAAGCCCTGACTTTTTTCCTCCATTTATAGCTGATTAGAATAAGAATATATATCTGATCAAGCTTGCTGGTGATACAATAACTATAGCTAATAAGGTTCTCTTTCTCAGGAATTTGAACTCAAGAATGCTGAGGTGTTGGGACAGTTAGGCATGGTCAGGGACTGATGATTACCACATATAAACTGAAGTGAAAAGAGTAGAAGCCATGATTGAGACAAGAATGCCGGTTTGAGGAGAGAAAAACCTACTAGAGTGGTGATAGTCTGTGAAAAAAAGTCTTGCAGCCTATTAAAGAGACAAAGAAGTTCCCTGTCCCAAGAACAATCTTGGCTCTGGTTGGCATTCCAAACGCATTTCCAACTACATGTATTCTTACAGTGAATCTGCTTTACTGTGTCTCTTTTTCTAGAAGCCCCCCCAATGCTAAGCAGCATTAATTAACTTCCCTGTTAAAAGACATTGTGGGACTTAAATTCAGCGTAAGAAAATTTCTGTGTGGGAAGCATGGGAAGATTTCCGGAGGTCAGAGGGGACCAAAGACAAACTTCGATGATATTGGCTTGAACAATGGACACAACGAACTTATCTATGTACTGTCTGGTCCATTTATCTACCAATCAGGGTTATAATCCCCCACCTCTGTGTAGGGCCCTGTCTCTGGCCCAATCAAGTCTGTGTCAGGAGGAAATACCAAGACAACAGTAACAATGTGCTTCATCTTCTCTCCTTTATGAACTTCATACACACTTCCATCACAACACATTCTTAAGTCTCTGTGTTGTTACTTCCTCTGCCAATGTGAAGACCTTTTCACTCCAGATTATCGACAGTGAGTTTAGCTATGTATGTAACAACTAGAGTGATTCTTCTAAAAGATCTACCAGGTTATTATACTACTTTCCTCTCCCAAACCTCAAGTACCTAGAGACCTTTATGACTCCACTTTCCTCTCTCACACATTATGTTCCTGCCGTTATTATCTTCTTGTTGAAACTCTCTGCCCTCCTCGACCCTGTCCCAGCTCTCTCTGGGGTCCCATATTCTCCACCCTCCAAGTCACGGTTAAAATATTATTCCTCTCTCAAGCTTCTGGGACACCTCAAGAAGAAAAGAGCTTCCTGTATCTCTGTTTGAAACTGATAATCACCTAAAAGAAGGTCTTCAGTTGTCTGTGAGGATAAGAAGAGACAACTATAATTAGTAAACAATATAGTTTTTCTTTAAGCTTTTTTTTATTGTAATACTGTGTTCTCCTACTATTTTGTCTTAAATGCCATTTCTTTTACACAATGGTAATAAAAATAAATACATTTTATTTTCATTAATCACTTAGAAAATTAAGTTGGCAACCTGATTTAAGGTTCTGTTTATTGCTACAGTTTTAACGGTCTCCAAAGGATTCTTTTTTTGTTTATTTTTTTATTTAATATGACTGAGTGAAAATGTACATTTCCGTATAAATCTACATGCCCACCTCTATGCAGCTTCCACTGCTCTCCCTGTCCGGTGACAGCACACTATTCCTCTCTGCTCCATACATGTCTCATCCTCCCAACAGTCTCCTTTCCCCTCCTCTCCGTCCACTCCCCTTCCTCCAGCCAGAGGTTAGCAGGATGATATCCTATAGATGTATAGAAAGGATTCTTGATGGTCCAGTGTTAAGTGCTCAGCTGCTATCCAATCCTACCTAGCCACTGTGTGGGAGGAAGACCTGGCAATCTGCTTCAAGATTATGGAAAAATCTAAGCAACTTAGACGCCCATCAACAGACAAATGGCTAAACAAGCTGTGGTATAGTCACACAATGGAATACTATGCAATGATAAGAAATAACAGTGGAGTAGAGAAATAACTGTCATCGTGGGACCATCTAGAGGAAATTATGCTGAGTGAAAAGGACAGAAAATGACCAATTTTGTATTAGACCATTATTATAAGGATGCAACAAGTCACTTAAGCACAGAAGAAATCATTATTTGAGGGTTACAAGTGTGGGGTGGGAGGTAGTGAGAGAAATTTTTTACAAATTAAATAGTGGTTATGATTAGGGGTGGGTGTAGGATGTGCCAGCATCCATAACTACTCAATCAGAACCAAATTATCCCCTTAATGTGGACCACCTCTTTGGAAGGACAAACAGGGTCTGGGATCAGGGGACCATGCATTCAGGGGACATCCAGACTACGTGGCACACCCAAGGTTTTTCTCTTTCCCTCTCTTGAGATAATGCTCTGCATTCTACCTGTGTGAGTGGTGTCTGCGGTCTTAAAAACTAACAAGCTGTCATTTAAATAGCACCAAATGGTCCCAACCACCTGGACCAGACAAGGACAAGAAGAGAATATGAGCCCACCAGGTGGAAGGGACCATGGGAGCCATAGTCTGCTTCAGTATGGGACCAGAAGAACTAGATGGTGTCTGGCCACCACCAGTGACAGCCCAGATGAGGTGCATGGAATGGAACCCCAGATATAGCAGTTGATGGAGTAGAGGGCAGAGCTAGAATTCTACCAAAAGACCATACTTGATGCTTCTTCTAATCAGAGGGGTCCTGGGAACATGGCCCCAGGACTCTTTAACCTCAAACTGCATCCAACACTGGAGTCAGCTCCCCAGACAGAGACTGAACTGGACTGTACAAAACGTACAGTGACGCTGGAGACAATCAAAACTTTAAACGTGTACACAGGCCGGTCCGAGAGGATCTTTGCTGGAGCTGAGATGATTGGGTAACGAGGGCCAGACCTTGGTGGAAAAGTCACAGGAAGTTCCACACAAAAGGGAAAGTGCACTGTCACATTGGTGGGAGGGAGCAGCTAGACTAGAATAGCGGTGAAAATTCCGGGTATATATGGCAACATGATATAAATTGTAAAACTGTTCTTAATTCACAGTAAGCAATATTAAAAAAGAAAATCTACTTTGTCACATAGGGTTGCCATGAGTCAGAACTGACTGGATGGCACCCAGTGGAAAGAACAGTCTATGAAGTTCCCAAATTTTGGAATCCCTGCTCCGCAAACTAGGGTTTGAATCCTAGTTCTTCTGAATACGTTAATTAATTCACTTACTCGCTTCTCAAACTCCTATTTATTTAGACTTTACTGTGGCTCAAGTTCTGGCCAAGCCCTGTAAATTCAAATCTTCTCAAATTTTTAAGTTCAGTGGTGCTCTAATTCATTTAAGACACACCCGCAATGCATACAGTGGCATCACTAGAGCAGTGCAGGGGCTGTGGACTGCACTGGATGACACTGTCAGAGGGGGTAATACCAAAATGATTGTCTACAAAAATATCCTTATAGTTAGTTATAACAACAGAAACACTTTTTGAAAACTCAGGTTACATATATCAATACCTACAAGGCTAAAACTATGTTAATTTACTTTTTGAATCTTTTAATGTACTCCAGTCAGAGCTGTCATTATTGCCCAATTACGATGATGCTTCAAATCACATGGTTTTGTCTGCACCTGCTACAAGCAAGCTCTGCAGTTTTCCTTGCTGCAGTGGTTTTGTAGTTGCTTATTTTGTCAAATTTTCTTGTATTTTAGCTAATGTATTGTGACAATTAGTATTTTTGAATCCATACCAATAGCTTCTTTGAGAATGAAGTAATAACTAAAGGAAAAGGCGTGATACACTGGAATTACAATACACGAGTAATGTTAGTGTTGTCAGGTACCCTTGAGTGTGTTCTGACTCGTAGAAACTGTATGTAGAACAGAACAAAACACTGCCTGGTCCTGCAATGTCCTCACAATTGTTGTGCTTCAGTCCATTATTGTAGCCACTGCGATAACTCATCTCCTTGGGAGACTTCCCCTTTTTCTCTGATCCTCTCCTTCACAAAGCAAGATGTCCTTCTTCAAGGACTGGTCCCTCCTGATGACACGTTAAAGTACATGAAATGAAGTTTCACTATCCTTGCTTCTAAGGAGTATCTGGTTATACTTCTTCTGTGACAGACTTGTTCATTCTTTTGCCAGTCCAAGGTATATTCAGTATTCGCTGGCAACACCATGATACACAGGCATCAATTCTAACTCGAAGCTGTCAGTTCTTCTTCAGGATTCCTTATTCTTTGGCCAGTTTTCACATGTTTCTGCAGCAATTTAAAACACCAAGCTTGTATCAGGTGAACGTCAGTCTTTCTGGTAAAATCTCTGCTTCTGAACATTAAAGAAGTCATATGCAGCACATATGCATATGAAATGCATCCTTTGATTTCTTTTTGTAATGATTGAATGAAAATGTACATTCCCATAAGAATTTGCATGCCCACCTATAAGCAGCTCCTACTGCTCTCCCTGCCCAGTGACAGCACACTCTTCCTCTTTGCTCCATACGTCTCTTATCCTCCCAACAATCTCTTATCTCCTCCTCTTCACCCACTCCTCTTTCTGTAGTAAGAGGTCAGCAGGATGACATCCTACAGATGCAGAGAACCATAAAGTGCACACATGATATGTTCAAACTGTATCACCAAGTCCAATCCATTCCTGTCCAAAGAGTTGACTTTCGTTATGATTTATGGACAAGGGCAGCTTGAGGGCCAGGGACCATTCTCCCAGGAGAACTCAGAGGCCCCTGGACCATCAATTGTGGTCTTTTAGTGGAGATCTCAGGGTGTACTCCTTTTTATTCTTGTGTTGCCAGTGATTCAACTTTGTGAGATCCATCATGGCTATCACTGGTCGTAGACAGGAACTGTCTGGTTCTTTCAGTCACAAGTTGATGTAGTTACCCACTCACATGGGTCTATCTGTCTTCTGAGTTCTTTCACTCATGTCATTTTGCTCCTTGGTGATCATCCATTCCTGCTAAGCTGGGACCATTTTCTGTACCCTCTGATGGCAGCTTTTAAGACCCTGGATGGCACTCACCAATGTGGGGTACAGAAGGTTCTCTTGGCAAAATGCTAGTTGTGCCAGTTGGCCTTGGTTTCCCCTGAGAGCATGGTCTTCAGCCTCCCGCCCCAGCTACTCTGTCCTTGTAATAATGGATTAAGATAGGAAGAGTAAACATGTTATGTTGAAGTCCAGTTAATAACTGATTTTCTTTCTAATGTGTGCTATCACAGATTTCACCCAATAAAATTTCTATCAACTCTCTAATCTAAACCCTCCCCCCATAGCCCTCTTGCCCTCCCAACCCTTGCAGCCATCAAAGAGTCTTCTTCTACAAATGAGTCTGTTTTTAAGTTCTTATCATGGGGATCTCATGCAATACTTGCCCTTTAGTTGCTGACTACTTTCACTCAGCATAGCGTACTCCAATTGAAACTAGGCTATGAGCGGATTCCTAAAATCATCCTTGTTCTTTATCATTGCATATTGTTCCATTGAATACACTTACCATAGTTTACCTATCCATTCCTCTGTGGTTGGGCATCTGGGATGATTCCATCTTTTTGCTATTGTGGACTGTACTGAGATAAACATTTGTGTGCACATATCAGTTGGTGTGAATGGCCTTGATTCTGTAGGATATATTCCAAGCAGTGGAATTACTGGTCAAATGGCATATCTACATCCACATTTTTAAGGAAACACCAGATTGCTTTCCAAAGAGATTGCGCCATTTTTGCAATCCCACCAACAGTATAGGAGAATTCTCATTTCTCCACAGCCTTTCCAGCATTTGTTGCTTTGCATTTTTTGGATCATGGCCAATCTTGTTGGGGTGAGATGGCATCTCATTGTAGTTTTGATTTTAATTTCTTTAATAGCTAATAATCACGAGCATGTCCACATGTGTTTTTTGTCTGCCTGGATCTCCTCTTTAGAGAAATGTCTGTCCATCTCCTTTGCCCATCGCTTCATTGGAGGATTTATCTTTTTTTTGTTGATATTTTGTAGTACCTTATAGATTATGGAGATCAGGCATTGGTCTGACATAGAGTTGCCAAATATTTTTTCCCATTCTGTAGGTGGCCTTTTAATTCTATTAATAAAGTCTTTGGATGAGCAAAAGTGTTTGATTCTTAATAGTTCCCATTTATCTATTTTCTCTTCTGATGATTGTTGTTTGCTTGACCCTTTTTGAAGTTTTTCTACATTGTGGATTAAAACTTCCACTGTTGTACCTACTTTTTCTTAGATAAGCTTTATTGTTTTAATTTTGATATTTAGGTCTTTTATCCACTTTGAATTGGTTTTTGTATAGGGTGTAAAATATACACCTTGTTTCAATTTTTGGCAGATGGATACCCAATTTTGCCAGAACCATTTGTTGAAGAGATTGTTTTTTCCCCAGTTTAATGTCTTAGGGCCTTTGTTGAATATCAACTATTAATAGGCAGATGGTGTCATCTATGGGGGCCTCGATTCTGTTCCATTGGTCTATCCACCTCTTTTTGTACCAGTACCAGGCTGTTTTGACCACTGTGGCAGTGTAATAGGTTCTAAGGTCGGGTAGTGTAAGGCCTCCCAGTGTGTTCTTCTTCTTCAGTAGTGCTTTACATATCCAGGGCTTCTTCCCTTTTCAAACAAAGTTGGTCATTTGTTTCTCCATCTCATTAAAAAATGTCACTGGAATTTGTATTGGGATTGCATTATATAAGTAGATTGCTTTGGACAAAATAGACATTTTCAAAATGTTAAGTCTTCCTATCCATGAGCGGGGTAGTTTTCTCCATTTATGTAAGTCTCTCTTAGTTTCTTGTAGTAAGGGCTTATACTTCTCTTTGCAAAGGTCTGTTATTTCTCTGGCTAGATTTATTTCTAGGTACTTCATTTTCTTATGGGCTATAGTAAATGGTATTGATTTGGTGATTTCTTCCTTAATAATCTTGTTGTTGGTATAAACGAATCCTACTGATTTACTTATGTTTCTCTTGTATCCTGAGACTTTGTTGAACTCTTCTGTCAGTTTGAGTAGTTTTGGGGATTCTCTACATATACAATCATATCACCTGCAAATAGTGAGATTTTTAGTTCTTCTTTGCCAGTGTAGATGCCCTTTATTTCTTGGTCTTGTCTAATTGCTCTGGCTAGAACTTCTATTATAATGTTGACTAGGAGAGGTGAGAGTGGGCATTCTTGTCTGGTTCCTGTTCTCAAGGGAAACTGTTTCAGTCTCTCTCCATTCAGGATGACATAAGCAGTTGGCTTTGTATAAATGGTCCTCATTGCACTGAGGAATTGGCCATCTATTCCTAGTTTGCTGAGAGTTTTTAGCATGAATTGGTATTGGACTTTATCAAATGCCTTTTCTGCATCAAGAGACAAAATCAAATAATTCCTGTCTTTCTTGTTATTTATGTGGTAGGTCACATTAATTGTTTTTCTGATGTTGAACCAACCTTGCATCCATAGTATGAATCCAACTTGATCATTGTAGATTATGTTTTTGAGATGTTGTTGTAATCTATTGGCAAGAATTTCATTGAAGACATTTACATCTAGATTCATGAGTGATATCAGTCTGTAGTCTCCTTTTTGTTGGCCCTTTCCCTGGCTTTGGTGTCAGGGTTATGCTGGCTTTGTAGAATGAATTTGGGAGTATTCCATCCCTTTCTACACTGTGAAATAGTCTCAGTAGTAATGGAGATAACTTTTCTCTAAAAGCTTGGTAGAATTCTGCAGTGAATCTATTTGAGCCCATGATTTTTTCCATTGGTAGCTTTTGATGACTTTTTCAATCTCTTCCTTTGCGATAGGTTTATTAAGTTGCTCTGCTTCAGCTTGTGGTACTTTGAGTAGGTGATATGAATCAAGAAATTTGTCCATTTCCTCTAGGTTTTCAAATTTGTTAGAATATAGTCTTTCATAGTATTCTGTTATGATATTTTTGATTTCTGTTGGATCTGTTATGACAACTCCCCTCTCATTTCTTATTCCTTTCCTGTGTTTCTTTAGTAAGTTTAGCCAATGGTTTGTCAATTTTGTTGATCTTTGCAAAAACCCAGCTTTTGGTCTTTTCAATTGTTCTTTCATTCTCTAATTCATTTAGTTCTGCTCTAATCTTTATGATCTGTTTTCTTCTGGTTGCTGAGGGGTTCCTGTGTTGTTCTCTCTCTACTTGTTCAAGCTGTAGGGTTAGTTCTTTGATTTGGTTTCTTTCTTCCTTCCAGATGTGTGCAATTATGGAGATAAACTGATGTCTGAGCACTGCTTTGGCTGTACCCCATAGGTTCTGGTAGGAAGTATTTTAATTCTCATTGGAATCCATGAATTTCTTTATTTCATCCTTGATTTCTTCTATAACCCATGTTTTTTTGAGCAAGATGTTGTTCAGTTTCCATGACTTGCATTTTCTATCTATTTTTTTTTCTGTTTTTGAGTTCGACTTTTATGGATTTATGATCTGAGAAGATGCTTTGCATTAATTCAATGGTATGGATGTTGTGAGGTTTGCTTTATGTGATAACACATGGTCTATTCTGGAGAATGTTCCATGTGCACTGGAGAAGAAGGTGTAGTTGTCTGCTGATGGCCAGAAAGTTCTGTACATGTTGATGAGATGTAGTTGGTTAATTGTGATAATAAGGTCTTCTTTGTCTTTATTGAGCTTTTTCCTAGATGATCTGTCCAATGTTGAAAGTGGAGTGTTGAAGTCTCTTACTATTATTGTCAAGTGGCCTATCTCTTTTTTGAGTGTAGTCAGTTTTTCTTCAATGTATTTGGGTTTTCTAATATTGGTTGCATAAAAATTTAATATTGTTAAGTCCTGTTTGTGTATTGAACCTTTCCTTGCCCATGATGGTGGATTTTACATTAAAGTCTATTTTATCTGAGATTAGAATTGCCACACCTGCTCTTCTTTGTGTATTGTTAGCTTGATATATATTCTTCCATCCTTTAATTTTCAGTTTGTTCATATTGTTAAGCCTAAGGTGAATTTCTTGTCGGCAACATATGGATGGGTCATGTCTTTTGATCCAACATGTCACTCGATGTCTCTTTACCGGAACATTCAGTCCATTCACATTCAATGTGATTATTGATAGGTATATGTTAAGTGCTGTCATTGTGATATGTTTATTTTTATGTTGATGTTTTCTCTGTTGTTCTTATAAATCTGTTCTGGGACATTATTCTTTGTGAGTTGATTTTTCACCTTTTTCAGTGTTGGTTTTGTGGTTGTTGAGACTTCTGTATCATGTTTTTTGATTTCATGGCTGCCCCTAAGATCACCCTTAATAAACTATGTATAATCCCAATTTCAGTTACTACCATTCTTATCGACTTTCTCACCATCAGGAAGGACTGTAATGACTGTAGTACATCCCTCTTTTTAGTATGATGAATCATAGTTTTCATGATATGATCACTGGATTATTTCTTTCACAGTTATAATTTTGATGAATTTGGAGCCTTCCGTAACTGAATAGGATTCTGGGTGATGTGTGTTTGCTTCTAAAATATAAAGTTAATGGTTTTGTTCCTGTAAGCCAAGAGGTTCTTTCAGTATTTCTTGTAACTTTGGTTTGGTTTTTACAAAGTCTCTGAGTATCTGTTTATCTGTGAATGTTTTAATTTCATTTTCATATTTGAAAGACAGTTTTTCAGGATATCTAATTCTTGTTTGAATGTTCTTCTCCTTCAAAGCTTTGAATGTGTCATGCCAGTGTCTCCATGACAGCATTGTTTCTGATGAGAAATCTGACGAAAGTCTACAGAGTTTCCCTCTGTATGTTAGCTTTGCTTTGAGTCTTGCTGCCTTTAAGAGTTTCTGTTTATGTTTCATTTTGTTACGCTTGACTATTGACGGCACTTGGCCTTGGCGGACTATAATGTGTCTTGTAGTCTTTCTTCTGAGATCTATATTGATCAGCATTCGATACACATCTTGGATATCTATACTCTCTTGTTGCATAATTTCTGGGAAGATTTCTATCAGCAGCTCAGTAACAATACTGTCTGTGTTCTCAGGTGTCTTGCCCTGTTCAGGAACCCCAATTAATCATAGGTTGTTCCTCTTGATAGAGTCCCACAGACTTCTTAATCCTTCTTCATTTTTCTTGTTTCTTTTTTCTGATTTCTCCTCTTAGGTGCTGGAGTCAGTAACTCTGTAAGTTATATTCAGGACTTCAGAATTCATCCTAAAAACAATGGAAAACCACTTAAGAATTATAAACAGTGACTGGATCAGGCTTATAATGTGATCTACAGCATGGATAATGGGTTAAAAGTAGACATCAGTAGATATAGGAAGACTACTTGGAATCAAGGAATTTAAGATAGAGGTGTTAAGTAGCTTAGGACAAGGTGAATAACATGTGACATGGTATTTATGAGACGCTTCCTATGTTTCCTTTTTGGGTAGTTCATTAGGTGGTGGTGTCATTCATTAAGACAGGCAACATCAAAATCAAACGGAAGACATCTGGCCAACATGGCACCATAAACAAGTCTCATGCCACCCCTCCATAGCAAAGACCTGAAAAACTGAGTAAAACAGAGAAAACGTTAGTCTTGAACCCAAAGTGTCAAATAAAGAGACAAAGAACTCAAACACTGTAAAGAATAAGTAACTGACAGAGAACAGAGAGCTAGAAGAGATACAAGTAGAAGTCCCCTACCAGATAAAACAGCATAGATTTACCATCACAGACTCTTGTGAGAGATCAGCAGACAGGGAACACAGAAAATCAGCTTCATAGAAATTCCAGCAGATCCCAAACACCTCATAACCATTGACGCACATTTTCCCACTCCCCATCTTCTCCCTGCTACTCTACTTCTGATGCTTCCTGGCTAGTTGACGAGGCTCAGGAAGCCAAGAAGTGCAGCTGTGTCTGTGCTTTCTGGATTCATCTGGCCCACATTAGATATTGGCAGACAGGAAACACAGGAAAGCAGCTTCAAGGAGACCCAGCAGGACATATCACTGGGTAACCAGTGATATATGCATTCTTAACCCTTGCCCTTCACCCTCTCTCCTGGCCTCCTCTGTTTCCCGGCTACAGTCTCTTAGCTTGGAGGCAAATGCTTTCATCACAACCACTTGGATTCACCCCACCCACACTGGCCAGACCCCTGAGTACCACTTTTCTGTACTTGGTGTTGCTTTGTTCTGTTTCTTTTGGTTTGTTCTGTGCTTCCAACCACCTCCATTTCCTTTCTTTGGAATAGCTGGCTTTGTGTGTTATCTTTGATACTTTTTGAAAGGGTGTGAGCAACACTTAGTTCGGAAGCTGTTCCTCCAGCCTGTCAAGTCACACCGTAGGATCCTCAGACTTTTTTGTTTTGTTTTGCTTTGTGGTGTTCTCTTTTGTCTTTTGTTTTTGTTTTCACTTTCATGGCTTGGGAGTTCTTTTCCAGCTTGGCTGTACTGCATGGCTTAGGTTCCAGCTCCCTGGTGTGTGCAGCCATATCAGTGGGATTTCTGGGAGCATTTCTTTTATTCTTTCCTTTTTCTCTTCTTTGCCTTCTGTCTTTCTTCATTTCTCACTTCTTTTCTCTTTATACTTACCATCTTTTTCTGTTTCCTGAATACCCAGTGTTGTGTGACATCTTTACTCCTCTAGCCAGGCTATCACGCACAGCTGAGGAGATACTCCTCAGACTTCATGGCCACACTGAGGGGGGTGGGGGGAACATCAGGGGTCTTTCTTTTCCTCATTCAAATTATTATCCAGTATTTTTTTCTTTTTCTCTTTCTCTTTTTTTCTTTTACTCTCTTTTCATTCTTTATTTTTTCCTATTTCCCAATTTCTCATCTATGCATTCAAGGGCAATCTCCCTTAATACTCTTTTTGTCTGTTTGGTTAGGCTCCTGTTTCTCCTCTTTCTTTACCATACCTATCTTAGCTCCACACATCAAAACCTCCTGCCCTCATTCCTGCCTACCTATACAATGTTCTGGACATCAAAGCCCTGAACAGAACAGGAATGATCTTCTAGAAGCTGCCAACCTAATTACCAGGCTGCCTTGTCAACCATAGTATGTGCCAGAAATACTTCAGCTGGACCTGCTCTGCTGCATCATAGCTGACAATTGGCCCTGTCCACTGGGAAAGAAGGAAAAAAGTATTATGATCACAGACAAGCAAATAATAAAGAACTCACAGACCACGAGCTCTGACATAACCAAATAAAACAAAAAGGCAGGACAAAACAAGCATATCCACAATCAATAATGGAAGAAGATAACTGCTGAATGTCTTAAAAACAGCAGAAAGTGTCAAAACACATACAAAAACAGGAGAAGATCATTCCATTAGGAATCCAAAATAAAACATCAGATCACTTTCCAGTAGAAGAAAAGCAACTAGAACTAACTGACGGAGAATTAAAACCTCTAATATTCACAACAACACAAGAGTTGAAGTAAAAAAGTAGACAAAAATGAGGAAAAATAGACAAATTCATGCAAAAGAAGTTTTAAAAAAATACAAAAAACATGTAAGAATTGAGGAAAACAATATGGGAACAAAATTCTAAAATAACTCAAAATTAGAAATCATAGAAAACAAATTAGAAATCAAATCATAAGCAACAAGATTTCAGAAAAAGTGCCACAGAAGGGATGAAGAGCAAGCCTGACATAACAGAAAACAAGATGAGTGAAAATGAATACAAACACTTGGGTACAACTCTGATGAAAAATCAGGCAAAAAAAGAAAAATGAGGACACTCTGTGAATAATCTGGACATAATCAAAAGTAAAAACTCATGGGTCATTGTAGTCCCACAACAGGGGGAGAAAACAGAAAACACAGTAAGGATCATTGAAGATTTGCTGACAAAAAACTTCCCTAATATCAAGAAAGATAAAAAGCTGATCATCCAAGAAGCTGAACAAACCCCATATTGGATAAACAGCAAAGAAAATCATCAAGAAATATCATAATCACACTCACTAAAACCAAAAACAAAGAAAAAATTTGGGGAGAAGCTTGAGAAAAACAGAGTCACATACAGAGGAGAAACACTAAGTTTATTTGGCAGAATCTGTCTAGACAAAAAAGCAATGGGATGACATCCATAAAAACTTAAAAGGAAAACCAGCCTTCTGTGAATAATATACCCTGCACAACTCTCATTCAAATACAATGATGAAATGAGGACATTTCTAGACAAACAAAAATTAAGTGAATATGTACAAATTAAACAAAACTTACAAGAATTATTAAAAGGAGTCCTTCAATTCGGGAACAATAGACCACAGCCTGAAACTAGGATGCAAGACTATACACCTAGATACAAGGCTAGGAAATGAACTCTTAAGGACTATACTAAGCCAAAACAGCCACAACAGGGAACCACAGCTGTTAATCTGTAAATGATGACAATGTCAGAACAATAGAAGTGGAAATAATCAGTGCAGGCATATGGCTTTCTAATGGAGTGGAAGGCAAAGCAAAACCAAGGAAGATAGAACTAAATTTTAAGGTAACCACAGAGAAAGTTAACAAATCTAATCACCAAAATAAAGAATAAAAAAATCAAATCTCAATAAAAACAAAATCTACAAAAACAAAAGAAATGGGAAAAAAACACAAAAACAAACACAAGAGGAATTCAGCACAAAATAGAGAAACAGGAACAAGGTGAATGTCCACCAAAAAGAAAACCAAACTATGAAATGACAGCTATAAACTTACACTGAATGTAAATGGTCCAAATGCACCCATAAAGAGACAGAAAGTGACAGAATGGATTTTAAAAATAGGATCCATCAATATGCTGTCTATAAGAGATGTACCTTGGAAACATATCAAGCAAACAGCTATCAGAAAGAGGAAAGCAACACTAGTTTCAGATAAAATAGACTTTAAAAACAAAATTCACCACAAAAGACAAACAAGGGCACAATATAATAACTCAAGGGATGATCCATTATGAAGACTTAACCATAATAAACATCTATGTATCAATGACAGTGTTTCAAAATACATAAAACAATCCAGCAGCTCTTAAGAGAAATTAACAGTTCCACAACAATAGTTGGAGATTTCAACATACCATTCTCAGTAAAGGACAGGCTATCTAAAAAGAAACTCAACAAAAATACAGAAGGCCTATCACCCAACTTGATGTCATAGACATATACAGGATGCTCCATCCAACAGCTACACAGTACATGTTCTTTTCCAATGCACATAGAGCATTTTCCAGATGAGACTACATCTTAGTCCACAGAGAAACCCTCAACAAGATCCAACACATAGGGATAGTAAAAAAAATCTCCTTTTATCACAATGCCATCAAAGTACAAATTAAAAATGGGAAGAATAACGTTGGGGGGGGGTGGGAACTGCACAGAAACTGAAGAACACCTATTTTAAAACCACTGAGCAAAAGATAGAATCAAAAGAGTGAAAACACATCGTACCAAAACATTCGGGACACAGCAAAGGCATTACTCAGAGGTCAGTTTATAGTGAAAGACGTATACATGAAAAAACAAGAAAGGGATAAATCAAAACATTAACTACACAATGCAAAAAAATTGAAAGAGAATGGCAAAAGAAGGCCACAGTCACCAGAAGAAAGGAAAAAAGAAATACCAGAGCAGAAATAAATGCAATAGGGAATAGAAAAACAATAGAAAGGATCAACAAAACCAGAAGTTGATTCTTCAAAAGGATTGACAAAATCAACAAACTTTTGTCCAAAATCATAATCAAAAACGGGAGAGGGGCTCAAATAATCCAAATAAGAAATGACATGGGAGACATTGCAATAGACTCAACTGAACTAAAACAGGTCATAACAGAGTATTACAAAAAATTATACTCTAACAAACTTGAACACCCAGAGGAAATTGAAAAAATTCTATAAAAACACTACTTACCTGAATTACGTACCCCCCCCCCAAATTGTGTGGAGCACTTTGGACAGGCCATGATTCCCAGTATTATGTGATGTTCTTATATGCTGAAAGTCCTACTTCTATGAGGGGAGGATGGACAGTGATTGTCTTATTGAAGCAGGATTCCACTTATAAGACTGTATTGTGCCTTGAAGCAATCTCGGGATATAAAGGAAATGGAAGTAGGCAGAGTTGGGGACTTCACACTCTCAAGATAGAGCCAGTGCTAGGAACAGAGCACATCCTTTGGATGTTCTCAGTCCAGAGGATGAATGACAACAAGAACATTTCTCCAGACCCAACAAAAACTTTCTTTGGAGCTGATGCCCTGAATTTGGACTTGTAGCCTACTGGACCATGACTGAATAAAATTTCTCCTTGTAAAGCTACCTACTTGTGGTATTTCTGTTACAGTATCATCAGACAGCTAAGACAGAATTTGGGACCAAGAGAGTGGGATGCTGCTCTAACAGATACTTAAGATGTGGAAGCAGTTTCGAAACTGTAAATGGATAGAAGACTCAGAAAGAACTGAGGAGAAGGTGCAGATGGTGAAAAACAATTGGCAGAGGGCTAACAAAGCAGAAATGAACCAGCAACGCAACACCAGGAGATCAGTACCGGAGAGTGCTGGAACTGATTCATGGAGCAAGAGGGCTGAATACCTGTGTGCAAGAGGCTTGCTGATGGAAAGAAATGTCTCTGGACATTTAGTAGTGAAGGCACAAAGCTTTAGAACATTTGCCCCATCAGGGAAGATTCAGGGTTGAGGCCTGGAGCCGAAAGCTGCAGGAAGCAGAAGCTGAAGAAACTGGGAACACAAGAAGCCCAGTTGCCTCTGTCTCAGAGGCCAGGACCTCTGGGGTTTCAAAGGGTGGAGTCAAGGCACCTGTTGTTTCTAAGGGCAGAGTTGCCACTCAGATGGGCTAGGAGAGTGGTGTGCCTAAAGCCAAGGCAGCAGAATTGCTGTCCCTGTAGGCCTGGAAAGCAGAACTGTAGCTTAAGCTCTGACAGAATCTGGAGTTTGGACAATAACTAGAGTCTAGAGGGCAGAGCCATTGCGTAAAAGTTCTCAGAGAATGGAAGATAATTTTCAAAGCCTTGAGGAGTAATGTAATGTGTTCTGTTACTTTGTTTGGTGCCTGTTATGTTTTCTTGCCCTGCAATTTCTCCCACTGGTAATGGAAACGTCTAACTTGTACCTCTTCTGCCATTGTACCTTTGGAAGCAGGTAACTAGTAAGTAAATTTCACAGATAAAAAGGAACCTTTGAATTTGGGACTTGGAGTTAAGAATTTTGCTATAATATATGTGTTCTGTGTGTTGCAAAGATGTGAATTGGGGGGCAAAGGATGGAATATCATGGATTGAATTGTGTTTACTAAAAATATGTGCAGCAATTTAGCTAGGCCATGATTCCTGGTATTGTGTGATGTTCCCACATGTTGTAAATCCTGCCTCTATGATGTTAATGAGGGAGGATGGATGGTGATTGTCTTACTGTGGCTGACTCCATCTATAAGATTATATTGTGCTTTAAGGCAATCTCTTGGGACATAGAGGAAAGGGAAACAACCAAAATTTGGGATTGGGGACCTCTTACCATCAGGAAAGAAGAAGGACTAGGAGCAGAGTACATCCTTTAGAGCCAAGGTCCCTGCACCACAGAATCTCTCAGTCCAATGGAAAACTGATGACAAGGACCTTCTTTCAGAGCCAGCAGAAAAAGACTTCCCCTGGAGCTGATTCCCTGAATTGAGACGTGAAGCCTACTGGACTGTGGCTGAATAAAATTTCTTTTTGTAAACCTACCCACTTACAGTATTTCTGTTATAGCAGAACTAGATGACTATGGCACTACCCAAACCAACACAAGATGATGTTAAAATTCCGAACAGATCGTGCAATAAAACAGACTGAAAGAGTAATAAAATAAAATTCCCAACAACAAAAGCCCTGGCCCAGATGGCTTCACTGCATAATTCTACCAAACATTCAGAGAAGAGCTTACACCGGTACTACTCAAGTGATTTTAGAACATACAAACAGAACATAATTCCAAACTCATTCTATGAAGCCAGCATAACCCTGATACCAAAATGAGGAAAAGATACCACAAAAAGGAAGTTACAGACCATTTTTCCTTATGAATAAGGATACAAATACTCAAAGCAAAACTCTAGTTAACAGAATTCAGTATCATACCAGAAACATAACACATGACCATGAAGTAGGATTCACACCAGGTATGCAAGGATGGTTCAATGTTAGAAAATCAATCAACATAATCCACCACATAAATAAAAGGAAAAAATCACATGATTATCTCAACTAGTGCAGAAAAAGCATTCAATAAATTCCAACACCCATTCCTGATTTTTTTTAAAAAACACCTCAATAAAATAGGTATAGAAGGGAAATTTCTCAACAAAATTAAGAGTATGCAAAACCAACAACATCGCTCTTGATGGAGAGGCACTGAAAATAGTCCCCTTGGGAGGAAAAAGACAAGGATGCCCTCTAACACCACTCTTAACATTTTACTGGAAATCTTAGCTAGAGAAATAAGACAGGGGAAAAAAGGGGGGCGGTATCCAGATAGGAAATGAAGACTTTAAACTGTTCCTATTTGTAGATGATATTATACATATAACACTCAAAAGATTCCAAAACTACTGTAATTAATAGAAAGATTCAGAAACTTTAGCTGCATCAAAAACAACTGTAACTGTTGTAGTGTATCCCTCTTTGAATGTGATGGTATTATAGTTGTCATGATATGATGATGGATTCCCTTATTATAATACTGTAGTGAAAGTTTCTGATTTATAAAATAGTTAAAATTGATTTCAATAATTACAGGTTAAGGGGGATTAGGTATGTAGCCATAGAACAGATTTACAATATATCATTTGAAATTAAAAATCACAATACAAGTCTCAAAAATATAAAATCAAAACTCATACCATCCATAAAGAAGAATGTCCCAGAACAGGTTAATAAGAACAACAGAGAAATCATCAACATGAAAATAAACATACTGCAACAATGCCACTAAACATATATCTATCAATAATCACATTGAATGTAAATGGACTGAACACTCCAGTAAAGAGACAGCGAGTGATATCATGGATCAAAAGACATGACTCATCTATATGTTGCTTACAAGATACACATCTTAGACTTAAAGATAAGAACAGGTTGAGAATTAAAGGTTGGAATAATATATATCCAGCTAATAATACACGAAAAAGAGCAGGTGTGGCAATATCAATCTCAGATAAAATAGATTTTAATGTAAAATCCACTATTGTGGACAAGGATGGTCACTATTTATTGCTGAAAGGTTCAATACTCAAGCAAGACTTAACAATATTAAATATTTATGCACCCAATACCAAAGCACCTAAATACATTAATCAAATACTGACAACATTGAAAAATGAGATTGATCATTCCACAATAATAGTTGGGGACTTTAACATCCACTTTCAGTTAAGGATACATTATCCAGAAAAGCTCAGTAAAGGTAAGAAGATCTTATTACAACAATCAACCAACTTGACCTTATTGACATATACAGATCTTTTCATCCATCAACAGATAAATACACCTTCTCCAAAGCACATGGAACATTCTACAGAATAGAGTATATGTTAGGTCATAAAACAATTCTCCATAAAATCCAAAACACTGATTTATTGCAAAGAACCTTCTCGGACCACAAATCTATAAAAGTTGAAATCAATAACAGAAAATTCATAGGTAAAAATTTGACTTATGGAAACTGAACAATACTTTACTCATAAAGCCTTGAGTTATAAAAGAAATTAAAGGCACATTAAAGAAATTTATGGATTCAAGTGAGAATGAAAACACATCCTACCAGAATTTATGGGATACAGCAAAAGCAGTGCTCAGAGGTCAGTTTATCTCTATAAATGCACACTTCCAGAAAGAAGAAAGAGCACAAGTTAAAGAATTAACCTCACAACTTAAACAAGTAGAAAGAAAGCAACAAAGAAACCCCTCAGGCACCAGAAGAAAACAGATTATAAAGATTAGAGCAGAACTAAATGAATTAGAGAATAGAAAAACAACTGAAAAATTAACAAAACCAAAAGCTGGTTCTTTGAAAAGATCAACAAAATTGATAAACCATTGGCTAAACTTACAAAAGAAAAACAACAGAAGATACAAATAACCCAATTAAGAAATGAGTTGGGAGATGTTACAACAGACCCAACTGAAACAAAATATATCATAACAGAATACTATGAAAAGCTATACTCTGACAGGTTTGAAAACCTGGGGGAAATGGACAAACTTCTAGATTCATATGACTCACCAAGACTATCACAAGGAGAAATAGATCAATTTAATAAATCTATCACAAACAAAGATATTTAAATAAAGTCCTGGCCCAGACAGCTTCACCAGATAGTTCTACCAAAGTTTTAGAGAAGAATTAACTCCAATACTAATGAGGCTATTTCATACCATAGAAAGAGATGAAATACTTCCAAATTCATTCTATGAAGCCAGCATAACCCTGATACCCAAACCAGGGAAAGATCCCACAAAAAAATTATAGACCAATATCATTCATGAATCTAGATGCAAAAATCTTCAACAAAATTCTAGCCAATAGAGTTCAATAGCATATAAAAAAAAATAGTCCATCATGATCAAGTTGGTTTCATTCCAGAGATGCAAGGCTGGTTCAACGTCAGAAAAACAATTAGTGTAATCAACCACATTAATAACACAAAAGATAAGAATCACCTTATTTTGTCAATTGATGCATAAAAGGCAATGGACAAAGTTCAACATCTATTCATGCTTAAAACTCTCAGAAAAATAGGAATAAAGGGGAAATTCCTCAATATAATCAGTAGCATCTATGCAAAGCCAACTGCTTTCATCATCCTAAATGGTGAAAGACTGAAAGAATTCCCTTTGAGGACAGGAACTAGACAAGGATGCCTGCTCTCACCACTTTTATTCAACATTGTGCTAGAAGTTCTAGCCAGAGCAACTAGACAACTCAAAGAAATAAAGGGCATCCTTATTGGCAATGAAGAAGTAAAGATTTCCCTCTTTGCAGATGATATGACTGTTTATACAGAGAATCCAAAGAAATCCATAAGTAAACTATTAAAGCTAATAGAAGAATTCAGCAAAGTATTGGGATACAAGATAAACTTAACTAAATTAATAGGATTGCTTTATACCAACAATGAAATTATTAAAGAAGAAATCACCAAATCAATTCCATTTACTATAGCCCCCAAGAAGATAAAATACCTAGCAATAAATCTAATTAGAGAAATAAGAGATCTTTACAGAGAAAACTGCAAGACCTTACTACAAGAAACTAGGAGAGACTTATATAAGTGGAATAATCTGCCCTGCTCATGGACAGGAAGACTCAATATTGTCAAAATGTCTGTTTTGCCCAAAGCAATCCACTTATATAATGCAATCCCAATACAAATTCCAGCAACATTTTTTTTTCAATTTATTTAATATGACTGAGTGAAAATGTACATTCCCGTATAAATTTACATGCCCACCTATATGCTGCTTCCACTGCTCTCCCTGTCCGGTGACAGCACATAATTCCTCTCTGCTTCATACATGTCTCATTCTCCCAGCAGTCTCCTTTCCCCTCTTTTCCACCCACTCTCCTTCCTCCAGTCAGAGGTCAGCCCGATGACATCCTATAGATGTATAGAACCATAAAGTGCATCCAATA
The DNA here is from genome assembly GCA_028571685.1 of Heterohyrax brucei. Classification (NCBI taxonomy): domain Eukaryota; kingdom Metazoa; phylum Chordata; class Mammalia; order Hyracoidea; family Procaviidae; genus Heterohyrax; species Heterohyrax brucei. The sequence goes on from CM053158.1 coordinate 68,265,806, forward strand.
TATGGTCACTCTGCATCACCAAGTCCAATCCATTTGTGTCCAAAGAGTGGACCTTCGTTATGATTTATGGGCAAGGGCAGCATCAGGGCCAGGCACCATGCTCCCAGGGGAACCCCCAAACCGCTGGGCCATCAATTGAGGTCTTTTAGGGGAGATCTCAGGGGTATCCCTTTTTATTCTTGTGTTGCCAGTGAGACTCAATTTAGTGAGCTCCATCATGGCTATCACTGGTGGTGGCCGGGCACCATTCAGTTCTTCCGATCCCAAGTCGATTTTTTTAATGAGATGGAGAAACAAATTGTAAGCTTTATTTGGAAAGGGAAGAAGCCCTGAATAAGTAAAGCACTACTGAAAAAGAAGAACATACTGGGAGGCCTCTCACTACCTAACTTTAAAACCTATTGCACTGCCAGAGTAGTCAAAACAGCCTGGTATTGGTACAAAAGGATACATATAGACCAATAAAACAAAGTAGAGACCCCAGTAGAGACCCCAGAGATGCCACCATCCTCCTGTGAACAGCTGATATTTGTCAAAGGTCCTAAGATTTTGAACTGGGGTAAGAACAATCTTTTTAACAAACAGTGCTGGCATAATTGGAAATCCATCTGCAAAAAATTGAAACAAGACTCATATCTCACACCTTATACAAAAATCAACTCAAATTGGATAAAAGACCTAACTATAAAAGCTAAAATGGTAAAGCTCATCCAAGATAAAATAGGGTCAACAATGGATGTTTAATACACAATATAGACAGACTTAAAAATCTGACAAACAAAACACATTCATCAGAAGAGATAATAGATAAATGGGAATTAATAAGAATTAAACACTTCTACTCATCCAAAGACTTTATCAAAAGAATTGAAAGACCACCTACAGAATGGGAAAAAATATCTGGCAACTCTATGTCAGACCGACACCTGTTCTCCATAATCTTTAAGGTTCTACAAAATATCAATAAGAAAAAGACAAACCATCCAATAATCTATGGGCAAAGGAGATGGACAGACACTTCTCTAAAAAGGAGATCCAGGCAGCCAAAAAACACATGCAGACATGTTCACGATCATTAATTATTAAACAAATTCAAATCAAAACGACAATGAGATACCATTTCACCCCGACAAGATTGGCCATGATCCAAAAAATGAAAAACAATAAATTCTGGAGAGGCTGTGAACAGATTGAAACTCTCGTACACTGTTAGTGGGATTTTGGAATGGTGCAACCTCTTTGGAAAGCAATTTGGTGTTACCTTAAAATAATGGATATAGATATATCATTTGATGCAGTAATTCCTCTGCTCGGAATGTATCCTACAGAATCAAGGCCATTCATACCAACTGATACATGCACACAAATGTTCATTGCAGCGCAGCCCATGATAGAAAAAAGTTGGAATCAACCCAGATGCCCAAAACAGAAGAATGGATGGGTAAACTTTGGTATATGTACTCAATGGAGTACTACACATTGATAAAGAACAATGATGATAGCAGCAAACATCTCTCAATTTGGTCTCAACTGGAGGACATTATGTCGAGTGAAACTAGTCAGTGATGGAAGGACAATTATTATACGAGACCCCTATGATAAAAACTTAAAAGCATACTCATACATAACAGAAAAGACTCTTTGATAGCTACAAGGGTAGGGAGGGAGGGAGGGCAACAGTCAAGGGTTTAGATTAGATTGTTATTAGAAATTTGGTTGGGTGAAATTTGTGACAATACACATTAGTAAGAAGATCAATATTAATGGGACTTTGACACAACTTGTGTACTCCTCTTAACCCAATATTGTAAGCACAGAGTATGTACACTTTCATTTTTTATTTAATAATATATATATTTAAAAAAATAGATTCAGCAGAGTAGCAGGATGCAAGATCAACATACAAAAGTCAGCTGGATTCCTATAGACCAATAAAGAGAATGATGAAAAAGAAATGAGAAGGACAATACCACTTATAAAAGCTCTGAAAAAAAATTAGGGATAAATCTAACCAGGTATATAAATAACCTGTACAAAGAAAATGACAAACCACTACTGCAAGAAACCAAAGAGATCTACATAAATGGAAAAAAACACTATACTTATGGATAGGTAGACTCAACACTGTGAAAAAGATCATTCTACACAAAGCAATCTACAAATACAACGTGATCTAGATCTGAATACCAACAACATTCTTTAAAGGGATACAAAAACATAAGTAACTTCATATGGAAAAGGAAAAAGCTCTGGATAAGTAAAGCACTACTGAAGAAGAATAAAGTAAGAGGGCTCACAGAGGCTGAAGAAACTCTGAGAGTGTGGTCCCTGGACACCCCTTCAGCTCAGTAATGAAGTCAGTCCTAAAGTTTACCCTTCAACCAAAGACTGGACAGGACCATAAAATAAAATGAGACTAAAGGAGTACACCAGCCCTGGCGCAAAGACTAGAAAGGAAGAAGGGACAGGAAAGCTGGTAACAGAGAACACAAAATTGAGAAGGGAGTATGTTGACATGTTGTGAGGTTATTAACCAATGTTACAAAACAATATGTTAACCAATGTTACAAAACAACTATATAATGGGAAACTATTTTGTCCCATAAACCTTCACTTAAAGTACAATAAAATAAACAAATAATAAATAAATAAATACTATACACACACATACACACACACCAAAAAAAAAAATAGAATGGAAAGTGCTATGTATATTTTGGTGTAATTATGAGGCACTTGTTAGACATCCAAGAAACAATGCCCAGCCCGAAAAGGGGTGTCTACAGCTTAAGAGGGAGGACCGCCCAAAGATGATTATTTAGGAGTTAACCATTAATTACAACATGGGAGTAGAAGGTATGGTCTAGATGGATCCTATACAGTGAAAAGGAAAAAAATCCTAGTCCAGAAGCCTGATAGTCACTGATATTTAAGATGAGACAGTGGAGGCTCCTTTATTGAAGCAGCTACAGGGGGGAAAGGATTTAAGAAGTGTGTGACATACTGAAAACACACAAAAAAAACTGTCAACAGTGGCTGCCACATGGTCAAATGGGACAAGAACTAAAAATACTAATTTAATTCAGTGAGTTTTACTTAAGGTCTTTCGGGCAGAAGCTTGATTATACTGGACTGAGAAATGTGAGAGAGATAAGGAAATAGTTTCGTAACTGTGGGCTAAAGAAATCTGATGTGTATAGATGAGAAGAGAAATACAGAATCATGGTTACTGGAAAGCTCAGGGTAGAGCGAGATGTCTTTGAAATCTTATCAGAAATAACCAGTACAAAGGGAAAATTTGCAGAGAGAGATACAAGATTCTATAAAAGGGAAGCCACTGCAAAGGTAGAAACAATGCTGCTCCTAGGAGAAGGGAAGGAAGAAAGGTTAGGAAAGATGCCAGAAAGCTCAGAGATGAGATGGAAGAAGGCCAAGGGCATTTTATTGGCTAGCTTCTATTTTCACACTGGAGTGAGTGATGAGGCCATCTGATGTGAGTGAGGGAGGAGGTAGGCAGATCAAAGGCCCAAGGCCAATGAGGAGATACGAACAGCTAAATGGAAGACAGACAGGAGAGCATTCCCTAGAAGTGTGGGTAGCACTGAAGGCAATTAGTTATAGCAGCCATCAATTTTTACGGTAACTCTGTCTTAAGCTTTCCTTTAAACTACGTTATATTTTTCCTCTCCATCTTCAAGGTATGATCGTTTCCTTAAAAAGAAGATCTTAATGTTTCATATGTCCTAAAAAATGCCTAGTGTAGTGCTTAACAGTGTAGTACCGAACACATCTAAGTACTTGGTACTTGAGAAAGCCTCAGGTAAGACTGGCTAATTTGATTTACCGGACATCTTCATCCCAGTACCCAGACTCCATCCGTACAGCCCCATACTTGCCCATGTCCCTCCTAGCTAACCAGCAACACAGTTCTTTTAATCTATCCATACAGCACACATTACAGCTGGGAAGTAAGAGCTGTGGAGCTATTCATGCAAGGTAGCAGTATGCTCAAAAGGTGCTCTTGAAACAGGTGCAGTCTTTGTCAGCAATCTGCAAGTGTAAATCAATGTCATATTAAAATTCACAAATGATAAACACATAGTGCTCCAAGCCAACACTAGTCACAAAGCCAGAGGCAGGAAGAGTGCTGGGGCCGGGCCACAGTTGACTGTGATGGGCCCAGTGTTCTCCCTTCTCCCTCTCCTGAGTGTGCCCACCCCCTACAGAAGGCCCTTGGGGGCCAGTACCCCATGTCATCCCTAGACACTGCAGAGTCCTGAACTACTGTTTGGTGAGTCCCTAATTGTCTCTTTTTCTAGAATTATCCTTCTCTCCTACCTGTCATTAAGAAAGCACCCAAAAAGCCAACACAATTGCTGATTAACTAATCAAATAACCCATGTTAATTGTTGATGGTGTGGGTGGTGAGGTTTAATGTGTTATTCCTTCAGGGAACAGCTGTCCTTTAATGGAGGAATATTAAAGACTCAGTACTCTAACCCAAAGGAGTGACTGAGGAATCTCAGGCAGTGTGCCAGGCTAGCAGCAGTGTCATATTTGGGCAGGAGATACTTTCCTTTGGCTCCTCAAATTATACCACATAGCCTTCTTACAGCTGTCAAAAGTCAGGTTTGGGTGCAAAGTGACTAAAGAAGCAGGCAAATGGTTTATATGTGATATAAAGTATAATCTAAAGAAGGAAATGTTCAGGTAGCTCCGACAAAGAATCAAACGGGAAGATAAAAAAAGAAAACATTTCATCATTTTAGTATTGAGAATTCAATAATATAACATACAAAAAATTCTGTGAAACTCATCAAAAATCAACTCAGTGGCATATAATAACAACAAAACTAAGTAATTTAAAGGTTATTTGCCACTTTATTAATAAATGTTAATTAAAATTTCACTTTTAAAAAAATAAAATACTAGAACTAAATTCTTTAGTTTTATTCTTACCTTCTTTTGTTTCTTCCTTCTTGAACTACCAAAGTCTTTTTACTCCTTATAGGAAATTGCCCAGACCTGGTTCTTGCCCTCCAGGAAAAAAACAAAAGAAGCCTCACTCAGCATTTCCAGAAAATCTTGCCATTCTAGGTTACCCTCTCCTTCAAAACCAGGAGGTTTTGTATGCAAGAGCTCAAAGTCAAGGAAGCTTAAAACCACATACTTTCTCACATAAACCCCCCCCATGGTGACTGAGACCTACCATCACAGGTTCTTACAGGTGGAAAGAATTGATCAGACTGAAAGACATAAAGAGAATTACTTTCCTCAAGGTCACACAGCAAATTTTAGCCCATCTGGGACCACAGTCCCAAGCATTTCACTCCCAGGCTAGTTCTTCTTTCTGCAAACGTTAGTCCAGCTGGTAAATTAAGGGAAGAAATGGTTAAATGGGTATAAGAAACAATGAAGGGTATAAGCATTCCCCTACAAAAATAAGAAAATACTTGACCTTTATTTTTCCAGAATCCTTTATTGAATATGGCTACTGTGTTTTGTCCCCAGGAAGTATGCTGCCAACTCTCAAACCCTTCTTTTCTGACTGGAGCCTTGAGACCTCTAGAGTTGAATGTTTTCCCTATCTTTATTTTCCTTATATTATGTGAAAGCCTAATTAAGCTCAACATCAATATTAGTGCTTTCTGCCTCAGAGATAAAAATAACTGGTGAAACTTAAGGAAGTTCTGCCCCAGTTTATTTAGGGCATAATCTCAAATATCCCTTTGTCCTAATTATTGTGCTATCCTCTGAAGGCAGAGAGCTACGAGAAAGTCTGAGTGCAGTAATAAGTTATATTTTTGAACTTTAGTTTGAGTCTTTCAAATATTTACAATTCCCCTCAGAGCAGAGTTTCTATGGGCAAGTGTCTTTCCTTTTACCACATGGAGAAAAAATTTGAAAGCAAGGAGAAAAATACAGCAAAATTATAAGGAAATCATGATCACCAAATTTGTGAATTTTTTTCTTTAAAATTTTGAGAGTTGGGATTCAGAAGTCAAGATGGTGGACTAAGCACACATCTCCTTATATCCCCCTAGAGACCAAGACCTGAACTGACGATCAAAAGGAGCCTTCTGGTCATCTAGTGAGCCCCAGGACACGGCACAGTGCTGTTAATTTGGACTTCATGCCAATGAATGAAAAACCTCCTCTCTTTTGCTGACTCTTGCTCCTAGTCAGCCCTGGTTCTCGTGGACTGAAGGTAACACACCATTTTGACTAATTTTTTTTCTGTCTTGGTCGGTGGGCAGAGCTGGGTCTTACCTGGAAGCTGGTCTCGGATGCACTGCTGGTGGGATAGGCAGACAAAATTACCATGTTTTGAGAGCCAGTCTTGGGACTCTGTTCATCTAGCCACTTTGGGCCTGTCCTTTTATCTCTGCCACAGTGTGGTTTGTACAGAACCAGCAGCACCTATGTACGGGACACCATGTTCAATACAGAGATTTTAGAGGGACCTAAGTCTTAGCCTGGGAGCCAGCGCCTGTGAACAGGACAGCATTTCTCTGACAGAAAAGCAGTAGTTTACACAGTGTCACCTACAGTGTGGGCCTGGCAACAGAGGCTGAAGACTCACTATGTATCAGCACCTTTAGCCCCTCTATCGACCGACCGTGTGGAGGACATCATCTTAGATACGGTGGCCACAGCTGGACCTAATTATTAGCTTGGGAGCCAGAGGCTGCCCACAGGAGAGTGTTTTTCTACCAGAAAAGCAGTAGTTTACACAGTGACACCTAGGCTGGGCCGTGTCAGCAGAGGCCAACAGGGCAGTAGCATTGCTTTATTTTGAACTAGTTTGTATCATCTGGGTTTGGATACAGAGGTGCTTACTTTGCCAATTGGGAAGAGGGACCTCTACACCTAAAAACTTGACTGACTATGGAAATGGTCAGATACCTTTTGTTTTACATTTTAAGACAGTCTGGAGAAACATCTGCAGTCCATCCTCACAGTATCTCTCCCAGTGTTTACTCACAGGAAAACAGAAAAGCAACAGATGCTGTGGCAAACAAGAAACCACCCATGGCTTCAGAAGGCTCCCAAACAAAACAACCAAGGAGTTTTCTGGATGAAGAAACTTTTCTGAAATCATCAGAAGGTGAATACAAAAGGATTATATACAGCGCCTTTCTAGGTCTTATACAAAATGCAGTAGAATAAAATGAAAAATTAAGCAAACTGTTTGATTTCATGGAACACCAGTACTCTGAAATCCAGCAGATCAAGAACAAAATCAAAGACATAGAAACCTCCACTCAAAGGCAAGAAAATAGAATGCAACAAATGGAAAAAAGAACTTCTGACTTGGAAGACAGACCTAGTGATGCCAGTGTCTATGGGGAGAAATCAGAAAAAAAGACACAAAAAAATGAAGAAGCATTAAGAAGCATGTAGGACTCTATTAAGATGAGCAACCTTCGATTAATTGGAGTACCTGAACAGGATGAGACACCTGAGAACACAGAGAGTATTATTGTTGAGCTGCTGACAGAAAACTTCCCAGAAATCATGAAGGAAGAGAATATAGAAATCCCAGATGCATATTATACACCATCCAATATAAATCTCAAAGGAAAGACTCGAAGACATATTATAATCAAGCTTAACAAAATGAAACATAAGCAAAAACTCTTACAGGCAGAAAGACTCAAGGCAAAGCTAACATTCAGAGGGAAACCCTGTAGGCTTTCATCAGATTTCTCAGCAGAAACCATGCTGGCACGAAGACAGTTGCATAACACATTCAAAGCCTTGAAGGAGAAGAACTTTCAACCAAGAATTAAATATTCTGTAAAACTATCTTTCAAGTATGAAAATGAAATTAAGACATTCCCAGATAAACAGAAACTGGGAGACTTTGTAAAGGCCAAACCAAAACTAGAAGAAATACTGAAAGAAGTTCTTGGCTTTGGCTCAGAAGAACAAAACCACTAACTTTATGTTTTAAAATGACACAACATCTAGAATTCTATTCAGTTAGGGAAGGCTCCAAACTCAGTCACAGCTTTAATACTGAAAGAAACAATCCAGTGATTATCGCAAAACCTATGGTGCTATCATATAAAAAAGAGGGATGTACTACAGTTGTTATAGTCCTTCCAGACGGAAAGGAAGTTGACAAGACTGGTAGTAATTAAAGTTGGGTTTATGTATAGTTTATTAAGGGGGTTCATACGGGTAGCCATTAAGCACAACAAAGATGCAACATGCCATGTTAAGAAACGTAACACAGGAGTCTCAACAGCTACAAAACCAGCTCTGAAAAAGGTGAATAATAAACTCATAACAGAGAATGTCCCAGAGCAGACTAATAAGAACAACAGAGAAAACATCAACACGAAAATAAACATATCACAATGGCAGCACTGAACACATCCCTATCAATAATTACACTGAATGTGAATGGACTGAATGCTCCAGTAAAGAGACATCGAGTGACATCTTGGATCAAAAGACAGGACACATTCATATGTTGTCTACAAGAAACTCACTTGAGACCTAAAGAAAGTGGAACTCTTGGAAATTGAACAACATCTTGCTCAAAAAAACATGGGTTATAGAAGAAATCAAGGATGAAATAAAGAAATTCATGGATTCCAATGAGAATGAAAACACTTCCTACCAGAACCTATGGGGTACAGCCAAAACAGTGCTCAGAGGTCAGTTTATCTCCATAACTGCACACATCTGGAAGGAAGAAAGAAACCAAATCAAAGAACTAACCCTACAGCTTGAACAAGTAGAGAGAGAACAACAGAGGAACCCCTCAGCAACCAGAAGAAAACAGATCATAAAGATTAGAGCAGAACTAAATGAATTAGAGAATCAAAGAACAATTGAAAAGACCAAAAGCTGGTGTTTTGAAAAGATCAATAAAGTTGACAAACCATTGGCTAAACTTACTAAAGAAATACAGGAAAGGAAACAACCCAAACAAGAAATGAGAGGGGAGTTGTCATAACAGATCCAACATAAATCAAAAATATCGTAACAGAGTACTATGAAAGACTGTATTCTAACAAATTTGAAAACCTGGAGGAAATGGACAAATTCCTTGATTCATATCACCTACCCAAATTACCACAAGCTGAAGCAGAACAACTTAATAAACCCATCACAAAGGAAGAGATTGAAAATGTCATCAAAAAAAGCCCAGGCCCACATGGCGTCACTGCAGAATTCTAAGCTTTTACAGAAGAGTTATCTCCAATACTACTGAGACTATTTCACAGTATAGAAAGGGATGGAGTTCTCTGATACTCATTTTATGGAGCCAGCATAACACTGACACCAAAGCCAGGGAAAGACTCAACAAAAAACGAGAAATACAGACCAATATCACTCATGAATCTAGATGCAAAAATCTTCAACAAAATTCTTGCCAATAGAATACAACAATATATACAAAAAGTAATCCATCATGACCAAAATGGATTCATACCAGGGATGCAAGGCTGGTTCAGCACCCTACATTGGTGCGTGGCTTCTGGGGTCTTAAAAGCTGCCAAGCTGCCATCTGTGGGTACAGTAAATGGTCCCAGCTCAGCAGGAACAGGTGATCATCGAGGACCAAAATGACATGGGGGAAGGACAACCCAGAAGACAGAGAGACCCATGTGAGTGGGTGCCTACATCAACTTGAGACTGGAAGAACTGGATTGTGCCCGGCTGCCACCAGTAATAGCCACAATGGAGCTCACAAAGTTGAGTCTCACTGGCAACACAAGAACGAAAAGAACGAAAAGCCCTGAGATCTCCACTAAAAGACTGCAATTGATGGTCCAGTGGCTTCAGGGTTCCCCTGGGAGCATGGCCTCTGGCCCTGTTGCTGCCCTTGCCCATAAATCATAATGAAGATCCACTCTTCGGAGAGGAATGGATTGGACTTGGCAACGTAGAATGACCATATATTGGATGCACTTTATGGTTCTATGCATCTATAGGATATCATCTTGCGGACCTCTGGCTGGAGGAAGGTGGGTGGGTGGAGAGGAGGGGAAAGGAGACTGTTGGGAGGATGGAGCAGAGAAGAATAGTGTGCTGTCACTGGGCGGGGAGAGCAGTGGAAGCTGGATATAGGTGGGCACGCAAATTTATATGGGAAGGTACATTTTCACTCAGTCATAATAAAAAAAGTAAAAAAAGTTTGGAGAGTTGCTCAACACTAATTATCACTTTGTTAGTCTTGAAATTTACAGAGATGTTTCATCAATGACATATCTTAGCCATGGCTGGTAGGATCAGCTACTTCACAAACAACCATTGTTTGTCTCACACTGCTGAATTGAGCTATAGATCTGATTTAAAGCATCCTTTGAACTCTAAATAAGGTTACTTACTCCATTAAAAACAGAAAAATTCTTCAAAAATGATTGTGAAATGGATAAATGCAAAATTTAAAGTAGCAAGCCTAAAACAGAGTTCTTGTTAGTCAATAATTTTTTACATTCCTTTGGACCTATTCCTATCAGATGCCTTTAAGTCTTCCAGGGCATCATTCTGTAATGGGATCTCCTTATTCAGAGACTGAAAGAGTTAAAAAAAAATTAGAATTTTTCCTTCCAAGCTTCCCCAATTCCAGCCTTTGCACTCCCAAACGAACATGAAAAAGCTAAACCTTAACAAAACACCTACTCTTCTGTGACCCAAGTGATGTATGAGCATGAATTCAATTCTTCTACAAATATTTATTGGACTTCGCTATGTAAAAGGTCCATGCTAACGAGCTGAGCTATGCTATTACACTATTAAATATTATAACAATTAAATTTTTCTGTGTCTAGGATGGTTTATAACTTACTCAAAGTGCTCATGCAAAGACTCCCTTAAGTGAGCAGCATCCTAGCCACAAAGAATTTCATCACTTACTGTAAATCACACAACATAAACAAATAAGAACATTATTTAAATGAGACACCCTTTACTCACAGAAACCATATAGCAGTTATTTTCTTTCAAGATCTAATTAGATTTAAAGCTTCATTTGGGAAACAGAAGATGAAAATGAACCTCTTATCCTCAGGGCATCTGGATGGAAACCAACTGCATACATAATTTTTTTTTTTAATCATTCAGAACATTTACCCAGGTGATAATCAAACAAAAGAGCTCTGTTCTATGAGTGTAGTAAAAAGGAAGAAAAAATAAACTTACCCACATATTGTAACATTTTGAAGGATCAATGTTTAGCATACTCGTGACTGATTTCACTATTTTCTAACTACTGTTTTGGGAAGACTAACACTGTCTAATTTAATGACTTCCCAGCACATTTGAGATACAAGCATTCAGAGATCATACTGAAATTCCCTCAGCAAAATCTCTTAAAACATAAACCCACACGACATCATACTTTTAGGAGTCAACATCCAGTACTCTGAAATTAAAATAATAACAATTACAAGGCACAATTCTTAAGAGTGGGCAATGAGTAAACTGGTCCTTAGTTGAGTAGTTAAATATCTGAATGAATGAAGGAGTGTATGAATTACCTTTAGGCAACCTTCTAAAATTGTCTTGAAAGCACACAGATTTATTATAAGCTCATTACATTGGGACTCACTATTTGTTTGATAAAAATATAACCCTTTTCTGCTTTAGACAATTCTATTTTCTTAAAATATAGTCACAAAACAAAGCATATGAAGAAGGAAAATGCTGAACAGTAGGGATTATTCATTTTCCAAAAATATTCTTTGCTATAAAAAGAATTGCTGGAAGGATCTTTTGAAAATTAAGTTCCCAGGTGCACTTAAATATTGGTTTATAAAGCAGTAACTTCTTGACAAATCTCAGGGGAAATTGACAAGGTGAAGAAAAGCAAAATTTAAATAAGGAACCATTGCTAGCAGAAGATTAGTCAGAAATGATTATCAAGCAATCACTGAAAGCTGATGAAGCCAATGTAAGACGTAGTCTCACTAAACTTAACCATAAGTTGAAATTTTATTTGCACATATTTCTGTTCCAAAATTGTATAGTCGATCCTAGTGGAAGTTGCTTATTTATAGTAACATTTCTTTATAGCTTTATTAAGTAACTGAAAAACAGACAATATCATTTTTAAAAGGTGAAAACAGTCTATGTACATCCTAAGTTTAAGATCCCAAGAGGAGGAGATACTGTGGGAGTGAACATGGACTGTGGGAAAAAAGGGCTGCTGCGAAGCAGCAATACAGACATCAGGGTCTGCTACCCCGACCTCTGATTTCCAGTCAGCTCTGTTCAGTTCTTGCCCATCACCTGTGCTTCCCAGGGCCATGAAGCCCTGTGTCAAGACTCTCTTCCTATTCTGATAAAAAGCATGAAACAAGTCGCTCATCAAGCTTTTCCCTTCCTTCAGGGAATTCTCTGTTTCACCTCACAACCATGGGGTTCTTATCCAGTTGGTTTACCTGAATCACTGGGACCAGGCCTGCGAATGTGTTTCTGAAAAATCTGCCATTAAAAACCCTGTGAAACTGAGTTGAACTCTATCACACATAGGAAACCCTGGTGGTATAAACATTAAGTGCTAACTCTGCGAAGCAAAAGGTTAGCAGTTCAAATCTGGCAAGCACTCCTTGGAAACTCTGCGGGGCAGCTTTACCTTGACCTATAGAGGTGCTCTGAGTTAGAACTGACTCAACATCAGTGAATTTGGTTTTTGGTTCTGTCACATATGGGTTGCTGTGAGTTTGGGTTGATTCAGTAACAAGTGGCTACTGGTTAGTACCTTGATGATTCACTGCCTTCTGCTCTGAACCCTCAGTTTATACCTGCTCACATCACACACAAGTAAAATTTTACTGAAGTTCATACAAAAGCAGCCGAAGTGGTGTAGCAACAGGAAAACGACAGAGATTCAGCTAGATTCAGCAAAGGCATGGAACTAGGACTATTATTGCTGATGTCAGATGGATCTTGACTGAAAACAGAGAATGCCAGAAAGGTGTTTACCTGTGTTTCACTGACTACGCAAAGGCATTAGACTGTGTGGATCATAACAAATTATGGAAAACACTGCAGAGAACAGAAAATCCAGAATGCTTGTGTTCATGAGGAATCTGTACATGGAACAAGAGGCATTTGTTCAGAAAGAACAAGGGGATATTGCGTGGTTTAAAGTCAGGAAAGGTGTACTAAAGGGTTGTATCCTTTCGCATGTCTATTCAGTCTGTACACGGAGCAAATAATCTGAGAAACTGGACTGCATGAAGATGAACACAGGATTAGAGGATGACTCATTAACAATCTGTGTTGTGCAGATGACACAACCTTGCTTGCTGAAAGTGAGGAGGATTTGAAACACTGATAAAGATCAAAGACCACAGCCTTCAATATGGATTACATCTCAATGTAAAGAAAATAAAAATCCTCACAACTGAACCAATAAGCAACATTGTGATAAACAGATAAAAGACTGAGGTTGTCAAGAAATTTATTTTGCTTGTATCCACAATCAAAACCCCTGGAAGCAGCAGTCAAGAAATCAAGACACACTGTATTGGCCAAACTGTCTGCAAGAGATTTCTTTAAATGTTGAAGAACAAAGATGTCACCTTGAAGACTAAGGTACACCTGACCCAACCAACAGTATTTTCAATCACATTGTATGCATGCAAAAGTTGGACAATGAGTAAGGAAGACAGAAGGGTTGATGCCTCTGAAATGTGGTGGTGAGAAGAATATTGAATACATCACAGACTACAAAACGAAAGAACAGATATATCTTGTATGAAGTACAATCCATTTTACCTCTTAGAAGCAAGGATGGTAAGACTATATCTCACATTCTTTGGAAATGTTGTCAGAGATCAGATCCCGGAGAAGGAAATCATGCTTAGTAGAGGGTCAGGGAAAAAGAGGAATACCCTCAACAAGGTGTACTGACACGGCACCTACAACAATGGACTCAAGCATAACAAGGATTGTGACCATGGTGCGGTACCAGGCAGTGTTTCCTTCTGTTGTACATAGAGTCACTATGAATCGGAACTGACTCAGCAACACTATACAACAACAAAACAATAGGATCATAGACTGCAGGTGCCAGCATATAGCTCAGAAACCTGACTTGTTTCTCCAGAATCACTTCTCCCTTGTCCCAAAGCCTGGCATTGTGGGGACAGGGAGGGATGGAGAGAGGCTAGGTTTGGTAATTGACCACAGAAGATGAAGGAAGGAGATGTCAAAAGTGACTTGAAGGTTGTGAGTCTGAGTAACTAAGCCACTAGTGAAAAATCCAACCATCCTGGGAAACTGACAAGTGGTAACATAAAATCATCATCTATTTTGGATTCTTCGGATTAAATAATGAATAAGAGGTAAGAGAAAAATGAATGATTTGAATGATTTTCTAAGCAAATGTCTAACTTCTCTCAATAGCAGATAAACTTCACAGTCCCCTTTACAAACTATTGTCTCTCTCATTATTATAACAGTAGAACTTACTCCTTCAACAAATTTGTACTAACTTTTTACAGACAAGAAAAAAAAGCGTTTCTGATTAAAATGTCCATCTCTAAACATCATTATTGGAGTACGGAAGAACTTACTTGACAATGTTAGTCATATGAGATGTTAAGTGTTCACCCTACAATCTTTATCCTTAAAAAGCAAACCCACCACCATCGAGTCAATTCCAACTTATAGTGACCTTACAGACAGAGTAGAACTGCCCTACAGAATTTCCAAGGAGCACCTGGTAGATTTGGACTGCAAACCTTTTGGTTACTAGCCATGGCACTTGACCGCTATGCCATGAGGATTTCCTTATCCTTACCTTCACTAATTCCAGACCCTTGCTCTTTTCTTTCCATCCCCAGAAAATTAGGGAAAGGAAACAAATAAAGACAAAACCTGAGGTGAGGCGTTCTGGTCCATTAGCAGCTACTCAGTGTGTCTCACTGACCAGGTCTTGTACTCAGATGAAGTCTTCTTTGACACCTGTGGCTCATAATGCTTTCTCATTCTCGTTGCCTGTAACATTTGTTTCCTACATGTCCTGTGAGATGGCAGGCCTTGTTGTGTCATATTTTTGCATAATTATTTCATGCTAGAAAATATGAAAGAGACTAAAAGATCTTTAAGAGTCATTTTGCTCTGCACCCAGTCCCTGGCACAATGTGAATACCTGTGATTTCAGTGCCAATGAGTAGCTGGTATTTCAGTCTCAACATGACATTTAGCTTCCAAACCTGTATACCCAAATGTCAGCTCCACTGCAGTGTTTTTAAGACTCTGGTACAAAAATCGTCACCTCCCTACTCCTCTGGGTCTCCTGTCATAGCTTCTGTTTCATTGAAGTGCAGGACCATCCACCTAGCTATAGCAGCCAACAGTCAAGTTAACATTCTTGAGTGCCCCTACTTCATTCTAAAATTCAAACTGAATTCATTATAAAGTTTGGAGAACTTGTTGACACTAAATATTCCCATAATCCATACATGTCTCTTTAAACCTGCTTCCCACACCCTAATCCAAAATACCTTCCTATCTCAACTGTTGTTGTTGTTAATTGCCACAGAGTCAATTCTACCTCATGGTGACCTTATGTAAAACAGAATGAAACATTAAACCCAGTCCTTTGCCATCTTCAAGATAGCATATTTGAGTTAATTGTTGTGATCTTGTCCCTCTCACTTGAAATCTGGCAAAAGGCTTCTATTTGCTGCCCAATGGATCCTTGTCTGTGCAATCCATTCTCCACACTTTAAACAGAGTAATTTTATAAACTACAATTCTGGTCTTCTCACTCTCATTCCCAAACCCCTCCAATAACTTCCCATAACACTCTAAATCAATTTAAAGTTTTTACTTTGCTCCAGCCTTAGCTATCACTGGACCTCACACCATGTTTATCTCAATACTGTGATTCTGACACATCAGCCTCTTTCTCCAGCTCAGCATTTTCCTATCACCTCAAAGTCTTGGCACTGTCTATTCACTCTTCCTAGATTGTGCACTTCATGTAGTTGATTTCTGCTCTTCTCCAACACTGCTTCTTCAGCGAAGTTTCTTTCACCCCCCTCCACATCTCATTCTATGTATCATTGTGCTGTATTTATCCTTTATAGAATGCAGTATGTTTTTACTGCAAATATATCCAGGTGTGATTATTTGATTAACGTCTGTCTTACTGGCAAAAACCATGTCTTCTCATACATTTATGTACTTTGTACCTAGTATTGCCTACTGAATAGACTAACAAAGTAGTGAGCAAACAAAAACAGATGAAAAACAATTGATGTGTACTTTTGCATTAAACTGAATCCCAATTAGCTGAACCTCAACAAGTTAATTACTTCCGAAGGTTGTGAGTTTTCTAACTAGTGCTAAGAAAATCACTATAAAATCAGAGACTTAGGAGTTTTCTATGATCCATGATAACCTTGATCAAATCACCTAGTATAACAGTTACAGGACCAGCAGGGCAAAACTTGAGTACCCATAGGAGTAACTGAACGTAATATAAAACCAAAACAAACCAAAACCACTGCCATTGAGTTCTGTCCGATTCATAGCGACCCTATAGGTCAGAGTAGGACTGCTCCATATAGTTTCCAGGGAGCGCCTGGGGGATTTGAACGGCCGACATTTCTGTTAGCAGATGTAGCACTTAACCCACTATGCCACCAGGGTTTCTGAACATGGTGTAAGACTGTACTATTTTCAGAAGTCTGGAAGGGCTATGGCATCTAACATGGAACAGGAATCTCCCAGGGTAAACAAAGAGATCAACCACTACAACCTGAGGTCTGAAGGAGGAATGGAAGGGAGTTATTACCAAAAACTACTGGCCATAGGAGGAGAAATATGGACCTGTCAACTCATGACCTGGTAAGGGAAAAGCCAGGAAACAAAATATGTCAACCTCTCCCCTTTCCTGCCTTTTGATCTCTTGCTAGTACCTTCCATTGGTCAGACAGACCTAAGGAAAAGAGAATAGAAAAAAGGTGGGGAAAAAAAGCCACCAGCCCTCAAAAGCTGTAGTGTTTTGTTTTTGTTTTTTTAACAAGAAGACCTTGTTTTGTGTGGGGTTGAATGAAGACTGTAGGCAGTGCAGCGGACATGATTACTCTGAATGACAGACACATGAGCATCTCTCCTCATTGGAGTACAATCAAATCACTTCATAAAGCCATACTTCTGGGTGATGTGCTCTTACCATGCTCTGGTAGATGCAGATGACCACCGTTAGACCTACTTATCTTACCTTCTTATCTCTTATGATATAAAAAATGAAACTCAAGACACTTCATAGCAATTCATGTTTCTCACAAAACATTCAGTTTCAAAAATTACATGACGTTTTGCCAACCTGTAGTTCTGAGATAGTCAAGTGAACAAATGTAATACCACAATCGAAAGCATAAAAAGTTGGCCTTAAACAGTCTCCTCACATTGCCTCCTCAAGTACATTAAGACATTTATAGCTCACTTGCAAGTTCCAACCTAAAAATCCTGATTATTTATTTATGCCCCTTTTTGTCTAAGAAGTTAAATCCCCAAAGCATCTCAATTTAGATCAAAAGCAATTTACCAAACTTCACCTGGCACACCTGTGTCTTATGATTTGTTAATTAGCATCTCCAGCACTATAAGGGAGAGATGCAGGCCTTATTTACTGCAGGGAGAAACCTCTGATATTCACCTTCTGTAATAGAGCCCTTCAAGAATGCCTGAGGTATTCACTAGGGTGAAGCTATAACCGCAGGTGCTCAGCCACATATATTTTTGCAAACTGCTTTTTTCCCAGGGTAAGGAACCAAACATCAAGTACACAAGCAAATAAATGAAAGTGAAGTTACTTACATACTTCTTCGTTGCTTGATCAGATTACACAACGGCACTCATATACTATATCAGCAGCAATCTATAATACATGGGATCATCAAGTACTGGCACCTCACTTATTTCTTCATTGCCATTGGTTTACGATTTGGCATTGGGGTATTAGGGATAACAATAATTACTTGCTTTTACAATTGCTTCAAACGAAAGAAATCATTAAGTTGCACACATGAAAAGATGATCTCATTTCTAAGATGACTCTGTTAGGTTTCTTTCTTTCTCTTCCTGCCACCCTCCTCCCCCTTTCTCTGTTCTTAATAATCATCTATATAACTATTTTCCTTTGTGGCTGTATAAGCAATGGCTATGAGCACTAAGTAGTTAAAAACACAGGGAGCTTCTTATACTAACACACAGTTGATTTTTTTTTCTCCCCAGTTCTCTTAGAGAGAGACAGAAAGCATAACATTTCCTGAATTCTACCACTGCCACAGAAAGGAACAAAAAAGTTGATATGTGATAGGTACATGTCATATGGAAGGAGTTTTTTAAAGTTAAACATAGAGGGATTTAAATATGTTCCAAGCTTTGAAACATGTAAAAAATCAAGAGTAGAGAATGTCTTACCTTCTGGACAGTAAATAATAAAGTTGCAGCTCAGTGCCTTTCTTCAATTGTGGCTTTCCTGATCCTACACAGAGAAGTAGTCACTCCCACCATTATAGTCCCACTGTATTTTTATCTCTTTCATGAAACTTGTCACATTTTAAATTGTACTACAACTGTTACTATGTTGTCACTTATTCATTAGGCTGCCAGTCTCTTTTAGACCTGATCCTATTACTGGTTCCTCTTACCATAACTCCCTCCTACCATGCTTTGAACATAGGAAATGTTCTTGACCATTTTATGGGGCTATGGTTACACCAGCAGGTACAATCACTGTTCAGAGTAAGCAGCTCTATGGTCTTTACTCTTCTCCAAGATTACAGAATCTCCCCAACCAAAGCATTTATTTCAGATTTTGCTTCATGTTCTAAAACTCAATTATGATCCTTTACAATTATCCTTCCCAGTTGTCTTGCTCTAAGATCTTGATATACTGGATTAGAAGAAATGGTACATTAGAGGAAAAACAAAACTTGTCCTAGCAGTCACAATTAAATAAATCCTATCCTTAATAAAACAAGGAGATAAACAATCCCCAAAATGGAATGAAGAATGATTCAAGATCAAACAGCTTCCAGAAGCTGCAAAAAAACCCTTCTCTGGTTTGTTTTCTGATATACAGTGTGAATGTGTCATGGTTCATTTGGATAAGGAAATTAATCCAATATCATGTTGCTAAGTGTTATAGTACCTGCAAGTGTGTAAACCCTAATACTCATTAATGATCTAAGTTGTGCCAACTGAAAAGATACATTTATGTATATGTATATATGTTTATTGAGGTCAATAATAATTGGACTAAATCCAAAGCAATTCACTTTGTGTTTTAAACATGGACTAAAATGATGTTATGGATTATGATGTTCCCCCAAAAGGTATGTCAGCTTGGCTAGGTCATGATTTACAGCATTATTTGACTGTCTACCACTTTATCATTTGATGTAATTTCTCTATGTGTTGTAAGTTGTATGTCTATGATATTAATGAGGCAGGATTAGAGGCAGCTATGTTAATGAGGCAGGACTCAAAACACAGGATTAAGTTGTAACTTGTCAATTTCTTTTGAGATATAAAATAGAGAAGCAAGCTGAGAGACAGGTAGACCTCACACCATCAAAAAAAGTAGTCCTGAGCTAAGAAGCTCCTAAAACAGGGGAAAATTCATGATGACCACTTTCCTCCAGAGCTGTCAGAGAGTAAAAGCATTGCCCTGGAGCTGGGGCTCTGATTTTGGAGTTCTAGCCTACTAGATTATGAGAGAATAAATTTCTGTTTGTCAAAGCCATCCACTTGTGATATTTGTGTTACAGCAGCACTAGATAACTCAGGCAGGTGTGGTATGACAGAAAAGAGAAAGATCTGTATCTGAAAGCCTGAGCTCAAGTTTCTCCTCTTCCAGTACAAACCTTATGATTTTTATTGATGCCATGTAACTCCTTTTGTCCTCATTTTACATTGTAAACTGAAAGGACTAGATTTAAAACCAAAAAAACAAATCCAGGAAAAACAGTAATTACTTTATTTTACAACTGCTTCAAACAAACCATTAAATGGCACACGTGAAAAGAGTTATCATTTCTAAGACGGCTCTCAGGTTTCTGTGCCATCGAGTCAATTCTAATTCATAGCAAACCTGTAGAACAGAGTAGAACGGCTCTGTAGAGTCTCCAAGAAGTGCCTGGTGGATTTGAACTGCCGACCTTCTAGTGAACAGATGTAGCACTTAACCACTGCACCATCAGAGTTAGAGCTTTTCAAATATAAGCTGCAACAGCCCCAGGAAAGCTTTTATTTTTGTTAGACACCTCAGGACTTCCACCAGGTCAAACAAAAAGTCATAGGGATTTTAAAGTAGAAGTTGCTTACATCTCTAGGTAGTAGAGTCTCTTTAGAATTCAACTAAAGTAGACAAACAACTGTTTAAGGGTATAGCCACTCGGATACACCAAGGTCAAATCAACCAAAAATTGTGAAAGGAGAAGTTGTTGGCATTTCTAGTTTTCTGGAGTGGTAGTGTGAGCAAAATCCAAGGCCCTCTCTTTTAGCCACCAGGGTGTGGGTTTCAGACAATGATGGTTTTCCCAACAAAATGTGTATATGGGACTTTGCATTTCCATTTTCAACCTAGAATTAAATTGCTTATGGTTGATAATAATTACAAAAATGAAATCAGGTAAAGGGCCAGAAGTCACACTGCCATGTCACTTCCACACACCAAAAAAAAAAAGCCACTGCTCTTGAGTTGATTCCAACTCACAGCAACCCTGTCGGACACAGTAGAACTGACCCATAGAGTTTCCAAGGGCGCAACATTTATGGAAACAGACTGCCACATCTCTCTCACACAGAGCAACTGGTAGGTTCAAACTTTTGACCTTTTGGTTAGTAACCAAGTTCTTGACCACTGCACCACTACAAGGCAATGAAAATGCCCTGAGTCTCGAATGGAATTTTGGAAGTAAGTCATGGCAACACAGGACGAGCACAGAACTCCAGCCTTCTAGCCCCATTTTATAGAATCATGCTATTTTAGTCTTCCACGGCTGTCACAAAAAAGTATTCTAAACTGGATGGCTTAAAACAACAGACATTTATTGTGTCCAGTTCTGGAGACCAGAAGTCTGAAATCAAGGTGTCAGCAGAACTGGTGACTGCCAACAACCCGTGGTATTCCTTGGCTTGTAGACATATCACTCAAATCTCAGATTCTGTTATCATATTACCTTCTCTGTGTCTTGAGATCTTTAAATGCTGTAGAGCCTTTTACTTCGGTTTCTTCTATATTCCCAAAAGCCTCTTAACTAGTGGCCTTTTTGGAGATATTCAATCAATGCCAATGACTGACAAAGTTATGTGAAGTGCTGGAAAGAGGAAGATGATGCAGAGCTCTGTCCCCTAAAGAGTTCACAGTCTAGGTAAGAACATCCTTAATTGTTGTTGCTAGCTGTCATTGAGTAGGCCCTCAACTCTTGGCAATATCATGAACACCAGAACAAAATTGGAGTTCCTGAATAGGGAGGGATAGACAAAAATACAGACAGCACTGCTTTAGAGTTGATGACAGAAAACCTTCCTGAAATTGTGAAAGAAGAAGACATAGATATCCAAGACATGTATCAAATGCAAGAAATACTAGCTCCCAAAAGAGAGAGACCAGAATGTATTATAAGACAAAACGCTGAGTTGGGTCTGACTCACAGGGACCCTAGAGGTCAGAGTAGAACTTCCCCATGGTTTCTGAGGAGCACCTGGCAGATTTGACTGATGGCCTTTGGGTTAGCAGATGTAGAACTTAACTTTCTAGGCCATAAGTGTTTCCAGACATATTATAATCAACTTAATAAAGTGAAACATAAACAGAGGCTTTTAAAGACAGCAAGGCTCAAAGCAAAGCTAATAGTCAGAGGGAAACCTTGTAGGTTTTTGTCTGACTTCTCCACAGAAATGATGTTGGCAAGAAAGCAGTGGGATGACACATTCAAAGCCCTGAAGGAGAAAAACTTCCAACCAATAATTATATATCCTGCAAAACTGTCTCTCAAATATGATGGTGAAATTAAGACATTCACAGATATATAGAAGCTTAGAGACTTTCTAAAAACCAAACCACACCTACAAGAACTACTGAAAGAAGTTCTTTGTTTAGAAAAACAAAATAATTAAGTGTACACTTAAGGAGGCAGTGCAGGACACAGCACCCAGAATCCTACTCACTTAGGGAAATCAATAAGCTCAATCAAAACTATATTACTAAAATAAAGGAACCAACGATCATAACAGAAAAACTATGACATCTCCACAGTAAAAAGAGGAATATATTACAGGAGGTATAACACTTTCATATAGAGAGGAAATTAAAAAGATGTGCCAATGTTAAAGTCTGGTTTAAACTTAGAATAGTAAGCGGGATCTTAAGGATAGCCACAAAGCAAAATAATGTTTCATATCAAAATAAGAATAATAATACGAGAGTCTCAACAAACACAAAACCAACACTGTAAAAGATGAAAAGTCAACCCATAAAGAAGAACGACCTAGAACAGAATATTAAGAAAAATATAGAAAACGTCAACACAACAAATAAATGCATCAAAATAAAAGCACTAAACACATACCTATCAATAATTATACTGAATGTAAACAGACTGACCACTCCAATAAAGAAACAATAGTGACATCATGGAGCAAAAGACACAACCTGTCTATATGCCATTTACAAGAAACACACCTAAGACTCAAATATATGAACAAACTGAAAATCAAAGGATGGAAAAACATATTGTCTCAGAGTCAGAGACTGGGCATGAGCCAGCAAATACACTGAACTGTGATGCTTAAGTAAACAGCATACAGCCCAGCTGAGAGACAGTGTGTGGAACAGCCACATATACCAAGCCAACAACATACAAAGAAGAGCACAAGTGGCAATACTAATCTCAGATAAAATAGACTTTATGGTAACATCCACCATCGTGGACAAGGACAGTCACTTTTGTTGCTAAAAGTTTCGATATAAAGCAGGACATAACAATATTAAATATTGATGCACCCAATGCCAGAGCATCTAAATACATTGAACAAACATTGACGACATTGAAAAATGAGAGAGATCACTCCACAGTAATAACTGGAGATTTCAACACTCCCCTTTCAGTAATGGACAGATCATCCAGAAAAAACTCAGTAAAGATACAGAAGATCTTACTGCAACAATTAACCAACTAGACCTCACTGACATACACAGAACTTTTACCCATCAACAAATAAGTACACCTTCTTCTCCAAGGCACATGGAACATTTTCCAGAACAGCCCATGTGTTAGGACCTAAACCAAGTCTCAACGAAATCCAAACAACTGAATTATTGCAAAGCATCTTCTTGGACAGTAAAGTCATAATAGTTGAAATCAATAGCATAAAATCATAGGTAGATGTAAGAACTCATGTAAACTGAACAATACCTTGCTCAAATAGCCATCAGTTATAGAAGAAATCAAGGACAAAATAAAGAAATTTATGGACTGAAATGAGAATGAAAACACATCATACCAGAATATATAGGATACAGCAAAAGCAGCGCTCAGAGCTCAGTTTCTCTCTATAAATGCACACATCTGAAATGAAGAAAGATCCCAAACCAAAGAACAAACCCTACAGCTTGAACAAGTAGAAAGAACACAACAGAGGAATCCCTCAGGCACCAGAAGGAAACAGATAATAAAGATTAGAGCAAAACTAAATGAATTAGAGAACAAAAGAACAACTGAAAATATTAATAAAACCAAAAGTTGGTTCTTTGAAAAGATCAACAAAATTGATAAACCATTGGCTAAACTTACAAAAGAAAAAAGCCACTGGGCAAGAAACTTGTTTGCTATCTATGGTTGATAGGTACACTCCTATGCTGCCTGAGTCTCTGCACAGAGGCTGTGCACTGCACGATCCCAGGGGGTGCCACTCCAATCACAGTTTGTGAGATGGATGCCCCATAGAGTTGTGCAATGTAGAACATGCGCAGCCACACATACCTATCCTGATTTTCTCTTCGTATCACTAATAGTCTTTCACATAAAAGAAAGATTTAGGGGCTGACAACAAGCACTGGTCAGGCATTAGAACTTCACTAATATAATGCTTAACAGACTGTCATGAAGTTTTGCTTGGTTATTCATGCCAACATTGAAAAAATATAAATAAGTTATATACATTATAGATATGAAGAAAGCCTGAAATGAGAGGGTAATTAATAAAAACATAAGAAATTTTCAAGCTAGAAATGTGTCTTTCAGTCTATTATAGAAATTATTTTAAAATTTAAGAAGAGAGCATAAAGTCAGATTTCTGAAATGGAAAGAAGTCCCATGTGAGCACTGGTGTAGACTTACAAGGAAGACAAACTTGTGCACTGGCAAGATGCCAGGCTGCAGTTAGTGGATCTAGGCAGTACAAATACTTGTTGACCAGAAAGAGCTGAGTTATTCTCTTTCTGGCCCTTAGGTTACAACACCTACAAACTGAGATAATCAGACGTCATCTCTCTGTCTTACAGAGTTACCATCAAGTCAGGGGCTAATATGAATACTCTTGGAAAAAACATTAAAATAGGAAGCAATTTTAAATATCTATGTAAAATATAGTTATGAGGGGAATAAATGAAAGAACACTAAAATTTTTATGAAGTGGTAAGAAAACAAATCAAATTTCTCCTTGTATACCTGAGCTTTTTATTCTTCTTATTTTATACTTCAGCCTTTAATATGTTGGAAAAAAATTAGAAAGCTACATTCCTACAGGAAAAAAAACAGGATTGACAGTGAGTAGAGAATCTGACTTTTATTTACAGACAGAAATGGGGGAGGGAGGGCAGAGAAGGTTTAATTTTGGGAGGCTTTGGCCAGAATGTTAGCATGCTGCAGGATCATTAACGAATCTGTACTCATAACAACACTGCTTTCAGCTTATTCAGGTCATACAGCTCAATACAAGAAAGACAGACAATTTGGAAGAGATTCAGAAAAGAATAGAATAACAATATTAGGGACTGGTTTCAAGGATTGACTTAGGAAGAAAGATTAAGGAAGCTAAGTGTCTACAGCTCTCCTAATCAAGGACTAAGTGAAGACAAGAGAAACATCATCAGATATTTAAAGGGTAGAAGCATTGGGATAGAAAGGGATTATTTAGACTAAATTCTCAATTTATGCAACACATTTGTAAACTGTCATAAAAAGATATAGGATGAGGACTTGGCTCATTTGGATGAACTGGGGAATGAATTTCAGTGAAATTAATTTACAGCACTGAGCTTACTTTTACAGAGAAATCTATTTCCCAAGATACTAAAATGGTTGAAAACTTGAAGCAGAACTTCCTTCACAGAATGACAAGCTGTCTCCACATAAAATAGACCACTATTTTAGCTGAGGATAAATAGGCATAAACTTATTTAGGCAAAAATACCTATTGCCCATATCAGTCAAGCCAGTCATTTCCAAATATTGAGCCATCTTGGCAGCAGAATGAAGCTTCAAAATTTCTAGTTTCTTTTACTTGAGAATAAGACTTCACATTTAACTTTTTATTGACTTCCTCCTACTTTTTACATTCGTGTTGACAAGTATTTTAGTTTTGTCATGATCTTACTAGCACCAGTTATCATTATAATCATAAATTATTATTTGTAGTTAACGTGTTACTGATTCTTTTGTTCGCTTCTGACCATCTTTCATGTGGTTCGATCTTTGTGTGTGCGTGCTTTATGTGACAGGTTACAGCAGCTGAAGTTAGTTTCTCATTCAAACATGTATGCACATGCTGTTTAGCAACATTGGCTGCAGTCCCCACAATGTGACAGCACTCTCTTCCTTTGCACCCCAGATTCCCTATGTCCATCTGTCTAGTTTCTGTCTCTTCCTGCCTCCTCATCTTGTTTTTGAGAAGTTTTCCATCTTGTCTTGTATGTTTAATTGAACTAGTAAGTATGCTCATCACGTGGTATTTTGTTGGTTCGTTTGTTTTATAGGCTTCTCTTTGTTTGAAAACTGGATTTGGAAGTGACTTCACTTCTGAATAGGCAGAGTGTCCAGAGGCCATAGTCTCAGGGGTTCCTTCAGTCCTTGTCAGACAGCTTAGTCTGGTCAGGTCTTTTTTTCATGAACTTTAGTCTACCTTTTTCTCTCATCCAGTCTTGGACTCTCTGTTGTGATCCCTGTGGGAGCAGTCAGTGTCATGTGTTTGGATTTTGTTGCTACGGTGTTTGTGTTGGTAGTGATAGTGACATTGATGGTGGCATGGTAGTGATGGTGGCAGAGTTGACTGTGACTGGTGGTGGCAGTGATGATAAGGTAGTGTCAGTTGTGGCAATAGTGGTAGTGGTTGTGATGGTCATACTAGTGCTGTTGTTTTTGTCATTGGTGGCAGTGATGATGGTAGTAATGATGGTGGTAATGGTAGTGTTGGTACTTCTGGTGGTAGTGGCGGTGATGGTGGTGCCAATGGTAGTGGTGGTAATGACAGTTGTGACAGTGATGCTGGTGGTGGTGGCCATGGTGGTAGTGGCAGTGGTAGTGGTGTTGATAATGGTGGTAGTGACGGCAGTAGTGGTGGCAGTGATGGTGGTGGTGGTGGTGGTGGTGGTGGTGGTGGTATCAGTTGTGTTGGCAGTGGTGGCGGTAGTCATGATATTGGTTATATATTTTTTCTTTGTAAACTTCGAGGGCAGACAGCTGGTTAGTCATAGTACACTGTCATTACCAGTCTGAGCAAACAAGCCCTTTTTTTTATGTTTTGTCAAGCTATATATTTTCCTCTTTAGCCCCAGTTCCATTCTCTGTGTTTCACAGACACCCACTCTAATGTATTCACTATATATTCTTGTCAATATAGCCATCAGTAATCATTCTTAAAAACTATGCAAACGTTAATCAGCACTTACTATTTCTCATTATTTTTAAAGTAAAGATTTAACACTAAATCCATCAAGGAATTTCTTTAAACTCAACTGAAACATAGTGAAGCACCTATACATTAGAAAGAAGTTGTCATGTTAGGATAAAATACACTCTTGGTACAGTTACATAGCCTCATTTAGCACTGACAGCAACCAAGATACACAGCCCTTCATGGCCAAATGTCCACATGCGATACTGACATTCCATCCAATGAGTATATTTACTGAACTTCAAATATAATTTGATATTTTTGTTCTGGTAGTCTTCTTTAAATGATGTGTTAACATAATCATAAATATAAAGCCATTTTTATAAAAATATAAGCTGGAAAACATTGTATAAAAAGAACCGTACATTCTGTGAAAGTTGTGTATTATAAAAGTAAGGGCTATTACACCAAGGGGAAAAAAGTGTCAATCACAGAGACTCAACAGAGGATGCCTATACTTCTTTTAGTTCTGACTCATAGATACCCTATGTACAACAGAACGAAACACTGCCCAGTCTTGCACCTTGTCCACAATTGTTTTTATGCTTAAGTCCATTGTTGAGGCCACTGTGATCCATCTCATTGAGGCTATTGTTTAGTAATTTCTACATTTGATTGGATCACCTTTCTTTAGAATGGACATAAATATAGATCTCTGCCAGCCAGTTGGCCAGGTAGCTGTCCTCCAAATTATTTGGCACAGACGAGTGAGTACTTCCAGTGCTGCATCTGTTTGTTGAAATATCTCAATTGATATTTCATCAATACCAGGAGCCTTGTTTTTTGCCAATGCCTTCCATGCAGCTTCGACTGCTTCCTTCAGTACTGTTGGTTCCTGATCATATGCTACCTCTTCAAATGGCTGAACATCGACTAGTTCTTTCTGGTGTAATGACTCTGTGTATTCCTTCCATCTTGTTTTGATGCTCTGAGTCATTTAATAGTTTCCATGTAGAATCCTTCTTTATTGCAACTCAAGACTTGAATTTTCTCATTAGGTCTTTCAGCTTGAGAAATGCAGAATGTGTTCTTCCCTTCTGGTTTTCCATTTCTAGCTCTTTGCACATGTCGTTATAATATTTTCCTTTATCTTCTCTAGCTACTCTTTGAAATCTTCTATTTAGGTCTTTTACTTCACCGTTCCTTCCTTTTGCTTTAGCTACTCAACGTTCATCAGCAAGTTTCAGAGTCTCTGACATCCAGTTTGGTCTTTTCTTTTTTTCCTGTCTTTTTAATGACCTCTTGCTCTCTTCATGGATGGTGTCTTTTATGTCATTCCACAATTTGTCTGGTCTTTGGTCACTATTGATTAACACATCAAGTCTGTTCTTGAGATGGTCTTTAAGCTCAGGAGGGATATACTGAAGATCATACTTTTGCTCTCGTGGACTTGTTCTAATTTTCTTCCATTTCAATTTGAATTTATATGTTGGCAGTTGATAATCTGTGCCACTGTCAGAACCTGGTCTTGTTAGGAGTGCTGATATGGAGCTGTTCCATCTTCTTTTTTCCACAGATGTAGTCAATTTGGTGCCTGTGTATACCATCTGTTGAAGTCCATGAGTACAGTTGCCATTTGTGTTGGTTAAGAAAGCTATTTGCAATAAAAAATTTGTTAGTCTTGCAAAATTCTATCACGCTATCTTCGGCATTATTTCTTTTACAAAGGCCGCATTGTCCAACTACCCATCCTTCTTCTTTGTCTCCAACTTTTGCATTCTAGTCATCAGTAATCATCAATGCATTCTGATCGCATGTTCGACCAATTTCAGATTGCAGAAACTGGTAAAAATAGTCAACGTCTTCATCTTTGGCCTTAGTAGTTGATGTGTAAATTTGACAATAGTTGTATTAACTGGCTGTCCTTGTAGGCACATGGATATTATCCTATCACTGAGAGCATTGTACTTCACAACAGATCTCGAAATGTTCTTTTT
This sequence comes from Heterohyrax brucei, assembly GCA_028571685.1. Lineage (NCBI taxonomy): Eukaryota > Metazoa > Chordata > Mammalia > Hyracoidea > Procaviidae > Heterohyrax > Heterohyrax brucei. Next base: position 68,294,635 of record CM053158.1, read on the forward strand.
GATGATGGACACAACACCATTCCTCTTCAGGTTTTCAATCCCAGCATAGTAGACCATATGATTGTTGGATTCAAAATGGCCAAAACCAGTCCATTTCAGCTCACTAATGCCTAGGATGTCAATGTTTATGTGTTCCATTTCATTTCTGGTGATTGCCATTTTCCTTAGATTCATACTTCGTACATTCCATGTTCCAATTATTAGTGGATGTTTGCAGTTGTTTCTTCTCATACTGAGTCATGCCACATCAGTGAATGAAGGTCCTGGAGGCCTTATTCCATCCATGTTGTTAAGATCAACTCTACTTTGAGGAGGCAGCTCTTCCACAGTCATCTTCCAAGTGCCTTCTATTCTGGAGGTGTCATCTTCCAAGTGCCTTCTATTCTGGAGGTGTCACTTTCCGGCACCATATCTGACAATGTGCAGCTGCTATTCATAAGGGTTTCCCTGGATAATTCCTTTCAAAAGTAGACTGCTGGGTCCTTCTTCCTAGTCTGTCTTAGTCCGAAAGCTCAGCTGAAACTTATCTACAATGGTTGACCCTGCTGGTACCCAAATACCAGTGGCACAACTTTCCACATCACCGAAACAAGCAAGCCTACACTGACAGACAAGTGGGGGCTGCTCACTCTCTGCTTACCTGATGGTGTTACCCTCCTTACCTAATGCTATTACCCTCCTTACCTAATGCTGTGACCCTCTTTACCTGATAATAATAATAATAATGCATGGCATTAACAGAACAAAAATCATTGCCAGCAACACACAAACTTCAGAAGCTAAGCTTGATAATTGAGATCTGTGCATCCTGTGTCTCCTGGGTGAGGACAGAGCTCTGTGCGTGTTCTGTGCCAGGTGCTTACTGACTGGCTGCATTTCTCATTGCTGGAGATCACTATGGTCACCTTCAAAGGCTTCCCCTTGGGAAGCTAGGCATCTACACCAGTGCCTAGTCCACCCTTCAAAACAATTCGTATGTATATGTTATTTACAGATGTAGTATTGCGCTATAGATCTCACCCTGCTTAAAATACTGTGTTTTTCAAATCTAATGGCAAACTTTCACTGAAGATAATTCAGCCGTAGCTGTGCATTAACAGGGAAATGCTATAAGTTAAAGCTAGTTTGCAAAGAGGACATAGAACTTTGCTGAAGTCAGATGTATCTTGGCTAAAAGCAGAGAATATCAGAAAGATATTTACCTGTGTTTTATTGACTATAAAAAGGCATTTGGCTGTTTAAATCATCACAAATTATGGATAACATCGCAAAGAACAGGAATTCCAGAAAACTTAATTGTACTCATACAAAATTTGTACATGAATCAACAGGCAACCATTCAGACAGAATAACGGGATGCTGAATGGTTTAAAATTGGAAAAAAATATGCAGCAGGATTGTTTCCTTTGACCTTACTTGCTCAACCTATATGCCAAACAAATAATCTGAGAAAGCTAGACAATATGAAGGAAAACATGGCATCAGTACTAGAGGAAGACTGATTAACAACTTGCAATATGCAGAGGACACAACCTTACTGAAAGTGAAAACAACTGAAGCACTTAAATGAAGATCAAAGCTTTCAATGTGGATTACACATGAAATGTGAAGAAAATGAACGCTTTCATAACTGGACCAATAAACAACATCATGATAAATAAATGAAATTTGTCAGTGATTTCACTCCACTTGGATCAACAATAAATGAATAGCAGCGCAACAGTCAAGAAATCAGTGTATTGCATTGGGCAGATCTACAGCAAAACACTTCTTTATGTCCTAACACGTGGTCTATTCTGGAGAATGTTCCATGTGCACTGGAGAAGAAAGCGTAGTTGTCCGCTGATGGATAGAAAGTTCTGTACGTGTTGATGAGGTCTAATTGGTTAATTGTGGCAATAAGGTCTTTTGCGTCTTTATTGAGTTTTTTCCTGGATGATCTGTCCACTACTGAGAGTGGAGTGTTGAAGTCTCCCACTATTATTGTGGAGCGATCTATCTCCTTTTTGAGTGTAATCAGTGTTTCTTTGACACATTTACGTGCTCTCATATTAGGTGCATAAATACTTAATATTGTTAAGCCCTGCTTGTGTATTGAAACTTTCAGCACTAAATAGTGTCCACCCTTGTCCATCATGGTGGATTTTACATTAAAATCTATTTTATCTGAGATTAGAATTGTCACACCTGCTCTTCTTTGTTCATTGCTAGGTTAATATATATTCTTCCATCCTTTAATTTTCAGTTTGTTCATATCTTTAAATCTAAGGTGAGTTTCTTGTAGGCAACATATGGGTGTGTTGTGTCTTTTGATCCAATATGCAACTCAATGTCTCTTTACTGGAACATTCAGTCCATTCACATTCAATGTGATTATTGATAGGTGTGTGTTCAGTGCTGTCATTGTGATGTGTTTCTTTTTACATTGATGTTTTCTCTGTTGTTCTTATTAATCTGTTCTGGGACATTCTTCTTTGTGAGGTGATTTTTCACCTTTTACAGGGTTGGTTTTGTGGTTGCCGAGACTCCTGTATTACGTTTCTTGATATAGTATGTTGAATCTCTATTGTGCTCTACAGCTGCCCTTATGATCCCACTTAATAAAATATGTATAAACTCAATTTTAATTACTACCAGTCTTGTCAACTTCCTCTTCATCTGGAAGGACTATAACTACTGTAGTAAATCCCTTTTTTTAATATGATGTCATCATAGTTTTCATGATGTGTTCACTGGATCATTTCTTTCACTATTATAGCTTTGATTGAGTTTGGAGCCTTCTCTAACTGAGTAGGATTCTGGATTATATATCCTTCTAAAATACAAAGTTAGTGTTTTGTTCTTCCAAACCAAGAGATTCCTTCAGTATTTGCTGTAGCTTTGGTTTGGTTTTTACAATCTCTGAGTTTCTGTTTATCTGCAAATGTCTTAATTTCATTTTCATATTTAAAAGATAGTTTTGCAGGATATATAATTCTCAGTTGAAAGTTCTTCTCCTTCAAGGCTTTGAATGTGTCATGCCGTGGTCTCTGTACCCACATTGTTTCTGCTGAGAAATCTGACAAAAGCCTACAGGATTTCCTTCTGAATGTTGGCTTTGCTTTGAGTTTTGCTGCCTTTAAGAGTTTCTTCTTCTGTTTCCTTTTATTAAATTTGGTTGTAATACGTCTTGGAGTCTTTCTTTTGAGATCTATATTGAGTGCTATTCCATATGTGTCTTCAATATCTATGTTTTCTTCTTTCATAATTTCTGGGAAATTTTCTCTTAGCAGCTCAGCAACAACACTGTCTGTGTTCTAAGGTGTCTTGCCCTGTTCAGGAACACCAGTTGTAGATTGTTCCTCTTAATTGTGTCTCGCAAGCTTTGTCATGCTTCTTCATTTTTCTTGTTTCTTTTTTCTGATTTCTCCTAGTAGGTGCTGAGTCAGTAGCTCTGTCTTCCAAATCAGAAATTCTCTTTTCCATTCATCCATTCTGTTTTACTGGCTTTGAATTGAAGTTTATGTGTCTTTGATTTTGTTCTTGTTCTGTTGGATTTCAGAGTACTGATGTTCCATCAGATTGAACAGCTTGATTAATTTTTCATTTTGCTCTGCTGCGTTTTGCATAAGGTCTAGGAGGGCTGTCTATATAATCCTTTTGTATTCACCTTCTGATGGTTTCAGAAAAGCTTCTTCATCTGGGAAATTCTGAGGTGGTTTCTTTTGGGGGGCCTTTTGATGCTGTGGGTGATTTCCTGGCCACAGTTTTCTACAGAGTTTGTTGCTTTTGGGCCTTCATGTGAGTCAATAGAAGCTGAGAGAGATGCTGTGAGGATGGACTACAGTTATTTATCTAGGCCATCTTAAAATGAGAAGTAAAAAGTATCTGACAACTTCCAAAGTCAGTCACGTTTTCAGGTGTATAGGTCCCTTTTCCCAGCTGGCAAAGTAAGCACCTCTGTGTTGAACCCCGGATGTTATAGACTAGCTCAAAATACAGAAAGGCTACTGCCCTGCTGGCCTCTGCTGTGAGGCCCCAGCTGTAGGTGATACTGTGTAGAATTCTGATTTTCTGTCTGAAAAGCATTCTCTTTTGGGCTGGTACTGCCTCCCAGCCCAGGCATTAGATCCAGCTGAAGGTTCCATATGGGTATACCAGCCTCACAGTGGAACAAGATAGCATCCTGCACAAGCTCATCACCTGGCTGGGCAAGGCTACTGGTAAAAAGAGAAGCCAAAAGTACCAATATACCCAGAGTCCACACCCTCAGTTGCTGGGCCCCAGCCTCAGATGACAATGCAAAACACTACCTCTCTGTTGGAAAAGCACTCTCCCTCCAGCAGTCGCTGCCTCCTGGCCTAGGAACCAAGTCTGCCTAGTCCTCTCTGTCTCCCAATGGATCAAGATGGCATCTTGCACAAGCTTGTCTTGGCATCTGTACAACTACCACATGGTGGAGGTAGAAAGATAGGCCAAAGAAGCCGTGATGCACAGAGGCCAAAGCCGGGCTTTCAGAACATGGTATTTGTGCTTGCCAATCCCACCAGCAGTGCATCTGAGTCCAGAGGCTAGTTGAGTCCCAGCTCTGCCCGCTAGCCAATACAGACAAGGACAAAATCAAAATGGTGAGTTACCTTCAGTCCTTGCAAGCCCATGCTCACTGAGAGTGTGGTCAGTGAAAGAGAGGAGGTTTTGTGTTCAGTTGTAAGAAGTCCACATTAACAGCCCTATGCCGTATTTCAGGGCTCACTGTTTGTCCAGAAGGTTCTGTTTAATTATCAATTCAGGTCTTGGTTTCCAGAGGGATTTAAGGAGATGTGTGTTTAGTTCATGATCTTGATTCCACCCCCCAAAACACTTCTTTAAAGTTTAAAAAAAAACTAAGATAAGGTGGAGCCAACCTGACACTATAGATAGAAGCACTACATCATCCTTCCACAGTACGATGAGGAAAACAGACAAAAAGTCAATCCTGGAAACTTAATTATCAAATGAAGAGATAAAGAAGTCAATTCAGCACCAAAGGGAATAAGAAACTGACAGAGAACACAAAGTGAACATAGATATATGCAGAGGTCCCCTATCAGTTAATGCAGTATTGATTTATCATCTCAGACTTCTATCAGAGACTGGTGGACAGGAAGTACAAGAAAGTTGATTCAGGGAGCTCCCAGCAGGAGACAGAGTACCTGGCAGCCAGTAATACACACTTCCCCATCCTCAGTCTCTTCATCCTGTGCTCAATCTCTGTCAATTTCCCACGTGCCAAACTGCTGCTTCCCTGAGGGACAGTGACAGTGACCCAGGAGATGCTGTCTCCATGCCATGTGTATTTGACCCACCCACACCAGCCAGCTCCTTCAGAGCCATTTTTTTTGTTGCTTATATTAATTTTTTCAGCTTCTTTTGGTTTCCTTTATGCTTCTCATCTCTCTTCTCCCTCTTTTCTCTTCAGCACCTGATTCTGTGTGCTATCTTTCCTTCTCTACAGACTGTGAAGTACCCCTCAGCTGAAGAACTGCTTCCCCAGTTGGCACAGCTACACTGGTGGGATCTCTGGGGACTTTTTTTTCTTTTTCTGTTTGTTTTCACCTTCTTCTTCTTTCTCACTTTTTTTTTCCTTTTCTTCATTTCCCTATTTCTTGTCTTTTTCTACTTCTTTTCCTGTCTACTGGATACCCAGTACTGTGTTCCATCTCTATCCCTTATAGCTGAGCTGTACTACATGACTGGGGAGCCATATCCCCAGTGTGAGTAGCCATATTGATGTGATCCCTGAGGGGGATCACATTTTTTGTTCTGTTTTATATTTGTTCATTTTTAACCTCTTCACTCCAAAGACAGACTCCCTCAAAACTTTTTTTGTTTGTTTTTTGACTTCTGTTTCTCTCTTCTTTCCTTTACCCAACCTAGCTCCATACATCACAGCTCCTACCTCCTTTTCCCTCCTGCCTATCTTCAAAATATGCTGAACATTGTATCCCCAAGTAGCATAGGCACAGTTTACCAGAAGCTGTCCTGCAGAGATCCTGGGTCCACCTTTATGGCCCCAGTACTTGTCACACTCAGCCCCTTCCCTTCAGTTGGATCAGCTTTGCTGCCCCATAGCCAAGCTACTGTCCCCATTGGATAAGAGGTGAAAAATACAATGCCCAAGATGAGTATACAAAAGAATGATGAGCTACTCAGACTTGATCAAATAAATCTAAAAAGGAAGAAGAAACAAACAAATCAGCTATCAATAAATGAAGACAATGACTACTGAAGGTTCTAAAGACAGTAGACAATATCTAAACATGTAAAAAGAAAGCACAGCATAGTTCCAATAGGTGCCTAAAATAAAACACCAGATGACTTTCCAGTAGAAGAGGCACTAGTACTACCTTACAGAAAATTCAATTCTCTAGTATCTAGAACTCTCCAAGAGCTGAAGGAAAAGTCAGGCGAAGATGAGAGAAGAAAACTGACAAGTTCATGGAAAGGGCAGACAAAGTCGTGGAAAATACAGAGAGAAAAAGGAAGAATTCAGGAAAATAATAAGGAAAAAAATCTCGAAATAAATTCATGACTAGAAATCATACAAAAACATAAACATAAACAACAAAATTTCAGAAATAAAAATGGCCCCAAAGGTCTGAGGAGCAAGTTTGAAATGATGGAAGACAGAATTAGTGAACATGAAGACAAATACTTGAATACCAATTTGTTTGAGGAAAAATTAGAAAAACCAACAAAGAAAAATTGAGAAACCCTGAAAATGACATGGGATACAATCAAAGGCAAAATTTTTCAAGTGATCAGAGTTCCAGAACAGAGGGAGAAAACAGAAAACACAGACAGGATCATGGGAGAACTACTGACAGAAAACTTTCCTAATATTATGAAAGGTAAGACGCTGATCATCCAAGAAGCTCCACAAGTGTCAAATAGGACAGACTTTGAAAGAAAATCAGCAAGGCATATCATAATCACATTCACTAAAACCAAAGACAAAGAAATAATTCTGAGAGCAGCATAAGAAAAATGAAAAGTCATATACAGAGGGGAAACAGTAAGACTAAGTCTGATTACTTAGCAGAATCCATGCAGGCTAGAAAGCAATAGGATGAGATACATAAAACCTTGAGTGAAAAAAGAGAATAGCAACTCAGAATAATATATTCTGAAAGCTCTTGTTCAAACACAGTGGTGAATTTCAGACATATCCATAAAAATAGAAACTGAGAGATTATATAAAAGCCAAACCAAACTTATAAGAATTATTAAAGCAAGTCATTCAGTTTGAGAACAAACAACATCAGATGATGGTCTCAACCTAGGATGCCAGATTGCACCAGACAGATACCAACCTGTGAAATGAGCTCTCAAGGACTATCCAAAACCACAGGAATTACAACAGGGAACCACAGAAGTTAATCTGTAAATGACTACAATACCAGAACACTGAAAGGAGGAATAAATGGTCTAGGTATAAACATTACTAAAAGTAAGGAAATGCCAAGTAATAACAGACTTGTTCACCAAGGAAGATAGGGGTAATTTTCTATGTAAACACAAAGAAAGGTAGCAAAATTACTCATCAAGAGAACGAAGAAAAACAAACAGTAAAAAGAAAGTCTACAAAAACAAAAGAAATGAAAAAATGCACAAACAAAAGAAATTCAGCACAGGAGTGAACTTGTCAGTTTTTCCCCTCATCTTTTCCTGACTTTTGCTTCAGCTCTTGGAGAATTCTGGATACTAGAGAATTGAATTTCCTGTAAGGTAATACCAGTGCCTCTTCTACTGGAAAGTCCCCTGGTGTTTTATTCCATGATGCCAGAAAAGAACAACACTGAACAAACAAACAAACAAAAAAAATAGCATCACAAAAAAACAGCACTGCAAAACGACGGAAATAAACTCACAACTATCAACAATTACACTAATGTTAAAGCCCAAAATGCACCCATAAAGAGACAGAACATGACGGAATGGATTTTTTAAAAAAATGAACAAACCAAAAAAAAAAAAAAAAAAACACAAGATCTACCAATCAATATCTACAAGAGACAGACTTTAGAACAAACACAGAAACTTATTAAAAATCAAAAGAAGGAAAAAATACAGCAAGCAAACTGCTGCTAAAAAGAGCAGAACTGGAAATACTTATCTCAGTTTAAAAGACTTTAAAACAAAATCCACCATAAAAGACAAAGAAGGATACTAAAATAATGATTAAAAGGGATGATTCATCAAGCAACCATAATCATAATAAATATGCACCCAATGACAACATTCCGTAATACATAAATTCTAACAGCACTGAAAAGGGAAATTGACAGTTCCACCATAACAGCAGAAGAATTCAACACGTCACTCTTGGTAAGTACAGAATAAAAAGACACTCAGCAAAGATACAGAAGATCTAAAGGTCATAATCAGCCAACTAGAACTCATAGACATACGTAAAACGTTCCACCCCAAAACAGCAAAATACACATTCTTCTCCAACAGACAAGGAATTTTCTTCAAAATAGATGACATCTTAGGCCTCAAAGCAGTCCTCAACAAATTTCAAAACACTGGGATAATATAAATTATCTTTTCTGATCACAGTGCCATCAAAGTAGAAATTATCAACAGGAAAAGTAAGGGAAAAAATACATGGAAACGGGATAACACCCTTCTTAAAAACTACTGGGTAATAGAAGAAATCAAAGATGGAAAAAAATAATATTCCTGCAATCAAACAAGAACGAACACATTGTACCAAAACCTTTGGGACACTACAAAAGTAGAATTCAGAGGTTAAATTATAGTAATGGATGTGCACAATCAAAAAAGAAAGAAAGAAAAAAGGGAAGAATATCAAAGTGTTAATTGCACAACTCAAGGAAGCAGAAAGGAAACACGAATGGAAGGCCACAGCCCCCAAAGAAAGAAAATAATAATATCAGAGCAGAAATAAATGAAACCGAGAATAGAAAAACATAGAAAGGATCAACAAAACCAAAAGCTGATTCTTGAAAAGGATAAACAAAATTGACAGACCACCGGTCAAACTAACAAAAGAAAAGCAGAAAAGGACAAAAGTAACCCAAATAAGAAATGAATTGGGGGATGTTACAACAAACCCAACTGATAGAAAAAGGATTATAACACAGTATTATGAAAAAGTGTACTCCAACATATTTGAAAACCTACAGAAAAATGGACAAGCTTCTAGAAACACACTACTTACCAAAAGTACTATAAAATGATGTTGAAAATCTGAACAGAGTCATAACAAGAGATTGAAAAAGTAATGTTAAAGAACTCCCAACAACAATAAAAGCCCTAACCCAGACAGCTTCGCTGGAGAATTCTACCAAATATTGGAGAAGAGCATATGCCAGTACTACTCAAAACTATTTCAGAACATAGAAATGGAAGGGATACTTCTGAATTTATTCTATGATGCCAGGATTTGGTAACTATTACTAAATCTGGATAAAGACACCACAAAAAAAAGAAAATTGCAGACAAATATCTCTCGTGAACACAGATTAAAAAATAATAATTCTAACCTACTGTATTCAGCACCATATCGAAAAAACAGTATAACTTGTATGACCCACTAGGATTCATACCATGTATGCAAAGACAGTTTAACACTAGACAATCAATCAATGTAATCCACCACATAAATGAAATAAAAGAAACACATGAGCATCTCAATTGATGCCGAAAAGTCATTTGGCAAAGTCTAACACCTGTTCTTAATAGTCTGAATAAAAAAGGCATGGAAGGAAATTTTTCAACATAATAAAGAATAAAGAATATCTATATTGAAATCCTAGAGGCATAACGGTTAAGTGCTGCATCTGCCAACCAAAGGTCACCAGTTCACATCTACCAGGTGATCCTTGGAAACTCTATAGAGCAGTTCTACTCTGCTCCATAGGGTTGCTATAAGTCTTAATCAATTCAACAGCAGTAGGTTTTTGAGTTTTATACAAAACCAACAAGTATCATTCTTTATGGAGAAAGACTGAAAACATTCCCTTTGAGAAGGGGAACAACATAAGGATGCTTGTTATCACCATTTCTATTTACCAGTGTGCTAGAAGTCTTTGCTAGGACAGTAAGACAAAAACAATAAATAGTAATCACCCAAATTGTTAATGAAATAAAACTGTCCCTTTTTGCAGATTATATGATACTGCACGCAGAAATGCCAAAAGACATCACCAGGAAACCACTGGAACTAACAGATTCAGCAGAGTAGCAGGATACAAGATCAACATACAAAAATCAGTTGGGTTCCTATGTACCACTAAAGAGAAGACAAAAAGGGAACATAGCCACAAAAAAAAAAAAAAAAATACTTAGAAATAAATCTAACTGGGGATGTTACCAAAAGAGGACTACATAAATGGAAAAACACTGCACTCATGGATAAGTAGATTCAACATTACGAAAACAACAATTTTACCCAAAGCAGTCTACAAATACAATGCAATTGGAGCATCATATTCGGAGGGCAGAGGGTGAATAACAATGAACAAAGGCCTCTAGGGAATGAACTGACATAACAACTAAAATAATGGGCTCAAACATACCAAAAATCATGAAAATGGCACAGGACCAGGCCATGTTTTCCTGTTGTGGATAAGATCACTGTTTTAGTCAGCTAGGGCTGCTCTAACAGAAATACCACAAAGTGGATGGCTTTGACAAAGGAAGGTTTATTCTTACATAGTCCAGTAGACTATATTCAGGGTGTCTGCTCCAGGGGAAGGCTTTCCACCTTGCTGGCTCTGGAGGGAAGTCCGGTATTGCATCAGTCTTTGTCCAGGGAGCATCTTGGCACAGGAACCTCAGGTCTGATGGACGCGCTTTTCTCCCAGTGTTGCTTTCTTGATGGTGTGAGGTTTCCAATTCTCTGCCTGCTTCTCTTTCCTTGTATCTCTTGCAGGATGAAAGGATTAAGGATGGTGCAAGCCAAACTCCAGGGAAACTCCCTTTACAGTGGTGCAGCTAGGTGATCTTATAAAGGGATTTACAGTCCAATCCTAATCCTTTAACATACAGAATAGGAAAACCACAAAATAGAGGACAGTAACAAGATACCAGGAATCATGGCCCAGCCACATAGCTACACCTGTTTTGGGGGGACATAATTCAATCGATGACAGTCACCTTGAGTTGGAGTTGACTCGATGGCCAATGACAACTCTACTCTAAGTAAATCTAATTCTTATTACTGCTGCACAGTGTTTCATAATACCTTCATGCTACATAATACCTACATGCTACGTATTCCCCAAGTAATGGGTTCTTCCAACTACCTAATACCACATTTAAATCTCAGACAAATATCTCAAATATGGATACATATGGACTTGTACTTGAGTTTCTCCGAAGGTATGTTCAGGTATAGAACTGCTGTATTATGTGACAATTATGTTCATGAACTCATCCTAGAAAAAGTACTACAATACCTCATTGATAAATATCACTATGATCATCTTTGAAGTACTCCCCTTGGGAAGCTATGCACAGATGTCAGTGCCTGCTCCAACCTTCAAAGCAATTTTGGAACTCTTTTTCTGGAATGGCCATCAGAGCTGTCATCGTATTACCCTTGATGTCCTGACTGTCATAAAAATGTCTTCTTTTTAATAATTTCTTTATCTTCAAGTAAAGGAAAATGTCACTGGGGGCCAGATCAGGTGAATAGGTAGGATACTCCAATACAATTATTTCTTTACTGGCTAAAAACCTCCTTGCAGATGTTGCTATGTGACCTGGTACATTGTCATCATCCAAGAGCCATGAATTGTTGGAGGAAAGTTTAGGTTGTTTTTGTCTAAATTTTCACACAGCCTTTTCAGTGCTTTTCAGTAAACTTGGTTAGCTGTTTGTCCAGTTGGTACAAATTCATAATGAATAATCCTGATACCAAAAAAAGGTTAGCAACATCGTTTTGACTCTTTATTTGGACTGACAGAACATTTTTGGTCATGGAGAACTGGCTGACTCCCATTGTGCACTTTGATGCTTTGTTTCAGGGCCATATCGGTACACCCATGTTTCATCACCAGTGATAACATGGCCCAAACCATCATCTTGCTACTCCAAAAAGTCTTGGAAAATTTCAGTTCTCTTTTGCTTTTGTTCATTGGTGAGCTCCTTCAGGACCATTTTTGCACATACCTTTCTCATGCCAAGATTTTCCTGTTTATCTGTTGATGTTTACTTGCTCTGCTATGCTTCTCATAATCAGCTGATGACTTTGACACACAATGCAACAAATTTTAGCACAGTTTTTTGTCAATTATGCTTGTTAACTGACCACACTGACCTCTTTTCATCAATAACGCTTTCTCTCCCCTCAGACAAACATTTAATCCATTTGTACACTGCTGTTTTCTTCATAGCATTATCTCCATAAACTTGCACTAACATAGCCTAATTTGACTTTCACTCTTGCCAAGTTTAAACAAGAAATTTATTGTTTGTTCATTGTTCTAATGTAAGCTTCAACCTTCTCATGACATCACACAAAAACACACAACAGTAAAGAATGACACTCAGCAAGGTGCCACCACACACCAACATGAACACAGCTGTGATACACTGATATACTAAGGTTATGAAAGCTTACTAAGTTGTCTGTACAGGGCTACAAATTAAGTTTGTGAACTCGTCAAACCTCTTATATGAAATATATTTGATTTTACTAAAGAATTCTACATTGCTTTCTAGAATGACTGCCCCTCTACCATTTCTTCAACATGTCTAAGAGTTCCTGTGTCCTCACATCTTTGCGAGTACTTGGTAAGATTTTTTTTGTATCTTTTCCAATATGATGTATACATAATAATACGATTTGTATTTTTCTCATTACAAGTGAAATTGAGAATTTCTGATTTATTAGTCAGAGACTAACCAGGAAAATAGAAACTTCACTGGATATGCCAAATGAAGGTGATTTAATTTAAGGAATTAGATATAAAAGTGTAGGGAGGGCTAAAGGATCAGAAAGAGAAAAGTGAGGTTACTCAGAGATGACTTACTGCATGGAGCTGATATCATGACGGCTGAAAGACTAAGAGGGAGAAAATCTACAGGCATTGTTGGGGACTGCTGCTGTTACTGAAACATGATGCCACAGTAGGAGCTTCCAAAACCTCTGGAATCCACAGTCACCCATTGCAAACAAACCTTGATTCTATTGGAACGTCAGCCAGCAACAACAGCAGTAGCCTACTACTGTGTAGAACCACTGAGGGGCACAGCTAGCATATCCACCTTTGGATGCTAGAGCCCAAAGCTATGCGTTGCTGCTATTGTGGAACTGCTCAAGGCCTCTGGGGCCCAAGTCAGTCTATTGCAATTACTCATTCAAAAATGAGGAAAACTACCACAGAACAGGACAGAAGAATGTTTTGCCCACTGTAAGTCTGGACCAAAACTCCACTGTGCACTTCAGGTAGAATACTCAAGCTTTGGTGGATTGTTTGAAGTAGCTCCAAGTTGGTCCTAATGTTTGGGGACTGAAAATGCCTCTGTGATTCACTGATCAAAGCAGGAGGCTAATAAATTTAGGTGATAGTTTTTGCCCAGACTTACAGTGGGCAAAGTATTTTTCTGTCCTATGCTGTGGTAATTTTCCTAGACTTACAGTTTCTCCATCTCCTCAAAAAGTGACATTGGAATTTGTGTTGGGATTGCATTGTATCTATAGATAGCATTGGGAAAAACAGACATTTTCACAAAGTTAAGTCTTCCTATCCATGGGTGGGGTAGGTTTCTCCACTTCTACATAGGTCTTTTTTGGTCTCTTGGAGGAGAGTCTTATAATTTTCTTTGCATAGGCCTTTTACATCTCTCATCAGATTTATTCCGAAGTATTTTGTTTTTTCAGTGGTAATTGTGACTGGTATTGACTTGGTAATTTCTTCTCTGATGATCTCTTTGTTAGTTTAAAGGAATTCAAATGATTTATATTTATTTCTTATCCTGGGACTTTGCTGAATTCTTCTATGAGTGTCAGTAGTTTCTTTGAGGATTCTTTAGGATTTTATGACCACACATTCAATTTCATTCTCCTGTTCCTGATTCTCTGTCTTTCTCTCTTGCTTTAGGTTAATAGAGACAAATTGTTGTGCTTTGGATAGACATTTGCAAGCTTTTAAGACTACATGTACTATTCAACAAACAAGGAGGTAGAAAATACGCACTAAACACATTATTTGGCCATTTAACTGTCCCATGAAACCAGGACTCCAAACCTCTAAACCAAAAAACAAAACTCCATAAGACGTTTGGCTGTATATAAACAACCTCAGCAGCCACTTAAAAAAAAAAAAATCATTGTTGTAAACATGTCTACACACAACTTTTGCCAACTCAAATTTTTAAAACTGTACAACTTATTGACAGCTCGTACCCACATTGTTATACCTTCTAGTTTGGACCTTCTTGAAAAGTTGTCCACTCCAACATCAAAAGGACATTCTACTGCATTTTCTTCTATTAATTTTACACTTTTCCCCAACCCGTACAGACTTTAACTTTATATATTGTATGATATAGAGATCTAAATTTTTTTCATTACTGAGAGGCTTGTCTAAAGTTAGAAAACTATAGACACAATTACACATTCTCTAAAGATAACTGTTTCAAGCCTATATCATTAAATGAATCTTAGAAAGCACTTCTAGAAAACAGTAAATACTTTTGAGCCTTTATTATGTTTACAATACCTTCCTGGAAAATGAAGAAGATGTATACAATTCTCCAATCTCAAAGAGCTTAAATTATAATTAAGTAATGCCAAGGCAGTGTCAAGGATGGAATTGAATCCTCCAAAAATTGCTATTGAACTCTAAATCTCTGTATTTGTATGCCCCGACCCGCGGGGCGAATCAACGGAGGGACGAGGGGGAGCCTGTGAAAATGAAAGTGGAGCAAGGGATGCGAAGAAATGGAGGCAAGACAAAATTCTGATCAAGCCTCAAGGTTTTATTGTAGCAGAGTAATATATATAGAAGTTGGGGAGGGGAAGGTCTTAGGATCGGAAGATAGCTGGTATGAGACAGTTGGCGTTCTATGATTGGGCAGACAGTATGCCTGTACAGTTGATGTTAGGCAGTGACGCGGGGGGTGGTTTGAGAACGTGCGCGCGCGCGCGTTCTCAGGGACTATCCAGACTTCCTGTTTGTTAGGGGCCTGAGGCTTCCTCATGGCCCCTGACATCTCCTCCCTTTTTGTTTTGTTTGTTGGGAGGTGGGCTTTAATCGGGAGAGGGGGTATTGACCACGGCTCCTCCAAGTAATTTTTGGCTCTTGGTATCTTTTGGGGAGGAGAGGTAGAGCCGCCTTGATTTTGTGATAGATACTAACCTCTATGCAAGCCAGGTGTGCCCGAGGGAAAGGTAGAGGAGTTTATGATAACTTTCCCTTGCAATGCTTTGCTTCGCACTTCTCCCGATACCCATACCTCTCTTGCACACTGGTGAGGAGGTAAGCATGCCTCTACTTCTCATGCTGTTCCCTGAGGAAGGAAGTCGGAGTATCCGTTATTGGTGGCATATTCTTCATCAACTGCCAGGCGATGATAGTGAACCTGGATAGGTTTAGGTAAAGCGGAGTCTATCTGCTGTTTGATAAGGCTTGTAAGTCTTTTGAAGGCCCAAGGGCCAAAAGACAGAATTAACATTAAACTGAGAAGGGGGCCGAGGATGGGGAGGAGATAGGGAAGGAATCCGTTCAGTCCAGTCCAAAATGGATTTTCTTGTAGTTTTCTTCATCTGTTTTGTAGATCTTCTTGTAAATCCTTTATCTTGTTTCAGACAATCCCGGATTTATTGGCATAGAAGCAGCAGTGTTCCTGTAAAACTAAACAGATACCGCCTTTTTCTGCAGTAAGAAGGTCTAAGCCCCTTCGATTTTGTAAGGCTACCTCAGCTAAGTAGTCAATTTGATCTTGTAAATCATTGATAGTACCGGAGAGGGTTTGGACATCGTCTATTAATTGATGGGATAACTTATTGTATTTGTCTATGGCGATGCCCAGGCCGGCAGAGCCGGTGGCTGTAGCCCCGGCAACTCCCAGGCCCACAAGAAGGGGTATGAATTGGAGGGCTCGTTTTGATCGTCCGGCTATGTAATCAAAACTGGGGACAGGGACAGGGGTGTCTCCTGATATGATAGAAATATCTGGGAGGAGGTTAGCCTGAACACAGAGTCCTGTCCAGTTTCTGGGTAAGGCTGTATAGGCTAAGTTATTTCCACATATAAAAACCTGTCCAGGGGCTGGACAGAGGGGCTCTGTATGGTTGGTGGTATTGGTACAATTATTAAATGTTATAAATCCGACATCTAGATCAAAGCTGTTATTTTGGAATGACCCTTGGTAGCAATGGGAAGAATTAAAGCCAACAGGCTGTGTTCGAAAAGGTGGGCTGAGGCTACAGTTACTGGATGAAAGTGTAGAGGAGTTGTTTGTGGGAACAGCTGTTGGCATGGGAGACCCAAGAGTCATGCATAGCCAACAATCGCTAGCCAGGGAGGGGTTGGAGGAATTCAAGACTTTGTGGGTGGTTTTAAGAACGTTATCAGTTTCAGTATCCAAGTTAATAGTCGGAGGCTTCAGGAGAGCCAAGGGGTGATAATTAAGAGAAGGATACTGCTGGGCCATGAGTTGATTGATTTTTGCTTGTACTACAGCCTCCCTGGCTCTGTCTGATGGCCCACCACCGTCTGATATGTGAATAGGTTGTTTTGGAGGCCAGCATACATGGTCACCGACTTTTCCTGCACAGAGACTTGACTATATTTACTGCCACCTCCTGGTGACGTGTCCCAGTCACCCCTTGTGGAGCCCCGATATTGCTTTTCTTGGACGGCAGTTAGATATATTTGGCCATCTTTACTACAGGATTGGGAAGTTTGGTAACAAGTGGAGTGCATTTGGGTCAGTATCGAGCACTTATCGGGACAAGGCCCTGGCTGGCTGTTTACTGAGGGGATGGTTTGAGATTTGGTCACACATGTCCACACCTGTTTGTACCCCCCTCCAAGTTGGGATGAATGGGTTAAGAAAGCGGTTTCATCTCCGCAGTCATTTGAGCGGGTATAACTAGTGGGCTGATTCCTTTGGGTACCTCCTCCGCAGTCGCAGGGGTTACCGAACAAGGTGTTGATGAGTTGTTGTTTGTTCACAGGGCCTCTGAATCCTCCATGCACCGGCAGAGTGAGGATTATTAACAGGATGACAATTTTCATGATCTAGAAACAAGAAGAATCTTTCTCAGGGGTTCTTTCCCTGGATGGGGGTTTATCATTAATGAGCTTAACAAAACGTTCAGGTAACCACCGAGGGGCCCCCTCTGGGGTATCATACACACAGGCGTGGCCTCTTCCCCAGATAAGAACCAGATCAGGACCGTGCCATTTGTGGGTTATAGGATCTTTCCACATAACCTTGGCATATTGATTTTTAGTTTCTTGGTGCCAAAGGCGATCTGCTGCAGATTTTTCATTAAGATCCAATTGTAGGAAATTAAGGATGAACAATGCATGATTTAGGAGGTTACGAGGGGAACCTTTAGTGGGGTAAACAGTGTTTGTTTTAAGTTTGGACATGGTGTTCTTAAGGGTCTGGTGAGCTCGTTCTATTATGCCCTGTCCCTGAGGATTATAGAGAATGCCAGTTACATGTTTAATCTGGAATTGACTGCAGAAGTTTTTAAAGGTTTGTGATGTATAGCCTGGCCCATTGTCTGTTTTGATTTGTTGGGGCTTTCCCATGATGGCAATGCATTGGAGAACATGTGCTATAACATTTTTAGAGGCCTCACCACTGTGGAGGGTGGCATGGAGGAACCCACTATAAGTGTCAATGGTTACATGGGTATATTCGAGGTTACCAAATTCAGGAATGTGGGTAACATCCATTTCCCAGATTTCATTGGGAGTAGGCCCCTTGGGTTAACCCCCAGATGGGGGAGTGGCAAGAGAGTAACACATGCTGCACAGTCTTTAACGATTTGTCTAGCCTGTTCTCTGGAAATCTTAAACATAATGCGGAGTGTGCGGGCATTGAGATGGTGAAGGGCATGGCTTTGTGTAGCCCTAGTGATAGAGTCGGTGGTAATTGAGAGGACAAGGCGAGTTTGTTTGTCTGCAAGATCATTACCCTGTGAAAGTGGACCAGGGAGGTCCACGTGGGCCCGCAAGTGTCCAATAAAGAAAGGAGTATGTCTTTTTAAAATGAGGGATTGGAGTTGTTGAAAAAGAGACACAGCATTGGAAGATGGTTTGATATAAGGAACTGTCTCTAACACTGGGACTGAGAGAGCTATGTAAGCACTGTCGGTGTAAAGATTGAAGGGGACATCGTGTAGTATTGTGAAGACCTGTAAGATAGCGAAAAGTTCCACAAGCTGGGCTGACTTAAAGGGAGATTGGGCACTGTAAGGCTGTGAATTTATGACCCATGCCGCAATGCCAGAGGAGGATCCATCTGAGAAGACCAGAGAGGCTTCTTTCAAAGGACTTAAAGAGGTTATTTTGGGGAAGGTAAAACGATGTAGCCGCGCGAACTGAAGGAGTTTATGGGACGGATAGTGGTTATCAACCGTACCTAGAAACGTGGATAGGGTTATTATCCAATCATCATCATTTTGGGAAAGCCAGTCTATTTGTTCCTTGGTGTAAGGAAGGATAAGTTGGTCAGGGTCCCTGCCGAAATGTTGGCGGCTCTTTTCTCGGCCCAGTCTTATAAGTTTGGCCACTAGGGAGGGATAGGTGAGGAGAACTTTAGTTGGGGTGGAGGATAGATGTATCCACAAGAGGGGGCCATTCTGCCACAAAATCCCCGTGGGTGTATGTTGTGTGGCACAGACAATAAGGACAAAGGGCTGCTCATAAGTTATGAAGGTAACCTGTTGTTGTTGTATGGCCTTTTCAACAGTGTGAAGGGCCCTTTTTGCCTCAGGGTTAAGGTGACGGGGAGAGAGGGGGCTGGCATCTCCATGAAGAGTATCAAACAATGGTTTTAATTCCCCTGTTGTAAGTTTGAGGTACAGTCGGAGCCAATTAATATCTCCCAGGAACTTTTGAAAATCATTAAGTGTGTGTAGATGAGAGGTTTTTAGGTTAAGTTTTTGAGTGATGATTTGATTATTATTTAATTCAAAACCGAGGTAATAATAAGGGTCGGTAAGCTGTATTTTGTTTGGGGCGATTTGAAGTCCAAGAGAAGTTAGTTGGCAGGTTAGGTCCTGGCTGCACTTAAGTACCTCTAAGCTGGAGGCCCCCACTAGTAAAATATCATCCATGTAATGAATGATATAAATGGAAGACCACTGACGCCTAAGAGGGTCTACAGCCTGAGCAACAAATTTTTGACACAGAGTGGGACTATTGGCCATGCCCTGAGGGAGAACTTTCCACTGATAGTGCTGCATTGGTCCTTTAAAATTAATAACTGGGAGGCTAAACGCAAAGCACTCTCTATCAAGTGGGTGAAGAGGGATGGTAAAGAAGCAATCTTTGAGATCAATAATGATTTTAAAATAGTTAGCTGGAATGACAACGGGGGAGGGGAGTCCAGGTTGGAGAGCCCCCATTGTAAACATGGTTTTATTAATTTCTCTGAGGTCCTGAAGGAGTCGCCATGACCCATTTTTCTTTTTGATCACAAATATAGGAGTATTCCAGGGAGAGGTAGTTGGTTCTAAATGTCCAGCAGCCAGCTGTTCCTGCACTAACGCTGTGGCAGCTGCGAGTTTTTGTTCAGTCAAGGGCCATTGATCTACCCACACTGGAGACTCAGATTTCCACTTAATCTTATCAGCATGGGGTGCAGGGGAGTCAATGACCGCTAAGGAAAATTTTCACTTCCCAAGCCTGAACGATTATTTTTAGGCGTTACAGGAAGAGGCTGCTTTATACCTTGATTATTTTTTCCCAGTCCTTGTCCTGGTAGGAAGCCTAGGTTAAGCATCTGTTGGGTAATTATCTCATTTGGGCTACACATGATGACCCCCAGCTGGGATAAGACATCACGACCCCATAGATTAACAGGTAAACCCGGAACAACGTAAGGTTGAATCTGTCCTGAGTTACCCTCAGAGTCCTTCCAAGTAAGAATTTTTGAGCTTTGTTTAGGGTTGACAGACTGGCCAATGCCTTCAAGATGAGTTATTGAGTCCTCACAGGGCCAGTTGGAAGGCCAATATTTAGCTGAAATTACTGTGGCATCTGCCCCTGTATCCACTATCCCTTCAAAGGCCTTACCATCTAATTGGAGGGTGAGTCTTGGCCTATCAGGGGTTACTGGTTGCACCCAATAGGTGTCAGAAGACCCAAAGGCAGAATTCAACCTAATGGACTGTATGTGTTTGGTGGGTGTGGAATCTAAGGGAAGTAATATAAGTTGTGCTATTCTCTTTCCTTTTGGAACAGACAGGGGCCCCAACGGAGCCGAGGCCAAAAGAGTAATTTGTCCTGTGTAGTCATTATCAATGACCCCAGGGATGACATGAAGGCCAGCCAATGAGGAACTGCCACGCCCTAAGATCAAACCAAACATTCCCAGGGGTAGCGGCCCATAGACCCCTGTAGGGATGAGCTGAACACCCTGATCGGGCACTACTATTGTATCGGTGGCGGAACAGAGGTCAAATCCTGCGCTTCCAGGGGTGGCACGGCAGAGGGAGCTGATACTTGTCTTTGTGTCTGTTTCTGGGGGACGAACCTGACTGCCCCTAGGTTCTGTCCCAAGGGTGGGGCCAGGGGCTGGCCCCGCTGGGAGTTTCCCTGTTTTGGGGGGAGAGGCTGACCGTTGATGTCAGTTTTAGAAAAACAATCTGAGGCCCAATGTTTGCCCTTCTTACATCAGGGGCACACTGAAGTAGGAGGTCCCCGATTCTGTTTACCTGTGGGACACTCGCGTATATAATGTCCGAGCCGTTTGCAATTGAAGCAAGTTTTTTGTTGTTTATCATGGTCAAGACCTTTGAGAGCGGCCCCTATAGCTATACCAATGGCATGGGAAGCTCCTATTCCTGAAAAAAGTTTAACATAATCAGAAAGGCTACCACTGCGGTGGGGTCTTAGAGCCTCTTGACAAAAAGGATTAGCATTTTCAAAGGCAAGATGTTTAATGAAGGCACTATCGGTTTCTCCTTCCCCCACCAAACGCTCAGCGGCATCAGTTAGGCGGCTGACAAAGTCACTGTAGGACTCATCAGGGCCTTGACAGATTTTAGCTAAGGAGGTGGTGGCTGAACCCTTTGGGGGAAGACGCCTCCAGGCCTTGAGGCCGGCATTTTGTATTTGTGCTAATAAACCAGGGGGAAAATTTGCCTGTTTCTCATTAGTATCATAGGGAGTTCGCCCCAAGAGTTTATCTCTTGTCCAAGAGCGGGACGTCCTGCTTTCACTATTACGCTGGGCGGTCTCACGGCAGTTTTCTGCAAAATCGGTGCACCAGAGTACGAAATCACCCCCGGATAAGGTGGCTCGTGCCAAGAAATGCCAATCATTAGGGGTTAGCCATCGCTCACTTAGGCTTTCCAGTATGGCCAGGCTGTAGGGGGCAGTAGGGCCATAGTTATTAACAGCTGCCTTTAAGTTTTTTAAATGTTTGAGGTTTAGGCGGCGGTATTTTTGTCTGTCTGAACTACTCTCTTCCGGGGCGGGGTTTTCTTCGTCAGAAGCCTCTCCCCCCGAGCCTGGGCCCTTACCAGGCTCGCTACTTACTTCCTCTTCTTCAGTATCATGTTGAGGCCTTTGACTGGGGGTTATGGGAAATGTGAAAAGGGGGCCTTTGGGACTTGAGCCCTTGGGGGTTTTCTTTGAAACCTGGCTGAGTGTTGTGGAAGCAAGCTCCGCCTCAAGGGCTCGGATTTCTTTGATAAGCTTTAAGTGTTCGCGTTTCTGAGTCAGCAGTTCTCTTAAGGAGGAAACTTCTTAAGTGAGGGAGATTTTAGCCTGCCGAATGGGGTCTGAAACCATGATTGTGCTGTGCTCTGGGTTAAGGGGTGAGGTGAGGGGAGCTGAGGAACCCTGGAGATATGGAGGAGGTTGTAGAGTTTCATTAGGGGGACCGTGGAAGGCAGGGGCGGTGAAAACCCAACGGTCGCCGCTGCCCTGATATTGTGCAGCCTGACTTTCTAATATTTCCCGGTCTTTGGGGGACAACTGGCCCGCATTGGAATTGTCCCTAAACGGTTTTAAAGATGGGTAAATCAGGCTAGGCGGGTCGGGATTTGTTTGGGGGATTTCTTTTATATCAGCTGTCTGAGGCTCCTCTGGAACATTTATAGAAACCGATGGGCAAGCGGAAGGGGGGCAAGAGCTATTTCGAAGGACCCTCTCCCCAATGTGAGCAAGTTTTTGAACATCTGGGTCTTTAAGGGAGCTTTGTAACACATCATTAATCAAATTCCAATATGAAAAGGCAGTTACAGGGACCTTCTCAGGTCCAAAAGTTCTATAATAATCATTTAAGCAATCTCCAACTCTTCTCCAACATCTAGAGTCTATTGTCCCCTGCTGGGGAAACCAAGGACAAACATCAGACAAAAATGTAAAGAATTGTGCGAGATCTTTTTTCTTAGCCTTAATCCTTCGCATCTTGAAGGAATCTTTGATTCCTGTGAGAAAGAGCTCATGTGAACTCAATTCTTGCCCCATACTTCTTCCCCACTTACCTCTAACAGATCAATCTCGCAGGGCGGCTAGTCCGGCAGTGATCAGGAACGAGTCTTCTCACGGGTCAATACTGCGCGGTAACTCAGGACGAGCCAAACTCACACCTCGTGGAGGCTCAAGGGGTGCCTGGCCAGGGCTTTTCAAGCGGGTATTTTCAGCAGCTCCGTACCTCGGGCCCCACGCTGGGCGCCAGTTATGCCCCAACCCGTGGGGCGAATCAACGGAGGGACTAGGGGGAGCCTGTGAAAATGAAAGTGGAGCAAGGGATGCGAAGAAATGGAGGCAAGACAAAATTCTGATCAAGCCTCGAGGTTTTATTGTAGCAGAGTAATATATATAGAAGTTGGGGAGGGGAAGGGCTTAGGATCGGAAGATAGCTGGTATGAGATAGTTGGCGTTCTATGATTGGGCAGACAGTATGCCTGTACAGTTGACGTTAGGCAGTGACGCGGGGGGTGGTTTGAGAACACGCACGCGCATTCTCAGGGACTATCCAGACTTCCTGTTTGTTAGGGGCCTGAGGCTTCCTCATGGCCCCTGACATTTGTACATATGATTCTATTTGAAAATAGGGATTTCTTTTCTATGTTCATGAGGTCATACTAGAGTAGCATAGGTTCTAAACCTAATCCTTTTTGAGTAATATCTTACGGAAAGAACAGACTAGACAAGAGACATACAGAGAGGGGGAATACAGGCACCATGTGAAGACCAGTCTACAGGTTAAGGGGTGCCAAGGAATGGTCACAGAAGGAATCAACAGGGTTGAACTCTGATTTGGCCTTTTGGCCTCTAGAACTGTAAGAAAATAAGCTCTGTTCCTTACATTTACCCACGTGTATAATTTTTGTTACGGCAGCGCTCAGTAACTAAGACAGTATAAGAGGTATCATATCAATTCATAGCAGAAAAAAACGTGTGATCTGGGGAGAGCAGAAAAGTGTGCACCAAGGAACTTGAACAGTTTCTTAAAGGATGGATAGTCAGAAAGTACACAATTACAATCTGGCTAATAATAAGAGAGTAAAATTATATGAAAGTCTTGAAGTACAGTAGAAATATAACAGTCTTTTGGAAAGTAAGGGGGTCATGCCCGGCTCAAGTCAGAGTTAAGGGCTGGAAAAAAAATGAGAGACTGCTCTTCAAAATATCACCCAAACACTCCCCCCCCCAAAAAAATTCCCAGCATACTCATTGTATGAAGAACAGTTTAAAAAGAGGGAGGAGAAAGGAGTATTGAAGATTTCTTGAGTCAGTTTTAAATACTTGACTAATTATTTAAATAATTGACTAAATAATTGTTGGTCAATTTTTAGTCACACTCTAGCTTTAGACTATTTCAGTCTGTGGAGATAATTTATTTTTAATGCATTTATTATGTACCGTGCCAAAGCACATCTGCAATCATTTGCCTTAGTGGAGAAATGCTTGAGTCCAGTTAAATTAGAATGAGAGCAGTATCTTCCTCCTCTCAGTCGGAGGGTTCAGAAAAGAAGAGTATAACAGTAAGAATATAAAATCACAATTAATCATCAAGTCTCTTATTTAGTTTACTCCATAAAGAGGATGAAAAGCAACCTGGCATTCAGTGTTTCCTGATGCTGACCTTTTCCCTAACTCTACAAGAGGGGCCAGTTGCTAGAAGGGACAAATTGTGGTCACCTTAAATTTCCTGATTTGGAAAAAGGAGACAGAAGCCTCCCATTCAGTGTTTTCAGTCACCTAAAGAAATTATTGTAGCTTAGTTCAATTGTCTAACTAAAAGTTAAATTGCCTCACAAAATTAGTAAGGAAATATTTTACTTTCCCATATTTTATGTTTCTGACAGACACCCCAAGTTAGTTAGAATGCTGATGGCCTTTAAACCATATGAACATAAATTATTTCTCTTTCTATTGTCCAGTGTGAGTGTTTGTGTGTGTGTCCATCCTGAAGGTTTAGATGGTGATTTTTTTAATTTAGCAATAGGCAGTATGGTTTAAAAGGCAAGAATGAACTCAAACTGAAGGGGAATATTTTGGAGTTTTGAGGAAGGGATTCTACAGTTTCTTGTACAGAGAAATAATTCTAGAAAGCGTACCTTAATTTGCACAGGGTAAAAACCTTCCATATCTGTGTGCTTATATATGTCACTTTGCACCTATTAAACTTCCATGTATATGCATAATGACATGTTCTAACCACTTGAAGGAAGCATCTGTAAGAAAAAATACAAGGGAAGCCGTGAGACTCTCTGGTGGTCCTTGCACTCCTTTTTTGCTAGTTGTTCTTTTCTATGTTTTCATATTATTGTCACCCTTTTCAATGCTCCTCTGCTTCTAATATATTATTTTGAGGAGAAAAAAAATAGTCATCATCACCCTAGTACTCTTGACTATATGTCTTCTGTGTTCTGTGTCTGGAGACAGTGTTGCTTAAAAGTATTTCTAATTATAGCATTAAATAATGGGTAAATGACAAGCTTCAAGCTTCCCAGAAGATTTTTGCTTCACTCATTTCAAACTCAGGAATATCCATAAAATAAGTCATGAGTTTTCTCACAGTGGTCATATCAATGCCTAAACAAATCAATGAAACACACAGAAAATTCTTTCCCAAACCACTTTTCTCTCATTATTTTAGTGCTTATGTTTTGCTAGTACGTAAATCATATGTGTGATAATCTGTGATGAATGAAGGATTTAATTTCCATTGAAGAAATTTAAGTGGGCATACAAAGCAATCTATTCATATAATGTAATCCCAATACAAATTCCAGTGACACTTTTTAATGAGATGGAGAAACAAATCACCAACTTTGTTTGGAAAGGGAAAACGTCCCAGATAAGCAAAGCACTATTGAAGAAGAACACACTGGGAGGCCTCCCACTACCCAACTTTAGAAACTATTACACTGCCACAGTAGTCAAAACAGCCTGCCACTGGTACAAAAACAGATAGAAAGTTCAATGGAACAGAATCGAGACCCCAGAAATGACACCATCTGCCTATGAATAGTTGATATTCAACAAAGGCCCTAAGACATTAAACTGGGGAAAAAACAATCTTGTCAACGAATGGTGCTGGCAAAGTTCAGTATCCGTCTGCACTAAATTAAAACAAGACCCATAACATGCACCTTATACAAAAACTAACTCAAACTGGATAAAAGACCTAAATATCAAATCTAAAACGATAAAGCTCATCCAAGAAAAAGTAGGAACAACAGTGGAAGTTTAATACACAACGTAGACAGTCTTCAAAATCTGTCAAACAAATCACGAACAACAGAAGAGAAAATAGACAAATGGGAACTACTGAGAATCAAACACTTTTGCTCATCTAAGGACTTTATTAATAGAATTAAAAGGCCACCTACAGAATGGGAAAAAATATTTGGCAACTACATGTCAGACCAATGCCTGATCTCCATAATCTATAAGGTACTACAAAATATCAATAATAAAAAGATAAATCATCCAATTAAGTGAAGGGCAAAGGAGATGGACAGATACTTCTCTGAAGAGGAGATCCAGAGAGTCAAAAAGCACCAGAAGACATGCTCACGATCATTAGCTATTAAAGAAATTCAAACCAAAACTGCAATGAGGTACTATCTCACCCCAACAAGGTTGGCCATGATCCAAAAAACACAAAGCAACAAATGCGGGAGAGGCTGTGGAGAAACTGCAACTCTCCTACACTGTTGGTGTGATTGCAAAATGGTGCAACCTCTTTGGAAAGCAATCTGGCGCTTCCTTAAGAAGTTGGATATTGATATACCATTTGACCCAGTAATTCCACTGCTTTGAATATATCCTACAGAATCAAGGCCATTCACACCAACCGTTACATGCACAAGAAGGTTTATGCAGCATAGTCCACGATAGCAAAAAGATGGAATCAACCCAGATGCCTGACAACAGAGGAATGGGTAGGTAAACTATGGTATACATACTCAATGGAACACTATGCAATGATAAAGAACAAGGATGATTTTAGGAAACATCTCATAACCTGGCTTCAACTGGAAGACATTATGCTAAGTGAAAGTAGTCAGCAGCAAATGACAAGTATTGTATGAGACCCCACAATAAGAACTTAAAAACAGACTCATGCATAGATGAAAAGACTCTTTGATGGCTGCAAGTGTGGGGCACGAGGGAGGGTGATAGGGAGGATTTAAATACTTGTTAGAAATTTGGTTGGGTGAAATCTGTGACAGCACACATTAGAAAGAAGATCAATATTAACTGGACTTCAACATAACATCATTACTCCTCCCATCTTAACCCAATATTGCAAGGACAGAGTAGCTGGGGCTGGGGGCTGTGGACTATGCTCTCAAGGCATATCGAGGCCACTTGGCACAACTAGTGTTTTGCTAACACAGCCTCCTGCACCCCACATTGGTGAGTGGTGTCTGGGGTCTTAAAATCTGCCAAGCTGCCATCTGAGGGTACAGCAAATGTTCCTAACTCAGCAGGAACAGATGATCACCAATGACCAAAACGATGTGGGGGAAAGAGAACTCAGAAGACAGACAGACCCATGTGAGAGGGTAACTACATCAACTTGTGACTGGAAGAACTTGATGATGCCCAGCCACTAGCAGTGATAGCCGTGATGGAGCTCACAAAGTTGAGTCTAACTGCCAACACAAGAATAAAACAGGGTACACCCTGAGATCTCCATTAAAAGACCACAACTGATGGTCCAGGGGCCTCTGAGTTCCCCTGGGAGCATGGACCCTGGGCCTGATGATGCCCCTGTCCGTAAGTCATAATGGAGGTCAACTCTTTGGACAGGAGTGGATTGGACTGGTGACACAGAGTGACCATATCATGTGTGCACTTTATGGTTCTATGCATCTATAGGATGTCACCCTGCTGACCTCTTACTGGAGACAGGGGAGTGGATGGAGAGCAGGGGATGGGAGACTGTTGGGAGGATAAGACATGTATGGAGCAGAGAGATACAGTGTGCTGTCACCGGGCAGTGAGAGCAGTGGGAGCTGCATATAGGTGAGCATGCAAATTTACATGGGAATATACATTTTCATCCAATCAAAATAAAAAAAAAAAAGAAAAGAAATTTAAATGGGCATACTTAAGAAGAGTTTGGAAAGGGTCTTCCTAGTTGCCTACTTTAACTACATATGAATCAGGCTCAGTCTGGCTGTACCATACTCCTTAATGCAGAACTGATTCAGAATTCCTTACCAGCTTTAGGAAAATTAGTCCAGAAGTTTTTCAATGCACCCTCAGTAATACATAATTGATCAATCTGGAAACACACCTTCTGAAATAGCAAGGTTCAAAGGTCTGCAAATAAGATGAAAAAATTTATAACTACAATTACCCATAAGTTATTTATAGGACTAGCTACTACTTGTTAAGTGGATAAACAGAATAGCTGGCTCGCATTTTGGGAGTTAGGCTGAGTAGGAAAATAAAGATCTCTAAACCTGTCACCTCACTAAGCACAGCTTACAAAAGGCACATAGGTACCACAACCCCTGAAGTCTCTCTGCGTTCTATCTCCCTTCAGAAGGTCAATTCCAGCAGTGAACCCAGGGTGTGGAATGGCAGCCAGAACTTCCTGCACCATTTAAATTGCATCTCTCACTCTCAGAGTAATATGGCAGAATTTACATAAATTAAATGCACTAATGATACAATTTCTCTGCAATCCTCATATTTATTGAATGCTCTATATATTCTTAAATACATTTTTATGTGTTATTTAATTTTCACAAATTCCATGGTTGGGTCACAGCTATTACTACCATTGTACACACGAAAAAATTGAGGTTCAATGGGGTTAAGCAGCTTCTACAAAGGTAAAGAGGAAGCTAATGGCAGAGCTTAGAATAAGTTACAAATTGTCTAGCTTATAAATCTTTGCTTCTTCCATATCCATATTCAACAAGAAAGTAAAAATATATCTCATTAAACTGGACCTATAAATCTATTGTATAATGATCATTTCTGTCACGAGCAGGGTAGTAAGGGAAAGGCTGGTGAAAATATTCATGAGCTTAGAGGCTTAAAACAAATCCGTCTTTTTAATGACCTACAATTATCAAATAAACATTAAGGGAAAAATTCCTGTGGTTTTGATCTCATATAGTTTCGGTCATCTTAAAATGCTATGTAATTGAGTAGACTACGCATGGTGCTGGCAGGTCCCTCAGGTGACATAAAAATTCTGCCAAATATTTTAAAAATCCATTTAGGGGAACTAAATAAGTCTGAGAGTACTGCTTAGACAATGCTGTTCTAAACCAAAGATAGTTAAGTTACAAAAAGTAATTAATGGTTTATAAAATTTTATAATCTCTTTACAAACATGTAAAATAAGTTAATCTTGTTATGGACACCAGAGGAAAACTTTGTTAGTTCAAGATAAACTGATTGCGATTTGGTTGGGGTTCTCCATCTGTATGTATGTGTGTGTGTTGATGTTTAAATGTATATTAAGTTTTTAAAATGCCAGAGAAGTATAATAATAGTAATAACAAAATTCAAAGGTTTAAATAAGGAAATTCTGTAACTCTGATCCTAGAAGAAGTGTTCTTCCCTAGAAAGGCAAACATGGTAAGTGTTTGCAAATGTGTAGTTGGAGGTGAGAACAACAATTCTTTGAATGTGAGGAGTGGAATTTGCTTTTACAGCCTCACTGTTAAACATTATACCCGGCTGTGGCATGAAGCCTAAAATTAAGGGCCCCTGTTATGTGCTGGCTTGACATCTGGTAGAATCCAGAGGGTCTCAGATAGCCTAACTATACATTTCCCGCTGTACTCTCACAGGTTAGGCTTTCAGCCAAACGATTCTCCTTAGCACTGACATCAGGCACAGAGTCGGCTCTGCAGAATTACTGAAACAAGTCCATCACATCTTTGCATGGAAACCAGAGGGCACTCACTCTCTTGATGCTACTAAGTCTCACAGCCCCAAATTATTCACTCTTATGCCAAGTGCAACCTCTGTATGGTCCTGTGTGGTAAGCAATATTCTCCTCTAGGGTTGTGAGTCTACCAATCAGCCACTGTCAGGTTTAATTGCCTGGTACTAAGTATCATGGTTTGGCCAGTCTCATAATCCTTCACCCTCACAGACATGGTGAAGAGGAGGCAATTATGGTACTTGCCCATGGTAAATACTTTATATTGAATGAATGTCTGATGGGAAGTATGAGTAGTCTGTGTTGATGTGAGTGTTTAATATTATGAATATGCCAACAGACTACATTTCCTTCACCAATAGGAAGTAGAAGAAATAGTCTAGAAAATCAGGCTTCTGCCTACGTCCTCTGCTAATTCTCCTTCACAAATACTGCATCTTCTCTACTTCATATTTTATAAACTCACAAAATTAATCAAAGTTTCCATGCCCATTTTGCTACATATTGTGCTAAAATGACCTCATAAATGCAAAGAGCTTTGAAATGCATATAACACTGAACATAGATTTTTTTTTTTAATTTTTTTATCATGACTGAGTGAAAATGTACTTTCTTGTATAAATTTACATGCCCACTTATATGCAGCTCCCACTGCTCTCCTGCCCAGTGACAGCACACCATTCCTCTCTGCTCCATATATATCTCATCCTCCCAACAGTCTCCTTTCCCCTCCTCTCCACCCACTCTCCTTCCTCCAGCCAGAGGTCAGCAGGATGATATCCTATAGATGCATAGAACCATAAAGTGCATCTAATATATGGTCACTCTGCATCACCAAGTCCAATCCATTTGTGTCTGAAGAGTGGACCTTCGTTATGATCTATGGACAAGGGCAGCATCAGGGCCAGAACGTGTTCATGTCAAAAACTTCGTTTCTTAATCATTTGTATATTTGAAAGCTTATAACTTCTCACTCCTACAGTCAAAAGCATGGTAAAATATTCCTGCTTTAGATTTCCAGTTCATGACTATGAAATTCTTACAGATGGACTACAAGAGGTTTAAGTGTAATGTATTATTATCTTAAATGTTAAGTGCTCTCAATTCAGTTTTTGATGAATATGTATTTTCGTGTCACAAAACCACACTGCAATTAGCAGTGAGGGTTAAAAGACTGAAGCCACTCAAGAAATAGACAGAAGCCAAGAAGATAATAGAAAACAAAATTGAACTTCTAAATCTCCCTCACCAAACCTGAAGAGCATTGGCAGGCTGAAACTTGGGGAAAACTTATTGAATACTGAAGTGCCTTCATTGCTGCAAGCGTAAGGACAAGAATGCAAGGAATAACAACTCAGAGTTTTGGAGCACACCAAATTTAATAGCAAAAAATGATTAAGGAAACATAGAGATAAGTTCTCTTTTCTAAGTACATTATCTTGTGAATGAGCACATCATGTTAGGAGTTACAACAAATCCAGTTATAGAGCAACTTCAGTTTTTACTTTATACAGATCACTCAATAAAACCAGGCAGGTGTTGGCTGAATAGATACACTAAGGATGAAAAAGAAGATGCTGACCTTATCTTCAAGAAGCAGGTATTTTAAGCTAGCAGCCATCTCAGATGCTGCTATTGGTCCCAACCACTGGAACAAAGGAAAATGAAGAACATCAAAGACACAAGGAAAACATGAACCCAAAAGACAGAAAAGGCCACATAAACTACAGACCACCAGCCTGAGACCAGGAGAACTAGGTAGTGCCTGGCTACCACCAATGACTACCCTGACAGAGAACGTAACAGAGAATCCCTGATGGAGCAGGAGAAAAGTGGTCTAAAGAACTCAAATTATAGTGAAAAGACCAGACCTAATGGTCTAACTAAGATGGCAGGGACCACTGAAGATGTGGTTCCTGGACTTTCTGTTAGCC
Organism: Heterohyrax brucei; assembly: GCA_028571685.1. NCBI lineage: Eukaryota > Metazoa > Chordata > Mammalia > Hyracoidea > Procaviidae > Heterohyrax > Heterohyrax brucei. The sequence goes on from CM053158.1 coordinate 68,326,137, forward strand.
CAGAACTAAAACCATTCCCAAAGCCAACAGTTCAGACAAAGATTAGAGTAGAGTATAAGACATAAAATGCTACTTGTGAAGAGTGTGTTTCTTGGCTCAAGTGGATACATGAGACTAAGTGGTCAGCTCCTGGACTAAGGTGAGATGAGAAGGCAGAATGGGACAGCAGCTTCATTTAACAGTGTGTGTATAAGTCTTTGTATGAGAAACTGACTTCAACTGCAAACTTTCACTTACAGCACAATTAAAACAAACAAACATCAACAACAACAACAACAAAAAAACAGGCTGAAACCTTCCAGGAGTGGTGGTGTGAAGCAGATATTTTAGCTGGAACCTGCATGAACAATTGTGTGGTACTAGACATAAGAGCAACAGGAGTTACTAAAGGACCAGATCTGCTGCTAAGGTCATTAGGACAGACATTACAATGTAGATATGCATCACTTAACATTAACTATACAGTCTGTGAAACAGGATGTTACATGATTTTGACACTGTACAGACACCATTTAGTATACTCAGTCCTGGTGGTGTAATGGTAAGTGCTGCAGCTGCTAACCAAAAAGTCTGCTGTTAGAATCCACCAGGTGCTCCTTGGAAACCCCATGAAGCAGTCCTACCCTGTCCTATAGGGTCACTATGAGTTGAAACCAACTCAATAACAATGGGATATTTTGTTTTGTTTTTAAGCAAAGGTATACTGTAATTTCACTTCATAAGTCTTTGCCTCATGCTGTTGTCATTAGCATTAGTTTTGCTGTGTTTGTGAGGCATAAAGCACTTCATAGTAATATTTTCAAAAGAAAATTATGCAGTAAGATAATGCTACAACACTCAAGAGTTGTCAAGAGACACTAAATGCTACTGCCTCTGAATGTTATATGGTAAATTTTTTATTTGTAAGGGAAGTTCACATTAAAATAATTATAGAAAATACAGTATAGTACATATATACACCAGAAACACAGTTTTTTGTTTTTTGTTTTTTTTTTAGTGGCTACCAAGACATATGTGTCATAGGTTATGTAGGTACTGTACCATCGTACTCCCGGCAATGCAATAAGTTTGTTTATAAGAGGCATGAGATACACATGTTACACACAGGAAGCTGTTGAGTTTGCTATGTCTAGTTATGCTAGCTATGTTTCATTCTCTGGTCAGATTTCTGAATTATTTTATACCTTATGGGAACAAAGATAAATACACATTTATACCTGATGGGACCAAAGGAAGTTCTAATCGACAGCTTAGACAGACTTCGAAATCTAAAAAGAAAGCATAAACAACAGAAGAGAAAATAGACCAATGTGAACTACTAAGAATCAAATACTTTTGATCATCCCAAGACTTTATAAAGAGAGATAAAAGACTACCTACAAAATTGAAAAAAAAAAAATTTGACAACTATATGTAAGACCAACATCTGATCTCCATAATCTATGAGGCACTACAGAATATCAACAAGAAAATGGTAAATGACCCAATTCAGCAATGAGCAAAGGAGATAGGCACATACTTCACCAACGAAGATACCCAGGAAGCCAAAAGTCACATGCGGAAATGCTCACAACCATTAGCTATTAGAGAAATTCAAAGCAAAACTACAGTGAAGCACCATCTCACCCTAACACTGTTGGCAATAATAAAACAAACAAACAAACAAACAGAAAACAACATATGCAAGAGAGGCTATGGAGAGACTGGAACTCTCCCCTACACTGCTAGTAGGAATGCAAAATGATACAACCACTTTGAACAGCAATTTGGCCCTTCCTTAGTAAGCTAGAAATAGAAATATCATTTGATCCAGAAATTCCACTGCTGGGAATATATCCTACAGAAGTCACACGGAAAGATACAGTAACACAAATGTTTATTGCAGCACTGTCCACTAATAGCAAAAAGGTAAAATCAACCTAGATACCCACAAACAGATGAAAGGATAAATAAATTATGGTACATATACTGAATGGACCACTATGCAATGATGAAGAACAATGATGATTTCATGAAGCATCTCATAACCTGGTTTCAACTGGAAGATATCATGCTTGTTGAAATCAGCCAACAACAAAAGGACAAATATTGTATGAGACTGCTATAAAGACTTAAAAACTCAAAAAAAAAAAAAAAAAAAGACACACAGAAGATTCTTTGGTGGCTACAAGGGGAGGGTGGGAGGGGAGAGGGTTGGTCATAAATTACACAGTTGACAGAAATTTGGTTAGGTGAAAGCAGTGACTGCACAAGGCAGAGAGCAGATCAACTTAACTTGATTTCACCATAAACTGAAAGGTTTTCTAAACACAACCCAATATTTCAAAGGATAGAGTAATAGAAATGGGGGTATGGGGACTATACATTCAGGGGGCATCGAGGCCGACTGGCATAACTAGTCTATTGCTGAGAGAGTCTTCTATACCCCATATTGGTTAGTGGCATCTGGGGTCTTAAAAGCTAGCAAGCTGCCATCTAAGGTACCCCAAACGATCCCAACTTATCCAGAACAGATGATCACAACAAACAAACAAGGGAAAAAGAGCCCAGAAGACAAAAGGATCCATATGAACGGGAGATTGTGTTAACATGAGACCAGAAGAACTAGATGGTGTCCAGCCACCACCAAAGACAGCCATGACAGGGGATACAATGTAGTGTCTCTGTGGCAACGTGAGAAAAAGAGGTGTGCAGCCCAAACACTCTACTAAAAGATCTGAATTGATGGTCTGGTAGCCTGGAGGATCCCCTGGCAACATTGCCCCTAGATCTGCTGGTGTTCTTGACTGGAAATCAATAATGAGTTTCCTCTTCGGACAAGACTGGATTGGACTCAGTGACACAGTGTAATTTGCATACTTTACGGTTTTATGCAGTTATAGAAGGCTGTCTTACTGGTCTCTTTGTGTATGGGAGACAAGAGGTGGAGAGTGGTGGACGGATGCTTGTTAAGAGGATACTAGACATATAGAGTGAAAAGTAGGAGAGTGCTGTCACCAGGTGGGGATAGCAGAAGGAGCTGCAGATAGGTGGGCATACATAACCAATTTGGACTGTATACTTTCACTTAAACACAAAAACAAATTTTTAACAAAGTCCATACTCTCATGCAGATTATGCACATTTGAGTGATTCATGTGACAGGAGTGAAAGGTTCATGCAAGAGTATGTGGAGTTCAAGGTTGAGGGAAGGCTAAAAACAGCCTGTGAACACCCACCTGATGAACCCCATAGCTCTGCTCACTCAGGAGAACTGGATATGCAGTGAGATATATTCAGGACTGAGCCCCATGGTCACCAATTGCCACAAATTCTAATCATGCACATATAATGTTTCAGCATCTCATTTTCTTCATCTTCAAAAGTAGGAGTAAAACTAGATCTGATTAAAGAATTCTATGATGCTAGTTATGTTTTTATTTTCAAATAACAAAGTCTGTGGGGTTAGCAGGCAAAACCTGGATGGATGACTGTTCATTTTGGGTTCTTCTCCAAATTATGACTTCATTTATTTTCTTTAATAACTCAAGCTGTCAAAGTGTGTCTTTCTAAAACCCTATTTATACCTAAATCTGGATTCCTATTTTGAATAAAAATAGGAAAATACCCCTGTGTCCATGATTTGAAAAGGACCAAAAGCCTGCAAAATTATTTTTGGTTTAACTAATTATTTTTTACCTGAAGTCCTTAAGGAAAAGATCCTATATGGTTGAAAAGGGCCACCTCTGAAAATGTGTTTACCTTTTAGGACATATTTGCAGTAAAGAAAGTGATTGTTAGCCACTAACAAGCCAGCACTGATTTATTTTTCAGGTAACTAGAGGATAGTCAGGAAGGGAGGAGCAGAGAGGGTTTAAAATACTTCAGTTCTGAAATGAAAGAGAGTTAAGAGCCCTTTGGCAAATTACTGAAAAGCCCAGTATTCTAGCATAGCCAAAGGGATGGTTCTGATTCTCTCTGCTCTGACTTTTTCTATTTTATCTTAGCCTTAAGTTTTAAAGCAAAAGATGACTTCAAGGTAAGAGAGGATATATTGGGTATGAAGACTCTTAATAAAATTTCCTAATAAATCCAAGATCCAAGGCATTCAGCTATTGTTACTTGGGGAAGTAAAGATTCAAGTATTAGATATTAGGGTCAGTCTAGGCAGGTGAGTGACTCCAGTTGGTGAGGTCCTCCAGCAGCTATCAAGGCATGGTTATAAAGAGATAATTTGAGCACTGTAAAACTGAAGCCAAAGCCAAGGGCACAGGGAGAAAACTGAGACACTAAGTTCAAAGTCAATGAGCAGCAAGAACAAATTAATGCTGAGTCAATTAGCTTCTAATTTAAAAAGTTTTGACTGCATCTCAGAGACTGAGTGGGGCTGAGCTGTAGGTGGAGTCCTGGCTTTGAAGTTCAGAGAGACGACAGTAAAGTAGCCAGATCATCACGCAGCTGGTGCCAACAGAAGGGAGAGGGCATCAAAGACAAACTACTTACTTCACCATTTGCTCAGGGCTGGGTCTACCTCCAGTTACAGCTGCCATAATCCATTGTGTTCATTATGTTTGCTTAGGTTTAACTCCGAGTTAGAATTATGGTTTTGTTTCTCACTTAGCAAAAACTAACTTTGTAAATGGAGGTTGCTAAATAAAACTTAGAGAACTCTATTTGCCTTCATAGGATGACTTCTGGCTTGCAATCTGATCCCTGGCATGTTACTGTTCACATATAGAATTTCCAGGAGACTAGAAGACACTGGGAAGAAATACTTACTGCATATTAATCTGCCTTGGTAACCACATGAGGAATTTCTGCTTGCCAAGTTCCAAGCTGAAATTTTTGAAACAGTTTAACATGAACAACATTCCTTAACTCTTTCAAGAAATGTTCCCGAGCACGTATCGTAAACAAGATACTATGTTAGGTGCTGGGGGACATACAAAGGTGTATAAAATACATTCTCTGCCTTCAAGAAATTTATACTATGATGAAACTACATCAAAAATTCTGTTTCATAGACTTTTTTTTTTCTAGCTAACTGAAGGCCATGAAATCAATTAAGCCAAAAGCTCTGATCTAGAACCTTGGTAATAAATACAGATCAGCTTTAGGTTCAGAAAGAATAACATGATTTCAGGGCATCTTGAGGGTGTTTTCCCACAAAGAGATGGTTTGGATGATGCTGTCTACAATATGGAAGATGAGCAGTATACAGAAATGTTTTCTTTTGTTCTGAATACAGAGGACTGACAACAACATGTGCACATTCAAGGTCACAGTCTGCTAAATTCCACAGATAGACCCAAATTTACTACATCAAACCACTGTCAGTTTTAGTCCATAACTAGATTTCCATATGGACATGTCACAAAGTTAGAGCAACCTGGCATAAGTTCTTTGTCCTCTTATCTAAGCACTTCTACTGTTACCAAGTCTACTTGCAGAGAGATGGATTTCAGTCATAAACAATGATGGGATATAATGTAGCTTATAGTCTTGCTTTTTGTATTATTTATCTTGTCATATGAAATACAAATTGAAACCCCTTAGCATACCAGTTGTATGCAAAGCAGACCTTATTTACTTTTTCAACAAGCATTTATTGAACAGATTCCAATCTGGCCATCATTGAGCTAGCAAATGAGAGTGATAAAAACAAATAATACAAATGTCCCTGTCCTTCAACGTTATAAGTAAGTATCCATGTAGGGTTACAAAGCATTATCACAAAATAGTGTGATTATATGCACAAATGGCTTGAATTAGACTCTAAATTTTATGAGATTTTAGAGAAGGGGGAGATTAAAACAGGTTGCGAGGATAAGAAAAGACTTGATAGAGGAAGTAAGTCTTGGAATCCTTCTGATAAGTAGAAAAAATTACATAGTGGGAAGATAAATAGGTGGAATAACTTGAAAAGAAGTAGTTTTTATCATGATGTAATCTAAAATGCGTAATCAGCTTAAGCAAGGACCAGGAATGTAGCTCAAAGGTCAGCTTATTTGGTGATAGATCATGCCATGGACTAACAAGAGCCCAGTGCACAAGCACCATGATGCACCTACTTAGTGGTGTTCTTATAACACCCATGTTATTGATTACCTGATACCAGACTGGAGATAAGTTTCAAATATGGAAGAGGAAACTATTAACATTCATTTAGTCCTTAGCTTAAAATTGTTAAAATTATCAAATATCAATGGCTACCGTGTGGACCTTGGAAAATATAAAACAGAGAAATTTCTATCACGGGAGGGAAATCATTATAGACCAGAGAATGGAAAGCATCTATGAGACCTATAAATGTGAGACATCATTCCCTAAGGAGAGTTCCGGAGGGGGGGGGTTGGGCAGGAATGTGAGAGATTGGTAGAAGAAAACATAGGATGATTGCAGAACATAAATGCTACAATTTTTCCAAGTGAGATCCTCTTTCGGAAATTGCTGCTGATTGACAAATCTAGCATTCCCATGTTGTAGACTAACAGGTACTTCCTATATGTCATTGTTGTGTTATATGTGTCAGGATGTGACCAGAGATATATAAATTATAACATAACCCTTTCCTAGTCATGTATCTAAAGATAATTTATAGTATACTTCTGTCTCCAACTTGGAATTCTTTTCTAAACTCGATCTCCACATGTCTGAATGTCTACTCTACCCCCAGCCACCAGCCCCATCACTTGGTTATCTAATGAGCATTTCAAATTTAATATGCCCAAACTCAAGCTCTTTAGTTTTTTTGTCCTCCACCCTACTCCCCACACCCATCTTTCTCTTAGTTGTTTGACCAAAAAAAGTTAGACTCCTCCTGGATGCTTCCCTTTCTCTCATACTTAGCATCTATGGCTTTAGCTGAATACAATAATTTCCTTAGCACCTTCTCTGACACTGCCTTTGTTTGAGTTACCTTCTTCTCTCACCTGGATGACTGCTTCTGCCCCTGACCCTACAATTTTGTCTCAAACAAGAAGCCAAAGCAATGATTTTAAAACACAATAAAATAATGTCTGTTACAGATTGAATTGTGTTCCCCTCAAAATATATGTTGAATTCCTAATTCCCAGTATTTGTGAATGTGTCTTAGTTATCTAGTGCTGCTATGACAGAAATACCACAAATTGATGGCTTTAAAACAAGAAATTTTCTTCTGTCACAGTCCATTAGGTTTGAAGTCCAAATTTGGGGTATCGACTCCAGTAGTAGTCTTTCTCTGTTGGCTCTGGAGGAAGGTTCCTGTTGATCTTCCCCTGGACTGGGAGTTTCTGAGGTACAGTCACCCTGGATCCTTTCCAAAGGATGCATTCTGCTCCTGGTACTGCTTCTTGGTGGTTTGAGGTACCCAACTCTCTGTCTACTTCCCTGTCCTTTATATTTCAAGAGTCTTCCTCAAGGCACACTATAATCTAACATATTGAGTCATGCCATGCCAACACAATTGCTTCCGGTCCTCCCACATTAACAATATAGAGGCAGGATTTATAACATATAGCAACATCACTGAATACCAGGAATCATGGCCTAGTTATTTTGCTACACACATTCTTTGAGGGGACATAATTCAATCCATGATAATGACTTTATTTGGAAATAGCACCTTTGAAGATGTTATCACCTAGGTTAGCCTAATGTTATACTGGAGTTGTGAGAGTCCTAATCCAATATAAGTAGCAGCCTTATAGACAACAAGAAAAGGAACAGAGGCACAGAGACATATAGAAGGTAGCTATGTAAATATGGAGGCAACAATTTGAAGTAATGAATCTTCAAGTAAGGAATGCCAATGATCACTGTCCATCACCAGAAGCTAGGAAAAAGGCTCCTTCAGAACACTTGAAAGAATCACCATGAGTGATACTCTGGTTTGGGACTGTACAGCTCTAGAACTGTAAGACAGTTCATGTTTTTAGAAGCTCTGCAGTTTGTGATACTGTCATGGCAGTCCCAGGAGACTAACATCCTGCATCTCCTCTTCAGAAACCTTCCAATAGCTTTCTAGATCTTTCTGAGTTAAGTCAAAAAGCTTATAATTTTTGTACTTTCTAAAACTTTCTCCCTTTTGGCCATCACGTCTCTGCTTTCCTGAGAAGGACATTCTCGTTGTTTACTCTAATCCAGGCATATTGCCTCCTTGCTGTTGCTCCAGTAAGAACATGCTAAGCTCCTAGCATTTTCTCTCCAGTTCCCCATGACTGAGACATGCTTTCTCAGATTACCACAGGACAAGCTCCTTCATGTCTTTCCGGTCTATGCTTGGTGAAGTCCCAGACTACTCTAAAATTTTATCCACCTACCACCTCCCCATGGAAATTCTGGTTGTATAGTAGTTAAGCACTATGGTTGCTAACTAAAAGTTCAGCAGTTCAAATCTATCTGGTGCTCCTCAGAAAATCTATGGGGCAGTTCTGCTAATTTGTGTAGGGTCACTATGAGTTGGAATCAGCTCAGTGGCAATGGGTTTAGTTTTTTTTTTTTTTTTTTACCACCTCTGACTGACATCACTTTTCTTTGTATTCCTTCACAGTACTTATCATTATCAGACATACTGTGCACTTTACTGATTTTTATCTGTGTCCTTAATGAGAATTTAAATTCTATTAATGCATAGATTTTGTTCTTTTTGTGCTTAGTGTAACCCAAATACACTAGAACAGTACCTGGCATGGAGTGGATAGTAACTAGCATGTACCTAATGAAAGAATGAATGAATGATAAATGGATATATCAAGCCTGTTTATGTAAGGAGAGAAAAATATTTTCTTAGAAATGTCAGTTTCCTTGAAAGCTCTAAATCTCTATATAGTTTTTTATTTCCTTATGTGAAGGTAACACAATTAAGAAGAAATTAATGTGTTATATGTGTATATAAAGCACAGAAAAACATTAAAAAACAGGCAGGAAGTGGATTTTTTAACAACACAATCCTTATTTACAAATTACTACAGAAAAATGCATACCCTAATACATGCATATTAAAGAATCCTTAGAGGTGTGGGGCCAAAATGGCAGACTAGACACACATCTCCTCAATTTCCTCTGAGAACTAAGGCGTGGACATCTGAGGAGCCCTAGTATCTGGTAAAATATTGTCAGATTTGACCAGAGCCAGTAAGGAGGTAACGACTTCTCTCAAAGAGGAGGCAGCAGCATGCTGAGCCCTGTTTGTGCTGACTCACCATTTGGAAGGAATACAGGTACTGACTCCTTCTTTGTTATCCAGGAGGCAGGGACTGGGCATAAGCCAGTTAATACGCTGAACTGCAGTGCTTAACTAAACAGTGTACAGAGCAGCACAAAGACTGTGCTTAGGATAGCCACATATTGAGAGCACAGCTGCTGATTGAGGGCAACATTGCTCCTCCAACCTCTCTTTTCTGAGATGTGCCACAGAATCTTCTGTTTCACAGTAGGCAGGGCACCTCAGGTAAGACACCATCTTGGTTAGCTGGGAGGTGGAGTCACTCATACAGAGGCTTAGCTGGGGCTAATTATCACATGGAGCAGCAGCCCTAGTCTGCAAAGTGCTTCTTCAGCAGGAAAGCTGTGTTTAGGATGGTGGTGCCTAGATTTATGGGTGGGACCTGGCAGAGGATAGCAGCAAAGCCATAGCCCCTCCCTACTTTGAACCAGGTCACAGCATCTGGGGAAAGCCTGTGAGGTGCTTTTGTTGTCAGTTGGAAGACCAGCCACATCTGAGGGCCTGACTGATTTCCACAGCTGTTGGACAGCTCCTTGCTTAGCAGTAAAGAACCTTTTTAAAATAAGGTTACCTGGTGAACTCACTGCTGAGAGGCCCAGCATCATTTCTTCCACCCTTCACTGATCCACATCATAGCATCGGCTCCTGGCTCCTCAGTCACTCGAGAAGTAGGGTGTCATTTTTGCCAGCCAGGGGGAGCAGTGCCTCTCATCCCAGTCTACCAAGGGACAGTCATTAGAATACACAGACATGGTTGGTGACCAACTCTCCTCTTAGAGCTAAGCCTCAGCTCCTGTTGAGGTAACATGGGAAATCATACAACTTCTGGATGGTGTGAAGGCAACAATCAATACCTAATCATTTAAAGAAACAGTCCACCATGGCTCTGGAAAACTCACAAAATAAAGAATCAAAAAACTTCCCAGATGAAGAAGTCTTTCTGAAACTATCAGAGGTAGAGTACAAAAGAATTACATAGAAACCTCATACAGATTAAACAAAATTAATCAAGCTATTTGAACTGATGGGACAACAATGATTTGAAATCCAGAAGACCAATAATAAAATTACCAAATTAGACAATTCAGTTCAAAGCCAAAAGAGCAGAACTGAGAAGATGGAAAGCAGAATTAATGACCTTGAGGATAGCGCAACTGACACCAGCATTCATGAGGAGTAATCAGAAAAAAGAAATAAGAAAAATGGAGAAGCATTAAGAAACTTGTGGGACTCTATTAAGATGAATAGTCTACAAATAATTGGAGTTCCTGAACAGGGAGGGATAGCTGAAAATACAGAGAGTACTCTTGTAGAGTTGCTGACAAAAAATTCTCCTGAAATTATGAAGGAAGAGAACACAGACTTCCAAGATACATATTGAATACCACAAAAAGTAGATCCCCAAAAGAAAGACAGAAAGACATATTATAATCAAGCTTAAGAAAATGAAAAATAACACAGGGTTCTTAAAGATAGCAAGACTTAAAACAAAGCTAACATTAAAAGGGAAGCTCTGTAGACTTCCTGACTTCTCAGCACAAAGTATGTTGGCAACAAGACAGTGGGGAGACACATTCCAAGGCTTGAAGGAGAAAAACTTCCAACCAAGAATCATATATCTTGCAAATATATCTTGAAATATGACAGTGAAATTAAGACATACTCAGATAAACAGAAGCTTACGGACTTTGTAAAATCCAAACCAAAACTACAAGAAATACTTAAAAAAGCTCTTTGCTTAGAAAAACAAAAACATTAAGTATATATGTAAAGAGGCAATGAAGGACACAGCACCCAGAATCCTACTCAGTTAGGGAAGCCACAAAAATCAATCAAAGCTACAATATTAAAAGAAAGAGATTTGTGATCATATCACAAAACTATGACACCATCACAGTAAAAACAGGGATATATAAAGTAGTTATAACCCTTTCAGATGGAGGGAAATTAAAAAGATATGCACAAGATAAAGTCTGGTTTAAACTTAGAATAGTAAAAGGATTCATAGGAGTAGCCACAAAGGAAAATAACAATGGGACATTTCAAAACAATAAACATAATACAGGAGTCTAAACAAACACAAAACCAACACTGAAAAAGATGAAAAGTCAACCCATAAAGAAGAGTGACTGAGAAAAGAATATTAACAACAGTATAGAAAACATCAACAATACAGAAATAAATGCATCAAAATGACAGCCCTAAACAAACACCTATCAATAATTACACTGAATGTAAACAAACTGAGTACTTCAATAAACAGACAGCAAGTAACATCCTGGATGAAAAGACACAACCCATCTATACATCATTTATAAGAAACATAACTTAGACCCAAAGGTATGAACAAACTGAAAATTAAAGGATGGAAAAATATATGCCAAGCTAACAGCATACAAAGAAAAGCAGGAGTGGCAATACTAATCTCAGACAAAATAGACTGTACTGTAAAATCCACCATTGTGGACAAAGATGGTCACTACATCTTGCTGAAATGTTGAATACATAAGTAGGACACAACAATATTAAATATTTATGCACACAATACCAGAGCATCTAAATACATTGAACAAACACTGACAACATTGAAAAATGGATTACTCCACAATAATACATGGAGACTTCAACACTCAACTTTCAGTTAATAGGCAGATCATCCAGAAAAAAGCTCAGTAAAGATACAGAAGATCTTATTTCAACAATTAACCAACTAGACCTCATCCAACTTTTCTTTTTACAGAACTTTTTACTTGTAAGTGGATAAATACACCTTCTTCTCCAATGCACATGAAACGTTTTCGAGAATAGACCACATGTTAAGAAATAAAGCAAGTCTCAACAAAATCCAAACCACTGAATCATTGCAAAGTATCTTGTTGGACCATAGGCCATAAAAGTTAAAATCAACAGAAGAGAAATCTGAATGCACGGAAACTGAACAACAACTTGCTCAAAAATCTATGGGTCATAGAAGAAATCAAAGATGCAATAAAGAAATTTATGGAATCAAGTGAAAATGAAAACACATGCTACCAGAACCTATGGGTTACAACAAAAGCAATGCTCAGAGGTCAGTTTATCTCTATCAATGCACACACCCAGAATGAAGAACCAAAGAAATAACACTACAATGTGAATAAGTAGAAAGTGAGCAACAGAGGACCCCTTCGGGCACCAGAAAAAATACAGATAATAAAGATTAGAGAAGAACTAAGTAAATTAGAGAATGGAAGAACAATTGAAAAAATTAACAAAACTGAAAGTTGTTTCTTGAGACGATCAGCAAAATTGATAAACCATTGGCTAAACTTACAAAAGAAAACAGGAGAGGAAAGAAACTGAATAAGAAATTAGATGGGAGATGTCACAACAGATCCAACTGAAATCAAAAGTATCATAACAGAATATTACAAAAGATTGTACTCTAATCAATTTGAAAACCTAGACAAAATGGACAGATTTCTAGATTCATATCACCTACCAAAACTATCACAAGGACAACAACTTAATAAACTCATCACAAAGGAAGAGATTGAAAAAGTCATCAAAAAATATGAATTAGGGGGCGGAGTCAAGATGGCGGACGAAGCACACATCTCCTTATATCCCTCTGGAAACTAAGACCTGAACTGACAATCAAACAGAGCCTTTTGATCACCTAATCAGCCTCAAAACACAGCATAGAGCTGTTAATTGGGACTTCATACCACTCAGTGAAAAACCTCCTCTCTTTCGCTGACTCCTGCTCCTGGCTAGCCCCGGCTATCATGGACGGAAGGTAAATGCACCATTTTGACTTTTTTTTTCCTCTGTCTCGGCTGGCGGGCGGAGCTGGGTCTTGCCTGGCGGCTGGACTCAGATGTGCTGCTGGAGGCAAAGGCAGGCGAAATTCCCATATTCTGAGAGCCAGGCTCAGGACTCTGTTAATCTAGCAACGTTGAGCCTTTCGTTTTCTAGCTGCCTCAGCGGGCTTTGTGCGGAGCTCCGCAGTCAGGGTGTGGGACGCCATGTTGGTACGAAGATTTTAGTGGGACCTCGTTCATAGTCTGGGAGCGAGCGTCTGCAAACGGGACAGCGCTTCTCCATCAGAAAAGTAGGGATTTTGCACAGTGCTGCCTGCATTGGGGGCCTGCAACAGAATCAGAGGAATCACTACCTATTGGCACCTTTAGCGCCTCTGTCTGCTGCCTGTGTGGAGGACGCCATCTTGGATACGGTGGCCACAGCTGGACCTAATTCTTAGCTTGGGAGCCAGAGCCTGCCCACAGGACAGTGCTCTCCTATCACAAAACCAGTACTTGACACAGCGTTGGATAAGGCTAGGCCCTGTCAGTAGAGGCCAACAGGGCAGTAGTATTGCTGTATTCTGAACTAGTTTGTTATCATCTGGGGTTGGATACAGTGGCGCTTACTTTGTCAGATGAGAAGAGGGACCTCTACACCTGAAAACCTAACTGACTTGTGAACTGGTCAGATACCTTTTGCTTTACATTTTAAGACAGCCTAGAGAAAATTCTGCAGTCCATCCTCACAGTACCTCTTCCAGCCTCTATATACTTACATGGGACTCAAAAAGCAACAGACAATTGTGGCATACAAACAATCACTCATGGCTTCAGAAGGCTCCCAAAACCAAGGAGTTTTCCAGATGAAGAAACTTTTATGAAAGCATCAGGAAGTGAATACAAATTGATTATATACAGAGCCCTTTTAGACCTTATACAAAATGCAGCACAACAAAGTGAAAAATTAAGCAAGTTGTTCGATCTGATGGAACACCAGTACTCTGAAATCCAACAGATCAAGAACAAAATTAAAGACATAGAAACTTCCATGTAAAGCCAAGAAAACAGAAAGGAACAAATGGAAAAAAGAATTTCTGACTTGGAAGACAGAGCTACTGAGGGCAGCGTCTATGAGCAGAAATCAGAAAAAAAAAATAAGAAAAATGAATAAACATTAAGAAGCATGTGGGAGTCTATTAAGAGGAACAACCTTCGATTAATTGGAGTCCCTGAACAGGGTGAGACATCTGAGAACACAGAGAGTATTGTTGCTGAGCTGCTGAAAGAAAACTTCCCAGAAATCATGAAGGAACAGAACATAGACTTCTCAGATGCATATTGTACACGACCCAATATAGATCTCAAAAGAAAGACTCCAAGACATATTATAATCAAGCTTAACGAAATGAAACATAAGCAGCAACTCTTAAAGGCAGCAAGACTCAAGGCAAAGCTAACATTCAGAGAGAAACCCTGTAGGCTCTTGTCAGATTTCTCAGCAGAAACCATGCTAGCACAGAGACAGTGACATGACACATTCAAAGTCTTGAAGGAGAAGAACTTCCAACCAAGAATTATATATCCTGCAAAATGGTCTTTCAAATACGAAAATGAAATTAAGACATTCCCAGATAAACAGAAACTCAGAGACTTTGTAAAAACCAAACCCAAACTACAAGAAATACTGAAAGAAGTTCTTGGCTTTGGCTTAGAAGAACAAAACCACTAACTTTATATTTTAAAACTACAAACTACTCAATACTCTACTCATTTAGGGAAGGCTCCAAAGTAAATCACAGCTTTGGTATGGAAAGAAGCAATCCAGTGATCATCATGAAAACTATGGTGTCATCATAATAAAAAGAAGGATGTACTACAGTCATTATAGTACTTCCAGATGGAGAGGAAGATGATAAGACTGGTAGTAATTAAAATTGGGTTTATAAATAGTTTATTAAGGGGGTTCATAGGGGCAGCTGTAAAGCACAACAAAGATGTATCATACCATTTCAAAAAATCTAACACACGAGTCTCAACAACTATAAAACCAGCTCTGAAAAAGGTGAAAAATCAACTCACAAAAAAGAGTGTCCCAGAACAGACTAATAAGAACAACAGAGAAAACATCAACATAAAAATAAACCTATCACAATGGCAGCAGTGAACACATACCTATCAATAATTACATTGAATGTGAATGGACTGAATGTTCCAGTAAAAAGACACCGAGTGTCATCTTGGATCAAAAGACACGACCCATCCATATCTTGTCTACAAGAAACTCACTTGAGACCTAAAGACAGGAACAAACTGAAACGTAAAGGATGGAAGAACATATTTCAAGCTAACAATGAAAAAAGAAGAGCAAGGGTGGCAATACTAATCTCAGACAGAATTAATTTTAATGTCAAATCCACCATCATGGACAAAGATGGTCACTATTTATTGCTGAAAGGTTCAGTACACAAGTAAGACTTAACTGTATTAAATATTTATGCACCTAATGCCAGAGCACCTAAATATGTCGAAGAAACACTGACTATGCCCAAAAGAGAGTTAGATGACTTCATAATAATAGTGGGAGACTTTAACACTCCACTCTCATTACTAGACAGATCATCTAGAAAAAAGCTCAGTAAAGATACAGACGACCTCATTGACACAATTAATCAACTAAACCTCATTGATATATAGAGAACTTTCCACCCATCAGCAGACAACTACACCTTCTTCTCCCGTGCACATGGAACATTCTCCAGAATTGACCACGTGATAGGCCATAATGCAATGCTCAACAAAATCCATACCATTGAATTACTGCAAAGCATCTTCTCAGATCAAAAAGCCATAAAAGTTGAAATCAATAGCAGAAAAAAGAGATAGAAAGTGGAACTCTTGGAAACTGAACAACATCTTGCTCAAAAAAACATGGGTTATAGAGGAAATCAAGGATGAATTAAAGAAATTCATGGATTCCAATGAGAACGAAAACACTTCCTACCAGAACCTATGGGATACAGCCAAAGCAGTGCTCAGAGGTCTCTTTATCTCCATAAACGCACATATTTGGAAAGAAGAAAGAAATCGAATCAAGGAACTAACTCTACAGCTTGAACAAGTAGAAAGAGAACAATAGAGGAACCCCTTGGGCACCAGAAGAAAGGAGATCATAAAGATTAGAGCAGAGCTAAATGAATTAGAGAATAGAAAAAATTGAAAAAATTGAAAGGACCAAAAGCTGGTTTTTTGAAAAGATCAACAAAATTGATAAACCACTGGCTAAACTTACTAAAGAAAAGCAGGAAAGGAAACAAATAACCCAAATTAAAAATGAGAGAGGAGTTGTCACCACAGATGCAACAGAAATCAAAAATATCATAACAGAATACTATGAAAGACTGTACTCTAAAAAATTTGAAAACCGAGGGGAAATGGACCAATTCCTTGACTCATACCACCTATCCAAATTATCACAACATGAGGCAGAACAACTTAATAAACCCATCACAAAGGAAGAGATTGGAAAGGTCATCAAAACACTGCCAACCAAAAAAAGTCCGGGCCCAGATGGCTTCACGGCAGAATTCTACCAAGCATTTAGAGAAGAGTTATCCCCAATACTACTGAGACTATTTCACAGTATAGAAAGGGATGGAGTACTCCCAAACTCATTCTATGAAGCCAGCATAACCCTGATACCTAAGCCAGGGAAAGATCCAACAAAGACAGAGAACTACAGACTGATATCACTCATGAACCTAGATGCAAAAATCTTCAACAAAATTCTTGCCAACAGAATACAACAACATATCAAGAAAATAATCCATCATGACCAAGTGGGATTCATACCAGGGATGCAAGGCTGGTTCAACATCAGAAAAACAATTAATGTGGTAAACCACATAAATAACACAAAAGACAAGGATTATCTGATTTTGTCCATTGATGCCGAAAAGGCATCTGATAAAGTCCAACACCCATTCATGCTAAAAACTCTTAGCAAAATGGGCATAGACGGCAAATTCCTCAACACAATAAGGGCCATTTATACAAAGCCAGTTGCCCATATCATTGTGAATGAAGAGAGACTGAAAGACTTTACCTTGAGATCAGGAATTAGACAAGGATGCCCACTCTCACCTCTCCTATTCAACATTGTGGTAGAAGTTCTAGCCAGAGCAATTAGACAACACGAAGAAATAAAGGGCATCTGCATCGGCAAAGCCAAGAGCGCCAAGTGCCGAATGAGGAAGTTAAAATCTCCCTGTTCGCAGATGATATGATTGTATATGCAGAGAACCCCAAGAAATCTATAAGTAAGCTAATCAAACTGATAGATGAGTTCAGCAAAGTCTCAGGATACAAGATAAACATAAGTAAATCAGTAGGATTCCTTTATACCAACAATGAGACTGTTAAGGAGGAAATTATCAAATCAATACCATTTACGATAGCCCCTAAGAAGATAAAGTACCTAGGAATTAATCTAACCAGAGAAACAACAGACCTTTACAAAGAGAACTGCAAGCCCTTACTACAAGAAACTAAAAGAGACTTTGATAAATAGAAAAACCTACCCTGCTCACGGATAGGAAGACTTAACATTGTGAAAATGTCTATTTTACTCAAAGCAATTTATTTATATAATGCAATCTGAATACAAGTTCCAGCATCATTTTTTAATGAGATGGAGAAACAAATCACCAATTTTGTTTGGAAAGAGAGGAAGCCCCGGGTAAGTAAGGTACTACTAAAAAGAAGAACACACTGGGAGGCCTCTCATTACCCAACCTTAGAACATACTACACTGCCACAGTGGTCAAAACAGCCTTGTACTGGTACAAGAACAGACAGATCAATCAATGGAACAGAATTGAGACCCCAGAGATGACACCATCTGCCTATGAACAGTTGAAATTCGACAAAGGCCCTAAGACATTAAACTGGGGTAAAAACAGTATCTTCAACAAATGGTGCTGGCAAAATTGGTTATCCATCTGCAATAAACTGAATCAAGATCCACATCTTATACCTTATACAAAAACCAACTACAACTGGATAAAAGACCTAAATATCAAACCTAAAACGATAAAGCTCATCAGAAAAGGTAGGAACAACAATGGAAGTTTTAATACACAATGAGGACAGACTCCAAAATCTGTCAAAGAAACCTCAATCAACAGAAGAGAAAGTAGATAAATGGGAACTATTAAGAATCAAACACTTTTGCTCATCCAAAGACTTTATTAATAGAATTAAAAGAACACCCACAGAATGGGAAAAAATATTTGGCAACTCTATGCCAGACCGACGCCTGATCTCCATAATCTATGAGATAGTACTAAATATCAATAAGAAGAAGATAAACCATCCAATTAAGCGATGGGCAAAGGAGATGGACAGACACTTCACTAAAGAGGAGATCCAGGCAGCCAAAAAACACATACGGACATGTTCACGATCTTTAGTTATTAAAGAAATTCAAATCAAGACAACAATGAGATACCATCTCACCCCAACAAGATTGGCCATGATCCAGAAAACAGAGAACAACAAATGCTGGAGAGGCTGTGGAGAAAGTGGAACCCTCCTACACTGTTGGTGGGGTTGCAAAATGGTCCAGCCTCTTTGGAAGGCAATCTGGCGCTTCCTTAAAAAAATGAATGTCGATATACCTTTTGACCTAGTAATTCCACTACTTGTAATATATCCTACAGATTCAAGGCCTTTCACACCAACGGACACATGCACCAGAATGTTTACTGCAACACAGTCCACGATAGCAAAAATATGGAATCAACCCAGATGCCCAACAATAGAGGAATGAATACGTAAACTATGGTACATATACTCAATGGAGCACTATGCAATGATAAAGAATAACAATGATTCCAGGAAACATCTCCTAACCTGGTTTCAACTGGAAGACATTATGTTGAGTGAAAGTAGTCAGTGACAAAGGGACAAATACTGTATGAGACCTCTACGATAAGACCTCAAAAACAGTCTTGTGTATAGAAGAAAAGACTCTTTGACAGTTTCAAGGAAGGGGAGGGAGGGAGGATGAGGGGGGGAGGGTTTAGTTTAGATAGTTACTAGAAATCTAGTTGGGAGAAAGCGGTGATAGCACACATTAGAAACAAGAACAACATTAAGTGGTCTTCAGCATAACTTGAGTACTCCTTCCATCTTGACTCAATACTGCAAGGATAGAGTAGCTGGGGCAGGGGGCAGGGGACTATGCTCTTCGGTGAATTCCAGGCCAGTTGGCACAACTAGCATTTTGCGAAGAGAGCTCTCTGCACCCCACATTGGTGAGTGGCGTCTGGGGTCTTAAAAGCTGCCAAGCTGCCATCCGAGGACACAGCAAATGGTCCCAACTCAGCAGGAACGGATGCTCACCGTGGACCAAAATGACATGACAACCGAGAAGACAGAGAGACCCACAAGAGTGGGTGTCTACGTCAACTTGGGACTGGAAGAACCGGATGGTGCCCGGCCACCACCAGTGATAGCCACGATGGAGCTCAGAGAGAGGAGTCTCATTGGCAACACAAGAATAAAAAGGGGTGCATCATGAGATCTCCACTAAAAGACCTCAACTGATGGTCCAGCAGTTTCGGGGTTCCTCTGAGAGCATGGCCCCCGGCCCTGATGCTGCCCTTTCCCATAAATTATAACAAAGGTCCACTCTTTGGACAGGAATGGATTGGACTTGGCAATGCAGAGTAACCATATATTGGAAGCACTTTCTGGTTCTATACATCTACAGGATATCATCTTGCTGACCTCTGGCTGGAGGAAGGGGAGTGGATGGAGAGGAGGGGAAAGGAGGTTGTTGGAAGGATGCGACATGTATGGAGCAGAGAGGAATAGTGTGCAGTCACCGGACAGGGAGAGCAGTGGAAGCTGCATATAGGTGAGCATGTAAATTTATATGTGAATGTACATTTTCTCTCAGTTATGTTAAATAAAAAAGAAAGAAAAATAAAAAAATAAGAAATAAAAAAGTATCAATTAAAAAAGCGTTGGCCCAGACGGCTTCACTGGAGAATTCTACCAGACTTTCGGAGAGGAGTTAACTCCAACACCACTGACACTATTTCATAGGATAGAAAGGGATGGAATACTCCTAAATTCATTCTATGAAGCCAGTGAAAGATTCCACAAAAAATGAAAATTATAGACCAATATCACTCACGAACACAGATGCAAAAATCTTCAAAAGAATTCTAGCCAGTAGAATTCAACAATTTAGAAAATAATTCACATGACCAAGTTGGATTCATACCAAGGATGCAGGGCTGGTTCAACATCAGAAAAGCAATTAATACTATCAACCACATAAATAGCCAAAAGGATCAGAATCACCTGATTTTGTCATTTGATGCAGAAAAGGCATTCAACAAAGTCCAACAGCCATTCATGCTAAACTCTCAGCAAAATAGCAATAGAGTGGAAGTTCCTCTATGTAATAAGGGGCATCTACACAAAGCCAACCACACACATTATCTTCAATGGAGAAAGACTGAAAGAATTCCCTTTAAGAAGAGGAACTAGGCAAGCATGCCCACTCTCACAACCTCTATTCAACACTGTACTAGAAGTTCTAGCCAGAGCAATTAGACAAGACAAAGAAATAAACAGCATTCTCATTGGAAAAAAAACAAGTACAAATCTCCCTATTTGCAGATGATATGATTTTATAGCTAGAGAATCCTAAAGAATCCATAAGTAAACTACTCAAACTAATAGAAGAGCTCAGCAAAGGATCAGGATCTAAGATACAGATAAGTGAATCAGTAGCACTCCTTTATACCAACAAAGAAAACATCAAAGAAGAAATCACCAAGTCAGTATCATTTACTATAGCCCCCAATAAGATAAAATACCTAGGAATAAATCTAACTAGAGAAATAAGAGAACTATATAGAGGGAACTATGAGACTTCACTGCAAGAAACCAAAATAGACTTACTTAAATGGAGAAGCCTGATACCTACCCTTCTAATGGATAGGAAGACCTAACAATGTGAAAATGTCTATTTTGCCCAAAGCGATCTACATCTACAATGCAATGTCAATACACATTTCAGTGCCATTTTCTAATGAGATGGAGAAATAAATCACCAACTTTGTTTGGAAAGGGAAGAAACCCTGGAGAAGTAAAGCCCTACTGAAGAATAGGAACACAGTGGGAGGCCTTACACTACTCAATTTTAAAACTATTACACTGCTGCAGTAGTCAAAACAGCCTGCTACTGGTTCAAAAAGTAACATATATACCAATGGAACCAAGTAGAAATTCCAGAGATGCCACCATCCTCTTAAGAACAGCTGATATTCTACAAAGGCCCTAAGATTGTAACCTGGGGTAAAAACAGTCTCTTTAACAAATGGAGTTAGCCAGCTTGGATGTATGTCCACAAAAAAAATGAAACAAGTCCCATATTTCACACCTTACACAAAAATTAACTCAAAATGGATCAAAGACCTAAATAGTAAATCTGAAATGATGAAGATCATGAAAGAAATAATACAGTCAACAATGGAAGTCTTAATGCACAGCTTGGGCAGACATAAAAATCTTAACAACAGTGCATGATCATCAGAAGAGAAAATAGACAAATGTAAACTACTAAGAATCAAACACTTTTGCTCATCCAAAGACTTTATCAAAAGAGTTAAAAGACCACCTGCAGAACAGGAAAAAAATATCCGACACCAAAGGAGATGGACAGACACTTCACCTAAGAGGACATCCTGACAGCAAGAAGACACATAAGGAAATGTTGGTGATCAGTAGTTCTTAAAGAAATTCAGATCAAAACTACAATGAGATATCATCTCACCTCAGTGAGGTTGGCCATGATCCAAGAAACATAAAACAACAAATGCTGCAGAGGCTGTAGAGAGATCAGAACTCTTCTACACTGCCAGTGCGATTGAAAAATGGTACAACCTCTTTGGAAAGCAATTTGGCACTTCTTAAAAAGTTGGAAATAGATATACCATTTGATTCAGTAATCCCACTGCATGGAATATATCCTACAGAGACAAAGGCTGTCACATGAACAGATACATGCACATGAATATTTATTGCAGCACAGTTCACAATAGCAAAAGGACGGAATTAACCCAGATGCCTTTCAACAGATGAAACAAACTATGGTATACATATTCAACAGGACAGTATGCAATGATAAAGAACAATAATGATTTTAGGAAGCATCTATAACCTGGTTTTAGTTGGAAGACATGCTGAGTGAAATCAGTCAGCAGCAAAAGGACAAATATTAGACACCTACTAAAATGACTTAAAAACAGACTTACGTACATAAGATTCTTTGACAGCTACAGGGTGGGGAGAGAGCTACGGGGGGGAGGGGTGTTGGTCAAAACTTAGACAGTTGATAGAGATTTGGTTGGGTGAAAGCAGTGACAGGACACAGCAGAATGCAGATCAACTTAACTGGAATTCAATATAAACTAAAAATTCTTCTAATCTTAATGCAGTATTGCAAGGATAGAGTAGCAGAAGTAGGTACTGGGGCCTATGCTCTTGGGGGACATCTAGGCCAAATGGCATAACTGCCTATTGCTAAGAGAGTTTTCTGCACCCCATACTGGTCAGTGGCTTCTGGGGTCTTAAAAGCTAGCAAGCTGTGGTCTGAGGTACACCAAATTGTCCCAACTCATTTGGAACAATCACCAAGAACCCAATGGCACGAGACAAAGTAGCCCAGGAGACAGAAGGATCCATGTGAATTGGAGACTGTATTAGCATATGACCAGAACAACTAGATGGTGCGTGGCCACAAGTAAGGAGAACCATGATGGGGCACACAATGCTGAGTCCCAGTGGCAACACAAGAAAAAGAGGAGAGTGCACCTTAAGAACAGTGCTAAAAGATCACAACTGATGGTCCAATGGCCTGGGGATCCCCTGGTAGCCTGGCCCCTATGCCTGCTGCTGCTCCTGACCAAAAAACACTACAGATGTCTTTGGGCAAAAATGGACTGGACTGAGGGACACAGTATAACCATATGGTGTGTGTACTTTATGGTTCTATGCATTTACAGGATGCTGTCCTACTTTCTAAATGAGAGAGGAGAGGGTGGGAAGGAGGAGACAGGAGATTGTTAAGAGGATACAACATATATAGAATGAAAAGGAGGAGTGTGCTGTCACCGGGTAAGGAAAGCAGAAGGAGCTACAGATAGGCAGGCATACAAATTTAACTTGGATTGTACATTTTCATTTAATCACACACACAAAAAATCTTTTTTTATTTATTTTTATGTTTTATTTTTTTATTATGACTGAGTGAAAATGTACATTCTCGTATAAACTTACATGCCCACCTCTATGCAGCTTCCACTGCTCTCCCTGCCCGGAGACAGCACACTATTCCTCTCTGCTCCATACATGTCTCATCCTCCCAACAGTCTCCTTACCCATCCTCTCCACTCACTCTGCTTCCTCCAGCCAGAGGTCAGCAGGATGATATCCTATAGATGTATAGAACCAAAAAGTGCATCCAGTAAGTTAAGCATTTGAAAACAGTTGAAGCCATTTGTAAGAACAATTCTTTCACTTTATATCTTACTTATAGCTTACTTCTGTAATAAAATTTCCAACTTTTTGTTGCTGCGATAGAGTTCTCTAGTCTTCATAAAGCTGAACTGAAGAACTACATATTTAAAGCTTTGTGCATGTTTGAAAACTCTTGAAAATGCTGATAAAATTCAAACAAACAGCTGCATGTTTTGGACAATAACATTCTTTCCTCCCCAGCATTCCTCTTAAACCTCAGCTGTCAACACCGGTGAAGATTCCACCTATCAGATACAATTGCTGTACCTGATTACCCCTCACCCATCAGCCACTTAACATACTTTACTTCCTTTTAATCAGAATAAGCTCTGATTATCTCCCTTCAAAACAAGATTGTTGTTTCTATGACATTAACAGTCTGAAACAGAGCATAAACAAACAACCCAAAGCTGTCTCAGTAGTCTTAGGGCCATAGAAATGTTGGTCTATTTTCACAGGGTTATATGGGACATACAAATCAGACACTATAATCATCACATCAACAATTTTTATTTTTTATTTTTTTATTATGACTGAGGGAAAATGTACATTCCCGTATAAATTTACATACCCAACTTTATGCAGCTTCCACTGCTCTCCCTGCCTATCCCCAGACAGCACATTGGGACTATCCTGGGAATATTCTGGGAATATCCAGAACAGTAATAGTGTGCTCTCTGGGGATATTTTGTAGTTTCAGAGTGAATAGTGTGTTGCAAAAATATGAAAGAGAATCATTCATGGATACTTATGTTTAAAGAAGTAATAGGATGTAGTAAAGCCAGAAATATGATTGCTCATACTTTGTTCTAAATTAATGTAGGATAAACATCACTAACTTTGAGTAGCTCAGGTAAATATTTTGGCAACCGAAACAGATGACCAAAATAAATTTAGAAACAGAAAGAATGTGGAGGAAGGTTGTTACCCTTACATAACAGTTAGTGATCCAATCAACGGTCATTAAAACATAGCTATGAAATGGTTTCTGTAGAGTAAACTAGAAGAAACAAGAACACAGTTTGTTTCAATCTTCCACCAAAATGATTTCCTTCAAGTTACTTTTAAAAAGAGCAAAGCTCCTGTTAGCTACATAACATAATTATATACGAGCACAAAGCAGTCATTCTCATTTACTGCATTGGTAGCTCTGTCTGAAAGACCCACTGGAGGACAACAGGTGAGGAGACTTCATTTTCCTCATTTAAGTTCCAAGGATTAAAGACCTAACCATTCCTCTAAAAACAATCTCCATCTTGGCCCAATCAGTTACTCAGATGGCACCCATGAATTTCTTCATCACATTTTTATATCACCTCCTGGGAAAAGGCTTTCTCTTTGTTTACAAGATTTGTTCTTTATTTTTAGTCTACTGTACATTTATTTATTTGGGAATATGTGGGGCTAGATACTATTGAACAATACTAGAATTTTATGCATAAATTATTGCTTACTCTGTTAGCTACCCTTTCTAATTTATGCAGTTGGGTAATCTTCCCTTGACCTTGAACTTGTAGGTTACAGAGAACTAATATTTTCAGCCTGTATCCCATGTCATCTCCTTTTTCTGACTACCATTTTCTCCATCAAGTTACCTACATTACTGGAGTGGTAGGAAAGAGATTCAACATTAAAAAAGAATTATTTGTTGATTATTCACCAACACAATCCATATTTATACTGATTAAATACAAAATTACAAAAAAAAAGAGTTCTAGTTTAATTAGGAAAATCACTAACTAGTTACGGAGAACCCTTTATCATAATAGAATACAGGTGAAAATATTGAGAAGAATCACTGTTTTCTAACTTTTATTTTTACAACATATATTCTCAATTATACTATTATGTTCCCCAAAGCTGTTTTGGAAGCTAACTTGTCAGTAAAAGACTATGACTACAGCTTTCCACTGAAATGAGTATTTGTCAAGACTTCTGTCACATCATTAATAACTTTATTCAAAGATCACACATCTTTACTTCAACTAAAGCATTCAGCTATGCAGTCAACATCTTGTTGACCTCACTTAAAAATAGCCTTTGAAAGTTATGCAGAAGTATGAGTAATGGCTTACTGTGTATCTTTGCTTTCAAAATATATACATTGTTAATTATCTTCCTACTACTGCACAAATAAGGCATAGAAAAAGAAACTTTTTGACTGAAATATATTTATATAAGTGTATGTATGACAGATATTTTTGTACACTATTTAATTGAAAAACAAAAGTGATTAGCAATCTTTTATGCAATAGTCCCAAACCAAGGCGATGATTTCACATTCAAAGATTGAATCCTTTGATTATTTTATTGAAAGAGATAATTGAATACTGATCTACAAGTTGTTCAAACTAAACTTAAAATATGTATGGTGGGATATGATTTACAGTGCCTTGAAGGCTTCCACTCTTTAGTTGTTTTAAAGCTGTGTTAAACCATCACTAAATATGTACTTCTTACACACCTAGCATTTGATCAGCTCACTGAACTATTAAATTCAGAAAAGTTGATCTGATATTTTTTCCATGTTAATTACAATATGAGTCAAGCCACTTTATTTACTCAGTTTTACCAATTGACACATAAACATTATTAAGGAGAAGATACAGTAGGGACAAGATGGGGGACTAGATACATGTCTCCTTGACTCCCTCAGAGAACTAAGGCCTATAAAAATAAGTGAACAGAGCAGTGTGGACATTCTGGAAGACCTGAGATCTGGAGTAGGGCTGTGAGATTAGAGTGAGTAACAGGAAGGGTGACCCTACCTCTGACAGAGGCAAGGCAGTGGTGCACTGATTTTTGCTTGTGTTGGTGCATCGTTTGAGAAGATTACAGGTACGAAAGCCTTCTTTATTAACTGGGAGGCTAGGACTCGGACTGCCAAGACCACGAGCCTGGTGCAAGCCCATTACTCCACTAAACTGCAGTACTTAAGTAAACACTGTATCCCACAGCAGACAGACTGTGGTTCGGACAGCCACATCTGGAGAATCCAGCTGTGGCTGCTGACCAAGGGCACCATTGCCTCTTCCCCTTCTCTGAGATCCATTATAGATACTGCTGACTCAATGTCAGAAAGGCTGCTCAGGTGGGATGCCATCTTGGTCAGCTGAGAGGCACAATCAGCCACACCTGAGGTCGCACCTGTGGCTAATTCCCATGCTGACCAACAGTGCCTGTTTGGATAGTGCTTCTTCCAGCATAAAAGCTATTTTTAAGATGATCATACCCAGGGATCAAAATGGGGGCTGACAGCCAAGCAGGGAAGTGCACCAACTCCTCCCCTCCTTGAGCCATGTAAACTGTCAGAGGATGGCCTACAAGGTGCCATTTCTGGCAGCCAAGAGGTGAGGCCTGCCACCCCTGATAGACTTTTTTCATCTGCTGCTGGCAGACACCATATAAGGCAGCTCTTATGTTAAGGGCAACTAGAGAACCCACTACACCCGCTGAGTGTAGTGGTGACATTTCCACTACCCTTTGCTGAGCCACATCATAGGTTCACTTGATGGTCCCCAAGCGACTCCAAAAATAGGGTGCTGTCTTTGCCAGCCAGGAGGTGAGCCCTGCCACCTCTGAGATCCTGGTTGCTTTCAGTAGCTTCTAGACAGCACCTCTCTCAGCTGAAAAGCAGTTTTTAAGACAAGTAAATCTACAGAACACAGCAGTCACTAGCAGCCAAGTGTGGTGGCATCCTTCTTTCCACCCTTCCCTGAGCTATACCATAGCCTCAACTGGAGTGATAA
The DNA here is from genome assembly GCA_028571685.1 of Heterohyrax brucei. Classification (NCBI taxonomy): domain Eukaryota; kingdom Metazoa; phylum Chordata; class Mammalia; order Hyracoidea; family Procaviidae; genus Heterohyrax; species Heterohyrax brucei. Next base: position 68,353,454 of record CM053158.1, read on the forward strand.
CAGAGAGTTGCCACAAGTATCTTGCCACCGTTAGCAGCCAGGAATGGAATCTGCCACCCATGAGGGCCCAGCTAGGGCCAGCCACTAAGATGAGCAGCATCTCAGGGCTTGATAGTGTCTATATTGCCAGAGAAGCTATACTTAAGTCAGCTGCACCTAGAGAATGCTGTAGTATCTGGTGATCAAATCTACCCACTCCCTTCTTAGAAATATGACATAGAGTGGAATCAAGATGACAGACTAAACACATGTCTCTCTAAATCCCACTGGAAACCAAGACCTGAACTGATAATTAAACAAAGCTTTCTGGACACCTAGTAGGCCCTAGGATGTGACATATGGCTGTTAATTTGGACTTCATACCACTGAACACAAATCCTCCTCTCTTTCAGTGACTTCAGTTTTGGCAACCACAGGCTTGTGCAAACTGAAGGTAACTCACCGTTTTATTTTTTTTTCCTCTGTCTTGGCTGGTGAGTGGAGTTGGGACTTGACTAGGTGCTGATCCCGGATGCAGTCCGAGTGGGATCTGCAGGTGCAAATGCCATGTTCTGACAGCCCAGCTTTGGACTGTGTGCATTTTGGCACCTTTGGCCTACCTATCTACCTCTGCTATATACTAGCTGAATGGAAGAGGTGGCTAGCTTGTGCAGGACTCCACCTTGATCCATTGGGAGATGGAGACACACAAGCAAAGGCCCCAGCTGGACTTACTTCCTAGGCTGGGAGACAGCACCTGCCTCTGGAAGAGTCCTTTCTGGCAGAGAGGCAGTGTTTTGCACAGTGTTGCCTGGGGCTGGGGACCAGCAATGGAGGCTGTAGACTCTGAGCAACTCAGCACCTTTGGCATCTCTTTACACCAGTTGCCTGATCTCAGCCAGGTAAAGAGCTTGTACAGGACACCATTTTGTTCCACTGAGAGACAGAGTAATTCATACAGAAGCCTCACCTGGACCTAATTTCTTGGGCTGGGAGTAAGCACATGCCCGAAAGAGAGCACTCTGACAGCAGAAAAGCAAATTTCTCCATAGTGATGCCTACAGCTGGGTCCAGACAACAGTGGCCAGCAGGGTCGTAGCCTTTCTGTATTTTGAGCTAGTTTAGAACAGCTGGGGTTGGATATAGAGGTGCTTACTTTGCCATATGGGAAAAGGGACCTATATACCTGAAAACCTGACTGACTTTTGAAGTTGTCAGATACTTTTTACCTAGGATTTTAAGACAGCCTAAAGAAACAACTGTGGTCCATCCTCACCGCATCTCTCCCAGCCTCTATTGACTCACATGCAGCCCAAAAAGCAACAAACTCTGGAGAAGTCAGAAACTAAGGAATCACCCATGGCCTCAAAAGGCCCCCAGAAGAAACCACCTCAGAACTTCCCAGATGAAGAAGCTTTTTTGAAACTATCAGAAGGAGAATACAAGAGAATAATATAGAGAGCCCTCCAAGACCTTACATAAAATGCAGCAGATCAAAATGAAAAATAAAGCAAACTGTTCAATCTGATGGAACACCAGTACTCTGAAATCCAACAGATCAAGAACAAAATGAAAGACATAGAAACTTCAATTCAAAGCTAAGAAAACAGAATGGACCAAATGGAAAAGACAATTTCTGATGTGGAAGACAAAGCTACTGACTTCAGTATATCTATGAAGAGAAATCAGAAGAAAAGAAACAAGAAAGATGATGAAGTATTAAGAAATATATGGGGCTCTCTTAAGAGGAACAATCTACAGTTAATTGGAGTTCCTGAACAGGGTGAGACATCTGAGAACACAGAGAATATTGTTGCTGAGCTGCTGGCAGAAAACTTCCGAGAAATTATGAAAAAGAGAATATAGATATCCAAGATACATATCAAACACCACTCAATACAGATCTCAAAAGAAAGACCCCAACACATACCATAATCAAGCTTAACAAAATGAAACATAAGCACAAACTCTTAAAGGCAGCAAGACACAAAGCAAAGCTAACATTCAGAGGAAAATTCTGCAAACTTTCATAAGATTTCTCAGCAGTAATGATGCTGGCATGAAGACAGTGGCATGACACTTTCAAAGCCTTGAAGGAGAAGAACTTCCAACCAAGAATTAAATATCCTGCAAAACTATCTTTCAAATATGAAAATGAAATTAAGACGTTCGTAGGTAAACAGAAACTTATAGACATTGTAAAAACCAAACCAAAGCTACAAGAAATACTGAAAGAATCTCTTGGCTTGGAAGAACAAAACCACTAACTTCATATTTTAGAAGGACATATCATACAGAATCCTATTCACTTAAGGAAGGCTCCAAACTCAATCAAAGTTATAACAGTGAATAGGAATAATCCAGTGATCATATCATGAAAACTATGATGTCATCATATTCAAAAGAGGGATACACTACAATCTTTATACTCCTGCCAGACGGAGAGGAGGCTGATAAGAATGGTAGTAATTACAATTTGCTTTATACATAGTTTCTTTAAGGGGGATCTTAGGGGCAGCCATAAAGCACAATAAAGATGTAACATATCAAATCAAGAAACATAATACAGGAGTCTCAACAATCACAAAACCAATCCTGAAAAAGGTGAAGAATCAACTCACAAAGAATATAATATACCAGGACAGATTGCTAGGTCTGAAGGATGCGGTCTTCTCCCGGTGCTGCTTTCTTGATGGTACAAGGTTCCCAATTCTCTGCCTGCTTCTCTTTCCTTTTATCTCTTGCAGGATGAAAGGATCAATGGTGGGGAAAGTCATACACGAGGGAAACTCCCTTTACAGTGGAGCAGGGAGGTGATCCTATAAAGGGATTTACGGTCCCACCCTAATCCTTTAACATACAGCATAGGAAAACCACAAAATGGAGGACAGTCACAAGATACTGGGAATCATGGTCCAGCCACATGGCTACATGTATTTTGGGGGGGACACAATTCAATCCATGACAGAAATCAAACCAAAGAAGTAACCCTACAGCTTGAACAAGTAGAGAGAGAACAACAGGGGAACCACTCAGGCACCAGAAGAAAACAGATCGTAAAGAATAGAACAGAACTAAATGAATTAAAGAATAGAAGAACAATAAAAAAAACTGAAAAGACCAAAAGCTAGTTTTTTGAAAAGATCAACAAAATTGACAAACCACTGGCTAAACTAACTAAAAGAAAACAAATAACCCAGATAAGAAATGAGAGGAGAGTTGTTATAACAGATCCAACAGAAATAAAAAGTATCATAACAGAATACTATGAAAGACTGTACTCTAACAAATTGGTAAACCTAGGGGAAATGGACCAATTCCTTGACTCATATCACCTACCAAAATTATCACAAGATGAAGGAGAACAACTTAATAAACCCATCATGAAAGAAGAGATTGAAAAAGTAAAAAAAAACTACCACCAAAAAAGTCCTTGCCCAGGCAGCTTCACTGGAGAACTCTGCTAAACTTTTAGAGAGGAATTCATTCTAATACTACTGAGCCTATTTCACAGCATAGAGAAAGATGGAATATTCTCAAATTCATTCTATGAAACCAGCAAAACCCTGACACCAAATCTAAGGAATGATCCAATAAAAAAAAAGAAAATTACAAACCAATCTCACTCATGAACCTAGATGCAAAAGACTTCAACAAAATCCTAGCCAACAGATTTCAATAACTTATCAAAAAATAACTTATCATGACCCAGTTAGATTCACATCAGGGATGCAGGACTGGCTCAACATCAGACAAACAATGAATGTGATCAACCACACAAATAACACAGAAAGTAAGAATCACCTGATTTTGTCAATTGATGCAGAAAAGACATTTGACAAAGTCCGACACCAATTCATTTTAAAAACTCTCAGCAGAATAGGAATAGAAAGCAAATTCCTCAACACAATAAGCGGCATCTATGCAAAGTCAAATCTTACATCACCCTGGATAGGGAAAGGCTGATAGAACTCCCCCTGAAAACAGGAACTATACAAGGATGCCCACTGCCACCACTTCTATTCAACATTGTTCTAGAGCTTCTAGCCACAGAAATTAGACAAGACAAAGAAATAAAAGGGATCTACATCGGCAAAGAGGAAATAAACACAACCCTATTTGCGGATGATATCATTGTGTGCACAAATAACCCCAAAGAATCCATAAACTACTGAAACTAATAGAAGAGTTCAGAAAAGTATCAGGATACAAGATAAACACAAGTGAGTCAGTAGAATTCCTTCACACCAACAAAGGAACCATCAAAGAGAAAATCATCTAATTAATACCGTTTACTACAGCCCCCAAGAAGATAAAATATTTAGGAATAGATCTAACCAGGTAAGAGACTTATACAGAGAAAATTACAACACCTTACTGCAAGAAACCAAAACTTCTTATATAAATGGAGAAACCTACACTGTTCATGGATAGGAAGACTTAACATGGTGAAAATGTCTATTCTACCTAAAGAGATCTACATATGCAATGCAAACCCAATAAAAATTCCAGTGTCATTTCTTAATCAGATCAAGGAATAAATCACCAACGTTGTCTGGAAAGAGAAGAAACCCCAGAGATGGAAAGCACTACTGAAAAAGAGGAACACAGTGGGAGGCCTCACACTACCCAACCTTAGAACCTATTACACTGCCACAGTAGTCCAAACAGCCTGGTACTGGTACAAAAAGAGATTTACAGACCAATGGAACAGAATACAGACCACAGAAATATTACCATGCTCTTATGAGCTGCTGATATTTGACAAAGGCCCAAAGATTATAAACTGGGGTAAAAACAGTCCCTTTAACAAATGGTGTTAGTCAAATTGGATATCCATCTGCAAAAACTAGAAAAAAGACCTGTATCTTACACCTTACACAAAAACCAACTCAAATTGGATCAAAGACCTGAATATCAAACCTAAAATGATAAAGATTATGCAAGAAAAAATAGGGTCGATAACAGAATTTCTAATAAACTGCTTTGACAAACTACAAATGTGACTGACAATGTACGAACAGGAAAAAGATAAATGTGAACTACTAAGAATCAAGCACTTTTGCTCATCCAAAAACTTTATAGACCTCATCAACAATTACAGATCTTTTTACTCATTAATGGATAAGTATATCTTCTTCTCCAATGCCATGGAACATTCTTCAGAAGAGACCATGTGTTAGCTCATAAAGCAACTGTCTACCAAATCCAAACTATTGATTCACTGCAAAGTATCTTCTCGGACCATAAAGACATAAAAGCTGAAATCGATAGCAAAGTCAAAGGTAGAAATTCAAACTTATGGAAACTGAACAATATTATGCTCGAAAAACCTTGGGTCATAGAAGAAATCAAGGACAAAATAAAGAAATTTATGGAATCAAGTGAAAATGAAAAAACATCCTACCAGAATCTATGGGATACAGCAAAAGCAGTACTCAGAGGTCAATTTATCTATGTAATTGCACACATCCACAAGGGCCAAAATTAAAGAATTAACCCTACAACTTAGCCAAGCCAAGTGAGAGCAATGGAAGAACCCTTCAGTCACCAGAAGAAAACATATAATAAAGACTATAACAGAACTAAATGAATTAGAGAATAGAAGAACAGCTGAAAAATTAATAAAACCAAAAGCTGATTCTCTAAAAATATCAACAAAATTGATAAACCATTGGCTAAACTTATAAAAGAAAAAAAGCCAAAGATACAAATAACCTGATTAAGAAATGAGATGGGAGATGTTACAACAGACCTGGCTAAAATAAAAAATATCATAACAGAATACTATGAACAGATGTACTCTAACAGGTTTGGAAACATAGAGGAAATGGACAAATTTCTACTTTCATATCACCCACCAAGATTATCACAAGAAGTAGATCAACTTAATAAATCTATCACAAAGGAAGAGATTGAAAAAGTCATCAAAAAACTGCCAGTCAAAAAAGTCTTGGCCCAGATGTCTTCACTGGAGAATTCTACCAAACTTTTAGAGAAGAGTTGACTTAGATACTGTTGAAGCTATTTCACACTATAGAAAGGGATGGAATACTTCCAAATTCATTCTATGAAGCCAGGCCAAGATAACTCTGATAGTAAGTCAGGGACAGATCCCACAAAAAACATTACAGACCAATATCACTCATGAACCTAGATGCAAAAATCTTCAACAAAATCCTAGCCAATAAAATTCAACAGCATATTAAAAAAAAAAAAAAAATAGTCCATCATGATCAAGTTGGTTTCATTCCAGGGATGCAAGGCTGGTTCAGCATCACAAAAAAAAATTAATATGATCAACCACAAAAACTTACACAAATGATAGGAATCACCTGATTTTGTCAATTGATGCAGAAAAGGCATTTCATAAAGTCCAACACCTATTCATGCTAAAAGCGCTCAGCAAAATAGGAATAGAGTGGAAATTCTTTGACTCAGTTAGTGACATCTACATAAAACCAACTGCCTTCATCATCTTGAATGGTGAAAGACTGAAAATATTCCCCTTGAAAACAGGAACTAGACAAGGATACCCACTCATGCCACTTCTGTTCGATATTGTGCTAGCCAGAGCAATTAGACAAGACAAACAAATAAAGGGTATCCATATCTGCAAAGAAATAAAAATCTCCCTATTTGCAGATGACATGATTATGTATACAGAGAATCCTAACGGATCCATAAATAAACTACCGGAACTAAAAGAGGAGTTCAGCAAAGTATCAGGATACAAGATAAATGTAAGTAGATCAGTAGGACTCCTCTATAGCAACAAAGAGTTCATCAAAAAACAAACCACCAAATCCGTACCATTTACTATAGCCCACAAGAAGATAAAATATCGAAGAATAAATCTAGCTAGAGAAACAAGAGACTTATACAGAGAGAACTACAAGGCCTTACTGCAAGAAACCCAAAAAAGACTTACAAAATTGGAGAAAACTACCCTGCTCATGGACAGGAAGACTTAATATTGTGAAGATGTTTATTTTACCTAAAGTGATCTATTTATACCATGCAATCCCAATACAAATTCCAGTGTCTTTTTTTTTTCTTTTTTTCTTTATTATGACTGAGTGAGAATGCACAGTCCCAGTGTCATTTTTTAATCAGATGGAGAAACACATCACCAACCTTGTTTGGACAGGGAAGAAACTCGGCCTTAGTTAAGCACTACTGAAGAAGAAGAACACAATGGGAGGCCTCACACTACCCGACCTTAGAACCTGTTACACTGCCATAGTAGTCAAAGGAGCCTGGTACCAGTACAGAAAGAGACATATAGAGAAATGGAATAGAGTACAGACTTCAGAGATGCCAGCATCCTCTTATGAACAGTTGCTATTCAAAAAAGGCCCTAAGATTGTGAACTGAGGTAAAAACAGTCTCTTTAACAAACAGTGCTGTTGAATTGGAAAGTCACCTGCAAAAAAAATTGAAGCAAGACCCGTATCTCACACCTTACACAAAAACTAACTCTAAATGGATCAAAGACCTAAATAACAAACCTAATACAATAAAAATCACGCCAGAAAAAAACAGGTCACGACAGATGTTCTAATACATAGCTTGGATGGACTTCAAAATCTAACAAACAAACCATGATCAACAGAAAGTAGATAAATGGGACCTACTAAGAATCAAATACTTTTGCTCATCCAAAGACTTTATCAAAAGAGTTAAAAGTTCACCTCCAGAATGGGAAAAAATATCTGGCATCTACATGTCAGACCATTGTCTGATCTCCATAATCTACAAGGTTCTGCAAAATATCAACAAGAAAAAGATAAAGAACCCAATTAAGCGATGGGCAAAGGAGATGGGCAGACATTTCACTAGACAGGACATCCAGGCAGCCAAAAGACATATGAGAATATGCTCACAATCATTAGCTATCTGAGAAATCCAAATCAAAACTACAATGAGATATCATCTTGCCCCAACAAGGTTGGTCATAATCTAAAAAACACAAAACAACAAATGCTGGAGAGGCTGTGGAGAGACTGAAACTCTTTCTACACTGCTGGTAGGATTGTAAGTTGATACAGCCTCCTTGGAAAGCAATCTGGCACTTTCTTAAAAAGTTGGAAATAGATATACCATTTGATCCAGTAATTCCTTTGCTTGGAATTTATCCTTCTGAAACAAAGGCTGTCACACAAACAGACATATGTAAATGAATGTTTATTGCAGCACAGTCTGCAACAGCTAAAAGATGGAATCAACCTGATGCCCATCAACAGATGACTGGGTAAACAAACTGTGGTACATGTACTCAGTGGAACACTATGCTATGATAAACAATGTGGATTTTAGAAAACATCCTATAACATGGTTTCAACTGGAAGACATTATGCTGAGTGAAATCAGTCAATGTCAAGAGGAGAAATTTTGTATGACACCACTGTTATAAGGATGTAAAAATAGAATTATCTACAGAAGAACATAACTTTGATGACTACATGATGGGTTGGTGAGGGTTTATCATAGATGAGACAGTTGATAGATGTTAGAAATTTTATTCATTTATAGCAACAAATAAATAAATTTTAAAAAAGTTAAAAGAATACCTACAGAATGGGAAAAAATATTTGGCAGCTACAAGGTACTCCTAAAAGTCAACAAGAAAAAGGTAAACAACCCACTTAAGCTAGGTCAAAGGAAATGGACAGACACTTTACCAAAGAAGACATTCAGGCATCCAAAAGTCACATGAAGAAATGCTCACAATCTTAGTTATTAGAGAAACACAAACCAAAACTACAATGAGATACCACCTAACCCCAACAAAGCTGGCAATAACCCAAAACACACAAAACAACAAGTGTTGGAGAGGCTATGGAGAAATTGAAACTCTCCTACACTGCTGTGGGAGTAGAAAATGGTACAACCTCTTTGGAAACCAATTTGGCTCTTCCTTAGAAAGCTAGAAACAGAAATGCCGTATGATCCAGCAATCCTACTGTATCCCACAGAAATAAAGGCAGACACATAAACAAATACTTGCACATGAATGTTTACTGCAGCACTGTTAACAATAGCAAAAAGATGGAATCAACCTAGCTGTACATCAACAGATGAATGGATAAACAAGCTATGAACTGATAAACAACAATGATGATTTTTAGAAGCATCTCATAATGTGGTTTCAACTAGGAGACATTATGCTGAGTGAAATCAATCAGAGGTAAAAGAATAGATATTTTATGAGACCACTGCTATAAGAACTTAAAAATAGAGTTATGTACAGAAGAAAAGACTCTTTGGTGGCTACAAGGGTGGGGAGGGCGGGAGAGGCTTGGTGATAGATTAGGCAGTGGATAAGAATTTGGTTAGGTGAAAGCAGTGGCAGCACAAACTAGGGAGCAAATCAACAAAACTGGAGTACACCATAAACTGAAAGGTTTCTAAACTCAATCTAATATTTCAAAGTGTAGAATAGCAGGGACAGTGGGCTGGGGATTATGTTTCCAGGGGACATCGACGTCAATTGGCACAACTAACCTATTGCTAAGAGAGACTTCTGTACACCATATTCTTGAGTGGCATCTAGGGTCTCAAAAGCAGCAAGCTGCCATCTGAGGTGTGCCAAATGGTTCAAACTCATCTGGAACAGATGATGACTGAGAACAACAAAGAAATGAGGGAAAAAAAGCCCAGAGACAGAAGGACCCATATGAATGGGAGACTGTATCAACTGAGGCCAGGAGAACCAGACAGTGCCCAGCCAACACTGAAGGCAGCCACGATGGGGGACATGAAGCCTACTAAAAGACCACAAATGATAGTCTGACAGCCTGGAGGGTCCCCTGATAATGTGGCCCATAGACTTTCTGCTGGCCCTGACTGGAAACCAGTACTGAAGGCAACTCTTCAGACAAGAATGAACTGGACTCAGGGACACAATGTGACCATATGGTGTGTGTACTTTATGGTTCTATACATTTACAGGAGGCTGTCCTTTTCTAGATGGGAGAGAAGAGGGTGAAGAGGAGAGGAGAGGTGCTCGTTAACGGGACACTAGAAATATAGAATGAAAAGGAAGAATATTCTGTCACTGGGTGAGGAGAGCAAATGGAGCTGCAGATAGGCAGGCATGCAAAATTGATTTGGATTGTACACTTTCACTTCATCACAATTTAAAAAAAGAATAACGAAAAAGGAGATAGAAATCATAAACTGACAGCGTTTAGCAGAGCAAGTGAGAATGACAGTGCCTTAACCAAAATATGAAGCAAGGAGTATGCAAACAACAGAACCAGAAAGCAAAAGTAAACTGAACAAGTAAATAAACAAGTTTACACTTGTGAAGAATTTCCCCTTGCTTATATTCATCAAGTTTATATTATCTGCAAAGCCCTTCAGGGCCTTCCTACTTTTTAGCACTTCAATATTTTACCTTTAGAGGTTTCTATCTCATGCATAATATATTTGTTCTCAAAAGAAGAAAAAAGTACCAATGAATACAATTATACATTTAGTTTTGCCAAATGTTTGGTTGTAATTTGCTTCTGTTTGGCTTTATGTTTTTGGGGAGAAACTAAATGAGGTTATTTTAAATCATTATCAGTAGAAATATAAATTTGATCCAATTATATTTTTGTTCCTGAATGTGGGTTATCTTTGAGTTCATTAGCTTTATTACCCTTGCCCTGGGAAAGGAGATGTGAGGGAAACTGAAAAAAAGAACGTAACAACCTTGAAAATCAAAATCCTATTTATCACAAGAATAGTACAGTCAGAATTCTTTCAATGTCCAGAAATAATTTCAGTGGTTTAAAAAAATTACTGGAAATAGAGAAAGCTAATCTTTATAAAAATTATTATACCTTTAGTTTGCTTCCTGCAAAAAGGTCAGAGGGCCTAGATCCAATTAATGGTAAAAATCTACTTCAGTCCAAGACATAATTTAGTAGTGTCTACATTTTATTATTCTTACAATCTCTTTGAGACAAAAGCTACTACTGCATTTTGTTATCAAACCCTTTTACGAAGAGACACGATATATGGACTAAATCCCCAACAAAAAATTTTACAGCATCTCACAGTGGAATTTTGTTATGACAAATGAACTGCTAAAAGCCACCTTACCAATCCTAAACTTCCTAATGTAAATTAGTCATCAAAATGAAACACTGTATAGCCAGAGGAGAAAGAGAAAGGACATTCTGTGAGCACCTGTTGTTTTTTAAGTTCTGAGGGTAGCATTTTTATGTACAATTGTTGTTTGTAGCTCGGGAGTTGAAGTGGGTTTTCCTGGCTGGAGTGGTTGGAATCCTTGAAGAGACAAGAGACTAGAGAAAGCAAGACATAACTTAATAGAAGAATTGCAAAACTCAGTAACAAGCCTGTTTGTTCTACTCACTTTTTGCACAGTAAACAACTATAAAGGATTATTGTTAAGGCTAGATAATTCTCTGATAAACACAACACATTTCTGCTACGAATCATCTAACATGGTCTGTTTAACGACATAGAATAGAGCTCCACAATTTAAATCTTTCTAACAGATCCACAACCAACAGCCATGAAGAAGCAGTGTGGGGGGGGGGAGATGCATTGCATTGTGCAAATCTGCTGCAAAAGATCTCTTTAAAGTGTTTAAAAGAAAAGATGTCACTTACAAGACTAAGGTGCACCTGACCCAAATCATATGCGATGTGCAAGCTGGACAATGAATGAGAAAGACTGAAGAAGAACTGACACCTTTGAATTGTGGTGTTGATGATGAGAATACTAAATACATCACCAAAAACAAAACAAAAACAAAAACAGATCTGTCCTAAGAGAGGTACAATCAGAATTCTCCTTAGAAGCAAGAATACAAGTATGCAACATCTTGCATACTTTGAACATGTCCTAAGGAGGATTAGTCAGTGGAAAAGGACATCATGTTTGGTAAAGTACAGGATCAGCAAGAAAGAGGAAGACCTTCAATGAGATGGACTGACACAGTGGCGACAATAATGAGTTCAAGTGTGGCAATGTTTGTGAGGGTGATGCAGGTCAAGAAAGTGTTTTGTTCTGTTGTACACAGGTTCACTAAGATTCAAGACCAACTTGCCTGTACCTAACAACAACAACAATATGCAAGCAATAGTGAAAAACCACAGAATCATTAGGAAAATTACAAATGCACATTACAACATACAAATGTATATTGCATTGGAGTAGTCTGCAATAAAAATGCCTTCTGAGTTCTTTGTGGAGTACTTCCTGCTGTCAAAGGAGAAATGGCTAACACAAAATCATTAACATGAACCCAACACAAAAGTCATTTTATAGTCCATTACTCAAAAGATAGATTGACAAAATATGACAACAGGGCAACACCATTCCATGAGTGCTTTTCCATTCCCACTTCATCCACCATGTCCTTCTCCCTACGTCAAGTACCACTAATTGTTTCAATTTCTTAGTTACTTTGAGATACTTACATGTATCATTCTTAGCTCTTATTATGTACTGTTTTGTTTTAGTCTCATCTTCTTAAAATGAAAGGAAGTGTTTGAAGAGGAGACACCATGTCTGCTTTTTTTGTATGTCTTTTCCTATTCTCTCTAGTTGTATGCATGGCATTGGAGAAATAAGCAATACTCCGTAACACCTGAATCAAAATTCATAATCCTTTTTCATCTTGGGATCACATGATAATGTATTTGAACTAGAAATCAGATTCATAATGTATTTTTTTGAGATTCATTCTTAACACCTGAATTCAGTGATTAATGAGACAACAAGACAATGATGACCTAAGACTATAGAGGAATCACTAAAACGTGACCATGGTTCTCTGTGTATTTTCTTGCAAGCTAAGGAAACACCAAGAGCACTATAAACGTAAGATGAACAAATTTTTACTCTGCAACATGGGTCCATTTTTTCTTCTCTCCTTCACCTGTGCACTTAACTGACAAAAAGGCAATGGTCTTTGATAATCACTCATCACTTCCCATCCCCTAGTGCAAAGACAAGTGATTTGGATCTCACATCAGAAGTTTTACAAACCAATCCCTTTGTCTCGAGGGGCCTGAGACTAAAGGGATACAGCAGAAAAGCTGAAATCTGATTTGGGATTTCTCACCAACAGCTGTTCTCACTGTAACAGGTAGACATCTAACATATACCTCTTTCACTAACTGCCTTCCGTCTACTAACTGGCCTGTTGACTGCATTAAATGAAGAAAACTAATGTTAATTGTCAAAGATTGAACTGTATGTCCTCCAAACACGTGTAGCCATTTGGCTGGGCCATCATTCCCATGATTTTCCTACACTGTAAACCCTCATCTCTGTCTGTGGCTAACAAATAGGATGATTATGTTAAAAGAGGAGTAGGGTGGGACTGTAAATCCCTTCCTAAGGTCACTTCCCTGCTACACTGTAAAGGGAGTTTCCCTGTAATGCGGCTTCTGCAACCTTTTATCCTACAAGGGATAAAAGGAAAGAGAAGCAAGCAGAGAGTTGGGAGCCTTACATCATTAAAAAAGCAACACCTGGAGAAGAAGACCTGACATTCTTGCGCCAAGATGCTTCTCAAAGACTAATGCAACACAAGGACTTTCCTCCAGAGCCAACAGAGGGAAAGCCTTCCCCTGGAGTGAACACCCTAAATTCAGAGTTGTAGCCTACTAGACTAAGTAAGAATAAACTTTCCTTGTTAAGGCCATCCACTTGTGGCATTTCTGTTAGAGCAACACTAGGTGACTAAAATACTAATTAAGTCCCTACTGTGTGCCAAGAATTATTCTAAATTCTTTGAATATCTTAGCAGATGAAAATGAGGAGATTAAGGAATACCCAAAGCCAAAAGACTAGTAGGCAGCACAGCTTGACAAGATTCTTAAGAGTAGTGATCATGTAAGACAGTAGAGGATCTGGTGAAGTTCAAACATAGAACATGCTTAATAAACACTAACTGAATAACTGACTGAGTCAATAAATGCCACATAATATAAGACTATTTCTCTCTCCATACCTTGAAAAAGTACAAGCTTTTATTTCACTGTAATTGGGAGGAAAAAAATACCAGATATTAATGCTTTAAGGCTTTGTCCTGTTAAAAATATGGCTTCTCTACAAACATAAATAATACACAAGTAGGTTTACATAACATTCCCATCATGGAAATCCATCCCCATTTTATTTGAGTTTGTCTTTCTTGGCTATTAATTCCAGTGGTAGCTTGAAATACTAAAAATTAAATAATAGCAATTCTACTCCCATGGTATTTTCAACTGAATGATGTGCATGTGAAAGCTGGACAATGAATAAAGAAGACAGAAGAATATTGAATGTACCATGGATTCCCAAAGAACAAACAGAACTCTTCTGGAAGAAGTATAACCAGAGTGCTCCTTGGAAGCAAACATGGTAAGACTATCTTACATACTTGGACATGTTTTCAGGACGGATATCCCTGGAAGAGGACATCATGCTTGGGAAAGCAGAGAATCAGCAACAAGAGAAATACCCTCAAGGAGAGGGATTGACACAGTGGCTGCAAAAACGGGCTTAAGCATAAAAAATGATTGTGAGCATCATGCAAGACCAGACAGTCTTTTGTTCTGTTGTGTACAGGGTTGCTGTTAGTTAGGTGATCAGCAGCACCTAACAACAACAACAGCTGCAGGATAAGGAAATGTGGGTGCAGGACAGCCCAGGAACATTTCACTAAACCCATGGTACAAAAAATTGAGATGAAAAAGAAAGAAACAGAATAATGGTTTCCCAAAAGGCCATTACTCGTATAATTCTTGAGGATTTGAAATCTTAAGGAAGAGAGAATCTACAGCAACATCATATGTTCATCCCCATCCCTGGTCCCTAATTGATATGATCATCATTTCTACAGATTCTACTTGCAAAATACCTCTTGAATCTGGCCAGTGCTCTGTCCCTTTTTCCCCAAATTAAGCTATTCAACATCTTCAAAGTAAAATGAATATCTCCTTATTTATTAATAACCACTGTATCCCCAGCATATGGAACAACTGACACAAAGAGGGTATTCATTACATTAAATATGTTTTGAATGAATGGTTAAATGAATGAAATTCTCTCTTGTTTCTAACTATATTTTTCTGTCATTCCCTCCTATACATTGGCTAAAGAATCATCTTTATAAAGCACTCACTTGTGTTAAGGGCTAAGGAGTGAAAATATTCTTCTCTAAGGAGAAAAAGAGACACTTCTTAATCTCAAAATATATGTTCAGCAAGAGGTATATTTTTATAAAAATAAAGGATAACCTGAAAGAATGTACAATACAACCTGTAATTTCAGCAATGGAATTAACGGTTCGTTTGAAGTATCAACAGTATATATTATTCTGCATTAGTTACAATGATAAATAGTGTTTTAAGATTCAAATACATAAATTATAGCATTCTTGGATATTCAGATGTCTTTTCCTCTTCCATTTTTACACCGTCCCTCTCAAGTTTCAAATAAAAGCTCAAAAAAAAAAAAAAAATTCTCTTTAAGTGTGTAAACTCAGTGGCCCGTCTTAATTTAAATACTCTTGTGGGAAAGAGGGAAAATATTTTGAGTAAAAATATTTGTCCCTGGGTGGTATGAAGGGTTAACATGTTCAGCTTTTAACCAAAAGCTTGGGAGTTTGAAGGCTCCTCAGAAGAAAGGCCAGGCAACCTAGTTCTGAAAACTCAGCCACTGAAGACCCAAAGGAGCACAGGCCCACTTGGGCACACATGGGTTACTATAAGTCAGAGTTGATGTGGTGACAACTGATTGCTGGTTGCCTTAGTCATTTAGTGCTGCTATAACAGAAATACCACAAGTGGATGGCTTTAAAAAAGAGAAATTTTATTCTGTCGTAGCCCAGTAGGCTACAAGCCCAAATTCAGGGCATCAACTCCAAGGCAAGTAATTTCTCTATTGGCTCTGGCAGAAGGTCGTTGTCACCAGTCTTTCCTTAGACTGGGAGCTTCTGATACACAGAGGCTTTTGATCCTTTTCAAAAGATGCACTCTGCTCCTAGCACTGCTTCTTGGTCACATGAGGTCCCAACTCTCTGCTTGTTTCCCTTTCCTTTACATCCCAAAAGATTGACTCAAGGCATAAAACAATCTTACACATTGAGTCTTGTGCCACCAACAAAACTGCCACCCATCTTCTCTCGTTAACATCATAAAGACAGGATTTACAACATATAAGAACATCACACAACATTGGGAATCACGGCCTGGCCAAATTGCCACACACATTTTGGGAGGAACACAATTGAATCCAGGATACTGATCAAAAATACTTGTCATACCAAAAGACATGCTTTCATTATTTATCTAGTCTGAAAGAATACTAGTAAGGTCAAAGAGGTAAAGATTAACTTAAATTTTAAATATTTTCTCAGAAGGCAAACCTTCATTGAGTTGTTGTTGTTAGGTGCCATTGAGTCAATTCTGACTCACAGTGATCCTATGTACAACAGAACGAAACACTGCCCAGTCCTGCACCATGCCCACAATTGTTTTATGCTTAAGCCCGTTGTTACAGCTACTATGTCAACTCTTATTGTTGAGGGTCTTTCTTTTTCTCAATGACTTTCTGCTTTATCAAGCATGATGTCATTCTCCAGGAACTGATCCCTCCTGACGACATGTCCAGAGTATGTAAGATGCAGTCTCACCATCTTTGCTTTCAAAGAGCACTCTACTTGTACTTCTTCCTGAAGACATCTGTTTGTTCTTTTGGTACACTCAGTATTCTTCTCTAACACCACATTTCAAAGGCATTAGTTCTTCTTCTGTCTTTCCTATTCATCGTCCAACTTTTGCAAGCATGCAGCGTGATTCACAATATCATGGCTTGGGTCAGGCACACCTTTAGTCTTCAAAGTGACGTCTTTATTTTTCAACACTTTAAAAAGGTTTTTTTTCGGAAAAGATTTGCCCAATGCCATGCAATTTTTTATTTCTTGACTGCTGTTTCCAAGAGAAGTAACTGCAGAACCAAGTAAAATGAAATCCTTGACAACTTAAATCCTTTCTCCATCATTTATCATGATGTTGCTCACTGGTTCAATTATGAGGATTTTTTTTTTTCTTGATGTTGAGGTGCAATTCAGACTGAAGGCTGTATGATCTTCATTGGTGTTTCAAATTCTGTTTACTTTCAGCAAGCAAGGTGATTCATGTGTGTAAGGCAGGTTGTTATGAGTCTTCCTCCAATCTTGATGCCTCATTCAGTGTCTCAATTATTTGCCAGCATACAGATTAAAAAGATGTGGTAAAAGGACACAACGCTTTCCTGACTTTAAACCACACAGTGTCCCCTTGTTCTGTTTCCATGATTGCCTCTTGATCCATATACAGATTTCTCATGAGCACAATTAAGTGTTCTGGAATTCCCATTGTCTGCAGTGTTATCTATAATGTGGTGTGATCCACACATTCGACTTTGTGTAGTCAATGAAACATAGGTAAACATCTTTCTAGTAATCTTTGCTTTCAGCCAAGATCTACCTGACATCAGCAGTGATATTGTTGGTTCCAAGTCAGCTTCTGAATTAGGCTTGAATTTTTGGCAGTTCCCTGTCAATACACTTCTACAGTCACTTTTGAATGATCTTTAGCAAAATTTTACTTGCATGTGTCCATGTTCTGTTGGATCACAAACAAGGACTGGTAGCTGGAAAATATGGCACTGGTGATAGAACTGATGCCGGAGATTGACAGAATTTTGCAAGATGAATGACTTCTTCATCGCAAATACCTTTTCTCACCAAAAAAAAAAAGTCACTATAAACATAGACCTCATCAAATGGAATACACAGGAATCAAATCGACTACAGTTCTGGAAAGAGATGATGGAAAAGCTCAATATCATCAGTCAGAACAAGACCAGGTACTGACTGAGGCACAGATCGTCAGTTGCTCATATGCAAGTTCAAAGAGAAACTGAAGAAAATTAAAACACATCTATGAGAGCCAAAATATGACCTGGAGTACATCCCACCTGTGTTTCAAGACCATTTCAAGAATAGATTTGATGTGGAACGCTAATGACTGAAGATTAGACAAGCTGTGGAATGACATCAAAGACACCACACATGAAAAAAGTTAGAGGTAATTAAAAAGACAAGAAAGAAAGGCCAAATTGGATGCCAAGAGAGACTTTGAAACTTGCTTTTGAATGTTTGGGTAGCTAAAGCAAAATGAAGAAATGATGAAATAAAATAACTGAATAGAAGATTTCAAAAGGCAGCTTGAGAAGACAAAGTAAACTATTATAATGGCATATGCAAAGAGCCAGAGATAGAAAACCAAAAGGGAAGAACACACTCTGCATTTCTAAAGCTGAAAGAAGAAAAAATTCAAGCCTCGAGTTACACTAGTGAAGGATTCTACAGGGAAAATGCTAAACAACCCAGGAAGTATCAAAAGAAGATGGAAGGAATGCACAGTCATTATACCAGAGAGTACCAGGTGGCATTTAACCACTTCAAGATGTGTGTAGCCTATGACCAGGAACTGAAGGCCCTGAAGGAAGAGGTTGAAGCTGCACTGAAGGCACTGGTAAAAAACAAGGCTCCAGAATTGAAAGAATATCAACTGGGATGTTTCAAGAAATGGATGCCGCACTGAAAGTGCTCTTTTATCTATGCGAAGAAAATTGTCATTGAGAGCAGAAAAGAACTCCTTAGCAATCCAATCCTTTGCAATAAACAATGTTTTTTGCACCTATCCTTTAAGTAAAAAAAATCACTGCCATTTTAGTGTAAATTACTTTTAGCAAATCACTTTTCTACACGTTGAAGGGAAGAACAGAACAGAAAAACGGTAAGGCAGTAAGCAAGGGCATCAAATTTTTGCATTATCTCCCCATTTCCCTTAAAGGTCAACATTTGGGAGGGAAAAGTCTTTGATGACTTATAAGAATAGAGACTGGATAAATACAGTCTTGAATATATTATCCACAATTTGAAACATTTAACAAATTCTAGTGAGTCTAGAATGCCAGCAGTTCTAATTCTCAAATTCATTTTTAAAGAAATGTTTTAAGAACCTACCTGGCGCCACCTGGTGCATGGACAGAGAAAGATATTTCAATCAAAAGTGTAGTAATAATTTTCTTTGTTATTTCAAAAGATGAAAAATTGAAAAAATGGGACAGGTGTCTTTCATCACATTAAATCTTTAAGTGCTACTATAAACAAATACAGTCTGAAATTAAACTTGGAAATTATTCATAGCTTGGCCAACAATAATCTTATTTTGAGCGGGAATACATTAAATTGTGTTAATATCAACACTGCCTGGGAACCCCATGGTGCCGTTCTTCTCTGTCCTATAGAGTTACTATGAGTTAGAAATGACTCAGGTAATGGGTATATGTAATAACATGACTAAATCTTATTATTTACTGTACTTTTCCACAAATAGCACGTCTTCTACCTTTGTTTGCCAGCAGTGCTCTCTACCCCAAGGTGTTTTCATAAATGTGCTATGCTAATTTATTTTAAAGCAAGATATAAAAAATTGGCACAGCATTGCTTTTAGAAGCACTGCTATGGAGGTCAGGGAAGGCATGGCTGGCAAACAAGTGTAGAAGTCACAGGTTATTTGTGTAAAATTACAGTAAAACTCCAAACCCAAATCCATTGCCATCAAGTTGGTTCCAACTCATAGTGACCCTATAGGACAGAGTAGAACTGCCCCAGAGGGTTTCAGTAAAGGCAACATAAACATAGATAGGGTAGTCAGAGAAGTGATCTCTGAAGAGACCCAAAGAAAATGAGTGAAAGTACCATGTACATAATGAGGACTATGCCAAGGAAAGAGACCGTAAGTGTAAAGGCCCTGAGGCTAAATACATTTGGTGTGTTCAAGAACACCAGGGAGACTAGCTGCACTCCCCAGAGACTGGGAAATATGAAGTGAGAGAAGCAACTAAGATGAGACAGAGCTTTGAAATAGTAAGTACTACTGCCATTTATCGTTTTCCTTTGGCTTCTCAAAGCACTTCTAGCTTACAAAGTATTAGAATCCAAGAAGAATGGATAGATTATGTTTTTGTAAAGCCAGGAACTTTTTTAACATGGATAATTTATTTATTCTGAATTTATTTTTCAACATTACTGTATTTTCTCCTCAGGCTATTTAAATTGCTACTCTGTCACATTTATATTTTGTCCTTCAATCCTAAAACTTTTAGTTTATCAAATTCCTTTCCAGTTTAAGATTTAAAACTAGAACAAAAAGAGCAAAACTATTACAAGTGATATAGAAATATCATGTTGCCATAAAACAAAAGGAAACCCATAGCTGCTGAGCTGACCCCAACACACAGCAACTTTACAGGACAGAGCAGAAGTTCCCCCACAGGGTTTCCAAGGCTGTAAATATTTTTAGAAGCAGATTGTCACATAATTCTCCCTTGGAGAAGCTGATGGGTTTGAACTACTGACCTTTCAGTTAGCAGCTGTGCACTTTACGTGGTGTGCCACCAGGGCTCCTATGTTGGTATATTGATGCCAAAACCTAAAATCAGGTTTTGATCCACACACAGAATTCATTATTTTGCTGCTCATTTTTGCCATTTTTCCTTAATCAATCCTATTTAAAAAAAAAAGTAACTCAGAATAACTGTCCCATGTTGAGAGACAGATCAAGTAATTTAAAGGTATTGGTATCCAGAAACCTCCTTTTCAGTTCAATATCAAAATTTTCTGCCATCAATACTTCATTATACCTACTCTCATATAATAAAAGCGGTTGATTTATGAAATTGGAGAAGCACTTCGGTCTCGCAGCCCTCAGTTTTCTCAGTTACAGTGTGGAGATGCTATGCAGATGACACTGTGGTTCTTCCCAGAGCTGTTATACTCTAATTCCATGGACCTCACCTTTGCAGTCTGTGAAAAAAGTTGAAGTGCTGATGAAAGGACCTCAAAAATCCTTTGCTAGTGGACTGATGACTAAGATACTGATTCATTTTATGAAATTTTAAATGCAGAATTTACAATTTTTCAGGCTATATAAAATCAGGCCTAACAGTACTGGCTGATACAGCAGGACTGCTGTTGTCAGATGTTGTTGATTTGGTTCTGACTCAGTGTGACCTTGTATGTACAATAAAACAAAACACTGCTCAGTCTTGAGTCTTCCTCACAGTCATTGCTATGCCTGAGCCCATCATTGCAGCCGTTATATTAGTCGATCACATTGAGGGTCTTCCTCGTCTCTTTTGCTGACAAACATGATGTTCTTCTGCAGGAACCCTCCTGATAACATGGCCAAAGCACATGTGAAGAAGTCTTGCCGCCCTGGCTACTAAGGAGCATTCCCTCTTTACTTCTTGCAAGACAGATTTGTTCTTTCTTCTGGCAGTGTATGATATTTTCAGTATTCTTCACCAGTATCATTAATTGAAAGGCTTTAGTTTTTCTTTGGTATTCTTTATTCATTTTCCAGATTTGACATGCATGTGAAGCCACTGAAACTACCATGGCTTGGGTCAGATGCAGCTTAGTACCTGTCATGGATGGAATTGTGTCATCCCAAAATATGTGTAGCCACGTGACTGGACCATGATGCCCAGTATCTTGTGACTCTCCTCCATTATGTGGTTTTCCTATGCTGTATGTTAAAAGATTACGGTGGGACTGTAAATCCGTTTATAAGATCACCTCCCTGCCCCACTGTAAAGAGAATTTCCCTGGAGTATGGCTTGCCCCACCCTTAACCCTTTCAGCCTGCAAGGGATAAGAGGAATGGGAAGCAGGCTGAGAACTGGGAACCTCTCACCATCAAGAAAACAGCACCAGAAGACCGCGTCCTTCAGACCTGAGGTTCCTGCGCCAAGATGCTCCCTGGACAAAGACTGATGCAATACCAGACTTTCCTCCAGAGCCGACAAGGGGGAAATCCTTCCCCTGGAGCGGACACCCTGAATACGGACTTCCAGCCTAATGGACCATGTAAGAATAAACCTTCTTTTGTTAAAGCCACACACTCTGTGGTATTTCTGTTAGAGCAGCCCTAACTGACTAAAACAGTACTCAAGGTGACATCTTCACTTTTTCAAACACTTTAAGGTCTTTTGCCCAATGCGATGTGCTTGATTTCTTGACTTTTGCTTTCACAGGCATTGATTGTGGGTCCAAGTAAAATGAATTCTTTGACAATGTCATCTTTCCTCTTCTTATTGTGATACTGTTTATTGGTGCAGTTGTGAGGATTTTTATTTTCTCTGTGTTGTGCTGTAACGCATAACAAAGGCTATCGTCTTTGATTGTTATCAGTGCTTCAAGTTCTGCATGCTTACTGCAAGCAAGGTTCTGTTATCTGCATAACGCAATCTATTAATGAATGTTCCTCCAGTCCTGATGCCACATTCTTCTTTATATAATCCAGTTTCTTGGATTATTTGCTCGGCATTCACCTTGAATAAATATACTGCAAGGATATAACCCTGATGAAAACCTTTTCTCATTTTAAACCACGCAGTACCCCCTTGTTGTCTTTGAACAACTGCTTTGTGGTCTATGTGCAGGTTCCACATCAGCGTAATTACACATTCTGAAATTCTCATTCTTTTTTTTTTATTGTGATTAAGTGAAAGTACACAATCCAAATTAAATTTCCTTGCCCCCTTGTCTGCAGTCCTTCTGCTCTCTGTGCCTGATAACAGTACACTCCTCCTCTACGTTCTATATATGTTGTATCCTCTTAATAATCTCCTGTCTCCACCTCTCCACCCTGTCCTCTCCCTTCTAGTAAGAGGCCAGTAAGACAGCATCCTATAAATGCATAGAATCATACAGTACACACACCATACAATCACACTGTGTCCCTGAGTCCTGTCCATTCCTGTCGAAAAGGTTGACCTCACTAATGTTTTCTGGTCAGGGGCAGCAGCAGATCTAGGGGCCATGCTCCCAGGAGAACCCCAGGCTGCCAGACCATCAGTTGTGATCTTTTAGTGGAGTTATTGAGGTGCACCCCTCTTTTGCCCATGTTGCCACTGGGACTCAACATTATGTGCCCATCACGACAGTCTTTGGTGGTGGCTGAGCATCATCTGGTTCTTCTGTTTACATTTTGACACAGTCACTCTTTCACACTGACCTTTTCATTTCCTGGGCTCTTTTTTCCTCGTGTCTTTGTTGTTCTTGGTGATTGCCTGTTCCAGATGAGTTGGGACAACTTGGTGTACCTCAGATGGCAGCTTGTTAGCTTTTTAGACCCCAGACATCACTCACCAATATGGGGTGCAGAAGACTCTCTTAACAATAGGCTAGTTATGCCAGTTGGCCTTGATGTCCCCTGAAAGCATAGTCCCCAAGCTCCTGCTCCTGCTACTCTATCCTTGCAATATTAGGTTAAGATTAGAAGAGTTTTCAGTTTATGTTGAGGTCAAGTTGATCTGTCTACTCTTTGCTGGCACTGCTTTCACCCAGCCAAGTTTCTATCAACTACCTAATCTATGACAAGCCCTCTCCCTCACTCCCCACCCTTGCAGCCATCAAAGAGTCTTTTCTTCTGTACATGAGTCTATTTTTAAGTCCTTATAGTAGGGCTCTCATACAATGTTTGTCTTTGAACCGTTGATTGATTTCACTCATCATAATCTCTTCCAACGGAAAGCAGATTATGAGATGCTTCCTTGAATCATCATTGTTCTCTATCATTGCATAGTGTTCCACTGAGGACATGTACCATAGTTTGTTTATCCATTCATCTGTTGGTGGGCATCTGGGTTGATTCTATCTTTTTGCTATTGTGAACTGTGCTGCAATAAACATTTGTGTGCACATATCTGTTCATGGGACTACCCTTGATTCTGTAGAATATATTCCAAGCAGCAGGATTACTGGATTAAATGGTATATCTATTTCCAGCTTTTTAAGGAAGCATCAGATTGCTTTCCATAGAGCTTGCACCATTTTGTAATCCCAATGGCAGTGTAGGAGAGTTCTAATCTCTCTCCAACCTCTCCAACATTAGTTGTTTTGTGTTTTTTGGATTATGGCCAACCTTGTTGGGGTGAGATGATATCTCATTGTAGTTTTGATTTGGATATCTCTAATGGCTAATGAGCATGAGCATTTCCTCAAATGTCTTTTGGCTGCCTGGATGTCCCCTTTGGTGACGGATCTGTCCATCTCCTTTCCCCATCACTTAACTGGGTTATTTACCTTTTTCTTGTTGATATTTTACAGTGTCTTCTAGATAATGGAGATAATGGAAATCAGTGCCTTCTAGATAATAGATATTTTTTCTCATTCTGTAGGTGGACTTTTAACTCTTTAGATAAAGTCTTTGGATGAGAACAAAGTGTTTGATTCTTAGTAGTTTCCATTTATCTATCTTCTGTTGATCACGCTTTGTCAGATTTTGAAGTCTGTCTACGCCGTGTATTAAAATTTCCATTGTTTGTCTCATTTTTTCCTGCAAGATCTTTTCAATTTTAGGTTTGATACACAGGTCTTTGATCCAATTTGAGTTAGTTTTGGTGTAAGGTGTGAAATACGGGTCTTGCTTCAATTTTTTCCAGATGACTTTCCAATTTAACAGCACCATCTGTTAAAGAGACTGTTTTTACCCCAGTTTACCATCCCAGGGCCTTTGTCAAATATCAACTGTTCATAAGAGGATGGTGGCATCTCTGAAATTTTGACTCTGTTCCATTGGCCTATATGTTTCTTTTTGTACCAGTACCAGGCTGTTTTGACTACTGTGGCAATGAAATAGGTTCTAAGGTCAGGCAGTGTGAGGCCTCCTTCTGTGTTCCTCTTGTTCAGTAGCATTTTACTTCTCCAGGGTTTCTTCCCTTTACAAACTTGATGATTTGTTTCTCCATCTCATTAAAAAATGTCACTGAAATTTGTACTGGGATTGCATTCTATATGTAGATCACTCTGTTTAAAATAGACATTTTCACATTGTTCAATCTTCCTATCCATGAGCAGAGTAAGTTTCAGGTTTCTCCATTTATGTGAGTCCGTTTTGGTTTCTTGCTTTAAGGTCTTATAGTTCTCTTTGTATAGGTCTCTTACTTCTCTATTTAGATTCATTCCTAAATATTTTATCTTTTGGGGGACTATGGTAAGTGGTATTGATTTAGGGATTTCTTCGTTGATGATTTATTTGTTGATATAAAGGAATTTTGCAGATTTACTTATGTTTATCTTATATCCAGATAGTTTGCTGAATCCTTCTATTAGTTCAAGTAGTTTACTTATGAATTCTTTAGGATTCTCTGCATATCATCTGTAAATAGGAAATTTTTACTTCTTTACCAATACAGATGCCCTTTATTCCTTTGTCTTGTCTAATTGCTTGGGCTAGAACCTCTAGTACAATGTTGAATAGAAGTGGTGAGAGCAGACTTCCTTGTCTAGTTCTCATTCTCAGAAGGAATTCTTTCAGTCTCTCTCCATTCATGATGATGTTGGCAGTTGGCTTTGCATACTTGTCCCTTACTGCATTGAGATATTTCCTGTCTATTCTTATTTTGGTGAGAGTTTTTAGCATAAATGGCTGTTGGACTTTGTCAAATGCCTTGTCTGCATCAACTGACAAAATCAGGTGATTCTTATACTTTGCGCTATTTATGTGGTTGATCTCTAATTGTTTTTCTGATGATGAACCAGTGTTACACCCTTGTTATGAATCCAACTTTGTCATGATATTTTTTTTTGATATGTTGTTGAATTCTATTGGCAAGGATTTTGTTGAAGATTTTTGCATCTAGGTTCATGAGTTACATTGGTCTGTAACTTTCTCTTTTTGTGGGATTTTTCCCTGGCTTTGGAATCACCTTTATGCCGTCTTCATAGTGTGAATTTGGGAATATTCCATGCCTTTCTATGTTGTGAAATAGTCTCAGTAAGATTGGAGTTAACTCTTCTCTAAAAGTTTGTTAGAATTCTTTGGTGAAGCCATTTGGGCTGGGACTTTTTTTGGTTGGTAATTTTTTGATGATGACTTTTTCAATCTCTTTCTTTGTGATGGGTTTATTAAGTTGTTCTCCTTCTCTTGTGATAATTTTGGCAGGTGATATGAACATGGAAATTTGTCCATTTTCCTCTAGGTTTTCAAATCTGTTAGTGTACAGTCTTTCGTAATATTCCATTACGATACTTTTGGTTTCAGTTGGGTCTGTTCAGACATCTCCCATCTCCTTTCACATTTCAGTTATTTGTTTGCTCTCCTGTTTTTCTTTTGTAAGTTTAGCCAATGGTTTAAGTTTTTTTTTGAAATTTTTAAAAAAACAGCTTTTGGTTTTAATAATTGTTTCAATGTTTTTCTGTTCTCTAAGTCATTTAGTTCTGCTCTAATCTTTATTATCTGTTTTGTTCTGGTGTCTGAAGGGATCCTCTGTTGCTCTCCTTCTAGTTGTTTAAGCTGTAGAGTTAATTCTTCAGCTTGGGTCCTTTTTCCTTCCATATGTGTGCATTTATAGAAATAAATTGAACTCTGAGCACTGCTTTTGCTGTATCCCATAGGTTCTGCTAGCATGTATTTTCATTCTCATTTGATTGCATAAATTTCTTTAGTTTTTCTTTGAGTTCTTCTATTACCCATGGCTTTTCGAGCAAGGTATTGCTCAGTTTCCATGAGTGCAAATTTCTACCTGTATTTTTTCTGCTATTGATTTCAACTTTTATGGCTTTATGATCCAAGAAGATGCTACACAATGAGTCAATGGTTTAGATTTTGGTGAGACTTGCTTTATGTCCTAACACATGGTCTATTCTGACAAATGTTTCATGTGCATCAGAGAAGAAGGTGTACTTACCTGTTGATGGATAAAGTTCAGTATATGTCGATGAGTTCTAGTTGGTTAATTGTGAAAATAACATCTTCTGTGTCTTTACTGAAATTTTTTCTGGATGATTTGTCCATTGCTGAAAGTCCAGTGTTGAAGTCTCTCACTATTATTGTAGAATGATCTATTTAATTTTTTAGTACAGTCAGTGTGTGATGTATTTAGATGCTCTAGTATTGGATGCATAAATATTTAATATTAAGTCAGCAATAAATAGTGACCATCCTTGTCCATGATGGTGGATTTCACATTAAAATTTATTTTATCAGAGATTAGCATTGTTAAACCTGCTATTTTAGGATGTTGTTAGCTTGGTGTACTTTATTCCATCATTTAATTTTCAGTTTGTTCTTATCTTTGAGTCTAGGATGTGTTCCCTGTAAGCAATATATAGACAGGTCATGTCTTTTGACCTAGTGGGTCGCTTGCTGTCTCTTTACTGGTGCATTCAGTCCATTTACATTCAGGGTAATTATTGACAGGTATGTGCTTAGTGCTTTCAATTTGACGTATTAATGTTCTGTTTGTGTTTTCTGTGTTGCTCTTAACATTTTGTTTTGGGTCATTCTTTATGGATTGAATTTTCCTCTTTTTCAGTGTTCATTTTGTGTCCATAGAGACTCCTGTATTACATTTCTTGCTTTGATATGTTACAGTGTTTTATGCTTTGCAGCTATCCCTATTATTTCCTTAATATTCTAAGTTTAAACCCAATTTCAACTTCTGTGTGTCTTTTTAATTTCCTCTCCATCTGAAAGAGTATAACTACTGTAATATGTCCCTTTTTTAAGTGTGATGCTGTAATAGTTTTCATGATATGACTACTTGTTCACACTTCTACTTCCTCAATTCTGCTCTTTTGGCTTTGATTGAGCTTTACGACTTCTCTATCTGAGTAAGATTCTAGATTCTGTGTCCTTCATTTCTTCCTTAGAATATGTACTTAATGTTTTGTTTACCTAAGCAGAGCTTCTGTCAGAATTTCTTGTAATTTTCACTTGTTTTTTTACAAAGTCTCTAAGCTTCTGTTTATCTGTGAATGTCTTAATTTCATTTTCATATTTCAGAGACAATATTGCAGGATACATAATTTTTGGTTGCAAGTTTTTCTCCTTCAGCTTTGAATGTGTCATCCCATTGCCTCCTTGCCAAATTGTTTCTCCTGAGAAGTCAGACAAAAGCCTACAGGGCTTCTCTCTGAATGTTAGCTTTGCTTTAAGCCTTGCTGTCCTTAAGGCAATCTATTTATATTGCATTTTATTAAGTTTTATTATAATATGTCTTGGTGTCTTTCTTTGGGCTTTACTTTTTGTGGTGTTTGATACGTGTCTTAGAACTATGTTCACTTCTTTCATACGTTCAGGGAAGTTTTCTGTCAGCAGCTCAGCAGCAATGCTCTCTGTGTCTTCAGCTATTCTTCCCTGTTCAGGAACTGCAGTTATTTGTAGATTATTCCTCTCAGTAGAGTCCCACATGTTTCTTAGTGTTTCTTCATTTTTCTTACTTCTTTTCTGGTGTCAGTTTCTCTGTCCTCAAGGTCACTAAGTCACACTTCCTCAGTTCTGCTCTTTTGGCTTTGGATTGAATTGCCTGATTCTGTAATTTTGTTATTCATCTGCTGAATTTCAGATCATTGATGTTCTATCAGTTTGAGTAGCTTGCTTAATTTTTCATGTTACTCTGCTGCATTTTATTTATTCTCTAGGAGGGGTCTCTATATAACTCTTTCATACTTGACCTCTGATAGTTTCAGAAAGGCTTTTTCATCTGGGAAGTTTTTTGATTCTTTATTTTGGGAGTTTTCCAGAGCCATGGTTCACTGCTTCTTCAAATGGTTGGCAATTGTTTGTTGCCTTCACGTC
The DNA here is from genome assembly GCA_028571685.1 of Heterohyrax brucei. NCBI lineage: Eukaryota > Metazoa > Chordata > Mammalia > Hyracoidea > Procaviidae > Heterohyrax > Heterohyrax brucei. The sequence continues at coordinate 68,382,094 of CM053158.1, forward strand.
ATCTAGAGGCTGCTCAGTTTCTCTGGTGTTATTTCAACAGAAGCTGACGGGTAGGTCTGATAAGGGAGTTGATCACTAGCTGCTTCTGTGTACTTCAGTGACTGGCCCCAGTGGATTCCCTGGGGTAGAATGTTCTGCCACTTGGCTAACCAAGACAGCGCCCTACTTTTGGAGTCACTTGGGGGGCTTCAGCTGACTCTATGACATGGGTCAGTGAAGGGTGGAGGACATACTGCCAAGTGACTCAGCAGTATCTCCAGGCAGTCTTATTTCAAGAAAAGGTGCTTTACTGTTAAGCTGGGAGCTGTCCAACAGCTGCTAAAACTAGTCAGGCCCTCAGGTGTGGCAGGCCCTGCCTTCAGGCTGATAACAGAAGCAACTCTTCAGCTGTCCCCTGATTCTTTGACATAGTTCAAAGTAGGGAGGTGTTATAGCCTTGCTGTCAGCCTTAGCTGGGCCTCACCCATGAGGTAACATTGTCCTAAACACAGCTTTTCTGATGGAGAAGCACTTTCCAGACAAGCACTGCTTCTCAGCTTGGAAATTAGCCCCTTCTGAGATCTCTAGTTGGGTCACTCTGCCTCCTAGCTGACCAAGATGATGTCTCACCTGAGCAGCTCAGAGAAGAGAGGGTAGAGGTGCAGTGGTGCCCTCAGTCAGCAGGTAGGCTCTCAAAATGTGACTATCCCAAGCACAGTCTGTCTGGTGTACTATAAGCTGTTAATTTTAGCACTGCAGTTCAGTGTTTTTTCCAGCTAATGCCCAGGCTCCATCTCCCAGATAACAAAGAAGGTATCAATACCTGCAGTCCTCCCAAAAGGTGAGTCAGCTGAAGCAGGATTCAGTGTGCACTACCTCATGTTAGAGAGAGGTAGTTTCCTGTTTAGTGGCACATTTGTCCAATCTGACAACACTATGCCATATCCTAGGGCTCCCTGGATGTCCAGAGTGCTCAGTTCAGTTATCATTCCAGGCCTTAGTTCTCAGAGGGAATTGAGATGTGTGTCAAGTCTACTATCTTATCCTCCTACTCCAGTACAACCCCCATTCTTTTTTGTTTTTAACTATATTTTATTGTGGTTTAATTACAAGAATACAATTCATATCAATTTTCCGTATATCATCTGGAACTCACACCACTATTGTTCTGTAATTGCTCTCTTCTCCCTTCCTCTCCTTCCCATGACAACACATGCCCCCTTATCATCCAGAAGTTCTCATGCTTGCACCATATGGATTCACCTCACTATAAAAAGTGATTTGGCCTTTTGGTACTGGTTCCAAAGCCCGTCCCCACCCACACACATACCCAGTCTTACTATCATGGATTGAATTGTGTCCCCCTAGCAGTTTTCTACGCCATGGTTTCCAGTATTGTGTGATGTTACTACATGTTGTAAACCCTGCCTCTACACTGTAAATGAGGGAGGATGGTGATGATTATGTAAGTGAGACAGGACTTAATCCATAAGACTGTAGTGTGCCTTGAGGCCATCTCTTGGGATATAAAAGAAAGGGAAGCAAGCAAAGAGTTGGGGATTTTATAAGCCCAAGAAGCAGTGCCAAAAGCAGAGCTCAAGAGGACTGGGCCAAGAGGGCACAGAAAGCAGAAGCTGAAGAGACAAGGAGTACAAAGGGCTGAGCTGGTTTTCAGAAGGAGTAAGCAGATTTCTTTTCAGACATAAGCAGATCAAGTTTTGGACACTGAGTTTCCATGCCAAGACTCCTCCCAAACATTGCCCTTTGTATATGTTAATTAACACTGGTGGTGTAGTGGTTAAGTGCTATGGCTGCTAACCCAGATGTCAGCAGTTCAAATCTACCAGGCAGTTCTATTTTGTCCTATGGTTTTTTTAAATTATTATTATGACTGAGTGAAAATGTACACTCTCGTATAAATTTACATACCCACCTATATGCAGCTTCCGTTGCTCTCCCTGCCCAGTGACAGCACACTGTTCTTCTCTGCTCCATACATGACTCATCCTCCCAACAGTTTCCTTTCCCCTCCTCTCCAACCACTCTCTTTCCTCCAGCTAGAGGTCAGCAGGATGATATCCTATAGACGCATAGGACCATAATGTGCATCCAATGTATGGTCACTCTGCATCACCAAGTCCAATCCATTTGTGTCTGAAGAGCGGACCTTCGTTATGATATCAAACCTATCAGAAGATGAGGACAATGGCTGGTGTTAGAAATGGTAGAGATGAAGGAGAACAGGTATATTTAGCCTCTCTCAAAGAAACCAGCTTGGTGTTGATTTTTATAGTTAAGGTTATCATTTCAGATGGTGTCTGAAGAGTTACCCTATTATAACACTGTAACATAGGTGAATCTGTTTAAAGTAAGACTAATATAAAAGGACAAGTACTGCATGATCTCAGTAATATGAAATACCTAGATGGTTAAGTGCCATGACTACTAACCAAAAGGTCAATAGTTCAAATCTATAGGTGCTCCTTGAAAACTCTCTTGGGCAGTTCTACTCTGTCCTACACGGTAGCTGTGAGTTGGAATCTATTCAATGGAAACAAGGTTTTTTATTGTTGTTGTTGTGTTTAGAATAGAAAAGTGATAGAGATCAGAGTTCTGTGCTTACGGGGGGCCTAGGTGATGGGAGACAAGTAGAGCCATTTCTTAGGGAGCACTGAGTTTCTGTTTGTGGTGATGGAAAATTTGGCAATAGATACTGGTGATGGTTGCACAACATGATTAATGTACTTGATGTCACTAAACTATACACATGAAAATCTTGTACTGGTGAATATTGTGTTATCTATACCTCCATAACATTTTAAAAATGTACTAAGATGGAAGACAAATGAGTTCTTTACAAATATGTATAGTTTCATAATCAGAAAAAAATATTCTAATCCAAAAAAACCCTCAGTGATCTAGAACATAGGTATACACATAAAACAATGATGTAAATGTAAAATGATAAAACATTCCAATATGAAATTTGATAAAGGAAACTTGACATCCTTCCCAAAAGTTATTATGAAAGTTAATGTTATGTGTCAACTTGGCTAGGCTATGATTGGTAGTAGAATGTCAGACACTATGTAATCATCTTTCATTTCGTGATCTGTTGTGAGCAGCCCAGCAGTTGAAAGGGAAGTGTCCTCGGTGACGTGGTCTGCCTCCGGTATATAAACAGATGTCCTAGCAAAGCTTGTCTCCCTTTCTCTGTCCTGCCTTCTCAAATCTGTCTTCTGGTTCTTCTGACATAAGCCAGCATGTCTCCACACTGCTGTCATACCTGTAGATGTTGAGTGTGTCTGCTCCTGCAACCACATGAGCCAGCAGAGAGGTCTTCGGCCTGTTGCCTGACTTACAGAATTGGGACTTGCCAGGCCCCACAATTGTGTGAGCCATTTCTGTCTGCTAGAGGACCTAGACTTAAGACAGCTACTAACTTGACCATACTCTTTGACACTGTAATTCCACATTAAAGAATTTATTTTCAGAAAAATAATTTAGGACATGTATAAAGATGTAGCCACAAGACTGTTTCCTTAACTGGCCTTACGGGCATAATATGAAAGCAGAATTGGACATTGTTCCTTTGCAAAGTGTCAGATTTATATATTTTTTTTAAAAAATCCATTGCACTGAAGTCCATTTCAACTCATAGTTATCCTATAGGACAGAGTAGAACTTCTCCCACAGAGTTTCCAAGGAGCACCTGGTAGATTTGAACTGCTGACATTTTGGTGAGCAGCCACAGCGTTAGTTAAGAACTACAGGACTAACCAAAAGTTTGGTATTTCAAATCCACCAGGCACTCCTTGGAAAATGTAAGGCAATTCTACTCTGTTCTATATAGAGTTACTATGAGTAAGAACCAACTCAACAGCAACAGATTTGTTTGTTGTTTTTCAGACAGATGGGTCACGTTAAATAACTTATCTGACTTGAAAAAGGGAGATAATGATGTGGAATTGTATGATTACATTCTCATTAAGCACATATTTATGCATCATAATTTCAGTTAGACCTTTCTTAAGAGTTATAGGGTAGACTATTCAAATTTCGAGATGTTAGGCCATGCCCAAAGCAAAAACTGTTTTACTGAGAACACAAAAGAACATAACTTGCATCACATGCTACAGTAGACAGCAAACCCTTTTAGCAAGATAAGATGTAGGAGAAATCGCAAGCATGTATTTGTGACTGAACAACGCTTTCCTTTTTTAAGCTCCAAAGTTCTAGACCAAAGAAACCAAGACTTGGTTATTTATATAATTATTGGTGATATAACCAAATTCTCATCTGTTAAGCTGTAGAACTATGATATCTGTCTTGTAGTGTATGTACCAATATACCACATACAAAATGAACCACTGGATAAGTAAGATTACCTCTTTTACCAGAAGTATGTGATATCAGCTATCTAAATGCAAAAGGAAAATCACCAAAAATGAATACTTAGGTTTGGGCATAATTACAATTTAGATGATATTCTCTACATAATTTGCTAAAATCAAAGGCTTCTTGAAGCCAATCCAAAAATCCTGATCATCTGCATACAGGAAAGCTACCAAATTAGTCTTTAAAATGCAACAAACGTTGAAGCACAGGTTAAATACAAAGACAGCTAAGTCTCAGTGTTGGTTTACACTATTTAATACAGGAATTTGATAAATCAGAAAACCATTTATCCCTCCCTTATTTTTACAGTGGCATTGGGATAAAATATCTTTAAAAATTTTTAAAGGGTAAATCAATAATAAGATGATTCAAATTGCCCAATTAATTTCTGTCTCTTAAGCTAAAGGTTGATGGTGGACACATAAATTCTTTGACACATCTTGAAGGAGTTTTGTCAGATTATTTTTCTATTATTAAAACAATCAGTTTAAACATTTTATAGTTAGAATTAGGTATTATAAAGGAACTGTAACCCAAGGAGAAAGTGATATAAGATATTTTTTAAGAGTATACAAGTCTAGGTGGGCCCCCACAATTTAGGACCCTGGGAATGATCACATGACTAAGCAAGGAATACACCCAGTTATCCAAGTATTTCTCTTAAAGAACTCATTTGTCTGGTGAGTGGTACAGTCGAGGTATGAAGCACAGGAAAGTACAACTTCAGCCATGCTTCAACCATTCTCTCTGAAGGAAGCATCAATCTCCAAAATAGACTTCTCAGATAGAGGCTGAAAGTATGTAATGAAGTAAGCATATCAGAATAGGTGTTTTAATTTGCTAGCATGTCTAGTCTGGATAACAGGTACCTTGTGTGATCTCATCACCTCTTTTCTTAGTTGCACTTAAACATCCACACCAAATTTCAACCCATTGGAAAAATCTGACTCTGGGCACATCTACTAAGAAAAACATCTTTTTTAGGCTATAATTTATTTTCATATTCATAATTATTTCCAATTTTATGACTAATTTCAGCAAGAACACTAAACGTTTTAAATTTATATTGAAGTGAAGCAGTATGCCTTTCCTAAATAATAGTTGTAAGCTACATTTTAAAATAACAACTTTAAATAGTTAACCTTTTTCATCAATCATACAAATGCACATTTAAAAGTTTTACAGAGTTATATACCAATTACACAATTGCTGGGAAAAAAAATGGAGACTGTAAGTAAATCTTTAGAAATGAGAAAATATTGACCATTGCTGTAGTAGCATAAAACATTTTCTCCCCAAAAGCAAACTTCTTTTTCTGTAATTGTACTTCAATCACGTAGTTGGAGAATTACTAATGACAGTCTTAAAAATATTTATTAAACCTATGAGATTAACTAGTCCTAGTGGAATTTCTGTCAAGAGTCATCACATATTAATCTCTAGCCATGTATTCTTCTTGTATGAGTCTGCTCAATCTCTTGACCATCAATATTCTTCTCCTAATGGTTTACACCACCATCCACCTAATTCCTCTAATTCAAAAGACAGATGTTAGCCATGATGTTTCTCTTTCCCTCCACACTACCAGATAATACACACACCTTATCTTGTTCTTCAAATTTGTCTATGCTGTTTCCATTTATGGGCCTTTGCACTTGTAACTCTTGGTATGCCTAAAGCACTCCACCCTCAGACTTTGCATGACTGACTTCTTACTACTCAGACCTCAGTTTAAATAGTTTCTTCTGTGAGATCTTCCCTAATTATTCAGTTTAGATCAGTCCTAATCTGTCTCCCTAAACAGTAATAGATCACTTTTGTGTGGCCTTTCTTGACATAGTCCTATAATTCCCACTCAAGTGTCTAGTTGGGACTGTGTGACAGGACAAATGTGGCCCACCAAAGAGAATGGAAGAAGACTCACTAACAAGCCGCTTTATGAAGATGACACAACCTTGCTTGCTGAAAGTACAGAGGACTTGAAGCACTTTCAGATGAAGATCAAAGACTACAGCCTTCAGTATGAACTACACCGTTAAACAAAAATCTTCAAAACTGGGCCAATAAACAACAACATGATAAACAGAGAAAAGACTGAGATTGTTTAGGATTTCATTTTACTTAGATACGCAATCAATGCTCATGGAAGCAGCAGTCAAGACATCGAAAGATGCATTACACTGGCAAATCTGTTGCAAAAGCCCTCTTTAAAGTATTGAAAAGAAGTGACATCACCTTCAGGACTAAGGTGCACCCACTCAACCCATGGTGTTTTCAGTTGCCTCATATACACATGAAAACTGGACAATGAATAAGGAAGGTTGAAAAAGAATTTACACCTTTGAATTTTGGTGTTGCAAAGAATATTAAATATACTATAGACTACCAAAAGAATGAACAAATATGTCTTGGAAGAAGTACAGCCAGAGTGCACCTTAGGAGCAAAGATGGCAAGACTTCCTCTCACATACCTTGTACATTGTTATCAGGAAGGACCAGTCCCTGGAGAAGGACATCAAGCTTGGTAAAACAGAGTGTCAGCAAAAAATGGAAGACCCTCAATAAGATGGCTTGTCACAGTGGCTGCAGTAGTGGGCTCAAGCACAGCAATAATTGTGAGGATGGTACAGGACCAAGCAGTGTTATGTTCTATTGTGCATAAGGTTGCTATGAGCCAGAACTGACTCAATGGCATCTAACAACAACAACAACAATAAAGGGATTGGTCAGTTTTGCCAACTCCCTAGCTTGAAATGATCTATCCCAGAGAAAGGAAAGAGAAATGATCCACCACCAACAAAGAACAGCCAGGAGCAGAGAACACGTACTTTGAACTCATGATCCCTGAGCTGCACAGTTCCTGGAACCAGAAGACTGAAAAGAGAGTGAGCTCAAGAAGCAGTGGCAGAGAAACAAACACAGGACAGTATGGTGAGCTTCCCAGCCCACAAAGCAAGCAAATTGAGTGTCTTTGGGCAGGAAGCTTGCTGGCAAGGTAGAGTCTGGTCACTTACTGGCAAAGCTAAAGTAATTTTGTAACACTTGCCTGAGCAGAGCAGAGGCTGAGGGCCAAGTAGGTGTGCCTGCCAGCATAGCTGGGAAGAGGCTGTCCTTATGGAAAAACTATATCCTGAGTGTACCTCAACCTGCAGTATAACCTGTTACTTCCCTAGTAAAATCCAAAATCCTGAGTATTATCTGTGCATTCTGTGTGGTCACTGCAGTAAATCATCAAACCCAGCAGAGAAGTAGAGAGTGTTGTGGTAGGGATGTTTAGTGTCGGAACTGATAAAGATGGCAGAGAGAGGAGTCATGTTTGACCTCTACCTCATAAGAGTCAGCCTTGCATTGCTGATATTGATTCTTCTTATCCATTGGAAGTTAGAGGAGGTCAGATGCTGCCCCCAGGCATTTTTTACACCACATCACATCTTCTGTTTCCTTCGTAATATTATCAGTGTCTCCAGTTGTCCATTAATTGTCCATTTATAATCTGTCTTCCCCAATAGGATGTGAGTTCTTCAAGGGCTAGTATGGTCTGCCTTGTTCATCACAGAATCTCCACCTCCTAGAGCAGTGTGTGACCCATGGTAGGAACTCAATGAGTGTTTTTTGAATTAATGTATGTGAAGAAGGGATATAAGGTTTCTGATACTGTTGAAAAGATATGGTGTGGTTTAGATATGAGTGCTCAACAGCCTGAATAGCACGATTTACACTCAAGAATTTGTTAACAAGATTCCCAAAGGTACAGCCTCCATAGATAATATGGAGGGGAAGATAGGAAAAATGTCAGCACACAGCACTTAAATGCCTCTGACTGGAAGTGATCTATCACTTTTGCTCACATCTCCACTAGCTGGAACTCAGCCATATTGTTCCCACATAAATACAAATGAAGCTTGGAAATATTATCTTCCTATGTGCCCAGGAATAGGGAACAGCAGTGAACACACAGCACTGTCTTATTCCTAAGAACAGTCAGAAAAGAATATTCCCACCTATGAGCAGCTGATATATGACAAAGGCCCAAAATACATTAAATGGGGGAAAAGACAGTCTCTCTAACAAATGGTGCTGGTGTGACTGGATGTCCATCTGCAAAACAGTAAAACAACACTCATATTTCACACCATGTACAAAAACTATCTCAAAAAGGATCAATACAAAATCTAAAATGATAAAGATCATGGAAAAGAATGGTGACAAAGCTAGAAGCCTTAACACATGCAATAAACAGAATGCAAACTATAGCTAACAATGCATAAATACCAGAGGAGAAACTAGATAACTGGGAACTCTTAAAACTAAAACACTTATGATCATCAAAAGACTTTATCAATAAAGTAAAAAAACCTACAGACTACACAAAAAGATTTTGGCTGTTACAAATCTAATACGGGTCTAATATTTAAAACCTCAGCAACAAAAAAAGACAAATAATCCAATTAAAAAATGAGGGATGTATGTGAACAGATGTTTCACCAAAGAAGATATTCAGGCAGCTAACAGATACATGGTGAAATGGTCACCATCATTAGCCATGACAGAAATGCAAATCAAAACTATAGTGAAGTATCTCAACCCAACAAGGCTGGCACTAATCCAATAAGCACAAAATAATGAATGTTAGAGAGATTCTGGGAGACTAGAACAATTATGCATTGTTAGTAGAAATGTAAAATGGTACAACCACTTTGGAAATCTATTTGGCACTTCCTTAGGAAACTAGAAATAGAAGTACCATACCATCCAGCAATTCCACTCCTTGAAATACAGCATAGAGAAATAAGAGCTGTCACATGAATAGTTAAGTGTATATCCATGTTCACTGCAGCACTATTCACAATAGCAAGAAGATTCAAACAACTTAGGTACCCATCAACAGACAAATCAACAAATTATGGTACATGCACACTGTTTTAGTCAGCTAGTGGTGCTTTAACAGAGACACCACAAGTAGATGGCTTTAAGAGGAAAAATTTTATTTTGTCACAGTATAGTAGTCTAAAAGTCCAAATTTAGGGTATCAGCTCCAGGGGAAAGCTTTCTCTGCTAGCACTGGAGTAAGCTCTTTGTTGTCAATCTTGCCCTAGACTGAAAGCTTCTTAGGCTCAGGGACCTTGGTCCTTTCTAAATGATGTGGTCACCTTACAGCACTGCTTATTGGTAGTATGAAGTCCCCCAATCTCTCTACTAGCTTCTTTCCTTTCTATCTCAAGAGTCTGCCTCAAGGCACAAAACAGTCTTACACATTGAGTCCTGACCCATCAACAAAACTACCTTATATCCACCCTCATTAACATCATAGACACAGAATTTACAACATGGAGGACATCACACAATACCAGGAATCACGGCCTAGCTAAACTGATATAGATGTTGGGGGGAACATAATTCAATCCATGACATTCTATCCTTTGTTCCCTGAAAAATAACATCCTTCCAACAAGTAAAACATATTCACTCCATCATAGCAAAAGCCTCTAAGTCCAAAATCCTGAAAATCCTCTTGAACTGTGAAATCTAGAACACAGGTTATCTGCTTCCAAAATACAATGGCACAACAGGCAGGAACAAGTTAAATGTTTCCATTACAAATGGGAGAAAGAAGGCAAAACAGGCAACAAGCAAGTCAGCAAAAGGCAATACAGTAGCCCTCAAAGCCTTAAAAATAATCTTTCTTTCTCTGAGACATTTTATACAATGGTCCTGCCCTCTAGACTCTAGGCATCAGCCACATACTCCAGATTCTGAGTGCAAGCCCTTAGTCCCCGTGCTGCAACTCTGTCTTCCAAGCCCAATGTGACAGCAACTCTGGTACCCTTGGCTTTAGGTGTACTCTAAACCTAACTGGTACCAGCAAAGAAAGGCTCAGAAACACAAGAAGTCATGGCTCTACCCTTTCAAACCCCTGAGGTCATGGTCATACATTTTGAGATTGAGCTAGCTCAGCTTCTCATGCTCTTCAGCTTCTGCTTCGTGTGGCCTCAGAACCCAGGCCTCAGGCCTCAGGCCTCAGGCGCACATCTGCCATGCTGAGGCAAGAGTTCCAAAGCTGTGCAGCTCCACCAGTTGAAGTGCCCAGAGTCACTCCACTCTGCCAGAAAGCCTCCTGCAAACAGGCACTCAGTTCTCTCGCTCCGTGGGTCAGCAACAATAACTCAACTGATCAAGTGCCTGGAGATACCTGAGTCTGCCAGGAAATGTCTGTACACAGATCCTCAGCTGTCTTGCTTCATAAGTTGGCTCCAGCACTGTCTCACACTCATCTGGTTCTGCTACTGCTGCTGCTCCTCTGTTGATCATTTCTCACCATTTGTGCCTTCATTGGTGTTAACAGTTCTCTTTGTTTTTTTCTGAATCTTCCATCCATTCTCAGTTTCAAAATCGCTTCCACACTTTAGGTATTTGCTAAAGCAGCACAGCTCTCCTGGTACCAAATTCTGTTTCAGTCAGCTAGTGTTGCTTTAACAGAGATACCACAAGTGAATGGTTAAAAGTGAAAAAAAAAAAAATTATCACAATACAGTAGCCTAAAAGTTCAAATTCAGGGTGTCAGCTCCAGAAGAAGGCTCCCTTTGCTGGCACTGGAGGAAGATCTTTGTCATCCATCTTCCCCTGGACCGGAAGCTTCTCAAGCACAGGCTCTCTGGTCCTTTTTAAAAGACATGCTCAGCTTCCAGCATTGCTTATTGGTGGTGTGAAGTCCCCCAATCTCTCTGATAGCTTCTTTCCTTTCTATTTCAAGAGACTGCCTCAGGGCACAAAACAGTCTTACACTGTGAGTTCTGCAGGGCCAACAGAACTGCTGCCCATCCACCCTTATTAACATCATAGAGGCAGGATTTACAACATGAAGGACATCATACAATACCAAGAATCATGGCCTAGTTAAATTGCTACAGATGTTAGGAGGTACACAATTCAGTCCATGACACACACAGTGGAATACTACACAATAATAAAGAACAAATGATGAATCTGCAAAATACCCCACAATGTGGATGAATCTGGAAGGGATTAAGGTGAGAGAAATCAGTCACAAAAGGACAAATACTGTATATGAGACCACTATTACTAATACCTGAATTTAAGAAAAAGTTTAAAAACAGATGAACAAATTCTTTGATGGTTATGAGGCTGGGGAGAAAAAGAGTGAAGAATTCACTAAATAAATAATAGATAACAAAAACCTTAGGTGAAGGGAAGGACAACACACAATACAGGGAAATCAGCACAACTGGACTAAACAAAAGCTAAGAATTTTTTCCAAATATAACCAATCACTTTGAGGGACAGAGGAGTTGAGGGTAGGGCCTGGGGACCATGGTTTCAGGAACAACTAGGTCAACTGACATTCCAAAGTTTATTAAGAAAAGGTCCTGCATCCCATTCTGGTGAGCTGCATCTGAGGACTTACAAGCTTAGGAGTAGCCATCTGAGATACATCAACTTGTCCCAATCTTTTTGGAGCAAAGGAAAATGATAAACACCAAAGATACAAGGAAAATATTAGCTTAAGAGCCAAGAGGGTCACATAAACCAGATAATCCATCAATCTGAGATCAGAATTAGACGGTACTGGACTACCATCAGTGACTCCCCTGACAGGGAATCTAACAGAGTCCCTGATGGAGCAAGAGAAAAAGTGTGGTCTAAGATGTAAATTCTGGTAAAATGACCACACATAGTGGTCTGACTAAGACTGAAGAGATCTCGTAAGACAAGACCTCAAGACTGTTACACCAGAACTGAAACCATATTCCAAAGCCAACCCTTCAGACAAAGGTTAGACTGGACTGTAAGATAAAAAATGATACTTACGAAAAGTTTTCATAGCCCAACTAGATTCCTGAAACTAAATGGGCAGCTCCTATCTAGAGGCAAGATGAGAAGACAAAAGTATACATAAGCTAGCTGAATGGACAAAGGAGTGTGCTGACACAGTACAGGAAGAGCAACTAGAGTCACATGTAAATTTTTGTACGAGAAACTAACTTGAAATGTAAACTTGTACTTAAAGCACAATAAAAAAAAAGAAAGACATGAGATGGATTGACCATCACTGCAACAACGGCCTCAGGTATAGCAATGAAGGTGAAGATGGTGTATGACCATGCAACACTTCATTCTGTGACTTACGGGGGCTGAAGAAGAGCTGACTGAGTATCACCTCATAACAACAATTAAAATGCAATTAAGTGGTATTTTTATGTTAAATGAAATTTCAGTAGATATTTTTTACAAGTGGCTTAACAATTTATTTTGTTGTTGTTCAGAATATACACAGCAAAATTACTGTTGTCAGTTTGATCCCATATAGGTAGTTCTTTAAAAAGCATAATGTTCACAGTAGAATTTTTTTTTTTTTTTTTTTTACTAGATTTGCTAAACTATCATTTGGTTTTAAGAAGACTTGCAGGGATATTTTGGGCTTAAGTTTTACAGATCATCTCACAGTAACAGTTTCATCCAGTTCCCCATAGTTCCAGAAACTCTGGATTCAATGAACATCTAAAATTTGGTTCTACATTTCCCCCTTTTGATAAGTATTCTGCTACAGGCTCTTAGACCAAAAAGTTCAGCAATAGTCAGATACTATCTAGTTATTCCGGTCTCATGGCAAAGGAGGCAGTGTTCATGGAGGCAATTAGTCAAATATTCCATATCCTCCTCCTAGTCATGATTATCCTTCCTTTATCTCTCAAGGCATGTAAAGACCAATGAAGAGAATATGACTGTAGTAGCCTCACTGTCTCATTTTTTAATGTATTCTCTTCATAAAGAGTTTCTATATGAAGGCTTTTACTCACTGAACCACCATCTCTAAGGATTCATATGAACATTTCAATCATCTACAGATACTGTCTATAGAAACCTGGACTCTCTTTAAGGAAACAATGTTCTCAGAAGCTGCTGTGGCTATTCATTGCTACAGAGACTACATTTGTACTGAGTCTGAGGTTAACACAAGACAAAAGTATGCATGTGAGTTTTTCATCATTGCTTATCCTATATTAAAGTAGCTTTTTAAGGGGGACTGATCAAACTACATAGAGCAGTTATACCCTGGAAGTAACAAACCCTGGTGGTGCAATAGCTAAGCATTTAGCTGCTAAATGGAAGACTGGCAGTCCAAAAATAAATGGCAGCTCTGAAAGAGAAAGACTTAAAGATTTGCTCCCATTCCCACCTCTTTGGAAAGACCGAGTAACACGGTCTAGGGTCAGGGACCACACTTTCAGGGGGCATCCAGACAGATTAATTGGCATCCCCAATCTCTGTTTTATTTTCCTATTAATAAAATGCTCTGCATACTATGTGGCTGAGTGATGTTTGGGGTCTTAAAAGCTAGCAAGCTGCCATCTAAGTAACATCAATTGGTCCCAATGTACCTGGACCAGAGGTAAATGGTGGACCTCAAGTACATGAAGAAAATATGAGCCCAGCAGATCGAAGAGGCCATAGAGCCAGCTTCTGCTTCAACAAGGGTCTGGAGGAACCAGATGGTGCCCAACCACCACCAATAACTGCCCAGAGAGGTCTATGATATGGACCCCTGGACATAGTGGGAGAAATACTAGAGGGCAGAGCTAGAACTCTATCAGAAGACCACACTTGATGGTCCTTTGGTCTTGAGGGCCTTCTGGGATCACAGCCCCTGGACTCTGTAACCCCAAACCACACCCAACACCACGGCCAGCTCCCCAAAGACTGAACTGTACTACACAAAATATGGGGTGTGACTGGAGACAAGCCTTTAGACTTAAATATGTATGGGGAGCTGTTTTAGAGGCTCATTACAGGAAAAAAGATGATGAGGTGAGGAGGGCCAGAGCTTGGTCAAAGGGTCACAGGAAGTTCTGGATGCAAGAGGGGAGTGTACTGCCATGGAGGGGAAGGATGGGGAGAGTAGTGAGAGTAGTGATGGTAGTTCCTAGTCTGACATGGAAAATTGATATAGATAGTTCAATTGCTCTTAATTCATAAAAAAAATTATTTTAAAAAAAATCAAGATTTGCTCTCATTAAGACTACAGCCTAGAAATCTCTATGGAAACACCCTACTCTGTCACATTGGGTCACTGAATCTAAACTGACTCGATGACATCTAACAGCAACTCGGGAGGTCATCACTGACCACGCACAAACAAAATGCAATCTGTGTCTCTCCATCTGATGTTATCCTTTAGCCACCGTAGAGTGCTTAGCCTTTGTACACAGGGTAGCCTGAACATATAAGAGAGTTAAAGCCTTCAGAAAAATAACAGCTAATGAGGAACGAGAGTTGTAAATAAATAAATGGAGTATTTCTGAGATGTGGTCCACATGCTGTCCTCAGTAGGATTAATCCCTAGTTTCCTACAGCAATAATCTATCCATAAACACATCTTTCTTGGTAAGGCTGACATCATGGTTGTGTCTTCTGTGCATCTGCAAAGTACTCCTTGCTGAGATGGCCCCCAAGCTTGATTTACTGTTATGTTCCTGCCATGTTGAAATTTTTAATTATTTTGAACATGGAATTCTGAGTTTTCTTTTTGCACTGGGCACCACTAATTATGTAGCTGGTTTTGCTTATTAGTTTTTCTCTTCTGACTCACTTCCGTGCTCCTCATGGTGTTCCTCTCCAACTAACTAAACAAAATAAAAACAATTGTCAGTAAGTTGATTTTGATTCATGGCAACCAACGTGATTCAGAGTAGAACTGTTCTCCACAGGGTTCTCAGTAGCTGTGATCTTTGGAATTTGTTCAGCAAGTCTTTCTTCCAAGGCACATACGGGTAGATTCAAAACACCAGACTTTCAGTTAGTAGGCAAGTGCTTAATACTTTGTACCACCAGGAGATCTCTCTCAAATTAACAATTTACATCTAAGCCCTTGTTTCGGGGGCTGCATTTAGGGGAAATTAAAACTAAGACACCAGAAAGCTCTGTGTATCATTCCAGTACTCTTCCTCATGCTGTTTGCCTCCTCCATATTTCTTCAGTCTTGGAAATACTGCAACTCATTATAGTAGTGTTAAGTTGTGAAACCTAATTTTGTTCCTCCCAACACTGCAAGTCTACGCTGAATACATAATTGTATATGCATGTTTAGGAGGACAACAGATTTGTGCTTCTTGACATCTTCTGATCATTCTAAGAACACTTCCACCTCAGGACCTTAGTACTTACTGTCATTCTGGAGTAGCCTCCTACATACAGTGAAATTATATAATTCAGACAAGCAAGCACAAGAACTCAGGCTGCCTCTACATAAATTAAGGCTGGGATATTCGCATGCGGATCATTGCTTTACCAATGATTCACCATAGGTTTCCTTTAAACCTGAGCCCTTCCCACACAACCAGGTGTATCTGAGTTTTTTTTTTCTTTCTCCAGGCACAAGAGAAACTAATTGCTATATTGATTACTTTTTAGTGCACACATCAGTATAAAATCAAAGATACTTTTAATGGAAATGGCAGTGAACACAAAACTAGTTTCTATGCTACTGCTGTGTCATTGTACTACATAAAGAAACCATAGTTGCCCATTCAATTCTACTTAATTGTGAAATCTCAGAGGACAGAGCTTCTATCTTGTAGATGTTCTATAGTAAGAAAAAAATTATATCAAATATCTAGTCTTGGACACTACCCTAGCACAGTGTTCAATTATTAATTTGAGTCTGATGAGACTACATAAAATTTTAATGGAAAAGATACTGAAAAAGAAGGCTGAGATAGCTGAATTTTTTCTTTTCCTTGGAAAATGTTCTGTGTCAACTACATGTCCATTACATTATATATTAACACTTTAATTATTTATTCCATTAAACTGAACATATATTTGCTGATAATTTGTTAAGGGTCCACCATTGACTAAACAATATGAAAGCACACGATATATTTAAGATATAGCTCCAGCCCTCAGTCTGGTTGGGAAACAAATTTACATATGCTAGAAAGTTTTGGCTAAGTTCAAAACACATTTATACAGACAATATATGCTGTAGGAGAAAAACAGATATGCCTTAAACATGCTAAGCATAATCTTACTTCTCCCCATCTGTCTCTTTGCATTCACTATTTCTTTTAGAATGTCCTTTCCCTCAGATATCTCTAAAGCTCATTCACTGTATTCAGGTCACTGTTCAAACGTCCCATATTAGTAGAGGCTTCTCTGACCCTGTTAAAGTAATACCCTTCCACTCCATTGCTACCTATCTCCTTACCTTGTTTGTTTCTTTATATCAACTTGCAACCTATATTTCTTTTCTTTTATATTTTTGTGTCCTACCTGTTCTTCGGAAACCCTGGTAGCATACTGGCTAAGTGCTATGTCTGCTAACCAAAAAGTTGCAGTTCGAATCCACTAGGTACTCCTTGCAAACTCTAAGGGGCAGTTCTACTCTGTCCTATAGGGTCACTATGAGTTGGAATTGACTCAATGGCACTGGGTTTGGTTCCTATTTATTTATTTACTTTACTCCTCCCCTACTAAACTGCAATCTCCATGAGAGCAGGGACTTGGTCTCTTTTGTTCACTACTGTATTCCTAACCCATAGGAGAGTACCATGCTTATGAAAGACATTCAATAAATATTTCTAAACTTAATGTTTAAGAAGTGAATCATATACCACACCTTATTTCACAGTCTGAGATCATGTGAATTAAGATATTTTGCAGGAAAGATTACAACTATCACACAAAATAGCTTCCTAGGAGATGTAAGCCCTATTCTGAAGCCCTCCAATATTAGCACGCCATCATGTTTTGCTACAATTTTCTATTTTTTTGCTAGAATTTTCTAATTTCTGTACATATATATGAACTTCCATATATATGTATGGAAATTCAGTAGTTACTAGGGATATAGTATATACACAGTTATTTGGGATATATATCTCAAATAAATACTGAATTTGTACATATACAAACACACATAGATGTATTTATTTATGACAAAGGGAATCCCAGTAGCACAATGGTTAAGAGAAAAACAATTAACCAGTTATCTAATTTCCCTAATGTTAGTCAGTATCAGAGAGTCAGGAATACCTTGCAATGTTTCTGTTTTGTTTTGTTTACACTTTTTCATTGGTTTAGTCCAGGTAGCTTATTACAGCCTCAGACAGAATTTAGAATGTTTTTCATGTGTAATCTTCATCCAGTGAGATAAAACATGCATACGTGTTTCCAGAAAAGCCTCTCATAGGAATGTCATTCATATGAAAAACTGAGGGTCATGGATGAAATCCATGGAAGGTTCAGGGAACTGTAAAAGAAGGGTTAACAGCAGGAGATTTGGAAGCACCAGGTTTGAAGCTTAGCTTCTCTTCCTTACTAAGTTTGGTTATCTAACTTCTCTGAACTTTGTATCTTCCTCCCCAGAACTTCACTGAATTTATCATCTGTACCAGGTTGTAACTGCTAGGTGCCATCAAGTCAGTTCAGGCTCATTGACCTGATGTACAACAAAAGGAAACACTGCCCAGTTGAATGAATGATTTCTTTTATAAGAATCAGCACAAAGCTGGATCCTATGAGATAGAAGTTAAAGATGCCCCCAAATGTCCAGCTTTTCCAAGTTACTGCCCTACTAATGTCATCTCCTCCTCCTCCTCTCAGTTCTTTCCCTCCCATCTTTGGGCTCCATGATTCACTGTAACATCTCATGGAACTCATAACTGTTATCAAGGAAATGGCTCTGCAGTTGTGGAAGCTGGAAAATACGAAATCTGTGGGTTAGGTGTAGACTTCTCCTGACTCATATGGCCACCCAAATCCCAAACTCAATCCATTGTTGTCAAGTTAATTCTGACAAACAGCAATCCTGTAGGACAAAATAGAACTTCCCCATAGGGGTTTCTAAGGAGTGCCTGGTGGATTCAAACTGCCAACCTTTTAGTTAGCAATTGTAGCTCTTAACCACTATGCTGCCACTGGGGCTTACTAACCCAAATCAGTAGGTCAGACGATATGGCTGCTGGTTCATAAGGCTGTGAAAGTTGGTAAATCATGTGGAATAATAGGCTGTTGACCCATGTAGCTGCAGAAATTGATAAATCCCAGAATCAGCAGGTCAAACAGCAAGGTGCTGGCTCAAGTCCCAAGAACTGGAGGTCAGGCAATGATAAGCTGAATGTATAAGCAGACAGAGTCTCACCTTAGTACACAAGTATAAACACCAGATGTTGGCCACATCCCAGAAAAGGGCTTGACTTAAGATTTGTCTTAGTAATCTTGTGCTTCTGCTATAACGAAAATACTGTGAGTGGATGGCATCAACAAAGAAAAGTTTATTTATTCACAGTCCAGTAGGCTATGTGTCCAAATTCAGGGCATCAGCTCTAGGGGAAGGCTTCTCTGTGTCAGCTCTGGAGGAAGTTCCATGTGATGTCAGTCTTCCCTTGGTCTGGAGGTACCTCAGTGCAGGAACCTCAGGTCTAAAATGTATGCTCTGCTCCTGGTGCTGGTTTCTTCATGATATGAGGTTCCCAGCTCTCTGCTTGATTCTCTTTCCTTTTTATCTCTTAAGAGAGAGAAGGTGGTACAGGCCACACCCCAGCGAAACTCCCTTCATATTAGATCAGGGATATGACTTTAGCAATGGTGTTACAGTCTCACCCTAATCTTCACTGTTGCACTATTAACTAAAGGAAGAGATTAGGATTTACAACACGTACGAAAATAACAATCACAAAGTAGAGGACAATCACACAATGCTGGTAATCATGGCCCAAGCAAACTGCTACACATCTTTTTAGGGGGACATAGTACAATCCATGAGAAGAATGGAAGCTGAGTCACATCCTTCTGAAAGGCTGTAACTGAAGAAACAACCCACAATAATCCTACCTCATTAATATATAGAGGATTGAATTAACAGAACATAAAATAGAGGACAATTAAGACAATTACATCAGATTACCAAAGGGAGGGCAGCCACACAATACTCAGAATCATGGCCTAGCCAAGCAGACACACAACCACAACAATCACAGGTTCTATATACCTTATTAGCACAGTTCTACTCAGTCACTGTGTGTGAGTCACAAAGACTATGTCTAGAAAGGCCATGTCAAAGTAATTTATCGCACCAGCTCTGTAGCCGTTGGTCCTGTCATACATGAAGAATTAATTTCCCCCTCCTAATCTTTATACCAGTACCAAACTTGCATTTACAAATAGTCCTTCAGTAGGGAGAAAGAGTCCTAAGGTGAGGTTATTCAGGTACCAACCATTCTAGTCTGCTGCTGGAGCCCATTTGATCTGATCAGGTTCTCCAAGGGCTGTCTTGTCTTCACCCTTCCTACCCTCTGATAAAATTTAACTGAGAGATTATTCCCTCACTCTGATTTCCTCTCATGGTGGATGCATAATGTTAGACTTACCTCATTGCATGACCCATTTATTCATTCCCTTACCTTCAGATATTATTCTTCTTCCTCCCGTATTATTTATCTTTACCCAAACTTCTATACCTTGGAAAGGGACATCAGCTTCAGTTACTGTGCTAGTTCAGGCTACTGGTAGCAAGACCATTCTAGTAAGCGCTTCTTCCTCAGTGCACTCCCATTCATGTTGGGTAGGATTACATAGGTACAACACTAGTGGGTTATCCTGCCCACTAGAAAATCTGGCAGGATTCACTGTCAACTGCCATTTTGATTGGGAGGAGTATAATTTATCACATCATGCCTTGGAAATTCTGGCTTACAGGTTCAGGGTATAGTTACAGTGTCTTAGGGATCATCCTTGCTTCCAGAACTCACAGTTGCCTCACTGATCTTGAGACTAAAGTGCAGACATGAAAAGGGCAATTTTAGGTGATGTATGGAAGAACTACACAGTGGCACCTGCAACCTCCCACAACCCAGAGAAACAAAGGAATCTATCTGGTGGTTATTCTCCTTTTGTCCCATTTGTGCTGAGTGTGAGGACAGAGTCATGAAGGCATGTGACTCAGCCCTTCATGCTTTTACCTTCCTCCATTTTAGATAACAAATGTTTCAATTGCCCATTCCAATTCTCTATCAAACCATTACGTTGAGAGTGGTATGCAACAGGACATGCCCATTTAATATGTTTCTTAGCCCATTGCTGCGCCGTGTGGGCTGTAAAGTGTGCTTCTTGATCTGGTGAAATACAACTTGGTGAACCAAACTGGTACAGAATCTTTTGTTCCAATCATTTAATGTTATTTTTTGGCATTCACATCTGTCATGGGATATGCAGAGTCCAGTCAAGAATAAGTATCTATTCCTGTGAGGACCCTAGCCACCTGGTGCTGCTGGTATCATTAGTCCAATATAATCAATGTGACAGCTTTGTGTAGGGCCTTTTCCCCAGGTAATCTGCCCCATTGCCACCTCCAACCTCTGTCTTTCTTACTAGTACAAGCCCAAAGCAAAGAGCAGTCCTTATTGGCTTAAAGCTGCAAGGGTGACATATCTAAACTCAAACATTGCTGCATTGCTGCAGTACCCCTATTTCCACTCACTTCCTGGGCCCAATGGGCCACCTCAAGTGAATGTATCATTGGGTTAACTTGCTGATTCCAAAAGCCTTCTGATCCAGAAGGCAGTTTTTGTGAACGGTATTTATATATCCCACTCTAATGTGACCTCTAAATACCCTAAGGAATGACAATTAAGTTCATGAACTCATCCTAGAAAAAGTGCTACATACCCCATTGCTGAATATCACTATGGTCACCTTCCAAGTACTCTCCTTCAGAAGCTATGCACTGATGCTAGCACCTAGTCCACCCTTCAGAGCAATTTTGCAACTCTTTTATTGGAATGGTCATCAGAGATGTTGTCCTATTACCCTTGATGTTGTCCTATTACCCTAAATGTCATAAAATGTCAGAAAAATCTCATAAAAATGTCTTCCTTTCAATATTTTCTTTATCTTCAGGTAAACAGAAAAGTCTCTGGGGGCCAGATCAGGTGGGTAGGTTGGGTGTTCCAATACAGTTATTTGTTCACTGGCTAAAAACTGTCTCACAGACAACCACAAAACTAAGTTCTCAAACTTGCCACCATATCACCGTGTGTGACAGTCATTCCAGGAGGGGTTCCAAAATTGCTTTGAAGGATGGACTAGGGGCTGGCATCAGTGCATAGCTTCCCAAAGGGAGTACTTGGAAGGTGATATTCAGCAATGAGGTATGTAGCACTTAGAACAAGTATGTTCACAGACTTAATTGTGAGACCTTGTAGGTCCATGCCTCACTTAGATGTCCTCTTAAAATTCCAATTTTCTATGGACCATTTGCTTGACCATACAGTCATCCATCGGCCACTGACCATGAATCAGTAAAAATTCAAACATACAGATTCTCACCTTGCATAATTCCTCTATCAAAAATAGGAAGATAAAATGCCATTCACCCCATTGAGCTGACCTTTTCTTACCTTCTTCAATCACAGTCTTTCCATGTGCTAGTCTTAATGCAGCAGCTTTTAAGGTAACATGTTGTTCATGCACCCTGGAACTGCCACCCATGAACCAAGAAGCTTTCTTCCGGTCTGGAGAAAATTGCTCATAAGGCACTGTTCAAGTCATAATCAGCTCTGACAGCTCATCAGGTACTTTCAGAGTAGGACCTATGGGAAAAGAAGCTACCTACGATACAATGGGTGCATCTGCATTCTCCCAGTATCTTGTTCTTCTATGAACCATTTTCATTTTACTATGGAATTACTTTGGGAATGTCTTCTTTATTAGGGTGTTTTGATAACATCATTCAAGACATTATAGGTATCTCTGGTCTCATAATGATTTTTTGTTCTACCATTGAGGCAGTCTCAATTGATGCCCAACAGCAGGTGAGTAATTGCATTTCAAATAGCATGCATCATGCTGAGGCATCTAGAAATTTCCAGAACCAGAGTTCAGATGAACAGGAGCCAGCTGCAGGACCCTGAGAGAACAAAAGCCCATGAGCCTTGCCAGAGAGTCCACTTATATTCTATGCAAGCTACACCCCCAAGGAAACTCTATTTCAACTGACTGGCTACTCATGGGAGATCCCATCCCATCATGGAAGCGATCAGACCTCCATATGACTGCCCATACTCCGAAATTTACTCTTTGAAGCCAGCATAGCCCTGATATCAAAGCTAGTGATTGAGCACACAAAAAAGGACTATCACTCATGAACCTAGAGGCAAAAATCCTTAATAAAATCCTACCCATAAAAATTCAACAACATACCCAAAGAATAATTCATCATGACCAAATCGGATTCACACCAGAGATGCAAGGTTGGTTCAACATCAGAAAAACAATTAATTGGATCAACCACATAAATAACACAAAGGTAAGAATCATCTGTCAATTGATGCACAAAAGTCATTCAACTAAGTCCAACACCCATTCATGCTAAAAATTCTCAGAAATATAGGAATAGAGGGAAATTCCTCAATGCAGTCAGAGACAACTATGCAAAGCCAACCGCCTACATCATCATGAATGGAGAGAGCCTGAAAGAAGTCCCCTGGAGAACAGGAACTAGACAAGGATGCCTTCTCTTACCATTGGTATTTAACGTTGTACTAGAGGTTCTAGCCAGAGCAATTAGACAAGACAACGAAATAAACGGCATCCATATTGGTAAAGAAGAAGTAAAAATCTCCGTATTTGCAGATGACATGATTGTATATGCAGAAGATGCTAAAGAACCCATAAGCAAACTACTGGAACTAGCAGAAGAGTTCAGCCAAGTATTAGGATACAAGATAAACATAAGTAAATCAGTAGGGTTCCTTTATACCAACAAAGAGACCATCAAAGAAGAAATCATTGAACCAACACCATTTACTATAGTGCCCAAGGAGATAAAATACCTAGGGATAAATCTAACTAGAGAAGTAAGAGACCTATACAAAGAGAACTACAAGACCTTACAGCAAGAAACCAAAAGAAACTCATACCCTGCTCATGGATAGGAAGACTTAACATTGTGAAAAATATCTGTTTTACCCAAAATGATTTATATATACAATGCAATCCCAGTACAAAATCCAGTGACATTTTTTTTAATGAAATGCAGAAACAAATTGCCAACTTTGTTTGGAAAGGGAAGAAACTCCAGATAAGCAAAGCACAACTAAAGAAGAGGAAAACAGCGGCAGACCTCATGCTACCCAACCTTAGAACCTATTACACTGGCACAGTAGTCAAAATAGCCTGGCACTGGTACAAAAAGAGACATATAGACCAATGGAACAGAGTTGAGATTCCAGAGATGTCACCATCATTTTATGAACAGTTGATGTTTGGCAAAGCTCTAAGATTGTAAACTGGGGTAAAAACAGTCTCCTTAACAAATGGTGTCAGCAAAATTGCATGTCCATCTGCAAAAGACTGAAACAAGACCCATATTTCACACCTTACGCAAAAGCTAACTCAAAATGCATCAAAGACCTAAATATCAAACCTAACACAATAAAGATCATGCAAGAAAAAAATAAGGTCAGCAATAGAAGTTTTAATGCACAGCTTAAACAGACTTCAAAATCTGACAAAGCACAATCAACAGAAAACAGATAAATGGTAACTACTAAGAATTAAACACTTGCTCAACTAAAGACTTTATCAAAAGAATTAAAAGACCAACTACAAAATGGGAAAAAATATTTGGCAACTTCATGTCAAAACTGACATCTGATTTTCATAATCTACAAGGCACTGAAAAATATCAACAAGAAAAAGGTAAGTAACCCAATTAAGCAATGGAGAAAGGAGATGGACCAAGGAGATGGATATCCAGGCAGCCAAAAGTCATATGAGGAAATGTTCATGATCATTAACCGTTAAAGAAATCCAAATCAAAACTACAATGAGATACCATCTCATCCCAATAAAGTTGGCCATAATCCAAAAAACACAAAACAACAAATGCTGAAGAGGCTGTGGAGACTTTGGAACTCTCCTATATCACTGTCAGGATTGCAAAATTATACAATCTCTTTGGAAAGCAATTTGGCACTTCCTTAGAAAGCTGGAAACAGATAAACTGTTTGATCCAGTAACCCCACTCTCAGAATATATCCTTCGGAAAAAAACAGCTGGCACACAAATGGACACATGTATACGAATATTCATTGCAGCACAGTGCACAATAGCAAAAAGATGGAATCAACCTAGATGACCATTAACAGATGAACAGATAAACAAACTATGGTACAAATACTCAGTGGAACACTATGCAATGATAAGGAACAATGGTGATTTTAGGAAGCATCTCATAACCTGCTTTCAGTTGAAAGATATAATGCTGAGTGAAATCAGTCAGCAGCAAAAGGACAAAGATTGTATGAGATCCCTACTATAAAGACTTAAAAACAGACCTATGGACAGAAGACAAGACCCTTTGACAGGTACAAGAGTGGAGAGAGAGGGAGAGGGTTGCTCATAGTTAGACAGTTGATAGAAATTTGGTTGGGTGAAAGCAGTGACAGCACACAGTAGAAAGTAGATCGATTTAACTGGACTTCAACATAAACTGAAAATTCTTCTAACATTGCAAGGATAGAGTAGCAGGCATGGGGTCTGCAGACCATGCTTTCAGAGACATAGAGGCCAATTGGCATAACTGGCCTGTTCCAAAAAGACTGTTCTGCACCTCATATTGGTGAGTGGCATCTGGGGTCTTAAAAGCCAGCAAGTGGATATCTGAGGTACACCAAATGGTCCCAACTCAGCTGGAACAGATGACCACAGAGAACACCTAATACACGAGGAAAAAAGAGCTCAGGAGACAGAAAGACCCATATGAATGGGTGACTGTATGAACATGTGACCAGTAGAACAAGATGGTGCCCAGCCACCACCAAAGACAGCCATGATGGGGCACACAATGTTGAGTCCTTGTAGCAACACGAGGAGAAGAGGGGTGCAGCTCAAGAACTCTAATAAAGGACCACAGTTGATGGTCTGATGGCCTGGGAGATTCCCTGGGAGCATGGCCCCTAGACTTGCTGCTGCCGCTGTGCAGACAACATTGCTAAGGTCAACTCTTCAGACAATAATGGACTGGTTTTGAGGACACAGTGTGACCATATGTTGTGTGTACTTTATGGTTCTATGAGATTGTAGGATGCTGTCCTTCTGGTCTCTTTCTAGATGGAAGAAGAGAGGGTGAACAGAGGGCACAGAAGATTCTTAAGAGGATATGAAAAGCATAGAATGAAAAGGAGGAGTGTGCTGTCACTGGGAAAGGAGAACAGAAGGAGCTGCAGTCAGGCAGGCATGCAAATTTAATTTGGATTATATACTTCCACTTAAGCATAATGAAAAAAATATTTGATGTGCACACACATGGCAGAAATACTTACACAATTACAGTTCTCATTTCTGCAGCTGGTCACATGACTGTAACTGATACTTAGAACTACCTCCATCTACCTTTCCATATTCCCTTTGCCCTCAGTAAAGCCCTCAGGGGGCTCATGATTCTTTGGCGGTGTGACCTAAACATTTATTCCTGAAGGAAGCTGGCCACTAATGGTCACGTTAGAATTAGATTGCTGTAGTTTTTCTCTGACTTGAATCACCGTGCATGGTAATACTGAGAGATATCCTAAGAGATCTCCTACATTCCAGACACATTCCTCCTTACCTTTATTATGTAAAATCAATCCCATTTTCTCTTAGTAATCAGGATCAATTACAACCAGCCAGTATGGTAATCCCCATCTTTGCTTTTTGATCCACAGGCAAAAGGAACCCAAAATGATTAGGTGGCTTTCTTAACCTCCAATTCAGTGGATTCATGGATGTATCTTCAGATGGGAGTGTTCCTCCCTTCAGAACAAAGACCTCTAGATTTCCAGAGCATAGGGTATCTGGTCAGCAGGGCCAATGGTGAGTTGCCACTTTCATTTCCACAGCCTGATTTCTAGACTCATGGATCCTGGCTATGATAGAAACAGCACCATATTTAGGATGCTGGTTAACAGCATATACAGCCGTCTCGAGAATACTTCTCCCTATCTCCAAGGTACTGCCACCTCGCTGGCACCGTAATTTTGTATTTAGAAGTTAATTCCACCACTCTATCAAGCCAGTTACTTCAGGATGATGGCAAACATAGTTATGAGCAACGAATTCCATCAGCATGCTAGTGAGTCTTTCTATCTGAGGTGATGTTATGCAGGATACCGTGATGACAGATAAGGCATTCTGTAAATCGAAGAATGGTGATTTTGGCAGATGCACTGGTGAGGGCAGGTAAATCTACATCTGCAGTAAATGTTAAGTGAACACAAACGAAACACAGGCCTTTCCATTGTGGAAGTGGTTCAGTGTAATGAACTTGCCATCGGGTTACTGGCTGTTCACCTCAAAGAATGTTACCATATTGAAAGCTCAGCACTGGTCTCTGATGCTGGAGACTGAATACTCAGCAGTGGCTGTAGCCAAGGTGATCTCGAGGAGTGGAAGTCCATGTTGCTGAGGTCATACATAACTCTCATTCTTGCCAGCCTGGCCACTTTGTTCATGAACCCAGTGAACAGTGATGGAAGTGGCTGGGGAAGAGGATGACTGGTTTCAACAAAACGTATCCTACCCACTTTATTGTTCAACTCCTCCTCTGCTGAGGTCAAATTTTGGTCCATTAAGAGAGGTTCTGTCCAATACCTTTGTAATTCCTTGTCCTCAATTTTCCAGTCATGTTCCTTCCAAATTCCTGACCATACAGCCAAACCGCTGGCCACAGCCCATGAATCAGAATACAGCTGTACATCTATCCATTTGTTCTTCCAAGACAAATGAGTAACCAGGTACACTCGAAGTTCTGCCCATTGAGTGGATTTCCTTTCATCTCTGTTGTTCAGTGCTGCTGCTGACCGCTTTAGATTGGTACCTACATTTTGTGCAGAACCATCTGTAAACCAGGCACAAGTTTTCTCTTTCTCATAAGGAACTCCTCATGAAGCCATATACGCAGAATAGGACATGGAAGGTAATATGATAGGAGTAGAGACCGTGGACATTTGGTCACTTCCTCATGCAACTTATTTGTGCCTCCAGGTCCTCCTCAGGCCCAATCTTATGCATACTACTTCAATATAGTGGTGGAGTACTACTGTGCATGTCAAACTTTATGGCTTTGTGGGTTAGACAACATCCAGTTCAGGAAGTGTAGCTTAGACTGTGTGGTGACTTGGTAGCCCATGGTTAAGCATTAAGTCTCTACTATGGCCTAGTAATAAGCCAAAAGCTGTTTCTCAAGAGTAATTATCAGCAGAGAACGGCAGAGTTGCCCCCAAATCCTCAAGATCTGCACTGCAATTCACCAAGAAGAGCCTGCCAAAGAGTCTGAACAACATTTCTGTCTGCCACTGACACTTCAAGCACCAGTGGATCAGCTTCATCATGTGGCTCAAGGGGCATAGCAGCCTGTTGCAGTGACTTCTGTTGTGCCCCACTCAAACAGCAGCTTTTCAAGTCATCTGATAAAAACGATGGAGTAGAACACCCAAATTAGAAATATATTGCCTCTAAAATCTAAAGAGGCCAATAAGGCATTGTGCCTTCTTTTTAGTTGTGGGAGGGACCAGATTCAGTAACTTATCCTTTACTTCAGAAGGAAAACCATGACATATCTTACACCACTGGGTCCCTAGAAATTTCACTGAGTTAGAAGTTGCTTGAATTTTATGGGATTAGCTTTTCACCCTCTAACATGCAAATGTTTTACCAATCAGCCAATTGTCATTGACACTTCTTCTTTACTAGGTCCAGTCAGCATAATGTTATCAGTGTACCAGACCACTGTGATTTCCCATCATATAGAAGGGAAAGGTGATCAAGGTCCTTCAGTAATAAATTATGACACAGGGTTGGAGAACTGATGTTGCTCTGATGCAGGCAACTGAAGGTGTATTGCTGGCCTTGCCAGCTGAAGGCAAACTGCTTCTGCTTCAAAACAAGTACAGAGAAAAGGCATTAGCCAGATCAATAGCTGCATACCAAGTACCAGGAGATGTATTAGTTTCCTCAAGCAATAAAACCACAGCTAGGCCATCTATTGTTAGCCCCTGGCCCTGATGCTGCCCTTGCCCATAAATCATAACAAAGATCCTCTCTTTGGACATGAATGGATTGGACTTGGCAATACAGAGTGACCATATATTGTATGTACTTTATGGTTCTATGAATCTATAGGATATCAGCCTGCTGACCTCTGGTTGGAGGAAGGAGAGTGGTTGGAGAGGAAGGGAAAGGAGACTGTTAGGAGGATGAGACATGTATGGAGCAGAGAGGAATAGTGTGCTGTCACCAGACAGGGAGAGCAGTGGAAGCTGCACATAGGTGGGCAGGTAAATTTATACAGGAATGTACATTTTCACTCAGTCATATCAAATAAAATAATAATAATAATAAAAACACAGCTAGAACAGAATCTGCAATTGGAGTCTCTGCCCAGTTGAGTTTTCAAGTATCAACTGTCACTCTCCAAAATCCACCTGTTTCTCTACAAGCCAAATAGGCAAACTGAGTGGGGATGTGGTGGGAATCACCACCTCTATATCCTTTAAGTTCTTGATGGTGGCAGTAATCTCTGTCTTCCCTCCAGGAACGTGGCATTGCTTTTGTTTCATTATTTTCTTAGGTGGGGAAGTTTTAACACTTCTGCTTGGCTTTTCCTACCTTAATGGCCCTTACTCCATTTGTCAGATATCCAATGTCAGTTAAGCCAGTTGTTGCGTATCTCTATTCCAATTACAGATTCTGAAATTGGGAAAATGACTGAGTTTGATGTGTTCAGAACCCACTGGACCCTCTGTGACATATACAAAGCTAGACTATATTAATAACATGAACTTTCATATGCTCCCACTCTGAATCCTTGGCCACAACAATGTTTTGGATCTCTTGGAATTAGTGTCAGTTCAGAGCCAGTATCCAGTAATCCCCCAAAAGTTTGAATATTTCCTTTGTCTCAACGAACAGTCACTCTTGTAGAAGGCTGTAGATTACTTTGGAGAAGACTGGGAAACAGATTAAAAGTTTGGGGCAGTGTATTGGAGTTCTCTATCAAGAGGACCCAGCCTCTTATCCATTCAAGGCACCGTGAGCCTATAAACTCATGAATGGATGGAGGGACCATGACTTCCTATTCTGGTAATTCAAGTTAGACTGCGGTTCACTTGACCTAAAACTCATTCACTTGTACAGACCAAGAGAATCTTGAGTAGATTTCCTATTTAACTGCTAGAGACAACAAGACTAAGAAGCCAATGCCTACTTTATTAGGCCTCCAAAGGTACTATCAACCTTTATGAGCCATCTGCCTTTGCATCTGCGTCTTACATATTTTGGGCATGTTGTCAGTCCTTGGAAAAGGACATCATGCTTGGTAGAGTGGAGGGTAAGCAAAAAAGAGGAAGACCTTCAACAAGATGGACTGACACAGTGGTTGCAACGATGGGCTTGAGAATAAAAACAATTGTAGACATGGCCCAGGACTGGGCAGTGTTTCGTTCTGTTGTACATAGGGTTTCTGTGAGTTGGAACGAACTTGATGGCACCTAAAAACCGAGTGAATAGAGTCCTTTTTTAGGACTCTTTCATGTTGGGGGACCCACAGGAGTTTTTGTTGGTCCACCCAAACTCATGTAATGCTGCACTAGAACCTTTGTCTCAACTCCATTAATGTCTACTGTATTCATTCCATTTCTCAGTAACCATTTAAAAGTCTCTGTCCTTCTGGGATAATTTCCTTCCCCACTGCCTCTTCCCATTCTCCTATGAATCATCCTTCTTACTTTTTCGTTTGTGAGACCCATGTGGGGAGCTTCTCAGATTGTTGCTTTTGTTTTGTAGCAGCAAGGTTACATCAGAAACCCGTGTAGAAGTGGCTTCTTTGATTACCAGAGCTGCCATACCCTATCTAAGGAGTATATTCATTGGATAGAGTTGCCATAAGTCGGATCCGACTCGACAGCACTTGGCAAACATCATGATCACCATCAAGCCATTCCATCATGGCTTGCATAAGCAGCACTTTAGCTGCTTCCTCTGGAGAGTTTTGTTGCATATACAGAGGGGAAAAGTTTCCCTTCTCAGGTTAAACAGATTTCACTGCTAATTCTATTCAGTCTACAATACTGGCCGTCTTCTGTGGGTTAAACTGCCGTATAACTGGATCCTGTATTATCACATGTTGCTGTTCCATACTGAGTTGTGGGTCTTGCATCAACGCAAACATACTCTTCCACTCTGCAACATTCAAAACTATGGACACTACTCCTAAACCAGTCATTCTTACAATTCATTTTAGTAGTGGTTCCTCAGGAAGCTGATGATACTGATCTACAAACTGAAGGAATCACTTTACACTATTTCCCCCAGTCTTGGTAATTTCTTTTTCTTAATTTTTATTTTTTTTATTGTGATTAAGTGAAAGTACACAATCCAGATTAAATTTGCATACCCACCTATCTGCAGCTCCTTCTGCTGTCCTTGCCCAGCAACAGCACATACCTCCTTTTCATTCTGTATGTGTCATATCCCTGTGACAGTATCCTATCCCCTCCTCTCCACACTCTCCTCTCTTCTAGTAAGAGGCCAGTAGGACAGCATCCCCTAGATGCATAGAACCATAAAGTACACACGCTACATGGACACATTGTCTCCCCAAGTCCAGTCCATTCCTGTCCAAAGACTTGAAATCAGTAGCGTTTTCTGGTCAAGTGCAGCAGCAGGGCCAGAGGCCATGCTCCCAGAGGAACCCCAGGCCTCCAGACCATCAATTGCAGTATTTTAGTACAGTTCTTGAGGTGCACCCCTCTTTTTCTCATGTTGTCACTGGGACTCGACATTGTGTGCCCCATCATGGCTGTCTTTGGTGGTGATTGGGCACCATCTGGTTCTTCTGGGCACATGTTGATACAGTTACCCATTCACATGGGTCTTTCTGCGTTCTGGACTATTTTTCCCTCGTGTCTTTGTTGTTATTAGTGATCATCTGTTCCAGATAAGTTGGGACCACTTGGTGTACCTCAGATGGCTGTTTGCTAGCTTTTAAGATCCCAGACACCACTCACCAATATGGGGTTCTGAAGACTCTCTTAGCAATAGGCAGTAAGGCCGATTGGCTTCAATGTCCCCAGATAGCATAGTCCCCAGACCCCCACCCCTGCTACTCTATCCTTGCAATACTGGGTTAAGGTTAGAAAACGTTTCATTTTATGTTGAAGTCCAGTTAAATTGATATCCTTTCTAATGTGTATTGTCACTGTTTTACCCAACCAAATTCAGATCAACTATCGATTCTATGGCTAGCCCTCTCCATCCTCCCTTCCCTTGCACCTGTGAAAGAACTTTTTCTTCTGTATATGAGTCTATTTTTAAGTCCTTATAATAGGGGTCTTACACAATATTTGTCCTTGTGCTGCTGATTGATTTCACTTAGCATAGTGTCTTCTAATTGAAATCAGGTGATTCCTAAATCATCATCATTCTTTATCTTTGCATGGTGTTCCAATGAATATATGTACCATAGTTTGTTTATCCATTCATCTGTTGTTGGACATCTAGATTGATTCCATCTTTTTCCTGCTGTAGACTGCTGTGATAAACATTTGTGTGGATGTATGTGTTTTTGTGGCTGTCCTTGATTCTGTAGGATATATTTCAAGCAGTGGGATTACTGGATCAAATGGTCTATTGCCAGTTTTATAAGGAAGTGTCAGATTGCTTTCCAAAGAGATTGTACCATTTTGTAATCCCACCAGCAGTGCAAGAGAGTTCAATCTCTCCACAGCTTCTTCAGCACTGCTGTTTTGTGTTTTTTGGATCAAGGCTAACCTTGTTAGGGTGTGATGGTGTCTCACTGTAGTTTGGATTTGGATTTCTTTAATAGATAATGATCGTGAGCATTTCCTCATGTGTCTTTTGGCTGCCTGGATGTCCTCTTTGGTGAAGTGTCTGTCCATCTCCTCTGCCCATCACTTAACTGTGTTTTTTAACTTTTCCTCGACAATATTTTGCAGTACTTTGTAGATTGTGGAGATCAGATTTTGGGTTGAAATGTAGTTGCAAATATTTATTCCCATTCTGTAGGTGGCCTTTTAATTATTTTGATAAAGTCTTTGGATAAGCAACTGCTTGACTCTTAGTAGTTCCCCTTTATTTTCTCTTCTGTTGACTGCTTTGTTTCTTAGATTTTGAACTCTCTAATCTGTGTATTAAAGCCTCCATTGTTGACCCTATTTTTTCTTGCATGACCTTTGTCATTTTCAGGTTTGATATTTAGATCTTTGATCCATTTTGAATTAGTTTTTCTGTAAGGTGTGAGATATGGGTCTTGTTTCAATTTTTTTGCAGATGGACATTCAATTTTGTTAGAACCATTTGATAAAGAGACTGTTTTTACTGCAGCTTACAATCTTAGGGCCTTTGTCAAACACCAATGTTCATAAAGGGATGGTGGCATCTCTGGGGTCTCAACTCTGTGCCATTGGTCTATATGTCTCTTTTTGTACCTGTACCAGGCTATTTTGACAACTGTGCCAATGTAATAGGTTCTAAGGTTGGGTAGCGTGAAGCCTGTCACTGTTTTCCTCTTCTTCAGTAGTGCTTTGCTTATCCGGGGTTTCTTCCCTTTCCAAACAAAGTTGGTGATTTCTTTCTCCATCTCATTGAAAAATGACAGGAATTTGTATTGAGATTGCATTATATAAGTAGATTGCTTTGGGTAAAATAGGCATTTTCACAATGTTAAGTCCTCCTATCCATGAGCAGGGTAGGTTTCTCCATTTATGTAAGTCTCTTGGTTTCTTGCTGTAAGGTCTTGCAGTTCTCTCTGTATAGGTCTCTTATTTCTCTAGCTAGATTTATTTCTAGATATTTTATCTTCTTGGAGGCTATAGTAAATGGTATTGATTTGGTGATTTCTTCTTTGATGATCTCTTTGTTGGTGTAAAGGAATCCTATTGATTTACTCACATTTATCTTATATCCTGATACTTTGCTGATATCTTCTATTAGTCCCAATGGTTTACTTATAGATTCTTTATAATTCTCTGCATGTACAATCATATTATCTGCAAATAGGAAGATTTTTCACTTCTTTATTGCTGATATGGATGCCCTTTATTTCTTTGTGTTCTTTAATTGCTCTGGCAAGAACTTCTGGTACAATGCTGAATAGAAGTGGTGAGAGCAAGCATCCTTGTCTAGTTCCTGTTCTCAAGGGGAATTCTTTCAGTCTGTCTATTCAGGATGATGTGGGCAGTTGGCCTTGCATAGATTTCCCTTACTGCAATGAGGAATTGCCCTTCCATTCGTGTTTCACTGAAAGTTTCTTGCATGAATGGATGTTGGACCTTGTCAAATGCCTTTTCTGCATCCATTGATAAAATCAGGTGATTCTTATCCTTTCAGTTATGTATGCAGTTGATCCCCTTAACTGCTTTTCTGATGTTGAACCAGCCTTGCATCCCTCGTATGAATCCAACTTGGTTATGTTTGTTTGTTTGTTTGTTTTTTGATATATTGTTGAATTCTATTGTCAAGGATTCTATGGAAGATTTTCACCTCTAGGTTCATGAGTGACACTGGTCTGTAATTTTCCTTTTTTGTGGGATCGATCCCTGCCTTTGGTATCAGGGTTATGCTGGCTTCAAAGAATGAATTTGGGAGTATTCCTTCCCTTTCTATGCTGTGAAATAACCTCAGTAAGTATTGGAGTTACCTCTTAGCTAAATGTTTGGTAGAATTCTCTGGTGAAGCCATCTGGGCCAGGACTTTTCTTAGTTGATAGTTTTTTGATTACTTTTTCAGTGTCTTCTTTTGTGATGAGTTAAGTTTTTGTCTTGTGATAATTTTGATAGGTGATATGAATTTAGAAATTTGTCAATTTCCTCTAGGCTTTCAAATCTGTTAGACTACAGTTTTTCATAATATTTGTTGTGATACTTTTGATTTCAGTTGGGTCTGTTGTGGCATCTCCCATCTGACGTCTTTTTTGGGTTGTTTCCTCTCTTGTTTTTCTCTTGAAGTTTAGCCAGTGTTTTATCAATTTTTTCAATCTTTTCAAAAAACCAGCTTTTGGTTTTGTTAATTGTTTTTCAATTGTTCCTCTATTCTGTAATTCATTTAGTTCTGCTCTAATCTTTACGATCTGTTTTCTTCTGGTGCCTGAGGGTTTCCTGTGTTGCTCTCTTTCTACTTGTTGAAGCTGTAGAGTTAATTCTTTGGTTTGGATCCTTTCTTCCTTCCATGTGTGTGCATTTATAGAGATAAACTGAGCTCTGAGCACTGCTTCTGCTGTATTCCATAGGTTCTGGTATGAAGTATTTTCATTCTCATTTGATTCCAAGAATTTCTTTATTTTATCCTTGATTTTTTTCTATAAACCGTGGATTTTTGACCAATGTGCTGTTCAGTTTCCATGAGTTCAAATTTCTATGTTTTTTTCTGCTATTGATTTTTACTTTTATGGCTTTATGGTCTGAGAAGATGCTTGTAATAATTCAACGGTTTGGATTTTTTTTTAATTTGTTATGTAATATAACTGAGTGAAAGTGTACATTCCCGTATAAATTTACATACCCACCTATATGCAGCTTCCACTGCTCTCCCTACCCAGTGACAGCACACTATTCCTTTCTGCTCCATACATGTCTCATTCTCCCAACAGTCTCTTTTTTCCCCTCCTCTCCACCCACTCTCCTTCCTCCAGCCAGAGGTCAGCAGGATGACATTCTATAGATGTATAGAACCATAAAGTGCATTGGTATCTGGTTGGGTGAAATCAGTGATAGCACACATTAGAAACAAGAACAACATTAAGTGGACTTAAACATAACATGAGTACTCCTTCCATCTTAACCCAATATTTCAAGGACAGAGTAGTTGGGGCAGGGGGCGGGGGACCATGCTCTTAGGCAAAAGCGAGGCCAATTGGCACAACTAGCGTTTTGCTAAGAGGGCTCTCTGCACCCCACGTTGGTGAGTGGTGTCTGGGGTCCTAAAAGCTGCCAAGCTGCCATCTGAGGGCACAGCAAATGGTCCCAACTCAGCAGGAATGGATGCTCACTGAGGACCAAAATGACATGGGGAAAAGACAACCCAGAAGACAAAGAGACTCACATGAGTGGGTGCCTATATCGACTTGGGACCGGAAGAACCGGATGGTGCCCGGCCACCACCAGTGATAGCCGGTTTGGATTTTTTTGAAATTCGTTTTATGTTATAACACATGGTCTATTCTGGAAAATGTTCCATGTGCATTGAAGAAGCTGTAGTTATCTGTTGATGGATAAAATGTTCTGTATATGTTAATCATGTCTCATTGGTTAATTGTTGTGATAAGGACTTCTGTGTCTTTACTGAGATTTTTTCCAGATCATCTAGTGTTGAAGTCTCCAACTATTATCACATAGTGATCTATCTCATTTCCCAGTGTTGCTAGTGTTTTTTTGATGTATTTGGTTGTTCTGGTATTGGGTGCATAAATATTTTATATCACTATGTCCTGCTAGTGTATTGAATCTTTCAACAATAAACAGTGACCTAGTGACCATTCTTGTCCACAATGGTGGATTTTACATTAAAATCTATTTTATTTGTGATTGTTATGGCCACACTTGCTCTTCTTTCTTTTTTGTTAGCTTGGTGTATATTATTCCATCCTTTAGTTTTCAGTTCATTCATATATTTGAGTCTAAGTTTCTTGTAAGCAACATATGGACGAGTCGTGCCTTTTGATCCAGAATATCACTCATTGTTTCTTTATTGGAGCATTCAGTCCATTTACTTTCAGTGTAATTATTGATAGCCTACTCTGGCCTATGGGGTTGCCATGAGTCGGATCCAACTCGACAGCACTTGGCTTGGCTTATGTGTTTAGTGCTGTCATTTCGATGTATTTATTTTTGTGTCGGTGTTTTCTATGTTGCTCTTAATATTATGTTTTGGGTCATTCTTCTTTATAGGTTGACTTTTCATCTTTTTCTTTGTTGGTTTTGTTTGTTGAGACTTCTGTTTTTTGTTTTGATATGTTGCATTTTATTGTTATTTGCTGCTACCCAATTTTAACTTCTGCGTATCTTTTTAACTTCCTCTCCATCTGAAAGGACTATAGCTAGTGTAGCATATCCCCCTTTCTAGTGTGATGGTGCTATAATTTTCATGATTGATCACTGCTTCCCTTCTTTTAATATTGTAGCTTTGATTGAACTTTGTGTCTTCTGTAATTAAATAGGTTTCTGGATGCTGTGTCCTGCATTTTCTCCTTAAATATACACTTAATGGTTTTGTTTTTCTACACAAAGAGATTCTTTCAGTATTTCTTGTAATTGTGGCTTGGTTTTTAGAGAGTCTTTAAGTTTCTGTTTATCTGTGAATGTCTTGATTTCATCTTCATATTTGAGAGATAGTTTTGCAAGATATTTAATTCTCAGTTGGAAGTTTTCTCTTTCAAGATTTTCAATGGGTCATCCCACTGCCCCCTTGCTAACATCACTTGCCAAGAAGTCAGATGAAAACCTATAGGGTTTCCCTCTGAATGTTAGCTTTGCTTTGAGCCTTACTGCCTTTAAGACAATCTATGTTTTGTTTACTTAAGCTTGATTATAGTATGTCTTGGTGTCTTTCTTTTGGGGTCAAGTTTTTGTGGCATTTGATACATGGCTTGGATATCTATGTTCTCTTCTTTCATAATTTCAGGGAAGTTTTCTGTCAGTGACTCAACAACAACACTCTCCTTGTTTTCAGCTATCTCAACCTGTTCAAGAATTCCAATTAGATGTGGATTATTTCCCTTAATAGAGCCTCACATGTTTCTTAATGCTTCTTCATTTTTCATATTTCTTTTCTTTGATTTGTCCTCGTAATTGCTGGTGTCAGTTGCTCTATTCTCAAGGTCACTAAGTTTGACTTTCATCTCTTCAGTTCTGCTCTTTTGGCTTTGGAATGAATTGTTTAATTCTGTAATTTTGTTATTGATGTGCTGGATTTTAGGTCATTGATGTTCCATCAGTTCAAATAGCTTGCTTTTAACTTTTCATTTTGCTCTGCTGCATTTTGTTTAACCTCTCGGAGGGCTCTATGTATAATTATTTTGTACTCAACCTCTGATACTTTCTGAAAGACTTCCTCATCCCAGAAGTTTTTGATTCTTTGGGACTTTTCTGAAGCCGTGGTGGACTGTTTCTTTAAATGGTTATTGATGTTTTGTTGCCTTTGGGCCATCTAGAGGCTGTTTAGTTTTTCTGGTGATACCTCAACAGAAGCTGAGGCACAGTTCTGAGAAGGCAGTTGGTCACCAGCTGCCTCTGGGTACTCTAGTATCTGGCCCCAGTGGGCTCTTCTGGGGTGGTAGACTCCATCTCCTGGCTGGCAAGTGACATCCTGCTTATGAAATTACTGGGGGCCATCAAACAACCCTATGATGTGGGTCAGCAAAGACTGGAAGAGATGCCACTGGGCGACTCAGCAGTTATTTCTCCAGGCAGTGTTATTTTAAAAATCTAGAAGTTGCCTGACAGCTGCCAAATTCAGTCAGGTCATCAATTGTGGCAGGTCCCACCTTCTGACTGACAATGGGAGCACCTCTTTGGTTGTCCCCAGATGCTATGATGTAGTTCAAAGTAGGTAAAGGTTACAGCCTTACAGCCATCATCAGTCAGGCCTACCTGTAATTTAAAACTCCTAAACACAGCCTATCTGATGGAAAAGCACTTTCCAGAGTGGCACTGCTTCTCAGTGGCCCTCAGAGGCCCCTGCTGAGGCCTCAAGTTAGATGACTCTGTCTCCCAGCTTACTAAGATTGCATCCCAGCCAAGCTGCCCTTCCCACCACAAAACAACAGAATCTATGGTGAAGTTCAGAAAAGAGATGTTGCAGAGGCAGTGGTGCCCTCAATCAGCATCTGGGCTCTGAAAATGTGGCTATCCCACTCACTGTCTCTCTGCTGCACTATACACTGTTTATTTTAGCACTGTGCTTCAGCACATTTGCCGGCTCATGTCCATCCCCCACCTCCCAGTTAAAAACAAACAAACAAAAAAGAGTCAGTACCCACAGTCCACCCAAGCAGCAAGTCAGCAGGAGCAGGACATCACATGCTCTGGTTAGTGCCAGGGAGAGAAAGTGTCCCATTTAGTGGCATGTAGTCCAATCTGACAACCCTGTGCCTACCTTAGGGCTCCCTCGGTGTCCAGAGTGCTCTATTCAATTATCATTCCAGGCCTTAGTTTTCAGAGTGAATTGAGGAGACATGTGTCTAGTCTGCCATCATGGCTCTGCCTTCTGGTTTTGATAATTTCTTAGTTTTGTCCGTACCCTTCCTGGTCCCATTTATGACATTATGGGATGTCATGGATTGAATTGTGTCCCCCCAAAAATATGTGTGGCTGGGACATGATTCCCTGTAGTCTATGATTGTTCTCCATTTTGTGATTTTCCTATGCCGTATGTTAAAGGATTAGGATGGGGCTGTAAATCCCTTCATAGGATCACCTCCCTGCTCCACTGTAAAGGGAGTTCCCCTGGAGTATGGCTTGCACCACACTTAATCCTCTCATCCTACAAGAGATAAAAGGAAAGGGAAACAAGCAAAGAATTGGG
Organism: Heterohyrax brucei; assembly: GCA_028571685.1. NCBI lineage: Eukaryota > Metazoa > Chordata > Mammalia > Hyracoidea > Procaviidae > Heterohyrax > Heterohyrax brucei. The sequence continues at coordinate 68,421,064 of CM053158.1, forward strand.
AACCTCACATCATCAAGAAAGCAGCACTGGGAGAAAAGTGAGTCCTTCAGATCTGAGGTTCCTGCTCCAAGATGCTCCCTGAACAAAGACTGATACAATTCTGGGCTTTCCTCCAGAGCCAACAAGGTGGAAAGCCTTCTCCTAGAGAGGACATCCTGAATTTGGATGTATAGCCTACTGGACTGTGTAAAAATAAATTTCCCTTGTTAAAGCCATCCACTCCATGGATTTTCTGTTACAGCAGCAGTAGCTGACTAAAACACTTATTTTGGTCCATACCCCCACCCCCAGACAACCTTCTTGATGACCAAAGGCTGTAGAGGTACTTTCTGTTGTTCTGACATCATTTTTCCTTTGAGTCATCACTTCAACACTGCAGCTCAAGGCTTGAAATTTTTCATCAGTTCTTTCAGCTTGAGAAACGTTGAGTGTGTTCTTCCCTTTTGATTTTCTAACTCTAGGTCTTTGAATATTTTATTATAAATACTTTACTTTGTCTTCTCAAGCAGCCCTTTGAAGTCTCTGTTCAACTCTTACGTCATAATTTATTCATTTAGCTTCAGCTACTCTGTTCAAGAGCATGTTTCAGTCTTTTCTGACATCCAATGTGGTCTCTTTTGTTTCTGTCTTTTTAATGATTTTGCCTTCTTCAGGCCATCAAGTGCTTGTATTAAAGGTCAAGCTGAAGCTAAAGGAAATTTTTAAAAGTTCACGAGAGCCAGTCTAGAAACTTGAGCATCTCCAATGTCAAGAAGAGGTTTGACAAATTTAACAAGATCGACTGATGGCCAGAAGAATCATGGGAAGACGTCATCTCCAGCACACTACTTAACAAATTTAACAGTTTGTTTTACTGTGGTAGCTTGTGTATTGCTGTGAAGTAGAAGCTATGTCACTGATATTTCAAATATCAGCAAGCTCTCTCATAGTGGACCAGATTCAGCAGAGCTTCTAGACTATATCAGACTAGTGAAAAAGCTTAGTGATTTATTTCGAGAAACTAGCTAATGAATCACAACACAACAATGTCCAACTTTCTTGCTGTGGGCACATCATCATGAGGAATCAATTAACATAGGAGGACATCATGTGTGGTAAAGTAAAGGGCCAGCAAATGTGAAAGAGGTTGTCAGGAAGATGGGATGGTACAACAACATAATGGATCTGAATATGCTAGTAATTGTGAGGATGACACAGGACCAGGCAACATTCCATTATGTTGTACATAAGGTTTTTGTCAGAGCTGAATCAGTGACAGATATATATATACATATGTCTTCCTGTCTATCATTTATCTTGTATTTCACAATATTTAACACGAGTCTTATCTGCACAATGATTTTAAACCACCTTATGTCAAAGACTGTACATATTAAATTTCTCTTATACTTCCTACACGTATGGATGTGTGTTGGCTAACAAATACTCATTTGAAAGCATGGTAGAAAATCAGCAATAACAATGTTTTATAGACTGAGAATCAAAAGCAATTTAGGAGTTAAACTCAGTAGCAATAAATGCCATCCACATGTAGAGCTTATTCTTTTAATGCTTTCTTTGAGCAAAGTTCTTCTTATGACATGGTAGAATTATTGGCTAAATACCAACTAGTGAAAACTTTTGTCATTGGTTAAATGTTACAATAATCATGCTACAACACGAAGACTTTCATAGAGGAAAATGTTTTAGGAAGCATTCTCTTTATGGAGTTTGGGGGGGCGGGGAGTAATCGATCCATTTACAAGGACTATAGTAAAACAAACCTAAGGAGAAAACCAAACAGATATTGGTGATAAAACACGTATATATACTTTAGTTTGTAGCTGCCTATTTTCCTTCAGCCCTACTTTCTATCATGGTAGGCAGTACATCAATGCAATTATACTCATGTGCTGAAAAATAGGCAAATATCAGTGTCCAATTTCATTGTCATCACAGAGTGGAAGTCCTAAGATAAAGAAGTGCTACCTAGTTGCAAGGATCACATTTTTTCTCCACCTCTTTGAAGTAAACCAAACTCTGGACACTCTGCCAAGATGTGACTAATTCCTTCTTATTCTGAGCTTACCTTATTTCATGATTTTTTTTTCATATAATTTTGTAAAGCTTTAGAACTGGGTTTAGAAACTACAGGAAAGGAAAATTCACCCATGAAACCCTTTACATAATATAAAAATTCCCCACCCCATCCTCACTCCCACCCCCTAAGTACAAAGCAAGTTTTATTAACATATGGCAAGGGCTCAGTTTAAAGAGGACTGTGGGCATTAAAGCAGATTGTTTTACGTCTCTGACATGAATACTCAGGGTGGATGAACTACCAAGACTTTGGTTTAAGTGTGATTAATGCCTGGTAGTTGGAAAGCATCCAAACTTATTAAATCTGATGGAGTAAAACAGCATAACTTTCTCATATTATTTCCAAAAGATATGATTAGACTGAACGTGGTAGTGAATAAAACTGTAGAAATAAGCTATGGTGAGGGGAAGGGGTTACTTCTGTTTTATTTACATAGAATTAAACAGAGGGAGTCATGTGTTTTAGCAAGTACAGGCAGAGTTCAGTTACCTCATTCCCAAACTCAAAACCAAGTCAACACAACCTTCCTGTATAGTCCATGGCTTTTTCATACATGGCTGATCAGAAGAGTTGGCCACCTGGAATAAAGGGAAAAATGGAAGTATTTGATAAATGTTTCCTTCCTCTCAATCCAAAATTAATATATACACACTCACACAACTGCACATACATGCAGGATATTTTATATTCTGGTGTGTCACAGAAGCATCAGATATACCAAATGGCTACCTTTCCACAGAGAACTGGGAGCTGTATGATGTCACCATGACTTGTATGTTTAAAAAACTCTTGGCAACTTTTTTCTGAAATTAATGACTCACAGATATAATAGTTTAGATGTTAAGTGTCTTGATTATCTAGTGCTGCTGTAACAGAAATACCAGAAGTGGATGACTTTAACAAGGAGAATTTTTTTTAAATTTTTTATTATGACTGAGTGAAAATGTACATTCCTGTATAAATTTACATGCCCACCTATATGCAGCTTCCACTGCTCTCCCTGTCTGGTGACAGCACGCTATTCCTCTCTGCTCCATACATGTCTCATCCTCCCAACAGTCTCCTTTCCCCTCCTCTCCACCCACTCTCTGATGCAGAGTGACCATATATTGGATGCACTTGTTGATTCCATGCATCTATAGGACATCATCCAACAAGGAGAAATTTATTTTATCACAATACAGTAGACTACAAGTGTGAATATAAGGTGCCAGCTCCAGGTCAACACATTCTCTCTCTGTCAGCTCTAAAGGAAGGTCATGGATTGAATTGTGTCTCCACAAAAATGTGTTTATCAATTTGGCTGGACAATGATTCCCAGTATTTCATTATTGCCTTCCATTTTGTAATTTTTCTATACTGTTAATCCTAATCTCACCCTGTGGTTAAAATAGATTGGATTATGTTACAGAGGATTAGGGTGGGACTGTAACACCCTTCCTGTTACCTCCCTGCTCCAATGTAAAGGGGGTTTTTTGGAGCGTGGTGTGCAATACTTTTTATCCTACATGAGATAAAAGGAAAGGGAAGCAAGCAGAGAATTGGGGACCACACATCATCAAGAAAGCAGCACCAGCAGCACAATGCATCCATCAGAACTGAGGTTCCTGTACTGAGATGCATTCAGATCACAGAAAAACTGATGCAACACAAGGACCTTCCTCCAGAGAGAGGACCTAGACCCTATATTTTGACTTTTAGTTTCCTGGACTGTGTAACAATAAATTTTTCTTTGTTAAAGCATACCAGTTGACCAAGACAGGCTGGTAGTTCAAATCTACCTACTGTTCCCTGGAAACACTATGGTGCAGTTCTACTCTGTCCTATAGGATTGCTATGAGTTGGAATCAACTTGGCATCTCTGAATTTGACATTTGGTTTGGTTGATATTTCTCAGATTCAAGCAGCTCTTAACAACTGGCTTCTTAATAACAATGTGCACTTAATAAATTCATTTGCTTTGAATCAAAATTCCAAAGACTGAAGACCTTTACTGTAGACTAAAATTACAAAATTCCCAAAAGTAAACAAAGAGAAACTTGAGCATTCCCTGTGTGCCAGTCCTGTGCTGGGCACAGAAAGGAAACAACAGGGCAAGTGTCACCTCTCAGGTCCATTCTGACCGTGTAGACAGAAGACGTAGCAAAGGTCAACAGGGTGACATCTCCCTGTGTCCAGCATGAAATTTGCTATCACTCTAAAAACTGGGTATCTAGCTTTTTGGATATTTGCATTTCAGGCATTGTTTAAGAATGTATCATACAAAATGTACATGTATTTTATTACCAAAGCCCATTCCAGTCAACTACAAATTCCAAGGCAAATCTAAGACATGGGAGGGGAGACTAGGTACTCCCCTAGCCTCTTAACTGATAAAAGAATAACAAATATTAAAAAAAAAAAAAACTGCCAAACAACAAAGCTTCAATTTATTATACATGCTCATCAATTTAACCCCAAAAAACCCTTAAAAGCCTAAGGGTGATCCAACCCTTTTAATACCCAAGGCCCTAAGCACGCCACAGATCAAGGCCCAAGCCTCAGCCTGCTTTGTCTGCAAAAGATGAAAGCCAGGGGAAAACAGGTGAAAGCTTTTTTTGAATCATCACCTGCAATTAAGCAAACGAAAACTAAGAGGAGCAGAGGTAAGCTGAACTTGCTTTAAAAAGACACCCCCTGGAGCAGGTGGATGCTTGCTGAGGATTGCTGTGGTGTCTGCTGTCACTCTTTCACCAAATAATGAGTATTCACTGGGATTTCCTGCATGGGAACAGATTGCTTGGTGGGAAAGTGAGGTGGGTGCTGCACAGGAAGATACACACACATACACACAGACACACACACACACACACACACAGAATCTCTGTCTTACCTACAATTCTTTAAGCACATTTTTAACTGCTCCACTTTTGTGTGAAACTTCACTGTCTGCATCTAAATATAAAGGCCTCTTTTTGTTTCTTCGGTCAAGTCTCAGCATTACAATAACTATGATTATTAAGATCTTTTCAAAAGTAGAAGAACATTAACCAGAATTTTGAGGCCTGATCTACTTATAGTAACCCTGATCTATTCATAGTAACAATATTTCTGCAATTAATCTCTCTAAATTCTGAAAGAGCACAGTGATTTTAATAAAAAGACAGTTTGCATTATAGAATGGCATTGTTTTTTCATTAAATTATTTTTAGTAAATTTTCATTGTTTGAAGGTTTCTGGGGTTTACATTTGTGGTTAAGCCATCTTCTGCTGTAATTCCTTTTTTTCTTTGTCTTTTTATTGCTTTATAAGTGAAATATTACAATTTAAGTCAGTTTCTTGTACAAAAACCATAATACACTTTTTTACGTGATCCTTGCTGTTCTCTCTGCACTGTGACAGCACATACCTCCCCTCCATCTGAATTTCCTATGTCCATTCAACCAGCTGCTGTCCTCTTCTCATCTTGCCTCAGACAGGAGCTGCCCAGTATGTCTCCGTTATCTACTTAAGCCAAGAAGTCGCTCTTCACTAGTATCTTTTTATAGTTTACAGACTAGTTTAACCCTTGTTTGAGGAGTTAGCTTCTGGAATGTTTTCATTTCTAGACTAACAGAGTCCAGGGCCATGTCTTTTAGGGACACTCCAGTCACTAGGCTCCTGCCCCTGATACTCTGTCCCCAAAGTGATTTGGCTGTATTTAGAAAACTCTCTGGGTTTTTGTTTAGCCCAGTTGTGCTGACTTCTTTTCTATTGTGTGCTGACCATTCCTTGACCTGAAATAATTCTTGTCTAGTATCAAGTTAGTAGATACTTCTGTCCTTCTCTTTTCACCCTCATAATCATCAGCTTGTCTTCTATGTTTCAGCCTTTTCCTGAGTTCTTATATTAGTGACATCATACAATATTTACCTTTTGTGACAGACTAATTTCATTCAGCGTAATGCTCTACAGATTCCTCTGTGTTGTCAGATGTTTGCCAAATTCATCATTATTCTTTATCATTATGTAATACTGTATTGTGTGAATACACCATAATTTTTTTATCCATTCATCCATTGATGGGCATCTTAGTTGATTCCATCTTTATGCTATTGTGAGAAGTGCTGAAATGAACATCGGCATGCATGTACCTATTTGTGTGGCAGCTCTTATTTCTCAAGGATATATTCTAAGAAGTGAGATTGGTGAATCATACATTATCTCTACTTCAGCTTTTAAAGAAAGTGCCAAATTGATTTCCTAAGTGGTTGTACCATTTTACATTCCCACCAGCAGTATCTAGCTATTCCAGTCTCTCCACAGCCTCTCCAGCATTTATTATTTTTGATTTTTTGAATTAATGCTAGCCTTGTTGGGGTGAGACGGTATCTCATTGTGGTTTTTACTTGCATTCCTCTAATGGCTAGTACTTATGTGCATTTCCTCATATATCCATTAGCCATCTGAATGTCTTCTTTGGTAAAGTGCGTGTTCATATACTTTGCCCATCTTTTACTTGGGTTATTTGTCTTTTGCTGTTGGGGTTTTGCATTATCTTTATAGATTTCAGAGATCAACCACTGGTCAGATTGGTTAAAGGCAAAAACTTCTTCCTAGTCTGTAGGAAGTCTTCTTACTGTTTTGGTAAAGTCTTTGGATTAGTATAAGTATTTGATATTTATGAGTTCCTAGTTATCTATTTTCTCTTCCGGTGTTTGTGCGCTATTAGCAATGATTTATTTTCTGTTTATGCCCTGTATTAATGTTCCCTACATTGTTCCTATTTTTTCTTCCATAATCTTTATCATTTTAGATTTTCTCTTTAGGTCTCTGAATTATTTTGGTTAGTTGTTGTGCCTGGTGTGAGATATTGATTTCATTTTTTTTTTTTTTTTTTTGCAGATAGACATCCAGTTCTGTCAACATCACTTCTTAAAGAGACCGCCTTTTCCCAAGTTAATGGACTTTGGGCCTTTATCAAACATTAGCTACTCATAGGTGGATGATTTTCTGTCTGGATTCTTACTTCTGTTCCATTAATCTATGCATTTGGTGTTGTAAAAGGAGCAAGCTGTTTTGACTAGAGTATCAGTGTAATAGATTCTTAAGTCAGGTTGTGTGAGACCTCCCATTTTGTTTTCCTTCAGTAACATTTTGCTTATTCAAGACTTTTTCCCTTTCCTTATGAAGTTAGTAATTTGTTTCTACACCTCATTAAAAATGACACTGGAATGTAGATAAGGATTGCATTGTGCCTATAGATTGCTTTGGGTAGAAAAGTTAGTTTCACAATGTTGAGTCTTCCTATTCATAAGCAAAGTAGGTTTCTTCAGTTATGTAAGCCTCATTTGGTTTCTTGCAGTAGTATCTTGTAGTTTTCTTTGTATAGGTCTTTTATGTCTCCGGTTAGATTTGATCCTAAGTGTTTTATCTTCTTTGGGGCTACTGTAAATGATATTCATTTGGTGATTTTCTCTTTAACATTCTATTTGTAGTTGTAGAGGAATCCAACTGATTTTTGTATCCTGATGATTTGCTGAACTCTTCAGTCACTTCTAGTAGTTTTCTTTTTCTTTTTCTTTTCCTTTTTTTTTTTTTTTTTTAGGGTTTTCCGTGTATAAGATTATACCACTTGGAAACAGAGACACTTCTTCCTTACCAATTTGCATGTACTTTACTTCTTTTTCTAGCTTTGTTGGTCTACCTGGATCCTCCAGGAAGATGTCGAATAAATGTGGTGATAAAGGGCATGCTTTCCTGATACCTGGTCTCAAGGGGAATGCTTTCAAACTCTCTCTGGTTACAATAATGTGGCCTGTTAGTTTTAGACAAGGGTTCTTTATTATGTTGAGGAATTTCCCTTCTATACCTATTTTAATAAGAGTTTTCAAATGAATGGGTTTTAGACTCTGTCAAATGTCTTTTCTGAAACAGTTGATAAAATTAAGTGGTTCTTGTCTTGTTTTAGTTTTGTGGTTGATTACACTGATTGCATTTGTCATGTTGAACCACCCTTACTTACATGGTATGAATCCCTCTTTTTCATGGTGAATTTTGATACACTGTTGAATTCTGTTGGGTAGAAGTTCATTGACAAATTTTCCGTCTAAGTTCATCAGAAACATTGGTTTCTAATTTTCCTTTTGTGTGCTGTCTTTGCCTGATTTTGGTATAAATTATGCTGGCTTTACAGAATGAGTTTGGGAATAGTCCATCATCTTCCCTCAAATATTTTCAGTATTAGTGGTGTTAACGCTTCTCTGAAAGTTTGGTAGAGTTCCTAGTGAAGTTACGAGGACCAAGGACTTTTTTTGTCGGGAGTTTTGAAATTACCTTTTTAATCTCTCCTTTTGCTAAGGGTTTAATTACTTGTTCTATCTCTGTTTGTATTAATTTAGGTAGGTAGCGTGTTTCCAGAAATTTGTCCATTTCCTCTAGGTTTTCAAAGTTGTTACAATACAATTTTTCATATGAATTCTGTAATAATATATGTTGTGATATTGCCCATCTCATTTCTTTTTTAAAAAAAATTTATTTAATATAACTGAGTGAAAATGTACATTCCCGTACAAATTTACATACCCACCTATATGCAGCTTCCACTGCTCTCCCTGCCCAGTGACAGCACACTATTCCTCTCTGCCCCATACATGTCTCGTTCTCCCAACAGTCTCTTTTTTCCCTCATCTCCACCCACTCTCCTTCCTCCAGCCAGAGGTCAGCAGGATGACAACCTATAGATGTATAGAACCATAAAGTGCATCCAATATATGGTCATTGCATTGCCAAGTCCAATCCATTCCTGTCTGAAGCATGGACCTTCGTTATGATTTATGGTCAAGGGCAGCATCAGGGTGAGGGGCCATGCTCCCAGGGAAACCCCGAAACCGCTGGACCATCAATTGAGGTCTTTTAGTGGGGATCTCAGGGTGCACTCCTTTTTATTCTTGTGTTGCCAGTGAGACTCAACTTAGTGAGCTCCATCTCGGCTATCACTGGTGGTGGCCGGGCACGATCCGGTTCTTCCGGTCCCAAGTCGATGTAGGCACCCACTTATGTGGGTCTCTTTGTCTTCTGGGTTGTCTTTTCCCCATGTCATTTTGGTCCTCGGTGAGTATCCGTTCCTGCTGAGTTGGGACAATTTGCTGTGTCGTCGGATGGCAGCTTGGCAGCTTTTAAGACCCCAGAAGCCACTCACCCCCTCTTAGCAAAATGCTAGTTGTGCCAATTGGCCTCGCTTTTGCCTAACAGCATGCCCCCCCGCCCCCCCCAACTACTCTATCCTTGAAATATTGGGTTAAAATGGAAGGAGTACTCATGTTATGTTTAAGTCCACTTAATATTGTTCTTGTTTCTAATGTGTGCTGTCATCAATTTCGCCCAACTAGATACTTAGCAACTATCTAATCTAAACTCCCCCCTTGCAGCTGTCGAAGAGTCTTTTCTTCTATACATAAGTCTGTTTTTGAGATCTTATTGTAGAGGTCTCATACAATATTTGTCCTTTTGTCGCTGACTACTTTCACTCAACATAAGGTCTTCGAGTTGAAACCAGGTCATGAGATGTTTTCTGAAGTCATCGTTGTTCTTTATCATTGTGTAGTGCTCCATTGAGTATATATACCATAGTTTACCTATCCATTCTTCTGCTGTTGGGCATCTGGGTTGATTCCATCTTTTTGCTATCATGAACAGTGCTGTGATAAACATTCTGGTGCATGTGTCCATTGGTGTGAAAGGCCTTGACTCTGTAGGATATATTCCAAGTAGTGGAATTACTGGGTCAAATGGTATATCAATATCCATTTTTTTAAGGAAGCGCCAGATTGCTTACCAAAGAGGCTGGACCATTTTGAGACCCCACCAACAGTGCAGAAGGGTTCCACTTTCTCCACGGCCTCTCCAGCATTTGTTGTTTTGTGTTTTTTGGATAATGGTCAACCTTGTTGGGGTGAGATGGTATCTCATTGTCATCTTGATTTGAATTTCTTTAATAACTAAAGATCATCAACATGTCTGCCTGTGTTTTATGGCTGCCTGGATCTCTTCTTTAGTGAAATGTCTGTCCATTTCCTTTGCCCATCGCTTAATTGGATGATTTATCTTCTTCTTGCTGTTATTTTGTGGTATCTTATAGATTATGGAAATCAGGTGTCGGTCTGACATATAGTTGCCAAATTTTTTTCCCATTCTGTGGGTGTTCTTTTAATTCTATTAATAAAGTCTTCAGATGAGCAAGTGTTTAATTCTTAATAGATCCCATTTATCTATTTTCTCTTCTGATGATTGTGGTTTGTTTAGCAGATTTTGGAGTCTGTCCTCATTGTGTATTAAAACTTCCATTGTTGTTCCTACCTTTCCTTGGATGAGCTTTATCGTTTTAGGTTTGATATTTAGGTCTTTTATCCAGTTGGAGTTGGCTTTTGTATAAGGTGTAAGATATGGATCTTGTTTCAGTTTCTTGTAGATGGATCCAATTTTGCCCACACCATTTGTTGAAGATACTGTTTTTACCCCAGTTTAATGTCTTAGGGCCTTTGTCGAATATCAATTGTTCATAGGCAGATGGTGTCATCTTTGGGGTCTCAGTTCTGTTCCACTGATCAATCTGTCTGTTCTTATACCAGTACCATGCTGTTTTGACCACTGTGGCAGTGTAATATGTTCTAAAGTCAGGTAATGAGAGGCCTCCCAGTGTGTTCTTCTTCTTTAGTAGTACCTTGCTTAAACGGGGCTTCTTCCCTTTCCAAACAAAATTGGTGATTTGTTTCTCCCTCTCATTAAAAAGTGTCACTGGAACTTGTATTGGGATTGCATTATATAAATAAATTGCTTTGGGTAAAATAGACATTTTCACAATGTTAAGTCTTCCTATCCATGAGCAGGGTAGGTTTTTCCATTTTTCTAAGTCTCTCTTAGTTTCTTGTAGTAAGGGCTTGTAGTTCTCTTTGTAAAGGTCTGTTATTTCTCTGGTTAGATTAATTCCTAGGTATTTTATCTCCTTAGGGGCTATCGTAAATGGTATTGATTTGATAATTTCTTCCTTAACAGTCTCGTTGTTGGTATAAAGGAATCCTACTGATTTACTTATGTTTATTTTGTATCCCCAGACTTTGCTGAACTCTTCTATCAGTATGAGTAGTTTACTTATAGATTCCTTGGGGTTCTCTGCATATACAATCATATCATCTGCAAACAGGGAGATTTTATCTTCCTCTTTGCCAGTGCAGATGCCCTTTATTTCTTGGTCTTGTCTAATTGCTCTGGCTAAAACTTCTAGCACAATGTGGACTAGAAGAGGTGAGAGTGGGCATCCTTGTCTAGTTCCTGATCTCAAGGGAAAGTCTTTCAGTCTCTCTCCATTCAGGATGACGTGAGCATTGGCTTTGTATAAATGGCCCTTATTGTGTTGAGGAATTTGCCGCCTATGCCCATTTTCCTAAGAGTTTTTAGCATGAGTGGGTGTTGGACTTTATCAAATGCCTTTTCTGCATCAATGGACAAAATCAGGTGATCCTTGTCTTTTGAGTTATTTATGTGGTTAATCACATTAATTGTTTTTCTGATAGTGAATCAGCCTTGCATCCCTGGTATGAATCCCACTTGGTCATGATGGATTATTTTCTTGATATGTTGTTGTATTCTATTGGCCAGAATTGTGTTGAAGATTTTTGCATCTAGATTCATGAGTGATATCGGTCTGTAGTTCTCTTTCTTTGTTGGGTCTTTCCCTGGCTTAGGCATCAGGATTATGCTGGCTTCATAGAATGAGTTTCGGAGTACTCCATCCCTTTCTATACTGTGAAATATAGTCTCAGTAGTATTGGAGATAACTCTTCTCTAAATGCTTGGTAGAATTCTGCCGTGAAGCCATCTGGACCTGGACTTTTTTTGGTTGGCAATGTTTTGATGGCCTTTTCAATCTCTTCCTTTGTAATGGATTTATTAAGTTGTTCTGCTTCACGTTGTGATAATTTGGTTAGGTGGTATGAGTCAAGGAATTTGTCCATTTCCTCTAGGTTTTCTAATTTGTTAGAGTACAGTCTTTCATAGTATTCTGTTATGATATTTTTGATTTCTGCTGCATCTTTGGTGACAACGCCCTCTCATTTCTAATTTGGGTTATTTGTTTCCTTCCTTGCTTTTCTTTAGTAAGTTTAGCTAGCGGTTTGTCAATTTTGTTGATCTTCTCAAAAAAACAGCTTTTGGTCTTTTCAATTTTTTCAATTGTTTTTCTATTCTCTAATTCATTTAGCTCTGCTCTATTTATAATCTTGTTTCTTCTGGTGCCTGAGGGGTTCCTCTGTTGTTCTCCTTCTACTTGTTCAAGCTGTAGGGCTAGTTCCTTGATTTCGTTTCTTTCTTCCTTCTAGATATGTGCATTTATGCAGATAAACAGACCTCTGACACTGCTTCGGCTGTATCCCATAGGTTCTGGTAATTCATCCTTGATTTCCTCTATAACCCATGTTTTTTTGAGCAAGATGTTGTTCAGTTTCCAAGAGTTCCACTTTCTTTCTATGTTTCTTCTGCTATTGATTTCAACTTTGATGGTTTTATGATCTGAGAAGATGCTTTGCACTAATTCAATGGTATGGATTTTGTTGAGCATTGCATTATGGCCTATCACACGGTCAATTCTGGAGAATGTTCCATGTGCACTGGAGAGGAAGGTGTAGTTGTCTGCTGCTGGGTGGAAAGTTCTGTATATATCAATGAGGTTTAGTTGATTAATTGTGGCAATGAGGTCTCTGTATCTTTACTGAGTTTTTTTCTAGATGATCTGTCTAGTATTGAGAGTAGAGTGTTGAAGTCTCCCACTATTTTGGTTGAGTCATCTAACTCTCTTTTGAGTGTAGTCAGTGTTTCTTTGACATATTTAGGTGTTCTGATATTAGGTGCATAAATATTTAATATAGTTAAGTCTTGCTTGTGTACTGAACTTTTCAGCAATAAACAGTGTCCATCTTTGTCTACGATGGTGGATTTGACATTAAAATTGATTTTGTCTGAGGTTAGAATTGCCACCCCTGCTCTTCTTTGTTCATTATTAGCTTGATATATATTCTTCCACCCTTTAATTTTCAGTTTGTTCATGTTTTTAGGTCTCAAGTGAGTTTGTTGTAGACAACATATGGATGGGTCACATCTTTTGATCCAAGATGTCACTCGATGTCTCTTTACTGGAGCATTCAGTCCATTCACATTCAATGTAATTATTGATAGGTATGTGTTCAGTGCTGCCATTGTGATGTGTTTATTTTTATGTTGATGATTTCTCTGTTGTTCCTATTAGTTTTTTCTGGGACTTTCTTTTTTGTGAGTTGAATTTTCACCTTTTTCTAAGCTGGTTTTGTGGTTGTTGAGACTCCTGTGTTACATTTCTTGAAATGATATCATACATCTTTGTTGTGCTTTACAGCTGCCCCTATGATCCCCCTTAATAAACTATATATAAACCAAATTTTAATTACTACCAGTCTTGTCATCTTCCTCTCTATCTGGAAGGACTATAACAACTGTAGTACATTTTTATTATGATGACACAATAATTTTCATCATGATCACGGGATTCCTTCTTTCCCTATCAAAGCTGTGACTGGCTTTGGAGCCTTCCCTAACTTAGTAGAGTTTTGAGTAGTAAAGTCGTTCTAAAATATAAAGTTAGCGGTTTTGTTCTTCTAAGCCAGAACGAAGAACTTCTTTCAATATTTCTTGTAGTTTGGGTTTGGTTTTTACAAAGTCTCTGAGTTTCTGTTTATCTGGGAATGTCTTAATTTCATTTTCGTATTTGAAAGATAGTTTTGCAGGATATATAATTCTTGGTTGGAAGTTCTTCTCCTTCAAAGGTTTGAATGTGTCATGCCACTGTCTCCGTGACAGCATGGTTTCTGCTGAGAAATCTGAAGAGAGCCTACAGGGTTTCCCTCTGAATGTTAGCTCTCTTTGAGTCTTGCTGGCTTCAAGGGTTGCTGCTTATGTTTCATTTTGTTGAGCCTGATTATTATAGTCTTGGAGTCTGTCTTTTGAGATCTATATTGGGTGGCATACAATATGCATCTGAGATGTCTATATTCTCTTCCTTCATGATTTCCGGGAAGTTTTCTTTCAGCAGCTCAGCAACAATACTCTCTGTGTTCTCAGATGTCTCACCCTGTTCAGAGACTCCCATTAATCGAAGGTTGTTCCTGTTAATAGAGTCCCACATGCTTCTTAATGTTTCTTCATTTTTCTTGTTTCTTGTTTCTTTTTTCTGATTTCTGCTCATAGATGCTAGCCTCAGTAGCTCTGTCTTCCAAGTCAGAAATTCTTTTTTCTATTTGTTCCATTCTATTTTCTTGGCTTTGCATTAAATTTTCTATGTCTTTGATTTTCTTCTTGATCTGTTGGATTTCAGAGTATTGGTGTTCCATCAGATCAAACATCTTGCTTAATTTTTCATTTTCTTCTCCTGCATTTTGCATAAGGTCTAGAAGGGCTCTGCATATAATCATTTTGTGTTCACTTTCTGATGCTTTCATAAAAGTTTCTTCATCTGGAAAACTCCTTGGTTGCTTTGTTTGGGAGCATTCTGAAGCCATGGCTGATTTCTTCTGTGCCACAAGTGTCTGTTGCTTTTTGGGACCCATGTGAATATGTTGAGGCTGGAAGAGGTACTGTGAGGATGGACCGCAAATGTTTCTCTAGGCTGTCTTAAAATGTAAAGCAAAAGATATCTGACTACTTCACTAGTCAGTTAGGTTTTCAGGTGTAGAGGTTCCTCTTCTCAACTGGCAAAGTACGCGCCACTACATCCAACTCCAGTTGATACAAACTAGTTCACAATACAGCAATGCTACTGCCCTGTTGGCCTCTGCTGACAGGGCCTAGCTTTAGCCAACACTGTTTAGAGTACTGCTTTTGTGATAGAAAAGCGCTCTCCTATGGGCAAGCTCTGGCTCCCAAGCTAAGAATTAGGTCCAGCAGCAGCCACCGTATCCAAGATGATGCCCTCCACACAGGCAGCAGACAGAAGGGTTAAAGGTGCCGAGAGGTGATTCCTCTGATTCTGTTGCAGGATCCCCAAAGCAGGTGGCACTAGGTAAATTACTGCTTTTCTGTCGGAGAAGCACTGTCCTGTTTGCAGGCGCTGGCTGCCAGGCTAAGAATGAGGTCCCACTAGAGTCTCTGTATCCAACACGGCATCCTACACACTGACTGCAAAACTCCGTACAAATGCCGCTGAGGCAGATATAAAACGACAGGCTCAAAGTGGCTAGGTTAACAGAGTCCCAAGCCTGCTCTCAAAATATGGGAATTTTGCCTGCCTGTCCCCCAGCAGCGTGTCTGAGTCTAGCCGCTAGGCAAGACCCTGCTCCGCCCACCGGCCAAGACAGAGGAAATAAAAAGTCACAATGGTGTATTTACCTTCTGTCCGTGAGAGCCAGGGATAGCCAGGTGCGGGAGTCAGCGTAAGAGATGAGGTTTTTCGCTCAGTAGTATGAAGTCCCAATTAACAGCCCTGTGCCGTGTCCTGGGGCTGATTAGGTGACCAGAAGGCTCCATTTGATTATCAATTCAGGTCTTGGTTTCCAAAGGGATATAAGGAGACGAGTGCTTAGTCTGCCATCTTGACTCTGCCTCCCCATCTCATTTCTTATTTGACGAATTTGCTTTCTCTCTTGTTTTTCCTTTATCAGTTTGACCAACGGTTTATCAATTTTCTTATCTTTTCAAAGAACCAACTTTTGCTCTTGTCAACTCATTCAGTCCTTCTTCTGTACTCTAATTCATTTACTTCTTCTCTAATTTTTATTTGTTCTCTTTAGTTGCCCAAGGAGTTTTTTTGCTGCTCTTTTTTCTTCTTGTTTGAGTTGTAGCATTAATGCTTTGAATTGGACCCTTTCTTCTTCTTGGATGAGTGCTTTTGTTGAAATAAGTTGAATTCTAAGCACTGCCTTTGCTGTGTCCCCAAATCTCTGATATGACATGTTTCCATTTGCATTTGATTCTGTGAATTTCCTTATTCTGTTGTGATTTCTTCTATAACCCAGTAATTTTTGACCAAGGTGTTATTCAGTTTTCATGTAGGGTTTTTTTGGTTTGTTTTTCTGTGGGTTTTTTGGCCTTTTTCTATTATTGATTTTCTACTTTTAGGGCTTTAAGTTCTGAAAAGATGTTTTACAGTATTCTGATGCTTTGGATTTTGTTAAGTCTGGCTTCATGGTCTATCTGGAATATGTTCCACATGCACTGGAGAAAAAAATTAAACAGTCGGCTCCGACTCAACGGCACTTGGCTTGGCTGGCTTGGCTGTCTACTTTTGGGTGAAGTGTTATATATATGCCTACGATGTCAAGTTGGTCAACTGTGGTGTTTAGATCTTCCATGTCTTTATTAGAAAACCCTGATATTAAGTGCTACCACTGCTAACCAGAAGATCAGCAGTTCATATCCACCAGGTGCTCCTTGAAAATTCTACCAGAGTGTTTTATTCTGTCTATAGGGTTGTATGAGTTGGAATCGACTTGACGGCAGTGAGTTTGGTTTGGCTTTGTGTGGTCTGTATTGATTGTCCTTCTGGATGTTCAGTTCTCCACCAAAAGTGGTGTTTTGAAATCTTCTGTTATTGTGGAGCTGCCTATTTATCTTTTCAGTTCTGTTACAGTGTATTTTTTTATTTTTTATTTAATATGACTGAGTGAAAATGTACATTCCTGTATAAATTTACATGCCCACCTATATGCAGCTTCCACTGTTCTCCCTGTCCTGTGACAGCACAGTATTCCTCTCTGCTCTATATATGTCTCATCCTCCCAACAGCCTTCTTTCCCCTTCTCTCTACCCACTCTCCTTCCTCCAGCCAGAGGTCAGCAGGATGATATCCTATAGATGTATAGAACCATAAAGTGCATCCAATATATGGTCACTCTGCATTGCCAAGTCCAATCCATTCACGTCCAAAGGGTGGACCTTCATTATGATTTATGGGCAAACACAGCATCAGGGCCAGGGGCCATGCTCTCAGGGGAACCCCAAAAATGCTGACCATCAATTGAGGTCTTTTAGTGGAGATCTCAGGATGCACCCCTTTTGAATAAGAATATTGTGTTGCCAGTGAGACTCAACCTAGTGAGCTCCATCGTGGCTATCACTGGCGGTGGCCAGGCACCTTCCGGTTCTTCTGGTCCCAAGTTGATGTAGGCACCTACTCATGTGGATCTGTCTATCTTCTAGGTTGTCTTTACCCCATGTCGTTTTGGTCCTTGGTGAGCATCTGTTCATGTTATAGTGTGTTTTATGTATTAAGGAGCCCTACCATTGGGTACATAAGTGTTTAATATGGTCATGTCCTCCTAATGTATTGATCTTTTAATCATTTTATAGTGTCCTTCCTTATCCCTTGTGGTAGATTTTAAAGTCTACATTAACAGAAATTAATATTGTCATTCCTGCTCTTTTTTGAATGTTGATTTTTTCCCCATCTTTGAGTTTCATTTTGTTAGTCTTTAAGTCTAAGATGTGTTTCTTGTAAGCAGCATGTAGACACATTAAGTTTTCTTATCCACTCCCCTCACTCTCTCTTTTGGTGTATTTAATCCATTTACATGCAGCAGAACTACTGATATGTAGGAAACGCTAGTGGCCTACTGCTTAAGTGCTCCAGCTGCTTCCCAGAAGGTTGGCAGTTCAAATCCTCGAAGCACTCTTTGGAAACTCTATGGGGTAGTTCTGCTCTGTCTATAGGGTTGCTATGAGTCAGAATCAACTCAACAGCACTAAGTTGGGTTGTATTAATACATATGGGTTTAGTACTGTCATTTTGATGCCTTTTTTGTTCATTGTTGACAATTTCTTCATTACACTTAAGTTTCTGTGCTTAGTCATTTTTCTTAATACATTTTCTTTCCATCTTTTCTCATTGTTGTATGTTTTGTATTTGCTGAGACTTTGTGTTTTTCTTCTTTTTATCTTGATCTGTAGGACTGTTAGTTTTTCTTTTGTGTGTGTGGCTACTTTAATGTTTACCCTATTTTTTCTACATTTAAATGAGTATTTAATTTCTTTGTATCATCTTGACTTCCTCCGCATGTGAAAGATCTACGACTACATTTTAGTCTCACTTTTAAATTTAATATTATATTTTACATAATGACATTTCTGTTTCCCCATTTTCAGAGTTTTATCTTTGATTCATTTTTCTGACTTCCCTATGTCAGATGATATCTGGTTGATCTGTTCTGTGTTCTAACCTTGGAATGCTATCTGATGTTACCAATTTTCTAACCAAAGGACGCTTCTTAATATTTCTTGCAGTCTTGATTTCATTTCTGCAAATTTTGTAAACTTATGTTTATCTGGAAATGTCCTGATTTTACCATCATATTTGAGAGACAGTTTTCCTTGATTCTTCACTGGCATTTTTTTTTTCTTCAAGACTTTGTATATGTCATTACATTGCCTTCTTGCTTGCATGGTTTCTGCTGAGTAGTCCAAGCTTAGTCTTATTGACTCTCCTTTGTAGATTATTTTTCTTTTATTCCTTGCCACCTTTAAAATTTTCCCTTTATCTTTGGTTTCACATGTTTCATTATAATATGCCTTGATGTCTGTCATTTGGGATCTACCTTGTGTGAAGTTTGATAAGCATCTCAGATGGATATCTTCTCTCCTTTTGTGGTATCAGGGAAGTTTTTCATCAGCAATTCTCTCTGTATTTTCAGTTATTCCACTCCTTTTTCTGGTACTCCAATCACTTGTAGACTCCTCTCGATACATTCCTATGTAATTCTCAGAGTTTCCTCATTTTTTTTAATCTCATTTTTCCTTAGCTATGTTCATGTTAAGTATTTTCTCTTCAATATTATTAATTCTGGTTTCCATTGCCTCAGTTCTCTCCTCTGACTTTTTATAGAGCTGCCTAATTCTGTAACCTTATTAACCTGCTGAATTTCCTCATGTTTCTCTATGCTTTATTGCAGTATTTCCAATTTTTTATGATGCTCTGCTGCATTTTGCCTGAACTCCTTCCTAATGCCTTCAAGATTTTTATATATTAATCTTGAGTAGAGCAGGGGGTGGGGGGAGGCAGAGCCAAGATGACAGACTAGACACACATCTGCTCAATTCCCTCTGAGAACTTAGGCCTGGAATGATAATTGAATGGAGCACTGTGGACTTACTGGGAACCCTAGTATCTGGCATACAGTTGCCAGATTGAACTGTGTGCCACTAAAGGAGAAACTTCCTCTCTCTAACATGAGGCAGCTGCATGCTGAGTCCTGCTTCTGCTGACTCACTGTGTGGGAGGACTGCAGGTACCAATGCCTTTGTTGTTTTCCAGGAGGTGGTGACTGGGCATGATCCAGCAAATACACCAAACTGCAATGTTTAAGTAAACAGCATATAGCACAGCAGAAAGACTGTGCTTGGGATAGCCACAGTTTAAGAAGCTGGGTGCTGACTGAGGTTACCACTGACCTTCCACCTTCTTGTTTCTGAGCTTCACAATAGATGCTGCCATCTCACAGCAGGAAAGGGAGTTCAGGTGAGACAGAATCTTGGTCAGCTGAGAGGTGGAGCTACTCATCCATAAGTCTTAGATGAAGATAATTCTCACACAGCAGGTAGTGCCTGCCTGGAAAGTGCTTCTCCAGAGAAAAGCTTGCTTAGAACAGTGATGCCTAGAGATACAGGTGGGACCTGGCTGCAGGTTGCAGCAAGGGTGTAACATCTCTCTACCTTGAATGATGTCATAGCATCAGGGGATGGCCTATGACGTGCTTCCATTGTCAGCTGAAAGGTAGGGCCTACCATACCTGAGGGCCAGACTGATTTTGGCAGCTGTTGGACAGCTCCTTGCTTAATAATAAAGCACCTTTTGAAAATAAGATCATCTGGAGAATTGACTGCTGCACATCTAGGCAGCATCTCCTTGACCCATCACCAGTTGAAATCGTAGCATCAGCTAATGGCCTCCCAGTGACTTCATGAGTAGGACACTGTCTTTGTCAGCCGGGAGGCAGAGCATGTTACCAAGAGAGTCCACCTTCAGCCAATCACTAGAGTACAGAGAGGCAGCTAGTGACCAACTCCCCTCTTAGAACTATGCCTCAGCTCCTGTTTGGTAACAGCAGAGAAACCAAACAGCTTCTGGAAGGCACAAAGGGAAGGATTAATAGCTAGCCATTTAAAGAAGCAATCCACCATGGCTACAGAAAATTCCCAAGATAACAATTCTAAAAAATTCCCAGATGAGGAAGCCTTTCTGAAACTATCACAGATGAAGTACAAAAGAATTATGCATACAGCCCTCCTAGAGATTCAACAAAATGCAGAATAAAATGAAAAATTAAGCAAGCTACTTGAACTGACAGGACATTAATGTTTTGAAATCCAGCAGATCGATAACAAAATTACAGAATTAGACAATTCCATCCAAAGCCAAACGAGCAGAATTGAGGGGCTAGAAGTCAGAGTTAGTGAACTTGAGGATAGAGCAACTGACACCAGCATTTCTCAGGAGAAATGAGAGAGGAGACATAAGAAAAATGAAGTATTAAGAAACATGTGGGACTGTATTGAGGGGAATAATCTATGAACAACTGGAGTTCCTAAACAAGAAGGGATAGCCAAAAATACAGAGTATTGATGTAGTGTTGCTGACAGAAAACTTTCCTGAAAATATGAAAGAAGAGAGCATAGATATCCAAGATGCTTATCAAATGCCACAAAGAATAGACACCAAAAGAAAGACACCAAGATATACTATAACCAAATTTAATACAATGCCAAATAAAGAGAGGCCTTTGAAGGCAGCAAGGCTTAAAGCAAAGCTAAAATACAAAGGGAAGCCCTATAAGATTCTTCTTGGGAGAAACGATGTCGACAAGAAGGCAGTGGGATGACACATTCAAAGCCTTAAAGGAAAAAAACTTCCAACAAAGAGTTATATATCCTACAGAATTGTCTCTCACTTATGACAGTGATATGAAGACATTCGTGGATAAAGAGAAGATTACAGACTTTGTAAAAATGAAACCAAAACTACAAGAAATATTGAAAGAAACTCTTTGCTTAGAAAAACAAAAGCATTGGGTAGCCATGAGTCAGGTCCGACCCGGCGGCACTTGGCTTTTTAAGTGTATACTTAAAGAAGCAATGCAGGACACAACACCCAGAATCCTATTTTTGTGGAAGTCACAAAACTTAATCAAAGCTATAATATTAAAAGAAGGGAATCAGTGATCAGAAAATGAAAAATATGACATCATCATACTAAAAAGAGGGATATATTACAGTAGTTATAAACCTTTCAGATGGAGACAAAATTAAAAAGATATGCAGATGTTAAAGTCTAGTTTAAACTTAGAATAGTAAGGTGGATCATAGGATAGCTACAAAGCAAAGTAAAAACATGACATATCAAAACATGAAACATAACACAGGAGTCTCAACAAACACTGAAAAAGATGAAAAGTCAACCCATAAAGAAGAATGACCCAGAATAGATTAAGAGCAACACAGAAAACACCAACAACACAAAAATAAATTCATCAAAATGACAGCACTAAAACACATACCTATCAATAATTATACTGAATGTAAACAGACTGAACACTCCATTAAAGAGACAGTGAGTGATATACTGGATCAATAGACATGATCTGTCTATATGTTGCTTACAAGAAATACACCTTAGACTCAACGATATGAAAAAACTGAAAAGGATGAAAAAATATATACCAAGCCAACAACATACAAAGAAAAGCAGGAGTGGCAATACTCATCTCAGATAAAACAGACTTTAGTGTAAAATCAATGATCATGGACAAAGGTAGCCACCATTCATGGCTGAAAGTTTCAATACATAAGCAGGACACAACAATATTAAATATTTATGCACCCAATACCAGAGCATCAACAAACATTGCACAAACACGACATTGAAAAATGAGATAGATCATTCAAAACAATAGTTAGAGGTCGGCAGACAGGGAGAGCATTGGAAGCTGCATATAGGTGGGCATGTAAATTTATACGGGAATGTACATTTTCACTCAGTCATATTAAATAAAATAAATAAAAAATAACAATTGGAGACTTCAACACTTCACTTTCAGTAAAGGACAGATCATCCAGAAATAAACTCAGTAAAGACACAGAAGATCTTAGTGCAACAATTAGCCAATTAGACCTCATTGACATATACAGAACTTTTTATATATCAACAGGTAAGTACACATGGAACATTTTCCAGAATAGATCATGTGTTAGGACATAAAGCAAATCTCAACAAAATCAAATCTATTGAATTATTGCAAAGCATCTTCTCAGACTATAAAGCCATAAAACTTAAAATTAATAGCAGAAGAAATATATAGGTAGAAATTTGAACTTATGGAAATTGAAAAACACCTTGTTCAAAAATCCATGGGTTATAGAAGAAATCAAGGATGAAATAAATAAATTTATGGAATCAAATGAGTATGAAAACACATCCTACCAGAATCTATGTGATACAGAAAAAGCAGTGCTCAGAGGTCAGTTTATCTTTATAAATGCACACATCCAGAATGAAGAAAGGACCCATACCAAAGAATTAACTCTATAGCTTGAACAAGCAGAAAGATAGCAACTGGGGAATGCCTTAGGCACAAGAGGAAAACAGATAATAAAGATTAGAACAAAGCTAAATGAATTAGAGAACAGAATAACAAGTGAAAAAATTAACAAAACCAAAAGTTGGCTCTTTGAAAAGATCAACAAAATTTATAAACAATTGGCTAAATTAAACACACACGCACACATGCACACACACAGAAGAGGAAACACAAAATGTGAGTAAGAAATGAGATGGGAGACGTCACAACAGATCCAACTGAAATCAAAAGTATCATACCACAATACTACAAAAGGCTGTACTCTGACAGATTTGAAAACCTAGAGGAAATGGACAAATTTCTAGATTCAAATCCCCTACCAAATTATCACAAGGAGAAGTAGAACAACTTAATAAACCCATCACAAAGGAAGAGACTGAAAAGTTATTAAGAAACTGCTAACTAGAAAGAGTCCTGGACCAGAGGGCTTCACTGGAGAATTCTATCAAACTTTTAGAAAAGAGTTAACGCCAATACTACTGAGATTGTTTCACAGCGTAGAACGAGATGGAATAATCCCAAATTCATCCTATGAAGCCGGCACAAACCTGATACCAAAACTAGTGATAAATCCCACAAAAAGAGGAAATTACAGACCAGTATCACTCATAAACCTAGATGCAAAGCTCTTCAACAAAAGCCAAGCCAATAGAATTCAACAGTATATCAAAAAAATGATTCAACATAACCATGTTGGATTCTTACCAGGGATGCACGGCTGGTTCAATGTCAGAAAAACAATTAATATGATCAACCACATAAAAAGCACAAAGGACAAGAATCACCTGATTTTGTCAATTGATGCACAAAAGGTATTCAACAAAGTCCAACACCCATTCATACTAAAAATTCTCAGCGAAATAGGAATAGAGAGGGAAATTTCTCAGTGCAGTAAAGGGTATCTATACAAAGCCAACTGCCTACCTCATCCTGAATGTGGAGAGACTGAAATAATACCCCTTGAAAATGGAAACAACACAAGGATGCCCACCCTCACCACATCCATTGGACATTGTACTGGAGGTTCTGGCTCAAACAATTAGACAAGACAAAGAAATAAAGGACATTTGCATCTGCAAAGAAGACATAAAACTCTCCCTACTTGCAGATAATGTGATTGTATATGCAGAGAATACAAAAGAACTCAGTAAAGTAATAGGATATATGATAAACATAAGTAAATCAGTGAGGTTCCCTTATACACAAAGAGGTCATCAAAGAAGAAATCACCAGATCAATACCATTTATTATAGCCCCCAAGAAGATAAAATACCTAGGAAAAAATCTAACTAGAGAAATGAGACCTATACAGAGAGAACTACAATACCTTACTGCAAGAAACCGAAAAGAGACTTAACATAAATGGAAAGACCTACCCTGCTCATGGACAGGAAGATGTAAAATTGTAAAAATGTTTATTTTACCCAAAGCAGTCTACATATACAATGCAATCCCAATATAAAATTCCAGTGACATTTTTTAATGAGATGGGTAAACAAATCACAAACTTTGGAAAGGGAAGAAACTCCTGAAAAGTAAAGCTCTACTGAAGCAGAACACAGTGAGAGGCCGTACACTACCTAACCTTAGAAATTATTACACTGCCACAATAGTCAAAACAGCCTAGTACTGGTACAAAAAGAGACATATAAACCAATGGAACTGAGTTGAGACCCCACAGATCCCACCATTCTCTTACGAACAGTTGATATCTGAGAAAGGCCTTAAGATTGTAAACTGGGGTAAAAACAGTCTTTCTAACAAATGGTGTTGGCAAAATTTGATAACCATCTGCAAAAAACTGAAACAAGACCCGTATCTGCCACCTTACACAAAAACTAACTCAAAATGCATCAAAGACCTAGATATCAAATCTAAAATGATAAAGATCATGCCAGAAAAAATAGGGTCAACAATGGAAGTTCTGATACACAGCTTAGGCAGGCTTCAAAACCTGACAAAGCATGATCAACAGAAGAGAAAAGAGATGAATGGGAACTACTAAGAATCAAACATTTGTCTTCATCCAAAGAATTTATCAAAAGAGTTAAAAGATCACCTACAAAATGGGAAAAAATATTTTACATCTACATGTCAGACCAACATTTGATCTCCATACTGTATGAAATACCACAAAATATCAACAATAACAAGGTAAATACCCCAATTATGTGATTGGCAAAGGAGCTGGACAGACACTTCACCAAAGAGGACATCCAGGCAGCCAAAATACACATAAGGAAATGCTCATGATCATTAGCTTTCAGAGAAATCCAAATCAAAACTACAGTAAGATACCATCTTATGCAAACAACGTTGGCCACGATCCAAAAAACACAAAACAAGTGCTAGAGAGGCTATGCAGAAACTGGAAGTCTCCTACCGTGCTGGTGGGATTGCAAAATGGTACATCTTTGGAAAGCAATCTTGTGCTCTCTTAAAAAGCTGGAAATAGGTAATCTATTTGACCCAGTAATCCCACTGCTCAGAATATATCCTACAAAAACAGTCTGTCACATGAACAGATACATGCACATTAGTGTTCATTGCAACAGTCCACAATAGCAAAAAGATGGAATGAACTTAGATGCTCATGAACAGATGAATGGATAAACCAGCTATGGTACATATACTCAGTGCAACACTATGCAATGTTAAAGAATAATGATGATTTTAGGAAGCACCTCATAACCTAGTTTTAATTGAAACATATGTTTAGTGAAATCAAACATTGGCAAAAGGACAAAGACTATATGAGACCCCTTCTATAAGGACTTAAACATAGACTTATGTACAGAAGAAAAGACTCTTCGACTGCTACAAGGGTAGTGAGGGAGGGAGACTGTTAATCATAGATTAGATAGTTGATAGATATTTGATTAGATGAAAGCAGGGAAAGCACACAGTAGAAAGTAGATCAACTTAACTGGACTTCAACATAAATGGAAAGTTTCCAATATTGCAATGCCAGAGTAGCAGTAGTTGGATCTGGGGACCATGCTTTCAGGGGATGTTGAGGCTAATTGGCATAACTAGCCTATTGCTAAGTCTTCGGTACCCCATGTTAGTGAGTGGCATCTGAGATCTAAAAAGCTAGCAAACTGTCATCTGAAGTACACCAAATGCTCCAACTCTTCCTGAACAGATGACCACAGAATTCAACTAAGACATGAGGAAAAAAGAGCTCAGGAGACAGAGGGACTCATCTAAATGGGAGACTGTATCAATATGTGACCAGAAGAACCAGATGATGCCTGACCACCACCAAAGACAGCCATGACAGGGCAACAGTATTGAGTCTCCCTGACAACATGAGAAAAAGTGGGGTGCAGCTCAAGAACTCTACTAAAAGACCTCAACAGATGGTCTGAAGGCCTGAGTGATCCCCTGGGAGCATGGCCCCTACATCTGCTGCAACCTTCAACCAGAAAACACTACTGAAGTCAACTCTTTGGACAAAATGGGTCTGGACTCGGGGACATAGCGTGATCATACAGTGTGTGTGCTTTACGGCTCTATACATTTAAAGGATGCTGTCCTACTGGTCTCTTTCTAGGTGAGAGAGAAAAGAGTGGAGAGGAGGGGACAGGTGCTTGTTAAGAGGGCACAACAAGTATAGAATGAAAGGAGGAATGTGCTCTTGTGGGGCAAGGAGAGCAGAAGGAGTTGCAGACAGTTGGGCAGGCCAAATTAGTTTGGATTGTTCACTTTCACTTAATCACAATAAAAAAAGAAAAAAGAATTGGTAGAGCACTAGTATATGTATGTACATATGTATATGTGTGTGTGTGTATACATATATAAATATATTAATCTTTTGTATTCTACCTCCAATACTTCCAGGAAATTCTCTTCGTCTGGAAAATTTCTTGATTCCTTGTTCAGAAGCTTTCTGAAGCCACCGTGGTCTACCTCTTTCAGTGATTTTATACTGACTGTTGTCACCAAGCCATCAGTAATTTTTATGATTGTTTTCTGTGTTGTTGCTTCTTTTTTTTTAATCAAAATTCCAAAATAGGCTGATCATGTGAGCTAGTGTGATTATTGGCACCACAGAGGCTCTACCTTCCTGTCACCAGATGTTTAGATCTGTTGTTAGGCAAGGGCGCCTAGGTGTCCCTTTACTTCTCTTGTAGCATTCAGCTTAGATACTCTAGTCAGTTACCAGGGTCTCCCCTACAGTCCTAGATGGGCAGAGTTGGCCTAGGCACAGGTGTCTGACTGCATGTACTAAAGAAGGCATGGGGCTGACGGCTCTGTTTTATATAAGATTACGGTTTATGTGCCTGCAGCTACCTATCTATAATAAAGGACAGTACACTTTTAATCAAAATATGTCCTGACTTTAAGAAATCACTGTAGAAAGGAAGTTAATATTCATTAATACGAGCTTCAAATTTGTGTGCCACTGAGATATCCCACCAGTCTGTCTCTGTCAGTCTGTTGTATTGTCAGAGCTTGCATGTTGCTGTGATGCTAGAACCTCTGCTACTGGTATTCAGGTATCAGCAGGTCACCCACGGTGTAGAAGTTTCAGCTGAGGTTCCAGATAGCGCAAATTAAGAAGAAGAACCTAGAAGTCTACTTCTGAAAAGAATTAGCCAGTGGAAACCTTATAAATACTAGTACCAAAAGGATGTCAGATTTAGTGCCAAAAAGCAAGCCCCACAGGTTGGAAAGCACAAAAAGATGACTGGGGAAGAGCAGCTTCCTCAAATTAGAATCGACTGTACAGACGTGGGTGGAGTCAAGCTTTTGTGACCTTCATTTGCTGACATGGCATGACTCAAAATGCGAAGCATCAGCTGAAAACATCAATTAATATGGAACATGGAGTGAATTAAGTATGAATGTAGGAAAATCGGAAATTGTCAAAACTGAAATAGAATACATAAACTTCAATATCCTAGGCATTAGTGAGCTGAAACAGACTGGTATTGGCCATTTTAACTGGAAAATAATGTGGTATATTACACCAAGAATGTAAACTCAAAGAGGAATGGTGTTGCATTCATCATCAAAAAGAACATTTCAAGATATGTTCTAAAGTAAGATGATGTCAGATATAATATCCTTGTGCCCTGACAGTTAATATGACTTTTACTCAAATTTCTGCAGCAACCACTAAGTCCAAAGATGAAGAAACTGAAGATTTTTACCAACTTCTTCAGTCTGAAATTGATTGAACATGCAATCAGGATGCATTGATAATAATTGGTGACTGGAATGCAAATGTTGAGAACTAAAGAAAATACAGCCTTGGTGACAGAAATGAAGATGGAGATCACATGACAGAATTTCACAAGACCAATGACTTCTTCGTTGTGAAATACCTTTTTCACCAACATAAACAGCAACTATACACATGGACTTCACCAGATGGAATACACAGGAATCAAATCAACTGTACCTGTGAAAAGGGACTATGATAAAGCTCAGTATCATTAGTCAGAACAAGACTAGCTGCTGCTCGGGACACAGACCATCAGTTGCTCACATGCAAGTTCAAAATGAAACTAAAGAAAATTAGAAGGGGTGGAGCCAAGATGGCAGCATAGCAACACATCCCTGCTAAACTCTCCAACAACAAAGAACCTCAAAATTAATGAAACTGACCAACTACAGTGATCCAGAAGTACCAAAATGTGTTTAGAGAACCCTAAGCACAAACGGAGAAAAAGGAAGATCTTAGAAGCTCTGAACCACCACAGATAAAACAGTGCTACCTACGTGGAGATTCTCTGTGAATTGAAGGCAACCAGGGTGGAGAGAAAACTCACCTCCAAGGAATCTTAGTAACCAAGGGCGGCCAAGAAACAAGAGCTGGAGTAACCCTGAATTTGACTAAGGAGACCTGCTCCAGCCTAAGAATCAAAGCCTACAGCCCAGACATGAAGACCCCCATGCAGATCAGAATATTATGGCATGAGGCCAGCTGACAGTCAGGTATGACTAAGAGCAAGGGGCCGGGAGACCCTGGCTGGAGGAGCAGGGATATGGGACAGGGAGTGTGGGTACAGGAAGCCAATGCTCCTGCATCTCAGGGATAGCGCAGGAGAGGGCAGAGCCAGACGAAGCATGGAAGTACGCTCTGCACAGGAGGCCTTAATCACATGTGGGACTGGGAGGCCTGGGTCCAGGTGCCCCATGGCAATGCAGCAGGTGATTGTGGGACCTAGGGTGGCAGAGTGAAAGACCCAGCTGCTGGCAGATCTAAGACTGGCCTTGGAGCCAGAGGGCCAGGAAGCTCTGGGCTCCCACAGCCCAGTGAGGGTAGCTGAGAGAACACATCCACAGTTGGGGAGGATTGGAGCTGTGTTGGCCAGTGAGGACTGGGCTGAGAAAACCAGGTAGATCTAGACTGATCACCCCAGTGACTGAGCAGCCATTGGAAATGCTTGCACTGGGGACCTCTGGGCTCAGGTGGCTGTCAGGGTGTGGAGGAGGTCAGTGAGTGCCAGCGGTGAGGCAGCCATTACAGCCATGTGCACCATGGAGGCTGGGGCTCTGGTGACCTAGGAGGATGGGAGAGATCACCCCAGTGGCTAGGCAGCCATTAGAGCAAAGTGTACCAGGGAGACCTGAACTCAGGAAATGTGAGGGGAGTGAAATGATTGCCCCAGCAGCTAGAATGCGATTGGTGCCACATGCAACAGGGAGGACTAAGCTCAGGCGACCTACGGGAAGGGATGTGATTGTGCTGGCAGCTAGGCAGCCACTGGACCCAGGTGCACCAGCGAGGCGTGTGCTAAGGAGACTCTAGAGAAATTAGGCTATCACCCAGGTGGCTAGGCAGCCATATGAGCCAAGTGTGCCTGAAAGGTTAGGGTCAGGGGACCCCAGGAAAGGGGAGTGATCACCCCAGTGACTAAGCTACCACAGGATGAAGTTCCTGGAGATCTCACCAAACCCAGAGGCAACAGAAATAGTGGCAATGGTTGCTGCTGTGGCTTGGTGAAGTGGGTTTCAGTGAACGACCACACCCTCCCCTTACACCTGAGTCTGAGTTGAGGTTCCAGGATGGATCTGGCCAAATCAGCTGCAGCAGCAGGGCTTGTATCCTTCCCACCTCGAGGTGGCTGGGAAAGCGTGGTGCCTGCGCAAGCAACCCCCCCACAGCCCAGAGGCAGAAGCGGTGGTGGTGCTGCTGAAAGCAGGCAGGAGCCCCTCACCCCAGAACTGCACCAGCAGCAACAGCAGACTAGTGCAGAACAGTAAAAGCAAGCAACAGAAAATAATCAGACTACATGGAGAAACTATGGCTCAGCCTCAACTGAG
This sequence comes from Heterohyrax brucei, assembly GCA_028571685.1. Classification (NCBI taxonomy): domain Eukaryota; kingdom Metazoa; phylum Chordata; class Mammalia; order Hyracoidea; family Procaviidae; genus Heterohyrax; species Heterohyrax brucei. The sequence goes on from CM053158.1 coordinate 68,451,025, forward strand.
AGATGCTGGTCAGATCAACCAAACTATTAAGTCTTTTTCACTGCAATGACTTCTGGATGGCTCAGAGACAACAGTCAATCTCTAAACATCTAAAGAATAAGACTAACATGGCAACCAAAAGCTCCCAAAATAAAGCATCAACAGATTTCCCAGATGAAGAAAAGTTCCTGCAACTATCAGAGAGAGAATACAAAAGATTGACATACAGAGCTGTGCAAGATATCAAGAGAGAGATCAGGCAAAATGCAGCAAAGCACACTGAAAAATTAAATAGGCTGCAAGAAATGCCTGAGCAGCAACACTCTGAAATTTAACAGATTAATGATAACTCTCTGAGCTTGACAATAGAAAGTCAGAGGAGCAGGATCAAAGACAAGGAAGACAGAATTAGGGAGCCTGAATGAAAAGTAAATGACATCAGCATACATGAAGAAAAATCAGATAAATGATTCAATGAGAGTGAAGAATCATTAAGGGTGATGTGGGACTCTATTAAGAGAAATAATACACATATAACTGGAGTACCAGAGCAAGGTGAGATAGCTCAAAATATGGAACCAATAGTTGAAGACCTGTTGACAGAAAACTTCCCTGATATCATGAAAGATGAGAAGTTCTCCATTCAGGATGCTCATCAAACCCCACTCAAGATAGATCCCAAAAGAAATATACCAAGGCATATCATAATCAAGCTCAATAAAAGTAGAGATAAGGAGAGACTACTGATGGCAGCCAGAAAAAAACAAAAAATAACTTACAGAGGAAAATTATTAAGATTATCCTCACACTACTCAGCTGAAGTGGTGCTGGCCAGAGACAGTGGGATAACATACAGAAAGTCCTGAAGGAAAAACACTCAACCAAAAATAATACATCCTGCAAAACTGTCTTTCAAATGTGAAAGTGAAATTACGATTTTCACAGATAACCAGAAATTTAGAGAAGTTGTAAGAAGCAAACCAAAATTACAAGAAACATTAAAGGAAGTCTTTAGATTAGAAAATCAATAGCTTTAGATATATACTTAAATATCAAACACTGGACAGACCATCTAATACCACCTTGAAAGGAAATCCAAAAATGATAACCAAAGCCAAATGACAAAAATAGAAATTCAGAGATCTCAGGATATAACTGACAACTACCTTATATGAAAAAGAGGGTCAAAAAAAGGTACAGATAGACTTTCCAGATGTGGAAAAACACAAGGAGATACACAGATGCTGAAGTTCAAACTGTCTTTGGATTAATAAAGGGGACTAAGGAAGTAACCACAAAAGAAACCTATATTTCCACATGTAAAAAAGCAACATACAAAATCACAATAATTTCAAGAAAACAAAAGCTGAAAGCCATAGAAGAAAATATGTAAAGAAAAAAGACTCAGCACGGAAAATGGAATGCAAAAGGGGAACTGTCCACAACACCTAAAAAAGAGGCATCAAAATGACAACACTAACATCACATATATATCAATAATCACACTGAATGTAAATGGACTAAATGCACCACTTAAGAGACAACGAATGAGAGACTGGATAAAAAAACACAACACATCCATATGCTGCTTACAGGAAACACACCTTAGACTCAAAGACACAAACTATAATTCAAAGGTTGGAAAAAATATATCAGACTAATAGCATTCAAAAAAAGAAAAGCAGTGGCAATACTAATCTCTCATAAAATAGATTTTAAATTTAAATCCACCACATGAGATAAAGAGGGTCGCTATCTGATGGTCAAAGGCTCAATTCAATAGGAAGACATAATCGTACTAAATTTCCTTTCACCCAATGACAACACTCCAAAATACATAAAACAAAGACTATTTGCACCAAAAAGAGAAGTAGACAGCTCCACAATAATAGCAGAAGATTTCAACACACCATTCTCAGTAAAGGACAGAACATCCTCCCCCAACACCTGGTAAACAAAGGATCTAAATGCTACAATCAACCAACATGACCTTACAGACATATTTAGAACACTTCATCCAACTGTAGCCAAGCATATTTTCTTTTTCAATACTTATGGAACGTTCTCCAGAATTGACCACATATCAGGCCACAGAGTGATACTCAACAAAATTCAAAATACCGAAATAATACAAAGCTTCTTCTCAGAACACAAAGCCATAAAACTAGAAATCAATAACAGAAAAGAAGATGCAAATAAAATAAAAATATGGAGACTGAATCACATTTTGAGAATCACATTTTGCTCAAGAACTAATGGGTAATAGAAGAAATCAAGGATACAATAAAGAACTTCATAGACTCTAATGAGAATGAAGTCACATCCTACCAAAATCTATGAGACACAGCAAAAGCAGTACTCAGAGGTCTGTTCATCTCAATAAAGGTGCACATCCAAAAAGAAGGGCACGAATCAAAGAATTAACTCATCAACTTCAGCACTAGAAAGATCTCAGCAAAAGAACCGATCAGGCTCCAGAAGGAAGCAAATTATTAAAATTAGAGCAGTAACAAATGATACAGAAAATAGACAGATGATTGAAAGAGTAGACAAGTCCAAAAGCTGTTTTTTCAGCTTTCAACAAAATTGATAAGCCAGTGGCCAAACTGACATAAGAAAAACAGTAGAAGAAACCATAATCTAAATCAGACATGGGATGGGTGATACCACAACAGACCCTGCTGAAATTAGAAGAATCATAGCAGAACACTATGAACAATTATACGTTAATGAATTTGAAAACCTAGAGGAAACGGGTCATTCTCTTGAAAAACACCACTTACCTAAGCTACTAAAATCAGAGATAGAACAACTAAACAAACTCATTACAAAAAAAGAAATTGAAAAACTTCTATCCAAAATAAGCCCTGGCCTGGATGGCTTCACTGCAGAATTCTATCAAACTTTCAGAGAACTGTTAACACTAGTAATTCTAAAGGTATTCCAAACATAAGGAAGGATGGAATACTCCCAAATTCGTTCTATGAAGCTAGTATAACCCTAGTACCAAAACCAGGTAGAGACAGCACAAAAAAGGAAAACTGCAGGCCAATATCTCCCATGAACTTAGATGCAAAAATCCTTAACAAAATAATAGCTAACAGAATTCAACAACACATCAAAAAAATAGCTCATCACAACCAAGTAGGATTCATATCGGGGATGCAGGGGTGGTTCAACATAAGGAAAACAATCAATATAATCAACCACATACACAAAATAAAAGACAAGAACCACCTGATTCTATTAATCTATATAGAAAAGGCATCTAATAAAGTCTACCACACATTCGTGGTAAAACTCTCAGAAAAAATAGGAATAGAAGGAAAATTTTTCAACATAATAAAGACCATCCACACTAAATCACAAGCTGTCTAATACCATACTTAATGGAGAGAAGTTGAAAACATTCCCCTTAAGAACAGATACTAGACAAGGATGCTCAGTGTCACCACTTCTATCCAGCATTGTTCTGGAGGTCCCAGCCAAGCAATTAGGCACAATAAAGAACTAAGTGGCATCCAAACTGGCAAAGAAGAAGTCAAAGTATCACTATTTGTGAATAACATGATCTTATACACAAAAACCCTAAAGAATCCACCAAAAAACTACTGGATCTAATAGGAGACTTCAGCAAAGTATCAGGATACAAGACAAACATACATAAGTCAGCAGGATTCCTTTACACCAACAAATGACCAAAGAGGAAATCACAAGATCATTACCAAGACAATACAACACCTGGGGATAAATCTAACCAGAGGTGTAAAAGACCTTTATAAAGAAAACTACAAGACCCTACTATCAGAAATGAAAAATGACTTACACAGGTGGAGAAACCTACCTTGTTCCTGGATAGCCAAGCCAAGTGCTGTCGAGTTGGACCTGGATAGGAAGACTTAAAATTGTGAAAACGTCTATACTTCCCAAAGCAATCTATATATACAATGCAATCCCAATTTGACTTCCAATGACATTTTTTAACAAGATGGAGAAACAAGTTTCCAACTTATACAGAAAGGAAGGAAGCCATGGATAAGCAAATTATTACTAAAGAAGAACAACAAAGTGGGAGGTCTCACCCTTCCTGACCTTAAAACCTACTACACTGCCACAGTAGTCAAGACAGCCTGCCACTAACACAAAAACAGACACATAGACCAATGGAACAGAATCAAAAATCCAAATATAACTTCATTCACCTATGGACAGCTGATATTTGATAAAAGCCCGAAGACAGTGAACTGGGGTAAAAACAGTCTCTTCAACAAACGACGCTGGCATAACTGGATATCCATCTGCAAAAAGTGAAACAAGGCACTTATTTCACACCATGAACAAAAACTAATTCAAAGTGGAACAGAGACCTAATAAAAGCTAAAAAAAAATTAAATTCTTGGAAGGGAAAATTGGGAAGATGCCGGAAGCCCTACCCATGGTATCAACAGTCTAACAAAAACCACTTTCAATCATCAGAAATGAAAATAGATAATTGGGAACTGTCAAAAATTAGACACTTATGCTCATCCAAAGCCTTCATCAAAAGAGTAAAAAGACTTCCTACAGAGTGAAAACAACTATTTGCCCACCATGCTCCTGACTGCCACCTATTCTCTCTAATCTGCAAGATACTAAAAACCTCAACAAGAAAAAGGCAAACAAACCAATTAAAAATTGGCAAATGAATAGGCACTTCATCAAAGAAGACATGCAGCTTGCCAACAGCTACGTGAGAAAATGTTCACAGTCACTAGTCATCAGAGAAATAAAAATCAAACCTACAATGAGATACCATCTCACCCCAACAAAACTGGCAATAATCCAAAAACCACAGAACAATAAATACTGGCGAGGATGGGGAGAGATTAGAACTCTTATACACTGTTGGTGGGACTGTAAAATGGTTCAACCACTATGGAAATTGATGTGGCACTTTCTTAAAGAACTACCATAGGAATACCATATGATACAGAAATCCCACACCTTGGACTGTATCCCGAAGAAAGAATGAACACCACTCAAACAGATACTTGCATGCCAATGTTTATTGCAGCTCTCTCCACAATAGCAAAAAGTTGGAAACAACCTAGATGTCCATCGACAATTAAACAAACTGTGGTATATTCATATAATGGAATACCATGCCACGTTAAGAAATATCTGTCAACATGGGACCATCTAGAAGAAATTATGCTGAGCAAAATTAGCCAGATGCAAAAGGACAAATTTTGTATGAGATCACTATTATAAGGATGCAACAAATGATTTAAGCACAGAAGAAACCAATATTTGATAGTTACAATGGTGGGGAGGGTGGAAGGGAGAGGGATTTTGTACTAATTAGATAGGGGTTAGGATTGGGGTGGGGTGTAGGATCTATCAGCATGCACTAGATGTGTGGTACCCACAACTACTTCACTTCTAAACCAAATTGTCTCCTTAATGTCCCCTTTTTGGAAGAACAGAGAAACAGGGTCTGGGATTAGAGGACTATACTCTCAGGGAACATCCAGACTAATCAAGGTTTTCACCTCTTCCTCTCTTAATACATCAATCCACATACCACCAGGGGTCTTAAAAGCTAGCAAGCTGCCATATAAATAGCACCAAATGGTCCCAGAGGACTGGGACCTGAGATAAATGGTGGACAGAGAGGACAGGAGAAAAATGTGAGCCCACCATATGGAAAGGGCCGTACGAACCATAGCCTGCTTCAGAATGGGACCAGAAGAACTAGATGGTGCCCAGCCACCCCCAGTGACAGCCTGGATGGTGTATGCGGAATGGAGTTCTGGACACAGTGGACAATGGAGTAGAGGGAAGAGCTAGAACTCTACCAAAAGACCAAAGTTGATGATTCTTTGTAATGGAGAGCCCTCTGAGAGTGTAGCCCCCGGAAACTACATTCAGCACTGGGCCTGCTCCCCAAACAAAGACTGACCTGGACCATACAAAATATAGAGTGATACTGGACGCAAACAAACCTTTAAACATGTACATAGGGTTGTCTGAGAGACACTTTGCTGGAGCAGAGGTGACTGAGTGAAGGGGGACAGACCTAGGTCAAGAGGTTACAGAAAGTTCCAAACAAAAGGCAAAGCATGTTGTCACATGGGGGGAGGGTGAGCAGCTAGAATAGAATAGAGGTGAAAGTTCTGGATGTTATACAGCAACATGATATAGACTGTAAAGCTGTTCTTAACCCACACACAAAAAAATAAGTCTACAAGAGCCAAAGTATGAAATTGAATACATCTCACTTGAGTTTAGAGATGATCTCAAGAACAGGTTTCATTTGTTGAACGCTAATGAGTGAAGGCCAGACAAGTTGTGGAATGACATCAAAGACATACATGAAGAAAGCAAGAAGTAACTAAAAAGACAGAAAGCAAAAAAAGACCACACTGGATGTCAGAATAGACTCTGAAATTCATTCTTGAATGTCATGTAGCTAAAGCAAAAGGAAAAAATGATGAAATACAAGAACTGAACTCAATATTTCTAATGGAGGCTTGAGAAGACCGAGTATTACAATGTCATGTGCAAAGAGCTGGAGATAGAGAACCAGAAGGGAAGAACATGTTCTGCATTTCCAAAGCTGAAAGAATTAAAGAAAAAATTCAAGTCTTCAGTTCCAATAGTGAAAGATCCTACAGGGAAACTATTAAACGACTCAGTAAGCATGCAAAAGAAGACGGAAGGGACATACAGAGCCATCATACCAGAAAGAATTGATGGATGTTCAACCATTTAAAAAGGTAGCATACAATCTGGAGCCAATATTACTGAACGAAGAAATCAAGCTACGTTGAAGACAGTAGCAACAAACAATGCTCCAGGAATTGATGGAATACCAACTGAGATATTTAAACAAACAAATGCAGCACTGGAAATGTTCACTTATCTATGCCAAGAAATTAGGAAGACAGCTACCTGGCTAACCGACTAGAAAAGATCCATAGTTATGCCTATTCCCCAAAACAGTGATCCAACCAAATGTAGAAATGATCAAACAATATAACTAATATCACACACAAGCAAAATTTTGCTTAAGATCATTCAAAAGCAATTGCACCAGGATACTGAAAAGGAATTGCTGGAAATTCAAGTCAGATTCAGAAAAGGATGTGAAACTCAAGCCAGATTCAGAGTATGATGTGGCACCAAGGAAATGATTCCTGATATCAGATGGATCTTTGCTGAAAGCAGAGAATACAAGATATTTACCTCTGAAACTCACTCTTGAATGTCATGAAGCTAAAGCAAAAGGAAGAAATGATGAAGTACCAGAACTGAACAGAAGATTTCTAAGGGACACTCGAAAGTTAATGTTTCATTGACTATGCAAAGACAGTTGACTCTGTGAATCATAACAAATCATAGATAACATTGCAGAGAATGCGAGTTTCAGAAGACTGACTTGTGCCCATGAGGAATCTGTAAATGGATCAAGAGGCAGTCATGTAAACAGAACAAATGAATACTGCAAGGTTGAAAGTCAGGAATGGTACACATCAGAGTTATATCCTTTCACTATACCTTTTCAACTTGTGTGCCAAGCAAATAATCCAAGAGCTGGACTATATAAAGAAGAACAGGGCATCAAGAATGGAAGAAGATTCATCAACAAACAGCATTTTGCAGCTGACAAAACCTTGCTTCCTGAAAGTAAAGAGGATTTGAAACACTTACCGATGAAGATCAAAGACCACATCCTTTGGTAAGTAGTGCAAGACACCACCGAGAAAACAAAAATCTTTACAACTGGACCAGTAAGCAACATGATGATAAATGGAAAAAAAGATTCATGCTGTCAAGGATTTTGTTTTCTTATTCCACAATCAATGTCCACGGAAGCAGCAACCAAAAATATAAGATGCACCACACTGGAAAAATCTGCTGCAAAACTTAAAAAATAAAGATGTCACCTTGAAGACTAACATGCACCTGACCCAAGCTATAGTATTTTCAATCACATCATATGCATGCAAAAGCTGGACAATGAATAAGGAAGACAGAACAAGAATTAATGCCTTTGAATTGTGGTGTCAGAGAAGAATATTGAATATGCTAGGGACTGCCAAAGAAACAAACAGAAATAGATCTGTTCTGGAAGAAGTACAACCAGAGTGCTCCTTGGAAGCAGGATGGCAAGACTGCATCTTGTATACTTTCAACACATTGCCAGAGGAATCAGTCCCTGGAGAAGGACATCATGCTTGGGAAAGTTGAAGGTTAGTGAAAAAGAGAAAGACCTTCAACAAGATGAACTGACACAGTGGCTGAAACAATTGTCTTAAGCATAAAAAAGATTGTGGGCATGGTGAAGGACAGGGCAGTGTTTTGTTCTGTTGTTTGTATGGTTGCTATGGGTCTGAAGCAACTCAACAGCACCTAATAACTAGACATCCCAATTAAAAGACTCAAACTTCAATTTCAGAATAGAAATTCCAATAGCACCCTAATGTATAAAAGGGATGTTAATAAGCCTTTCTCTTCCTATGACATTGAGCTCAAAACTCTTAATTTTCTTCTAAAAATTATTTTAGGAAATAAGGAGGAAGAGCATATCTCTTAGTATAAATCTGTTCAGAATTCTCTAAAACTCTAGGCACATTTTGTCTGCTTCCATTTTTGTACATCAATAGCAATCAAAACAAGCTTGCTTTTTGTCACTTGGAAGATAGTGGAGAGAATAATGCTAGGAAAATAGAAATACTTTTCCTCAACCTATAGGAAGTATCTCCTCCAAGACCAACGATCAGAAACTCTTTAGAAGAACTCACGGATAAGTAAAGCATTACTGGAGATGAAAAATATGGCTGGAGGCCTCACATGATCTGACATTTGAATCTATTACACTGCCATAATAGTCAAAACAACCTGATAGTGATACAAAAACAGATACACAGACCAGGGGAGCACAATTAAGAATCCAGATATAACATCCAGCTATGAGCACCTAGTATCTGACAAAGGTCCAAAGTCTGTAAACTGGTAAAAATGCAATCTTCTTATCAAATAGTGTTGGCTTAACTGGATATCCATCTGCAAAAGCATAAAACAAGACCCATATCTCATACTATGCACAAAAACTAACTCAAAATGAATCAAAGATTGAAATATGAAATCTAAAACAATAAAGATCATGGAATCCAAAAATAGGGACAATGCTAGAAGCCCTAATACATGGCAAAAACAGACTACAAAATATTACTAACAATGTACAAACATCAGAAGATAAAATAGATAACCAGTAACTCCTAAAAATCAAATACTTATGCTTATCCAAAGATTTCACTAACAGAGCAAACTAGCTACCTACAGACTATAAAACAAAAACTTCACTACCATGAATCTGATCAGTGTATTATCTCTGTAATATACAAGGTACTGCAAAACCTTAGCAAGAAAAAGACAAAATAACCCAATTTGAAAATGGGCAAAGGATATGAACATGCACTTCACCAAGATGACATCCAGGATGCTAATGGATACATGAAGAAGTGCTCACAATAATTAGTCAGTAGAGAAATCCATACCCAAAGTGTAGTAAGAAACTATCTCACCCCAACAAAGCAAGTATTAATCCAAATAACACAAAATAACAAATGTTGGAGAGGTTGTACAGAGATTGGAACTCTTCTACATTGCTGGTGCCAATGGAAAATGACCAACCATTTTGGAAATTGATTTGGCCCTTTCTTCAAAAGCTAGAAATAGAAATACCATATGATTCAGCGATCTCACTTCTTGGACGGAAATAGGTGCTGTCACATGAATAGATACAGGCATCCCAATGTTTATTTCACCATTGTCCACAATAGCAAAAAGATGGAATCAACTTACGTGGCCATCAACAGATTAATGGATAAACTATGGTATATTCATACGATGGAATACTGTGCAGTGATAAAGAACAATGATCTTAGGAAATATCACATGGAATCATCTGGAAGACATTTTGCTGAACGAAATTAGTCAGTTGCAAAAGGAAAATTTTGTATGAGACCACTATTATAAGGACTCAAGAAAAGGCTTACACACAGAAGAAAATAATCTTTGATTTACAAGAGTGGGGAGGGAGGGAGAAGAGTACTCACAGATTAAGTAATAGACATGAGTTGAGTTAGATGAAGGGGTTACAGCATGCAGTAGATGTTAGGCACTTGATTACATGAAAAGCTAAGGGCTTTCCTAAATACAAACCAACATTTTGAAGGACAGAGTAGAAAAGGCAGAGGTCTGGGGACTATGGTTTCATGGGACATGTAGGTCAATCATAAAACTAGGTAAAGTATTTTTAAGAAAATGTTATGCATCCCACTCTGGTGAGTGATATCTGGAGTCTTAGAAGCTAACACACATCCTAAGTAGCACCAATTGGTCCCAGTCCACCTAGCAGGAAGAATGAGGGGCATCAAAAACATGAGGAAAATATGAACCCAGCAGACAGAAGAGGCCATATAATCCAGAGGCTTCATCAGCATTAGACCAGAATTAGATAGGATCTGGTGGCCATCAATGAATACCCTGACAGGGAACAGAACACTGGGTCCATGATGTAGCAGGAGAAAAATGGATGTGCAGATCTAAAACTCTATAAAAGACTGTACTTGAAGGTCCAGTATACTGGAGAGTCCCCTGAGGACATAGCCCCTAGACTTCTGTTAGCACAGAGTTGAAACCAGTACCAGAGGCAACTCTTCAGACAAAGACTGCACTTGACTGTAAAACAGTTATACTGGTGAAGAGTGTGCTTCTTGGCTTAAATATATAAAAGAGGCTATCTCAACAGCTCCCATCCAGAGGCACGATGAGAACATGGAGGGTGACAGCAGTTGGTTGAATGGATACAAGAAGTACAGGGTAGAAAATAGAAGTGTGCTGTTACAGGTTGGGGAGAGCAGCTACAGTTGCATAGCTGTGGGTACAGGATTTTATATGGCAAGTTGACTTGGATTTTATATGGCAAATTGACTTCAAGCACAATAAAATACCTATTTTTTTTTTTAAGAACTCTTTAGAACCTTTTTTTTTGATCTCTCACTATCAGCATGAAGAGCACAGACTCACAATGGCTATTAAATAAACCTTGTTCTCATATTAGTCTCCAAGGCCCCAGCCACATGTTTGTGTCAAAACTTTTAAAACTATGGAGCTGAGTCAAGATGGCAGACTAAGCACATGTTTCCCTATATCCCTCTGGAAACCAAGACCTGAATTGATAATCAAATGGAGCCTTCTGATCACCTAATCAGCCCCAGGACATGACACAGGGCTGTTAATTTGGATTTTATACCACTGAGCGAAAAACCTCTTCTCTCTCACTGACTCCAGCTCCTGGCTAGCCCTGGCTCTCACGGATTGAAGGTAAATGCACCATTTTCAATTTTTTTCTCTGTTTTGGCTGGTGGACGGAGCTAGGTCTTGCTTAGCAGCTAGACTCAGACGTACTGCTGGGGGGATAAGCAGGTGAAATTCCCATATTTTGAGAGCCAGGCTTAAGACTCTCTTACTAGCCACTTTGGGCCTGTCTTTTTATCACTGCCACAGTGCGGTTTGTACGGCATCACACTGCCAGTGTGTGGGACACCATGTGGGATACGGAGATTTTAGCGGGACCTAATTCATATCCTGGAAGCCAGCACCTGCAAACAGGACAGTGCTTTTCCAACAGAAAAGCATTAATCTACATAGTGTCAGCTACAGTGGGGCTCCGGCAACAGAGACAGAGGAATCACTACCTCTCAGCATCTGTAGCCCCTCTAACTGCTGCCTATGTGGAGGGCACCATCTTGGACACAGTGGCTGCAGCTGGACTTAAATCTTAGCTTGGGATCCAGAGCCTCCCCTCTGCTTTTCTACTAGAAAAGCAGTACTTTACACAGTGTCATGTAAAGCTGGGCCCTGTCAGCAGAGGCCAACAGGACAGTGGCATTGCTGCATTCTGAACTAGTTTGTATCATCTGGGGTTGGATATAGAGGTGCTTACTTTGCCACTTGGGAAGAGGGACTTCTACACCTGAAAACCTGACGGACGTGGGAAGTGGTCAGATAACTTTTCGTTTACACTTTAAGACAGCCTAGAGAAACGTCTACAGTTCATCCTCACAGAATCTCTTCCAGCGTCTACTTACTCACATGGGACCCAAAAAGCAACAGACACTTGTAGCATACAAGAAATCACCCATGGCTTCAGAAGACTCCCAAACAAAGCAACCAAGGAGTTTTCCAGATGAAGAAACTTTTATGAAAGCATCACAAAGTGAATACAAAATGATTATATACAGAGCCCTTCTAGACCTTATACAAAATGCAGGAGAACAAAAGGAAAAATTAAACAAGCTGTTCGATCCGATGGAACACCAGTACTCTGAAATCCAACAGATCAAGAACAAAATCAAAAACATAGAAACTTCAATACAAAGCCAAGAAAACAGAATGTAACAAATAGAAAAAATATTTTCTGACTTGAAAGAGAGCTACTCATGCCAGCATCTATGAGCAGAAATCAGAAAAAGAAACAAGAAAAATGAAGAAGCATTAAGAAGCATGTGGGACTCTATTAAAAGGAACAACCTTCGATTAATGGGAGTCTCTGAACAGGGTGAGACATCTGCGAACACAGAGTATCATTGCTGAGCTGCTGACAGAAAACTTCCCAGAAATCATGAAGGAAGAGAATATAGACATCTCAGATGTATATTGTATGCCACCCAATATAGATCTCAAAAGACAGACTCCAAGACATATTATAATCAAGCTTAACAAAATGAAACATAAGCAGCAACTCTAAAAGGCAGCAAGACTCAAAGCAAAGCTAACATTCAGAGGGAAACCCTGTAGGCTCTCTTCAGATTTCTCAGCAGAAACCATACTGGCATGGAGACAGTGGCATGATACATTCAAGTATCAAAGCCCTGAAGGAGAAGAACTTCCAACCAAGAATTATATATCCTGAAAAACTATCTTTCAAATACAAAAATGAAATGAAGACATTCTCAGATAAACAGAAACTCAGAGACTTTGTAAAAACCAAAGCAAAACTACAAGAAATACTGAAAGAAGTTCTCTGCTTTGGCTTAGAAGAACAAAACCACTAACTTTATATTTTAGAACAACATACTATTCAGAGCTCTACTCAGTTAGGGAAGGCTCCAAAGTCAATCACAGCTTTAATACTGAAAAAAATCAATCCAGTGATCATCATGAAAACTATAGTGCTATCATATGAAAAAGAGGGATGTACTACAGTCGTTATAGTCCTTCCAGATGGAGAAGAAGATGACAAGACTGACAGTAATTAAAATTGGGTTTATATATAGTTTGTTAACGGGGATCATAGGGGCAGCTGTAAAGCACAACAAAGATGTATCATACCATTCCAAGAAATGTAACACAGGAGTCTCAACAACTACAAAATCAGTTCTGAAAAAGGCGAAAAATAAACTCACAGAAAATAATGTCCCAGAACACACTAATAAGAACAACAGACACAACATCAACACAAAAATAAATATATCACAATGGCAGCAGTGAACACATACCTGTCAATAATTACATTGAATGTGAATGGACTGAATGCTCCAGTAAAGAGACATCGAGTGACATCTTGGATCAAAATACATGACCCATCCATATATTGTCCACAAGAAACTCACTTTAGACCTAAAGATAGGAACAAACTGAAAATTAAAGGATGGAAGAATATATATCAAGCTAACAGTGAGCAAAGAAGAGCAGATGTGGCAAATCTAATCTCAGACAAAATCAAGTTTAATGTAAAATTAACCACTGTGGACAAAGATGGACGCTACATATTACTGAAAGATTCAGTACACAGGCAAGACTTAACTATATTAAATATTTATGCACCTAATGTCAGAGCACCTAAGTACATCGAGGAAACACTTACTACACTCAAAAAAGAGTTAAATGACTCCACAATAATAGTGGGAAATGTTAACACTCCACTCTCAATACTGGACAGATCACCTAGAAAAAAGCTCAGTAAAGATACAGAAGACCTCATTGCCACAATCAACTAACTAAACCTCATCGATATATACAGGACTTTCCACCCATTAGCAGACAACTACACCTTCTTCTCCAGTGCACATGGAACATTCTTGACAGGCGACTATGTGTGAGGACATAAAGCAATTCTCAACAAAATCCATACCACTGAATTAATGTAAAGCATCTTCTCAGATCATAAAGCCATCAAAGTCAAAATCAATAGCCGAAAAAAAAGTAGACAGAAAGCAGAACTCTTGGAAACTGAACAACATCTTGCTCAAAAAACCATGGGTGATATAAGAAATCAGGGATGAAATAAAGAAATTCATGGATTCCAATGAGAACAAAAACACTTCCTACCAGAACCTATGGGATACAGCCAAAGCAGTGCTCAGAGGTCTGTTTATTGCCATAAATGCACACATCTGGAAGGAAGAAAGAAACCAAATCAAAGAACTAACCCTACAGCTTGAACAAGTAGAGAGAGAACAACAGAGGAACCCCTCAGGCACCAGAAGACAACAGATCATAAAGATTAGAGCAAAGCTAAGCAAATCAGAGAATATAAAAACCATTTAAAAAATTGAAAAGACCCAAAGCTGGTTTTTTGAAAAGATCAACAAAATTGACAAACCACTGGCTAAACTTACTAAAGAAAAGCAGGAAAGGAAACAAAAACCCAAATTAGAAATGAGAGGGGAGTGGTCACCACAGATGCAACAGAAATCAAAAATATCGTAACAGAATACTATGAAAGACTGTACTCTAACAAATTTGAAAACCTAGAGGAAATGGACAAATTCCTGACTCATACCACCTATCCAAATTTTCACGTGAAGCAGAACAACTTAATAAACCCATTACAAAGGAAGAGATTGAAAAGGTCATCAAAACACTGCCAACCAAAAAAAGGCCAGGCCCAGATGGCTTCACTGCAGAATTCTACCAAGCTTTTAGAGAAGAGTTATCTCCAATACTACTGAGACTATATTTCACAGTATAGAAAGGGATGGAGTACTCCCAAACTCATTCTGTGAAGCCAGCATAACCCTGACATCAAAGCCAGGGAAAGACTCAACAAAGAAGGAGAACTACACGATATTACTCATGAATCTAGATGCAAAAGTCTTCAACACAATTCTGGCCAATAGAATACACACCATATCAAAACAATAATTCATCCTGACTAAGTTGGATTCATACCAGGGATGCAAGGCTGGTTGAACATCAGAAAAACAATTAATGTGATTAACCACATAAATAACACAAAAGACAAAGATCACCTGATTTTGTCCATTGATGCAGAAAAGGCATTTGATAAAGTCCAACACCCATTCATGCTAATAACTCTTAGCAAAATAGACATAGAAGAAAAATTCCCCAACGCAATAAGGGCCATTTATACAAAGCCAATTTCTTACATCATCCTGAACAGAGACAAAATGAAAGACTTTCCCTTGAGAACAGGAACTGGACAAAGATGCCCACTCTCACCTCTCCTATTCAACATTGTACTAGAAGTTCTAGCCAGAGCAATTAGACAAGAACAAAAAATAATGGGCATCTGCATCAGCAAAGAAGTCAAAATCTCCCTGTTGGCAGATGATTTTATTGTATATGCAGAGAATCCCAAAGAGTCTATAAGTAAACTACTTAAACTGATAGGAGACTTCAGCAAAGTCTCAGGATACAAAATAAACATAAGTAAATCAGTAGGATTCCTTTATACCAACAACAAGGCTGTTAACGAAGAAATCTTCAAATCAGTACCACTTGCTATAGCCCCTGAGAAGATAAAGTACCTAGGAATTAATCTAACCGGAGAAATAACAGACTTTTACAAAGAGAACTACAAGCCCTTACTACAAGAAACTAAGAGAGACTTAGGTAAATGGAAAAACCTACGCTGCTCATAGATAGGAAGACTTAACATTGTGAAAATGTCTATTTTACCCAAAGCAATCTACTTATATAATGCAATCCCAAAACAAGCTCCAGCGTCATTTTTTAATGAGATGGAGAAACAAATCACCAATTTTGTTTGGAAAGAGAAGAAGCCCCGGGTACTACTAAAGAAGAAGAACACACCAGAAAGCCTCTCATTACCTGACCTTAAAACATTCTACACTGCCACAGTGGTCAAAGCAACCTGGTACTGGTACAAGAACAGAGAGATCGATCAATGAAACACAATCGAGACCCCAGACACCATCTGCCTATGAACAGTTGATATTCGACAAAGGCCCTAAAACATTAAACTGGGGTAAAAACAGTATCTTCAACAAATAGTGCTGGCAAAATTGGGTATCCATCTACAAAAAACTGAAATAAGATCCATATCTTACACCTTATACAAAAAATAAACTCCAATTGGATAAAAGACCTAAATATCAAACCTTAAACAATAAAGCTCATCCAAGAAAACGTAGGAACAAAAATGGAAGTTTTAATACACAACGTGAACAGACTCCAAAATCCGTCAAAGAACCACAATCATCAGAAGAGAAAATAGATAAATGGAAACTATTAAGAATCAAACACTTTTGCTCATCCAAAGACTTTATTAATAGAATTAAAAGGCCACCTGTGGAATGGGAAAAAATATTTGGCAACCCTATGTCAGACTGACGCCTGATCTCCATAATCTATAAGATACTACAAAATATCATAAGAAGACAAATCATCCATTTAAGTGGTGGGCAAAGGAGATGGACAAACATTTCTCTAAAGAGGAGATCCAGGCAGCCCCAAAACACATGGGGACATGTTCATGATTTTTAGTTATGAAAGAAATTCAAATCAAGACTACAATGAGATACCATCTCACCCCAACAAGGTTGACCATGAGCCAAAAAACACAAAATAACAATTGCTGGAGTGTCTGTGGAGAAATTGGAACTCTCCTACACTGTTGGTGGGGTTGCAAAATAGTCCAGCCTCTTTGGAAAGCAATCTGGCGCTTCCTTAAAAAGAAAGATATAGATATATCATTTGACCCAGTAATTGCACTACTTGGAATACATCCTACAGAATCAAGGCCTTTCACACCAACGGATACATGCACAAAAATGTTTATTGCAGCACAGTCCACGGTAGCAAAAAGATGAAATCAACCCAAATGCCCAAGAAGAGAAGAATGGATAGGTAAACTATGGTATATATACTCAATGGAGCATTACGCAATGATAAAGAATAATGATGATTCCAGGAAACATCTCATAACCTGGTTTCAACGGGAAGACATTATGTTGAGTGAAAGTAGTCAGCGACAAAAGGACAAATATTACATGAGACATTTATGATAAGATCTCAAAAACAGACGTGTGTATAGAAGAAAAGACTCTTTGACAGCTGCAAGGGAGGGAAGGGGGAAGGGCGAGGGGGGAGGGTTTAGATTAGACAGTTGCTAGAAATCTGGTTGGGTGAAATTGGTGACAGTACACATTAGAAACAAGAACAATATTAAGTGGACTTCAGCATAACTTGAATACTCTTTCCATCTTAACCCAATATTGCAAGGACAGAGTAGCTGCGGTAGGGGGCAGGGGACCATGCTCTTACATGAAATTGATGCCAATTGGCAAAACTAGCATTTTGCTAAAAGGGTTCTCTGCACCCCACATTGGTGAGTGGTGTCTGGGGTCTTAAAAGCTGCCAAGCTGCCATCCGAGGGCACAGAAAATGGTCCCAACTCAGCAGGAACGGATGCTCACCGAGGACCAAAATCACATGGGTAAAGACAACCGAGAAGATAGAGAGACCCACATAAGTGGGTGCCTACATCCACTTGGGACTGGAAGAACCGGATTGTGCCTGGCCACCACCAGTGATAGCCGCGATATAGCTCACTAAGTTGAGTCTCACTGGCAACACAAGAATGAAAAGAGGTGCATCCTGACATCTTCACTAAAAGACCACAATTGATGGTCCAGCAATTTTGGGGTTCCCCTGGGAGCACGGCCCTGGCCCTGATGCTGCCCTTGCCCATAAATCATAATGAAGGTCCACTCTTCGGACATGAATGGATTGGAATTGGTGATGCAGTGACCATATATTGGATGCACTTTATGGTTCTATGTATCTATAGGATATCATCCCGCTGAGTGCTGGCTGGAGGAAGGAGAGTGGGTGGAGAGGCGGGGAAAGGAGACTGTTGGGAGGATGAGACATGTATGGAGCAGAGAGGAACAGTGTGCTGTCACCGGGCAGGGAGAGCAGTGGAAGCTGCAGATAGGTCGGCATGCAAATTTATATGGGAATGTACATTTTCACTCAGTCATACTACATAAAAAAAGCCAAGCCAAAAGCCAAGTGTCATAGAGTCAGATAAAACTTTTAAAAGCAGAGGCAGAGTCAAGATTGCAGACTAAACACACATCTCTTTAAATACCTCTGGAAATGAAGACCTAAAATGATAAATAAATAGAGCCTTCTGGACACGTAGTGAGCCCCAGAAAATGGCATAGGGCTGTTAATTTGGACTTCACACCACTCAGCTTCCTCTCTTCTGCTGACTCATGCTCTTGGTGAGTGCTGGCTTTCACAAACCAAAGGTAACTTAATATTTTAACTTTTTTTTTCTGTCTTAGCCAACAGATGGAGCCTGGACTTGACTAGTAGCTGATCTCAGATGCACAGCTAGTGGGATCAGCAGGCGAAGTTGCTATATTTTCAAAGCCTGGCTTTGGACTCTGTCCATCTTGGCATATTTAGCCTCTCTTTCTGCCTGTGGAATTGAGTAGTGTGTACCAAGGCAGGCAGGGAGCTTGTGGAGGATGCCATCTTGTTCCACTGGGAGTTAGAAACACCCATACAGAGGCCTCAGCAGGACTTAATTTCTCGGCTGGGAAGCAGTGCCTGCATGGAGGAGAGCGCTTTCTAGCAGAAAATCAGTATTCTACACCATGTTGCCTACAGCTTGGGCCCCACAGCAGAGCACAGCAGGGCAGTGGCCTTTCTGTAGTTTGAACTAGAACTAGTTTACAACATTGGGATTGGATATAGAGGTGCTTACTTTACCATCCGGGAAGAGGGACCTGTACACCTGTAAAGCTGACTGACTTTGGAAGTTGTCAGATACCTTTTACCTCTGATTTGAAGATGGAAAAGAGAAACCACAGCGAACCATCCTTACAGCATCTCTCACATGCCTCTATTGACTCACATGATGCCCCAAAAGCAACAAACTCTGGATGAAAGCATCACGAAGAAATCACCCATGGCTTCAGAAGACCCCCCCAGAAGAAAGCACCTCACAACTTCCAAGATAAAGAAACCTTCCTGAAACCATCAGAGGGGGAATATGAAAGGATTATATAGAAAGCCCTCCTAGACCTTATAAAAAATGCAGCAAAGTAAAATGAAAAATTAAGCAAGCTGCTCAATCTTATGGAACACCAGTACTCTGAAATCCAACAGATCAAAAACAAAATCAAAGATGTAGAAACTTCAAAGCTAAGAAAACAGAATGGAATAAGTGGAAAATAAACTTACTGACTAGGAAGACAGATCTACTAACTCCAGCATCTATGAGGAGAAATCAGAAAAAAAGAAACAAGAAAAATCAAGAAGAATTAAGAAGCATCTGAGACTCTATTAAGATGAACAATCAATGATTAATTGGAGTTCCTGATCAGGGTGAGACACCTGACAACTCTGAGAGTATTGTTGCTGAGCTCCTGACAGAAAACTTCCCAGAAATTATGAAAGAAGAGAATATAGATATTAAACATGCATATCAAACACCGCTCAATATAGATCTCAAAAAAAAGACTCCAAGGCATATTAGAATCAAGTTTAACAAAATGAAACAGAAACAGAAACTCTTAACGGCAGCAGTACTCAAAGGAAAGCTATCATTCAGAGAGAAACTCTGTAGGCTTTCATAGGATTTGTCAGTAGAAACAACACTGGCATGGAGACTGTGGCATGACACATTCAAAGCCTTGAATCAGAAAAGTTTTTAACCAAGAATTAGATATCCTGCAAAACTATCTTTCAAATAGGAAAATGAAATTAAGACCTTTGGAGAGCAACAGAAACTCAGAGACTTAGTAAAAACCAAACCAACGCTACAGGAATACTGAAAGAATCTCTTGGCTTAGAAGAACAAACACACTAACTATATTTTAGAAGAAATTACAGGACACATCATTCACAAACCTACTCAGTTAAGGAAGGTTCTAAGCTCAATCAAAGATATAATAGTGAAAGAAATGATCCAATGACCATATCATGAAACTATGATGTCATCATATTGAAAAGAGGGATGTACTAAAGTTGTTATAGTCCTTCCAGATGGAGAGGAAGTTAATAAGACTGGTAGTAATTAAAACTGGGTTTATACATAGTTTATTAAGGGTGGTCATAGGGGCAGCCATAAAGCACAAAAAAGATGAAACATACCAAATCGAGAAACTAATACAGGAGTCTTACCAACCACAAAACCAACCTTGAAAAGGGTGAAAAGTCAACTCACAAAGAATCTCCCAGACCAGATTAATAAGAACAACAGAGAAAATATCAACACAAAAATAAACATATCACAATGACAGCACTAAACACATACGTATCAATAACTACATTGAATGTGAATGGACTGAACGCTCCAGCAAAGAGACATCGAGTGACATCTTGGGTCCAAAGACATGACTCGTCCATATGTTGCCTACAAGAAAATCACCTTAGACTTAAAGATATGAATAAACTGAAAATTAAAGGATGGAAGAATATGTATCAAGCTAACAATGAACAAAGAAGAGCAGGTGTGGCAATTGTAATCTCAGATAAAATCGATTTTAATATAAATTCCACCATCATGGACAAGTAAGGACACTATTGCTGAAAGATTCAATACACAAGCAGGACTTAACAATACTAAATTTTTGTGCACCTAATATTAGAGCACCTAACTTCATGGAAGAAACACTGACTACACTCAAAAAGGAGATAGATGACTCCACAATAATAGTGGAAGACTTCAAAACACCACTGTCAGTATTGGACAGATCATCTAGAAAAAAGCTCAATAAAGACACATAAGACCTTATTGCCACAATTAACCAACAAGACTTCATTGACATATACGGACTTTCTATTCATCGTGGACAATTAAACTTTCTTCTCCAGTGCACACAGAATATTCTCCAGAACAGAACATGTGTTAGGACATAAACCAATTCTCAACAAAATCCCTAACACTGAATTAATGCAAAGCATCTTCTCAGATCATAAAGCCATCAAAGTCAAAATCCATAGCATAAAAAACATAGATAAAAAGTGGAACTCATGGAAACTAAACAACATCTTGCTCAAAAATCCATGGGTTATAGAAGAAATCAAGGATGAAATAAAGAAATTTATGGATTCTGACAAGAACAAAAACACTTCCTACCAGACCTATGGGATACAGCCAAAGCAGTGCTCAGAGGTCATAAATGCACACATCTGGAAAGAAGAAAGAAACCAAACCAAAGAACTAACCTTACAGCTTGAACAAGTAGAGAGAACAACAGAGGAATGCTTCCGACACCAGAAGAAACCAAATCATAAAGATTAGAGCAGAACTAAAATAATTAGAGAATAGAAGAACAATTGAAAAGATCAAAAGCTGGTTTTTTGAAAAGATCAACAAAACTGACAAACTTACTAAAGAAAAACAGGAAACAACCGAAATAAGAAATCCGAGGGGAGCTGTCATAACAGATACAACAGAAATAAAAAATATCATAACAGAATACTATGAAAGACTGTACTCTAACAAATCGGAAAACCTAGAGAAAATGGATAAATTCCTTGATTCATCTCACCTACCAAAATTATCACATGGCAAAGCAGAACAACTTCAAAAACCCATCACAAAGGAAGAGATTGAAAAAGTCATTCAAAAGCTACCAATCAAAAAAAGCCTGGATCCAGATGGCTTCACAACAGAATTCTACTATGCTTTTAGAGAAGAGTTATCTCCAATACTACTGAGACTATTTCACGGTACAGAAAGGGATGGAATACTCCCAAATTCATTCTATGAAGCCAGCATAACCCTGGTACCAAAGCCAGGGAAAGACCCAGCAAAAAAGGAGAATGACATACTAATGCCGCTTATGAATCTAGATGCAAAAATCTTCAACAAATTTCTTGCCAATGGAATACAACAACATATCAAAAAAATAATCCATCATGACTGTTTTAGTCAGCTAGGGCTGCTCTAACAGAAATATCACAGAGTGGATGGCTTTAACAAAGGAAAGTTTATTCTTACACAGTCCAGTAGGCTGCAAGTCCATATTCAGGGTGTCCGCTCCAGGGGAAGGCTTTCCCCCTTGTTGGCTCTGGAGGAAAGTCAGGTATTGCATCAGTCTTTGTCCAGGGAGCATCTTGGGGCAGGAACCTCAGGTCTGAAGGACATACTCTTCTCCTCGTGCTGCTTTCTTGGTGGTACGAGGTTCCCAATTCTCAGCCTGCTTCTCTTTCCTTTTATCTCTTGCAGGCTGAAAGGATTAAGGGTGGGGAAAGCCATACTCCAGGGAAACTCCCTTTACAGTGGAGCCAGGAGTTGATCCTATGAAGGGATTTACAGCCCCAACCTAAACCTTTAACATACAGCATAGGAAAACCACAAAATGAAGGACAGTCACAAGATACTGGGAATCATGGCCCAGCCACATGGCTACATCTATTTCTGGGGGGACACAATTCAACCTATGACAATGACCAAGTTGGATTCATACCAAGGATACAAGGCTGATTCAACATCAGAAAATCAATTAATGTGATCAACCACATAAACAACACAAAACACAAGAATCACCTGATTTTATCTATTGATGCAGAAAAAGCATTTGATAAAGTCCAAGACCCATTCATGCTAAAACCTCTCAGCAAAATAGGAATAGAGGGCAAATTCCTCAATGCAATGAGGGCCATTTATACAAAGCCAGCTGCCTACATTATCTTGAATGGAGAGAGACCGAAACAATTTCCCTTGAGAACAGGAACTAGACATGGATGCCCACTCTCACCTCTCCTATTCAACATTGTACTAGGAGTTCTAGCCAGAGAAATTAGAGAAGACCAAGAAGTAAAGGGCATCCGCACTGGCAAAGAGGAAGTAAAAATCTCCCTATTTGCAGATGATATCATTGTATCATTGCAGAGAATCCTAAAGAATCCACAGATAAACCACTCAAACTGATAGAAGAGTTCAGAAAAGTCTGAGGACACAAGATAAACATACGTAAATCAGTAGGATTCCTTTATACCAATAGAAAGATTGTTTTTGAGGAAATCACCAAATCAATACCATTCACTATAGCCCCTAAGAAGATATAGTACCTAGAAATAAATCTAACCAGAGAAATAACAGATCTTTACAAAAAGAACTACAAGACCTTATCACAAGAAACTAAGAGAGACTTACATAAATGGAGAAACCTACCCTGCTCAAGGATAGTAAGACTTAACATTGTGAAAATGTCTATTTTACCCAAAGCAATCAACTTATATAATACAATCCCAATAGAAATTCCTGTGACATTGTTTAATGAGATGGAGAAACAAATCACCAACTTTGTTTGGAAAGGGAAGAAGTCCTGGACAAATAAAGCACTATGGAACAAGAAGAACACACTGGGAGGCCTCTCACTAACTGACGTTAGAACCTATTATACTGCCACATAGTCAAAACACCTGGTACTGGTACAAAAAGAGGCAGATAGATCAGTGGAACAGAATTGAGACCTCAGAGATGACACCACCGTCCTATGAACAGCTGATATTTGAAAAAGGCCCTACGACATTAAGCTGGGGTAAAAACAATCTATTCAAAAAATGGTGCTAGCAAAATTGGATATCCATCTGCAATACATTGAAACAACTCATATCTTACACCTCATACAAAAACCAACTCAAACTGGATGAAAGGCCCAAATATCAAATCTAAAACAATAAAACTCACCCAAGACAAAGTAGGTATAGCAGTGAAAGCTTTAATACACAAGGTAGACAGACTTCAAAATCTGTCAAACAAACCACAAACAACAGAAAAGAGAATAAACGGAAATTACTAAGAATTAAATACTTTCTCTCCTCCAAAGACTTTATTAATAGAATTAAAAGGACTTTTTCTCCTCCAAAGACTTTATTAATAGAATTAAAAGGACATCTACAGAATGGGAAAAAATATTTGGCAACTCTATGTGAGACCAATGCCTGATCCCCATAATCTATAAGGTACTACAAAATATCAATAAGAAGAAGATAAATCATCCAATTAAGCAATAGGCAAATGAGACGGACAGACACTTTTCAAAAGAGGAGATCCAGGCAGGCAACAAACACATGCAGACTTGCTCACAATCATTAGCTATTAAAGAAATTCAAATCAAAACTGCAATGAGGTACCATCTAACCCCAACAAGATTGGCCATGATCCAAAAAACACAAAATAACAAATGCTGGAGTGGCTGAGGAGAAACTGGAACTCTCCTACACTGTTGGTGGGATTGCAAATTGGTGCAACCTCTTTGGAAGGCAATCTGGCACTTGCTTAAAAAGCTGAATCTAGATATACCATTTGACCCAGTTATTCCACTTCTTGGAATACATCCTACAGAATCAGGGGCAGTCCTCTGAACAGATACATGCACACGAATGTTTATCGCAGCTCAGTCCACAATAGCAAAAAGATGGAATCAACCCAGATGCCCGACAACAGAGAAATGGATTGGTAAACTACAGTATATATACTCAATGGAACACTATGCAATGACAAAGAACAAGGATGATTTTAGAAAGCATCTCATAACCTGGTTTCAGCTGGAAGACATTATGTAAAGTGAAAGTAGTCAGCAATAAAAGGACAAATATTGTATAAGACCCCTATGATAAGAACTTAAAAACAGGCTCATGCATAGTTGAAAAGACTCTTTGATGGCTGTAACGGTGGGGGGGGGGAGGTGAGGAGGGCTCAGATAGTTGACAGAAATTTGGTTGGGTGAAATCTGTGACAGCACACATTAGAAAGAAGATCAATATTAACTGGACTTCAATATAACATTTCTCCTCCTTTCTTAACTCAATACTGAAAGGACAAAGTAGCTGGGGTGGGAGGCAAGAGACCATGCTCTCAGGGGAAATCAAAGTCAATTGGCACAACTAGCGTTTTGCTAAGACAGACTTCTGCACCTCAAATTGGTGAGTGGCATCCGGGGTCTTAAAAGATGCCAAGCTGTCATCTGAGGGTACAGCAAATGTTCCCAACTCAGCAGGAACGGATAATTACCAAGAACCACAATGACAGGGGGGAAAGAGAACCCAGAAGACAGAGAGATCCACGTGATTTGGTGACTACATCGACTTGTGACTGGAGGAACCAGATGGTGCCTGGCCACTACCAGTGATAGTCATGATGGAGCTCAGAAAGTTGAGTCTCACTGGCAACACAAGAATAAAAAGGGGTACACTCTGAGATCTCCACTAAAAGACTGCAATTGATGGTTCAGGGACCTCAGAGTTCCCTTGGGAGCATGGCCCCTAGCCCTGATGCTGCCCCTGTCCATAAATCATAATGCAGGTCAACTCTTCAGACAGGAATGGATTGGACTTGGCCACACACAGTGACCATATCATGTGTGCACTTTATGGTTCTATGCATCTATCACATGTTGTCCTTCTGACCTCTTACAGGAGGCAGGAGAGTGGTTGGAGAGGAGGGGATAGGAGATTGTTGGGAGGATAAGACATGTATGTATGGAGCAGAGAGAAAGAGTGTGCTGTCACCGATCAGTGAGAGCAGTGGGAGCCACGTATAGGTGGGCATGCAAATTTATATGGGAATGTACATTTTCATTCAATCATAATAAAAAAAAATATTTAAATGAAAAAAAAAATTCAAGTGGGGACTAAAAAAGAAACTTTTATAACCTTTAACCTCTTTTACATCTCTCAATGGAGCTCATCCTACATTGCAGTGTGATGGATTGCTTTTGTGTGGCCTTTCTAGCCGTGGTCTTGTAACACCCACCCAAGTGATTAGGCGCAGCTGTGTATGATAGGGTTACTGTGGTCCACCAAAGGAATTAGTCAGTATTGCCATCCCGGTGGGCTTGAAAGGAGACATCCTAGAGGCAGGAAAGACAGAGGATCCTATCACCAGCAAGGAAAAACAATCAGAATCCAAGAGCATATATATCCTTTTGACCCAGGATCTCTTTGCTGAGAACCTGGAGACAAAAAAAGATTTAGAGGAGGAGTGACAGAGAAACAACACCGGGAAATGGCATGGTGGGATTCCTGGCCACAAAAGCAAGAAAACTGAGTACTTTTGGGCAGAGGCCAAGGGCCAGTGAGAGGTGCACCTGCAAGTACAGCTGAAAAGAGGCTGTCCAGATGGCAGAAATGTATCCTCAGTGTTCCTGAGCCTTAGATGTAACTGTTACTTTGCTAATAAATCCTATAATCAAGAGTACTGTCTGTGAGTTCTATGTAGACACTACAATGAATTATCAAACCCAGCAGAGAAATAGTGTCGTGGGAAGGATGGCTCGTGTTAGAAGTGGTAAAGATGGCAGAAAGTGGAGTCCTGTTTGACCTCTACCTCATAAAAATAAGCCTTGGGGTGCTGGACTTGATTCTCATTCCTTTGTATAAATTGGAGGAGGTAAAAAAACTGCCATCACACAATTTTTACAGATGTGATTTTATTTCTGTTATGCCGGGCCCTGGTTTTGTGCTCTGTACTAGATTCCCTCCTGCAAGTCCTTGAGCCACAGACCAAGGTCTCTTTAATCCCTCTGTCTGTCTCATAAGACTGACCCTTTCAGAGCTAAATTAAATATACTGTGTTCATAAATAAAATTTGATCTGCTGATCAGATGTGCATCTTCAATTCAGATCTTATGGGTTCCAAATCTTTCTACATTAATGGTGATGAAACAACCAAAAGAAAAGGTGTTTTCAAGAACTTGGTGTAAATGTTAATGAGCTTAGGTGATAAATGAAAGTTTGAAGGTTCAAGTCTACCCAGGAGTGTCTTGTAACAGCCATTGAAAATCCTGTGAAGCACAGTTCTCCTATGATACACATCAGATCATCTTGAGACAAAATCAATTCTACAGCAAATGGTACTCTGGTTTATTATTTTGACAAGGAAATAAACATCTAAACGGCAGCACCTTTGATAATTCGTTTTTCTTTAAAACAGGTAAAACCACCATATTCAAAACAATACAATTTTTCTTCTCAGTCTATTCTGTCTTACTAGTCATAGGTTTTACCTTCCAGCAAACAATCTCTAGTCATTCCCACATTCCTAACTACTGTTTTAAAATAAAAATTTAAATGTATGGGTTTTCTGAGCAAAATCTTAAGCAGTATATTATAGGACACGCTTGTTTGGCTTCTGTAAGTCGAAAACCCTATAGAAAGGAAATAAGTGTTTTACTGTCACTGGAAAGCAACTTGTAGATTTTGTTGGCTCAGTCTAAATGTGGATTAACCAAGTATCAATCAACTGATACTGTTTTCTCCCCTGGCTATGTGGATCTCCTGACTTGCTAGTACTGCATAAACTGCACATGAATGAGATTCAGCCAAACATTATAGCAGCGCCTGGGAACAAAGATTAACTAGTTTAGAAAGCATGGGTGAGTTTCCCACCAATAAAAGTGTTCAAGCAAAGCTGAGATAAAGCAGCCTGTATAATATCAGATGGGAAGTTTAACTAACTATCTATTCCTTCAGGTCCTGTCAACAATGAGATTTTATGAATCCGAGATAACAACCTGTCTTACAAACAATAGATGTAGCTTTCAACTGGTCAGAGCTCCTGGTGGTGTGGTAGTTACGAGCTACAGCAGCTTACCAAGTGTTCAGCAGTAGAACTGCCTATAAGGCAGTTCTACTCTGTCCTATAAGGTCACTGTGAATCAGAATCAATTCAATGGCAAAGCTTTGATGAAAAATGTGAAACTGTGCACTACAGACTAGTAATTAGCAAGTAAGAGTAAGTAGCCTGTATGTACCTTGTTTTTTGGATAATTTGTCCCTGACTGAAGGAAACACGAAGGCCAAAGCCTCATTTATCTCCTCATATTTGGTGAACTCAGTAACTTCAAAGCAGCTCATCTCTTCTGTCTTCTACTGTTCAAGGAAATACTAGTAATTTCTCAAGTCCTTTTCCTAAAAATCGACTACACCTTCAGGTGCTGCCTGGTTTTCTCTCATTATTCAGCTGTCTTTTACCTTTCTAAAGCAACAACTGTCTACAACTCTCAGCTTTATACCCTAGGGAAAGCTAGTCTCTGGCTATGCTCAAACAGTAACAATCCTTTAACCTTTGACATGTCACTGGAAATGAGGGAGATATGGAGGAAGGGAAAAAAGTGAAATTCATAAGCAAGCATAACCTCCTCAGTTACACTTTCTCCTTCTGCAAAACAGTGAGACTTACTGATCTTTATGTTCCCTTTCAGCAGTAACAATATAGGGTTTGAGTAACTTCTTACATTTTCTGTATCATCAAACAATAAAGGGTCAAGGTCAGAACTCATAACTTTATACTCTCTGAGGACACATACATCAGGTAATTAGTAATTGTAATTGAAAGAAGAAAAGTAGAATGAAGGTCCAGACATCTTTTATCTCACTTTTCAGCTGTACTTGCTATTGTATGTCTTCTGCCACCACCATGGTCATGTTTAAGTTGGGCTGCTCTACCCATACAAAGGTGGCACTCTATTAATTTATCAATTTTCTCCAGCAAGCATTTGTGGGAAGACTAAATGAAGGTGAGGATTTGTGTCTGTAGCCGTAGAGCAATTATTTGTTGATATAAGACTAACAGTTGAATATAGAAATCCAAATCTGAAGTTCTAGTAGGGGTTGCAAGATAAAGAAAAATACACACACCACTTAATTAAATTTGATTTCCAGATAAAGAAAACATAGTTTCTCAGTATAAATATGTTCTAAATATTTCATGGGTCATATTTACATTTAAACAATACCTGTTGTTGTCTGAAATTCAGCTTCAACCGGGAATCTTGTATTTCATCGGGCAACCCTAATTCTAGCTAAGTTAGAATCTGATTTAGTCTAATCAGATTCTTTCTGTTAATCTTTGTGTTAATCTCCTATTTCTCCACAGCTCTAGCATAGGCAAGGACAGAGAATAAATACTTGTGAATTATGGTGCAGGCATTTTAATCCACGGCATGTCAGCAATTCTGTTCATACTCTGGAATCTCCGCTTCTTCTTGCCTTCTTGGTCATTTATACAAAAAATATGATGAGGCACTGCAGAGGGAAGGAATATGTTTCAACTACAAGTGATACAGATGGGACTACATGAAGCTTACACTTTCAGTGAGAGGAATCAATCAATAAACCTCTTCCTTTAGGTCTATTCCTTTTTCATGGTCTCAGTGAGTAGCAACCTGGCCTTTTAGTCTGTCTTCAGTTCATGGTTCTTTCAGTCATTCAGTAGTGCCCTGTTAGAGAATGTTGGCTCAGTGTGAGTATTTACTGGGATCTTGGGCAAGGTAAACACTGTACTAGGTATGATGCAATCCTGTATTGTCACCCAGAAGCTTCACTCCTTTAATGATGAGTCTCCTTTAACTGTGCTAGAGGCCTCTACTTTTAGGAATAGACAGATTTGATGTTTGCTAGTCTACCTTTACAAATTCATTACCAGTTCAATTTGATTGACCCATCCATCCATCCCTTTTATCACTATGTATACTCATTCAGTCTGAATTTGCTGTCATTTCTTCAGTCCATGAGAAAAACAGACACTTTTCCACACAGTTGGGCAACAAGAATGTTTTCCTCTCTTCTGCTCACATGTTCTTCTGGCAGGCATCCTCAACCTTGAAGTATTAATCCTGATAAGTAAGTAACAAAGAGTGTATTGTGTTTCTGCTTGTCTACTTGGCATAAATCTGTGCTCCTCTGCAATGGTTTGTCCCAGGGATTGTTACACAGTAACACAGACTTCAATATATATATATACTTCCTGTGTATTTGGCCTCACTCCCTTGCCTTCTCCAACCAGTTGTTTTTTACATACGTTTTACAGCCTTTGAAAGAAAGTTCTTGTCGTATCCCGCAGTTCTCCCTCACCTTGCACTTCATTGATCTAACTTCACTCTTGCTTCCTTAATAGTAATTCAATAACCTATTACATGTATAAGGAGCCCTGGTAATACAGTAGTTAAGTACCTGGCTGCTAACCAAAAGGTTGGTGGTTCAAACCCACTAGCCAGTCCATGGGGGAAAGACATGGCAGTCTTCTTCGGTAAAGATTATAGCCATGAAAATCTTTTGGAGCAGTCCTACTGTGTCCTATGGGATTGCTATGAGTCAGAATCAACTTGACAGCAATGAGTTTGTTAAATGCACTGTAATTTTTTTTTAATGTTTTTCAGATTTTTCAGTCTTGAGCATGCATTCACTGTTTGTTTTTAGCTTTCAACATCCAAATCATTTGTCAACTTGTTCTTGGCCTTGCAAATTTTCCCTCCAAAAGCTCACATGGAATTCAACAGCTCAGGACCAAGAAATGCTTCATTTTGCTATACATAGGGTTCCTATAAGTTGGAGCCAACTTGATGAAACTTAACAACAAATCTCCTTCCCCAAGTTTTCCATTGTTATTCAGGCAAGATTTAACTTTATTCAACAAGTACTCACTATCTGTTATGTCATCATGGAAATATAGACATAAATAAAAGTACATTCATGACCTCAAGGATTTACTGATCCAATAGAGGAAATGAAAAAGCATAAAATGTTGCCAGATAATCAGGATACTGTTAAATGCCCTAGGGATGTATAAAGTGTTACTGGAGCTCTGGGAAAAGAGAATATATTTATGTTTGGGAATTACAGGCAGCTTCAATGAAGAGGTGACACTTGATCTGAAAGTTGAAAGAGATAAGACTCTGGATATGCAGACATGGAGGGCAGACTTTTTAGGCAGGAAAACCAACGTGCCCAGAGAAGTATACAGCATATATGGGCACTAGTGAGTCATTCTGTTTGCATGAAAGGGCTGATGATAAAACAGCATACAATAAAGCCTCAAAATGCAGGCAAGGGTGAAAGAGTGGACAGCTTTGAAGCCAGGGGAAAGAAATATATATAGACTTTAACAAATATTTATTCAGCACTGATTATATATCAGGCACTAACTTAGGTATTGTGAATATAGCCCTGACAAAATTTCTTGCTTTCAGAGAACTCATAGTTTCGTGTGGTAAGACAAGATGGTAATCAAATTTGTCAGTAAAAGATATCTGAATTAGAGTTGGATAAACGCTACAGAGGAAAACAAAGTAGAAATGAGGCAAAAATGAATTCAAGGTATTAGAGTTGTATGCTTAAATTACTATTTGTTTTAATTTTTGAATCAGTTTTAGATAGAGAAGTTGAAAACACAGCAGAGTTCCTGTCTACCCCTCCTTCATTCTGATTCCCCTGTGGTTAACCTCTTGCATTACTGGAATACATTTGTAACAACTAAGAAACTAGTATTTCTGCCTTGCTATTAACACCTCAAGCCTTATTCATATATATCTAGTTTCTCACTAATGTTCCTTTTTCTGTTCCAGGATCCCACTCAGGAGACCACATTGCATCTATCCATCATATCTTCCTTGGCCTTGTCTGGTCTTTGACTGTTGCTCAGTCTTCTCCTTGCTTTTCATAACAGCTTTACAAAAGAATGAATCCCTCAGTTGGGACTTGCCTGACTTTTTCTCATAATTAGACTGGGGTTAAGGATCTGGGGACAGAGTACCACACAGGTGATATGCTCTTATCATTGTATCATGTCAGGGGTACCAAAAAACCCACTGCTTATGAGTCAATTTGATTCATAGGAACTGTATAGGGCAGAGCAGAACTGCCCCATAGGGTTTCCAAGGAATGATGAGTGGATTCCAACTGCTGACCTCTTGGGTAGCTGCTGAATGTTTAACCACTTTGTCACCAGGGCTCCCATGTCAGAGGTAGAAGCTTCTAAATAGAATGATCAGGTAAGACCTCACTGAGAAATGGTATTGAGCAAAGGCCTGAAAGAGATTAGGAAGCAAGCCATGTCACCACTGGAGGTCAACAGTTCCAAGCTTAGGGAACGGTAAGTGCAAATATCCTAAGAAAGGAGCGAGCATAATAGGAACAGCAAAAGGATCAAGGAAGCTGGGGTGTAGTGCTAAGGGAGAAAGTAGGAAATGAAGTTTGAGAAGCATGGTAGACCAGAATGTGTAGAGTCTTGTAAGAAATGAGGATTGTTTTGAAGCTTTGTGAGTAGCATAATCATAAGGGTTCTTAATGTGTGTTCAAGTGAGCCTGCCCCAACCACCCTCCCTTCTATGAGAATCATCACCTACTCTTTCTGTAGAGGGTGCTACAGATCATGTGACCCCACCCTTCCTGAGCACAGCTATTCAGACCAATGATAAACCATGGCCGTGTAAGCTGACCAGGGATTCAAAGGATAACCTTGTACACAGGACTCCTCCCAAACCAAGTTGATCTGAGTCCATCAGAGTATGGCTCTTAAGAATTGGAGCCAAAAGATACAGAGGTAATCAGGCAGTGAGTGATGGATACTGGAGGTAGGAAAGCTTAAAAACGCCAGCATTAAAAAAAATAGTTGTTTCAATTCCTAACTGCTTGATTCTTACTTCCAGCTTATATTAGAACTAGGTGTCCATTTCCTGTCTTTGGTTTTTATGAGTTCCTAAATTCCTTAAAGCAATCTCCTTCTCCAATTTAAGTTAAGCCAGTTTGAATTGGTTTCCACGTTTTGCAACTAAAAGAGCCCTGACAATAACAGGGAAGATTAAGCTGACACGTACATGGGCCAGAATAGAGGGAAGGGTGACAAAATGCAGGCAGAGCCATTTTAAGAAATTTACGAAGGATATAATAGATATATTCTTCCCCTTCAGTGCTTCTCTTCACCTCAGGCACCAGTGATCTAATATGCCCTATAGGAGTAAAAAGTGTAGAATAAGATAATCCCCCATTCCAATGTCTGAGATGTCACCAATTATCATTTTCTTAGTGATCTAGTGCTGCTATAAGAGAAATACTACAAGTGGATGATATCAACAAAGAGAAATGTATTCTCTCACAGTCCCAGTAGGCTACAAGTTCAAATTCAGGGCATCAGCTTCAGGGGAAGGTCTTCTTTCTCCATTGGCTCTGGAGGAAAGTCCTTGTCATCAAACTTCCCCTGTACTAGGCGCTTCCCTGAACAACGACCTTTGGTCCAAAGTACGTGCTACTATCCTGGCACTGCTTTCTTGGTGGCATGAGATCGCCAATTCTGTGCTTGTTTCCCTTTCCTTTTACCTCTTGTAAGGTAAAGGTGGAACAGAACACACCCCAAGGAAACTCCCTTTACACTGGATCAGGGATGTGAGCTGAGCAAGGGTGTTAAACATCCCATGCTAATCCTCTTTAACCACAGACAGATTATGATTCATAACACGTAGGAAAATCACAAAATAGTAGACAATCAAACAATACTGTGAGTCATGGCAAAACCAAGTTGACACACATTGTTGGATGGCACAATTCAATACATAATAATCATTTTCAGGTGGTATTATGGTTTTAAAAAATTAAGCATGTAAATAAAATACCTTAACCCCGAGAAATCAGTCTCCAAGGGTAGAATTCCAGACATCAGAGCACCTAAGGTAACAAGATGATTTTGAGCCAGTGCATCTTTCAATCACCATCACTCAAATCCTGCCACCTGGGTGACTATGTGACTACACACAGGTTACTTGGCTCTCTGACTACTCCACAATATTGCTGTAATGCCCTTCATCAGAAGCATGAATTTAGCATAAGAAAAATCTATCTTTAACACTGCCAAAAGGATTTAACTAAATCTCTGGCTTTTATCAAAAATGTAATAAAAATACCTCATTATAAAACGATCTCACTCTTTACTGTGAGGTAACCTTTCCTTTGCACATACATCAAAGATGCTATTAGGACAAGAATCTAAAAATGTGTTAAAATGAATCTTCCCCAACCAGAATCCTTACAGTGTGTATATACTCTACACATATACAGTCTTTACAACTACACCTTTATTTTTTTATTTCATTGTGCTTTAAGTGAAAGTATACAAATCTAGTCAGTTTGTCATACAAAAACTTATACACACATTGTTTTGTGACCCTAGATGCTCTTTCTACACTGTGAAAGCAAATTCTTCTTTTTCACCTTGTATCTCCCCTGTTCAATTCAGGCACCTCCTGACTTCCTCTGTCTTCTCATCCCACCTCTGGACAGGAGCTGCCCAGGTAGTCTCCTGTACCTAGAGTCAAGAAGCACACTCTTCACCAACATTATTTCATGTTTTATAATCTGTCTGAAAAGTTAGCTTTGGAAATAGTTTCAGATCTGGGCTAACAATAGAGTCCAGGGGCTATCATGTCTTCTGAGGACCCTTCAGTCTATCAGACCATTAAATCTGGTCTTTGTAATAGAGTTCGAGTCCTGCACCCCACCTTTTTCTCCACTCCATCAGAGACTTCCTGTTGTGTTCCCTGTCAGGGAAGTCATTAGTGGTAGCCAAGCACCACAAGTTCTTCTGGTCTCATGCTGATACAGTGTCAGGTTTATGTGGCCATTTCTGTCTCTTGGACTCATGTTTTCTACATCTTGATGTAGTTCATTCTCCTTCCCTCCACATGGGTTGAGACCAACTGATGTATCTTAGATGGCTGCCTGTCAGCTTTTAAATCTCCAGATGCCACTCACCAAAGTGGGATGCAAAACATTTTCATAATATATTTCTCATGTGAATTGACCTAGATGTCCCCTGAAACCACTGTTCCCAGATGCTACTCCTACGACTCTGTTTCTCAAAGTTTGGTTATACTCAAGAAGAAGCTTATTAGCTTTGGTTTAGTCCAGTTATACTGACTTCTCCTGTACTGTGTGCTGCATTTTCCTTCACTGAAAATAACTGTTGTCTACTATCTAGTTAGTAAGTACCCCTCTCCCTCCCTTCTTACCCTCGTAACTATCCAAGAATGTTTTCTTCTGTTATTTAACCAATTCTGGAGTTCTTATAATAGTTGTCTTATGCAATATTTGTCCTTTTGTGACTAATTTCACTCAGTGTAATGCTTTCCAGATTCCTCTGTTGTTTCACAAATTCATCATTGTTCTTTGTCATCATGTAGTATTTCATAATTTATCCATTTATCCCTTGATGGCTCCTAGAATAGTTCCATCATCTTATTGTGGACAAAGTTGCAATGAACCTGGGTGTGCATGTGAGGGCTCTTATTTCTCTGTGGTATATTACACAGTATGGGATTACTGGCTTATATGGTATTTTTTGTATTTCTAACTTTTTAAGAAAGCATCAAATTGATCTGCAAAGTGCGTGTACCATTTTACATTTCCACCAGCAGTGTATAATTGTTTCAGTCTCTTCACTGCCTCTCTAACATTTATTATTTTGTGTTTTTTGGGTTAATGCCAGCTTTGTTGGGATGAGACAGTACCTCCTTGCAGTTTGATTAGGATTTTGTAATGCTTAATGATTGTGAGCATTTCTTCATGTATTGGTTAGCCTCTTGAATGTCTTCTTTAATGAAGTGACTGTTCATATTCTTTGCCTGTTTTTTAATTATGTTATTTGTCCTTTTGTTGTTGAAGTTTTGCAGTATGGTACAGATTTTAAAGATCAGATCCATTTTTTTTTTCCTAGCCAATTGGTTATCTTTTTACTCTTTTGGTGAAGTCTTTGGATTAGCACAAGTGTTTGAGTTTTGGGACCCCTCAGTTATCTAACTTATCTTCTAGTGTTGTGCATTGTTAGTGACATTGTATGGTTTATTTATGCCATATATTAGGGCTCCCAGCCTTCTAACTAATTTTTCTTCCATGGTCTTTATCTTTTAGATTTTGTGTTACAGTCTTTGATCATTTTGAACCAGATTTTGTGCATCACGTGAAGTGTGAGTCTTGTTTTACTTTTTGCAGATGGATATCCAGTTATGTGAACACCATTTATTAAAGAGACTGTGTTCCTCGATTAACAGACTTTTGGCCTTTATCAAATATTAGCTGCTTGTGGGTGGATGATTTTACCTCTGGATTCTCAATTCTGTTCCATTGATTTCTGAATCTGTTCTTGTACCAGTACCACATTGTTGTGACTAACACAGCTGTGCTACAGGTTCTCAAGTCAGGTAGTGTGGGGCCTCCCACTTTGTTTTTCTTCTTCAGTAATACTTTATTTAGCTAGAGCCCCTTCCTTTTCCATATGAAGTTGGTGATTTGTTTCTCCATCTCCTTAAAAAATTCCATTGGAATTTGGATTGAGATTGCATTGTATCCATAAATCACTCTGATAGAATAGACATTTGCGCAATGTTTAGAATTTCTTATCACAAGCCAGGTATGTTGGTTCATGTATGGGGTCTTTTTTTTTTTTTTTTTTTTATTTCTCGCTGTAATGTCCTGTGATTTTTTTACGTGGGTGATTTACCTTTCTGGTTGTATTTAGTACTGAGTATTTTATATTCTAGGGGGCTATTTTAAATGTAATTGATCTGGTGGTTTCCTTTTTGATATTCTCTTTGTTGGTGCAGACGAATCCAATTGAATTTTGTATGTTTATCTCATATCCTGACATTTTTCTAGAACGTTTTCTTATAGTTCCAGTAGTTTTCTTGCAAGTTCTTTAGGGTTTTCTAGGTATAATATCACATCATCCGCAAATACAGATACTTTCCCTTCTTCCTTACTCATAATTCAGTTCAATCTCTGTCTGAAGAGTTGGTTTTTGTTATTGTTTCAGATCTGCATGGAGAGTCTGGAAACCATGTCTTCTGGTGATCCTTTAGCTTATCAGATTATCTAGTCTCATCTTTTTAGTAAAGTGCAAGTTCTGCACCCCCCTTTTCTTCCACTCTGTAGGGAACTCTTTGTTGTGTTCCTTGTCAGAGCAGCCTGGATGCACTTTATCTTTTTCTAGCCTAACTGTTCTGGCTAGATCCTCCAGAACAACGCTGAATAAAACTGGTGACAGAGCATTCTTGTCTGTTTCCTGTTCAGACTCTTTCCACTCAAGATGATCTTGGCTGTTGCCTTTGTATAAATTTATGTATTGTATATAATACATAAATATATGTATTACATTTATGAATTTGCCTTCTATTCTTATTTTGCTGAAGCTCCTTGTCACAAATGGATGTTGGACTTTGCAAATGTCTTTTCTGCATCAATTGAAAAGATCATGTGGTTCTCAGCTTTAATTTATATGATGGCTTACACTGATTGCTTTTCTCATGCACACCTAGAAGAAATCCCTCTTGGTCGTAGTGAATTGTTTTTTTGATATGTTGATGAATTCTGTCCCCTAGGATTTTGTTGAGAATTTTTGTATCTAAGTTCATGAGGGATATGTGGTATCCTTACCTGGTTTTGATATCAGTGTTCTGATGGTGGCGTCTTTACCTGGTTTTGATATTAGGGTTCTGCTGGCTTCACATAATGAGTTTTTCAGTACATCTTTTTCTATGCTCTGAAGTACCTTTAGTAATAGTGAAGTTAAGTCTTCTCTGAAAGTTTGGTGAACTCTCTAGTAAAGCCTTCAAGGCCAGGGCTTTTTGGGGGGAGGAGGGGAGTTTAAATTATCTTTTCATTCCCTTTGTATACATTTATTCCTACATCTGTGTTAGTTCCTGTAGGCAGCATGTTTCCAGAAAAATGTGTCCATTTCCTCTAGATTTTCAAAGTTGTAAGAGTACATTTTCTTGTAGTATTCTGTTATGACTTTTTAAAATTTCAGTTGGGCCTGTTGTGATATTGTCCATTCATTTCCTGTCTGGGTTATCTGCTTCCTCTCCTCTTTTTTTTTTTTTTTTTTTTGTCAGTTTGGCCAGTGGTTTATCAATTTTGTTGATCTTTTAAAAGAACCAGTGTTCAGTCTTCTTAGCTCTTTCCATTGTTTTTCTACTCTTTATGACATTTAGTTCAGCTCTAATTTTTATTGTCTGTTTTCTTATACTTCCCAAAGGCTGTTTTCACTGCTCCCTTTCTATTTGTTTCAGTTATAGGGTTAATGCTCCCAACTGAGTCGTTTCTTCTTTATGGATGTGTGCATTTGTTGCTATAAATTGACCTTGGCACAATGCTTTTGCTGTGTCCCAAAGGTTCTGGTAGGATGTATTTTCATTTTCATTTGATGCCATGAATTTCTTTATTCCATCCCTAATTCATTCTATAACCTAGTAGTTTTTGAGTAAAGTTTTGTTCAGTTTCCATGTGTCTGATTTTTTATTTTTCTTTTTTCATTGTTGATTGCTACTCTTATGGCTTTATAATAGGAAAAGATGCTCTGAGATATTTCAGTGCTTTGAATTCTTTTATGGATTCTTTGTCTTCCTTTATGGCCTAATACTTGGTCTATTCTGAAGAATGCTACATGTGTGTTGGAAACGAAGTTGTAATTTGAAGGCAGGGACAAGATGGCTGAGTTGTCAGATACTTTGGCCATCCCTTAAATAACAAATATCCAAAAGAACAAATCAACAATTATGTATGACAATCTAGGAGCCCTGAACATCAAGGGAAAGTTAAGAAATTGGACTGAGGGATAGGGAAGAGAGAGTAGGTCCAGAAGTATCTAGAATTGACCAGATCTGATCTAACAGGAATCTGCTGCATCCAGGACAGTGAATAGAGAAGTGGCTTCAGTGGGTGACTTCCTGAGCGGAGAAGACTGAGCAGTGACAAGTACACTCTTGCCTACAGAACCAGGGAAAACTGACTCTTCATTGTCAAAACTAAGTGGTTTACACTTAACCTATCATACACAGACCTAAAACTTTCCCTTGGGATAAATCTCTCTCATTTTTTCCAACACTAACTCCTCCCTTCTCTGCACTATGCCCAGCTCTGGATTCGGATGCCATTACCTGAGCTAGAAGTAGACCTCCTTAACAACATTCTGAGCCACTCTCATAGACTCAGAAAGAGTACAATTTAACAAATGGGAGGAGGGAGGGAAAAAAATATACCAACTTCTCTTGGCCATAAATTCAGGACATAAACCGTTCCTTCACTTAGAAACATACATAAGGTGACATGCTTCCCCACAGGCACTCGGGGAGAGCTGTTAGACCCTGCCTTTCTCAGCATATGCAACAGATAGCTGTGACTACATCAATCACTGCTGCCCATCTAAGATAGAAAGGGAGAGCCTGTGCCAAGCACTTGTGACTAACTACCTGGGCACATGAGGTAAATCCATAAAAGAAAAGTAAGTGGACTTCTGGGCTTATATGTCTAGCAACAGTCCTAACTGCCTGATGATAAGACATTAGAGGCTCAAAAGGGCCAAAACGCAAATAAGCTTACATGACCAGCCCATTTGGGGCATTTCAAAACAAAACAAGAAGCTATAACATAAGCAAACATAAAATAAGTGAATCCAGCAACTTACTGATAACTCAGAGACAACATTCATACAATGGGTTCAGGAAGCTTCCAAAACAGAGAATCGAAAAATTTTCCAGATAAAGACAATTTCCTGGAATTATCAGAAGTAGAAGACAAAAAATTAATACTTAGACCTTTTTAAGGAATCAGGAGGGAGATCAGCCAGGCAGAAGATAATGACAAATTGAACAGGTTTCAAAAATATAAAGAAATAGCATTTAGAAATTTGGATTTTTGGACACCCAGTGAACCCTAGGACACAGCATATGGCTGTCAGTTCAGACTACATGCCACTAAATGGGAAAATTCCGCTCTCTCACTAAGCTATGCTCTTGCTGAATGGCCAGCTCAGGTGGGCTGAAGATACTGGTATTTTTAACTTTTTTTCTTTTTGTTGGCTGGTAGGCAGGGCATGGGCATGAGCAGCCAAGTAGGCTGCATGGCAGTGCTGAAATTAACAGTGTTTGCTGCAGCAGAGAGACAGTGTGTGGAATAGTCATGTTTTGGGAGGCTGGCAGTGGACTAAGGCCACCACAGCCCCTCCACTCTCTTTCCAGAGCTCCACCATAGACTTGACTGTTTTGCAATGGGAGGGGTAGCTTGACGAGGACACCGTCTTGTTCAGCTGGAAGGTGGAGTTACCCAACCAGAGGCCTCAGCAGGGGCTGATACCCAGGCCGGGAGGCAGTGCCAGTCTGGGGAGCGCTTTTCCAGCAGAAAGGCTGTGGTAGGCACTGTACTGCCTTAAGGGAGTGCCTGATGGGTGATGGCAGCAGTGCAGTAATCCTTCCCTACTTTGAACTACATGATAGCATCTGAGGATAGCTGAAGAGGTGCCTCTATTGTCAGCTGGAAGGAGGGGCCTGCCACACTTGATACCCTGACTGAATTTGGGAGCTGTGAGACAGCATTTAGCATTTTAAAATAAGACTTCCTGGAGAAATAACAGCTGTGCAGCCCAATGGCATCTCTCCCAGCCTTTACCGACTCACATCACAGGATTACTTGAAGGCCCCCCCCCTTCCTAAGTAGGTGGTGTCTTTTCCAGCCAGGAGGTGGAATCTTCCACATCAGAGAGCACACTGAGGCCAGTCATTAGAGTACACAGAGGTGGCTGGTGACCAACTCCCTTCTAAGAACTATGCCTCAGCTTCAGTTGAGGCAACACCAGAGAAACTAAACAGTATCTAGATGACCCAAAAGCAACAAACCTTTGCCAAGCATTTAAAGAAACAACAAACCATGTTCCAGAAAACTCCCAAAATAAACAATCAGAAAACCTCCCAGATGAAGAAGCCTTTCTGAAACTACTGGAGGTCAAGTACAAAAGAATTATATAAAGATCCCTCCTAGAGATTAACCAAAACACAGCAGAGCAAAATGAAAAATAAAGCAAGCTATTCGATCTGATGGAAAATCAACATTCTGAAATCCAACTGATCAATAACAAAATTACAGAATTAGACAATACAACTCAAAACCAAAAGAACAGCATTGATGAATTAAAAGCCAGACTTATTGACCTGGAAGATAAAGCTACTGACAGCAGCATTTATGAGGAGAAATCACAGAAAAGAAATAAGAAAAATGAAGAACTATTAAGAAACATGTGGGACTCTACCAAGAACATCAATCTACAATTAATTGGACTTCCTGAACAGGGAGGGACAGTTGAAAACACAGAGTATTGTTGCTGAGTTGCTGGCAGAAAACTTCCCTGAAATTATGACAGAGAACATAGATAGCCAAGATGTGTATTGAATGCCACAGAACATAGACTCAAAAAGAAAGAACTAAGACATGTTATAATCAAGCTTAATAAAATGAAACATAAGTAGAAACTCTTACAGGCAATGAGACTCAAAGCAAAGATAACATTCAGAAGGAAGACCTGTAGGCTTTCATCTGACTTCCTGGCAGAAATGTTGTTGGCATAGAGGCAGCAGGATGACACACTCAAAGCCTTAAAGGAGAAAAACTTTCAACCAAGAATTATACATACTGCAAAACAGTCTTTCAAATATGAAGATAAAATTAAAATATTCGCAGATAAACAGAAGCTTAGAGACTTTGTAAAAACCAAACCCAAACTACAAGAAATATTGAAAGAAACTCTTTGCTTAGAAAACCAAAACCATTAAGTGTATATTTAAGGGGGCAATGCAGTAAACAACCTCCAGAAACCTACTCAGTGAAGGAAGTCACAAAACTGAATCAAAGCTATAGTAATTAAAAGAAGGGAACCTGTGACCATATCATGAAAGAGGGATATACTACAGAAGTTACAGTCCTTTCAGGTGGAGAGGAAGTTAATAAGATATGCAGAAGTTAAAATCAGTTTAAACATAGAACCTCAAGGGAGATCAAAGGGGTAGCCTCAAAGCACAATGACAATGGAGCATGTCAAAACAAGAAACATAATACAGGATTCTCAACAAACACAAATCCAACACTACAAAAGATGAAAAATCAACCCATAAAGATGAATGATCCACAACAGAATATTAAGAGCAACACAGAAAATACAAAAAAAAAAATAATAATAATAATACATCAAAATGACAGCACTAAACACATACCTATCAAATATTACACTGAATGTAAATGGGCTGAACACTCCAATAAAGAGACAATGAGTGATACTGTAGGTCAAAATCACGACCTGTCTACATGTGTCTTATAAGAAACACACCTTAGACTCAAAGATATGAACAAACTAAAAATTAAAGGATGGAAAAGTATATGCCAAGCTAACAATACACAAAGAAGAGCATGTGTGGCAATACTAATCTCAGATAAAATAGATTTTAATGCAAAATCCATCACTGTGGACAAGGATGGTCACTATTTATTGCTGAAAGGATCAATACACAAGCAGGACTTAATGACATTAAATATTTATGCACCCAATACTAGAGCATCTAAATAAACTGAACAAACACTGACTACATTGAAAAAGGAGATAGATTACTTCACAATAATAGCGGGAGACTTCAACACTCCACTCTTAATATTGGACAGATCTAGAAAAAAAGCTCAGTAAAGACACAGAAGATCTTATTGTGACAATTAACTAATTAGACTTCATCGACATATACAGAACTTTTTATCCATGAATAGATAAGTACCACTTCTTCTCCAATGCACATGGAAACATTTTCCAGAATAGAGCATGTGTTAGCACATAAAGGAAATCTCAACAAAATCCAAACCATTGAATCATTGCAAAGCATCTTCTCAGACCATAAAGCCATAGAAGTCAAAGTCAATAGCAGAAAAAGATACATAGAAATTGGAAATCATGAAAACTGAACAACACTTTACTCAAAGCACCATGGATTATAGAAACAATCAAGGATGAAATAAAGAAATTTATGGATTCAAATGGGAATGAAATCACACCCTACCAGAATATATGGGATACGACAAAAGCAGTGCACAGAGCTCAGTTTGTCTCTATAAATGCACACATCTGGAAGGAAGAAAAGACCCAGACCATAGAATTAACCCTACAGCTTGAAACAAACAGAAACAGAGCAACAGAGGAACCTCTCAGATGCCAGAAGAAAACAGATCATAAAGATTAGAGCAGAACTAAATGAATCAGAGAATCAAAAAACAATTGAAAAAGTTAACAAAATCAAAAGCTGTTTTTTTTAAAAGATCAACAAAACTGACAAATTACTGGCTTAACAAAGAAAAACAGAAGATGAAACAAATAACTAGAATAAGAAATGAGATGGCAGATGTCACAACAAATCCAACAGGAATCAAAAGTATCATAACAGAATACTATGAAAGACTGTACTCTAACAGATTCGAAAACCTAGAGGAAATGGATAAATTCCTAGATTCCTATCACCTACCAAAGTTATCAAAAGGAGAAGTAGAACAACTTAACAAACCCACCACTAAAGAAGAGATTGAAAAAGTCATCAAAAAACTACCAACCAAAAATACCCTGGCCAGATGGCTTCGCCACAGTTCTACTAACCGATTAGAGACGAGTTAACTCCAGTACTACTGAGACTGTTATACAGCACAGAAAGAGATAGGATACTCCCAAATTCATTCTATGAAGGTAGCATAACCCTGATACCAAGGTGAGAAACAGATCCCACAAAGAAGGAAAATTACAGACCAATATCACTCATGAATCTAGATGCAAATATCTTCAACAAAATTCTTGCCAATTGAATTCAACAACATATCAAATAAATAATTCATCATGACCAAGTTGGATTCATACCAGGGATGCAAGGCTGGTTCAACATCAGAAAAGCAATTAATATGACCAACCACATAAATAACACAAAAGATAAGAATCACCCGATTTTGTCTATTGATGCATAAAAGGCATTCGACAAAGTCCAACAGCCATTCACACTAAAATCTCTCAGTAAAATAGGAATAGAGGGGAAATTCCTCAACACTATCAGGGGCATCTATGCAAAGCCAACTGCCTACATCATCCTGAATGAAGAGAGACTGAAAGAATTTCCCTTGAGAGCAGGAACTAGACAAGGATGTCCACTCTCACCATTTCTGT
Organism: Heterohyrax brucei; assembly: GCA_028571685.1. Classification (NCBI taxonomy): domain Eukaryota; kingdom Metazoa; phylum Chordata; class Mammalia; order Hyracoidea; family Procaviidae; genus Heterohyrax; species Heterohyrax brucei. Next base: position 68,495,066 of record CM053158.1, read on the forward strand.
TCAACATTGTACTAGAAGTTTTGGCCAGAGCAGTTAGATAAGACAAACAAATAAAGGGCATCCATATCAGCAAAGAAGATGCAGACAATATGATTTTGTACTCAGAGAATCCTAAAGAATCCATAGTAAACAACTCGACCTAATAGAGAAGTTCAGCAAAGTATTAGGATATAACACAAACATAAGTAAATCAGTAGGATTCCTTCATACCAGCAAAGAGATCATCAAAGAAGAAATCACCAAATCGATAGCACTTACTATACCCTAAGAAAATAAAATGCCTAGAAGTTAATTTAGCTAGAGAAATAAGGGGTCTATACAAAGAGAATTACAAGACCTTACTACAAGAAACTAAGAGAAACTTACATAAATAGAGAAACCTACCCTGCTGATGGATAGGAAAACTTAACATTGTGAAAACGCCTATTTTACCCAAAGCAATCGACACACACAATGCAATGCCAATACAAATTCCACTGACATTTTTTAATGAGATAGAGAAACAAATCACCAACTTAGTTTGGAAAAGGAAAAAACCCTGGATAAGCAAAGCACTACTGAAGAAGAACACAGTGGGAGGCCTCTCTCTACCCAACTTTAGAACCTATCATACTGCCACGGTTGTCAAAACAGCCTGGTATACTGGTACAAAAAGAGATACAGAGAGCAATGGAACAGAGTTGAGACCCCAGACACGTCGCCATTCTGCTATGAAGATCTGATATTTGACAAAGGCCCTAAGATTGTAAAGTAAGGTAAAAACAGCCTCTTTAACAAACAATGCTGGCCAAATTGGATATTCGTCTGCAAAAAATTGAAACAAGATCCATGTCTCACACCTTACACAGAAACCAACTCAAATTGGATAAAAGACCTAAATATCAAACCTAAAAAGATAAAGATAAAGCAAGAAAAAATAGGGTCAACAGTGGAAGCTTCAGTACACGATGTAGACAGACTTCAAAATCTGAGAAACAAAGCATGAACAACATAATAGAAAATAGATAAACTGAAACTGCTAAGAATCAAACACTTTTGCTCACCCAAAGTCTTTATCAAAAGTATTACAAGATGACCTACAGAATGGAAAAAAAATACATTTGGCAATTATATGTCAGATCAACATCTGAGCTCCATAATCTACAAAGTAATGCAAAATATCAATAAGAAAAAGGTAAATAATCCAATTAAATGATGGGCAAAAGAGATGGACAGACACGTCACCGAAGAGAACATTCAGGCAGCCAAAAGACACGTGAGGAAATTCTCACTATTATTAGCTATTAAAGAAATCCAAATCAAAACTACAATGCCTCCACCGGTGATAGCTGCGATGGAGCTCACTAAGTTGAGTCTCACTGGCAACACAAGAATAAAAAGGGGTGCATCCTGAAATCTCCACTAAAAGACCCCAAGTGATGGTCCAGCAGTTTTGGGGTTCCCCTGGGAGCATGGCCCCTAGCCTTGATGCTGCCCTTACCCATAAATCATAACGAAGGTCCACTCTTCGGATATGAATGGATTGGACTTGGCAACGCAGAGTGACCACATATTGGATGCACTTTATGGTTCTATACATCTATAGGATATCATCTTGCTGATCTCTGGCTGGAGGAAGGAGAGTGGGTGGAGAGGAGGGGAAAGGAGACTGTTGGGAGGATGAGACATGTATGGAGCAGAGAGGAATAGTGTGCTGTCACCGGACAGGGAGAGCAGTGGAAGCTGCATATAGGTGGGCATGTAAACTTATACAGGAATGTACATTTTCACTCAGTCATATTAAATTAAAAAAATAAACAAATAAAATAAAATAAAAACTGCAATGAGATACCATCTCACCCCAACATAGTTTGCCATGATCCAAAAAACACAAAACAACAAATGCTGGAGTGGCTGTAGAGAAACTGGAACTCTCCTACACTGCTGGTGGGATTGCAGAACAGTACAACCTCTTTGGAAAGCAATCTGGCACTTCCTTAAAAAGCTAGAAATAGATATACCATTTGAGCCAGTAATCCCACTGCTTGGATATATCCTACAGAATCAAGTGCAGACACACTAACAGATGCATGCACATGAATGTTTATTGCAGTACTGTCCACAATAGCAAGAAGATGGAATCAACCCAGATGTCCAACAATATATGAATGGATTAAAAAAAACTATGATATATACACTCAGTGGAACAATGATAAAGAACAATGATGATTTTAGGAAACATCTCATAACCTGGTTTCTATTGGAAGACATGGTGTTGAGTAAAATCAGTTAGCAGCACAAGGACAAATATTGTATGAGGCTTCTACCATAAGGACTTAAAAACAGACTCATGACAGAAGAAAAGACTCTCTGATGGCTGCAAGGGAGGGGAGGAAGTGAAGGAGAGGGATGGATATAGATAGAAATTTGTTTGGGTGAAAGCAATGACAGCACACAGTAGAAAGAAGATCAGCTTAACTAGACTTCAAAATAAACTGAAAACTCTTCTAATCTTAACCCAATATTGCAAGGATAAAGTGGAAGGGAAGGGGTCTGGGAACCAAGCTCTCAGGGGACATGGAGGCCAACTGGCATAACTAAACTATTGGTAAAAGAGTCTTCTGCACTCCATATTGGTGAGTGGCATCTGGGGTCTTAAAAGCTAGCAAGCTGCCATCTGAGGTACACCAAAAAGTCCCAGATCAGCAGGAACAGATGATTATTAAGGACCAAAACCACATGTGGGAAAGATAATCCAGAAGACAGAAGGACCCACATGAACGAGTGACTGTATCAACATGTGACCAGAATAACCAGATTGTGCCTGGCCACCACCAGTGATAGCCACCATGGGGCACACAATATCAAGTCTCAGTGGAAACATAAGAAAAAGAGGGGTGCCCCTCAAGATCTCCACTAAAAGACTGCAATTGATGGTCCAAAGGCCTGGGAGTTCCCCTGAGAGCATGGCCCCTAGAACTGCTGCTGCCGCTGATCATAAATCATTACTGCGGTCAACTCTTCGGACAGGAATGGATTGCACTCAGGGACACAGAGTGACCATATGTGTGTCCACTTTATAGCTCCCCGCATCTATAAGGATGCCGTCCTACTGGCCTCTTACTGGAAGGGAGGCGAGAGGGTAGAGAGGAGGGGGCAGAAGATTGTTAAGAGGATATGACATGCATACAATGAAAAGGAAGAGTGTGCTGCCACCTGGATGGTGGCAGTTTGGATAAAAAATATGTGACACATCTATATGCTGCCTGCAGGAGCTTACACTTAAAGACACAAACAAACTAAATCTCGAAGGATAGAAAAAAATACATCAAGCAAACAATGTTCAAAAAAGAGCAGGAGTGACACCATAAATAGACTTCAAAAGTAAAATCTACTACACTGGATAATATCTAAAGGGTCAATTTTTCAGGTGAACATAAATACATTAAATATTTACTCAACCAATGATAGGGCTCCAAAATATGTACAACAAATTATAATTGCATTGAAAAGAGAAATAGATAGCTTGACAATAACAGAAGGAGACTTCAAAACACCACTTTCAGTGATGGAGAGAATATCCAGAAAGAAGCTCAATGAAGACATGGAAGATGTAAATATGATAATCAACCAACTTTACTTAATAGAGATATACAGAGTGGTCCACCTAACAACAGACAAGTATACCTTCTTTTCCAATACACATGGGACATTCTCCAGAACAGACAACATATTAAGCCATAAAGCAAGCCTTAACAAAATCCAAAGAACTGAAATAATGCATGAAGCCCAGGCCAAGAGGCTATAGGAAGCAGAAGTTGAAGAGACAAGGAGCAAAAGGAACTGAGCTGCCTCAGTGTCAAAAGGTATAGCCATGACCTCAGGGGTTTCAAAGGGTTGAACCATAGCCTCTGGTGGTTCTAAAGGTGGAGTTGCCACTCCATTGAACCAGGAAAATGATGGGCCTAAAGCTGTGAGAGCAGAGCTGCTGTCCCAGTGGTCCTGGAAGGCAGAGTTATAGCCCAGGGCCAAGGGTCCTCCACTCAGAATGTGGAGAGTATGGCTAATACCAGAATCTGGAGGGCAGAGCCATTCTGTAAAATGTCTCAGAGAATGGAATATTATTTCCAAAGCCTTAAGGGCTAATGTAATGTGTCCTGCTAATTTTCTTGGTATATGTTATGTCCTCTTTCCCTGCAATTTCTCCCATTTGTAATGGAAATATTTAACTTGTACCTGCCTGCTTTGTCACTGTATTTTGGAACTAGATACTCTGATTTAGATTTCACAGTTGAAGAGGAATATCAGAATTCTGGATTTCATTTTAACACTTTTGTTATGATGTAGTTAATATGTTTTGGATGTTTTAAGGATGCGAATGAGGGGGTGTCAAGAGGTGAAATGAGTAGGAATCAACTCAACAGCAGCGGGTTTGGTTTGGTTTGGTTCGACAGGGTGGAATGTCATGGATTGAACTATATTCCCCAGAACACGTGTATAGCAATTTGGCTAGGCCGGTATTGTGTGGTGTTCCTAAATGTTGTAAATCCTGCCTTTGTGATGTTAATGAGGGTGGATGAGTGGCAGTTGTATTGGTGGGACAGGACTCAATGTGTACAACTGTACTGTGCCTTGAGGCAATCTCTTAGAACATAAAAGGAAGAAAAGCATATAGAAAGTGTAGAGCCTCATACCACCAAGGAGCAGTGCCGTGCCAGGAGCAGAGCACATACTTTTGAACTGGGGTGTCTGTGACTTAGAAGTTCCCAGTCCACAGGAAGATTGATGACAAAGACCTTTCTTCAGAGCCAACAGACAAAGACTTCCTCTGAAGCTGATGCCCTGAATTTGGACTTGTAGTCTACATTTTTTGTGACAAAATAAATTTCTCTTTCTTAAAACCGTCCATATGTGATATTTATTTTACAGCAGCACTAGATGACTAACCCGGGATAAGTAAAGCATTACTTAAGAACAAAGTCAGAGACCTTATGGTACCTGACTTTAGACTTACTACACTGACATGGTAGTCAAAACAGCCCGATACTGTTAAAAAAAAAAAAAAGATATAGAATTGAGAATCCATATGTAAAGTCATCCACCTATGAGCAACTGATATTTGAAAAAGACCCAAAGTCTGTAAACTGGGGAAAGACAGTCTGTGTAACAAATGGGATTGACATATCTGGCTATCCCTCTGTAAAAACAATGAAAGATCCATACATCATGCACAAAAACTAACTCAGAATGGATCAAAAACATAACTATAATATTTTTAAATTATAAAAATCATGAAAGAAAAAATAAGGACAATGCTCTTAACCCTAATATAAAGCATAAACAGAATACAAAACATTACCAACAACGCACAAACACCAGAAGAGAAAATAGGTAACTGGGAACTCATAAAAACCAAACACTTAACATTCATCCAAAGATTTAACAAAGAGAGTAAAAAGAACACCTACAAACTGTGAAAAAAAACTGAATGCAATAAATCCAATCAGCACCTAATCTCTAAAATCTACAAGATATTCCAAAACCTCAATAAGAAAAAGATAAATAACCCAGTTAAAATTGGGAAAAGGATATGAACAGGCCTTTCACCGAAGAAAACATCCTAAATGCTAATAGATACATGAGGAAACAGCCACAATCATTAGCCATTAGAGAAATCTAAATCAAAACTACAAAGAGATGACATCTTACTTCCAACAAAGCTGGCATTAATCCAAAAAATACAAAATAATGAATGTCAGAGAGACAGTTGAGAGACTGAAACACTTACACACTCCTGTTGGGAACATAAAATGGTACAACTACTTTGTAAATCAATTTGGCTTTTTTTTTTTTTAAAAAAAAGCTAGAAATAAAAATACCATATGATCCAGCAATGCCACTTCTTGGAATACATCTGAAAGAAATAAAGGATGTCGTAAAAATAGATACATGCACACAAATGTTTACTGTAGCACTGTCCACAGCAACAACAACAACAACAAAAAAATAGAATCAACCTAGCCCATCAGTAGATGAATAGATAAACAAACAATAGTATATTCATACAACGGAATACTACGTAATGGTAAATAATAACAATGAACTTGAGAAACATCTCATAATACAGAGGAATCTTGAAGGCAACATACTGAGTGAAATTAATCAGTTTGCAAAGGACAATGACTTCATGAGACCACTATTACAAGGACTCAATAAATAGTTTAAACCCAGAAGAAAGTAGTCTTTGAGGGCTACAAGGGTGGGTAAGGGGGAAAGGGAGTACTCATTTATTAGACAGTAGATAAGAATTCAGTTAGGTGAAGGAAGTGACAACACTACAACTAGACTAAACCAAAAGGTGAATTTTCTAAATATAATCCAACCCTTTGAAGGACAGAGTAGCAGGGCCAGGGGTCTTGGGATCATAGTTTCAAGGGACATCTAGGTCAACTGGCATAATAAAGTTTTTTTAAAAAATGGTCTGCATCTCTCTGATATGAGTGGCAGATTATCCGGTGTTTTAAAAGCTAGCAAGCAGCAACTAAGTGGCATCGATTTGTTCCAACCCACCTGAAGCTGAAGAGAATGAAGGACGTGAGTGACATAAGAAAAACTAAGCCCAAGGGACAGAAAGGGTCACATAATCTAGAGACTATATCAGCACGAGATTAGAAGAACCAAATGGCACCCGGCCAACACCGGTGACTGCCGTGACAGTGAACACAACAAAGAGCTCCTGACGCCATGAGAGAAAAGTGGTACGCAGAACTCAAACTCTGTTAAAATACCAGCTTTGGACCAACAGACTAAATGTCCCTGAAGTCTCTGGTAGTGCAGCACTGAAATCCTTCCCAAAGACAACTCTTACGACAATGATTACACTGGACTACAGACATAAAATGATACTGTCAAAAAAGGTACTTCTTGGCTTAAGTAGATGCATGGGTGTAACTGGGTAGCTTCTGTCTAAAGGCAAGATGAGAGGACAGAGTAGGGCAGTAGCTACTTGAATGGACACAAGAAAGACAGGATCAAAGGAGGAGTGTGCTGTCCCAGTGTGGGGAGAGCAGATAGAGTTACTGTGTAAATTCTGTATAACAAATTGATGTGGATTATAAACTTTCACTTAAAGCACAATAAAATATTAAAAAGAAAATTAGATGTACTTCGTTGTTGTTGGTTAGAGTGTTCTATGAGGTCAAGATGGTTGCTTGTGGCATTTAGATCTCGTGTATCTTTATTGAGCTTCTTTCTGGATATCCTGTCCATCACAGAAAGTGGCATGTTAAAGTCCCCTACTGTTATTGTGAAGGTATTTGTTTCTCCGTTCAAGTTGTTAGTTTGTTTTATGTATTTAGGAGCCCTGTCACAGGGTACATAAATATTTAATACGGCTATGTTCTCCTGGTAGTGACCTTTCGATCATTATGTAGTGTCTTTCCTTATCTATTGTGGTAGATTTCACTTTAATGTCTATTTTATCATTATATTGTCTTTCACTCTGCTTTGAATGTTCTTTGCTTGATGTATTTTATCTGTCTTTTTAGTTTTAGTTTGTTTGTGCCTTTAAGTCTAAGGTGTGACACTTGCATGCAGCATATAGATTGATCAGGTTTTTTTTAACCCATTTATGCCACTCTATTTACCAGTGCATTTAGTCTATTTACAGTCAGTGTAAGTATCCATAGGTATAATTTTAGTGTTGTTATTTTGATGTATTTTGTATATGTGTGTGGTTAACAGTTTCTTTTTTCCATGTAATTTTCCATGCTGGGTCGTTTTTCTCTTTATATTTTCTTTTCATCTTTTTCACTGTTGTTGGTTATGTATCTGCTGAGTCTCATTTTTTACTTTGATATGTAGGATTATAAGTTTCATTTGTAGTGTTATTTTAATATTTACTTATTTTTTCTAAGTTCAAACCAATCTTCTAATCCTTTACATTGCCTTGATTTCTCCATATGAAAGACCTGTGAATACATTTTTACGTCCCTCTCTTTCTGTTATAATGTTGTCATCCTTTACCCAATGACATCTCTGGTTTCCTGTTTTCAGTATTTTAGCTTTGATTTATTTTTGTGACTTCCCTGTCTGAGTTGCCATCTTGTTTCTCTGTCCTGCCTTCTAGTCTTGGGTTATTATCTGATTTTACTGACTGAGTGAAGGACACCTCATGGCATTTCTTTTAATTTTGGTTTGGTTTTTGTAAATTTAATAAACATATTTATCCAGTAATGTCTTCTTTTTCCTTCTTCTTTTTGTTTCTTCTTTTTTTTGTTACAACTGAATGTCTTAATTTTGCCATTGTATCTGGGAGACAGTTTTACTGGATATATACCTCCTGGCTGGCGATTTTTTTTTTTTTTTTTTTTGCCTTCAAGGCTTTGTATATGTTTCTGTCCAGGGTTCTTGGCCTAGGAGAGCTGACAAATCATTTTTTCCTGTTTATTAATTTCTTCCCTCTCCAAGACTGGCAAAATGACTCCTTTTTCCGGCCCAAGGAACATGTCAAACTTAGAGTCAGCTCAGCCCCAATTCAGAGTGGTTAGGATGACAGGTAAACAGGAGAGAGATTTATCTCAAAGGAGATTTTTTTTTTAAATTCATATGTTGTAGGTTACGATGTATTTGGAGAGGCAATAAAGAAACTGTTGGTCCAATATAAGCAATCACTTATCTAAAGTCACAGAGCTAGTTTAAAATATCCAGGTCTCTTGGCTCCTGATCAAGTACTGTCTTTATTACCCCACACTAGCTCATGAACTTACACATATATCTGAACATCAAGTTCATGTGTAATGACCAGCATCAACTGCAAAATATTTCTTTTTTCACTTCTTTAAGGATGCATAAATGTTAACTGGTATACACCAAACATTTTCAATTGGGCCATTTACATTATTACTTTCTCTGCTACCTATCTACACAGCTAAATCCATAGTCTTACCCAACTAGTTGCCATGGGGTCAATTTTGACTCATGACAGCCCTCATGTGTCAGAGTAAAATGTAGGATTCTCAACAGACAGATTTTTGATAAGTAGATTACCAGGCCTGTCAACAAAGGCACTCTTCTTTCTCAAAAAGAAAAAAAGTGAGAGACAGAGCTTTCACGGGAAGTGGGAGTACCAACATGCTCATTTGTACATTCTGTGATGTTAACTCCTCTCAGCAAGAAAAGCAAGGTGTGTACTGTGGAGCAGCTTCTAGATGACATTCTCGCCAGCACAGCACAGTCTAAACCAGAAATAAAACTACTGTGCCTCAGATTATCATCTAGATAAAACAAATATTTTTTCAATACTGTGTTCCCACACACAGTTTTTCTTTTTTCTTTATATGTAACCTCTCCTCTGAATTTTCCTCTGTACCTACAATGTCGCACAGGTTTTCCTCATCTTAAATAAGAACTTTAGTTGCCCCATTTCCCTCCTTAACTATTTTTAGTACTGTCTGGTATTTACCTTTCTAAAACAACTCAGTAGTCTGGTCCTATCAGTTCAACAGTTATAGCACTGCTTCCATCTGGTCTTTCCTCCTCCAGTTTCTCCACCAGTACCCTTGCTATCTCTAGGCCTTTACAACAGCTTCCAACTTGACTCTGCCTCTAATCTCTTACCACTGCTAATCTGTTTAACATATTTATCTATATTAATCTTCCTGAATTATTGTCCAGATAATTGTTATTCTATTTCATTAATGGCAATGTAAGGAGCTTAAACAATTTCTCTCTGCAGAAAACAAGTGTAAAAATGGGAAAAAAAAAGTATTAAAAAAAATTGGAGCACCAGAAAACAAGTTAAAGGCTGGAAACAACTTGAAAATGTTTACTCATTAAAAAGATCAATATTGCTTCAAGTAAGAATAATGAGTTTGTGGCCATCTTGCCTGGCAGTATACCTATACCCTATCTACTCAAGCTCAGGTTGGGAAAATCTTTAGATTTACTGGTCATAAGTGATGGACTTGATTGAGAACAGATGGCACAGTAGCTATAAATTTAAGGGAAGGAGATTGTCAACGTAAACAAGCCATGGAAGGGTTAAGATATATTCATCATACATTGCTGGCTGGCAGCGTAACTATCACACAAGCAGGAAACCCCAACGAGGTGTATAAAAATAAAAATTATATGTATATACATATGTGTGTGTGTGTGTGTGTGTACACCACCAAAGCATTGGAGAGGGAATGAAGCTATAGTGGTGAAAAGTGGCTATGCTTTACCAAAAGTAAGTCAGTGTTAATTTGAAGTACATAGTGGTAAGTTTAAAATAAGTATTGAATCCTCAGAAGAGCCACAACAAAAAAGAAAAACACAAAAGCAATATAGCTAAGAAGTTGATAGAGAAGCTAAAATGTTATACTTTAAAATACTTAACATAAAAGAGGAACGGGGAGGCAAAACAGCAGACATAAATCCAACCATATCAATGATAGCATTAAATACAAATTTACTAAACTCTTCGATCGAAATACAGACTCTCAGCTTAAATCAAAAGCCAAGATCCAATTATATGTATCTATGTGACATATGCTTGAAATTAAAAGACACAAAGAGGTTAAAACTAAAAGAACATGTGAACTGCACACATAAGAGAACCAGAGTGACTGTATCAATATCAAACAAAATAGCTTGTAAACTATGAAACATTGCTTAAGACAAAGAGGTATAAACAGGAAAGCAAATACACTGTTGTTGACTCGATTCCAATTGATAGTGACCCTGTAGGACAAAGTAGAATGGCCCATAGAGTTTCCAAGGACAGCCTGGCAGATTTCAACTTCCCGTTTTAGCTAATGGCCATAGCATTTAACCACTACTCCACTAAGGTTTCCAAGAAAAAGAGGTATAATATCACAATAATAATAAATGCTCAATATAGCAGAAGTACAATTTAAGCTTATATGTACCTAACAATAATGCTCCAAGATACGTGAAACAAACCTGACAGAATAGACATTTGTAACTAGAGGGTTTTTTTTATTTTTCTCTCCATAATTTATAGAACAAATAGACAAAACAAGCAATAAGAATAACACTATGAACCAACTGGCATCTGTCATGGATTGAATTATTTCCCTCTAAAAACACATGTAACAGTTTGCCTGGGCCATGATCCCCAGCACTGCATGGTTGTCCTCTATTTTTTATTATAATTTTCTAATACGTTATGAATTGTAACTTCTGCACGTGGTTAACAGGGCAAGAATAGAGGATGTTAAAGAGGCTTAGGGTGGGACTGTAACACCCTTACTAAGGTCACCTCCTTGATCCAATGTAGTCTCCATGGGGTGTAGTTTGTGTCCCCTTTATCCTCTAAGAGATCAAAGGAAAGGGAAGTGAGCAAGAAAGTTGGGGACCTCATACTACCAAGAAAGCAGTGCCAGGAGTTGGTGGGGAGTGGATGGGCAGGAGGGGAAAGGAGGCTGTTGGGAGAACGAAACATGTATGGAGCAGAGAGTGTATGGAGCAGAGAAAAACAGCGTGCTGTCACAGGGCAGGGAGAGCAGTGGAAGCTGCATATAGGCGGGCAAGCAAATTTATATGGGAATGTACATTTTCACTCAGTCATAACTAAAGAAGAAAAAAGAAAAGAAAGCAGTGCCAGGAGCAGAGCACATCTTTGAAGCCGAGGTTCCTATACTGAGGTGCTCCCAGACCGACAGAAGACTAATGATGAGGATCTTCTTCCAGGGCTGGTAGAGAGAGAAATCTGCCTTGCCCTGGAGCTGGTATCCTGAATTCAAATTTACAGATTACTGGACTATGAGAGAATAAACTTCCCTTTGTTAACATCACTTGTTATATTTCTGTTATAGCAGCACTAGATGACTAAGACAACTGTGTCTGCTCTCCTCATCCTGTGACAGCACACTCTTCCATTTCACTCTTCTAGTAACCTCTTAATGAACACCAGTCCCATCCTCTCCACCCTCTCCTCTCATCTCTAGAAAGAAACCAATTGGACAGTAGGATGGCTTTCTGTAAATGTATAAAACCATAAAGTACACTCCCAAAATACTCTATATCTCTTAGTCTGTCGTGGGTTGAATTGTGTCCCCCCCAAAATATGTGTAGACATGTGGCTGTGACATGATTCCCGGTATCTTGTGACTGTTCCCCGTTTTGTGGTTTTCCTATGCTGTATGTTAAAAGTTTAGGTTGAGGCTGTAAATCCCTTCACAGGATCACCTCCTGGCTCCACTGTAAAGGGAGTTTCCCTGGAGTATGGCTTGCCCCACCCTTAATCTTTTCATCCTACAAGAGATAAAAGGAAAGAGAAGCAGGCAGAGAATTACGAACCTCACACCACCAAGAAAGCTGCACCAGGAGAAGAGCATATCCTTCAGACCTAAGGTTCCTGCGCCAAGATGCTCCCTGGACAAAGACTGATGTAATACCAGACTTTCCTCCAGAGCTGACAAGGGGAAAGCCTTCCTCTGGAGCAGACATCCTGGATTTGGACTTGTAGCCTACTGGACTGTGTTAAAGCCATCCACTCTGTGGTATTTCTGTTAAGAGCAGCCCTAGCTGACTAAAACAGGATTCAATCCATTCTTTGTCTTAAGTATTGGCCTCAGTACTGGTTTCAGTTCTGGGACAGCAGCTAGTCTAGGGACCATGTTCCCAAGGGATCCTCCGGATTGTCAGACTATCAATTATGGTCTTTTGACAGAGTTTTTGATCTGCACACCTGTTTTTCTTACACCACATCAAGAACTCTGCATTGTGACCCCTATCAAGGCTGTCTTTGGTGGTGGCCAGGAACCCTCTGGGTTCTTCTGGTCACGTGCCAACAGTCTCCCAGTCATATGGATCCTTCTGTCTCTTGGGCTCATTTTCCCTCGTGTCTGTGATACTCTCGGTTGATACTATCAGTTCCAGGTGGACTGGGACCAGTTGAACTTCCTCAGATGGCAGTTTGCTGGCTTTTAAGAACCCAGATGTCAATCACTGATATGGAGTGCAGAAGACTGTCTTAACAAAAAGTTAGTTATATCAATTGATATATTCCTATTTTGCTGACACTTGATGTTCCCTGAAAACATAGTCCCCAAACACTCTCCCTGCTACTCTGTCCTTTTAAATGTTGCATTCCCACCAGCAATATAGGAGAGTTCCAGTCTCTCCACAACTTCTCCAGCATTTGTTGCATTGTGTTTTTTGCATTATTGCCAACCTGGTTGGAGTGAAATGGTGTCTCATTGTGGTTTAGATTTGGATTTCTCTAGTAGCTAATGATCATGAGCATTTCCTCATGGATCATTTGGCTGCCTGAATATCTTCTTTGGAGAAGTGTCTGTCCACGTCTTTTGCCCATTGTCTAATTGGGTTGTCTTTTTCTTGTTGATACTTTCCAGTATTTTGTAGATTATGGAAATTAGATGTTGATCCAATACATAGTTGTCAAATATTTTTTCCCATTCTGTAAGACATCTTGTGACTCTCTTGATGAAGTCTTTGGATGAGCATAAGTGTTTGATTTTTGGTAGTTCTATTTTCTCTTTTGTTGTTTGTATATCATTGGTAAGATTCTGTCATCATTCTAAGTAATGTATTAGAACTTCCACTGTTGTCCCTACACTTTCTTCCACAATTTTTACCATTTTAAGTTTGATATGTATGTCTGTGATCCATTTTGAGCTAGTTTTTGTATAAGATGTGAGGCATGGGTCTTATTTCAGTTTTTTGCAGATGGATACTCAATTTTGCCAAGACTGTGTGTTCAGGAGGCTGTTTTTACCCCAGTTTACAACTTTCGGAACATTGTTGAATACCAACTGTTCATAGGAAGATGGTAATATTTCTGGGTTCTCTATTCTGTTCTTTTGGTCTATATGTTTGTTTTTATACCAGTACTAGGCCATTTTGACTACTGTGGCAGTGTAATAGGTTCTGTGGTCAGGTGGTGTGAGGCTTCCCACCATGTTTCTCTTCTTCAACAGTGTTTTACTTATCCAGGGTTTCTTCCCTTTCAAAAAACATTGGTGATTTGTTTCTCCATCTCATTAAAAAAAAAAAATGACACTAGAATTTGTATTGAAATTGCATTGTATATATAGATCACTTTGGGTAGAATTGACATTTTCACAATGTTAAGTATTCCTATCCATGAGCAAAGTAGGTTACTCCAATTATGTTTAAGTCTCTTTTGTTTTCTTCCAGTAGGGTCTTATAATTTTCTCTGTATAAGACTCCTCTTTCTCTAGTTGGATTTATTCCTAGGTTTTTTATCTTCTTGGGGGCTATGGTAAATGGTATTGATTTGGTGATTTCTTCTTTGATGATCACTTCACTGGTGTAAAGAAATCCTACTGATTTATTTATATTTATCTTTTATCCTGATAACTTACTGAACTATTCTATTTATTCCAGTAGTCACCATGAGTCGGATCCGACTCGACGGCACTTGGCTGGCTTTTGGCTTTAGTGTTTTCTGTGTATACAATCATACCATCTGCAGATAGGGATACTTTTACTTTTTCTTTACTGATGCAGGTGTCCTTTATTTCTTTGCCTTGTCTGATTGCTCTGGACAGAATCTATAGCACAAGGTTAAATAGAAGTGGTGACAGTGGGCATCCTGGTTCAGTTCTCTAGTTTGTCTCCATTCAGGATGTTGGTAGTTGGCTTTGCATAAATGCCCCTTATTGCACTGAGGAATTTCTATTGTATTCCTATTTTGCTGAGAGTTTTTAACACGAATGGGTGTTGGACTTTGTCAAATACCTTTTCTGCATCAATTGATAAACTCAAGTGATTTTTATCCTTTGTATTATTCATGTGGTTGATCATATTAATTATTTTTCTGATGTTGAACCAAACTTTCACCCGTGGTATGAATCCTACTATGTCATGATGAGGTTCCCCCTCCCACTCCTCGATATGTTGTTGAATTCTATTCAATAGGATTTTGTTGAAGATTTTTGCATCTAGGTTCATGAGTGATATTGGTCCACAATTTTCTTTTCGGGGGATCTTTATCTGGCTTTGGTGTTAGGGTTATGATGGCTTCATAGAATGAATTTGGGAATATTCCACCCTTTTCTATGCTGTAAAATAGCTTAAGTAGTATTGGAATTAACTCTGCTCTAAAAGTTTGATAGGATTCTCCAGCAAAGCCATCTCTGCCAGGACTTTTTGTTGTTGCTAGTTTTTTTAATTACTTTCTCAATCTCCTCTTTTGTGATGGATTTATTAAACAGTTCTACTTCTCTTTGCAATAATTTTGGTAGGTGATGTGAATCTAGAAATGTGTCTGTTTCTTCTAGGTTTCAAATTTGTTAGAATACTATTTTTCCAAATTTTCTATTATGACATTTTAATTTTATTTTGGTCTGCTGTGACATCTCCTGTCTCATTTTTACTCAGGTTATTTGTTTCCTCTCCTGTTTTTTTTGAGGAGGGGAGGGGATGAGTTTAGCCAATAGCTTATCAATTTTGTTGATCTTTTTAGAAAAACAAACTTCTAGTTTTGTCAATTCTTTCAATTGTATGTCTATTCTCTAATTCGTTCAGTTCTGCTCTAATTTTGATTATCTGTTTTATTCTGGTACCCAAGAGGTTCTTTTTTTGTTCTCTTTCTACCTGTTTGGGTTGTAGGGTTAATTCTTTGGTTTGGGCCATTTCTTTATTCTGGATATGTGCATTTGGAGAGATAAACTGACCTCTGAGCACTGCTTTTGCTGCACCCCATAGGTTCTGGTAGGATTTGCTTTCATTCTCATTGGATTCCATGAATTTCTTTATTGTATCTTTGATTTCTTGTATAATCCATGAGTTTTTGAGCAGTGTTTTTCAGTTTTCATGAGTTCAAGTTTCTGCTTATGTTTTCTCTGCTATCGATTTCGACTTTTATGGCTTTATGGTCTGAGAAGATGCTTTGCAATAATTCAATTGTTTAGATTTTGTTGAGACTTGCTTTATGGCTTAATACACGGTCTATTCTGGAGAATGCTCCATGTATGTTGGAAAAGAAGATGCACTTGTCTGTTGTGTAAAAAGTTCTGTATGTGCCTATGATGTTAATTAGTTGATTATTGCAATAAGATCTTCTGTATCTTTATTGAACTTTCTTCTGAACTATCTATCCATTACCGAAAGTGGAGTGTTGCAGTCTCCTACTGTTATTGTGGAGTGATCTATCTCCTTTTCCAATGTTGTCAGCATTTGTTTGATATATTTAGGTGCTCTGGTATCGGGTGCAGAAATATTTAATATTGTTTCACTTCTTTATGTTTCAATATTTAAAAAATAGTGACCATCCTTGTCCATGACAGTGGACTTTACTCTAAAATCTACTTAACCTGAGATTAATATCGCCATTCCTGCTTCTCTTTGTATGGTGTTAATTTGGTATATATTTTTCCACCCTTTTACTTTCAGTTACTTCATATCCTTGAGTCTAAGGTGTGTTTCTCGTAAGCAGCATATTGACAGTTTGTGTTCTTTGATGCAATATTTACTCAATGTCTCATTATTGGAGTGTGCAATCCATTTAAATTATGTGTAATTGTGTATAGATATGCATTTAGTGTTGTCATTTTGGTGCCTTTATTTTTGTGTTGTTTACATTTCCCTTGT
This sequence comes from Heterohyrax brucei, assembly GCA_028571685.1. Lineage (NCBI taxonomy): Eukaryota > Metazoa > Chordata > Mammalia > Hyracoidea > Procaviidae > Heterohyrax > Heterohyrax brucei. The sequence goes on from CM053158.1 coordinate 68,511,632, forward strand.
TCCACTTAATATTCTTTCCAGAGTCCTTTTCATTTATGGGTTTTCTGTGCATTCTTTTCAGTGTCGATTTTGTGTCTCTTGAGATTTCTGTATTGTGTTTCTTGTTTGGATAAGTATTATTGTTAATTTGCTTTGTGGCTACTCCTTTGTTCTTCCCTAATGTTCTAAGGTTAAATCAATCTTTACCATCTTTACTGCTCCTTAATTTCCTCTTTCTCTGAAAGGTCTATAAATACTGCAATGTATCCCTCTTTATCATTTAATGTTGTCATGGTTTACATATTGAGATCTCCATTTCCTTAATTTTAGTGTTTTAGCTTTGATTGAGCTTTGTGACTACTCTAACTAATTAGGACTGCAGATGCTTGTCCTGCATTGCATCCTTGAGCACACATTTGTTGTTACTGATTTTCTAATCAAAGAACTTCCTTGAGTATTTCTCACAATTTTGGTTCGGTTTTTGCAAAGTCTCTAAGCTTCTGATTATCTGAGAATGTCCTAATTTCAGCATCATATTTGAGAAACAATTTTGCAGTATACATATAATTCTTGGTTGGAAGTTATTTTCCTTCAAGGCTTTGTATGTGTCATCCCATTGTCTTCTTGCCAACATGGTTTCTGATGAAAAATCAGAGGTCAGTCTAAAAGACTTCCCTTCATACGTTAGCCTTTGTTTAAGCCTTTATGCCTTTAAGAGTTTTTCCTTATGTTTCTTTTTATTAAGCTTGATTACAATATATCTTGCTTTCTTTCTTTTAGGGTCCACCTTTGTGGAGTGTGATGAGCATCTTCAATGGCTGTCTTCTTTTGTGATGTCAGGGACATTCTCTGTCAGCAACTCTTCAACAATTCTCTCTGGATTTCTGCTATCCTTCTCTGTTTTAGAACTCCAATTACATGTAAAATGTTCCCCTTGATAAAGTCCCACATGATTTTTAATGATTCTTCATTTTTCTTGATTCTTTTATCTGATTTTTCCTCATAAATGCTGGTGTCAGTTGCTTTATCTTCAGTCTCACAAATTTTGCCCTCCATTTCCTCAATCTTGCTTTTATGGCTTTTGATTGAACTGTCTAACTCTGTATTTTATTACTGATCTGCTGAATTTCAGATCATTGATATTCTAGCAATTCACATAGCTTAATTTTTAATTTCATTCTCCTGCACTTTGTCTAATCTCCATACTAAGAGCTAGAAGGGATCTGTACACAATTCTTTTATATTCTATCTCCAATTATTTCTGAAAGTCTTCTTCACTGGGAAACTTTTTTATTCTTTATTTGGGGACTTTTCTGGAGCCAGGGTGGTCTGCTTCCTTAAATGGTTAGATATTAATTGTTGTCTTTGTTCCATCAGAAAGCTGTTCAGCTTCTCCAGTACTGCACCAGCAGGAGCTATGGTGTAGCTCAGAGGAGGAAGTGGGGAAGGGCACTGTTTTACTGGGCTGCCAGCCACTACTGCGTTGTCTAGGAGCTGCTGTCTTAAGTGCAGCTTCTCTACTGAGAGACATACTGTCCAGGCAGGCAGTGCTACTCGGTGTGGCAGCTGGCCCAGCTGTACCCTTGGGGGTGGCAGGCTCTGCCTCCTGACTGACAAAGATTGTGACCTTCTTGTTCAGACCCTCTGGAATCATGCCAGCTGACACATGGCATAGCTCACAGAAGGAAGTAGAAAAATACACTACTGCACTCAGCTAACAGCTACTGCTGCAGGTGTGGCTGTTAGGAATAGCTTCTCTGCTGAGAGAGATGTTGCCCAATGACAGCCAGTCCCAGCTGGGCCCTTTGGTTTGGCAGACTCTGTCACTTGGCTGACAAAATGGCAACCTACTTGTGTGGTGTCTCCAGAGCCATGTCAGGAGATGCTGGGGTGAAGGGCACCACTGCACTCAGGCACCAGCCACCACAGCATTCTCTAGATGCAATTGTTTTAAAAACAGCTTTTCTTCTGAGAGAGGTGCTGTCCATTCTGGCACTGCTGCTCAGCACGGCAGGCAGCCCCAGCTGAGCCATCAGGTGAAGCTAATTCCATTTCTCAGCTGACTAGAATGGCATCTCCCATGTTCCACCTCTCCTGTGCTATGCCAGCAGAATCTATGGCACAGTTCAGAGAAGCGAAGGGCACTTCTGCACTTGACCGCCAGCTGCTGCTAGGTTCTCTGGATGTAACGGTCTTAAGTACAGCCTCTCTGCTGCAAGACATGCTGTCTATTCAGGCACTGCTGCCCAGCATGGTAGCCTGCCCCAACCAGGTTCTCAGGCACAGCAGCCCCTGTTCCAGGCTCCTGGTTGACAAAGATGGCATCCATACTTGTAGGTGTCTCAGCTGCTGTGCCAGCAGAAGCGGGACCCATTGTGCTGCCATCTCACCTCTGACAAAGGTAGTTTTCCCCCTTCCTGTCACCCAGTCCAATCTCATAACTTTTCCCCTGATCTTGGGGCTCCTAAAATGTCCACTTTGTTCCATTCAGTTGCTTTTCTAGGCCTTAATCCTCAGAGTGAATTGAGGAGATGTGTGACTAGTCCACAGTCTTGGCCCCACACCCCATTTTTGTGGATTCTTTAAGGTTTTCTGTGTATAAGACTATGTTATCTGAAAAAGAGACACTTTTACTTCTTCTTTACTGATGTGGATGCCCTTTATTTCATTACATGATTCTCTAATTGCTCTGACTAGAGTCTCCAGAACAATGTTCAATACAAGTAGTGACAATGGGAATCTTTTTTCAATTCTCATTCTCAGGGGGAATTCTTCTCATCTCTCTGCATTCAGGATGATGTTGGCTGTTGGCTTCATAGAGATGCTCCTTGTTTTGTTGAAGAATTTCCCTTCTATTCCTATTTTATTGAGATTTTTAACATGAATGGGTGTTGGACTTTGTTAAATGCCTTTATGTATCCGAAGATACAATCAAGTGATACTTTTATTTATGTAGTTCACTACATTAATTGTTTTTGTAATGTTGAACCATCCCTGCATCCCTGGTATGAATCCTACTTGGTCATGGTGAATTTTTTTTTTTTTTTAATGTTGTTCAATTCTATTGGCTAGAATTTTTTTGAGGATTTTTTGCATATAAGTTAATGAGAGATACTGGTCTATAATTTTCCTTTTTTATGCTAACTTTATCTGGTTTGGATATCAGGGTTTTGCTGGCTTCACGGAGTGAATTTGGGAGCGTTCCATCGTTTTCTATGCTTTAGTTGTAGTGGTAATATCTTTAGCTGTAGTGTTTTTAACTCTTCACTGAACATTTGTAAAAATTCTCCACTGAAGGTCTGGACGAGGGCTTTTTATGGTTGGTAGTTTATTTAAATTACTTTTTCAGTCTCTTCCTTTGTGAAGTGTTTATTAAGTTGTTCTACTACTGTCTGTGTTAGTTTTGGTAGGAAATGTGATTCTCGAAATTTGTCCATATCCTCTAGGTTTTCATGTCTATTAGAGTACAATTTTTCATAATATTCTGTTGTGATTCTTCTAATTTCATTTGGGTTTGTTGTGGTATCATTCATCTTATTTTCATTCTTTTTATGTCCTCTCTTAATCTTTTGTTGTTGTTTTTGTTAGTTTGGCTAATGGTTTATTGATTTTGATGCTCTTTTCAATCAAAAACCCAGTTTTTTGGTTTTGTTAATTATTTCCATTGTTTTTCTTTTCTTTAATTTATTTAGTTCTGCTCTAATTTTTATTATCTGTTTTCTTCTGGTGGCTAAGTTTTTTTTTTTTAGTTGTTCTCTTTCTACTTGTTCGAGTTGATTATTTGTTTTGGCTTTTTCTTCATTTTACACTGTGCACTTATTGAGATAATTGAACTCCAAGCACAGCTTTTGCTGTATCTCATAGGTTTTGGTTAAGATGTGTTCTCATTCCATTTGATTTCATGAATTTCTTTTTTCCATTCCTGATTTCTTCTATAACCCAGAAGTTTTTAAGCAAAGTGTTGTTCAGTTTCTGTGAGCTTCAGTTCCTTTTTTCTGCTATTGATTTCAACATTTATGGCTTCATGGTCTGAGAAATGTTCTGCAATACGACAATGCTTTGGATTTTGTTAAGTCTTGCTTTACGGCATAATATGTGGTCTATTATAGGGAATGTTCCATAAGCACTGGAAAAGAAGGAATACCTGTATGTTGTTGGCCCATTCAGAGAAATCTGTCCACGTAACTCTTCCCCATAAATCCTTGTCTCCAATTTTCATGTTCCTTCCGAGTCCCTGATCAGCCAGCCAAGCAGTTGGCCACAGCCCATGAATCAGTATACATTTCTGGCCATTTCTCCTTCCCAGCAAAATGAGCAACCACATACACTGCTTGAAGTTTTGTCCATTGGGAGAATTTACCTTCACCAGTGTCCTTCAGGGAGGTCCCAGAAAGGAGATGTAGTGCTGCTGTTGTCCACTTCGAGTGGCGTCAACATATGCATCTACAAACCAGGCATGAGTTTTCTCTTGGGCCGTCACCTGGTTATAAGCAACTCCCCATGAGGCCATACGTGCAAACTTGGAGATGAAAGACAATGTCACAGGAGTGGAGACTATGGGCATTTGGGCCACTTCCTTGTGCAACTTACTTGTGTCTTCAGGTCCTGCATGGATCTGATCTCGTATATGCCACTTCCATTTAATGATGGACTGCTTCTGTGATAATCCAACTTCATGACTCTATGAGTCAGACAACACCCAGTCATGATAGGCAACTCAGGATGGATGGTGACTTAGTGTCCCATGTTTAAGCATTCAGGGGATTGAATGTGTTCCCTAAAAAAATCTGTAACAATTTCGCTGTGCCATAATTCCTGGTATCCTGTGATGTTGCTCCATGTTGGAATTCCGACCTCTGTGATGTTAATAAAGGTGGATGGGCAACAGCTGTATTGGTAGAGCAAGATTCAATGTGTAAGTTTGTTTGTGCCTTGAGGTGGTCTCTTGAGTTCTAAAGGGAAAAATCTGGCAGAGAGATTTGGGAAACTCATACCACTGAGAAAGTAGCACAGGGAGAAAAGAACGTGCTTCAGACATGACATTCCTTCGCCACGGTGCTCTCTGAACAAAGACTGATGCGACACAAGGACTTTCCTCCAAAGCCAACAGAGAGGGATAAACTTCCCCTGGAGCAGACATCCTGAATCTGGACTTGTAGCCTACCAGAGTGTGTAAGAATAAACTTTCCTTTGTTTAAGTCATCTACTCTGTGGTATTTCTGTTAGAGCAGCACTAGCTGACAAAAAAGTACCTAAGGTTGTTCACTCTCCATAACCTCAGGTTATAGCATGTTGCTAGAAGTTCTAGTTATATCAATCTTCATTGTATTGTTTGTATTTTGAAAAACTATGTGTAATATCAGATCTTCTAAATCTAATTTCATATAACATAGGATTACAGAACTGTTATACATAAATAATCAGAATTATTACAGTTCCATGAAGGAAGTGAAATTGGGTGTAGGTAAAATTGTGACCACACAGTTGGCATCAGTAGACTTAAGATTATGGATTGAAAATTCACTTGTTAAGTCTAATGCATGGCAATTTAGAGCAAGAACAAATAACAATCGAAACAATACTCATTTTGTTGTTTGAAAAATGTTATTAGGAGTCAGGATCTTAAGAGGAGAAAAAGCAATGAGTCTAGTCACTAATAATTTCCTTTATGTGAATATATAGGTTTTAATGTTAAGATTTAACTTATGTTTATTTAAAATTAATAAAATTAAAATTATTAATTTTTGCAACATATAGCGAGGGGGAGGATGGAGTTTATAAAAACAGCTTAATGTTGACGTTTAGCAAATAGGAAGTATATAGATGCAAAACCTTGTTTAGATGGATCCTAGCAAATGTTCAAGTTCTTACCATCAGCTGGTACCCCAAAGGTTGACATGAAACCCTCTCATTTTTCTCTCTCAGTTGTAAAAGTCTTTCCCAAAAGTATGAATTTGACTTCTAATGTTGTTATAGAAACAACAGCCAATGAACAAGCTAAATTTTTCTTATGTAACCAGGAATCTTGCAGTTTGTCTGGGCCATAATTCTAAACCAAGTACTGTTTTGTCAGTGAGGTTGCCATCGAGATTGGACTCGTTATGTTTAGGACAGGACGGTCAGGAGAAACAGAATCCTCATTCCACCAGCAAGTGGATGATTGAGCCAAACCTTGAAGACTCAGATTTCTTAAGTGGAAAATGGAGAGAAAATTAAGTCTCCAGAAGTGGCTATGAGGCTTCTGTAAGATGGGCATGTAAAGCTCTTGGAAAAATGGTTAGCATATGATAGTCAAAACATCCAACCCATTGTTGTTGAGTCACTTCTGACTCATAGTAACTCTGTAAGACAGAATGGAACTGCCTCATACAGTTTCTGATGAGTGCCTGTCGATTTAAACCGCTGACATTTTGGTTAGCACCTCGAGCTCCCAACCACAATGCCATCAGAGTTTTCATATGGTAGTTAAACCAAAACTCAAACCCATTGCCCTCGAGTTGATTCTGACTCATAGTGACCCTATGGTAGTAAAAGCTAATTATTATCATGGGAAACCCTGGTGGCAAAGTGAGTTAAGCGTCATATCTGCTAATCAAAAGGTTGGCAGTTCAAATCCATGAGGTGCTCCTTGGAAACTCTATGGGGCAGTTCTACTCTGACATCTAGGGTAGCTATGAGTTGAGCCTGACTTGATGGCAGTGGGTTTGGTTTGGGTTAATTGTTATCATTATCTCAAGATAGTAAAATAAATTAAAAATCCAATCAATAATATAACCTTGCTGAGCAGAGTTAGTTGCTTCATTCTAATAAAAATGGAGGCCTTCAAAATTATGTGTAATTGAGGCATTTGCTTAATTGATTTCTGCTGCTCTACAAAATGAGAAATCAGTGATATCCTGGCCTTAATAAAGATGAATGAAATGGAACATTGTATTTTAGCCAAAAAATAGAAACCAAGGAATATTTGATGAGGAAAATCTATAATACATTGAAATGACTTCAAGGTCTCTATTTTTCCCATCCTCATTAATATGCTTGTTACCAGAATTATGTTGTAAAATACATTCTCATAAGTTTTCCTTTGTTATTTATTCCACTAGTTTGCCTACCCTTTTATTTTTAAACTGTCCACGTTATATTTCATCTTTCTTTCCCAGTCCAGAGCTACTTTTTAGGTGCACCTTTTCTTCAAAGTGCTATCTCATTCATTCATTTATTTATTCACCCATTTATGATTACTACTTTAATGGAGTGGCTTCAGTGTACATACTCAGTTCTTTCTTTTCTCTAGTTGTTGATTCTTACTATGGGCAATCTAGCAATTATCCTTTACTGTACTGTTCAAAATAGTTACTGACAGAAAAATAAATTCTTAAATGTAGTACAAGGGCAAGCTAACAAAATGAAATAAGGACATCATTTTTTAAATAAGATACATTTTAATTTATCTGTTGTGTGAGCTAAGATCTTTTCCATTTCAAATGCTGGATTATCTAAAGTAGACAATACCTTTAGTGAATTCAGTATCTAGGGAAGCCAGAACACTGCCTATATTTTATGAATATTTCTAACTTCTAATTCTATACCTAGAGTTTAATCCGACACCAGCTGTTTCAAATGCTAAGGGCACATGTGTTGGATTAGTATTTCATAATTTCAGTGCAAATGCTAGTTGTAGAAATGAGTTGTGGCAAATCAAGCAGAGAAAATTTCTGTTTAAGACATAGTTTCAAAGGTGTAGCCTGTAAGATAGTCAGCCAAGGTAAAGGTATCTCTGTGTTCCAGAAAAAGATGTTTCATTATTGGTAATATTAGGTGACATTGAATCAGTTGTGACTCACAATGACCCTATGTGCAACAGAACGAAACACTATCCGGTCCTGGATGACCCGCACAATCTTTATGATTGAACCTAGTGCTGCAACCATTGTGTCAGTCCTTCTTCTTGAGAGTCTTCTTCTTTGCTGACCCTGTATGTTGCCAAGCATGATATCCTTCTCCAGGACTGATCCCTCCTGCTAACACATCCAAAGTATATGAGATATAATCTCTCCATCTTTGCTCCTAATGAGCATCTTAACTGTACTTCTTTCGAGACAGATTTCTTCATTCTTTTGGCAGTTCATGGTGTATTTAATAATCTTCACCAACACAAAAATTCAAAGGTGTTCGTTCTTCTTTGGTCTTCCTTATACATTGTCGAGCTTTCATATGCATGTCAGGAGATTGAAAACACCATGGCTTGACTCAGGTGCACCTTAGTCTTCAAGGTGACATTTCTGCTTTCTAATACTTCAAAGAGGTATTTACTAGCAGATTTGATCAATCCAATTCGAATCCACCAAGGGCACCTTGGAAACTCTATGGGACAGTTATCCTCTGTCCTGTAGGGTCGCTGTGAGTTGTAATTGACTCAACAGCAGTAAGTTTGTTTTGTGGTATGTGTCATTTTGTTTCTTGGCTGCTGCCTCCATGGGTGTTGGTTGTGGTTCCAATAAAATGAAATAGTTGACAACTTCAGTCTTTTCTCAATTTATCACAATATTTCTTATTCGTCCAGTTGTGAGGATTTTTGCTTTCTTTATGTTGAAACATAGTCCTTACTGAAGATTGTAATCTTTGATCCTCATCAGTAAGTGCTTCAAGACCTCTTCACTTTCAGCAAGCAAAGTTGTGTTATTTGCATAAATCGTGTTGTTAATGAATCTTCTTCCAATGCTTCTTGGATTATTTGCTCAGCATACAGATTGATAGGATACAACCCTGACTTTAAACCACAGAGTATCCCCTTTTTCTGTCTGAACAAGTGCCTCTTCCTCTATGTGTGGGTTTCTTATGAACACAAGAGTTCTGGAATTTCCATTCTTTGCAAGACTGTCTGTAATTTATTATGGTCCACACAGTCAAATGCCTTTGTATAGTCCATAAAACACAGGCAAACATCTTTCTTGTATTTTCTGCTTTCAGGCAAGATCCATCTGACGTAAGCAATGATACCCCTTGCTCTAAGTCCTCTTCTGAATCTGGCTTAAATTTCTGGCAGTTCCCTGTTGATGTACTACTACAGCTGCTTTTAAATGATCTTCAGCAAAATTTTGTTTGTGTATGACATTGTTCAATAATTTCCACATTTGTTTGGATCACCTTTCACGGGAGAAGGCATAAATATAGATCTCTTCTAGTCTGTTGAGCAGGTAGCTGCCTTCCGTATTTCTTGGCTTGCACAAGCAAGCCCTTCCTTCTATGCATCTGTTTGTTGAAATATTTCAGTCGGTCTTTTGTCATTTCCTGGACACTTGTTTTTCACCAGTGCCTTCAGTGTAATTTAGATAGTGGTATATGATCTCTACCATTGGTTTCTGATCATATACTACCTCCTGAAATGGTTGAATACAGATCAATTCATTTTGGTATACTTACTCTCTGTATTCCTTCCATCTGCTTTTGATGTTTCCTATATCATTTGGTATTTTCCCTGTAGAGTCCGTCAGTATTATGACTTGAGATTTGTAGTTTTTCTTTGGTTCTTTCAGCTTCAGAAATGCTAATTGTAGTCTTCCCATTTGATTTTCTAACTCCAGGTCTTTGCCATGTTGTTATAACATTTTATTTTGTTTTTTTTTTTTTTTTTTTTTGGAGGAACTCTGTAATCTTCTGTTCAGGTCTTTTACATCACCATTTTTTCCCTTCACTTTAGCTACTCTACTTTGTTTAAGACTAAATGAGAATGTACATTACCGTATAAATTTACATGCCCACCCATATGCAGCTTCCACTGCTCTCCCTGACCAGTGACAGCACACTATTCCTCTCTGTTCCATACATGTCTCATCCTCCCAACAGTCTCCTTTCCCCTCCTCTCCACCCACTTTCCTTCCTCCAGCCAGAGGTCAGCAGGATGATATCCTATAGATGCATAGAACTATAAAGTGCATCCAATAGCTGGGGCAGGGGGCAGGGGACCATGCTCTTAGGTGAAATTGAGGCCAATTGGCACAACTAGTGTTTTGCTAAGAGGGCTGTCTGCACCCCACATTGGTGAGTGGCGTCTGGGGTCTTAAAAGCTGCCAAGCTGCCATCCAAGGGCACACCAAATGGTCCCAACTCAGCATGAACAGACGCTCACTCAGGACCAAAATGACATGGGGTAAAGACAACCCAGAAGATAGAGAGGCCCACATGAGTGGGTGACTACACTGACTTGGGATCGGAAGAACTGGATGGTGCCCAGCCACCACCAGTAATAGCCGCAATGGGGCTCACAAAGTTGAGTCTCACTGGCAACACAAGAATAAAAAGGGGGACACTCTGAGATCCCTGCTACTCAACTTTTAAGAGGAATTTTCAAAGTCTCTTCTGACATCCATTTTGGTCTTTTCTTTCTTTCTTGTCTTTTTAATGACTTCTTGCTTTCTTCATGTATGATGTCCTTGATGTAATTTCACAGCTCATCTGGTCTTAAGTCATTAACATTCAGCTTGTCAAATCTTTTCTTGAGATGACCTCTAAATTTAGGTGGAATATTCTCAAGGTTGTTCTTTAGTAGATTTTCTGGACTTGTTTTAATTTTCTGCAGCTTCAGCCTGAACTTATGTATGAGAAATTGATGGTCTGTTCCACAGTTGGCCCCATGGCCTTGTTCTGACTGATGATACTTCCTGTTCTCTCTTTCCACCCATGTGGCCAATTTAACTCTTACATGTTCCATCTGTCAAGGTCTGTGCATATAATTGCTGCCTGTGTTGTTTAAAAAAAAGTGTTTGCAATTAATAATTTGTTGGTCTTGGAAAATTCTATCACGCTGTCATCTTGGTATTGCTTCTATCACCAAGGTCACATTTTCCAACTACCAATGCTATTTTATTTACAAATTTCACATTCCCATCACCAGTAAGTATCAATGCAGACTAATTGCCTACTGTATCAATTTAAGACTGCAGAAGTTGATAAAAGTCTTCAGTTTCTTCATCTTTGGCCTTAGCAGTTGGTGTGTAAATTTGAGTATTAGTCATTTTAACTAGTGTATAGGCATATGGAAATGATGCTATCACCCACAGGATAGGTCTTGAAAGTTTCTTTTTTAACAATGAATACAGTGCTGTTCCTCTGCAAGTTGTCATTTCCGGCATAGGAGACCATATGATTGTGCAATTCAGGATGGCCAATATCAGTCCATTTATGTTCTATAATGGCTATGATCAATGACTGTGCATTCCATTTAATTTTTTAAGGTTTCTTGTTTTCCTAGATTCATACTTTGTGCATTCTGCATTCTGATTATTAATGGATGTTTATAGTTCTTTCTTCTCATTTTCAGTTGTGCCACATCAGCAGATAAAGTTCCTGAAAGATTGACTTCTTCCAGGCCATTAATGTTGACTCTCCTTTGAGGAGGCAGCTCCTCCCCATTCATCTTCTGAGTGTCTTCCAACCTGAGGGACTCATCTTCTGGCACTTTATCTGACAATGTTCCACTGCCGTTCATACGGTTTTTGCCGGCTAATTTGCTTGGAAGTAAACTTTCAGATTATTTTTTCTAGTCTGTCTTAGTCTGGACTCTCAGTTGAAACCTGTCTACCATGAGTGATCCTGTTGATACTTGAAGACTAGTGTTATAGCTTCCATCATCACAGCAAGCACAAGCCCCACAGCGTGACAAACTGACAGATGTATAAATAATTCCTTGGCACAATATAAATAACTACTGTCATTCCTGTTGATGTTAATAGAATGAATTTGATCTACTTCTGTTTCCATCTCTTGGAATACTTCCCTCTTTGGATTGCCTGTTGGACAGACCTATCATCCTCATTTTGCACTAACAGCTTTTTATTTATTTCAGAAAATAGGTCACTAGATTCCAGTTTCAGATTTTGTTCTGTAACTGAAGAAAAACTGAAGACACGAGTTATATTATTGAAGGAGTCTGTGAGAAAAGTTGAACACCAATATCCTCACAACTGGACCAATAAGAAACATGATAAATGGAGAAGAAATTCACATTGTCAAGGATATCATTTTGCTTGGCTACGGAAGCAGCAGTCAAAAAATCAAATGGTGCATTGCACTTGAGAAATCTACTGTAAAATACCTCTCTTTTTTTCAGTTTTAAAATACGTTATTGTGCTTTAAGTGAAAGTTTACAATGCCAGTCAATTTGTCTGACAAAAACTTACATACACTGCTGTGTAACTTTAGCTGTTCTCCCTACTCTATGACAATGCACTCCTTCCTTCTACCTTGTATTTCACTTGTCTTTTCAGCCAGCTCCTACCCCCTTCTGCCCTCTCATCTCACCTCTGGGCAGGAGTTGCCTGGTTAGCCTCATATATCTACTTCAGACAAGAAGAAAACTCTTCACCAGGGTCATGGATTGAATTGTGTCCCACAAAAACGTGTGTAGCAATTTAGCTGGGCATGATTCCCAGTACTGTGTGACTACCCTCTATTTTGTGATTTTCCTATGCTATATATCATAATCTCTGCTTGTGGTTAATAGATGAGATTATGTTAAAGAGGATTAGGGTGGGACTATAACACTCTTCCTAAGGTCACCTTCCTGCTCCACTGTAAAAGGCGTTTCCCAGAGTTTGTTTGGCACCATGTTTTATCTTTTTATCCTACAAGAGATAAAAGGAAAGGGAAGCAGGCAGAGAGCTGGGGACCTCATACTATCAAGAAAGCAGCACTGAGAGCAGAGTGTGTCCTTCAGACCTGAAGTTCCTGTGGTTAAATGCTGTCAGAACAAAGAAAGACTGATTAACACAATGACCTTCCTCCAGAGCCGACAAAGAAGGAAAATCATCTCTTATAGCTAACCCTCTGAATTCAGACTTTCAGCCTGAATTTCTTACACAGACTTTCAGGACTGTATAAGAACAAACTTCTCTTTGTTAAAGCCATTTAACTTGTGGTAGTACAAGATGACTAAGACAACCAGTATCATTTTATGTCTCATACACCAGTCCAGTCTTTGTCTGAAAAGTTGGCTTCAGGAATGGTTTCTGTTCTGAGCCAATGGAGAGTCTGGGGATTATGTTTTCCAGGGACCCTCTAATCTGTCAGATCATCAAGTCTGGACAAGACTTTTTTAAAGCATCAAAAACAAAGATGTCACTGAGGACTAAAGTGTGCCTGGCCCAAGCCGTGGTATTTTCAATCACCTCATATGCATATCAGTGCTGGATAGTGAACAAGGAAGACTAAAGAAGAATTCACATCTTTGAATTACGGTGTTGGCAGAGAATATTGAGTATACTATGGACTGCTGAAAGAATGAACAAATCTGTCTTGGAAGAAGTACAGCTAGAAGGCCACTTAGACACAAGGATGGCAAACCTTTGTACAATGTACTTTGGACATGTTATAAGGAAGGAGCAGTCCCTGGAGAAGTGACTCATGCTTGGCAAAGTAGAGAAAGACCCTTAGCTAGATAAACTGGCATAGTCGCTACTGCAGTGGACTCAGACATAGCAACAACTGTGTGGATGGACAGGACCAGGTAGTGTTTCATTCTATTGTATCAACGGTTGCTATGAGTTGGAATTGACTTGGCTGCACCTAACAACGTGCTGAATATGGTGCCAGGAACTCTCAGAGAAGTGTATAAGAGTATAAGATTGTTACAAGATGATGGAGGTTAAGCTTGAGTAGCCAGCCAAGCCAAGTGCCATCAAGTATAAATTAACAGTATATGACACTATGTCCCTGAGTAGCACAAGCTGTTATCTGCTTGACCACTTGCTGAAAGGATAATGGTTGAATACACTTAGAGTTGCTTCAAAAGACAGGCCTGATAATTTGCCTCTGCAAGGCCTCAGCCTTGAAAACCCTGTTGAATACTGTAGACATGGGGTTGTCACGAGTTGGTAGCAACTAAAAACAATAGCCTATGACATTATCTATTGAAGTCCTGAAAATTGCACAATATTACCACCACTAAAACCAGGTAATAAAAGGTAGAAAGGGCTTCCTGGTAATAGAACAAAAAATAAAAATTCTACTGTACTCATTTTGGCACTGTACTTTGTATTTGAAGACTGTCTTTAGTTACCTACGACTGCCAGAACAGAAATACTGTAAGTACGTTGCTTTGTTGTTGGAAGGTACTGTTGAGTCATTTCTAACTCATAGTGAGCCTATGTGCAACAAAAGAAAATTCTACATGGTCCTCCACAGTCCTCACAGTTGGTGCTTTGTTTGAGCCCAGGGTTGCAGCCACTGCATAAATAATTTATCCAGAGTCTTCCTCTTTTTTCACTGACTTTCTGCCTTACCAAGCATGATGTCTTTTTCCAGGGACTTCCCTTCTTAATAACATGTCCAAAATAAGTGAGGTGAAATCTCTCCATCCTCTGCAAGACAGATTTGTTTGTTCTTCCGCCAGTCCATGATATAGTCAGCATTCTTTGCCAGTATCATAAGTCTAAGGCATCAGTTCTTCTTTAGTCTTCCTTTTATTCACTGTCCAGCTTTTATATGCATAAGAAATGGTTGAAAATATAATGGCACCTTAGTCCTCCAAGTGGCATCTTTTCTTTTTAACAGTTTAAAGAGGTCTTTTGCAGCAGATTGCCCAATCCAATGTGTTGTTTGATTTCTTTACTGCTGCCTCCATGGATGTTGAGGGTGCCTCCAAGTAAAACGACATCCTTGACAATGTCAGACTTTCCTCCATTTATCATGATGTTGCTTATTGGTCCAGTAGTGAGGATTTTTATATTCTTTATGCTAAAGTGTAGTCCACACTAAAGGCTCTGATCTTAGATCTTCATCAGTAAGTACTTCAAGTCCTCTTCATTTTAAGCAAGGAGGACTGGGTCATTTGTATAATGCAGGTTGTTAATGAGTCTTTCTCCACAGCAGATGCCCTTTTCTTCATATAGTCCAGCTTCTTGGATTATTTTCTCAGTATAAGAGTGAATAAGTCTAGTGAAAGAATACAGCCTGACACACATCTTTTCTAATTTTAAACATGCAGTAGCCTTAAAAAACAAAAAATTATTTTCTCAAATTTGTAGAGGCTGAAAGTCCAAATCAAGGTTTCAGCCTTGTTGCCCTCTTCCCCAGTTTCTAACAGCAATCCTTGGCACTTCTTTACTTTAGATAGGTCCTCAAGTGGCATCTATATTGCCTTTATGTATGCTTCTGTGTTTATTCTGCTTTGTTTATAACTCAATATTGATGATGTTTACAACCCACTCTTCTCTGGCACAAATTTATTAACATAAGAAAATAGAACTCCTATTTCCAAACAGGGTCATATTTACTGGTACAAGGGTTAAGATTTCCACATTTCTTTTTTTCGATGGAGGAGGGAAATGTCCATCCATTAATCCATTGCTGTCAGGTCGGTTCCAAATCATAGCCACCCTGTAAGACAGAGTAGAAGCTCCCCACAGAGTTTCCAAAAAGCACTTTGATAGATTCAAATTGTCAGTCTTTTGGTTGGCAGATGTGATTCTTAGGGACTATGCCATGAGGGTTTCCTGGGAGACTGGTGGTGGTGGTGCATAATTTGGTCCATAAAAAGGAGAGATGGTTAAAGTTGTAAGTCTTACATTCTAAATCCTCGTGAGGAGGGAAGCTCTCAGAGTGTTGTTAATGTGCTCTGAAAGCATTATTTTTTTCTGTATTGTTGGTGTCATATCATTGTACAATTCTGTGTCTATTTAATTCACTGGATGCACGTCGTATTGCCAAGAGGGACTAATAGATTGAATGGTCAGACTTGTATAAACTTTACCACTTCCTGTGTGTCATATACCGTTCCAAGCAGTTTACCACATTTATTCACTTAAATTTTATTAATACAGCTATCACTTGTTTCACAGGAGAATCCAAACCATCAGATCGATTTAGATTTATAGTGACTATAGGACAGAGCGCAGTTGCTCCATAGTTTCCAAGGACAGCCTAGAGGAAACTGCCCACCTTTTGGTTTGCAGCTGTAGCACTAAACCATTATGCCACCAGGGTTTTCACACATGAGTTTCTCACCTGAGAAAACATTTTGAAAAAAGGACTAAACTTATACTGGTGCAAGAGTTTTTATGCTTTAGAAATTCTCATTTTCTACAATCAAATTATAAGACATAAGCAGCCATCCTGCTTTTAACACTCTTAGTGTTTAATAAATTCTTAAGAGATTTGAAGCAATTTTGTGTATTTATTTTCTCTCAGTTTAGAGTTTTGTTTTGTCTTTTGTAGTATTTGTTCTTTTTGGAAAAAGATTTTTATCTTTTTCTTAACATTGTGCTTTAAGTGGAAGTCTGCAGTTCAAGTCAGTTTGTCATGCAAAAACTGTCATGCATGTTGTTATGTAAACTCTAGTTGCTCTCCCCACACTGTCAGAGACCACACTTGTCTTCTCCAATCTGTATTTCCTAAGTCCAGTCAACCAGCTCCTGTCCCCCTCTGCCCTTTCATCTCGCCTCCAGCCAGGAGCTGCCCAGTTAGTCTCATGTGTCCACTTAAGCCGAGAAACACACTCTTCATCATCATTTTATATCTCATTGCCCAGGCTAATCTTTGTCTGAAGAATTGATTTCAGAAATTAGTTCAGTTCTAGGCTGAAAGTAAGTCCAGGGCCGTATCTTCAAGGAACCTTCCAGTCTGTCAGATAGTCAAGTGTTAGCTTTTTACTAGAGTTTGAATTCCGTGTCCTATTTTTATTCCACTATATTAGAGACTACATGCTGTGTTCCTTGTCAGGGCTTTCATTGGTGGTAGCCGAGCATCATCTAGTTCTTCTGGTCTCAAGCATATGTAGTCTCTGGTTTATGTAGCCTTTTCTGTTTCTGAGGCTCATGTTTTCCTTGCATCTTTGCTGTTCTGTATTCTTCTTTGTTCCAGGTGCGTTGGGACCAATGAATGCATCTTAGGTAACTGTTTACTAACCTTTAAGTCTCCAGATGCCACTCACCAAAGTGGGATACAGAACATTTTCTTAATAACCTTCATTATGCCAGTTGACCTAGATGTCCCCTGAAACCATGGTCTCTAGACCCCTACCACTGCTATTCTGTCCCTTGAAGTGTTTGGTCATATTCAGGAAACTTTTTAGCTTTTGGTCTAGTCAAGTTATGCTGACTTCTTCTGTATTGTGTGTTATCTTTCTCTTTACCTAAAACAATTTTTGTCTACTATCTAGTTAGTTAATACCCCTCTCCCTCCCTCCCCACCCTTGTAACCATCAAATTATTTTTTTCTATGCTTAAATCTTTTCTTCTAATCTCGTAACAGTGGTCTCATGCAATATTTGCCCTTTTGTGACTAATTTCACCCACCATAATGCCTTCCAGATTCCTCTGTGTTATAAGGTGTTTTACAAATTCATCAACTTCTTTATTGTTGCATAGTATTCCACTGTGTGAATATACGATGATTTGTTTATGCATTTGTCCACTGATGGGCACTTGGGTTGATTCCATCCCTTTGCTATTGTGGAGAGTGCTGCAATAAACACTGGTGTCTACATATCTATTCATGTGACAGTTCTTATTTCTCTAGGATATATTTCAAGGACTGGGATTAGTGGATGATACAGTATTTCTAATTCTAGATTTTTCTGGATGCACAGATTGATTCCCAAATTGTCCATACTGTTTTACATACCCACCAGCAGTGTATAAGTGTTCCAATCTCTCCACAGCCTCTCTAACATTTATTATTTTGTGTTTTTTGTGTTAGTGCTAGCCTTGTTGGAGTAAGATGGTATCTCATTATAGTTTTGGTTTGCATTTCTGTAATGGCTAATGATCTTGAGCATTTCCTCATGTATCTGTTAGCCACCTCAATGTCTTTGGTAAACTGCCTGTTCATATCCTTTGCCCATTTTTTAATTGGGTTATTTTTATTTTTAATGACCTTTTACAGTATCTTAAAGATTAAATGCTGATCAAATTTGTCATAGTTATTCTTTTTTCCCAGTTTGCTGATAGTCTTCTTACTCTTTTGGTAAAGAATCTGGATGAATGTAACTGTTTGCATTGTAGGAGTTCCCAGTTATCTGTTTTCTGTTCTGAAGTTTGTACATTGTTACTAACTTTTTTTTGTTTTTTAAATTAGGTTTATGACATGTTTAGGACTCTTAATATTGTATTTTTTTTCCCTTATGGTCTTTATCATTTTAGATTTTACCTTTAGGGCTTTGATCCAGTTTGAGAGTTAGTTTTGTGCATCATGTGAGACATGAGTTTTGTTTCTTTTTTCTGTTTTTGGCAGATGGATATCCAGTTACGCCTACACCATTTGTTGAAGAGACCATCTTTTCTCCAATTAATGGACCTTAGACCTTTGTCAGATATCAGCTGATCATGCATAGATGACTTTACCTCTGGATGCTCAATTCTGTTTCATTGGTCTATGTATCTGTTGTTGTATGAGTACCAAACTGTTTTGACTACCATACCAGTATAACAGATTCTCAAGTCAAGTAGTGTGAAGCCTCCTACTTTGTGTTCTTCAAAAATTCTTTACTTAATCTGGGCTTCTTCCCTTTCCATATGAAGTTGAAAGTTTGTTTCTCCAACTCCTTA
Source organism: Heterohyrax brucei (assembly GCA_028571685.1). Classification (NCBI taxonomy): domain Eukaryota; kingdom Metazoa; phylum Chordata; class Mammalia; order Hyracoidea; family Procaviidae; genus Heterohyrax; species Heterohyrax brucei. Next base: position 68,530,150 of record CM053158.1, read on the forward strand.
AAAAATTGGAATTCGGATCAGGATTGCATTGTGCCTATAGGTTGGTTTGGGTAGAATGAACATTTTCACAATGTTAAGTTTTCTTTCCATGAACAAGCCATGATTTTCCACTTCTGTAGGTCTCTTGGTTTCTTGTAATAGTGTCCTATAGTTTCCTTTTACAGGTCTTTTATGTCTCTGGTTAGATTTATTCCTAAGTATTTTATCTTCTCGGTGGCTATTGTAAATGATGATTTATTCCTTGATGTTCTCTTTGTTAGTATACCGGAATCCAACCGATTTTTGTATGTTTATCTTGTATCATGATACCTTTCTGAACTCTTCTGTTAGTTCCAGTAGTTTTCTTATTTTGTGTGGATTCTTCAGAGTTTTCTGTGTATAAAATGATGTCATCTGCAAATAGAGGTATTTTTATTTTTTCCTTACCAATTTGGATGCCTATTTTTCTTTGCTAGCTCTGGCTAAAACCTTCTGTACAGTGTTGAATAATTTGGGCAACAAAGGCATCCTTGTCTGATTCATGTTCTCAAAGGAAAAGCTTTCAGATTCTATTCAGGACAACATTGACTGTTGGCTCAACCCTTTAGAGGGCTGAGGAATTTCCCTTCTATTTCTATTTTGCTAAGAGTTTTTAACATGAATAGGTGTTGGATTTTGTCAAAATGCATTTTTTGCATCCATTGGCAAGATCATTTGGTTCTTTCATTTTATCTGTATGATTGATTATGTTGCTTTTTTCCCAAATGTCGAACCATCCCTACACATGTGTATGAATCTCACTCTGTCTTGGTGAATTATTTTTATGATACGTTTTTGAATTCTTTTGAGAAGATTTTTATCTTACAAACTATCTCTAATGAATTTGTTAGTGGACTTCTCCCCATCATTATTTCTAGAGACAACAGAAGAAGAAAATTTTAAGAGTGCCTGGTTGCTGGTTCTTTTGAAAGTTAGTGCTATCAAAAGCATATGAATATTACTTGGTATTATATTGATGGAGGCACAAATTTAACAACTCTATATAGATGGTAATTTACCACTAGTCTTTATTTGATTTCTACCCCATCCTTTCATAGATAGTATCAAATAGAGAGTACAATTAACAGCACAGTGAAATTCTATTTCCTCCTTACATAATGATTACTGCTGCCAAAATATTTTACAAGGGCAACAAATTACTTTTATTTATAATGCAATCATCTGGCAGATAATAAACACTTCCAATGTATTTCTTCTGTTAGCTTGACATTTTTGTTTTTAACTAGGATGGAAAAGATTGAGTTTGTCTAACAATAGCATTGTGCTTGCCTCCACATCTTTGTGTTTTCCTTCAATATAATCCATTTAACATTTAGTAACTTTGTGCCTGACATTCAGTTTTTCTTCAGTGATACCATTTGGCCAGTAATCAAAGAAAACTGCTGTCTTTATTTTTAAGGTGAACGTAATGAAGATTTTAGTTTTGAACACAAGGTCAAAAAATGTCAAGTACAGATCATCAAATTAAAAATAACTAAATCATTAAGAGGCTAAATATATTTCTACTCAATATTGAAAAACTAATAGATCTATGAAAATATATGTGTTTTTAAAAAGTATTAAGGTTGTGGAACATATTTCAAATAATTCAAATTATAAATGAGAAAGAATGGAGAAAACGAGACAAAATTTGCATTTAAGATGAAATCTAAATAAGAAGAACTTATAGAAATACCCCAACTTTTCCTTGTGGCAATATTAGGATATAGCAATAGAAGTTAACAGTGCAAATAGGAAACATTGAAACTTTTTTCCCATGTCATTAAAATTAATGCACTTAAGTATCTTTCTTCTCCAAATCTAGTAGGGTCTATGTCAGCACTCGTCTTTAGACGCTGACTTAGGGAACACTGAACACCCCCATCCTGCTCTCTGGCTCAGTGTTTTCTATTGACCCAAACAAAATTTGTTTGTGTGAAAATCAGCCTTCCTTGCTTCTCACTGTACTCCACTTCATGCCCTGCACCTCGTGTTATACCTGAGTTTAAACCTGCCACTTTCCACCCTTGAGATAACCTTTGACAAGTTTATTGAGAATTCCAAGTTTTAACTTCCTCAACTGTAAAATAGCAACATTAATTCACAGGATTGTTCAGGAAATTAAATGAAATGATGTATATAAATTGCTTAGCATAGTTAACTGGCATGTGATGAGTGCTCAATTAATTTTAATTGTGAGGTGGTTTTTGTTGTTATATTCTCATTATATTGTGGCTGCCTATTGTCCTTATGAAGATATCTAGTTTCATTTTGTTGTACATCAGGTTGCTATGAGTTGGAACGAACTATGATATCCTCCTAGATTCTTACCATTATATAATCCTACAGGTCCTTACTGTGATATCCCTGGAGATCCTTACTGTGATATCCCTCAAGGTTATTACTATAATTTCCTTCTGTGTCTTTTCTACGATATCCTCCTAGGTCTTTTCTATGATATTCTTATAGATATCCTTCTAAGTGTATATAATGATATACTCCTAGGTCCTTACTATAATATCCTCCCAAGTGTATATAATGATATCCTCCTAAGTCCTTAATGTAACATCTCCCTAGGTTCCTATTGTGCTATCCTGCTAAGTCCTACATACTTATAACAATATTCTTCTAGGCCCATACTATGACATCTGCTTATGTTCTATGCTCTCCAACTTTCCTGAGTACCTCACTAAGTGTTGGCTTTCTGTGATATTTTGAATATTTTGAATAACACACTTTCTTGAATTGTTTCTTTGTCTGGCTGGCTGAGTATAGAATATCTCAAACCATGTTCCATAAGTAGGAGTGTTCTATGACAGGTTAATAGGTATTTTGTGAAATTAACTTAAGCAAGTGGAATGATTAAAAGAAATGTGTAAGAAAAGTAAGACAAACATTAAACACACTTGTTCAATTGTAAAAATTAGTTATCCGCTTTTGAGAATTGTGCAAACATAGAGTGCTCTCTTTAAACCCTCCATATAGAAGTTTTGTAGCCCAAATTTAGTTTTACACATTTTTATTGATGTATAGTAACACAAAACTTAGTGGTAATAAAAAAACAACTGTATTATTAGCTCATGACATTGTAAGTTGGAAATTCTGGCAGGGCACATCAAGGATATCCTCTCTGCTCAGTGACAAGTAGAACTTCAGGTAGGACAAGGCATTATTTAGCGTCCTGGTTATGACTGTTGGCTAGGTTTCTTAATGCTTCTTTGAGTTGCCTCTGCTATAGCTGGAGTATCTTAAGTGGCTTTTTCCCTCACATATCTGGCATCTGGGTGGGGTGGATAACTGGAACAGCTGGAGGTGGCCAGACATCTTACTTTCCAGACAGTCTCTCCAGTTTGAGAGTTCGAACTTTCTACTACATGATGTTCTCTACATAATTAAACTTCTTACATGGTGCCTGGGTTCCTTTAAATCACATCTTTCAATAAAAGGAAGTAGATGACACCATTTATCTTAAATGCCTGGGCCCAGGGACTGGTTCATTATCACTTCTGTCTCCTACTGCTCCAGCAGTCCTAGAGCATGCCCATATTCCAAAGAGGAGATAAAGCATCACATCTGTATGAGAAGTGTGTCAAAAAATCAGTAGTCGTTTTTGTTTTCTAGAAATTTATTGTACTTTAAGTGAAAGTTTACAATTCAAATCAATTTGCCATATAAAGCCCCACACATACAACATTATGCAATTCTTACTGCTCTCCCCACCACCACCTCCAGCCATTACAGCTGGCTCCTGCTTCCACCCTGTACTTCTGCGTCCATTCAACCAACTCCTGTCCCCTGCTACCCTCTAATTTCACCTCTGGACAAGAGTAGCTCAGATAGCCTAATTATATATTTAAGCCAAGAAACATTCTTTGCCAGCATCACTCTGTCATATATGCCACTCTAATCTTTATCCGAAGAGTTAGATTCAGTACTGCTTTCAAACCTGGGCTAACAGAGAGTCTTGGAGCCATGTCCTGAGAAATCCCTCCAGTCTCATGGACCATCAAGTGTGGTCTTTTAACAGAGTTCTAGTTCTGCACACCCATTTTTCTACTGCTACATCAAGGACTTTACATTGTGATCTCTGTCAGGACAGTCATTGGTGGTGGCCAGCCACCATCTAGTTCTTCTGGTCTCATGTGCTGATGCGGTTTCTGGATCATATGGCTGACTTTGGACGTGATCAGATACCTTTTACCTTTCATTTTAAGAGGGCCTAAAGAAACAACTGAAGTCCATCCTCACAGCATCTCTCCTAGCCTTTACTGATTCATGTGATGCTCCCAAAGCAACAAACTCTGGATGAAAGCATAACTAAGAAACAACCTATGGCTTGAGAAAGCCCCAAAAAGAAACAACCAAAGAACTTCCCAGATGAAGAAACCTTTCTGAAACCATCGGAAGGTGAATACAAAAGGATTATATAGAGAGACCTCCTAGACCTTATACAAAATGCAACAGATGAAAATGCAAAATTAAGCGAGCTGTTCAATCTAATGGAACACCTGTACTCTGAAATCCAACAGATCAAGAACAAAATCAAAGACATGGAAACCTCAATTCAAAGCCAAGAAAACAGAATGGAACAAATGGAAACTAGACTTTCTGTCTTGGAAGACAGAACTACTGACTCCAGCATCTATGAGGAGAAATCAGGAAAAAAAATGAAAAAAGAAAAATGAAGAAGCATTAAGAAACATGTGGGACTCTGTTAAGAATAATCTGTGATTAACTGGAACTCCTGAACAGGGTGAGACACCTGACAAAACTGAGAGTATTGCTGCTGAGCTGCTGACAGAAAACTTCCCAGAAATTATGAAAGAAGAGAATATAGATATCCAAGACGCATATCGAATGCCACTCAATATAGATCTCAAAAGAAAGACTCCAAGACAGATTATAATCAAGCTTAACAAAATGAAACATAAGCAGAAAGTCTTAAAAGCAGCAAGACACAAAGCAAAGCTAACATTCAGAGGGAACCCCTGTAGGCTTTTGTCGGATTTCTCAGCAGAAAGCATGCTGGCACAGAGACTGTGGCATGATACATTCAAAGCCTTGAATGAGAAGAGCTTCCAACCAAGAACTAGACATCTGGCAAAACTATCTTTCAAATAGGAAAATGAAATTAAGATGTTCGCAGATCAACAGAAATTCAGAGACTTTGTAAAAACAAAACCAACGCTACAAGAAATATTGAAAGAATCTCTTGGCTTAGAAGAACAAAACCACTAACTTTATATTTTAGAAGCAAATTCAGGACACATCAACCGGAGACCTACTCAGTTAGGGGAGGTTCCAAACTGAATCAAACCTATAATAGTGAAAGAAATGATCCAGTGATCATATCATGTAAACTATGATGTCATCATATTGAAAAGAGGGATGTACTACAGTTGTTATAACCCTTCCAGATGGAGAGGAAGTCGACAAGACTGGTAGTAATAAAAACTGGGTTTATACATAGTTTGTTAAGGGTAGTCATAGGGGTAGCCATAAAGCACAAAAAAGATGCAACATATCAAATCAGGAAACGTAATACAGAAATCTCAACAACCACAAAACCAACCCTGAAAAAGATAAAAAAATCAACTCATAAAGAAGAATGTCCCAGAACAGATTAATAAGAACTACAGAGAAAATATCAACATAAAAATAAATATATCACAATGGCAACAATGAACACATACCTATTAATAATTACATTGAATGTGAATGGACTCAATGCTCCAGTAAAGAGACCCTGAGTGACATCTTGTATCAAAACACACGACCCATCCATGTGTTGCCTACAAGAAACTCACCTTAGACTTAAACATAGCAACAAACCAAAAATTAAAGGATGGAAGAATATATATCAAGCTAACAAGGAACAAAGAAGAGCAGGTGTGGCAATTCTAATCTCAGGTAAAATAGATTTTAATTGAACTCCACCATCGTGGACAAAGATGGACATTGTTTATTGCTGAAAGGTACAATACACAAACAGGACTTAACAATATTAAGTATTTATGCACCTAATATTAGAGCACCTAAATACATCGAAGAAACACTGACTACACTCAAAAAGTAGATAGAACACCCCACAATAATAGTGGGATACTTCAACACTCCACTCTCAATACTGGACAGAGCATCTAGAAAAAAGCTCAATAAAGACACAGAAGACCTTATTGCCACAATTAACCAACAACCTCATCGACATATACAAAACTGTCTATCCATCAGTGGGCAACACCTTCTTCTCCAATGCACATGGAACATTCTCCAGAATAGACCAGGAGTTGGGACACAAAGGAGTTCTCAAAAATCCATATCACTGAATTAATGCAAAGCATCTTCTCAGATCATGAAGCCATAAAAGTCAAAATCCATTGCAGAAAAAACATAGATAGAAAGTAGAACTCGTGGAAACTGAACAACATCTTGCTCAAAAATCCATGGGTTATAGAAGAAATCAAGGATGAAATCAAGAAATACATGGATTCCAACAAGAACAAAAACACTTCCTACCAGAACCTATGGGATATAGCCAAGCAGAACCACGAGGTCGGGTTATCTCCATAAATGCACACATCTGGAAGGGAGAAAGAAACCAAAACGACAGAACTAACCTTACAGCTTGAACAAGTAGAGAGAGAACAACAGAGGAACCCTTCAGTCACCAGAAGAAAACAGATAATAAAGATTAGAGCAGAACTAAATTAATCAGGGCATAGAAAAACAATTGCAAAAACTGAAAAGACCAAAAGCTGTTTTTTGGAAAAGATAAACAAAATTGACAAACCGTTGTCTAAACTTACTAAAGAAAAACGTAAAGGAAACAAATAACCCAAATAAGAAATCAGAGGGGAGTTGTCATGACAGATCCAAAAGAAACTGAAAATATCATAACAGCATACTATGAAAATCTGTACTCTAACAAATTTGAAAGCCTAGAGGAAATGGACAAATTCACTGATTCTTATCACCTACCAAAATTATAACAAGGTGAAGCGGGACAGCTTAATCAATCCATTACAAAGGAAGAGATTGAAAAAGTCATTCAAAAACTACCAACCAAAAAAAAGCCTGGGTCTAGATGGCTTCACTGCAGAATTCTACCACGCTTTTAGAGAACAGTTATCTCCAATACTGCTGAGACTACTTCACAGTATAGCAAGGAATGGAGTACTCCCAAATTGATTGTATGAAGCCAGTATAACCCTGGTACCAAAACCAGAGAAAGACCCAACAAAAAAGGAGAACTACAGACTGATTATCACTCATGAATCTAGATGCAAAAATCTTCAACAAAATTCTTGGCAACAGAATACAACAATATATCAAGAAAAAATAATCCTGGGATGCAAGGCTGCTTCAACATCAGAAAAACAATTAATGTGATCCACCACATAAATACACAAAAGACAAGAACCACTTGATTTTGTCTATTGATGCAGAAAAGGTATTTGATGAAGTCCAACACCAATTCATGCTAAAACCTCTCAGCAAAATAGTAATAGGTAGTAAATTCCTCAGTGCAGTAAGGGCGATTTATACAACACCAACTGCCTACATCATCCTGAATGGAGGGAGACTGAAACAGTTTCCCTTGAGAACAGGAACTAGACAAGGATCCCCACTCTCACCTCTCCTATTCAACATTGTACTAGAAGTTCTAGCCAGAGCAATTAGACAAGACCAAGAAATAAAGTGTATCTGCATCAGCAAAGAAGAAGTCAGAATCTCCATGTTTGCAGATGATATGATTGAATATGCAGAGAATCCTAAAGAATCCATAAGACAACTACTCCAACTGATAGAAGAGTTCAGCAAGTCTCAGGATACAAGATAAACATAAGTAAATCAGTAGGATTCCTTTATACCAATGAGATTGTTAATGAAGGGATCACCGGATAAATACCATTTACCCCTAAGAAGATGAAATACCTAGGAATTAATCTAACCAGAGAAATAACAGACCTTTACAAAGAGAACTATAAGACCTTACTACAAGAAACTAAGAGAGACTTACATAAATGGAGAAATCTGCCCTGCTCATGGATAGGAAGACTTACCATCGCAAAAATGTCTGTTTTATCCAAGGCAATCTACTTCTATAATGCAATCCCTATACAAATTTCCATGACATCTTTTAATGAGATGGAGAAACAAATAACCAACTTTGTTCGGAAAGGGAAGAAGCCCCTGATTAGTAAAGCACTACTGAAGAATAACACAATGGGAGGCCTCTCACTACCTGACTTTAGAACTCATCACACTGCCACAGTGGTCAAAACAGCCTGGTACCAGTACAAAAAGAGACAGATAGGTCAATGGAATAGAATTGAGACCACAGAGATGACACTATCTGCCTGTGAACAGTTGATATTTGGCAAAGGCAGGCCCTAAAACACTAAGCTGGGGTAAAAACAATCTACTCAACAAATGGTGCTTGCAAAATTGGATATCCATTCACAGTAAACTGAAACAAGACCCATATCTTACACCTTATGAAAAAACCAACTCAAACTGGATAAAAGAACTAAATATCAAAATTAAATTAATAATGTTCATCCAAAAAAAAGATCGGAATAACAATGGACGTTTTAATACACAACTTAGACAGACATCAAAATCTGTTAAACAAACCACAAACAACAGAAAATAGATAAATGGGAACTATTAGGAATCAAACACCTTTGCTCATTCAAAGACTTTATTAATAGAATTAAAAGGCCATCTACAGAATAAGAAAAAAATATTTGGCAACTATACATCAGACCAACGCCTGATCTCCCAAATCTATAAGGTACTACAAAATATCAATAGGAAGAAGATAAATCATCCAATTAAGTGATGGGCAAAGGAGATGCACAGACACTTCTCTAAAGAGGAGTTCTAAGCAGCCAAAAGCACATGCAGACGTGTTTACGATCTGCAGCTATTAAACAAATTCAAATCAAAACTACAATGAGATATCATCTCAAGGTTGGCCGTGATCCAAAAAATGCAAAACAACAAATGCTGCAGAGGCTGGAGAGGGATTCAAACTCTCCTACACTGTTGATGGGATTGCAAAACAGTGCAACCTCTTTCAAAAGCAATCTGGCACTTCCTTAAGAAGCTGGATATTGATATATCATTTGACCCAGTAATTCCACTGCTCTGAATATGTCCTACAGAATCAAGGCCATTCACACCAACTGGTACATGCACACGAATGTTCATCACAGCATAGTCCACAACAGCAAAAAGATGGAATCAACCCAGATGCCCCAAAACAGAGAAATGGATAGGTAAACTATGGTATATGTATCCAATGAAACTCTATGCAATGATAAAGTACAAGGATGATTTTAGGAAACTTCTTATAACCTAGTTTCAATTGGAGAACATGATGCTGAGTGAAAGTAGTCAGCAACAAAAGGACAAATATTGTACGAGATCCCTATGATAAGAGCTTAAAAACAGTCTCATGCATAGATGAAAAGACACTTCAACAGCTGCAAGGGTGGAGAGGGACTGATGATGTGGAAGTGGAAGGTTTAGACTAGTTTATAGAAATCTGGTTAGGTGAAATCTGTGACAGCACAAGTTAGAAACAAGATTAATATTAACTGGACTTCAACATAACATCATTCCTTCTCTTAACCCAATATTGAAAGGACAGAATAGCTGGGGCAGGGAGTTGGAGACTATGCTTTCAGGGGAAATCAAGGCCAAATTGCCACAACTAACATTTTGCTAAGAGAGTCTTCTGCACCCCACATTGGTGAGTGGTGTCTGGGGTCTTAAAAGATGCCCAGCTACCATCTGAGGGTACAGCCAATGGTCCCAACTCAGCAGAAACAGATGATCACCAAGGACCAAAACGACATGGGGGAAAGAGAACCCAGAAGACAAAGAGACCCATGTGAGTGGGTAACTACATCAACTTGTGATGAGAAGAACTGAATGATGCCTGGCCACCACCAGTGATAGCCATGATGGAGTTCACAAAGTTGAATCTCATTGGCAACACAAGAATAAAAAGGAGTACACCCTGAGATCTCCACTAAAAGACTGCAATTGATGGTCCAGGGGCCTCAGAGTTCCCCTGGGAGCATGGCCCCTAGCCCTGATGCTGCCCCTGTCCATAACTGTTAATGGAAGTCAACTCTTTGGACAGGAATGGATTGGACTTGGCGACACAGAGTGACCATATCATGTGTGCACTTTATGTTTCCATGCATTTATTGCATGTCATCCTGCTGCCCTCTTACTAGAGGCGGGGGATTTTGTGGAGAGCAGCAGATAGGAGATTTCTGGGAGGATGAGATATGTATGGAGTGGATAAGAAAAGTGTGCTGTCACTGGGTAGGGAGAGCAGTGGCAGCTGCACACAGGTGGGAATGCAAATTACACGGGAAAGTACATTTTCACGCAATCATAATTAAGAAAAAAAGTATCATGACAGAATACAACTGAAAGACTCTAACAGATTTGAAAACCTAGAGGAAATGGACAAATTTCTGGAGTCATGTCACCTACCCAAATTATCACAAGGAGAAGTAGAACAACTAAATAAACCCATTACAAAGGAAAACATTGAAAATGCAAAAAGAAAAAACAAACAAACAGAAAAACTACCAACCCAAAAAAGCCCTGGCCCAGATGTCTTCACAGAAGAATTCTACCAAACTTTTAGAGAGGAATTAATTCCAATACTACTGAAGCCATTTCACAGCATAGAAAAGGATGGAATACTCTCAAATACATTCTGTGAAGCCAGCATAACTCTGATACCCCATAAAAAAAGAAAATTACAGACCAATAACACTCATGAACCTAGATTCAAAAATCTTCAACAATATCCCAACCAAAAGAATTCAACAACATATCATAATTCATCACGACTAAGTTGGATTCATACTTCAGATGGAAGGGTGGTTTAACATCAGAAAAACAATGTGGACAATCACACAAATAATACAAAACATAAGAGTCACTTCATTTTGTTGATTGACACAGAAAAGTTATTTGGCAAAGTCCAACACCCATTCATGCTAAAAACTCTCAGCACAATAAGAATAGAGGGGAAATTCCTCAATGCAGTAACGGACATTTACGCAAAGTCAACCGCCTACATCATCTTGAATAGAGACTGAAAGAATTCCCCTTGAGAATGGGAACTAGGCAAGGATGCCCACTGTATTCAACATTGTTCTAGACATTCTAGTTAGAGCAATTAGAGAAGATCAAGAAATAAATGGCATCTACATCAGCAAAGCTGAAGTAAAAATCTGCCTATTTTGCAGATGATGTGATTATGTATACAGAGAATCCTAAAGAATCCATAAGTAAACTACTGGAACTGATAGAGGAGTTCAGCGAAGTATCAGGATATAAGTTAAATATAAGTAAATTAGTAGGATTCCTTTACACCAACAAAGAGATCATCAAAGTAGAAATACCATTTGCTATAGTCCCCAAGAAAATATAATAACTAGTAATGCATCTAACAGCAGCAGTAAGAGACAGAGAGAGAATTGCAAGGCCTTACAGCAAGAAACTAAAAGAGACTTACATAAATGGAAAAATCTATCGTGCTCATGCATACAAAGACTTAACACTGTGAAAATGTCTATTTTACTCAAACTCACTGTCATCAAGTTAATTCCGACTCATAGCGATTCTATAGGACAGGGTAGAACTGCCCTATAGAGTTTCCAAGGAGTGCCTGGTGGATTTGAACTGTGAACTTCTGGTCATCAGCTGGAGCACTTAACCATTATGCCACCAGGGCTTCCATTTTACCCAAAGTGCTCTGCCTATACAGTGCAATCCCAATACAAATTCCAGTGTCATTTTCTAATGTGATGGTGAAACAAATCACCAGTTTTGTTTGGAAAAGGAAGAAACCCTTAATAAGTAAAGCACTACTGAAGAAGAGGAACACAGTGGGAGGCTTCACTCTGCCCAACCTTAGAACCTATTACACTGCAACAGCATTCAAAATACTGAGTGCTGGTACAGAAAGAGACATATAGAACAACGGAACAGAGTTGAGGCCCCAGAGATACCACCACCCCTTGCAAACAGTTGATATTCGACAGTGGTCCTAAGACTGTAAACTGGGGTAAAAACAGTCTCTTTAACAAATGGTGTTGGCAAAATTGAATATCCGTTTGCCAAAATCTGAAACAAGACCTGTACCTCACACCTTACAGAAAAATTAACTCATAATGGATCATAAACCTAAATATGAAACCTAAAGTGATAAAGACCATGCAAGAATAAATAGGGTAAACAATGAAAGCTCTAACACTTGGCTTAGACATACACCCAAATCTGAGAAACAAAGAACAAACAATAGAAAATAGATAAATGGAACTACTAGGAATCGACCACTTTTGGTTATCCAGAGATTTTATCAAAAGAGTTAAAAGACCACCTACAGAATGGGAAAAAATGTTTGGCAACTACATGTCAGAGTGATGTCTGATCTCCATAATCTACAAGGCACTGCAAAATACAAATAAGAAAAAAATTAAGTAACCCCAACTAAGTGATGGGCATAGATGTTCAGATACTTCATCAAAGAGGACATCCAGGCAGCCAATAGACACATGAGGAAATGCTCACAATCGTTGGCTATAAGAGAAATCCAAATCAAAACTGCAATGGGATACCATCTCACCCCAACAAGGTTGGCCATAATCCAAAAAACATAAAACAATGAATGCTGGAGAGGCAGGAACCCTCCTACACTGGGGTTGGATTGTAAAATGGTTCACCTGCTTTGGAAAGCAATCTGGTGATTCTTCAAAAAGCTGGCAATAGGTATACCATTTGATCCAGTAATCCCACCGCTTGGAATATGTACTATAGTAGCTAAGGCAGTCACATGAACAGATACGTGCATACAAATGTTTATTGCAGTGCTGTCCACAATAGCAAAATGATGGAATCAACACATCAACATATGAGTAAATAAACAAACTGTGGTACATATATGGAACACTATGTAGTGATAAAGAATGATGATTTTAGGAAGTATCTCATAACCTGGTTTCAACTGGAAGACATGCTGAGTGAAATCAGTCAGTGGCAAAAGAACAAATATTATATGAGACCCCTGCTCTAAGGACTTAAAAACACTTATGAACAGAAGAAAACACTCTGTGATGGCTACAAGGATGGGGATGGATGGATGGATGGTCATAGATTTGATAGTTGATAGAAATTTGTTTTGGTGAAAGCAGTGACAGCACACAGTAGAAAGCAGACAACTGAAATGGATTTCATCATAAACTGAAAGCTCTTTTAATCTCAACCTAATATTGTAAGGATAGAGTAGCAGGGGGTGGGGTCTTGGGAACATGCTCAGGGGACATTGAGGCCAATTGGCATAACTAGCCTATTGCTAAGAGAGTCTTCTGCATCCCAGGTTGGTGAGTGGTGTCTGGGGTCTTAAAAGCTAGCAAGCTGCTATCTGAAGTACACTGAATGGTCCCAACTCATCCAGAACAAATGATCACTGAAAACAGCAAAGACACGAGGAACAAAGGAGCTCAGAAGACAGAAGGACCTGTTTGAATGGGTGATTGTAGGAACATGTGACCTGAACAACAAAATGGTGCCCAGCCACCATCAAAGACAGCCGTGATGGGGCACACAACATAGAGTTTCTGTGGCAAGATGATCAAAAGAGGGATGCAGCTCAAGAACTCTACTAAAAGGCCAGAATTGATGGTCTGACAGTCTGGAGAGTCCCCTGGGAGAATGGCCCCTAGAAGTGCTGTTGTTCCTGACCAGAAAACTCTACTGAAGTCAACTCTTCAGACAAAAATGGATGGGGTTCCAGAACACAATGTGAGTATATGGTGTGTGTACTTTATAGCTGTATGCATTTATAGGAGACTGTCCTACTGCTCTGTTTATAGATGGTAGAAAAGAGGGTACAGATGAGGAGACAGGAGCTTGTTAAGTGGATACAGGTTTAGAATGAACAGGAAGAGTGTGCTGTCACCAGGCAATGGGAGCAGAAGGAGCTGCAGACAGGTGGGCATGCAAAATTGATTTGAATTGTATACTCTCAATCACCATATAAAAAATGTGAAAAGTGAAAAAAAAAAGACAAGATCAAGGCAATGAAATGTAGAATTAGTAGGACTGAAGATAAAGCATCTGACACAAAATTTATGAGGAAATATCAGATAAATTTGAAAAACTGAAGAATCACTTGAAGATATAGGGAACTATCAAGAGAAATAATTTTGTTGGTGATTGGGTTACAAGAACATGAAGGGATAACAGAAAAGACACAGAAAATTTTTGAAGATTTGCAGATAGGAAACATGTCTGACATCATGAACAATGAGAAAATATCTATTGAAAATGTTCATTGAACTCCACAAAAGGTAGATCCCAAAAGAAAGATACCAAGACATATTATAATCAAACTTAACAAAATAAAAGATAAAGAGAAGCCTTTGAAGGTGGTTATGCTCAAACCAAAACTACACTACAGAGGAGAGTCATTAAGACTAAACTCCAATTACTCAGTGGAAACCGTGTTGGCAAAAAGGCAGTGGGATGATACATACAAAGCCTTAAAGGAAATAAACAAACAACTTCCAAATAAGAATTATACATCCTGAAAATTTTTCTCTCAAATATGATGGTGAAATTAGGATAAACAAAAAGTTAGAGAATTTGCAAAAAGCAAACCAAAATTACAAGAAATGCTGAAGGAAGTTCTTTGATTAGAAAATCAGTAACATCAAATACATGCTCAAGAACACAATTCAGGACACAGCATCCAGAGTCCAGCTTGGATAGGGAATCCACAAAACTCAATCAACGCTAAAATATTAAAGATAGGGAAATGGAGATCTCAGTACATAAATTATGACATTATATTAAAAAGAAGGACAAATAATGTATTAACAGACTTTTCAAGTGGAAAGGAAGTCAAGGTGATACTAAGAATAGGGGGAAATATTGTGGTAGCCATAAAGGAAACTGACAATACTATATATTAAGGCAAGAAACACAATCTAGAATCTCAACAGATATGAAACCAACACTGAAAGGAACAAGAAAAAAACCTATAAAGAAAAGCAACTCAGAAGAGAAAATTAAGTCGTACAGAAATGCTGTCAACAAGGCACACAAAAGCACCAAAGTGACAGCAACAAATTTATACCTGTCAATAATTATATTCAATGTAAATGCACCAATGAGGAGACAATAAGAAGCAGAATGGATTAAAAAAAAAAAAAAAACATAAAAAACCCATGATCTGTGTATATGCTGCTTACAAGAAACACACCTGATAGTCAAAGACACTGACAAACTAAACTCAAAATATGGATATATGCCAAGCTAAAAACATGCAAGAAGGAGCTGGAGTGGCAATATTAATTTCAGATAAAATAGAATTTTATATAAAATCCACCATCATGGACAAGTATGGTCCCTACTGCTTGAAGTGTCACTACATAAGGAGGATACGACAATACTAAATGTTTATGCACCCAACAACGGAGCTTGTTAAATATACCAAATGAACACTAACAGCACTGAAAAATGAAGTAGATTCTTCCACAATAATAGAAGGAGACTTCAACACAGCACTTTTGGTAATAGACAGAACATCCAGAACGAAGCACAATAAAGATACAAAAGGTCTATTGCAACAATAAATGAAGTCAACCTCATAGACATATACAGAACTCTCCACCCAACAACAGAAGTGAAGACATTTGTGTCTCATGTGTGACCTCAACAGAGGATGAGTTTAACAGTCCAGTGGATAAGATGACTCATTCTCTGGGAACCAGTCATTCTCTTTCCCTGGCTACCCCTGTCATTGCTCAGTGGTCTCATGAACAAAGTGGCCATGGTGGCAGGGATGGGGGTTATGCCTGGGACCAGCAACATGGACTCCCACTCACCAAGGCTGATTTGGCTACAGCCACTGATGAGTGCCCAATCTGCTAGCAGCAGAGACCAACACTGAGTCCTCGATATGGCACTGTTCCTCGAGGTGATCAGCCTGGTGGCAAGTTGATTACACTGGACTGCGTCTATCATGGAAAGGAAAGTGTTTTGTCTTTACTGGAATAGACACTTACCCCGGATACGGATTTGCTTTCCTGGCACATCATACTTCTGCCAAAACTACCATCCATCGACTTACAAAATGCCGTATTCACAGTCATGGTATCCCACACAGCACTGCCTCTGATCAAGGGATTCACTTCACAGCAAATGAAGTACAGCAGTGGGTACATGCTCATGGAATTCACTGGTCTACCACATCCTCATCATCCTGAAGTAGCTGGCTTGATAAATCTGTGGAATAGCCTCCTAAAGACACAATTACATGGCCATCTAGGTGGCAATACCTTGCAGCGTTGGGAAAATGTTCTCCAGGAGGCTGTATATGCAACCAGTACATAGTGCTCTTTCTCCCATAGCCAGGACTCATGGGTCCAGGAATCTAGGGGTGGAAACGGGAATGGCACCACTCACTATTACCCCTAGTAACGCACTTCCAGAATTTTTGCTTCGTGTCCCTATGACCTTATGCTCTGCAGTTCTGAATGTCTTAGTTCCAAAGGGAGGAATGCTGCCACCTGGAAACACATCAATGAGTCCATTGACCTGGAAGTTTGCTACCAGGCCATTTTGGGCTCCTTGTGCCTCTGGATCAACACAGAAGGGAGTTGCAATACTGGCTGTTGATTGATCCTGACTACCAAGGTGAATTGGATTGACATTATACAATGGAGGTAAAGAAGAGCCTGTCTGGAATGGAAGAGATCACTTAGGACACCTCCTAGTACTACCATGTCCTATGATTAAAGTCAATGGAGAACTGTAGCAACCCAATTCCAAAATGACTGCTAATAACCCATACCCTTCAAGAATCAAGGTGTGGGTTACCTCACCAGGCAAGGAACCATGACCAACTAAGGTGCTTGCTAAGGGCAAAGGGAGTACAGAATGGGTTGTAGAAGAAGGTAGTTCTAAATAACAGTTACAGCCATGTGAACAGTTGCAGAAACGATGACTGCATAATTGTTACAAGTATTTCTGCTTTGTATGTGTGAATCAGATACTTTTGTTTATTTGTAAAACATAAGATGTAAATGGGCTAATTCATTTTCAGTTGTACATGTGTTAGTTATGTCATGTTAGACATAACTATGACTTTGTAACTGTATTCCTTCAGAGACTACAGATGATAAGGGGAGGTATGTGCAGATACCAAGTTAAAAAGGGGTGGACAGTGGTGGTCAAGATTGTGTCAGCTTGGCAACTCCATGTCTGGCTGCTGTATCAAATGGCAGGGGCAGGGCCTGTGGTGGCTTCCCTCCCTCAGCTCTCATCTCTCTGCCTTGCAGCACCTACTTCCTTCCAGCTTACGTGGCCAGCAGCTCCTGCTTTCTTTTGCGTCTGGATCCTGGACTTGAACTAGCAGCTGTTGGATTCATCAACCCTTACAGCTGATGAATGAGAGCCCTGTTCCCTGATCTGCCAATTCTGGGTTCGTCAGCCCCTGCAGCTCCATGAGTCAGCAGAGACCTCACAGTCTCTCTGCCACCTTGGGATCCATCAATCTACATAGACGGTGATCTAGAAATCTGGTCTCTGGTCTGCTGACTTCGGGTCCACCAGCTCTCCTGGCTACGTGAGGCTTGTGCTAGGACTTGAGACATTCAGCTTTTACAATTGCATGAGCTGTTTCCATTATATATAAATCTTTCCTTGTATGGACACATGTTACTAGCTTTGCTTTCCTGGAAAAGCCAGCCTAAGGCATATTCAAAGCATGAGAAAATTAGGAAAGTAATCAGTATGGAGATCGAGGAAGAAATGTTAAATTTGTGTTGTACCTAGAAATAGACTTTTAAAAGAGAATTTAAGAATCATCTGGTGCAGCACCGTCTAAACCATGTTTTATGAAGCAGTAGTATTATGTGATGTTAAAGGATGTTATACACACTGGAAAGAGTGAGATGGGAGATCAACAGACATAATTTTAGAAAATTCAGAGTTTAAACAAATTAAGTAGGCTTCTTTAATTTAGGGCATTTAAAGATATTAAACAACATTGCAACTCTCTAACAATAAGACAAAATGTTCTATTTTTTCCAAATCCATTTGATCATGAGACTCATTTCATTGAACATCTTACAGTTTTAACACTCTAAAGAAAACACTTGGGAAATATTGAGCAACTTAATTCCTTTATACTGAGATGAAGGAAACAGGAACCAGCTACAACATGCCAATATCAAGACTAGCACTCAGATCTTCTGCTTCCTGATCCAAAACTAAAACTGCATCACTGTTGAGTCAATTCCCGTTGGGCAGAGTAGAACCCAGTGGAGTTTCCAAGACTGTAAGTCTTTTAGGAAATTGCCAATTCTGTCTCCCATGGAGCAGTTGGTGTGTTCAAACCTCTGATAAGTGCTTTACAATTATACCACCCAGGCTCCCGTCTTTGTTATTGTTATTCTTAAACTTGCTGTTCATCAATTTTTTCCATTCATCTATATTGTATATACAAAGTTTTTTTTATTTATATGTATTGATACATATGAATCTTGTTCATTCATTTAAACTACAACATCATGTCCTGTTGTTAATAAACCACTATTTACTTTTCCCAAGTTGTGAGAGTGTCAGTTGCTTCTATTTTCTTATGATACAAACTATCACAATAAGCATCCTTGTATAGTTCTCAGTGGGCACTTAACAGAGAATTTCTTTAATACAAGCATCTATTGCTAGGTCATGCGGGTGGGTATTTTTCATTCTACTGGGTACATGCCAAACTGCTGTCAAAGTGGTTTTACCACTTAATACTCCCAACCAGAAACATGAATTTACACTTTCCCCATCCTCACTAATATGCTTGTTACCAGATTTATTTTGTCAATCTGGAAAGTACAGAATAGTAGCTCACTGTTATATTTTGAATATAACTGATGTTGGCCAGGGCTCCCTCTGACTTATCCACCTTGCTGCCTCCAGGCAATTAATCTTATTTATATAGTTTCTTTCAATTAAATCCAATTCTACCTTTGCCAAAGTATAGAAAACATTAATAACAAAAATAGCACTTAAGTGGAAGATATCATACTAAACATTTCCCATAAATTATCTCATTTAATGATCTCCACAATCTATAAGTTTTTTTATTTGTTTGTTTTGCTTTTGTTTTCCAGATGATGGAATTAAGCCTTCAGAATGTCCAAGGTCATGAGAAAGTGACAGGCTGAAATGCAAACCCAGCTCAAGTACTTAATCACCACACAAAAATGTGAAAATGTCTCTCCCAATTAGTACTCAATAAATGTTAACAACAGTGAATCATCATTCATTCTATGATAATTTCAAGAAACACTCTTCCTTGAAATTCTGTTTGCAGTTTTTGGTGACAGGATAGAAATGTGGTACATGTGTATACTAGTTAACTCTAGAGGCCAGACAGGTGAAACGAAGCACTGGAAAACTGCTTTTCCTTACCAACTTTTTTGTGTTGTTGAGTGGAACTTTTGCAAACATGGGTTAACACATAGAGGCACCCTGCACTTACCACACATACCTGTGGTTTGAATCTCCTGCTTCCTAGTGCTGCATTCTCTGCATCGACTTCTAGTTGTCTTGACAGGCAAATACTTTCCAATATGTCAAAGCCAAACCTCATCTGAAACTGTGCTAAAGACTCCTGACTTGTTCCTAACACAAACGGAGGGTCTTCTTCATTTGATTTCCTGGCCCTCAGAAAGTTGCCTAATGAGAGTGAATGTAGAGAACAGATGGTCACATCTACCCCTTGGTTACAGTTCCACACTGTAAAACTGTCTACAATGTAAAAGCAGTTATGAGACACAGCAAGTGATGCCACCATTTTACAGAGCATACCTTTCATAGCTCTGTTCAAAACCATCCACTCCTTTCATAATTGCATGGTATTCTGCAACTGTTCTTGCGCAAGGGATTTCTGAGAATGTACCATTTTTGTACTTTCTTCTGACATTAGTCATATCCTCTAGACTGGGGAGTCCTGAAAAAACTATCACAAGTTTCATATCTTGACACTTGATTGCTGAAACATATCCTTTTGTATGAAATACACATTCTCCACACTGCAATTTGTCCTTTACTCATCATTTCTGGTAGGCCCTTTCAAGTGGCATATACTGTACTACAGCATACAGTCCCCTGTTGTTCACAGTTTCAATCAAGCCATAAAAGAAAGGAAATCATCATAGGCGATGAGCCTAAGAGAATGGTTATATGAGTGATGTTGTCCAAGTACAACATTCTCACCAAGGGAGAGAGATGAGTCATTGTCCACGTGTTTTTCTTGTTTTTGTTTTCCACAGTAAGTTTCAAGATGACTTACAAAGCCAGTTCTTGAGTCAGCCAAGTACCGAATTTTGTACCTGAGCTTTATAGGGTTCACTGCCATGTACTGCTTCATTGATAAACAGCCTTTTAATAGCACCATACTTTAATTTACTGCTGTGAAACCTGACAACACACAGACTTCCTTTAGGCATCTTTTTAAAAATTGATAATAGGACACAATTTGTGAAGGCAGTCATAGCCAGGCTCTTCTCTGAGCACAGCTTTTGCCGTAGGCTGCCAGCTATTACTTGGCAATCTAATCTCCTGCCCTCTATATTGGATTGTGCACTCCTGGTTCCCATACTGATTCATTTGGTCCTTTATAATTTCCGACTTCTCTTCTGTGAAGACAGACAAAAAATAATCTACTTTGATATCTTCATAGTTCACATCCAGGCAATCTTTGGCATCTTGCTAAAATAAGCTCATTATCTGTTCAAGGTAGGGGACATTCTCACAGTATTCCTTTCAATTTCTTCTCCATCATTGTGGCTAGCACCATCTGGTTGATTCCTGTCTTGTGTAACACTGACTGATTCAGCATCTTTCACTGCATAATTGTCCGCCGGCGGAAAGAAGACAGGACACACAAATACGAGCCGCTTTGCAAGTTACTTGCTTTATTCTTTCTTTTTATTTCCTGGTGCTTGCTCAATTTATATCCTAGTTTCCTCCAACCCTCATGTGCCATGCTCTCCCAAAACGGAGGCCCACAATAGGGTAGCGGGAAGCCACTGCCCGCAGGCATGCGCCATGAAAGCCCTAGGTCTGGTAAACAGGGGTGTGGTCGGGGTGCGGTTCTGGCCCTGGGCGCCATCTCGGGCCGCCGCATCCCGCTTACCACATCTCCCCCTTTTTGTTTACATAAACAGCCGAGAAGGTGCCTGCCTTAGGTCATCTTCTGCTAGGATGCTCCTTACCCGTCTTTGGGATACCCCACAGCTTGGTGAGGTCCCTGTCTTAGGTTGGTAGCATCCCCAGAAGAAGGTGCCCGTCTTTGACTACCCTTCTATCATGCTGAGCCAGACATTTGCCAAGGGCTGTTTGCTTGGAGTGGCCGCGATAGCCTGCACAAGCAGGGCCCGCTCTCACTGCCTCTGCCGGGAGGCGCGTCGGACTGCTACAAACAAGTAAATGCAAAGGCAGAAAAGGAGGAGGGTCAAGGGTCCGGTGCCCATCAGACCCTTAAGGTAGGAACGGATCGAGGAAAATAACTGCAGGAGAGTTCTAGCAGAAACCAGGTCCACCCGTGTCTTATTGATCATGGTGATCTCTAGTCGCAGGTCCTCAAGAATGTCTTCAATGTTTTTACTCCAGTTTGACCGAATCTGTCGAGACAACATTCTAGAGAGGTTACCAGCGTGAGAAAAGTTATTGAATTGCACTGAGGTGATGCACAGACAAGTGAAACGCCATTCACATCCCAACTGGGCCACCCAGTAGAGTATCTCAACCTGCTCTTGGACCAGGTCAATGCATTGGTTAAGCATTGTAATCCCTGCCCTGAGTTGGCGATCAAGGTCAAACTGAGTCTGCAAGGCTTGGGTCGTTGATGCTGACAGCTGATTAACCGTGGCAGCCGTGCCAATCGCCTGCGTTAAAGCAACCGCCGCGGCTGTGGCAGCGGCCACAGATGCAGCTACTGCAGCCACCACTGCAGCTGTAACGCCAAAATCTTTCCTACGGCGAACCTGCAGAAGGGTGGCACCCGAGGCCTCCACGGGCCAAGGCACATGGCATGGCAAACGCAGCACCACAGCAAGGGGAAAGGCAGAAGCATTCCAGCACTGAGTATAATAACAGGTGTTATTGTCACAAAGAAGCGAGGAATTTTCTAGAGAACCATTAAAAACCAAAAAGAGAAAAGGGGGGTGCACACATACTGGGGTAGGGGAAAAGATCTTTGAAGAATTATCATGTGTAAACTGAGCCGTTTTCTCAAAATTCTCGGCACGAGGCTCGGTGTTATTCCACGTTACTGTGCCATTGGCTATGAACCCACCCATTATCATGCTAAACGGAGACAGATCTGTACAGCTGCCATTCACCCCACACAGCAGCCATAAGTCAAATGGATTAGAGACCGGAGGCATCGTAGGGTCCTGCCAGGTCCAGTTGTGTCCTTGATAAGTGTTATTGAAATAGGTGCCTATCTGAGGGCTGAAGGAAAAGAACCTCCGGACCGCCCAGTGGACGTGGCCGCTCTGACAGCCAGTCCACGGGACTGAGGTTGGCCATTCCTACTTGAAATCACAGCGAGGCACCCAACGTGGTTGGGGAGGAGGACCTCCCACCACAAGGGGAGGGACACGGCCATGCAACACTGTGCCGTTAGTTTTAGTGCTGCCACTAGAAACGGGGTCAAACCACCCAGCTGTTTGATTATGTAGTAAGATACAGGGGGGGTTGTCAGAGGTGGTATTAGCTGACGAGATCTCAAAACAGAGTAGCCCTAATAGGGTGATTGAGAGATTGGTAGTGGTGAGGTTTTCCTCCTGCAGAGGGGCCAGGTCCGGTTCATAGGGTACTGTAGGGAGCCCCAAAGACTCATTGGTGGTAAAGAATCTAGGAAACACCGAAGCAGAATGGTGTACTGGGAGAGAAAGAGGGAGCACATCAAGAAACCCCCATCTGTAATCAGATACTCCCTGAATCATCTGCAGAAGAGAGAGCGTCAGCAGGCTCAACAGGATTCACCGCCACATTGTCTCTTGATTGTGTCGGATGCGTCAGCCGCCCTGGGACCCACAGAGGATTGTCAGCATCCTGTGGAAAGACACAAACGGCCCAGACAAGGACAGGGTCTGGCCCCTTCCACCGTCCAGAATATATATCTTTCCAGAGTACTTGGATACGAGGCGCACCAGCGGGACCCATATGCCGGTCTGAGGCTGTGCGCCCTGTGGAGTCCAATGACAAAAAATTCAGTGTGAATAGAGCTAGAGAGAGACAGTCACAGGGAGAACGACCCAGGCCAACTCCCCCTTTTTGTTTTATTAACATAGTTTTTAGGGTGAAGTGGGCTCGTTCCATGATACCTTGGCCTTGTGGGTTATAGGGAATGCCATGACTGCATTGTACACCCATAGCAGTCAGAAAAGACTTAAAGGCAGATGATGTGTATGCCGGGGCATTATCAGTTTTCAGCATTTTTGGCATGCCCCATGCCGCCCATGCCGTCAGGCAGTGTGTGATTACATGTTTAGAGGATTCCCCTGTGAGGGCTGAAGCGCAGATGAGGCCAGACGCAGTGTCCACAGACACATGGAGATAGCGTGATTTGCCAAATTCAGAAAAGTGAGTGACATCCATCTGCCAGATATGCATGGGCAGCAGCCCTTGGGGGTTCACACCTATGTGTGGCTGGGGTTGGTAAGGCGCACAGGAGGCGCATTGTTTTACTATAGCCCGGGCAGCCTCCCGCGAGATGTGGAAGCGCGAGGAGAGGGTGTTAGCATTTACATGAAAACGTTTGTGAAACGCCTCAGCTTGTTCAGTAGTATTAAAGATGAGTGTAGCTCTAGTGAAGTGGTCAGCGGTGGCATTACCTGCCGCAAGAGGGCCGGGTAAACCGGAGTGGGCTCTTAAGTGCATGACATGGAAAGGGTGTTTTCTGTTCCAAATTAGCTGCTGGATAGTAGCAAAAATTAACCCAACAGGGGAGCTCCGGTTGATCTGTCCTGCCGTTTCTAGCAGATTCACAGCCCGGACCACATAAGCACTGTCAGTAATAAGATTGAAAGGTGAATCAATCATCTGAAAGACGTGATGAACAGCTTGTAACTCCACCACTTGGGCAGAGGCGCCTGGAAACAGATAAAGCTGGGGCTCTTGGTCAGGAATGTGAATGCTCCCAATACCTGATTGGGATCCATCAGTGAAGATGTTCATGGCTCCAGTGAGTGGCTCACAGGAAGTAAGTTTTGGGAAAACTACTGGATGCCGTTCCATGAACTGTAGAAGGGGGTCCTTTGGGTAGTGGTTGTCTATATGTCCTTGGAAGATGAATAGGAGGATGGCCCAATCATCACTAACAGTGCCAAGTGTTTGAATTTGGTCTTTGGTATATGGCACACAGTTTGGAGGGATAAGTCCCAAAGATTTGAATGCTATGTTGTAAGCCAATTGAAGCTAATTGTGCCACCGCAGCAGGGTACCAAGAAATGCTTTTACCTGCAGAGATCCACGGGTGGATCCAATAAAGAGGACCACCCTGCCACAATGTTCCTGTGGGCTGTATGAGTGAAGGGAGAATACACAGCTGAATGTCTGCTCTGGGGTTGCGCCGCCGGAGGGCAGCATCCGCAAGAGCCTGCTCCACCTTCTCTAAGGCCTGTAGCCCTTCAGGGGTAAGTTGTCTAGGGGATGTCAGTTGGGGCTCACCTTGCAAGATATCATATA
Organism: Heterohyrax brucei; assembly: GCA_028571685.1. Taxonomy (NCBI): domain Eukaryota; kingdom Metazoa; phylum Chordata; class Mammalia; order Hyracoidea; family Procaviidae; genus Heterohyrax; species Heterohyrax brucei. Next base: position 68,554,972 of record CM053158.1, read on the forward strand.
GGGGACGAAGGATGTGGTTGGACAGGCCCAAATAGGGGCGTATCCACTGTATATCCCCTAAGAGTTTTTGGAAGTCATTTAGAGTCTTTAACCCGTCTCTTCGTAAGGTAATTTTCTGTGGCTTAATTTGTTCAGGAGATATGTGTGAGCCTAAATACTCAAGGGTGTCCTCCATCTGCACTTTCTCAGGTGCAATATTTAGCCCATGGGCTTTCAAAGTGGTTACCAAAGTAAAATAGGCCTTTTGCACTTCAGCATGGGTTGGCGCTGCCAAGAGAATATCATCCATGTAATGGATACAATGTAGGGAAGGATAAATATCTCTAACGGGAGCAATGGCCTTATCTACAAAGATCTGGCACATAGTTGGACTATTAGCCACGCCTTGTGGAAGGACTACCCACTCATAACATTTGTCAGGGGCAGCATGATTAATAGATGGTAAAGTGAAAGCAAACCGGGGGGGTATCCTCCGGATGTAGTGGGATGGAGAAAAAACAGTCTTTAATGTCAATTACTATGATAGGCCAGTGCTGTGGTAAGGCAGAGAGCACTGGCAGGCCTCTCTGCACAGGCCCCATGACTTCCATAGTAGAGTTAATTTCTCTAAGGTCATGCAATAGCCTCCATTTTCCTGACCTTTTCTGTATCACAAAGATAGGTGTATTCCAAGGGGAATTTGACTCCTTTAGATGACCCAGGGCTAACTGCTCTTCAATGAGCCTCGTGGCAGCACTCAATTTGTGTGTTGGAAGGGGCCACTGAGGTACCCAGACGGGCTGCTCTGATTTCCATTTGATTTTTATTGCCTCAGTGGCCCCTGTGAAAAACCCAGTCCTTCTCTACCGGAGTGATTGGACGCAGGCAAGGGGCTCTTCCTCCCTTGAGAGAATTTTCCCATTCCACAATTGGGGATGTAGCCCATATCTGCCATGATGGCTCTGGACTGCGGGCTATACAGTTGCTCATTGGTAAGGCGAAGGTCCAAGCCAGCCATTATGTCTCGACCCCATAAGGTAACAGGAACTTCCAGTACATAGGGTTGGAAGACACCCGAATGTCCTTCCTCATCACTCCAGTGGAGCTCTGAGGAGCTAATCTGAGGCTCCTTTGCGTAACCAAGTCCTCTCAGGATCTGCTGTGATTGCTGGCGCGGCCACTTGTTAGGCCAGTCCCGGTCACTGATTACACTACGGTCAGCTCCTGTATCTAACAGCCCCAAGATCTTTCTTCCATTCACTTTGAGAGTATACACGGGTCGGCGATCAAGATCTAAGGCAAGTAAGACACTACTAGGTCCTGTAGAGCCGAACCCTTTTTCTCCCCTAACCTTAGCGGAAGCTGGGTACCCTTCATGATTGCTGGGGAGGACGAGTAGTTGAGCCAACTTATCTCCTGGGGATATAGCTAATATTCCTTTTGGAGAGGACACCATAATTTTGATAACCCCTGTGTAATCAGGGTCTATAACTCCTGGGTGGATAATAATTCCTTTTAATGTGGCAGAACTCCGGCCAATAATTAGGCCTACTGTGCCCGACTCAAGGGGCCCAGAGAGTTCTGAATCTATGGGTTGAACCCCCATGGCAGGTGTCAATATGAGTCTGGTGGTGGCACAGAGGTCCAGTCCTGCGCTGCCGGAGGCGGCCCTCCGAGGGGCAGCAGGGCATGCTTCTGTGGGGGTTGAAGTGAGGGCCACTGACCGGCCTGAATCATATCTCCGGTCGCCTGGGTCTGGAGTGCCCCACATATTCGAGGGCCCTGGCGGCGCGGACCCCACTGGGTGTTTTTTGACCGGGCACCTAAATTACGGGGTTCCAGTGGGGTTCCATCTACCATCTTGAGGGAGAAACAATCAGCGGCCCAGTGGTTGCCCTTCCTACAACGTGGGCACAGCCCAGGCTTTGGAGCACTGGTCTCTGGGGCAGCAGGGCTGCTTGATCCTCTCCTCAAAGGGCACTCTCGCTTAAAGTGACCTGGCTGTCCACACTGAAAGCACCCTTTGACTATGTTCCCTGGCATCCCCCACCTTAGCCCCTGAGGGTGTCGGGCCCTATCCACCGTGGTTATAACCGTGGCTGCTAGGCCAGCATTAGTCAGGCCCCCACCAATTTCCTGACAGGCTTTCATCCAAACCTCCAACCCTTTCTGCTTGTAGGGGTTGATAGCCGCTCGGCATTCTTTGGTGCATTGTTCAAACACGAGCTGCTTGACTAACGGCATGGCGGAATCCGCATCCCCAAATATTTTAGCGGCACTATCGCACATACGAGCGACAAAGTCAGAAAAAGTCTCTGTGGGTCCCTGAATAATTTTTGTTAAATTCCCAGCCAGTTCCCCTCGATTTGGGAGGGACTTCCATGCTCTAGTACAAAGTTGATTGATCTGCTCATAAACTTGCTGGGGATAACCGGTCTGCTGGTTAGTAAAGCGCCCCTGGCCCATTAGCATGTCTACATCCCAGGCCTGCTGGCCATTGCGGGCGTTTCGGGCCGCCTGCTCTATAGCAAACTCAATTACAAGAGACTTCCTGTCTAAGTACTGGCCTGATGTGAGACAAGCACGAGCTAAATTCTGCCAGTCTCCTGGGGTCATAGCATACCTATGTAGGTTATCTAACGAGGCTATCACAAAGGAGGCGGCCATATCGTATGTTCTTACTCCCTCTGCTATATTTTTAACCACCTTCCAGTCTAGGGGCTCGTGGTGCCTATTGCCCTGCTGATCCTGAAACACTGGAAAAGCACCCATGGTGTACGGCACTTCTCTCCATACCTCGGGGCAGAAACTCCTGCCTGATCCTTCGGTCCCTGTTCTAAACTGTTTTTTATTCGGGTTATAAGGTGGGGGTGTATCCTGATGCACATCCGGCGGTTTCTTGGGTGGCCCCGGTGCCGAGGGTTTCAGGGACGTTAAACGGAGACGCCCAAAATGATTTTCCGTTTCTTCCACTTCCTCCTCCCCTTCCTCCTCTGCACTCTCCTCCCCCTCTGACTCACTCACTCCCGGGTCTACATTTTGTTCCCCACAGACACTGCCCTGCCGGGAGTGTTCCTCCTTAACTTGCTCTAAGGCTGATTGCCCCTTCTGCAAGCATCTTTGGAATACACCAGACTCGTCCTCCAAACAGGTCAAAATGAGTATCCAGATGCCCATTACTCCCGGAAGCAGTATGCCGCCGGTATCAGCCGCTGTGAGGTCTTTCCCTACTTTAAGCCATGCGGCAACAGTAAGATGACCAGACACCAAAACCCAGGGGGCCACTTCCTCCACAGCCAAGAGGAAGCGCTCCAGCATGGCCTGCTTTATGCCAATGCCATGCTGTTTAAACAAACTCTTACAGGCATCCTGAAGGCGCCTGGCGGACGGCTGATTCCCCATCAGGCCGTCGTCCGCTCACTCCCCAGAGTCCTGAGATGGCCCCTCGAAACCCGGGGACTTGAGATATTGCCCCTCCTTTTCCCAGGGACTTGAGATCGCCCCTCCTTTTCCCAGGGACTTGAGATCGCCCCTTTTTTCCCGGGGACTTGAGATCGCCCCCCTTTTCCCGGGGACTTGAGAGCGCCCCTTTTTTCCCGGGGACTTGAGATTGCCCCTTTTTTCCCGGGGACTTACCAGCGCTGCTATCTCCTCCTCTTGGGCTCGCAGGGGGCCCCACGTTTGGGCGCCACTTGTCACTGCCTAACTGTCCGCTGGCGGAAAGAAGACAGGACACACGAATACGAGCCGCTTTGCAAGTTACTTGCTTTATTCTTCTTTCTTTTTATTTCCTGGTGCTTGCTCAATTTATATCCTAGTTTCCTCCAACCCTCATGTGCCATGCTCTCCCAAAACGGAGGCCCACAATAGGGTAGCGGGAAGCCACTGCCCGCAGGCATGCGCCATGAAAGCCCTAGGTCTGGTAAAGAGGGGTGTGGTCGGGGTGCGGTTCTGGCCCTGGGCGCCATCTCGGGCCGCCGCGTCCCGCTTACCACAAGCATCCCCTGATACCATATCCCTGCTGTTATCAGAGCATCAGATTTCACAGGAAGGAAAAGCTCCTCTGAGGCATCTTGGTCACTTTCTTCCTCAGAATCACTTTCCTCGTCAGAATCACTCTCGTTGTAGGGTAAAGAAAATACATATTTCAGAAGTTGTTCAGGAATGTACTTACACATTTCTGAAAAAGAGAACATTTTAAGAAAATATAACTCCAAGGTCAGGACAGAGGCTTCTCCCAACTAATATGGTTGCAGGTGCCAGCAAACTTAAGAAGAAAGGTCAGCCAGTAGGCTGCTGGCTCAAGTTCCATTAACTAGGGTCAGATCACGATGAGCCAGACATAGGAGCCAGAGCAAGGGAGCCATCCAAATATGTACAAGATGTAGTCCACAACGCCAAGGAAACTCTCCTCACAAGTAACTGGCTGATGACATTATGGAGGATGATTACTTCATTACATAACTGCCAAACTACATTATCACATAAACGCCCCACTACATAATTGTCTAACTGCCAAAGCATTATGAGTCATGGCCCAGCAAAGTGAGCACACAACTACCAAACTGAACCCAGTCACGTCCCAGCAAAGTGAACAATCACAACCAAATAACTCAAATATCATACCTACAAACAAATATGAGAATATACAAGGGGAGATATTGTGTAATTATGGCATCCTGTACAACTAAAGCTCCCAAAGGAAATGCTGTTGTGGGAACGTTACCACCGCAATAAATTATCTTTTACTTCAAAACAACTACCTACAGCTCTGAAATCAGAAGAGTCTTTGACAATTTCATGAACTATACATACAGTACATCAAGATTGCTATAACCTGTGCTTACACTGTATTTCTCCTAAAAATAAGTTTTTCACAATAACCTTACCTAATCCTGAAAATCATATCTAACCAATAACACAAAGAAAACCATAAATATCTAGACAAGGCTTATCACACTGTTCAGAATTCCAAATGTCCAAAAAATGTAACTGGTACTTACCTGTATCTATGTACATGAAGTACGTCATGGATGTGTCTTTACATTTTATTTCACCTGAAAATAACTTATGCACTTAAATATCACCTAAAACCAAAAACTGCACCCTCCCAATAACACAAAGGAAACAGAAAATGTACTTACAAGACTTATCTCACTGTACAGTGAGAAAAAGAGGTAAAATTCATTCATAGTGCCCCCACCTGGCTGCAGTGCCTCCGGCACTAACCTCTTAGCACAACAACATGGTGCCCACAACTTTCTATCAGCTAAGCAGTTAAGGTCCCTGACCTAACACCAACAGTTACTAACGATGTTACAAAAACATACACACAAGCTAAGAGACGGAAAACATGAATGGTAGCTAAGTATACCAGTATAAATAAAAGGATTAAAACAAAGAAGACATGTTCAGACTAAAGAAAAATGTGTTAACAAAGTTTGGGGTTGTGATGTACTCAATTTTAAGTGTATTTTAAGACTAAGCTAATCATAAAATTCTTTTTTTCCCCACTTCTTTTTTATTATGACTGAGTAAAAATGTACATTTCCATATAAATTTACATGCCCACCTATATGCAGCTTCCAATGCTCTCTCTGCTCCCTATACGTCTCATCCTCCCAACAGTCTCCTTTTCCCTCCTCTCCACCCATTCTCCTTCCTCCAGCCAGAGGTCAGCAGGATGATGTCCTATAGATGCATAGAACCATAAAATTCTTGATTAGGTCCTAAACTTCACATTTCTAATTGGGTGGGAGCCTCTTCCTCTGAAAGTACACCAACAGGAAGTGTTGCTTGAAGATTTCTGTACCCTGTCTTTAATACCTCTGATTTACAAACTAAAGTTCTTCAAGGAAATAACAGGTGCAAAATACTTCCCAGAAGAATTACGACAAGAGAAGCTAGTTGCCTTATGCCATAAATTTTACCAGTAAAAAGTTTTGTGCTTTTTAACTTCTAATCGAAAATATTTTAAAATGTCAATTAGCACTTGTATATACGCTTCACATGGGATAATTTTTTTTAAGATTAGCATCCTTCTTTCTTCACTCACTATTATAAAATGAAGAGAGTTCTAGTAATTTTAGTAATTTCATTCATTCATTAAGCAATAATTATTGAGAAGAAACTAGTGTGTATGTATAGTATTATGATGATTTTCTATTAACATAAAGAATGTACATGATATTATCCCTTGCCATTTAGCGGCTAACAATTTGCTTGCAGAGATCAGACACCTAGAACATTAAAAAATACAGAATAACAATTTAAGCTTTATTAGATTGTATAAGGCAGTTTGGTGCTGTGGAGTCAACTTTGACTCATGATGACCTTATTTATACCAGAAAGAAACACTGCCTGGTCCTGGATCATCTTCATGATCTTTGATATGCTTGAGTCCACTGTTGTGGTTATTGTGTACTACTGTCCAAACTCAGAGGCTCATTTTCCAGAACTTTAAGGAAAAATATTCTGTTGCGATCTACATAGTTTTCAGAAATAGATCACCAGCCTTTTCTCACTAATCTATCTTAGTCTGGAAACCACTGAAACCTGCCCACTATGGGTGGCCCTGCTGGAATTTGAAACACCAGTGGCATAGCTTCCAGTATCATAGCAACACACAAGCCAACATGGCATGACAAATTGACAGTTTGTGCTCACTTTGTGGTAAATGTCAAACAAGGCACAGAAACTGTGTTTAAATTGGAAAAAATATTGTGGCCTGCCATGATTGTAGAAGTTATCTTGACAGATGCAACTCTTGAGAAATTCTCAAAGCATGAATCTGAAATCTACCATGGGATGCCTTCTTCTCTCTGAGAAAAATGGCTTAAATGCTCCGATGTCATTCAGCAGAACCACATGGCCCATGCAGGTAATGTTCATCAAACAATACCACAGAGGTATCCATTTCCTATCCTCTTTTTCTTACCTTTCTAACCTCTGGGACTCAGTTTCTGTTCGCCAATACAGGTCACCCACAGAATTCTTCAAATTCATCTAAATTTCATAAACATATATTGGATCTATTGAAATGGTTTTATCTTGTTGGTACACATTGAAAAATCTCAATGATTTGAAGTTGATACAATGCTTGCAGTCTTTCAGAGGAATTTCATATCCTTTTTTTCATATTCTTGCAATATTCCCAGATACACAACAGCTATCCTTATCACCATTTATGAAGTATGAGGGAAAATTTTGAGACTCAGTTCATTTGTCTAAAGTTACTTGGGTAGTTAGAGTCAGAATCAAATCCTATGCTCCATATACATGAACTTCTAAAGAATCTAAAATTTAAAGTGATCTATCAAATTGAGAGGAAAATATGATTATAGAACCAATTTAAGCTGATAATCATGAATTTTGTTATGTGTGATAACTGCGATTGTATTTATTTAGGTAAGAAGGAAAATACACACATTTGAATTTCTCATTTTAACTCATTGCATCAGGAATTAAGAACAACTCTGCTTCAGCCCAGATAGGAAAGTGAAGAATCAGTCTCTAAATTATGTTAACCACTGTTTTGAGAAAGCAACAGAAAAAGACATGCCCTTGAAATAAGTAAAAGTTCAGAAAGCCTTCAGGAGGCATGCCAAGGCAAATAACGCTGTCTGTGGAATGGCCATTGACCAGCCTTGCCCTCTGACTAGAATCTTTGCCTTGTCTTTATTTTCTATCCTTTCATTTTTAACCTCACACTTACCCACGGCCTCTACTTTTTTCCTTCTCAACTTGAGAATTTTCACTGCACAATATCACTCAATGATAAATCCTGTGCCCCCTACACCACTCATGACTAAAGTGCTAACTCATACCATTTAGACCCAAACCTGGCCTCTTCTTTCCACCACACCCCACTTCTTCTTCATACCTACTTCCCATCTTACACTAATTCAACTTTTCCACCAGGTCCATAAAAAAGAACTGACAATATAATTCTATACCATATCTCACAGGCTGAAAGGACCCGAGTGCATCTCAGAAAATTAATTTCATGGATAGTTAAGTCTGTAATACTCAAGATACATTCAAAACATTCACTATTGGTGGAGTCAAGATGGTGGACTAAGCCCACGTCTCCTTATATCCCTCTGGAAATGAAGACCTGAAATGACAATCAAACAGAGCCTTCTGATCACCTAATCAGCCTCAGGACACGGCATACAGCTGTTAATTGGGACTTCATACCACTCCTCTCTTATGCTGACTCCGGCTCCCGGCTAGCCCTGGCTCTCACAGACGGAAGGTAAACGCACCATTTTGACTTTTTTTTCCTCTGTCTCGGCTGGTGGGCGGAGCTGGGTCTTGCCTGGCGGCTGGACTCAGACACGCTGCTGGGGGAATAGGCAGGCAAAATTCCCATATTCTGAGAGCCAGGCTCAGGACTCTGTTAATCTAGCCACTTTGAGCCTTTCGTTTTGTAGCTGCCTTAGTGGGGTTTGTGCGGAGCTTCGCAGTCAGTGTGCGGGACGCCATGTTGGTACCGAGATTTTAGCGGGAACTTGTTCTTAGCCTGGGAGCCACCGCCTGCAAACGGGACAGCGCTTCTTCGTCACAAAAGTAGAGATTTTGCACATGCTGCCTATGTTGGGGGCCCTGCAACAGAAGCAGAGGAATCACTACCTCTCGGCACCTTTAGCCCCTCTGTCTGCTGCCTGTGTGGAGGACGTCATCTTGGATACGGTGGCCGCAGCTGGACCTAATTCTTAGCTTGGGAGCCAGAGCCTGCCCACAGGACACCGCTTTTCTATCACAAAACCAGTACTCGACGCAGTGTTGGCTAAGGCTAGGCCCTGTCAGCAGAGACCAACAGGGCACTAGCAGTGCTGTATTGTGAACTAGTTTGTTATCATCTGGGGTTGGATACAGTGGCGCTTACTTTGTCAGATGAGAAGAGGGACCTCTCCACCTGAAAACTTAACTGACTTGTGAACTGGTCAGATACCTTTTGCTTTACATTTGAAGACAGCCTAGAGAAACATTTGCAATCCATCCTCACAGTACCTCTTCCAGCCTCTATATACTCACATGGGACCCAGAAAGCAACAGACAATTGTGGCATACAAGCAATTACTCATGGCTTCAGAAGGCTCTCAAACAAAGCAACCAAGGAGTTTCCCAGATGAAGAAACTTTTATGAAAGCATCAGGAAGTGAATACAAATTGATTATATACAGAACCCTTCTAGACCTTATACAAAATGCAACAGAACAAAATGAAAAATTAAGCAAGTTGTTCGATCTGATGGAACACCAGTACTCTGAAATCCAACAGATCAAGAAGAAAATCAAAGACATAGAAACTTCCACGCAAAGCCAAGAAAACAGAATGGAACAAATGGAAAAAAGAATTTCTGACTTGGAAGACAGAGCTACTGATGCCAGCATCTATGAGCAGAAATCAGAAAAAAGAAACAAGAAAAATGAAGAAACATTAAGAAGCATGTGGGACTCTATTAAGAGGAACAACCTTCGATTAATTGGAGTCCCTGAACAGGGTGAGACATCTGAGAACACAGAGAGTATTGTTGCTGAGCTGCTGAAAGAAAACATCCCAGAAATCATGAAGGAAGAGAATATAGACTTCACAAATGCATATCGTACACGACCCAATATAGATCTCAAAAGAGACTCCAAGACATATTATAATCAAGCTTAACAAAATGAAACATAAGCAGCAACTCTTAAAGGCAGCAAGACTCAAGGCAAAGCTAACATTCAGAGGGAAACTCTGTAGGCTCTCATCACATTTCTCAGCAGAAAACATGCTGGCACGGAGACCGTGGCACGACACATTCAAAGTCTTGAAGGAGAAGAACTTCCAACCAAGAATTATATATCCTGCAAAACTATCTTTCAAATACGAAAGTGAAATTAAGACATTCCCAGATGAACAGAAACTCAGAGACTTTGTAAAAACCAAACCCAAACTACAAGAAATACTGAAAGAAGTTCTTGGCTTTGGCTTAGAAGAACAAAACTGCTAACTTTATATATTAGAACGACACATTACTCAGTACTCTATTCATTTAGGGAAGGCCCCAAAGTAATTCACAGCTTTGACATGGAAAGAAGCAATCCAGTGATCATCATGAAAACTACGGTGTCATCATAATAAAAAGAGGGATGTACTACAGTTGTTATGGTCCTTCCAGATGGAGAGGAAGATGACAAGACTGGTAGTAATTAAAACTGGGTTTATAAATAGTTTATTAAGGGGGTTCATAGGGGCAGCTGTGAAGCACAACAAAGATGTATCATACCATTTCAAGAAATCTAACACACGAGTCTCAACAACTATAAAACCAGCTCTGAAAAAGGGGAAAAATCAACTCACAAAAAAGAGTGTCCCAGAACAGACTAATAAGAACAACAGAGAAAACATCAACATAAAAATAAACCTATCACAATGGCAGTAGTGAACACATACCTATCAATAATTACATTGAATGTGAATGGACTGAATGCTCCAGTAAAGAGACACCGAGTGTCATCTTGGGTCAAAAGACACGACCCATCCATATCTTGTCTACAAGAAACTCACTTGAGACCTAAAGACAGGAACAAACTGAAAATTAAAGGATGGAAGAATATATATCAAGTTAACAATGAACAAAGAAGAGCAGGTGTGGCAATTCTAATCTCAGACAAAATCAATTTTCATGTCAAATCCACCATCGTGGACAAAGATGATCACTATTTATTGCTGAAAGTTTCAGTACACAAGCAAGACTTAACTATATTAAATATTTATGCCCCTAATGTCACAGCACCTAAATATGTCGAAGAAACACTGACTATGCCCAAAAGAGAGTTAGATGACCCCACAATAATAGTGGGAGACTTTAACATTCCACTCTCATCACTAAACAGATCATCTAGAAAAAAGCTCAGTAAAGATACAGAAGACCTCATTGACACCATTAACCAACTAAACCTCATTGATATATACAGAAATTTCCACCCAGCAGCAGACAACTACACCTTCTTCTCCCGTGCACATGGAACATTCTCCAGAATTGACCACGTGATAGGCCATAATGCAATGCTCAATAAAATCCATAGTATTGAATTACTGCAAAGCATCTTCTCAGATCATAAATCCATAAAAGTTGAAATCTACAGCAGAAAAAACATAGATAGAAAGTAGAACTCTTGGAAACTGAACAACATCTTGCTCAAAAAAACATGGGTTATAGAGGAAATCAGGGATCAATTAAAAAAATTCATGGATTCCAATGAGAACGAAAACACTTCCTACCAGAACCTATGGGATACAGCCAAAGCAGTGCTCAGAGGTCTGTTTATCTCCATAAGTGCACACATCTGGAAGGAAGAAAGAAACCAAATCAAGGAACTAACTCTACAGCTTGAACAAGTAAAAAGAGAACAACAGAGGAACCCATAGGGCACCAGAAGAAATGAGATCATAAAGATTAGAGCAGAGCTAAATGAATTAGAGAATAGAAAAACAATTGAAAAAATTGAAAAGACCAAAAGTTGGTTTTTTGAAAAGATCAACAAAATTGATAAACCACTGGCTAAACTTACTAAAGAAAAGCAGGAAAGGAAACAAATAACCCAAATTAGAAATAAGAGGGGAGCTGTTACCACAGATGCAACAGAAATCAAAAATATCATAACAGAATACTATGAAAGACTGTACTCTAACAAATTTGAAAACCTAGGAGAAGTGGAACAATTCCTTGACTCACACCACCTACCCAAATTATCAAAACGTGAAGCAGAACAACTTAATAAACCCATCACAAAGGAAGAGATTGAAAAGGTCATCAAAACACTGCCAACCAAAAAAAGTCTGGGCCCAGATGGCTTCACGGCAGAATTGTACCAAGCATTTAGAGAAGAGTTATCCCCAATACTACTGAGACTATTTCACAGTATAGAAAGAGATGGAGTACTCCCAAACTCATTCTATGAAGCCAGCATAACCCTGATACTTAAACCAGGGAAAGATCCAACAAAGACATAGAACTACAGACTGATATCACTCATGAACCTAGGTGCAAAAGTCTTCAACAAAATTCTTGCCAACAGAATACAACAACATATCAAGAAAATAATCCATCATAACCAAGTGGGATTCATACCAGGGATGCAAGGCTGGTTCAACATCAGGAAAACAATTAATGTGATTAACCAGATAAATAACACAAAAGACAAGGATCACCTGATTTTCTCCATTGATGCACAAAAGGCATTTGATAAAGTCCAACACCCATTCATGCTAAAAACTCTTAGCAAAATGGACATAGACGGCAAATTCCTCAACACAATAAGGGCCATTTATACAAAGCCAATTGCCCACATCATCCTGAATGGAGAGAGACTGAAAGACTTTCCCTTGAGATCAGGAACTAGACAAGGCTGCCCACTGTCACCTTTCCTATTCAACATTGTGCTAGAAGTTCTAGCCAGAGCAATTAGACAACACGAAGAAATAAAGGGCATCTGCATCTGCAAAGAGGAAGTTAAAATCTCCCTGTTCGCAGATGATATGATTGTATATGCAGAGAACCCCAACGAATCTATAAGTAAGCTACTCAGTCTGATAGAAGAGTTCAGCAAAGTCTAAGGCTACAAGATAAACATACGGAAATCAGTAGGATTCCTTTATACCAACAACAAGATTGTTAAGGAGGACATTATCAAATCAATACCATTTACGATAGCCCCTAAGAAGATAAAGTACCTAGGAACTAATCTAACCAGAGAAACAACAAACCTTTACAAAGAGAACTACAAACCCTTACTACAAGAAACTAAGAGAGACTTAGATAAACGGAAAAACCTACCCTGCTCATGGATAGGAAGACTTAACATTGTGAAAATGTCTATTTTACCCAAAGCAATTTATTCATATAATGCAATCCCAATAAAAGTTCCAGCATCATTTTTTAATGAGATGGAAAACAAATCACCAATTTTGTTCGGAAAGGGAAGAAGCCCCGGATAAGTAAGGTACTACTAAAGAAGAAGAACACACTGGGAGGCCTCTCATTACCCAACCTAAGAACATTCTACACTGCCACAGTGGTCAAAACAGCTGGTACTGGTACAAGAACAGACAGACGGATCAGTGGAACAGAATTGAGACCCCAGAGATGACACCATCCGCCTATGAACAGTTGATATTCGACAAAGGCCCTAAGACATTAAACTGGGGTAAAAACAGTATCTTCCACAAATGGTGCTGGCAAAATTGGTTATCCATGTGCAAGAAACTGAATCAAGATCCGTATCTTACACCTTACACAAGAACCAACTCCAACTGGATAAAAGACCTAAATATCAAACCTAAAACGATAAAGCTCATCCAAGAAAAGGTAGGAACAACAATGGAAGTTTTAATACACAATGAGGACAGACTCCAAAATCTGTCAAAGAAACCACAATCAGCAGAAGAGAAAATAGATCAATGGGAACTATTAAGAATCAAACACTTTTGCTCATCCAAAGACATTATTAATAGAATTAAAAGAACACCCACAGAATGGGAAAAAATATTTCGCAACTCTATGTCAGACCGACACCTGATCGCCATAATCTATAAGATACTACAAAATATCAGTAAGAAGAAGATAAACCATCCAATTAAGCGATGAGCAAAGGAGATGGACAGACACTTCACTAAACAGGAGATCCAGGCAGCCAAAAAGCACATGCGGACATGTTCATGATTTTTAGTTATTAAAGAAATTCAAGTCAAGACAACAATGAGATACCATCTCACCCCAACAAGATTGGCCATGATCCAGAAAACACAAAACAACAAATCCTGGAGAGGCTGTGGAGAAAGTGGAACCCTCCTACACTGTTGGTGGGGTTGCAAAATGGTCCAGCCTCTTTGGAAGGCAATCTGGCACTTCTTTTAAAAAATGGATATCGATATACCATTTGACCCAGTAATTTCACTACTTGGAATATATCTTACAGATTCAAGGCATTTCACACCAATGGACACATGCAGCAGAATGTTTACCGCAGCACAGTCCATGATAGCATAAAAGATGGAATCAACCCAGATGCCCAACAATAGAAGAATGGATAGGTAAACTATGGTACATATACTCAATGGAGCACTATGCAATGATAAAGAATAACGGTGATTCCAGGAAACATCTCCTAACTTGCTTTCAACTGGAAGACATTATGTTGAGTGAGAGTAGTCAGCGACAAAGGGACAAATACTGCATGAGACCTCTACAATAAAATCTCAGAAACAGACTTGTGTATAGAAGAAAAGACTCTTTGACAGCTGCAATGGAGGGGAAGGAGGGAGGGGGAGGGGAGAGGGTTTAGTTTAGATAGTTACTAGAAATCTAGTTGGGAGAAAGCGGTGATAGCACACATTAGAAACAAGAACAAGATTAAGTGGACTTCAGCATAACTTGAGTACTCCTTCCATCTTAACTCAATACTGCAAGGATAGAGTAGCTCGGGCAGGGGGCAGGGGACCATTTTCTTAGGCAAGTTCCAGGCCAATTGGCACAACTAGCATTTTCCTAAGAGAGCTCTCTGCACCCCACATTGGTAAGTGGCATCTGGGGTCTTAAAAGCTACCAAGCTGCCATCCGAGGACACAGCAAATGGTCCCAACTCAGCAGGAATGGGTGCTCACCGAGGACCAAAATGACATGCGGTAAAGACAACCGAGAAGACAGAGAGACCCACAAGAGTGGGTGCCTACATCAACTTTGGACCAGAAGAACTGGATGGTGCCTGGCCACCACCAGTGATAGCCATGATGGAGCTCACAGAGAGGAGTCTCACTGGCAACACAAGATTAAAAAGGGGTGCATCATGCGATCTCCACTAAAAGACCTCAATTGATGGTCCAGCGGTTTTGGGGTTCCTCTGAGAGCATGGCCCCTGGCCCTGATGCTGCCTTTTCCCATAAATTATAACAAAGTTCCACTCTTTGGACAAGAGTGGATTGGACGTGGCAATGCAGAGAGACCATGTATTGGAAGCACTTTGTGGTTCTATACATCTATAGGATATCATCTTGCTGACCTGTGGCTGGAGGAAGGGGAGTGGACGGAGAGGAGGGAAAAGGAGGCTGTTGGGAGGATGAGACATGTATGGAGCAGAGAAGAATAGTGTGCAGTCACCGGACAGGGAGAGCAGTGGAAGCTGCATATAGGTGGGCATGTGAAGTTATACGTGAATGTACATTTTCACTCAGTTATGTTAAATAAAAATAAAAATTAAAAAAAAACACATTCACTATTTCTGACACACATAACAGGTTTATTTAAACATGACATTACTGTATACTCAAAATTTAAAAAGTCACAATACATGCATGTTCTCATATGTGTTTGTGAAGTAGATGTTTGTAATAAGAATCATAGTGCTCTCCTCACAATAACAAGGCTCTTTACCTGTCCCAACTTAGACTAGATTTATATGTCAGGGATAATAGTCAAAACCACTGGGAAAAGAAGTAGCATGTGACAGAAAATGAGATTCGTTGTTCTGTTTTCATTAGTTTAAAATGATGAGCACATATATCAACCTATACACAGTATTATGGCAAAACAGTAACTTAAAATGTTAAGTGATTTAAAACTGATTTTTTAATATGATAACTTAAAAGTCCATATTGTATAGGGTCTAAGGTGACTTCATCAGTAAACAAACTGTTTAAAATTACATTTCTCTTATATCATTTCCTTGATTGCAAAGCTTATGTCTACTGTGTTCACTGTATATCCCTAGTTTGCATATGTAGTACTTATGGGATAAATGATTACATTAACAAACTATATTACTTTCCAAGAATGGCAAGTTTCCAGGGTTCCTATGTTATACGTATACAGATAATCATTCCTCCTATCGGTTAGCTGAGCTGTCAGATAGATGTGAAAAATTCAATTTACCTTCATATAGATAGGTAAACTGAGGTACAAAGGAACTCCCTGGATTCCTGACATTAGTTTCAACTAGAGATTCAAGAATGGTTCACAATTAATTAGCTTAATAACAAAAATAAAAAAAATAGAGAATTTCATTTATAAATGCAGTGTTCACAGTGTTGGGTACATTGAACTTTGGAAACCTTGAGGTCTGTTGTTGCTAATAAGTGCTATCTAGTCAGTTCTGACTCACAGTGACCTTGTGTGCAAAAGAATGAAACCCTGCCTAGTCCTTCACCATATTAACAACTATTGTTACGCTTGAGCCCATCGTTGTAAACACTGTGTCAGTTCTCCAGTTAAGGGTCTTCCTCTTTTTGGCTGACCTTTTACTTCAGAAAATATGATGTCTTTCTCCAGGGATTGATCCCTCCTGAAAACATGTCCAAAGCATGTGAGATAAAGTCTTGCTAACTTTGTTTCTAAGGTGCATTCTGGCTGTATTTCTTCCAAGGCTTTGAAACATGTGGGAGTACTGATTATAATGGGACTTGCATAGAGAAATCTGGAAACCAGAATTCTACTACTTTAATTCTAGGATAGGAACTAAAATAACAAAGGGGAGCAGTCAGAGAAAGATTGGTTTTCCAACTATTTAGACAGGCAGTGATAATGGAAAAAAAAGTTTCTATTTTAAAAAATCTGAGAAGGGCATTTCACTATTTTTCTATCACTCTCTTCACTTGCACAAAGAGCTGAGGGTCCGTTTCTTCCTCAATGAGCAGAAATTTCCATTCTTTTATCTCTGCCTCAGCTGCACTTCACTTCCTTCTCTTTTATTCCCCAAACTAAACATACAGTCCTAGTCCTACTCTTTTTGCAATGTACAAGGAAGCTACAGCCATACTATCCATATCAAATGAAATGTCCCATTTGCAGATGACTGAGTAGTAGTCAAAGTGAATGAATAAGTAGGGGTTTCAGATACTTTGGAAACTTAACTAGGGAAAAATTTGGGAAGAACAAGGTCTTCCCCTCACCACATGTATAATCTATTCAATTTGCGCAAAATTACCCTCATGGTGTGTTGGTTAAGTGCTATGTCTGCTAACTAAAAGGTCAGCAGTTTGAATCAATCAGGCATTCCTTGGAAATTCTGTAGAGTAGTTATAGTCTGCTATATATGGCCACTATGAGTCAGAATCAACACGATGGCAGTGGGTTTAGTTTTTGGTTTACATTACACAAAGCTGACCCTGTATGAAGATTTGGGAGATCAAAACCAGCTCTGATGACTGAGCACTCATCTCCTCACACTCATCTGTAAGGCCTTTTCTCTATATTTGCATTTTTGTTGTTTTAACTAATGAGGTTAATTTATTCTCCTTTCTCATTAGAAGTATTCATAAGAGAACTCTTTTCTCTTTAATTACTCATAAGTTTATCAGAGAACTAAGAATCCCTATATATGTCTAAAATAGACATAATTTTAACTTTAATTTTTATTTAACATAACAATTCAGTTCCAAAATAAAAATGAGAATAGTTGATAGTTATCCAAATAGCAATTTTTTTTAATGATCTTGTTAACACTGTACTTTTTTTTGTGGGGAAAGGAGATGGTGGAATAGTCAGATTCTTCCTATGATGTCTCTAACAATAAAGGCTCAGAAGAACAAATGAATTGATTATATATGATATTCCAGGAGCTCTGAACATCAAAAGGAAAGTTGAGAAATAGGACTGGCTGACAGGGAATGGACAGCATGTCAAAAGTACCTTCATAACCTCAGCTGGAAGTAGGAGTCCTTAATGTAAGCCATTCTCCTAGACTCAGAGGAAAAGATTTAAAAAACAGGAGGAAAGAGGTGTAAATTTGGTGACTCCCCTGAGCTGGAAATTTAAGTTAAAAACAGTTTCTTCATCTGGAATCAGACATAAGAACACACCTTCCTCACAGAAACTCAGGGACAGCTGTTAGCCTCCTGCCTTTCACAGAGCATGAAACCAGATACCTGTGCCCCTGCCAATCTAGGGTTGTAGGGGAGAACCTGCATCACACACTGGGTAACTAACTACCTGGACACCTGGTTGGAACTCAAAGAAAAGTAAAGGAACTGCTGGGGTCTCATGTCTGGTAGCAGCTTAAACCACCTGGTGACAGGATGTTAGAGCTTCAAAAGTACCAGTAACTAAACCAGCAAACACAACCATTTTATTTGGAATTTTCAT
Source organism: Heterohyrax brucei (assembly GCA_028571685.1). NCBI lineage: Eukaryota > Metazoa > Chordata > Mammalia > Hyracoidea > Procaviidae > Heterohyrax > Heterohyrax brucei. Next base: position 68,573,075 of record CM053158.1, read on the forward strand.
AATGAAACAAGAAGCTAGCACACAATAAACAAAAATAGATAAATGAAACAACTTACTGATGGCTCAGAGACAACAGCAATATCAAATGACTCAAAGAGGCAGACTATGTTGGTCTAAGAAAGTGCTGTCCACCCCTCCCTCCCAAAAGAACCAAGAAACTTTCCAGATACGTAAACTTTGTCTTCAAGGAAATTTCAAGAGAACTTTCTGGAGTTATCAGAAGCAAAAAACAAAAGACTAATATTTAGGTCTCTTGAAAGAGATCAGGAAAGATATGAAACAATATACAACGTGACATAATGGCAAATTGCATAGGCTGCAAGAAAGTATACAGACACAAGAATTAGAAATTCTGAAGATGAAAAATAAGATTACAAAATTAGACAATTCAGGAGAAAGTCAAAGGAGAGGAACTGAGGGAATGGGAGTCAAATTAGTGAGACTGAAGACAAAGCAAACAACACCACCACATTTGAGGAAACATCAGATAAAATAACTAAAAAAAAAAAAAAAAAAAAAACGGCAACCCTAAGAATTATGTGGTACTCTATCAAGGGTAATAAGTGATTGGAATACCAGAACAGGAGGGAATAACAGAAAATGCAGAGAGAATTGCTGAAGATTTGTGGACAGAAAAACTTCCTTGATATAGTAACAGATGAAAAGATATCTATTCAAGACATACCTCAAACTCCATACATGGTAGATTTCAAAAGAAAGACACCAAAGCATATTGTAATCAAACCTTCCAAAACTAAAGCTAAGGAGACAATTTTAAGAGGGGCTAGGGATAAATGAAAAGTAATCTACAGGAAGATTAAATAAGACTAAGCTCAGACTGCTCAGCAGAAACCATGAAGGCAAGAAGACAATGGGCTGAAAGAAAAAAATTGCAGTCAAGAATTATATATCCAGCAAAACTGTCTCTCAAATATCATGGTGAAATTAGGACACTTCCAGATAAGCAGAAGTTTAGGAAATTTGGGAAAACCAAACCAAAACTACAAGAAATACTAAAGGGAGTCCTTTAGTTAGAAAATCAATACCATCAAATAACAATACAAGCCTAGAACACAAAATAGAGCAACCAGATATCAATCAGATAGAGAAATGACAAAAATAAATCAAAGGCAAATCACTGAAAATAGGGAAACAGAGATGTCACCAAGTGCATGGTGACAATATTATTAAAAAAAGAGAGACTTAAAAAATAGTCATAGATCTTTCATATGGAAACAAAGTCAAGGCACTACAAAGAAATTAAAGACTGGTTTAAATTTAGTATAATAGAGGTAAATATTAAAGAAACTCATAGATTGCATTGTGTCCCCCCAAAATGTATGTATTGATCTGACTTGGCTATGAGTCCCAATATAGTGCAATTCCTCCAACATGTTGTGAATTCTGCCTCTGTGATGTTGATGAGGGGAAATGGACAGCAGTTGAGTTGCAGAGGCAGTACTCAAACTACCAGCTGTGGGATAAAAGGAAAAGAAGGCAAGCAGAGAACTGGGAGTTTCATACCAGTAAGAAGGCAGCACTGATAGCAGAGCATGTTCTTTGCACCCGAGGTTCCTGTGCCAGGATGCTCTCATTGAATTTGGATTCAACCTACTGGTTTGTGAAAATTTATCTTATTGAGTATAGTAGTAACCTGTTAATGAATTTGTCACTTACCAGACTGTGACAATAAAGATTCTCTTCATGAAACCACCCACTTGGGGTATTTTCTGTTGGAGCAGTACCAGGTGACTAAATAGTAACCACAAAGAATTTTAAGAATTCTACATATCAAAATGAAAAATAAAGAAAAATAGAAAGTCTCAGGAAATGTAAAACCAACAATGATGTAAAGAAAACACCTAAAGAAATATGACTCAGCACAGAAAACTAAATGAAACACAGGAAGTGTCTACAACGCACAAAAAAAGGCATCAAAATGAGAACATTAGGCTCATCTCTATCAATAACTATTCTGAACATAAATGGATATCTTTTTTATCCAATCTGTCACTCGCCATTCTCAAAATTATTCTGAATGTAAGTAATTAAAAAAATCCATCTATATACTGTCTACAGAAACCATACCTTAGACTTAAGACACAAACAAATTAAAACTCAAGGGATGGAAAAAATATATAGCAAACAAACAATAGTCCAAAAAAGAGCAGGAGTGGTACTATCATTTCTGATGAAATAGACTTTAAAGTAAAATCCACCATATTGGATAAGGACTCTAAATAATGATTAAGGGGTCAATACTCCATGAGAACATAAACATATTAAACATTTACATTCCCAGTAACAGGGCTCCAAAACAAATAAAACAAACTCTAACTGCACTGAAAAGAGAAATAGACACCTCCACAATAATAACAGGAGACTTCGACACACTACTTTCAGTAAAGGACAGAACATTCAGAAAGAAGCTCAATAAAGACATGGAAGATCTGAATGCCACAATCAACCAACTTGATCTCATAGATATATATAGCACACTCCACTCAAAAGCAATCAAGTATATTTTCTTTGCCAACACACATGGAATGTTCTCTAGAATAGACCACATATTAGGCCTTCAAGCAAGCCTTACAAAATTGAAAACAATGAAATATCACAAAGCATGTTTTCAGTCCATGAAGCCATAAAAGTAGAAAACAATCATAGAAAAAGGAAGGAAAAAAGTCAAATACATGGAAACTGAATATCTTGCTCAAAACTACAGAGTTGTCAAAGAAATTAAGGGCAGAATAAAGAAATGTACAGAATCAAGTGAGAATGAAAGCACATCCTCCCAGAAGTTTTGGGACACAAAAAAGCAGTGCTCAAAAGGTAATCTGTCAAAATAAATGCACACATCCAGAAAGAAAAAAATGTCCCAAATCAAAGTTTAGACCTACAACTCAAACAAGCAGGAAGACAGCAGCTAAAAAAGCTGTTGGGCATCAAAAGAGAACAAACATTAAAAATTCAAGCAGAACTAGAGAGTAGAAAAACAATTGAAAGAGTTAACAAAACCAAAAGATGATTATTTGAAAAGATTAACAAAATTGATAAACCATTGGCCAAACTGACAAAAGGAAAACAGGAAAAGAAGGAAATAACCCCAATAAGAAATGAGATGGGTGTCATCACAACAGACCCAAATGAAATTTAAAAAATCATGAGAGAACACTATGAAAAACTATACTCTCATCAATTTGAAAACCTAGAGGAAATGGACAAATTACTAGAGACACATTAGCTATATGTAATGGTTAAGGCTGTGTGTCAACTTAGCTAGACTATGATTTTCCATGTTTGGCAGCTGTATCAAGTGGCAGGGGAAGGGTCTGTGGTGGCTTCCCACTCCTCAGCTCTCATCTCTCTGCCTTCCCCCCACTTACTTCTCATCTGCTGATGTTGTAGCAGTTCCCCACCCCTTCATTGTTTTATGACTGGTTCTTCAAACTTCAACACTAGGCTTTTGGGATTCATCAACCCTCACAGCCTGAGTGTAGGACTCCTGTTCCCTGATTTGCTTGTTCTGGATTCACCAGCCCCCACAGCTCTGTGCATCAGCAGAAAGTTTGCAGTCTCACTGGCATCTTGGAGCTCACTCACCTAATCTCTGACATTCTGAGCAGCTGTATGAGGCTTTTAGTCCAATACAGGACTTGGAACACTTCAGCTCCTATAATCGTGTAAGCTGTTATCTTTATATAAATCTTTTTCTATACATATTATGTGTGTTAATGGTTTGCCTCCCTAAAGAACCCAGCCTAAGACACTACCTAAACTAACACAAACAGAGGAAGAACAACTAAATAAACCCATCACAAAATAAGAAATTGAAAAGGTGATTTAAAAACTCCCAGTAGAAAAACAAAAAAGTTGTGGCTCTGACAGCTTCAGTAGAGAATTCTACCAGATTTTTGGAGAAGAATTAAAATTACTATTACTAAAGGTATTGGAGAGCATAAAAAAGGAGAGATACTGCCAAATTTATTCTATGAAGCTAGCAAAACCCTGATAGCAAAATCAGGTAAAGATGCCACAAAAAAGGAAAATTATGAACCAATACCTCTTCTGAATTTAGATGCAAAAATCCTCAACAAAATTCTAGGCAATAGAATTCAACAACATATCAAAAAATTAATTCACTATGACCACGTTGGAGTCATACATGAGATGCAGAAATGGTTCAACATTAGGAAAACAATCAATATAATTAACCACATAAACGAAACAAAATACAAGAACCAAATACTTTTGACAATTGATGCAGAAAAGGCATTTGACAAATTGCAACAACCCTGGTAGCATAGTGGTTACATGCTACATCTACTAACCAAAAAGTTGGCAGTTCAAATCCACTAGGCACTCCTTGGAAATTCTATGGGACAGTTCTACTCTGTCCTATAGGGTCTCCATGAGTGGTGACAGACTCAACCCTACGGCAGTGCTTTTTTTTGTTTGTTTGTTTATTCATCTATTCATGTTAAAAATTCTAAGCCAAAGGGGGATAGAAGGGAAATTTCTCAACATAATAAAGGCCATTTATACAAAGCCAACGGCCAACATCATCCTAAATGGAGACAGTCTGAAGGCATTCCCCTTAAGAACAGTAACTAGACAAAGTTACTCTTTATCACCACTTTTATTCAACATTGTGCTGGAGATTCTAGCCGGAGCAACCACACAATATAAGGAAATAAAGGGTATCTAAACCGGTAAGGAAGAAATAAAAGTATCTCCATTTATAGAGGATATGATGTTAGATTCAGAAAACTAAAGAATACACACAAACACAGACACACACACACACACACAAAAAAAAACCCTAATGGAACCAACAGAAGAGTTTAACAAATTATCAGGATAAAAGATAAGCAAACAAAAATCACCTGAATTTCTTTATACCTACAAAGGCAACATCTAAAAAGAAATCAGCAAATCAATATGATTTTCAATAGCCCCCAAGAAGATAAAATACCTAGGAATAAATCTAACCAGACAAGTAAAAGATCTATACAAAGAAAATTAGAGGATTCTACTGCAAAAAAAACAGAAGACACCTCTATATGTAGAGAAACCTACCTTGATGGTGCATAGGAAGACTTAATGTGGTGAAAATGTTTGTTCTACCCAAAGTGATCTATAAATATAATGCAATACCAAAATAAATTCAAACAGCATATTTTAATGAGAGAGAAACAAATCACCAGTTTCATGCAAAAACAGCAGAAGCCCCAGATAAGTAAGCATTGCTGAAGAAGAAAAACGAAGTGGGAAGCGTCACAATACCTGACTTCAGAACCTATTACACTGCCACAGTAGTCAAATTAGCCTGGCACTGGTACAGCAAGAGATGCAATTTAATACTAATCCAAATTCTAAAGACAATTTTTTTTTAATGAGATGAAGAAACAATCACCAAGGGAGGCAGTCCTGGAGAAGTAAAGTATTATTGAAGAAGAATAAGAAAGTGGGAGACCTCACATTATCTGACTTTAGGACCTATTACATCACCAAAGTAGTCAATAAAATCTCCTGGTGGTACAAAAATACATACATAGATCGAAAGAATAGTATTGAGAATCCAGACATCAAAATCAAAATGAGCAGCTGACATATCACGAAGACCCAACATCTGTAATCAGGGAAAAGACAGTGTCTCTAACAAATTGTGGGTGGCATAATTGGATATCCATCTGCAAGAAAACATTTCACACATTGCACAAAAACTAACACAGAATGGATCAAAGACCTAAATAAGAAAACTAACATGATAGAGATCATGGAAGAAAAAAAATAGGGACAATGCTGGGACTGTTAACACACAGTGCAAACAGAGCACAAAATACACACCAGAAGAGAAAACTGGGAACTCCTAAAAATAAAATACTTACACTAATTCAAAGACTTTACCTAAAGAGTAAAAAGACAATGTGCAAACTGGGCTGGGGGGAGCGGTTGGGAATGGCTACAACAAGTGCCATCAGCACCTAATTTCCAAAATCTACATGATACTGCAAAACCTCAATAACAAAAATACAAATAACCCAGTTAAGAAAATGAGCAAAGGACATGAACAGGCACTTTACCAGAGAAGACATTCAGCAGGCTAACATATACAAGGAAATGCTCACCATCGTTAGCCATTAGAAAAATCCAAGTCAAGACTACAGTGAGATACCATCTTACCCCAACAAGACTTGCGTTAATTCAAAAAACACAAAATAATAAATGTCGGAGAGGCTATGGAGATACTGTAATATTTACATATTGCTGTTAGGAATGTAAAATGGTACAGCCACTTTGAAAAGTGATTGCCATTTTCTTAAAAATCTGGAAATAGAAATACCACATGATCTAACAATCCTACTTCCTTGAATATATCATAGCGAAATAAGGGCTGTCACAAAAACAGACACATGCACATGCACACCAGTGTTTATTGTAGAACTGTTCACAAGAGCAAAAAGATGGAATCAATCTCAGCATCCATCAACAGTGAATGGATAAACAAACTATGGTATATTCACACAATGGAATACTATGCAATGGTAAAGAACAATGATTAAATTTGGGAAAGATCTCATAACAGAAGAATATGGAAGGCATTATAGCAAGAAGTCATCTAAGAGGCATCAGTTCGTCCCACCCTACCTGGAGCAGAGGAGAATGAAGGATATTAAAGACATAAGGAAAATATGAGCCCAAGAGACAGAAAGGGCCACATACTCCACAGACCACATCAGCATGAGACCAGAAGAACCAGATGGTGCCCAGCCATCTCTAATGACTGCCCTGACAGGGAATACAACAAAGAGTCCCTGACATATCAAGAGAAAAATGGAGTGTATAACCCAAACTCAGACTTGATTGTCTGACTCACTTTCTGTTGCCCCCAATTTGAAACCATTTTTGAAGTCAACACTTAAAACAATGATTGGACTGAACTATACAACAAAGTGATATGGTGAAAAGCATGCTGCTTGGTTTAAACAGATATATGAGATAACTGGACAGCTCCTGACAGAGGTGAGATAAGAGGGCTAGCTGAATGTACATGGGAAATACAGGGTGGAAAGGAGGAGTGTGCTGTCAGAGTGGGGAGAGTAGCTAGAGTTACATAGCAATGTATGTGAGATGTATGACAAACTGACTTGGAGTATAAACTGAAAACACAATAAAATACATTTTTTGAAATTGTAGGTGTTGGTAGTATGAGAGAATGCAACAACAGACCAGAAAGCAGTATGAACATTTTCAAATGATTACCATGGCAATAGTCAACAGTAGACATGGGTTGTTTTAGGACCACTTGAAAGTCAGAGTCCTATTTTAAAAATACTTTGAGATTTGTGTTGCAGAATACTATACATTTAAGCACAGGAAAAAAACCTTGATTCAGGTAAGAACATTTTGACATTGAAAAACTCTGCTTCTTTATGAAGGCAGAATGCTGTTATTAGCTGCTATCCAGTCAGCTCCACGCACAACAGAATGAAATGTTGCTCAGTCCTGTGCCATCTTCATGACCACTGAAATGCTTGAGTCCACTGTTACAGTGACTGTTGGAGCTCCCTCCAATCTAGTGGTGTTATCTCCTAGCATTATATTGGGCAATGTTATGTTGTGATCTGTGAGTTGTCAACTGGCTAATATTCAGAAGTAGATCACCAGGATGTTTTCCCTAGTCTGCCTTGGTCTAGAAGCTCTGCTGAAACCTGTTCACCACGGGTGATCCTGCTGGTATTTGAAATATAAATGGCATAGGTTCCAGCATCACAGAAACACAAATGCCACCCAGTGCTACAAACTGACAGACAAGCGATAGTGAGATAGAATATAAGTAGTTTATTTATGGAGACAAACAGAAAGAAAATATGCACACGGATGAACACAGAAATACATCTTCTGTATCATCTTTCCATCCTCGTGGCCACTGTGGAATTTGTAAGCTCATCATCACTACCAGCTCTGTGACTTTTGGTATTCTCTGAATGTTCCCCCACCAACTCTTCACCCTTCTCTGTACTACTCTGTGTCCTATAAGGCTAATCTCATGCAAATTGCATTTACTAGGCTCTCTTGATTTCTGGCCTCTGACTGAGTTCAATAGGAGATCAGAAGTAGCTACATCTCCCTAAGAGTAGAAGTCCTCCTCTATGCTCAGCTCCTTCTAGGTTCCTTTGAATGCTATTTCCTCTTGCTAGCCTTAAAGGGTAGCAAGTAGTCTCTGGTTGTTCCATCTTCCTGTGCTTCTTTCCTGACTGAACTTACCCTCACCTTTGTAAGTAGTCCTTTCATTAAAGTCTCTTCATTTTAATTCTGTTTTTGCCAGAATACGAATGACACAATAATAATTCAGGGAAATAAGGAAGAGATTTACTCAAACAGTGGGTTACAATAATTAGACCATGTTCATGTGAAAGTGACTGCCATTTTCATGTTACTTCATTACAAATAAGTCAGTTTCATCATCAGATAATTTGTACAGCATACCTTAGGCTTTATTAACTTGAAACACAAAGTAATAAAAAGATCATTCTTGTGTAAAAATGGGAGTTGAACATCTTCAAACAGCACATTTCAGATATCAGATCTTCAGCATGATCTTCTCTTTTATAACAACATTCTTACAGTCATGTTGGATCTATTACACAGAACCCAGAAAACTATAACTGCAATGTTAAGAGCAGCGGGTTAGTGCATGCACAAAATCAAAGTTGACTTTACGTCCTTGACGCCTACAAAAAATGGTGAGGAGACTAGTACTGAAAATAACTACCAAATGTCTGTTTCCTTAAGTCCTGCACATTCCATGTAATTCCCATTACAAGGAAAAGTATTCATGTTCTTTTAGGGCTGGCAGATACAAATAAAATGGTAATGAGGACTGAAACCAGACTGCCAGTCAGCCAAGTGCCGTCGAGCTGGATCCGACCAGATTACCATCCATTTAATTCAATTTAACCACAACTACCAGCTCAGTATTCTGCTTGCAACAATTTGTAACACCTTTATATATTAGAAAAACCTTACTACATAAAAGATTACAGATATTAAAAAGTGTGGATTTGGTAAACACTAAAAAAATACATCTAAAAAAATCAAACCTAGTAACATGGTGGAATAAAGAAGTCACTACTTTCAGGCCATAAACAGTCTCCTGGGGGAAAAATACCACAGTTTATTTAGACGGAAAAGATACTTTTGTTTGAAACAATGAGTTTCAGATTCCTAATGTTCCTACAACTTCTTACAAACTTCTTGCAAATCCTTTACAACCTACGAAGGTATCTATACTACAAACTATTATTAAGCAATTTAGAGAATGATATGCTGTGGACCTTCATCATTTGTGCTGAGAGTTTTCCGAGTTTATTTGCCTTTGTGCTCCCATTGGAAACACTCATCAACCATCAAAATTTTCAGATCATGAGCTGACTTCATTAGAGTTGACCTAGTACTATAAAGCATTCTGACAAAATGAAACTTCGCATGAGACCAAACGTAAGTGTAGGTTATGAAAGATGTTTTCTGGGCATGACTGGAATCACCCTCATTACAAGAATTCTCCTCATCTGCCTAAAATGTATTATGTTGTAGTCCAGAGTATCTTAGTAGTTTTTCTTTGCTTAGGTGCTTTACTCTTTTTTAAAAACTTGTGCTTTATTTTGAAGTGTGAGATTTTGAACATGTGACAAGACAGCATCATCTGGTGGAGAGAACATCAGAGAAGACTTTAAGGTACCTGATAGTCATTTAATTTCTTTAGTCCCCGATTTTCTCAACTACAAAATGGGGATAATGCTTGATCACATTGCACCTGATAAATATATTACAGACACAAATAAAAATAATCCAGGGAGGGCTTTACAACTTCTCAAATGTACAAGGCAGAGTTAGTTAAATCTTTATTTTAAAAAGTATCATTTTCAGTAATCTCACTGTTTAGAAGGGCAGTAATTAACACCATTCAGATGGGTAAGGGGAGGACGAGGGTTGTGAAACTCCCTCCAGTGTCTGGTGATGCCACCACTCTGTCCTCTTAAGTTTTTCTTGAAGGGTTAGCAGGTATTTGTGCAATTTCTCTGAGATGTTTTTGCATTTAAATAAGAAATCTTAGAAAAAATACACTATTCCTAATGCAAGAATTTCAAGTATTATACTCACAAAAATAAAAATCAAGAATCATGACAAAAGCAGAGTATTGATGAAGGCTTGCAACTTACTGGAGCAGAAATCCAAAAGCAGAGGTAATACTATTACAGAGTTACTTTTCAACTAGAGGAGCTCCAAAACTCCTTATGGGTGTAATATAATTTCAGTCTACGGATAAGACTCACAGTTGTGCTTCACCATGCTTTAAGCTATTCATAAGGTTTTTAATGGCTGATTACAGCCATCAGTGTGCTGAAATGGACTGGTGTTAGCTATTTTGAATTGGACAATTGTATGGTTTATTACGCCAAGAATGAAAACTTGAAGAGGAATGGTGTTGTGCTTAACATAAAAAAGAACATTTGGGGGCAGGGCCAAGATGGGCTACTCACATGTTTCCTCAATTCCCTCTGAGAATTAAGACCTAGAAAAACAGAGCACAGTGGACATTTTAGGTGCCCCAAAGTCAAGTATAAAGTTGTGAACTCAGACTGGGTGACAGAAAAGGGAAACTACATTTGTTGGAGGCAAGCCGGCAGTGCAAAAGGTCTCACTTCTGCTGGCATAGCTGCAGAGAGAGTTACAGACAGAGGCACCATCTTTGTCAACCAGGAGACCAGGACTGGTGCTGCTGTGCCTGAGAGCCTGGCTGGGGCTAAATGCCACACTGGGCAGCAGTGCTGGAGTAGATAGCGTCTCTCACAGCAGAAAAGCTGTACTTAAGACAGTCACACGTAGAGAACCCACAACAGGGGCTGGTTGCTGAGTGCAGAATGCCCTTCCTTCCTCTCTTCTCTATGTGGTAGATCCTGCTGGCAAAGCACAGGAGAGGAGGCACAGGTAGGACACCATCTTAGTCAGCTGAGAGGCAGTCAGAAATGCCTGAGGGCCTGGCTGGGATTGTTTGCCATGCTGAGCAGCAGTGCCAGAAGGGACAGTGCACCTCTCAGCAGAAAAGTGTTAAGTCAACCACACCTAGAGAACTCCAGAGTCAAAAGAGAGAGAAAGCTTTCTTCTGGAGCTGGTACCCTGAATTTGAACTTCTAGCATACAAGACTGTGAAACAATAAACTTCTCTTTTGTCATGGATTGAATTGTATCCCCCCCCCCCCAAATATGTGTAGCCATGTGGCTGGGCCACGATTCCTAGTATTATGTGATTGTCCTCCATTTTGTGATTTTCACATGCTATATATTAAAGGATTAGGGTGGGACTGTGAATCTCTTTATAAAATCACCTCCCTGCTCCACTGTAAAGGGAGTTTCCCTGGAGTATGGTTTGCCCCACCCTTAATCCTTTAATCCTAGAGAGATAAAAGGAAAGAGAAGCAAGCAGAGAATTGGGAACCTCACACCATCAAGCAAGCAGCACCGGGAGATGAGCGTGTCCTTCAGACCTGAAGTTCTTGCTCCAGGATGCTCACTGGACAAAGTCTGATACAATATTGGACTTTCCTCCAGAGCCGCCAAAGGGGAAAGCCTTCCCCTGGAGTGGACATCCTGAATTTGGACTTGTAACCTACTGGACTATGTAAGAATAAGCTTTCCTTTGTTAAAGTCATCCACTCTGTGGTATTTCTGTTAGAGCAGCACTAGCTGACTAAAACATCTCTGTTTAAGCCATTCACTTGTATTTCTGTTACAGCAGCACTAGATGACCAAGACAGGTGATGCGACCCCTACCCTTACTACTAAGGGATCTGAAGCCCTGAAAATCATACCCATCTCAGCTCACAGGTAAGCAAGAGAGTACCAATAGTGTCCCAAATGATTTACTGATTGCAGGCATACTCCCTCCTCTCCCCTTTGTGTTCCTGTAGTTCTATCTCCTCCTGTTGATCAGAATCAGTTACTGATTCCTTTTCTCATCTGTAGAGCCTGGACACAAAGATTCTGAAGTGCCTGAGCAGAAGTTACAGCTCATAGTTCAGCAGGACTCTTTCTGCTTCCACTCTTTCGAATGAGGCTCTCTAGTTCTGCAGAGTCACAATCATGAGAACCAGAAGCACTAAATCTCCCAGTGGTCCACAGGAGTGATGATAAGTGGGCCTAATCCTGGTTCTACTGCAAGCCACAGGCCCAGGTTTTCTTCCTATGTAATCAATTTTTCACCAAGTGCCCAGATAGTCTCCATAAGGAGTAGTAACATGTCATAGGTTTACTAGTGACTTTTGTTGCTGGTTGACTGAATTTCATAGGGTCAGTAGCTAAATTAACTTGATAAATGAGACTTCATGCTGTTTGGAATCTCTGTAGCTTCCATCCTTGCCACTGTGCCCACGATAATAACTCTTATCTCTAAGTACCAAGGATTTAATGTAGGTCATTTCCCTCTAAGCCCTCTCCAATACAAATTTAGGATTTGGGACAGATTTAGGAACAGAACTTGTTCATAACCTGAGATTGTCTAAAGTTTCATTATTATCTATATGCCAAAAACTCTAAAATCTATATCTCCATTCAAGACTGAATCAAAGACATATATCTAACTGCCTACCATAAATATCCATTTCCACATTGGACAAATTTGGCATGCCAAGGCTGAATTCATAATTTCTTCTGTCTTAGACAAAGGCACCAATGTCTTTTGGTTGTCAGATTCCTTCTTTTTCCAAACAACCATATTCCATCAATTACAAGTGATATTAATTCAAATTCCTAAGTATTTTTCAACTTGTCCATGATTGTTATCTTAATCCAAGTCACCATCCTATCTTTCTGGGACTACTACAATGCTTCTAAGCACTGTCTTCCGTATAATCCATCTCTAAATTATTTTCCTTTCTTACAAATGGAAACACTTGTAGTATAGTGGGTTAAGTGCTACACTGCTAACCAAAACATTGGCAGTTCCAATCCACCACGTGTTCTTTGGAAACTCTATCAGGCAGTTCTTCTCTGACCTCTAGAGTCGCTGTGAGTTGAAGCTGACTCGACAGTAGTGGGTTTTTGCTTTGTTTGTTTACAAGGACAATGTTAATTCAAAAATCTATGTCTACACAAAGTCATTCAAGAGATAATATCAAAAATAATTGGCATGGATAAAAAGACCTACTATGATATGGCCCATGGCGACCCTAGGGGGGTCGGATCCGACTCGACGGCACTTGGCTTTATGATATGGCTAGATTTGTGAAGATTTTGAAAATCCTAACTAATGAAAAACAACTGAAGAAGCTTGTTAGAGATCAAATTGTCTTCCAAAAATATGTGCTGTAAATCTGTGCTTACAATTACATATGCAGACCCCAGGTTGCAAAAATACGTCTTATAGATAACCCACAATTATGAACCAACCCCTATAAAACTTATTAAAAATGTAAGGGTACATACAATGGTTCCTAATAAGAAACAGGTGCTACTTGGTAATGTGCATCAAAACATTGTTGTTATTAGTATTATTGTCATATTATTATGTCAAAGATGTTTTTAGTGTATCTGGAAGCATTTATTTAAGTTTTTATGAACAGAAAGATACACCATATATTAAATATTTGACTAAATGATGATGGACAAATCACACCTAAGTGCTGTGACTTACATAAAAATTTGACTTTATAACAGATTTAGGAACAGAACTTGTTCATAACCTGGGATTGCTTGGGATTGCATTTGAGAATGGGTTTCTTTGCAATGTTAGCGAAGTTGTGTAGGGTGTGTCATAAGTCAGTGTGTTTTGAGATATACACAAGAAGCAAAGAATTGGGAGAAGATAGATACCAACCTACAAGGAGATCTTTAAAAAACAAAATCAAAGAGACAAGTTAGAAAAAAGAAAGCATTACAGCTAACAGAGGAAAAGAAAGCCTTCCCCTAGAGCCAGTGCCCTGAATTTGGACTCTGGCATCCTATACTGTGGGAAAATAAATTTTTGCTTGTTAAAGCCACCCAGTTGTGGTATTTCCATCATATCAACACTAGATAAGACAGATTTGGTAACAGAAGTATGGAGTTCTGCTCTAACAGATGACTAAAATGTGGAAGTGGTTTTGGAATTGGATTAGAAGACTTTTAAAGTGCCTAATAGAAAAAGATGAGAGTGGCTTGCAGAGACTGTAGAATCATGGATGTCAAAGACACTTCTTTTTTTTGTTATTGTGACTGAGTGAAAGTGTACAATACAATTTAAATTTGCATGTCTACTTGTCTGCAGCACCTACTGCTCTCCTTGCCTGGTGACAGCACACTCCTCCTTTCCATTCTATATGTCGTATCCTCTTAACAAGCTCCTGTCACTTCCTCTCTACCCTCTCTGATGCCCTCTAGTAAGAAGCCAGTAGGACGACACCCTACAGATGCATAGAACCATCAAGTGCCCACACGACATGGTCACTCTGTGTCCGCAAGTCCAATCCACTTCTGTCCAAAGAGTTGACCTCAGTAATGATCTATGATCAGGGGCAACATCAAGTCTAGGGACCATACTCCCAGGGGAACTCCCAGGGCTTTGGACCAGCAATTGCAGTCTTTTAGTGGAGTCCTTAGGGTGCATCCCTTTGTTTCCTTGTGTTGCCACTGGAACTCAACATTGTGAGCCCCATCACAGCTGTCATTGGTGGTGGCCATGCACCATCTGATTCTCCTGGTCACATGTTGATACAGTCACCCATTCACATGGGTCTTTCTGTCTTCTGGGTTCTTTTTCCTTCATGTCATTGTTGTCCTTGGTGATCATCTGTTCCAGCTGAGTTGGGATCATTTAGTGTACCTCAGATGGATGGCAGCTTGCTTACTTTTAAGACTCCAGATGCCACTCACCAATATAGGCTGCAGAAGACTTTCTTAGCAATAGGCTAGTTTTTAAAGGCAATTCTTCAATAGAAGGAAGTGAGGACCACCACAGAGAAAGTTTCTATTGTCTTAGAGAGTACATATGTAATGTGGCTGTTAAATGCACTTCCGGTAAGGCCTTAAAAGGAAATAATAATCATGTAATTAGATAATAGAAGAAAGACAATGCAGAGAACTTCTCTGAATTATGTCCAAATGTTTGGTGAAAGTTAGAACTTGTAAGTGATCAACTTGGATATCTGGCAAGTTTTTGAACAAATCTTTTAGCTTTTAGGTCTTGGCACTTTTTACTATAGAACTTTACTTTGTCTCCTCAAGTCATTCTTTGAAATCTTCCATTCAACATTTACTTTATCATTACTTCCATTTGATTTAGCTACTCTGCATTCAAGAACAAGTTTTTGAGTCTCTTCTGATGTCCATTTTGCTCTTTTCTTTCTTTTTAATGACCTTTTGCTTTCTTCATGTATGGTGTCCTTGATATCATTCTACAGCTCATTCAGTCTTCAATCATTAGTGTTCAATGCATCAAATTTGTTCTTAAGATGGTCTCTAAATTTAGGTAAGATGTACTCAGGATTATACTTTGGCTTTTGTGGACTTGTTTTAATTTTCTACAGCTTCATCTTGAAGTTGCATAGATGCAATTCATGATCTGTTCCACAGTCAGCCCATGTCCCTGTTATGACCAGTGATACTGAGTTTCTCCATTATCTCTTTCCACAGAGATAATGGGAGCCACAAAATCAGGTGGAGGGTTGTGAGATCGGACTGGGGACAGAAAGGGGAAAACTACCATTGTTGGAGGCAAGATGTAAGCACAAAGCATTCCACTTTGACTCGTGTGGTAGCAGAGAGGCTCACAGGTATGGATATCATCTTTGTTAACTGGGAGACTGGGATTGGGACTGGGACTGTTGAGGCAGATAGCCTGGCAGGGGCTAGCTGCCATGCCAACCTGAAAAGCCTAAGTAAACAGCATCTCCTGCAGCACAGAAGCTGTACTTAGGACACTCACATCTAGAGAACACAGTGGCAGTTGTCAGTTGGGGGTACCAGCACCCTTCCTCCCTCTCTTCTCTCAGATCTACCATAGATTCAGCTGGCGCAGTGTAGGACAGGAAGCACAGGCAGGATGCCATCTTAGCTGAGAGGCAGAATCAGCCATGCCTGAGGGCCCAGCTAGGGCTGGCTTC
The DNA here is from genome assembly GCA_028571685.1 of Heterohyrax brucei. NCBI lineage: Eukaryota > Metazoa > Chordata > Mammalia > Hyracoidea > Procaviidae > Heterohyrax > Heterohyrax brucei. The sequence goes on from CM053158.1 coordinate 68,589,217, forward strand.
CATGCTGAGCAACAACATGTGTCTGGACAGCACCTCTCTCAGCAGAAAAGTTGTTTTTAAGGCAATTGCACCTAGAGAATACAGTAGTGGCTGATAGCCGAGTGTGGCAGTGCAATTCCCTTCTCTGAGCCATGCCACAGCATGCGCTGATGGAGAAGCTCCAAAAGTATGTGCCATCTTCGTTAGCCAGAAGATGGAGCCTGCCATCCCTGAGGACCTAGCTGCTACTGACTGCCACTGAACAGTACCCCTCTGAGCATAAAAGCAGTTTTTTAAGACAATTGCATATAGAGAATGCAGAGGTGACTGGTGGCCAAGTGTGGGAGCACCCTTCCCTCCTCCCTTCTCTGAGCTGCATCATAGTGTATGTTCACATGACCCCAGAGAGTCAGCACAAGTAGGTTGCCATCTTTATCAGCCAAGAGGTGGGGTCTGCCAGCCCTGAGGGCACAGCAGGGGCTGGCCACCAAGCTGCTGGGCTATACAGCGTCCCTCTCACAAGACAAGTTGTACTTAGGACAGCTGCACCTGGAGAATACAGTCATGGCTGATGGCCAAGTCCAGAGGTGACCTTACTCCCTTCTTAGAGCTATGCCATAGGTTCTGCTGATCTGACACCTGAGAAGCTGAAGAGCTTTCTGACATCATGAAGACAAGAATCCATATCTAACCATTTAGAGAAGTAGAACACTGTGGCTCCAGAAAACTCCCCAAATAAAGAATCAAAAAACTTCCCAGATGAAGAAGGCTTCCTGAAATTATCAGAGGTAGAATACAAAAGAATTATGTATAGAGCCCTTCTAGATCTTAGGACAGAGATTAAATAAAATGAAGCAGAACAAAATGAAAAATTAAACAAGCTATATGAGCTGCTGGGACATCAACAATCTAAAATTTAGCAGATCAGTAATAAAGTATAGAGTTACACAATTCAATGCAAATCTAAGACAGCAGGATTGAGGAAACAGAATGAAGGATTAGCAACACTGAAGATAAAGCAACTGACATCAGCATCTATGGAAGAGGTCAAAGAATCAATAAAAATGAAGAATCACTAAGAATCATGTGGGACTCTGTCAAGAAGAACATTTGTATGTAAGTGGAGTTTCTGAAAAGGGAGGGACAGCAGAAAATACAGAGAGAATTCTTGAAGAGTTGCTGACAGAAAAATTCCCTGATATCATGGAAGAAGAGAAAATAGCTGTTCAAGATGCTCACCAAACTCCACAAAAGGTAGAACCAAAAGAAAGACATGAAGACATATTATAATAACACTTAACTGGCCCCGTGCCATGAGTCGGATCCGACTCGACGGCACTTGGCTGGCTAACAAAATGAAACATAGAAGTTCTTAAAGGCAGCTAGGCTTAAACAAAAACTAACACACAAAGGGAAGCATTGTAGAATGCCCTCCAACTTTTCAGCCAAAACCTTGTTGGCAAGAAGGCAACGGCATGACACATACAAAGCTTTGAAGAAAAAAAACTTCCAACCAAGAATTATATACCCTACAAAAGGGTCTCTCAAATGTGATGGTGAAATTAGGACAGACTCAGACCAGGAGAAGCCTACACTTTTCAAAAGCCAAACCTAATTTATAAGAAATACTGAAGAAAGACCTTCAATTAAAAAATCAATAACACCAGATAAATATTTAGGTACCAGCAGGTTCAACCACTGTAGACAAGTTTCAGCTGAACTTTCAAACTAAGACAGACTAGAAAGAAGGACCTGACAGTCTACTTCTGAAAGGAAATAGCCAGGGAAAACCTTATGAATAGCAGCCGAATATTGTCAGATATGGTGCCAGAAAGTGAGCCCTCCAGGTTGGAAGGCACACAGAAGAGGACTGTGGAAGGGCTGCCTCCTGAAAGTAGAATCAACCTGAATGATGTAGATGGAGTAAGGCCTCCAGGATCTTCATTCGCTGATGTATAATGACTCAAAATGAGAAGAAACAGCTGCAAACATCCATTCATAATTGGGACATGGAATGTACTAAATATGAATCTAAGAAAACTGGAAATAATCAAAAGTGAAATGCAACACATAAACATTGACATCCCAGGCATCAGTGAGCTGAAATGGACCAGTGTGGGCCATTTTGAATCCCACAATCATATAGTCTACTACGTTAGGAATGAAAACTTGAAGAGGAATGGTGTCGCATTCATCATCAAAAAGAACACTTCAAGATCTGTCCTGAATTACAATGCTGTCTACACATACAAGGTGTACGGTTAGGACCTTTGGTATATCCCTCCTGAGTTTAAAGACCATCCCAAGAGCAGATTTGATGCACTGATCACTAATGACAGAAGACCAGATGAATTGTGCAATGACATCATAGGCATCATCCATGAAGAAAGCAAGAGGTCATTAAAAAGGCAGGAATGAAAGAAAAGACCAAAATGGATGCAGAAGAGACTTGGAAACTTGTTCTTGAACACTGAGCAGCTAAAGGATAAGGAAGGAATGGCAAAATAAAAGACCTAAAAAGAAATTTCAAAGAGCAAAATAAAGACCAAGAGACAGTCACACAAACAGAACAAGGGGACACCACATGGTTGAAAGACAGAAAGGGTGTGCATCAGAGTTGTATCCTTTCACCATAAATTTTTAATCTGTATGATGAGCAAATAATCTGAGAAGCTGGACTATACAAAGAAGAACGAGACATCAGGACTGGAGAATGTATACAGAATGTAAATGGACTCAATGCTTCAATAAAGAGAGAGAAACAAGCTAGGTTCAAAAACATAATCCATCTATATGCTGCTTACAAGAAACACACCTTAGACTCAAAGACATAAACAAACTAAAAAGCAGAGGATGGAAAAAATACAGACTAAGTTAACAAATGCAAAGAAAAGCAGGAATAGGAATATTAATCTCAAATAAAATAGACTTTTATTTAGGGAGGCTGTAACAATATTAAATATATATGCACCCAATATCAAATAATCTAACTAGATGGAACAAAAGCTGAGAACACTGAAAAATGAGATAGATCACTTCACAGTAATTGTAAGAGATTTCAACACTCCACTATCAGTAAGGGACAGATCATCCAGAAGAAAGCTCAATAAAGACACAGAACATCATATTGCAACAATCAACCAGCTAAACCTCACAGACATATAAAGAACTTTCTACTCAGAAACAGAAAAGTACAACTTCTTTTCCAATGCACATGGAATATTCTCCAGAATAGATAATGTATTAGGCCATAAAGCAAGCCTAAACAAAATCCAAACCACATAATACAGCTGAAATCAATAGGAGAAAATACACGGGTAGAAATTTGAACTCATGGAAACTAAACAACACCTTCCTCAAAAATTCATGGGTTATAGACATATACTTCACTAAAAAGGATACCCAGGCAGCCAAAAGACACATGCGGAAATGCTCACAATCATTAGCTATTAAAGAAATCCAAATCAAAACTATGATGAGATACCATCTCACCCCAACATGATTGGCTGTGATCCAAAAAACACGAAACAACAAATGCTTGATAGGCTATGGAGAAAATGGAACTCTCCTACACTGCTGGCAGGATTGCAAAATGGTACATCTTTGGAAAGCAATCTGGGACTTCCTTAAAAAGATGGAAAGAGATATATCATTTATCTCAGGAATCCCACTGCTTGGATTATATCCTACAGAAGCAAGGGCAGTCACATGAACAGATACATGCACACAAATTTTTATTGCAGGATAATCCACAATAGCAAAAAGATGGAACCAACCCAGATGCCCAACAACAGATGAATGGATAAACCAACTATGACATATATGCTCAATGAAACACTACGCAATGATAAAGGACAATGATGACTTTAGGAAGCATCTCATAACCTAATTTCAATTAGAAGACATTATGTTGAGTGAAATCAGGCAGCAGCACATGAACAACTATTTTATGAGAAACCTTACTATAAGTACTGAAAAATAGACTCATGTACAGAAGAAAAGACTTTGATGGCTGAAAAGGAGGGGAGGAAGGGAGGGAGAGAGTTGGCAATAGATTAGATAGTTGACAGAAGTTTGGTTGGGTGAAATCAGTGACAGTACATGTTAAAAGAAAATCAATTTAACTAGACTTCAACATAACCTGAAAACTCTTCCAATCTTAACCCAATATTGTAAGGACAGAGTAGCAGGGGCATGAGTCCAGGGATCATGCTCTCAGGGAACACCAAGGCCAAATGGCATAACTAGCCTATTGCTAAGAGAGTCTTCGGCACTCTATACTGGTGAGTGGCATCTGAGGTCTTAAAAGCTAGCAAGCTGCCATTCATCTGAGGTACACTAAGTGATCCCAACTCAGCTGGAACAGATGATCACCAAGGACAATAGTGACATAAGGGAAAAACAGCCTAGAAGACAGAAAGACCCACGTGAATGGGTGATTGTATCAACATGTGACCAGAAGAACCAGATGGCGCCCAGCCACCACCAATGACAGCTGTGATGGGGCTCACAATGTTGAGTCTCAGTGATAACATAAGAAAAAAAGGAGTGCACCCTAAGAGCTCCTCTAAAGGACCACAGTTGACAGTCTGAAGGCCTGGGAGTTTCCCTGGGAGCATGACCTCTAGACCTGATGCTGCCCCTGATCACAGATCACTACCAAGGTCAACTCTTTGGATAGGTATGGATTGTACTCAGGGACACAGACTGACCATACTGTGTGTGCATGTTACGTTCCATGCATCTATAGGATGTCACCCTACTGGCCTCTTACTAGAAGGGAGTATAGAGGTTGAAGAGGAGGGGACAGGAGATTGTTAAGAGGATATGACATGTGCAGAATGGAAAGGAGGAGTATGCTGTCATCAGATATGAAGAGAAGAAGGAGCTGGAGATAGGTGGGCATGCAAATTTAAATTGTATTGTAAACTTTCACTCAATCATAATAAAAAAATCATGAATTATGGATGAAATCAAGGATGCAATTAAGAAATTCATGAAATAGAATGAGAATGAAGGTATATCCTACCAGAGTCTATGAGATAAAACAACAGCAGTGCTTAGAGGTCCATTTATCTCTATTAAATGAAGAAAAGGCCCAAACCAAAGAATTTATACTACAATTTGAACAACAGAAGAACCTCTCAGGCACCAGAAGAAAACAGACAACAAAAATTAGAGCAGAAGTAAACGAATTAGAGAACAGAAAAACAATTGAAAAAATTAACAAAACCAAAAGCTTTTTTTTTTAAAAAAGATCAACAAGATTGATAAGCCATTAGCTAAACCTACAAAAGAAAAACAGAGGAGGAAACAAGTAAGAAATGAGGTGGGATATGCTGCAATAGGCTCAAGGAAAATTTAAAGTATCATACAGAATACTACAAAAAAATTGTACTCTAACAGATTTGAAAACCTAGAGGAAATGGACAAATTTCTAGATTTACATTACCTACCAAAATTATCACAAAGTAGAACAATCTAATAAACCCATCATGAAAGAATAGATTGAAAAAGTAATCAAAAACTATCAAACAAAAGAAGTCCTGGCACAGATAGCTTCACTAGAAAATTCTACCAAACTTTTAGAGAGGAATTAATTCCAATATTATTGAAGCTATTCCACAACATAGAAAAGGATGGAACAGTCCCAAATTTATTCTATGAGGCCAGCATACCCCTAATACCAAATCCAGGTATAGACCTCATATAAAAAGAAAATTACAGACAAAACAAAATCACTCATGCAGCTAGATGCAAAAATCTTCTACAGTATCCTACCCAACAGAATTCAACACCATATCAAAAAGTAATTCATCATGACCAAGTAGCATTCAAACCAGGGATGCAGGGTTAGTTAATAAAAAAAAAAAAATTAATATGATCAACTGCATAAATAATTCAAAGGATATGAATCATTTGATTTTATCAATTGATACAGAAAAGGCGTTTGACAAAGTCCAGCACTCATTCATTTTAAAAACTCTCAGCAAACCAGGAATTGAAGGGAAATTCCTCAACACAATAAGTGGCATCTATGCAAAACCGACCACTTACATCATCCTGAATAGAAAGAGACTGAAAGAATTCCCCCTAACAAGAGGAGCTAGACAAGGATGCCCACTGGCACCACTTCTATTCAACCTTGTGCTCGAGTTTCTGGCCAGAGCAATCAGACAAGACAAAGAAACAAAGAGCATCTGCACTGGTAAAAAAGAACCAAAAGTATCCCTATTTGCAGATGCTATGATTGTATACACAGAAAACACTAAAGAATCCATAAATAAACCAATGGAAGTCATAGAAAAGTTCAGCAAAGTATCAAGATATAAAATAAACATAAGTAAATCAGTAGGATTCCTTTACACTAACAAAGAGATCATCAAAGAGGAAATCACCAAGTCAATACCATTCACTATAGCTCCCAAGCAGATTAAATACCTTGGAATAAATCTGACCAGAGATATAAAGACCTACACAGAGAAAATTACAAGAACCTACTGCAAGAAACCAAAGGAGACTGGAGAAACCTACCTTGCTCGTGGATAGGAAAACTTAATATTGGGAAAATGCCTGTTTTACCCAAGCCAAAAGCCAAGTGCCGTCCGACTCACGGCGACCCAAAGCAATCTATATATACAATGTGAGCCCAATACAAATTCTAGTATCATTATTTAATGAGATGGAGAAACAAATCACCAACTTTGGTTGGGAAGAGAAGAAACTCCAGATGAGAAAGGAGTACTGAAGAAGAGGAAAACAGTGCAAGGCATCAAACCACCTGACCCTAGAACCAATTATACAATCATGTTAGTCAAAATAGCTTCGTAATGATACAAAAACAAATATACATACGAATGGAACAAAATAGAGAACCCATAAATATCACCATCCTCCTATGAACAGCTGATATTTGACAAAGGTCCAAAGCTTGTAAACAGGGGAAAAAACAGGCTCTTTAACAAAAGTTGGTGTCAAAACTGGATATCCATCTGCAAAAAACTGAAACAAGACGCATATCTCTAACTTTACACAAAAACTAACTCAAGAAGCATCAAAGACCTAAATATCAAATATAAAACAATAAGGATTATGGAAGAAAAAATAGGGACAACAATGGAAGTTTAATACGTTGTTTAGACAGACGACAAAATCTTACCAACAGTACACAGACAACGGAAGAGAAAATAGATAAATGGAAAGTACAAAAAAATCAAACATGTATCACAAAAGTTAAAAGACTGCCTACAGAATGGCAAAAAATATTTGGCAACTACATATCAGATTAATATCTGATTTCCATAATCTGCAAGGTATTGCAAAATATCAACAAGAAAAAGGTAAATAACCCAATTAAATGATGCGCACAAGAGATGGACAGACATGTCAACAAAGAGGACATCCAGGCAGCCAAAAGACATGTGAGGAAATGTTCACAATCATTAGTTGTTAGAAAAATTCAAATCAAAACTATAATGAGCTATCATCTCACCCCAACAAGGGTGGCAATAATCCAAAAAACACAAAACAACAAATGCTGGAGAGACTATGGAAAGATTGAAACTCTCCTGAACTGCTGTTAGGAACACAAGATGGTAATACCTTCTTTGAAAAATAATTTGGTGCTTTTTTAAAGAGCTAGAAATAGAAATACCATATGATCCAGCAATCCCTCTGCTTTAAATATGTTCTACAGAAATAAGGACTGTCACACAAACAGATACTTGCACATGAATGTTTATTTCAGCATAATAGTAAAAAGGTAGAATCAGCCATGTTGGCCATCAACAGAAGAATGGATAAACAAACTATAGTATATATACACAATGAAACACTATGTAATGATAAAGAACAATGATGATTTTAGGAAGCATTTCATAACTTTGTGTCAACTAGAAGACCTTATGTTGAGTTGAAATCAGTCAGCAGCAAAAGGACAAGCATTTACGAGACCGCTATTATAAGGGCTTAAAAAAAGGACTTAGGCACAGAAGAAAAGATTCTTTGATGGCTACAAGGGTGGGGATGCAGTATGAGGGTTGGTTGTAGATTAGATAGTTAATAGGAATTCAGTTAGGTGATGGGTGTGGCAGTTTTCAGTAGAAGGCAGGTCAGCATAACTGGACTACACCATAAACTAAAAAGTTTTCTAAATTCAATCCAACATTTCAAAGGATAGAGTAAACAGAGGTCTGGGGGCTGTGCTTTCAGGAGATCAATTGGCATAACTAGTCTTTTGCTAAGAGTATCTTCTGCACCCCATATTGGTGAGTGGTGTCTGGGATCTTAAAAGCCAGCCAGCTATCAACTTATCCCAGTCCACCTGGAACAGACAACACCTGAGAACACCAAAGACATGAGGACAAAGGAACCCAAGTGACAGAAGGACCCCTATGAATAGGAGACTATATCAGCATGAGATCAGAAGAACAGGATGGTACTAGGCTACCATTAAAGACAGCCTTAATAGGGGACACAATATAGAGTCTGAGACAACACAAGGAAGAGAGTCATACAGCTCAGCAACTCTACTAAAACGCCAGAATTGATGGTCTGATAACCTCAAGGGTCAGCTGGGAACATGACCCCTAGATTTGCCGCTGCCCTGGGCCACAAACCAGTACTGAGGTCAACACTTCAGACTAAGAACGGACTGGACTCAGAAACACAGAGTACGCATGTGGTGTGTGTATTTTATGGTTTTATACATTTATAGAAGGCTATCCTACTGGATTTTTTCTAGAGAAGAGAAGAGAGGGTGGAGAGGAGAGGACAGGCATTCTTTGAGAGGATACTAATAGTAAAAAGAGAAAAGGAGTGTGCTGTCACTGGTTGGGGAGAGCAGATAGAGTTGTAGAGAGGAAAGTATGCAAAATTGACTTGGATTGCATACTTTCACTTAACCGCGATTTAAAAATGTTAGGAAATAGTAGTATGGCCAATTTTACATGCAGACAATACAACATTCATGACAAAAAAAAAACAAAAAAAACAACACTGCCACTGAGTCAATTCTGAGTCACATATAAAATCTTTTTCTTCTTGTTGTTGTTAGATGCTGTTGAGTTAGTTCCAACTCATAGCAACCCTATGCACAACAGAATGAAACACTGACCCATCTTGCATCATGTCCACAATCATTTTTATGCTTAAACCCGCTGTTGTATCCACTGTGTCAATTCATCTTGTCGAGGTTCTTGCTCTATGTCGCTGACCCTCCACTCTACCAAGCATGATGTCCTTCTCCAGAGACTGATCCTTCCTGACAACATGTCCAAATTACGTAAGACACAGTCTGGCCATCTTTACTTCCGAGGAGCACTGTGGTTGTACTTCTTCCAGAAACAGATCTGTTTGTTCTTCTGGTGGTCCATGGTACATTCAACATTCTTCTCCAACATCACAATTCAGAGGTATCAATCCTTCTTGTCTTCTTTGTTCATTGTCCTGTTTTCATACACATATAATGCAACTGAGAATACCATGGCTTGGGTTGGGTTTATTTTAGTCTTCAAGGTGACATCTTCTTAATACTTTAAAAAGATCCTTGGCAGCAGATTTTCCCAATATAATGCATCTTTTGATTTCTTGACTGCTACTTTCATGGGCAATGATTGCAGACCCAAGTAAAATAAAATCCTTGACAACCTTAATCCTTTCTCCAATTATGATGAAGGTGCTTACTGGTCCAGTTGTGAGGATTTTTGTTTGCTTGATATTGAGGTGCAACCCACACTGAAGGCTGTGGTCCTTGATCTTCATCAATATTTCAAACCTTTTTCACTTCCTACAAGTAAGATGGTGTTGTCTCTACAAAACAGGTTGTTAATGAGTTGTCCCACAAGGCTGACACTTCATTCTTCTTCATATGATCCAACTTATTGGATTATTTGCTTGGCATATAGACTGAAAAGGTATGGTGAAAGATACAACTTCGATCCATACCTTTCCTGACTTTAGACCATGCAGTATCACCTTGCTCTGTTCTCACCACTGCCTCTGCTCCATATGCAGATTCCTTTAGATCACAAGTAAGTTTTCTGGAATTCCCATTCTCTGCAATGTTAGCCACAATTTAGTATGATCCACACAGTTGAATGCCTTTGCATAATCAATGAAACACAGGTAACATCTTTCTGGTATTCTCTGCTTTTAGCCAAGATCCACCTGACATCAGCAGTGATATCCCTGGTTCCACATCCTGTTCTGAATCCAGCTCGAATTTCTGGCAGTTCCTTGTCAATATACTGTTGCACAATATACTGTTAATGATCTTGAGCAACTTTTACTTACATGTGATATTAACAACACTGTTCAGTAATTTCTGCAATTGGTTGGATTGTCTTTCTTTGGAATGGGCATAAATATGGATTTATGTCAGTCACTTGGCCAGAGAGCTGTCCTCCAAATTTCTTGGCATAGATGAGTGAGCATTTCATTGCTGCATCTCTTTGTTGAAATATTTCAATTGACATTCCATCAATTCCTGGCGCCTTGTTTTTTTTGCCAAGGCCTTCAATGCAGCTTTGACTTCTTTCTGAAGTACCACTGGTTCCTGATCATATGATACTTCTTCAAAGGCTGAATGTCAACCAGTTCTTTCTGGTATAATGATTCTGTGCATTCCTTCCATCTTCTTTTAATGCTTCCTGAGTCATTTAATAGTTTCCCTGCAGAATCTTTCACTATTGCAACTCAAAGCTTGAGTTTTTTCTTCAGTTCTTTCAGTTGAGAAATGCAGAATGTCTTCTTCCCTTCTGGGTTTCCTTTTCTAGCTCTTTGCACATGTCACTATAACACTTCATTTTGTCCTCTTGAGCTGCTCTTTGAAATCTTCTTTTTAGGTCTTTTATTTTGCCATTCCTTCCTTTTGTTTTAGCTGCTCAACATTTAAGAGCAAGTTTTGGAGTCTTTTCTGACATCCAATTTGGTCTTTTCTTTCTTCTTGTCTTTCTAATGATCTCTTGCTCTCTTCATGAATAATGTCTTTGATGTCATTCCACAATTTGTCTTTGGTCATTAGTGGTCAGCATATCAATTCTGTTCTTGAGATGGTCTTTAAACTCAGGAGGAATATACTCAAGGTCATACTTTGGCTTTTGTAGACTTGTTCCAATTTTCTTCAGTTTCAGTATGAACTTGCATATGAGGAATTTATCTGTGCCACAGTGAGTACCTGGTCTTTTTCTGAATACTGATAAAGAAATTTTCCATTGATTTTTTTTTTTCCAGAGATGTAGTCAATTTACTTCTCGTGCATTCTATCTGATGAGATCCATGTGTACCCTCGAAGTTTGTATTGGTTAAAAAAGGTATTTGCAATGAAGAAGTCATTACTCTTGGAAAATTCTGTCATGCTGTATCTGGCATTAGTTCTATCACTAAGGCTGTCTTTTCCTACTGCCAATCCTTCTTCATTTTCAGCTTTTGGATTCCAGTCACTAGTAATCAGCAATGTATCCTGATTGCATGTTCAATCAATTTTCAGGCTGCAGAAGCTGGTAAAAATCTTCAGTCTCTTTATCTTTGGCCTTATTGATTGGTGCATAAATTTGAATAATAGTCATATTAACTGGTCTTTCTTGTAACCATATGGATATTACCCTATCACTGACAGCATTGTACTTCAGGACAGATCTTGAAATGTTCTTTTTAGTGATGGATACAACACCATTCCTCTTCAAGTTTTCATTCACAGCATAGTTGACCATATGATTGTCAGATTCAGAATAGCTAATACCAGTCCCTTTCAGCTCACTAATGTCTAGGATATCAATGTTTATGCATTTCACTTCATTTTTTTTTTCTTTTTTATTTAACATGCCAAGCTGCCATCTGAGGACACAGCAAATGGTCCCAACTAAGCAGGAACGGATGCTCACCGAGGACCAAAATGACATGCGGTAAAGACAACCCAGAAGTCATTTTTTGACTATTTCCAGTTTTCCTAGATTCATACCTTGTGCACTCCATGTTCCAATTATTAATGGATGTTTGCAGCTGTTTCTTCTCATTTTGCATCATGCCACACTAGTGAATGAAGATCCTGAAGGCTTTACTCAATCCAAGTCATTAACATTACCTCTACTTTGACACAGAAGCATAAGGTAAGGAGAATAACAGCATCAGATAAGGATGATAGAGTGAGCAGCTTCCACTTGTCTGTCAGTGAAGGTTTCCTTGTTTCCATGATGCTGGAAGCTACGCTACTGGTATTTAGGTACCAGCAGGGTCACCCATGGTAGACAGTTTTCAGCTGAGCTTCCAGACTAAGACTGATTAGGAAGAAAGACCCAGCAGTCAACTTCTGAAAAGAATAAGCCAGGAAAAACCTTATGGATAGCACTGGAACACTGTCAGATATAGTTTCAGAAAATAGCCTCACAGATTGGAAGGCACTCAGAAGATGACAGGGGAAGAGCTGACTCATATATCAAAATAAATATAAATAAATTTGAAGTGAATTCATTTTAAGGTCTCTACTTTTCAAATCATTTATTTTCTTCAACAGGTACCACAAGCTTTTAATTGAGTGCTTTTCTAACATATTTCAATATCTTACGGCAACAATCTTTGCTCATAACTCTTCCTTTTAAAATTTTCATAATTCCTCATATTCTTACTGTTAATTCATGTAAATTAGTTAAAAGGAATATGGCACATTAATCACTCACTGAATATTAGTTGTTAGTATTGTTTTATTGGTTTATTTTGTCAGATAAACTTCCAAATTATTTAGTCAGTCTCAAAATAAATAGAAACCTCAACACAATTTTCAATGATTATTTTAACCATAAAGGTTAATTTGGAAAACCCGATGTCTCCATAGTATTCAGTCACCCTATGAATCAATATAGAATGCTTCTCCACTTATTTTATGTTTTTGTCCCTATCTCTTAATAAAATGTGTAGTTTACCTCAAATAAATTCTACTCTTTCCTTCCCATTATCATTTTATCCAAGAAACACTGGCTTTAATAAGCTGAAATACCACTCAACAGAACAATATAAATGAGACTTGATTATAATATAATATATTCAATGGAATTTAAAGAAAGAAAATACAATACAAACAATTATCACAGTAACAAGATAGTCAAAAACCAAGGCTCTTCTTTCCATTCTTCTTTCCATATGGTATCTTTTCTCTGCTTTTCTCCATGAATCTGCTCTATCCCATGTTTCTCTATCATATAACCTTATTCTGTTACTCTTGGCTTTTGCTTCTTCCTAATTTTAGCTGGCACATGGCTTTGGTTTGTCATGATCCATCTCTACCCTTTACTCTGTATAAATGTTCAGCTCACCTCCCTACTACCAATTAACTATATAGTCTCTGTGTCTCTTAATTCATGTTCATAAGACAGAATATCTGATGTGCTGTTGGCTAGTTGGTGGTTAGTTGGCTAGTTGGTTAGTTGGTTAGTTGGCTGGTTTGAGTTAGCAGTTTTACCCCTGGATCAGTCATGTTTGGGGGGTAAAGATGGGACAGTAAGAACAGCAAAGCAATGAGATACCTGAACCATGTGATATGCAGGGTTGTTCTTTTCAAGGACAACAGAAAAAGCATGCAACATCTCTACAAGTTCATTAAGCAAGTTAGAAAATGACAGACATATCCAGTAGTATTCATTGATGTATATAAATGTGTTGTCATAAACAGGACCCTCCATTACATAATCCACAGCCAAGCCAAGTGCCGTCGAGTCAGATCCGACTCATGGCGACCCTAGGGGGCAGGGCAGAACTGACCGCAGAGTATTCAAATATATATACAATAACAATCTTGACATTTGTGTATTTATTACCTATCCAGAAACTTTACTCACTAAATCCATTTGTTTTTAATTTGATTCCTTTCAAAGTTTTCAATCATAACACTTTAAGTGTTGATTTACCTTTCCCCTATTGTAGAAAATTTATTCTTATTTTTATGTCTGTTTCAGTTATATAGTACTGCTCTAACAGAAATACCACAAGTGGATGGCTTTAAAATAAGAAATTTTATTTGTCACAGTCCAGTAAGGTAAAAGTCCAACATCAGGGTGCCAGCTCCAGTGGAAAAGCTTTCTCTGCTAGCACTGGAGGAAGATTATTGTTGCCAATCTTCCCCTGGACTGGGAGCTTCAGAAGTACAGGGACCCCAGTCCTCTACAAAGGACATGCTCAACTCCTCACACTGCTTTCTTGGTGATACGAGGTCCCCAAACCTCAGCTTGCCTCCCTTTCTCGCCACTATATCAAGAGACATAGTGTAGTTTTCCTCAAACAGGTTCTAAACCACATATAAAGCCCTGCCCACCAACACAACAGCACCCATCCACCCTTGATTAACGTCACAGAGGCAGGAAATCCAACATAGAGGAATATCATAATACCAGAAATCATGGCCCAGCCAAATTGTTACAGATTTTGGGAGGACACAATCAATGACAATGTCATTTTATCAATAACTAGAATTTTCATAATAGAATTAAATAATAATAGGATTACTGAGTATTCATGGTTTTTCATATTTTTAATAAAATTTTTCTCTAATGTTTCAGTATTAAGTATCATTCAGAAAACTAGGAAACAGAATCATAAATACTCCATAAATGTGCATTTACAGTGCTCATATAACATATATGGGGGAAGATGACACACCGAGGACTAGTTTGTAACTTCTGGCCCTGTGAATATATCATGAAAAGCAAGATCAGGAAGATGAGCAAGATAAGGTAGAGACAGACTATGAAACAGATTAGGAAACACCCTGTTTATAGAATATTTCAGAGCAATTGATGTGGAAATCCCCATGTTTCACATAGTAGCCATATAAAGCAAAGAGTCAAAAGCATGGAGGGGTTTCCTCCTAAGGTGCTGGTGGCAGGCCAGCAAGGCGGTTGGGCAGAGCTCTACTATGCTCCAGGCCAGGCCAAACAGAGATAGACACAAAAAGTAAGGCCTGATGTTACAGGGGTTTCAACAATTTTAGCTATCTTAAATAAAGTTTTGATAACAGAGAAGTTTGGAAGTGATAAAAGTAAAACACAATGAAAATATTACATTAGGCCAGAAGTCTTTATATTACCAACTCTTTTGAAATTAAAAACATTACAATGGCTATGGACCAAACCTCTCACTTTTTTTGCAGTCATATAGTTTTATTCTATAGATGAATTTAAACCACTCAGTTGGTTGTAACATGATAATTTGCATTATATGCAATTACTGTCTTACTAAATCTTCCCTCAGTGTGTCTGTTAGTTTGTCATATATGAGACTTTGCGTGTTGCTATGATGCTGGAAACTACGCCACCAGTACTCAAATACCAGCAGGGTCACACAAGGCAGACAGGTTTCAGCTGAACTTCCAAACTAAGACCGACTAGGAAAAAAGACCTGGCAGACTACTTCCGAAAAGATTTAGTGATTAAAAACCCTAGGAGTAGCAGCAGAACACTGCTTCACATCATATGGGAAGACAAATTCCTCAGATTGCAACACACTCAAAACATGCCTGGGGAAGAGCTGCCTCCTCAAATTAGAGTCAATCTTAATGATGTGGATGGAGTCATGCTTTTGAGACCTTCCTGTGTTGATGTAGCACAACCCTAGATCAGAAGAAACGGACTGAAACATTCATTAATAATTAGAATGTGAAATGCATGAAGTATGAATTTAAGAAAACTGGAAATTGCAAAAAATGAAATGGAATGCATAAACATTTATATTTTAGGCAATAGCAAGCTGAAATGGACTGGCATTGGCCATTCTGATTTGACAATCATATTGTCTACTTTGCCAGCAATGAAATATTGACGAGGAAAGGTACTGTGTTCATCATCAAAAAAAAAAAAGAAAAATTCAAGATCTATCCTGAAGTACAGTGCTGTCAGTGATAGAATAATACCCATATGCCTACAAGAAAGATCAGTTAATATGACTATTACTCAGATTTACACATCAACCACTAAGGTCAAGGATGAAGAAACTGAAGATTCTTACCAACCTCTTCAGCCTGAAATTGATCAAACAAGCAATCAAGATGCATTGATAATTACTGGTGAATAGAATGTGGAAATTGGGAAGAAAGATCAGTAGCTGGAAAATACATCCTTTGTAATAGAAACAATGATAGACACTGCACGACAGAATTTTGTAAGACAAATGACTCCATTGCAAATACCTTTTTTTCAACAACATAAATGATGACTATACATGAAGGCCTTGCCAAATGGAATATGCAGGAATCAAATTGACCACATCTTTTGGAAGAGATGATGGAAAAGCTCACTGTCATCATCCGTCAGAACAAGGTCAGGAACTGACAAAGGAATAGATCATTAACTGCTCATTTGCAAGTTCAGGTTGAAGTGGAAGAAAATTAGAGCAAGTCAATAAAAGTCAAAGTAAGGCCTTTAGTGCATCCCACCTGAATTTAGAGACCCTCTCACAAGTAGATTTGATGTATTGACCACAAATGACCAAAGACAAGATGAGTTGTGGAATGAAGTCAAGGACATCACACATTAGGAAACCAAGAGGTGACTAAAAAGAAAGAAAGAAAAGACTAAATTGGACGTCAGAAGAGATTCTGAAACTTGCTCACTTGCTCTTGAGAGCTGAGTAGTTAAAGCAAAAGGAAAAAAGTGATAAAGTAAAAGAGTAGACAGAAGATTTCCAAGGTGAGCTTGAGAAGACAAAGTAAATTTTTACAGTGACATGTGCAAAGACCCAGAGATAGAAAACCAAAAGGGAAGAACACATTCAATATTTCTCAGTCTGAAAGAACTGAAGAAAAAATTCAAGCTTCAAATGTCAATAATGAAGCATTCTGTGGGGGAATATGTTATACGAGTCAGGAAAGATCAAAAGAGCATGGAAGGAATACACAGTCACTATACTGAAAAGAACTGGTTTATGTGCAACTCATTTAGGAGGTACCATATGACTGGGAAACAATGATACTAAATGAAGAAGTCCAAATGCACTGAAGGCATTGGTGAAAAACGAGGCTCCAGGAAATGAGAGTATCAATACTGATGTTTCAACAAACAGATGCTGCGGTGGAAGTGTTCACTTGTCTATGCCAAGAAATTTGTAAGACAGCTACCTGGCCAACCTACTGGAAGAGATTTATTTTTATGCCTATTCCTAATATGATGATTCCACTTAACACACAAATTATCAAACAACATCACAAACATCACACTTAAGTAAAATTTTGCTAAAGATCATTCAAAGGTGGCTGCAGCCGTATATCAAAAGAGAACTACCAGAAATTCAAGTCTGATTCAGTAGAGAACACAGAACCAAAGGTATCATTGCTGATGTCAGATGGATCCTGGCTGAAAGTAAAAAATACCAGAAAGATGTTTGCCCATGTTTTATGGACTACACAAAGGCATTTGACTGTGTGGATCACAACAAATTATGGATAACATTGCAAAGAATGGGAATTCAAAACACTTAACTGTGTTCATGAGAAACCTGTACACAGATCAAGAGGCAGTCATGCCAAGAGAACAACTGGATACTGCACAATTTAAAGTCAGGAAAGGTGTGCATTGGAATTGTACCCTTGCACGATAGCTATTCAACCTGTATGTGGAGCAGATAATCCAAGAAGCTGGACAATATGAAGTAGAAAAGGGCATCCAGATTGTAGAGAAGACTCATTAACAACCTGTATTATGCAGATGGCACAACCTTACTTGCTGAAAGTGAAGAGGACTTGAAGCACTTACTGATGAAGATCAAAGACTACAGCCTTCAATACAGTTTATACCTCAACAGAAATATAATACAAATTCTCACAACTGGGCCAATAAGCAATATCATGATAAGTGGGGAAGAGACTGAAATTGCTAAGGATTTCATTTTACTTAGCTCCACAATCAACATCTGTGAAAGCATCAGTCAAGAGATCAAAAGACACATTACATTTGGCAAATCTGCTGCAAAAGACCTCTTTAAAGTGATGAAAAGCAAAGATATTACCTTGAAAATTAAGATGCACCTGACCCAAACCAAGATGTTTTCATTCACCTCGTATACATGCAAAAGCTGGATGATGAATAAAGAAGACTAAAGAATTGATGCCTTTGAATTGTGATGTTGGAGAAGAATATTGAATATACCACTGACTGCCAGAACGAACAAATTGTTCTTAGAAGAAGCACACCCAGAATACTCCCAAGAAGCTAAGATGGTGAGACTAAGTGTCACATAATGTGGACATGTTGTCAGCAGGGAAACCCTGGTGGTATAGTGGTTACTTGCTACAGCTTCTAGCTAGAAGGTAGGCAGTTCAGATCTGCCAGGTGCTCTTTGGAAACTCTATGGGGCAATTCTACTCTGCCCTATAGTGTCACTGGGAGTTGGAATTGACAGCAGTGGTTTGGTTTTTGGTTTGGAGAGATGAGTCACTGGAGAACGACATCATGCTTGTAAAGTAGAGGGCTGGCAAAAAAGAGGAAGGCCCTCAATTAGATGAACTGGCATGGTAACTGCAACAGTATACTTAAGCATAATGAAGAGTGTGATGATGGGGCAGGACCAGTCAGCATTTCATTGTTGTGCACAGGGTCACTTTTAGTTGGCACCAACTCAATGGCACCTAACAACAAGAAATCTCCTTAGAATAGTAGACAAGACTTATTCTTCATTCATATTTTACAATATCAGATATCATTTTGCTGTGAAATTCAAACATGTATGTGAATATAACGAAAAATTTTAAAGGTACTTTGTCAACAAGGATCAAACAATGAAAGTGGGTCAATGTTTTGTAAATACCTCTATCATTATCAAGTGCAGTAGACTCCCAATTAATACGGATTGATACAAACTCATTATCCATTCCAGTTTGAAAACATGAGTTTGTAAGATAGCAAAGAACAAGAAAAAGTTGTGTGTGTGAGTGTGTGTGTGCATGTCTGTAAAAGTCCAGGTAAGTGCTGATTTTGTTTTACGGAGTATTTTGCTTGTTGGGAAGGAAAATGGGGGAAGGATAGCCCCTAAAAGACTGAAGCATAAGAGCTCACCAGAAGCTCTCCAGGCTTTCAGTCACAATGAAATTATTTTTTACTTTACATGGATCCGACTCAACAGCACTTGGCTTGGCTACATATAATTTTAATAATCTTGATGATTTTTCAGATTGGTTTATATATTAGTGTTTTACCTAATATTTAAACACTTCATTTTTATATAAAATATATAAAACATTTGCTACATACAGTTCTCTTACAAGAATTGGAATACATATGTTTGGAACCAGACATGGAGTCAAATTATTATTTTCTTGATTTGTTTACCATTCACATAATCATGAAAACAAAGGTTAAATATACATTCATGCAGCAAGTGAATGGATATTAGATACACATATACATACATTGAAAATATTAAATTTGGAACAAGGAGTGAGAGGCATGAATCCTGGCAACCAACCACTAGAAAAGAAGTGAGACACTAACTCAAAGTGCATGTCTGACTGATGACAAATCAGTATTATCATCTTCCTGCATACAGGACACCATATAGCTTGTAAATATGTTGACCCATGATATTAGCTCATGTAATGCATAATTTTGTGGGCCTGCTATGAGATTTATGGAATCTATTATTGAGTTGTAGATCAACCTAAATATTACATGTCAGTGTAGACACCTTTCTATTCTCTTCACCATATAACTTGTCATTTTTAATCTCCCACGTTGATGTTAAATATCTCTTTACTATCAAACTGTAAAAACAACATGGATCATATTTTGTACGTGACTAAAAAGAGTGATTGAAGAGCTGACTGAAAAAAAGATTCCTTGGTTTATTTTACCTGAGGCTACCCAGGAATATGTTATGATTTATGCCATAGCACAGGCTGTCTGGTTAGTTCACTCTGGGCTAAAAAGGCAAACCACTAGAGGCATTAAAACTGCAACAAGAATGTTATCTGTACAGTAAGCACAACAGTGACATCTTGTGCCTATGAACACATGAATTGACATCAATCCTGCCAATCCTTAGTTAAAATCTGAAGCCAATGAATTAGAACAGAGCCCATTTGATACAATTCAAATGCTAAAACTTTTTCAATGTTTAAAATGTCTCTGTATTAAGAACAACTCCACCAAGAAGCCTGTTTAAAAAAAATATATATATAGCATACATGACATATATAAGTGAAGTCTTAGTTTTATTCATAATTAAAAAAAAACAGTATGGGTGCACAATGAAGAGCTTTGGACCAAAAGTCCAGAAACCAGGGTTCTGGCCATAGCTCTGGCTGTCATTAACTCATCATGACTACTTCCTTGTCTTCAAAATGATGGTTTTTCAGCCTAACATCAACCATAAGGACACTTCTATATTTAAAATACTTGGATTATATTTATTGCAATTACTATTAAAGCACAATTTAAAAAAAGAATGCAATCTACACAACAATACACAAGAAAAAACAGAACAGAAAGAGAAAGGTCCTAACCCTGTGTTTCTACTATTTCTTTCATAGAAAACAGTCCAGCACAACTGCTAGAATCTATTCATTAATGTAACTTAATAAATGTTTGTTTTGCTTACATATGAAGAAGACTGTGCTCGGTCAGAATCACTGAAATGATTCAACAACTAAAACCCAAACCAAAACCACTGTCATCAAGTCAATTGCTACTCACAGAAACCCTATAAGACAGATTACAGCTACTGCCTAGTGTTTCCAAGGATATAATCATCAGGGCAGTGGACCACCACATCTTTTTCCAACAGGGAAGCTTCAAAATGCTGACATTTTGCTTAACATCTGTGTGTTATAACCACTGCACCACCAGAGATCCTTAGTGTCGTTGAACTCTGGCCTACATGCATTCACTTTCTATCTGGTGATTATGTCAGATAATACAGATGCATATGTATCAAATAACTAAAGAGATTTCCGTCTCATTGCACAGAATACAAGAAAATACATGTGTGGGGTGGGGTGGAAATGGCAGACTAGACACACATCTCCTCGATTCCCTCTGAGACCTAAGGCCTGGAATGACAACTGAATGGAGCAGCATGGACATTCACAGAGCCCTAGGATATGGTATAGGGTTCTTAGACTGAGCTGGCCACCAGAAGAGGTGAAACTAACTCTAACATGAGCTGGCCACATGCTGCATCCTGCTTCTGCTGACTCACCATTTGGGAGGACAGCAGGTACTTCTGCCTTCTTTGTTTCCCAGGAGGCAGGGACTGGGCATGAGAGGGCAAATACACCAAGCTGCAGTGCTTAAGTAAACAGTGTATAGCACAACAGAAAGACTGTGCTTAGGATAGACACATTTTCAGAGCCTGGCTGCTGATTGAGGGCACTACTGCCCCTCTACCCTCTCATTTCTGACCTGCACCATAGATTCTGCAGTTTCACAGCAGCAAGGGCAGCTCAGGCAAGATACCATCATGGTCAGCTGGGAAGCAGAGTCACCTACCCAGAGGTCTTAGCTGGGTCTAATATTCATGCTGAGAATCACAGCCTGTCTGGAAAGTGCTTCTCCAGCAGAAAAGCTGTGTTTAGGACACTGATGCCTAGAGTTACAGGTGGGGGCTGGCAGAGGATGGCAGCAATGCCGTAACCCCTCCTTACTTTGAAACACATCATAGCATCTGGGTACAGCCTGTGAGGGGCTTCTGTTGTTAGCCAGAAGGTGGAGCCTGCCACACCTAAGGGCCTGAGTGATTCTGGCAGCTGTTGAACAGCTCCTCGCTTAACAGTAAAGTACAATTTTAAAATAAGGTCCCTTGAAGATCTGACTGCTGAGCAGCCCAACAGCATCTTCTCCATGTTTCACTGATTCACATCATAGTGGTGGCTAACCCCCCTCAGTGATGCCATAAGTAAGGTGCCAGATTTGCCATCCAGGAGGCAGAGGCTATCACCCCAAACAGTCCACCTGGGGCCAGTAACTACAGTACACAGAGGTAGCTGGTAACCAACTCTTCTCTTAAAACTATGTCTCAGCTCCTGTTGAGGTAACACCAGAGAAATCAAACAGCTTCTAGATGGTATGAAAGCAACAATAAATAGCTAACCATTTAAAGAAGCAGTTGACCATGGGTCCAGAAAACTCATAAAATAATCAAAAGAATTCCCAGATAAAGAAGATTTTATGAAACCATCAGAAGTCAAGTACAAAAGAACTACCTGTAGAACCCTCCTACAGATTAAACAAAATGGAGCAGAGTAAAATGAAAAATTAAGGAAGCTATTTGAACTGATGACACTTTCAATGTATGAAATTCAGCAGATTAATAAAACTACAGAATCAGACAATTTAATCCAAATCCATAAAGAAGAATCACCCAGAACAAAATATTAAGAACAATACAGAAAACATCACCAACACAAAAATAGATGCATCAAAATGACAGCACTAAACACACAGATAATTACACTGAATGTAAATAGACTGAATGCTCCAATAAAGGGACAGTGACACCCTGCATCAAAAGACACGATCCATCTATATGCTGCTTACAAAAAACACACCTTAGACTCAAACACATGAACAAACTAAAAATCAAAGGATGGAAAAATATACACCAAGCCAACAACATACAAAGAAGAGCAGGAGTGGCAATACTAATCTCAGAAAAAATAGACTTTAGTATAAAATCCTCCATGATGCGAAAGGATGGCCACTATTTATTGCTTAAAGGTTCAGTTCATAAGCAGGACATAACCATATCAAATATTTATACACCATAACAGAGCATCTAAATACATCAAACAAACTCTGACAGCACTGAAAAATAAGGTAGATCACTACACAATAATAGTTGGAGACTTCAACACTCCTTTCAATAATGGACAGATCATCCAGAAAAAGGTTCAGTAAAGATACAGAAGATTTTGCTGTGACAATTAACCAACTAGACCTCACTGACATACAAAACTTTTCACCCATCAACAGATAAGTACACCTTCTTCACCAATGTACATGGAACACTTTCCAGGAATGATTATGCATTAGGAAATAAAGCAAGTCTTCACAAAAATCGAAACCACTGAATTATTGCAAACTATATTCTCGGACCACAAAGAAATAAAAGTTGAAATCAATAACAGACAAAACACAGGTAGTAATTTGACCTCATGGAGACTGAATGCCACCTCAGTAAAAAAGTCATGAGTTATAGAAGAAATTGGGCTTCAAATAAAGAAATTTATGGAATCAAATGACAATGAAAGCACGTTTTACCAGAAACTACAGGTTAGTAATGCTCAGAGGTCAATTTATCTCTATAAATGACACATCTGGAATGAAGAATGCACCCAAACCCAAAAATTAGCCCTACAACTTGAGCAAGTAGAAAGACAGCAAAAAAGGAACCCCTCAGGCATCAGAAGAATACAGATAATAAAGATTAGAGCAGAACTAAATGAAGCAGACAATAGAAGAACAATTTAAAAAACATAACAAAAGAAAAAGCTGGTTCCTTGAAAAGATCATCAGAATTGATAAACAGTTGGTTAAATTTACAAAAGAAAAACAGGACAGAAAATAACCCAAATGAGAAATGAGATGGGAGACATCACAACAGACACAGCTGAAATACAAAGTACTGTAACAGAATATTATGAAAGACTATAACAGATTTGAAAACCTAGAGGAAATGGACAAATTTCTAGATTTACTTCACCTGCCAAAATTATAACAAGGAAAAGTAGAACAACTTAATAAATCCATCACAAAAGACGACACTGAAAAATAAATTTTAAAAAACTACCAATCAAAAAAAGTCCTGGCCCAGATGGCTTCACTGGAGAATTCTACAAAACTTTTAGAGAGAAATTAACTTGAATACTATTGAGGCTATTTCACAGCAGAGAAAGCCATGGAATATTCCATATTCATTCTATGAAGCCAGCATAACCATGATACCAAAGCTAGGAAAAGATCCCACAAAAAAAATAGAGAAAATTATAAACCAATATCATTCATGAACCTAGAAGCTAAAATCTTCAACAAAATCCTAGCCAAGAGAATTCAATAACATATCAAAAAATAATTCATCATGACCAATTTGGATTCATACCAGGGATGCAAGACTGGTTCAACACCAGAAAAACAATTGTGATTTAACACATAAATAAAAGAAAATATAAGAATCACCTTACATTGTCATTTGATGCAGAAAAGGCATTCAACAAAGTTCAACACCCATTCATGCTGAAAACTCTCAGCAAAGTAGGAATAGAGGGGAAATTCCTCAACTCAGTAAGGGACATCTATGCAAAACCAATTGTGTACATCATCCTGAATGGGGAAATACTGAAAGAATTCACCTCAAGAACAGAATCTAGACAAGAATACCCACTCTCACCACTTCTATTCAACATTGTGCTAGAGGTTCTAGGCAGAGCAACTAGACAAGACAAAAAAATAGTAGACATCTGCATCAGCAAAGGAGATGTAAAAATCTCCCTATTTGCAGATAATATGACGATATATACAGAAAATCCTAAAGGATGCATTAGTAAACTACTGGAGCTAATAGAACAGTTCAGGAAAGTATAGGGATATAAGATAAACATAAGCAAATCAGTAGAATTCCTTTATACCAACACAGAGCATCAAAGAAGAAATCACTCAATCAATAACATTTGCTATAGCCACCAAAAAGATAAAATGCCTAGGATTAAATCTAACTGGAAAAATAGGAGACCTATACAAAGAAAACTACAAGATCTTGTTGCAAGAAACCAACACTTCTTATATAAATGGAGAAATCTACCCTGCTCATGGATAGGAAGACTTAACATTGTGAAAATGTCTATTTTACCCACAGCAATCTACATATACAATGCAATCTCAATACAAATTCCAGTGTCAATTTTTAATCAAAAGGAGAAACAAATCACGAACTTTGTTTGGAAAGGGAAGAAACCCTGGGTGAGTAAAGCACTACTGAAGAAGAGGAACACAGTGGGAGGCCTCCCACTACCTGACCTTAGAACCTATATTACATTGCCACAGTAGTCAAAACAACCTGATTCTGGTACAAAAAGAGACAAGTAGACCAATGGAACAGAATTGAGACCCCAGAGATGTTACCATCCTCTTGTGAACAGTTGATATTCAACAAAGGCCCAAGATTGTAAACTGGGGTAAAAACCACTTCTTTAACAAATGGTGCTGGAAAAATTCGATATCCACCTGTAAAAAACTGAAACAAGACTGTATCTCACACCTTTCACAAAAACTAACTCAAAATGGACCAAATACATATCAAACCTAAAATGATAAAGATCATGACAGACAAAAACAAAGTCAACAATGGAAGTTCTATTAGAACTTAGATAGACTTCAAAAACTGACAAAGTATGATCAACAGAAGAGAAAATAGATAAATGGAAACTACTAAGAAACAAACACTTTTTTCCTCCAAACACTTTATCAAAAGAGTTAAAAGAACATCTACAAAACGGGAAAAAATATTTGGCAACTACATGTTGGAGTGACATCTGATCTTCACAATTTACAAGATACTGCAAGATATCAACAAGAAAATAAGGTAAATAACCCAATTAAGCAATGGGCTAAAGACATGGACAGATACTTCACCAAAGAAGACATCCAGGAAGCCAAAACACACAAGAAGAAATGCTCACAATCATGAGCTATCAAAGAAATGCAAACCAAAACTACAATGCAATACCATCTAACCCCAATAAGTTTGACCATAATCCAAAGAACACGAAACAACAAATGCTGGAGAGGCTGTGGAGAGATCAGAACTCTCCTACACTGGTGGTAAGATTGCAAAATGTTACAACCTCTTTGGAAAGCAATCTGGCGCTTCCTTAAAAATCTGGAAACAGTATACCATTGGATCCAGTAATCCCACTGCTCAGAATATGTCCTATAGAAACAAAGGCTGTCACACAGATACATGCACACGAATGTTCACTGCAGCACAGTCCCCAATAGCAAAAAGGTGAAATCAACCTTGATGCCTATCAATAGACAAATGGATAAACAACCTATGGTACATATACTCAGTGGAACACTGTGTAATGATAAAGAACAATGATGATTTTAGGAAGCATCTCATAACCTGGTTTCAACTGGACGACATTATGCTGAGTGAAATCAGTCAGTGGCAAAAGGACAAAGACTGTATGAGACCCCTAATATAATAACCTTAAAATAGACTTATGTACAGAATGAAAAACTCTTTGATGGCTACAAGGGTATGTAGGGAGGGAGAGGGTTGGTCATAGATTGGATAGTTGATAAAAATTTGGTTAGGTGAAAGCAATGACAGCGCACAGTAGAGCAGATCAACTTAACACGACTTCACCATGAAATGAAAGCTCTTCTAATCTCAAACCAATACTGCAAGGGTAGAGTAGCAGGGGCAAGATCTCAGTACCATCTTCTCAGGGGATATCAAGGCCAATTGGCATAGCTAGCCTTTTGCTAATAGAGTCTTCTACACCCTGTATTGGTGAGTGGGGTCTGGGGTCTTAAAAGCTAGCAAGCTGCCACCTGAGGTACACTAAATGGTCCCAACTCATCCAGAACTGATGATCACTGAGAATAACAAGGACACAAGAAAAAAAGAGCTAAGGAGACAGAAGAACACAGGTGAACGGGAGATTGTTTTAACATGTGACGAGACGAAACAGATGGTGGCTGGCCACCACCAAAGTCAGCAGTGATGATGCACACAATGTTGAGTCCCTGTGTCAATATGAGAAAAAGAGGGATGCAGCTTAGGAACTCTCCTTAAAGACCATAACTGATGAAATGATGGCCTGGGGGATGCCCTGAAAGCATGGCCCCTAGACATGCTGCTGCCCCTGACCAGTAAACTCTACCAGAGTCAACTATTCTTAAAAAAATGGACTGGTCTCAGAGACACAATGTGACAATATGTTCTGTGTACTTTATGGCTCTATGCACTTATAGGATTCTGTCCTACTGGTCCATTTCTAAATGGAAGAGAAGAGCGTGAAGATGAGGGTACAGGAGTTTGTTAAGAGGATACAACAAGTATAGAATGAAAAGGAGTGTGCTGCCGTGGGGCAAAGAGAGCAGAAGATGCTGCAGGCAGGTAGGCGAAATTAATTTGGATTGTATATTTTCACTTAATCACAATAAAAAAAAAGAAAATACATGTGTAAATACAGCTTGCATTCAATCACCATTCTTAAATATATATTCAAATGCAAAAGAATGACAAAGCAGATACATTTGAAGTCTAAACCAAAAAAGTAAAAATATCTCCGAAAAGAAGTAAAACTAAAACTAAACAATTATAGCAAAATAAGAATATTTGCAGCTGAAAGTGTGGTAAGATCCTTGAGTTGTTCGGAAGAAGAAGTATCATTTAAGTTTATACATTGATAGGAAATATTTAAGAAAATGTTAATTACTTAGAGGTAAATACTAAAAAAATAAATGTAATTTATAGTTTCCTAACTTAGCAAGGAAACAAAAAGGAGAAACAGCAAAAATGTGAAAATTATTTTCAATATAACAAATATCAGAAGGAACAGGAAGAGATGAAGCAAAGCAAAGGAAAAGTTGGTACAGATTAAATATGAGGTAAAATGATTAAAATATGTACACATACTTCAGTAATTTAAGCATATGTAAATGAAATACTTGGATCCGACTCGACGGCACTTGGCTTTGGCAAATGAAGTAAAATAGTATATCAAAATGTAATGGTTAGATTAAAAAACACTAGTGTATATTGCTTACTAGAGATATTTCTATAGCATTTTTCACACAAATGTTGAAACTAGAGATAGAAAACTTATCATCTGCAAATATTAACTTAAAAAAGATATTAAGATAAAAAATTAAGTTTGAGATAAAGAGAAATATTGCATAAGGATAAAACACAAAATGCACATAATAACAAAATCTTGAAATACATATTGACACAATTTAACACAAAACCACAATTAATATAAAAGAACATACTACAGTTCTTTTAAAACTTCAGGGATAAACAATTTTTTAAAATACTATTAAAGATACAACTTTAAACAACAAAATTAACAACTTTGATATGTCTGCATCAAAAATAAATAAGGAAGGGAGGAAGGGTTGGTTGGACAGAAGAGGAAAGAAGGAAAGGAAAGAGAAAATGGTGTACACTTTTGAAGTATTCATGGCATATCTATAAAAAGTAGCCAAGTACTAGGTTACAAGGTATTACTGAATTAAAATTCTCAATTTATATCATCTAGATTACATTCTCTTCCCAAGTGCCATTAAATTGGAAGTAAAAAAAATTTCAAAGAAATTATTTTAAGAGAAAAAAATGGAAAATAACTACAAATAAAGCAGACTAAACATCAGAGAATATGATGACTAACACCAATTAAACATATTTGAATAATCAGATAAAGCAAATAAATTTTTGGAGCTCTGGATGAGTAGTGCTTAAGAGTTTGGCTGCTAACCAGAAGTTCAGTAGTTCAAATCTACCAGTCACTCCTTGGAAACCCTATGAGTCAGTTCTACTCTGTTTTGTAGGGTCACTGAGTCAGAATTGTCTCAATGGCAAAGAGTTAAATTTTTTTTAAGATTTAAATTACTGGGGGGAGGAGTCAAGACGGCAGACTAAACATATGTCTCCCTAAATCTCTCTGGAAACCGAGACCTGAATCGATAATTAAACAGAGCCTTCTGGACACCTAGTTAGCCCTAGGACACAGCATAGGGCTGTTAATTTGGATATCACACCACTGAATGGACAACTTCCTCTATTTCCTGGACCTCCACTCTTGGTGAGTGCTGGGTTTCATGTACCAAAGGTAACTGGCCATTTTAATTTTTTCTCTTTGTCTTAGCCAGCAGGTGGAGCTGGGACTTGACTAGCAGCTAATCTCAGATGCACTGCTGGTGGGATTGGCAGGTGAAGTTGCCATATTTTGAGACCCTGACTTTGGACTCTGTGCATCTAGGCAACTTTGGCCTCTCTTTCCACCTCCACCATTGAGCACACTATACTGAGGCAAGCAGAGAGCTTCTGTAGACATCAAATTGTTCCACTGGGAGGAGAATACACCCACATGGAGGCCTCAGCTGGACCTAATTCCTAGGCTGGGAGGCAGCACCTGCACGGAGGAGAGTGCCTTTCCTGTAGTAAAGCAGTATTCCACACAGTGTCGCCTACAGATTGGGCCCAATAGCAGAGGCCAGCAGGAAATTAGCCTTTCTCTATTTTGAACTAGTTTACATCATCTGGAGTTGGATATAGAGGTGCTTGCTTTGCCAGCTGGGGAGAAGGACTGGTACATTTGAAAAGGCGGCTTACTTTGGAAGTGGCCAGATACCTTTTACCTTTCATTTTAAGAGGGCCTAGAGAAACAACTACAGTCCATTCTCACAGCATCTCTCCGAGCATCTATTGACTCACATGATGCTCCAAAAGCAACAAACTCTGGATAAAAGCATAACTAAGAAATCAGCCACGGCTTCAGAAGGCCCCCAAAAGAAACACCCAAAGAACTTCCCAGACAAAGAAACCTTGTTGAAACTATTGGAAGGTGAATACAAAAGGATTATACAGAGAACCCTCCTAGGCCTTATACAAAATGCAGCAGAGAAAAATGAAAAATTAAGCATGCTGTTTGATCTGACGGAACACCAGTACTCTGAAATCCAACAGATCAAGAACAAAATCAGAAGCATAGAAACTTCAATTCAAAGCCAAGAAGACAGAATGGAACAAATAGAAAATAGAATGGAACAAATGGAAAACAGACTTTCTGATTTGGAAGACAGAGCTACTGACTCCAGCATCTATGAGGAGAAATCAGAAAAAAGAAACAAGACAAATGAAGAAGCATTGATAAGCATGTGGGACTCTATTAAGAGGAACAACCTGTGATTAATTGGAGCTCCTGAACAGGGTAAGACACTTGAGAACACAGAAACTATTGCTGCTGAGCTGCTGACAGAAAACGTCCCAGAAATTATGAAAGAAGGGAATATAGATATCCAAGATATCAAACACAACTCAATGTAGATCTCAAAAGAAAGACTCCAAGACATATTATAATCAAGCTTAACAAAATGAAACATAAGCAGAAACTCTGAAAGTCAGCAAGACTCAAAGCAAAGCTGATATTCAGAGGGAAAACCTGTAGGCTTTCTTCAGATTTCTCAGCAGAAACAATGCTGGCACAGAGACCATGGCATGACACATTAAAAGCCTTGAAGGAGAATAACTTCCAACCAAGAATTAGAAATCCTGCAAAACTATCTTTCAAATATGAAAATGAAATTAAGACATTCACAGATAAACAGAAACTGAGAGACTTTGGAAAAACCAAACGAAAGCTACGAGAAACACTGAAAGAATCTCCTGGCTTAGAACAAAACAACTAACTTTACATTTTAAAAGCAAATACATCACCCAGAAACCTATTCAGTTAGGGAAGACTCCAAACTCAATCAAAGCTGTAACAGTGAAAGAAATAATTCAGTGATCATATCATGAAAACTATGATGTCATCACATCAAAAAGAGGGATGTACTACATCATAGTCCTTGCAGATAGAGAGGAAGTTAAGACTAGTAGTAATTAAAATTGGGTTTATACATAGTTTATCAAGGGGGATTGTGGAGCAGCTGTAAAGCACACTAAAGATGCAATATACTATATCAAGAGATGTAACACAGGAATCTCAACAACCACAAAACCAACCCTGAAAAAGGGGAAAAATCAACTCACAAAGAAGAATGTCCCACAACAGATTAATAAGAACAACAGAGAAAACAGCAACACAAAAATAAACATATCACAATGACAGCACTGAACACATACTTATCAATAATAACACTGAATATGAATGGACTGAATGTACAGTAAAGTGACATCTTGGATCACAAGACACAACCCACCCATATGTTGCCTACAAGAAACTCAACTTAAAACTTAAAGATAGGAACTGCAAATCAAAGGACAGAAGAATATATATCAAGTTAACAATGAAAAAAGAAGAGCAAGAGCGGCAGTTGTAATCTTACATAAAACAGATTTTAATGTAAAATCCACCATCATGGACAAGAATGGACATGATTTATTGCTGAAAGCTTCAATAAACAAGCAGGACTTAACAGTATTAAATATTTATGCACCTAATATTAGAGCATCTAAATATGTCGAAGCAGCACTGACTACACTCAAAAAAGAGATAGATCACTCCACAATAATAGTGGGAAACTTCAGCACTCCACTGTCAATATCAGCCAGATTGTCTAGAAAAAAGCCCAGTAAAGACACAGAAGACCTTATTGCCACAATTAAACAAACTGGACCTCATCAACATATACAGAACTTTCTGCCCATCAGTGGGCAACTACACCTTCTTCTCCAGTGCACATGGAACATTCTCCAGAATAGGCCATGTGTTAGGACACAAAGAAATTCTCAACAAAATCCACACCACTGAATTAATGCAAAGCATGTTCTCAAATCATCAAGCCATAGAAGTCAAAATCAATAGCAGAAAAAAACATAGAAAGTGGAACTCACAGAAACTGAAAAATATCTTACTGAAAAATCCATGGGTTATAGAACTCAAGGATGAAATAAAGGAATCTATGGATTCCAATGAGAAGGAAAACACTTCCTACCAGAACCTAGGGGATACAGCCAAAGCAGTGCTCACAGATCAGTTTATCTCCACAAATGCATACATCTGAAAGAAAGAAATCAAACCAAAGAACTAACCCTACAGCTTCAACAAGTAGAGAGAGAATAACAGAGGAACCTCTGAGGCACCAGAAGAAAACAGATCATAAAGATTAGAGCAGAAATAAAAAAATCAGAGAATGGAAGAACAATTGAAAAGAACAAAAACTGGTTGTTTCAAAAGATCAACAAAATTGACAAACCATTGGTGAAACTCACTAAAAGGAAACAGGAAAGGAAACAAATAACCCAAATAAGAAATGAGAGGAGAGTTGTGACAACAGATCCAATAGAAATAAAAAATATCATAACAAAATACGATGAAAGGCTGTACTCTAACAAATTTGAAACCTCAAGGAAATGGACAAATTCCTTGATTCATATCACCTACCAAAATTATCACAAGGTGAAGCAGAACAACTTAATAAACCTATCACAAGGTAGAGACTGAAAAACTCATCAAAAAACTGCAAACCAAAAAAAGCCCGGGCCCAGATGACTTCACCACAGAATTCTACCAAGCTTTTAGAGAAGAATTATCTCCAATACTACTGAGATTATTTCACAGTTTGGAAAGGGATGGAATACTCCCCAGTTCACTCTATGAAGCCAGCACGACCCTGGTACTAAAGCCAGGGAAAGACTCAACAAACAAGGAGAACTACAGACGGATACCAATACCACTAATGAATCTAAATGCAAAAATCTTGAACAAAATTCTTGCCAATAGAATACAACAACATAACAAAAAATTAATCCATCATGACCAAGTTGGATTCATATCAGCGATGCAAGCCTGCTTCAACATCAGAAAAACAATTAATGTGATCCACCATATAAATAACACAAAAGACAAAAATCACCTGATTTTGTCTATTGATGCAGAAAAGGCATTTGATAAAGTTGAAAATCCATTCATGCTAAAAACTCTCAGCAAAATAGGAATAGATGGCAACTTCCTCAATGCAATGAGGGCCATTTGTACTAAGCCAACTGCCTACATAATCCAGAAAGGAGAGAGACTGAAACAATTTCCTTTGAGAACGGGAACTAGGCATGGAAGCCCACTCTCACCTCTCCTATTCAATACTGTACGAGAAGTTCTATCCAGAGCAATTAGACAAGACCAAGAAATAAAGGGCATCTGCATTGGCAAAGAAGAAGTCAAAATCTGTTTGCTGATGACATGATTGTATATGCAGAGAATCTCAAAGAATCTATAAGTAAACTACTCAAACTGATATAAGAGTTCAGCAAAATCTCAAGATACAAGACAAAGATAAGTAAATCAGTAGGATTCCTTTATACAACCATGAGATTATTAATGAACAAATCACCAAATCAATACTATTTACTATACTCCCTAAGAGAACTACAAGTCTTTACTACAAGAAACTAAGAGAGACTTACATAAATGGAGAAATCCACTATGCTATGGATACGAGGACTTAACATTGTGAAAATGTCTATTATATCCAAAGCAATCTACTTATATTATGCAACCCAGTACAAATTCCTGTGACATTTTTTAACGAGATGGAGAAACAAATCACCAACTTTATCTGCAGAGGGAAGAAGTCCAAGATAAGTAAAGCATTACTGAAGAAGAACACACTGGGGGACCTCTCACTATGTGACTTTAGAACGTATGTCACTGTCACAGTAGTCAAAACAACCTGGTACAAGAACAGACAGATCGATCAATGGAACAGAATTGAGACCCCAGAGATGACACCACCCTTCCTACGAACAGTTGATATTCGACAAAGGCCCTATGATATTAAGCTGGGGTAAAAACAATCTCTTCAACTATTGGTGTTGGCAAAATTGGATGTCCATCTGCAATAAACTGAAACAAGACATGTATCTTACACCTTATATGAAAGCCACCTCAAACTGGATAAAAGACCTAAACATCAAATCTAAAATGATAAGATCATCTAAGAAAAAAGAGTAACAACAATGGAAGTTATATTACACAGTGTAGACAGACTCCAAAATCTGTTAAACAAGCCACAAGCAATAGAAGAGAAAATAGATCAATGGGAACTACTAAGAATCAAACACTTTTTCTCAGCCAAAGACTTCATTAATAGAATTAAAAGATCACCTACAGAATGGGAAAAAATATTGGTCAGCTGTATGTCAGACCAATGTCTGACCTCCATAATCTGTAAGGTACTACAAAATGTCAACAAGAAAAAGAGAAATCATCCAATTAAGTGATGGGCAAAGGACATGGAGAGACACTTCACTAAAGAGGAGACCCAGGCAGCCAAAAAACATATGCAAACATACGACCATTAGCTATTAAAAAAATTCAAATCAAAACTACAATGAGATGCCATCTCACCGCAACAAGGTTGGCCATTATCCAAAAAACACAAAACAACAAATGCTGGAGAGGCTGTGGAGAAACTGGAACTCTCCTACATTGTTGATGGGAATTGCAAACTGGTCCAACTTTGGAGCAACCTGGCACTTCCTTAGAAAGCCAGATTTTGATACACCAATTGACCCAGTAATTTCACTGCTCTGAATATATCCTACAGAATCAAGGCCATTCACACCAACTGATACATACACACAAATGTTTATTGCAGCACAGTCCACAATAGCAAAAAGATGGAATCAACCCAGATGCCCAACAACAGAGAAATGGATAGGTAAACTATGGCATATATACTCAATGGAATACTATGCAATGATAAAGAACAACAATGATTTTAGGAAGCATCTCATAACCTGGTTTCAACTGGAGGACATTATGCTGAGTGAAAGTAGTCAGTGACAAAAGGACACATATTGTATGATACCCCTACGATAAGAACTTAAAAACAGATTTATGCACAGAAGAAAAGACTTTTTGTCAGCTGCATGGGTGGTAAGGGAAGGAGGCTGAGGAGGGCAGGATTTAGATTAGATAGTTTATAGAAATGTGGTTGGGTGAAATCTGTTACAGCACACATTAGAAAAAAGATCAATATTAACTGGACTTCAACATAACATGTTTACTCCTCCCATCTTAACTCAATATTGCAAGGACAGTGTAGCTGGGTTTGGGAGCCAGGGACCAGGCTATCAGAGGAAATTGAGGCCACCTGACACAACAAGCATTTTGCTAAGAGTCTTCAGCACCCCACATTAATGAGTGGCATCTGGGATCTTAAAAGCTGCCAAGTTGCCATCTGAGGGTACAGCAAATGGTCCCAACTTAGCATGAACGGATGATCACCAAGGACCAAAACAACATGGGGAAAAGAGAACCCAGAAGACAAAGAGACCCATGTGAGTGGGTAACTACATCAACATGTGATGAGAAGAACTGGATGATGCCTGGCCACCAGCAGTGATAGCCATGATGGAGCTCACAAAGTTGAGTCTCACTGGCAACACAAGAATAGAAAGGGGTACACCCTGAGATCACCTCTAAAAGACCACAATTGGTGGTCCAGAGGCCTCGGAGTTCTCCTGGGAGCATGGCCCCTGGTCCCGATGGTGCTCAAATCCATAAATCATAATGGAGGTCAACTCTTTGGACAGGAAAGGATTGGACTTGGTGACACAGAGTGATCATATCATATATGCACTTTATGGTTCTATACATGTATAGGATGCCATCCTGCTGACCTCTTACTAGAGGCAGGGGAGTGGGCGGAGATAGGGGATAGGAGATTGTTTGGAGGATAAGATATGTATGGAGTGGAGACAAAGAGTGTGCTGTCACTGGGCAGGGAGAGCAGTGGGAGCTGCATATAGGTGGGCATGCAAATTTATATGGGAATGTACATTTTCATTCAGTCATAATAAAAAATAAATAAAATTAATAAAAAATACCGCCCCTAAGTTGATTCTGACTCATAACAACCCCAAAGGACAGAGTAGAACTGCTCCACAGAGTTTCCAAGGAGCACTTAGTGTATTCAAATTGCCAAACTTTTGGTTCACAAATGTAGTATTTAACCACTACACCAGAGTTTCCTAAATTACTAAGGATGACTGAAGTAGACATTCACAATATAAATAAGCTAGTTATTTTCAAAGAAATTGAATCACTAGTCCAAAATTGGTGCCCCTACTCCTCTCTGCCCTAAAAATACAGTTAAATTTATTTAATTGCAGACCTACTTTACAGGGGTGAAAGCCAAGAACAAGTCTAGGTATACAAATAATGGCACAAGGACATGGAATACATAAAAAGAATAATACAAAATATAGTAATGGACTAGGAAAGACTGTTTTACTGCTTGTTTAATCCATATTATACAAAATATACATAAATGCAGTAAAAAAACAAGTTTAGAAGTTGGGACTAAGAAGGAAGACTAGCCACACTTCCTTTGATCCCTCTAACAACAAAGAACTTGCAAACCAATTGAATGGAATAAACAGGACATTCTAGGAGTCCCAATATCATGTGGAAAGTTTAGAGATTGGACTCAGTGACTGAAAGGTGAAAAATTACCATTGTCTGAAGTGGATCAGCAAACAGGGGGGCCAGCTTCTACTGGCATGGGAGTGGAACAGCAACACAGGAGTGGAGCCCATATTTTTTGGAGGAGAGGTGAGCTTAGAATAGCTGCACCTGAGAGTGGTGCTGGGGTCAGCAGCCACTCTGTCAGTCGTGCATGAGTGGAGCATGTTTTTCTTAGCCAGGAAGCTGAGTTTAGGACAGACAATCCTATGGAACACAATGGCAGCTGGCAGCTGAGTGCAGGAGTGGTGACCAACAGCACTGCATTTTTCTTGGTGGAGAAGCTGAGCCACAGTGGACTTTCACCGGAGTGTCACAAGCTAATTGCCTGACAATCATTGTAGCTCAAACCTTTCCTACCCACTGGTTTCTTTCCCTCTCCCCAGCCCTTCCTCCTACCTTTACTGATCTACACCAGTGGGGAAATTCTGATGTACTACTTGGGCTAAAAGTGGGACATTTTGCATGTGTGCTTGAGCTTTTCTCCCAGAGTCAGAGAGAGGAACAAAGGAATGGGTAGAAGAAAAGTTATGCCTGCTCCCCTGAGTTGCAGATCTCTGTAACTACAGAGCTACAGAACACTTTCACTGGGGCATCACAACCCAAGTGCTCATGAACTCTTATAGCTCAAAACTTTCCTACAAACATATTTTTCTCTCTATCCCCAATCTATGCTCTCTCTGCTCTACACTCGACACTAAATTCTGGCACAGTACCTGGGATAGAAGTGGGACATTTTACGTGTGTGCTGTGAGTTTTTCTCTAGGATGTGGAGAAGAAAACAAAGGAAGGAATAGAAGAGTTACACTGGCTCCCCTGAGCCAGAAATTCCTGCTGTCTTTCTCAGTGCAGTCACAGATTTAATCATCTGATGACACAGCAACAAAATTATTAAGGCTTCAAAAATCACTCTAGCTCAAATAATTAGACTACTTGGACAGTCAAAACCAAATTAAAATATATTTATATTTATTAGTTAGATCATGATAACATATCAAATAAATTATAACAGCTTTCTAATGGCTCAGAGACAGTTTCTAATCATTTAAAGAAGCAGAACTGACAAAATACTCAAAAAGATGTCTCAGATGAAGAAGTCTTCCTATAATTATCAGAGGTATAATACTAAAGACATTGTACCGCACTCTTCAAGAAATCAGGAAGATTATCAGAATGTAGCAGAACAAAATGAAAAATTAAATAATCTACAAGAATTGCTAGAGCAGTAATGCTCCAATACTCATATTAACAATAAAATCACAGATCTCAACAATTCAATAGAAAGGCAAAAGAATAGGGTTGAGGCAATGGAATGCAGAATTAGTGAGACTGAAGATAAAGCAACTGACACTAGCATTTCTGAGGAAAAATCAGATGAAAGAATTAAGGAAAATGTAAAATCACTAAGAGTTATGTGGGACTCTATCAGGATGAATAATTTATGAATAATCGGAACGGGAGGGATAACAGAAAATACAGAGAGAATTGTTGATGATTTTCTGCCAGAAAACTTCCCTGATGTCATGAAAGGTGAGAAGATATATATATACAAGGTGCTCCTTGAACTCTACAAAAAGTAGATTACAAAAGAAAGACACCAAGACATATCACAATCAAACTTAACAAAAGTAAACAGAAGGAGAGACTTTTAAAGGCAGGTAGGCTCAAACCAAATCTAACTTACAAAGGAAAATCATTAAGACTGAACACTGACTACTCAGTAGAAACCATGTTGGCAAGAAGGCAGCCAGATAACAAATACAAAGCCTTGAAGGAAAAACAATCTTCCAACCAAGAATTATATATCCTGTAAAATCATCTCTCAAATCTGATGACGAAGTTCATATACTTCCAGATAAACGGAAGTTTAGCGAATCTGCAAAAATCAAACTCAAATTACAAGAAATACTGAAAGAAGGTCATCAGTTACAAAATCAATAATATCAGATGTATACTCAATGGTGCAATTTAGGACACAGTATATAGAGCCCAACTTGGATAGGGAATCCACAAAGCTCAAAGCTCAATCAAAGCTAAAATATTAAAAGTAGGGAAACAGAGATCTCAACACACAAATTATGACTTTATACTAAAAAGAAAGAAAAATCAATGATTTCAAAGAACTTTCAGAAGGAGGGGAAGTCAAACGGATAGAAGGAATTGTAAAGACTGGCTTAAATTTAGTGAGGTAAGTATAAATAGCGGAGTGACCACAAAGGAAACTAACAATACTACACATCAAAACAAAATCTAGAAGTCTCAACTGATATAACACCAACATTGAAAAAGACAAAAGGAAAACCCATAAAGAAAAATGACTCAGAACAGAAAATTATGGGGAATAAAGAATCTATCAACAACACACAAAAAAAGCTACCAAAATGACAGGACTAAATTCATTCCTATCAATAATTACACTGAATGTAAATGGATTAAATGAACCAATAAGGAGACAGAGTAACAGGATAGATTAAAAAAAAAAATGATCCCTCTATATGATGCTTCCACAAAACACACCTAGACTCAAAGACACAAACAAACTGAAAATCAAAGTATGGAAAAAATATATACCAAACTAACAACATACCAAAAAGAGCAGGAGTGGCAATATTAATCTTAAATAAAATCAACTTTAAGGGAGAATCCACCACTGTGGATAAGGATGGTTGCTACTTATTGCTTAAGGGGTCAGCACACAAGCAGGATATACCAATATTAAATATTTGCACACACAAGAACAGAGCTTGTAAATACATCAAATGAATGTTAACAGCACTGAAAGGTGAGATAGATTGCTCCACAATAATAGTAGGAGACTTGAACGCACCATTTTTAGTAATGGACAGAATATTCAGAAAAAAAGCTCAATAAAAATAGAGAAGATCTTACTGCAACAATCAACCAACTCAACCTCATAGACATGTAATGAACTTGCCACCCAACAACAGACAAGAATACACTCTTTTCCAATGTTCATGGAACATTCTCCAGAATATATCATGTATTAGACTATAAAGTAAGTCTAAACAAAATCCAAAGCATTGAAATATTGCAAAGCATTTTCTCAAACCATAAAGCCATAAAAATTGAAATCAACAGCAGAAAAATCATGGTTAGAAACTCAGACTCATGGAACTTGAACAATACCTTCCTCAAAAACTTGAGTTACAGAAGAAGTCAAGGATAGAATAAAGAAATTCATGGAATCAAATGAGAACAAAAACACATCTTACCAGAATCTATGGGATACAACAAAAGCAGTGCTCAGAGATCAATTTATCTTAACAAACACACATATCCAAAATGAAGGAAGGGCCCAAATCAAAGAATTAACCCTACAACTCAAACAAGAAGGAAAACAACAAAAGAACACCAAAAGAAAGCAAATAACGAAAATTAAAGCACAACTAAATGAATTAGAGAATAGAAAAACAATTGAGAGAATTAACAAAACTCAAAGCTGTTTTTTCGATTTAAAAGATCAACAAAATTGATAAACCACTGACAAACTCACAGAAGGAAAATGGTAGAGGAAACAAATAAGAAATAGATGGGCAATTTCACAACAGACTCAATCAAAATTAAAAGAATCGTAAGAGAATGTTATGAAAAATTTTACTCTAATAGATTTGAAAACCTTGAAGAAAGGGACAAATTTCTAGAATCACATTACCTACTAAAACTAACATAAACAGAAATAGAACAACTTAATAAATACATCATAAAAAAGAGATTGAGAAAGTAATCAAAAAACTACCAACCAATAAAAGCCCTGATATAGATGGCTTCACTGGAGAATTCTACCAATCTTTTAGAGACAAGTTAATACCACTACTACTAAAGATGTTTCACAGCACAGAACAAGATGGAATACTCCCAAATTCATTTCATGAAGCCAGCACAACCCTAATGCCAAAACCAGGTAAAGACAGCACAAACAAGGAAAATTACAGACCAGTATCTCTCATGAACTTAGATGCAAAAATACTCAGAAAAATTCTAGCCAGTATAGTTCAACAGTATATTAAAAGAATGATACAATACGACCAAGTACGATTCATACCAGGGATGCAGGGATGAGTAAACATTAGAAAAACAATTAATATAATCAACCACATAAATAAAACAAATGATAAAAGTCACTTGATTTTATCAATTGATGCAGAAAAGGCATTTGACAAAGTCTAGCACCCATGTATGTTAAAAACTCTCAGCAAACTCTGAACAGCAGGAAAATTCCTCAACATGAGGACAAAGCCAACAGCCAAGATCATCTTGCATGGAGAGAGACTGAAAGAATTCCCCCTGAGAATATGAACTAGACAAGGAAGCTCACTGTCACCACTTTCATTTAACATTATGCTGGAGGTTCTAGCCAGAGCATTCAGACAAGATAAAGAAATAAAGGGAATCCACATCAGTAAGGAGGAAGAAAAGTATCTCTATTTGCAGATGATGTGATCTTATACACAGAAAACCTTAAAGTATCAATTAAAAAACTACTGGAACTAACAGAAGAGTTCAGCAAAGTACCAGCATAGAAGATATACATAAATAAATTGATTAGATTCCTTTATAGCAACAAAGATCATCAACAAGGAAATCACCAAATTACCATTCCCTTACACCAACAAAGAGATCACCAAAGAGAAAATCACCATGTACAAAAGCACCCAAGAAGATAAAATACCTAGGAATAAATCTAACAAGACTTGTAAGAGACCTATACAAAGAAAATTACAAGACCCTACTGCAAGAAATGAAGAGAGTTACATAAATGGAGAAGTCTCTCTTGCTCACTGATAGGAATACTTAATATTGTGAAAATGTCTAGTCTACCCGAAACAATCTGTAGATGCAATGCAATCCCAATACAAATTCCCACCTTAGTTTGGAAAGAGAAGACACTGCAGATAAGTAAAGTATTACTGAAGAACAAAGTGGGAGTTTCACACTGCATAAACCTTACAACTTATTACACCACCACAGTAGTCAAAACAGCCTGCTATTGGTAGAAAAAAAAATATACAGGCCAAGAACAGAATAGAGAATCCAGAACTAACACCATCTACCTATGAAAGGCTGATATTTGACAAAGGCCCAAAGTCCATGGCCTGGGGAAAAATCAGTCTCTTTAATAAATGATGCTGGCAAAACTGGATATCATATGTGAAAAAATGATATAAAATTCATATCTCACACCATGCATAAAACTAACTCAAAATGGACCATAGACCTAAATATCAAATCTAAAATGACAAAAATTATAGAAGAAAAAATAAGGACAATGCTGGGAGCCCTAATATGCAGCATAAACAGACTATAAAACATTCATAGCAATGCACAAAGAGCAGAAGAGAAAATAGATAAAAATGAATTACTAAAAAAATCAAACGTGTGTGTTCCAAGACTTCATCAAAAGAGTAGAAATACTACCTACAGACTGGGAAAATATTTGGTAATCACGAATCTGGTCAGGGCCTAATCTCCATGATCGACAAGGTACTGCAAAATGTCAACAAGACAAATAATCCAATTTAGCAATGTGCAAAGCATACATAAAGACATTTCCCCAAAGAAGAC
The DNA here is from genome assembly GCA_028571685.1 of Heterohyrax brucei. Taxonomy (NCBI): domain Eukaryota; kingdom Metazoa; phylum Chordata; class Mammalia; order Hyracoidea; family Procaviidae; genus Heterohyrax; species Heterohyrax brucei. The sequence continues at coordinate 68,630,951 of CM053158.1, forward strand.
ATTCAGGCAGCCAAAAGACACATGAGGAAATGCTCATTTTCATTAGCCATTAGAAAACCTAAATCAAAACTACAATGAGATACCATCTTACCTCAGCAAGGCTGGCATTAATCTGAATAATAATAACAAATGTTGGAGAGGCTGTGGACAGACTGGACTTCTACACTGCTGGTGGGAACGTAAATGGTACAACCTCTCTTAAAGCAATGTAGAGCTTTCTTAAAAAGCTAGAAATACAAATACCATACACTCCAGCAATACCAATGCTTGGAATACATCCTAGAGAAATCACGACTGTCACAGGAACAGATGCAGGAACACACATGTTTATCGAAGCACAAGAGCAAAAAGATGGAATGAATCTAGGTGTCCATCAACAGATGAGTGGATAAACAAACTCTGCTGTATTTGCCCAGTGGAACACTATGCAATGATAAAGAACACAGATGATTTTAGGAAATATCCCATAACCTGGAATCATCTGGAAGACCTTATGTTTACTGAAATCAGCCAGATGCAAAAGGAAAAATATTGTGTGGGACTACTATTTTAAGGACTTAAGAAAAGGTTTATGCACAGAAGCAAATAATGTTTGACAGATATAAGAAGGAAGGTGGAAGAGGGTTGCTCATAGATTAAATAGTCTATAAGAATTAGGTTGGATGAAGGGAATTCACAGCAAAATAGCAGCAGGGGGTCAGCAAAATTGAACTACACCATGAGCTTAAAGGTTTTCTAAATTCAAACCAACACTTTAGAGGACATAACAGCAGGATCAGGAGTCTGGGGACCATGGTTTCAAGGGACATTGAGGTCAACTGGCGATACTAGTCTTTTTTCTAAGAAAATGTTCTATATCCCATTTTAGTGAGTGGCACCTGGGTTTTTAAAAGCCAACAAGCTGCCACTTAAGGAACATCAATTTGTACCAACTCCCTTAGACAGATGAAAACACACAACATCAAAGACACAAAGAAAATATGAGCCCAAGAGACAGAAGGGCCCATATAAATGGGAGACTACATCAGTATGAGACCAGAAGAAATAGACAGCATCCAGCCACCATCAAAGACTGCCTTGACAAGGACCCCAGTGTAGAGTCTCTGATGTAACATGAGAAAAGGGGGAGTACAGATCTAGAACGCTATTAAAAGATCAGACTCGACTGTCTGATATCCTTGAGGGTCCTCTGAGAACATGGCCCCTGGACTTGCTTCTAGCCCAGAGCTGAAACCAGCACTGAAGCCAACTCTTCTTCAAAAATTGGACTGGACTATAAGACATAGAGTGATGCAGGTGGTGTGTGTACTTCTTGACTTAAAAACATATATGAAGCTGTCCAATCAGCTTCTCTCTAGAGGTGAGAAGGGAATTTGAGAGGAGAAGGCAAGTGTTGTTTGAATGAATAGTGGAAGTACAGAGTGGAAAGCTGTAGTGTGCTGTCAAAGGGTACAGAGAGAAGATAGAGTGGTGTAGAGGCATGTGCCCAGGGTTTTATATGGCAAATTGACTTGGATTGCAGGCTTTCATTTAGTCACAATTTAAAAAAAAAAAAAAAAAAAAAGATAAATCTGAAGTAAATGTTTAGAGAAATGTATATAATATGAGGACTGCCAGTTAAGGAAAAGTGCTGCATATCTCATTGCTGAATATCACCAGGGTCACCTTTAAAGTACTCCCCTTGGAATGGCCATCAGAGCTAGCATTGTATTACCCTTGATGTTCTGACTGTTGTCAAAATGTCTTCCCTTCAATATTTTCTTTATCTTCAGATAAGGAAAAAAGTTATTGGGGGTCAGATCAGATGCATAGGGAAGGCATTACAATACAATTATTTGTTTACTGGCTAAAAACTCCTTCACAGACAATTATACAATTAAGTTCATGAACTTGCCACCGTGCCATCACATGCAATGGCCATTCCAGAAAGAGTTCCAAAATTGCTTTGAAGGATGAACTAGGCACTGGCATTGGTGCATAGCTTCCCGATGGCAGTACTTTGAAGGTGACTGTAGTGATATTCAGCAATGAGGTACTTAGCACTTAGAACAGTTAAGTTCATGGACCTCGTCAAAAGAAAGGATACATCCTGTCTTGGAAGAAGTACAACTGGAATGCTCCTTAGAAGCAAGCATGGCAAGACTATGTCTCCCAGGCCCTGGAGAAGGCCATTATGCTTGGTAAAGTATAGGGTCAATAAGAAAGAGCAAAACCCTCAAGGAAATGGATTGACAAAGTGCCTGTGATGGTGAGCTCAAACATAGTAGCAATTACGAGGATGGCATAGGACTCGGCATTGTTTCATTCTGTTGTGCATAGGGTCACTATGAGTTGGAACCAATTTGACAACAGCAAACAATGACCAATAACAACAAGATCTGAGTGATCTTTGCTTTTTTCTTCAAAGTTCTCTCTACTATCTAGAAACTTTTTATACTGACATAAAGTACATTTTAATTCACATTTTTACTTACAGATTTCAGAGTACACATCAGTGTATGCATCAATATCTCATGAAAGTTAGTGTGGTAAAACAGTTCAACTTTAGCAAAATTACCACAGCTTGTTCCTATTTATTCTTTTGTGACCACACTGATATAAACACCTGGTGATTCAAACACCAGGAACACTGGCATTATCCCACATTCTGATCTCATTCAACCTGGCCTGTTGCCTGATTAATTAGTTGTGATATCATACTTTGTGAAGATGCATACTTAAGCAGGCAGATGGCATTAGGCAATGTGAAAGTCAGCGCAAAAGAAAATATATAAATTCTAAAGAGCACAGAAGAAAAAGAATTAAGTTAATGATATTTTCATGAAAACATTCTAGAATTCCTCAGTACATTTTGTGACAACAGTTACAATATGCAGTCATTATTATAGTTATATTTATGATCATTTAAACTTGGATAATCAAGTTAATCACATGTCAGCCTGTATATTAGCATACTTACAAATTAATATGATTTTCTTTTCACCCCATTCAAAGTGGAACTAAAAGTTGAGTCATTTATGCCCTGGGTTCTCATTAGAAGTTTTTAGGTTAAAATATAAACATTAGAGTCAGCATGACCTTGAGAAATGTCTTGAAATTTCTCATTTTTAAACTTGGTTTTTTTGAATGAGATGAAGTAGTTGTTTAGTTATATCTACACTCCTGCTACTGATTTTGGGTAAAACAGTGAGTGAAAGCTAACTCCTTACTTCTGATTCAGCAAGCCTTTAGAAAGATAGATGAGTCATGAATAGGCCTCCTTCTAATGGATGGAGTCATGGATACATGAGTGCGGAGTGGAGTGAATACTGCAAGAAGACTGAGAGATACACCACTTTGATATACATAGACTTACTTGTAGCCCAACTTGACCCTAGTAACTTCATTCTACTAGGAATTTTAACCAAATGAAAACGAAGACCCAACAACAAGCATAAACTGAATCAGCACTCTTATCTGTCAGTCCTAGAAAGATTGTCCTTTAGAATAACAGGGTAAAAAATAGCATTACTTCTATTTTTTACCTTTACATCTACAACATTCAGGTGGTAGTCTTCTTATACCCAATTTCAGTGACCAATATTTCAATCTAAATTTCTAAAGGAAGTATTTGAGAATCTACAAGCATGCTGGTTGACTTTAAAATCATGTGAAACAAAAATTTGAGAAACAAATTTTGGCTCTATCCAATTCAACACTCTCCTGAGGAAAGAAAGCTTTAGTATCTAAAACCTTTTGAGTAAAGATACTACTAAAGTGACCTCAATCTGGGTCTATAGCCAATAGACTGCCGGCATTCTAGTCCCAGTGATAGTATCCTTCTTGTTAGATGTGTGTGAAACCACTGAATCTGGTATTCAATTAATCTGTCACTTGGACTTTCTGCTAATTATCACGCTCATTAGTATCTAATAGGCATGCCTACAAGGAAAAAACATGCTTTTCATGTAAGTATCTTAGTTACCTGCTGATCCGTAAGAAAAAATCACCCCAGGTGGGTGGTTGCAAAGAATAGAAGAAAATTTCTACATCCAGCTTTGGTGAGAAGTAGCTTGGGTTTCACAAGTTTTTGAGTGCCCATCTATTAAGGATTGAATTGTGTCCCACCAAAAATATGTACAGTAATTTGGCTGGGTCATATTTCCCAGTAATGAGTGATTGCTCTCTGTTCTGTGATTTTCCAACACTGTAAATCCTAATCTCTGCCTGTAGCTAATAGATATTATTACGTTAAAAGAGGATTAGGCTTGAAGTGTAACACACTTGCTAAGGTAGTTTCCTGGAGTGTGGCTTGCTCCACTTTTTAACCTGCAAGCGACAAAAGGAAAAGAAATCACATAGAGAACTGGGAACCTCATACCATCAAGAAAGCAGCACCAAGAGAAGAGCTCTTTCTTCAGACTTGAGTTTCCTGCACCAAGATGCTCCCTGACCAAAGACTGATGCAACACAAAGACTTTCCTTCAGAGCAAAGAGGGTAAGCTTTCCACTGGAATGGATACCCTGAATTTGGACTTGCAGCCTACTGGACTGCATAAGAACAAAATGTTTCTTTTGTTAAAGTCCTCTATTCATGGTATTTCTGTTAGGGCAGTACCAGGTGACTAAAACACCACCTAAGATACATATATTGTTCCTATCAAATATGGAACAAAGGAGAATAAAGAAAACCAAAGACAAAAGGAAAATATAAGTTCAAAGGACTAATGGATGACTGAATCACAGTATCCAACAAAGCCCAGAAAAACTAAATGGTGTCCAACTACCACCACCAAGCCCTCTGACAGTGCTCATAATAGAAAGTCCCATACAGCGCAGAAGAAAAACATAGAACAAAATTCAGATTTGCAAAAATCAACCAGACTTACTGGTACGACAGAGAGACTGGAGAGACCCCCAAGACTATGGTCCCAAACACCTGGCTAACTCAGAATTAAGGCTACTCCTGAAGTCTAACTTTCAGTGAAAAATCAGACAGGCCTATAAAACAAACAACAACACATGACAGGAACGTGCTTCTCAGTTCAAGTGTAGAAGACCACGTGTCTGAAAGCAAAGACGGGAAGCCAACAAGGGTCAGGAAAACTAGAAAAATGGTCACGGAGAACATGTGGTCAGAAAGGGAAAGGGTGAGAGTGCTGACATGTTCTGGGAATTGTAACCAATGTCATGAAACAATTTGTGTATACATTTTTGAATGAGAAACTAATTTGTGCTGTGAATTTTAACCTAAAACACACACAAAAGAACAGAGGTTTGTTTTTTTCACAGGTTTAGAGGCTAGGAGTCTAAATAAAGAAGTTGGCTCTAGGATAGGATCACTGCTTATCAGTACCCTCTGGTGCTCCTTGATGTTCTTTGGCTTATAGGCTCTTCCACACATTATCACTTCCCCCTGTGTGTGTCTCTGTGGCTGTTTTCTCTTTTGATAAGAGACCACTGAGAAAGAATTAGGTTTAGGACTCACTATCCTCTAGGGTCTCTATGGTCACTATGTATTGGAACTGACTCGAGGCAGTGGGTCTGAGTTTTACTCCAGTTTAACCTCACTAACATAATAATAGTAATAAATTGTTATTTTCAAACAGGTTCATGTTCACAGTATAGTCATTAGAATTTCAGCATATCTTTTAGGGGGACAATTCAATCCGTAACAGTAGACTTCTGTCTTCTATTATTCTTAGACTTTTGACCATTGTTTTGTATTACAAATTAATAAATTGCATTCTAATTGTATGTATATGTCCTATGTACTTAATTGAGACAAACTTGTTCCTGATATTTGAAAGACTTGAAGATTAGACCCTAGAAAATCATGACGCCATCTTGCAAGCCTTTTGGGAGACAGCTGGACATCTCCTGGCAGTCCCCTTAACATTGCCATGTGGCTGTGAACATTTTTCAGTTCTACAGCTCCCTGAGCTAAAGTTTAAACTCCTTTACATGGCATTGAAGGTCTTTATTATAAATGACCCCAGCTCTGTTTCCTAGCCTCATGCCTCGTCTTTTTTACCCGGTGATTTTCAGCTGTTCTCATCTACTTACATCACCCCTGTGATGAAATTCACACACACATATATGTAGACATTGCACACATACACACACATGAAGGCTTATTCACAATCATAGCCCCTCTCCCTTTGCCTGTATGAGTTCTTGAAACACCTATGCCTAATCTCCATCTCGAAAACACACTCAGCTTTTAGGTTTTGCTAGCATTATTTCTTCCTTTTTGTAGAAAACTCTACTCTCCCATGCCAGTTATGGAAGTCCTTCCTCAGTATTTCCCCCGCACTTTATAGGTGTCACCTCTACAGTTATTACACATCTGCTTTATCTGTCATCCGCTAGACTGTAAGCTTCTAGAAATGAGAGACTGTAATTTAATTCTTGGATCCTTAGCTTTATGACCTTAGTACATGTACTGTAAGCACTTAACAAATATTAAATGAAAAATTAGAATAAGATTTATCTATCTTTTGGAGAAAAACTCAAGTTTAATGAGTTTTCTGGGTATTTCCTTACAGTAATAAGAATAAAGTACGAGTAAGAAGTTGGAATGAGGACTGAAGAAGCTTCCTATCAAATCAAAGTTGGATCTGCAGGGAAAAGTTAAAGGGTATGACTTTTTTCTCTCCCCCTTTTGTATCCATCAGTCCTGACCTCCCCTCAGATGATGTCATGAAGCAGTTTGGGTGAGCTGAGATGTCAAAATGAGAACTGAGGAGGCTGATTCAAGGTCACAGTGAGATTTGCAATGATAGAGAATACAAAGATAAATTGAAAACAGTGATAGCTAGAAACAAAAGAAAATTTCTATGGCCAGTCATATAAGACAACTCTTCCTGGTTTTCTACTCACTTTTAAAAGTACTTTATTCAGAAATTGCCTATAAAATCATACACATTATTCCTAAAATTTTTATAAATTGAGTAAATAAAGATATTAAATCCAATTTATGAAACAATAAATTTTGAAATTTGAAAAAAACTATATTTTACAAGGAAGATTCATACTGAAAGAATCTTGTCTTAACACTCATATATACCCTCAAATTGCTTCTGACCATGACTATCTCATTTTATAGTCTCACTTTTCTAAACGATATCCTGAACTGAGGTGCAATTTAGACAATAAATCCATTTCAATTACTGTGCATTAGAAGGCAGGCAAACATTAAACTTAACCAAAGCTTTAGGGAATTATGGGTTGCCCTTTCAGGTGAACATTAATTTAACTGCATCCTCGGATAGTACCACTCTATTCCAGCACAAGTTTTTCTTATGAAAAGAGCATTTTAAAACCAGCATAACCCTGATACCAAAACCAGGAAAAGACCCAAGAAAAAAGGAGAATTACAGACCAATATCACTTATGAATCTAGAAGCAAAAATCTTCAACAGAATTCATGCCAATAAATACAACATATCAAAAAAATAATCCACCATGACCAAGTAGGATTGATACCAGGGATGCAAGGCTGGTTCAACATCAGAAAAACAATTCATGTGATTAACCACACAAATATCACAAAAGACAAGAATCACCTGATTTTGTCCATTGATGCAGAAAAGGCATTTGATAAAGTCCAACACCCATTCATGCTAAAAGCTCTTAGCAACATAAGCATAGACGGAAAATTCTTCAATGCAATGAGGGCCATTTATACAAAACCAACTGCCTACATCATCCTGAATGGAGAGAGACTGAAGGAGTTTCCCTTGAGAACAGGAACTAGACAAGGGTACCCACTCTCACCTCTCCTATTCAACATTATACTAAAAGTTCTAGCCAGAGCAATTAGACAAGACCAAGAAATAAAGGGCATCTGCACTGGCAAAGAAGTCAAAATCTCCCTGTTTCCTGATGATATGATTGTATATGCAGAGAATCCCAAAGAATCTATAAGTAAACTATTCAAACTGATAGAAGAGTTCAGCAAAGTCTCAGGATACATGATAAACATAAGTAAATCAGTAGGAATCCTTTATACTAACAACGAGACTGTTAATGAAGAAATCATCAAAACAACACCATTTACTGTAGCCCCTAAGAAGATAAAGTACCTAGGAATTAATCTAACCAGAGAAATAACAGACCTTTACAAAGAGAACTACAAGCCCTTACTACAAGAAACTAAACATTCTCGTGCATGTGTCCGTTGTTGTGAAAGGCCCTGATTCTGTAGAATATGGAGCAGAGAGGAATAGTGTGCTGTCATCGGATAGGGAGAGCAGTGGAAACTGCATATAGGTAGGCATGTAAATTTAGACGGGAATGTACATTTTCACTCAGTCATATTAAATAAATAAAAAAAAAAAAAACCTAAGAGAGACTTAGATAAATGGAGAAACTTACCCTGCTCATGGATAGGAAGACTTAACATTGTGAAAATGTCTGTTTTACCCAAAGCAATCTACTTATATAATGCAATCCCAATACAAGTTCCAGCATCATTTTTTAATGAGAAGGAGAAACAAATTACCAATTTTGTTTGGAAAGGGAAGAAACCCAGGATAAGTAAAGTACTACTAAAGAAGAAGAACACACTGGGAGGCCTCTCATTACCCAACTTCAGAACCTATTACACTGCCACAGTGGTCAAAACAGCCTGGTACTGGTACAAGAACAGACAGATCAAACAATGGAACAGAATCGAGACCCCAGAGATGACACCATCTGCCTATGAATAGCTGATATTCAACAAAGGCCCTAAGACATTAAACTGGGGCAAAAACAGTACCTTCAACAAATGGTGCTGGCAAAATTGGATATCTATCTGCAATAAATTGAAACAAGATCCATATCTTACAACTTATACAAAAACCAACTCAAACTGGATGCCAAAAGCCAAGTACTGTCGAGTCAGATCCGACTCATGATGACCCTAAACCAGATAAAAGACCTCAAATATCAAATCTAAAATGATAACGCTCATCCAAGAAAAAGTAGGAACAACAATGGAAGTTTTAATACACAATGTAGACAGACTTCAAAATCTGTCAAACAAACCACAATCAACAGAAGAGAAAATAGATAAATGGGAACTACTAAGAATCAAACAGTTTTGCTCATCCAAAGACTTTATCAGAAGAGTTAAAAGATGACCTACAGAATGGGAAAAAATATTTGGCAACTCTATATCAGACCAATGCCTGATCTCCATAATCTACAAGGTACTACTAAATATCAATAAGAAGAAGATAAATCATCCAATTAAGCAATGGGCAAAGGATATGGACAGACATTTCTCTAAAGAGGAGATCCAGGCAGCCAAAAAACACATGAGGACATGTTGACGATCTTTAGTTATTAAAGAAATTCAAATCAAAATGACAATGAGATACCATCTCATCCCAACAAGGTTGGCCATGATCCAAAAAACACAAAACAACAAATGCTGGAGAGGCTGTGGAGAAAGTGAAACTCTTCTACACTGTTGGTGGGGCTGAAAAATGGTCCAGCCTCTTTGGAAAGCAATCTGGTGCTTCCTTAAAAAAATGGATATAGATATACCATTTGACCCAGTAATTCTGCTACTTGGAATATATCCTACAGAATCAAGACTATTCATACCAATGGATACATGCACAAGAATGTTTATAGCAGCACAGTCCTTGATAGCAAAAAGATGGAATCAACCCAGATGCCCAACAACAGAGGAAAGGATAAGTAAACTATGGTATATATACTCAATGGAGCACTATGCAATGATAAAGAGCAATGATGATTCCAGGAAACATCTCCTAACCTGGTTTCAACTGGAAGACATTATGTTGAGTGAAAGTAGTGAGAGACAAAAGGACAAAAATTGTAAGAGAAATCTACGATAAGATCTCAAAAACAGACTTATGCATAGAAGAAAAGACTCTTTGACGGCTGCAAAGGATGGGAGGGAGAGGGAGGGCGAGGGTTCAGATTAGATAGTTGGTAGAAATTTGGTTGGGTGATAGTACATATTAGAAATAAGAACAAAATTAAGTGGACTTCAGCATAACTTGAATACTCCTTCCATCTTAACCCAATAATGCAAGGACAGAGTAGATGGGGCAGGAGGCAGGGGACCATGCTTTTAGGCGAAATCGAGGCCAATTGGCACAACCAGCATTTTGCTAAGAGGGCTCTCTGCACTCCACATTGGTGAGTGGTGTCTGGGGTCTTGAAAGCTGCCTAGCTGCCATCCGAGGGCACAGCAAATGGTCCCAACTCAGCAGGAACAGATGCTCTCTGAGGACCAAAATGACACGGGAGAAAGACAACCCAGAAGACAGAGAGACCCACATGTGTGGGTGCCTACATTGACTTGGGACTAGAAGAACCAGATGGTGCCCAGCCACCACCTGTGATAGCCGCGATGGAGCTCACAAAGTTGAGTCTCACTGGCAACACAAGAATGAAAAGGGGTGCACTTCAGTTCTCCACTAAAAGACCACAGTTGATGAGCCAGCAGCTTCAGAGTTCCCCTGGGAGCATGGCCCCTGGACCTGATGTTGCCCTTGCCCATAAATCATTATGAAGGTCCACTCTTCAAACATGAATGGATTGGACTTGGCAATGCAGAGAGACCACATATTGGATGCACTTTATGATTCTATGCCTCTACAGTATATCATCCTGTGGACCTCTGGCTGGAGTAATGGGTGTGGGTGGAGAGGAGGGGAAAGGAAACTGTTGGGAAGATGAGACATGTATGGAGCAGAGAGGAATGATGTGCTGTCACCGGGCAGGGAGAGCAGTGGAAGCGGCATATATGTGGGCATGTTAATTTATATGCCAAGTGCCGTCGAGTTGGATCTGACTCAAATCATAAAAAAAAATAAGAAAGAAAAAAAGGAGCAATTTACATTCAAATGACATGTTGCTACAATATTTGTGAGCAAAGAAACCATAGACTGTCATTTTCCTAGCACAAAATCAGATTCCACAGCAGAAAGAAAAAATGGAAGCCACAAAACTTCTAATGTCTGTCCCTCCCACTCTTTTCCCTTTCTATTTCTTTGGCTTCAACTTTTCATCTTCTCCGACCATAGTCATTTTACAGCTCATGAGACCAGCTGATGCTTTCAGACAGAAACAAATAACTTCCAATTTCAGACGTCCTAGAGAGGGTTTGGGAAACCCTAGTGGTGCAGCAGGTTAAGTGCTATGTCTGTTACCCAAAACGGTCTGCAGTTCAAATCTACCAGGAGATCCTTGGGAATTCTATGGGACAGTTCTACTCTAACCTCTAGGGTCACTGTGAGTCAAACTGGACTTGACGGCAGTGGGTTGGTTGGTTTGTTTTAGGGAGGGTTTGACTGACTCAACCCTGGTCAGACACCAAACCCTGGTCAGATATCCACCCCTGGTCCAATCAGCTATGGCCTACAGCTGGAGGGTTAGCCTACATACCACAAGCACATCTATTATGCAAAACACTTTGATGGACCAGAGCTTCAAAGAAAGGAGGATAGTTCAAGGGTTGCATAAAAAAAACAAAACCCCTTGCTAAGGAGCCCACTAGGTATCATACAGCAGGGTGGAACTACCAGATCTTTCTCCAGCAGAACAGCTAATGGGTTTGAACCACTGGACTTTCTGTTCACAGTGAGTATTTAACTACTGCGCCACCAAAGCTCTTTAAGGATTAATTAAATACTACACAATTGTATCTACTTTAGCAATTTTCCATAAATTTCTCTTACAGCATCAGGAAAAAATACAATTTTTTCTTTTTTTTCATTATGACTGAGTGAAAATGTACATTCCCATATAAATTTACATGTCCACCTATATGCTCAGCATACAGATTGAAAAGATATGGTAAAAGGATACAACCCTGATGCATACATTTCCTGACTTTCCAACAAACTCCTCAACTCCCACAAAACCTTCTCAGTCACATTGGCCAAGCATGACCTCTTCTTTTGTAATCATCATCACCTCTGTCTATACTATTTATTCAAGAGCTCTTAGATTGTTATTGAACTTGTGAGTGTAATTTCACTTTTTATGTATTCACACCTTTCCCTCAGTCATATTGTAGGATCCATGTCATAGATAGAAACCCTAGTCACATAGTGGTTAAGTGCCATGGCTACTAACCAAAAGGGTGGCAGTTCAAATCCACCAGGTTCTCCTTAGAAACTCTATGTTCTGTCTGTAGGGTCCCTTTGAGTTGGAATCAACTCAACAGAAGTGGCTTTAGTTTAGGTTTGGTACCATATAACTGGCATAAAATTTTGTGACTCAACAGCACTTGGTTGGCAGGTGCAAAAATACTCCATACATTCATACACTCTGTTATACATTCATTTATATGAGAAGCTAACTGCTCTTGAGAATCACAGTAGTCATGTTTAATTACAGTAGTAATTTTGAAAAGCCAAAATCTTGAGGAATGAAATTCAAAATACCAGAACCTTCAGTTAACAAAAAATACTCTTTATTTGTGTCACATTTATTGAAAAGAGATACGACATTTAACTGAGAAGCAAAACTTTAAAATCATAACCTCTACTTTGACTCCTGAAGTCAGCTATGGCTTCATGTTCTACATCTTTAATCCTGTATTTTGAGAATTAGGCTAAAAGCTACAGTCTGTACATTGTGGACTCCCAGAGTATGGAAACATTTTCATCTTTATCATCCCAATTGCTACCATATAGATATTAACTAATTCAGCATCAGTCATTATTGAAGGATTCAATTATTTTTATTACATCATACTAAAGCTTTCACTAAAATGTCGGTCATTAAAACATAATAGCTGCTTTTTTTTTCTTTTTTAGTACATCCTGTGTTAAGTCACATTTTTCCTATTTTAATCCTTACAAGAACCCTTTGAGAAAGATTAGAAATAAAAGAGATTAACTAATTTTCCCACTTTAAAAAAGTTTATAAATTATGTTTTGGTTTTTAAATCCAGATCTTTCTGACTTCGGATAAAAATTAAAATGAACTATCTTAACTGGTTAACTCTCCACTGATGAGAACATCATTTAAACATAATATACCTAGTCCCCAGATGTGTGACCTCAGCTAAGACCTACAAGCTAAGCTGAGCTGAATACTTAAGGACATCTGTTTTAAAACTGCACTGTGAATATACACAGTGACAACTTGCCTTTAAAGTCAGTGAAGGATGTGTTGAACCTGCTCACTTATTCTTCAGGATAAGGCAGCATGCATTCTTCATATTACCCTGGTGGATAAAAAGACAAAACAGAGATAGAAGATGTTTCAGATCTATCTTATTTACACATGGGTTGCCAGGTATGGTTACCTAAAAATTTCTTTTTAAAAATGACCCTTCTGAAGACTATTGGGTTTAACAGAATTTGGAAACACTTGTCACAAACAGAATTTTTACACTCACATTGCATATCCATTACATATGAGTTTATTTGTTCTTAATTCATATCACTTTTAACATCTTACATCCAATACTGGTATTAGAGACAGCCCAGGGTAATAGCAGCAAATTCTCAGTGTATGTCAATGGTTCCCTGCCTTTTATCCTATTAAGTGTTTCATTGGTCCTTTCTATTCTATATTAAATAACCCTAATTTATTTCTGTCAAAGTTGTTAACTAATTAAGTAGCTAACTCTGATGTTGGTTAAACAGAATTAAACATTTATTGAGCGATTGGACATGCAGGCTCAATGTGAATTAATTGACAGGAACTTAGAAAACAGTCTTCAACCAGGAGAGATTTATGTGTACTTTAACAGGAAACTTTAAGAACACTTCGCTCTGAGGAACAGAACTACAGGATAATGGTTAACATCTAGAACGTCGCCTGACCTCCAGTGAGGTCAATCTTCCATTCCTAAAGCAGTAGCAAACCAAAAATCCATTACCCTTAAGTTGATTCCAATTCCCAGTGACCCTGATTAAAAGACAGTTTTACTGTCCCACAGGGTTTCCAAGGAGTATCTGTTGAATTTGAACTGCTGACCTTTAGATTAGCCCCTGTAGCTCCTAACCACTATGACACTAGGGTTTCCTATTAATAAGGCAATACTGAAGCAGAATGTGGAAGCACTAGCTGACACTGCGCTACAATTCCTCCAGGATCCCCTCCCATCTTTGATATGGATAATTGACATCCTCTCAACCTTAAATCAAATGCTTTGCAAATGTTGCTTCAATATCATTTCCCAAAGTTCCTCTGTCCCCAATAAAATGTTTGCTCCCATGACTCTTCTGTATTAGAAATTCTAAAGCCTCCATTGTAAAATCTGAGGCCATTTGGAAAGACATTTAAATTTCTCCATACTAGTAATATTACTAGTGAAAGTTACTATTAAAGTATCACAAATTGTCAGAAAAATACTGCTGACTTCTCACATTAAAAACCCCACTAGATAAAATATGTGTATGTGTATATATACATATATATATACATGTTGTATATATGCCAAGCCAAGCCAAGTGCCATCGAGTCAGATCTGACTCTATGTATATATATTTACATAATCAGAAAAAAAATTATTTTAAAACAAAATCTTATACTTCTCTGTTAAATGTAAAACGCACTTTCTACTTTATTGCCTTCTCAGGAAAATTAATTTTAGAACGTTTATTATTGATAAATAGACACCAAAATGTCTGTGCTAAAAAAGTCGTAATTAGTTTAACAACTATGGGCATCAAAAATTTTGGAACTGAAGTAGGAAGTATGAAGGAACACTATTGCAATAGGAAGCTACAGACTTTTCTCTGGGATTAATACTACAGAGACCCATAAAAGATTAATTAAGACAAGCAATCAATAACTTCTCAAGTGCTAATAAGCACTGTCTTGTTCTGTGATATGTTGAGTAGTTTATCATGTTTAGCCACATGAAGATTTATAGAAAATCCATAGTTAAAACTAAAGGATGAGATAATGCAGCACTTAGTAAATGAAGCCCAATTAAAATTTATGCTTGATATCATGCATTCCAAGGATCTACAAAAATCATTTTTGATCACTACCCCCCTTTTTTAAGGACAGGGAAAGAAAAAGTCACAGCACTTAACCAGTGTTGTTAGAAGAGCAACTAAAAAAGAAGTAATGCTATTCAAATGACTATCAGCTTGTTTTGGAGTGGAAAGTGTTGTAATGCTGGAAAAATGAATCAAACTTTTTTCTGCTTTTTCATCCAAAGATCAACTTTTCCTGGAATTATTTTTTTCAACTTATATAAAACACCTTTTAGTATCATTTAGGTCTCTACTCTCAATCAATCTGATGGATCTACAGGTCGTATAAGTGGATGAGTTAATGGGCAATTAATACTTCATAAATTGTAGGTCTTGACCATTAGGTTATATCACTGAACGCTACACTATGGCATGTTATTAAGACATCAAATTACATGTTTAGTAAATTAATCTTTGAAGCACTATTATCACAGTGTTACTGAATGGGGGAAGATGGGTCCTTGTCCAACACACTCGGACCTGTTTTGAGAAAAAGACTAACTTTATTTGCAAAGTGCAGAGCAAGGATCTTGGAGGAAGTTCCTCAGGTAAGACTCATCAGTATCAGGAAACAGGGCTTTTATGTAATTAGGTAGCAAGATGACCATGGGAAATGGGTGCATCATGAGATCTCCACTAAAAGACCTCAACTGATGGTCCAGCCGTTTGGGGGTTCCTCTGAGAGCATGGCCCCCAGCCCTGATGCTGCCTTTCCCATAGATTATAACAAAGGTCCACTCTTTGGACAGGAATGGATTGGACTTGGCAACGCAGAGTGACCATATATTGGAAGCACTTTATGGTTCTATACATCTATAGGATATCATCTTGCTGATCTCTGGCTGGAGGAAGGGGAGTGGATGGAGAGGAGGGGAAAGGAGGCTGTTGGGAGGATGAGACATGTATGGAGCAGAGAGGAATAGTGTGCAGTCACCGGACAGGGAGAGCAGTGGAAGCTGCATATAGGTGGGCATGTAAATTTATATGTGAATGTATATTTTCACTCAGTCATGTTAAATAAAATTTTTTTTTAAAAAAAATGATGACCATGGGAAAGCTCATGGGGCGGGGAAGAGGACGTGTTGGGAGAAAAGAGAGTGGGGGTGTTTTCCCCAGAGTATGAGGGGAGAAGAGAAGGGAAGTAGGAGGGGTTCTCATACCACCGTTTTGTGGGGTCCCACCCCCATGGGTGTGCTAAGAGGTTCAGTAGGCCAGGTTACAACGAGAAAATACTTAATCAAATGGCAGGCCACAATAAGTCTTTTTACAAATTTAGAAACACAAAGTAACTGTAAGTAATTATAAACAAGTAGATTCTGGTGAGAAGAAAACTTTTCTTCAGTGTCAAAAGTTATGAAGACCATAAAACACACAAAAGATAAATAAAAGCTCACTAATGGAATAAAGGTTTATTTTTAAATAAATAATAAAAGACAAAATGTGGGGGGAAAATTTCTTAATACAGGATAAAACTTGACATCACACCAAACTGGTAGATGATACTTTTTAAAACTGATAAAATAATAGATCTTTAAAGATAATAAGGAATTTCCTAGAAAAAAATCTATTTTTTAATACTTTAAATAAAAACTCTATTTTTGGTCCAATTACATTGTGAAGAAAAACAGAAATTAAACAAGGTTGGTGACTAAAGAAATAAATAAGCCTTATTTAACAAAGTACACTAATATTATTAATCCCATAAAAATAAGTGCTCATAAACATACACATTTGTTCCACTTTGGGCCAATATTAAAGTTTAATTGAAATGCCTCTTTTGCAATAAACTTCAAAATGTCAGTTGTCATTCATTTAATAGTTCTAATAGTGTCAAATCTCTGTCCACTTATAATTCATTTTAATGTTGTATTGGCTAGAAATCACACAGTTAAGAGTAGAACAAGTATGGAATCTTAAGAGTAAGAGCTACTTTTTTTCCATCAAAAGTTGCTAGATGACAATGGCTAGGCTCATACTGAGTGCTGTTTGTATTGCTTAGGATACCTCTGCTTTCAAGTAACAGAAAAACTCAACCTATATTGTCTTAAACAAAAGAAAATGTATTAGAGCACACGACAGGAAGACAAGAGTTATGGAGGTCTCAGTGGTTGAATGGTAGCACCGCAAACTCAAATTCAGCTTTCTACCCTGCTATCATACTGACTTCATTCTAAAGCTGGTTTTCTTGTAGTTGTAAGTGGCTCCCAGTAGTGATTTTGGCTGTATGTTTCACTCTTCACATCACGAAAAGTGAGATCTTTTATGACACACTCTTAAAGTGGGGGACAACTTTCCCTAAAGCCTCCAGAAAATGTCTTTTAAGTTTTACTGCCCAAATTGGGTCACATTCTCATTCTTTTACCATGAGTGGAAAGGCTTATGGAATTATTCTTAGATCAGTGAGGTCCATGCTGAAGGTCAATTCCTAAAATGCAGTAGCAACACTCACTAGGCTCATAGTTTTGAAAAATGGTTATATAGATGTAGGCTAAAACAAGGCTCAGGGTACTCAACAGTGTGATGACTAGTCAAAGCTCAGTGTACTCTCAGAACAAAGTTATTGTACTAGGCCCCACTCACTAATGCTTCATTAATGAGATATTTCATAACTTTTTATCATGTTATGAAGTTGGGTGCTTATTTTAATGTGGTTAGTGACCCACTAACCTAGCAAGATCTGGCTGAATAACTTAATTACATCAGAAACTATAACTAATTATTAAGGTATAGTTCAAAATCAAAGCCTCATAATTGTGGGGTAATTATACTTGCCATGTAAATCACATCATTTTGATGAAATATAAAAAGTTATATGGCAAATAACATCTAATTATATGGCAAGCTCAGTGTGATTATTATTAGGTAATCTATCAGATTATAAAATCACTACTCAATGTGGTTATAATGATCAGCTTTGTCTCTGTTAAAAGTTTCACATAGCTGTTTATGGCTTATAAAAACAATTATAAAATAACAGAGTATTAAAATGCACGAGAGAATTTTGTTTTTAACAAATAGGATCTGTAAGTCTTTTCATTGCGGTTCAGTTCACACAATTCACAAGAAGAACAACAAAAATACCACAATGGATAAAAGTAACAATCACGAAGAAACAAACAAAAAAAACTTCCCAGATCCCAAAAGTTCTCAGACCTTAAAACAAAAAAAGTCTGAAATCAATAAGGTAATAAAGTAAATGCCTTCAGGAACTCAAAGAGGTGACGACTCCAAATAAAGAATTGTGCCTCCCCCCCTTTTATTTTTCTTCAGAATTTCAGTACTTAAAGACTTTTCCATTTCCCATCTCTAAGGAGAATAGTAACATGATTATCACAAGCCTCTTTTTATTAATATCACCTACAAAGGAAAGTTCAGGTAGTATTGCCAAGTATTATTCCTGTCTTTTATAATAAGGCCCTTTTCATCACAGATTTTTCTTCCATTAAAAGAAAATTGCCACATAACTCAAAATAAATCCATTGCTGTCAGGCAATTTCAATTTACACCAACCCTACAGGACACAGTAGAACTGCCCCACAGAGTTTCCAAGGAATGCCTAGTCGATTTGAACTGCTGACACTTTGATTAGCATCCATAACGTAACCACTGTGCCACTAGGGTTTCCTGATCTTCTGTAGAGTGGTAAAAAGTCAGTTCACAGAAAATACAGTCTGATCAATTGCTGATATTTGTACACATCTGGACATGTTTTAAAAAAAATTAAGTCAATGAATTTCTCCATGCTGGTAAATTCCATACACCTCATTTTGTTGTGATTATTCTCCTTCTATTCTTTAACACATTTTTATTTCCCAAGTTGTTTATATTCTCATTTCCATTCTAACACTCTGATGACACTGCTCCCTCGAAAGATGGCGGTAAAATTTTGTTACTGAATTCAGTCAGCACTTTTCAGTCTTCATTCTTCTTTAGTTTTCTGTAGTACTTATTGATTGATACCTCATTCATTCCTTCTCAAAATCCTCCGTGATTTCATTATTTCTATGGTTTCTCAGGTATCCTGCTTACACCCTTCTTGCATTCTCATATCAAATCAATTCTAAATTTCTGCTTTTTGTCTTAGCAAATATATCTTCCCTTTCTTACTCTTTACCTCCACACTAGCCCAGGATTCTATCAGCTCACATATAAATTATTACAATAACACTTTATTAGCTGATATTCCTAATGAGTCTTTCCAAATGCCAATTCTACAAATACTTTTTCCTAAAGACACTAACTTGATTATGTAATTCCACCACTCAAAAATATCCTTTATGTAAAATAGTATTGAGAGGATAAAGTTCAAACATATAGTACACTTTAGTTCATCTACTCATATTTGATTCACTTTTCAAGATCTATATCAATTCTTACCTTTTCAATGAAGTTTTCTTTGACCATAAGAAAGAAATACCTTCTTCTCTAAACTCTTGTTGAACTTATTGCAACCTTAACATATTTAACAATTTTAGTTACATAACTATTTTATTTTTAACATTGTTTTTCTCTCCTCCAAAGAAATGAATAACTTCTTAAGGGAAAAACCTGTGTCTAAAGTTTATTTTTTGTTATTATTACTGCTGAGAACATAGTAGGTATTAGTAGATATTAAGCTATGATTTTACTAAACAAACAAATATTTACAGAGACCTACCAAGTCCCTAAGACGATCTGATGATACCATGGTTAAGTGCTGGCTGCTAACCGAAGGATCAGAGGCTCAAACCCACCAACTGCTGCTGTAGAGAAAGATGCGGCAGTCGACGTCCCTAAAAATTGTTCTTCGGTGCCTTCGAGTTGGTTCAGACTCACTCTGACCCTATGTACAACAGAATTAGACACTGTCCAGTCCTCCAAGATCCTCACAAAAACTGCTATGTTGGAGCCATTGTTGCAGCCACTGAATCAATCTACCTTGCTGAGGGTTTTTCTCTTTTTCACTGACTCTCTACTTTACCAAGCATGATGTTTCCTTCTCGGACTGGTCCTTACCAGTAACATGCCCAAAGGATGAGGTCTGACCATTAAGTTCATGAACTCATCCTAGGAAACATGCTACATACCTCATTGCTGAATATCACTATAGTCACCTTTGAAGTACTCCCCTTGGGAAGTTATGTGCCAATGCCAGTGTCTCATATA
The DNA here is from genome assembly GCA_028571685.1 of Heterohyrax brucei. Classification (NCBI taxonomy): domain Eukaryota; kingdom Metazoa; phylum Chordata; class Mammalia; order Hyracoidea; family Procaviidae; genus Heterohyrax; species Heterohyrax brucei. The sequence goes on from CM053158.1 coordinate 68,651,047, forward strand.
CCCTTCAAAGCAGTTTTGGAACTCTTTTTCTGGAACGGCCATCAGACCTGTCATCATATTAGCCTTGATGTCCTGAATGTCATCAAAATAATCTTCCTTTCAATATTTCCTTTATCTTTGGGTAATGAAAAAAGTCACTGGGGGTCAGATCAGGTGAATAGATAGGGTGTTCCAATACAGTTGTTTGTTTACTGGCTAAAAACTCCCTCATAGACAGTGCTGTATAAGGTGGTACATTGTTGAGTTGCAAGAGCCATGAGTTGGCACAAAGTTCAGGTCATTTTTGTCTAACTTTTCACACAGCCTTTTCAGTACTTCCAAATAGTAAACTTTGTTAACAGTTTGTCCAGTTGGTACAAATTTGTAATGAACAATCCCTCAGAGATCAAAAAATGTTAGCAACATCATTGTGACTCTTGATTTAGACTAACAGGACATTTTTGGTCATGGAGAATTGGTTGACTTCCATTGTGCACGTCGACACTTTGTTTCAGTGTTGTATTGGTACACCCACGTTTCATCACCAGTGATAATACATCCCCAAAGATCATCTTGCCTCTCCAAAAGGTCTTGGTACACTTCAAACCTCCTTTGCTTTTGTTGAGTTCCTTCTGCACCACTTTTGTACACACCTTTCTCATGCCAAGATTTTCAGTTGAGATTTTCCTATTTCTCTGTTGATGTTTACTTGGTCTGCTCTGCTTCTCACAGTCAGCTGATGAGTCTGATGTACAGTTCGAAAAACTTTTGCAATGTTTTTGTAACTGCTGCTGGTTACTGGCAGCTGTGAGCTCTTTTCATCAGTGACACTCTCTTCCCTCAAAAACTGTTTCATTCATTTGTGTACTGCCGTTTTCTTCATGGCATCATCCCCATAAACTTGGACTCACATGTCCCTGATTTCACTTCCACTCTTGCCAAGTTTAACAAGAAATTTAATATTTGTTGCTCTAATTCAAGCTCCAACATTCTTGCAACAGTACATAAAAACATATAACAATAATGAATGCAACTCAGCAAGACACTGCCACACATCGACATCAAGACAGCTGTGAGACAATTGTATTCCAAGGTTATGAAACCCAACCAAGTTGTTTGTACAGTGCTGCTAATGTAAGTGCACAGTGGCAAGTTAGCAGACCCAACCGTCAAACCTTATATATATCAGGTATCACCATCCTGGCTTCAAAGAAGCATTCTGGCCTTACTTCTTCTGAGGCAAATTTGTTCATTCTTCTAGCAGTTCCTGGTATATTCAATATTATCAGCCAAGAGTATTAACTTTAAAGACTAAAATTGTGGAAACTCTGTGAGGCAGTTCTACTTTGTCCTTATAGGGTCTGTATGAGTCCAAATCAACTCAACGGTAACAGGCTTGGTTTGGGAACAGCTTACTATATGGCTAGAACTATGCTGGGCACTGAGATGCAATCGTATAGAAAACAGACATGAGTCCCACCATTAAGAGTCTGAATCTAAAGAATTGTTGTTGTTAGGTGCTATCAAGTCAGTTCTAACTCATAGCAAACCTAGGTACACCTACACACACACTGTCCAGTCCTAGACTGTCCCCACAATCATTGCTTTGTTGAGCCCTTTGTTCCAGCCACCTCATTTCTGTAGACCTCCACCCTACCAAGCATGACATCCTTCTTCAGGGATTTATCTTTTCTGAAAACATGTTCAAAATATATGATAAGAAGTCTCATCATCCTTGCTTCCAGTGGGCACTCTGACATATTTCTTCCAAGACAGACTTGTTTGTTCTTCTGGAAGTCCATGGTATATTTAATATGCTCTGTCAACACTGTGATTCAAAGACATCAATTCTTCTTTGTTCCTTATTCAGTGTTGAGCTTTCCTATGTATACAAAGTAACTGAAAATATCATGGCTTAGTCCTCAAAGTGACTTCTTTGCTTTTCAACACTTTAAAGTTATCTTTGGAGCAAATTTGTCCAATGTAGTGTTATTTGATTTCTGACTACTGCTTTGATGTGTCTTGTTCATTAATCCAAATAAAATTAAGTCCTTGACAGCTTCAGTATTTTCTCTATCTAGTATTATTAAAAAAATAAACCCTTAGCCATTCAATCAAGTACAGCTCCTAACTACCCTATAAGACAGAGTAGAACTGCTCCATAGGATTTCCAAACAGTGGCTAGTAGAGTCAAATGGATGATGTTTTGGTTAGCAGACAAGCTTGAAATCATATCGACCTTAACAGGTTTTTGTTTTTTAGTATCATATTGTTCATTGATCCAGCTGTGTGGAGTTTTGTTTTCTTTGTGTTGAGGTGCAATCCACACTGAAGTCTGTAGTCTTTAATCTTCATCAGAAAGTGCTTCAAGTCCTCTTCACTTTCAGAAAGCAAGGTCTGTCATCTGGATAACAGAGGTTTGTTAATGAGTCTTTCTCCAGTCCTGATGCTCTGTTCTTTGTGTAGCCCAGCTTCTCAGGTGATTTGCAGTATCTCCTCGTTCTGTTCAAACAACTGCTTCTTGGTCTATGTAAAGGATCCTCATGAACACAATTAAGTGTTCTGGAATTCCCATTCCTCACATTGCTATCAGTAATTTGTTATGTTCCACACAGTCAAATGCCTTGCATAGTCAATAAAACACAGGTAAACAACTTTTTGGTATTTTCTGCTTTTAGCCAAGATCCACCTGACATCAACAATGACATCCCTCTTTCCACATCCTCTTCTGAATCTGGCTTGAATTTTTTACAGTTCTCTGTTCACATACTGTGGCAACCACTATTACATGATCTTCAAAGAATTTTACTTCTGTTATATATTATTGATATTTTCTGATAGTCTCCCATTCTGCTGTACCACTTTTCTCTGGAATGGGCTTAAATACAGATCCCTTTCATTTTGTTGCCTAGGTAAACTGTCTTCCAAATTTCTCGGTATAGGTGAGTGAGCCCCTCCAGCATTACATCCATTTGTTGAAACACCTCCACTGGGGATCCCTCAATCCCTGGAACTTTATTAATTGCCAGTGCCTTCATTGCACTTGGACCTCTTCCTTCAATACCATTTTCTGTTGACAATATGCTACATCCTCAAACAGCTGAACCCCGAACCGTTTTTTTGCACAGTGATTATATATTTCTTCTTTTGATGATTCCTGAATTATTCATTATTTTCCCCCTAAAATCCTTCAATACTGCAATTCAGGGCTTGAATTTTGTTTTCAGCTTGTCAGATAAAGCAATGTAAGGTGTATTCTTCCCTTCTGATTTTTTAACTACAAGTCTTTGCATATTTTACTATATAGTATTTGACTTTGTCTTCTTGAGCTGCCCTTTGGAATCTCCTGTTCAGCTCTTTTACTTTATCATTTCTTTCATTTGCTCAACCAATCTACATTCAAGAGTAAGTTGCAGAGTCTCTTCTGACATGCATTTTAGTCTTTTGTTTCTTTCCTATCTTTTCAATAGCCTTTGACTTTCTTCATGTATGATGTCTTTGATGTCATCCCACAAGTCATCTGTTCTTCAATCATTAGTGTTCAATGCATCAAAGCGATTCTTCAGATGTTCTCCAAATTTGGTTCTAGTAGACTTGTTTTAAGTTCCTACAGCTTCAACTTATACTTGCATTTGAGCAATTGATGGTATGTTTCAAAGTTGGCCTCTGGCCTTGTTCTGGCTGATAATATTGAGCTTCTCCATCATCTCCTTCCACAGACATAGTCTGTTTGATTCCTGGCTTTTTGTTCCTATGAGGTCCATGTGTGTAAGCTACCATTTATTTGGTTGATAAAAAGTATTTGCAATGAGTAAGTCTTTGGTCTTGCAAAATTCTATCATGCAATCTCTGGTGTTGTTTCTATCACCAAGGCCATATTTTCCAACTACCAATCCTTCTTGGTTTTCAACTTTCACATCCTAATCATCAGTAATTATCAATGTATCTTGATTCCATGTTTGATCAGACTGCAGATCATAAGTTTCTTCATTTTTGACATTAGTGGTTGGTGTCTAAATCTGAACACTAATTGCAATAACCAGTCTTCCTTGAAGGTATGTGGATATTATCTCATCAGTGACAGCTTTGTACTTTAGGACAGACCTGGAAATGTCCTTTTTTAATGATGAATGTGATGCCACTCCTTTTCAATTTATCATTCCCAGCATAGTAGACCATTTGATTGTATGATTTAAAATAGTCAATATCAGGCCATTTCAGGTCATTAATGCCTAAAGTACTGATCTTTATGCTTTCCATTTCATTTGTGATTACCTCCATTTTTCCTAGATTTATACTTTGTACATTCCACATTCTAATTATTGATGGATGGTTGTAGCTTTTTCTTCCCATTTTGAGTCATGCCATATCAACAAATGAAGTCTCAAAAGTTTGACTCCATCACCATCATTAAGGTCAGCTCTATTTGAGAAGGTAGCTCTTCTCTTGTCATATTTTGAATGGTTTCCAACCTGTGGGGCTAATCTTCCAGCACTGTATCAGACAATGTTGCACTGATATTCATAATTTTTCTGGATAATTATTTTTAGAAGCCACCAAGTCCTTCTTCCTAGTTTGTCTAATTCTGGAAGCCCTGCTTAAACCTGTCCACAACAGGTGACTCTGCTGATACTTCAAAAACCATGGTATAGCTTCCAGGTTCACAGCAACACACAAACCACCACTATATGACAAACTGACAGATGTGTGATGGATCACAGATAAAGTTTTGTGTAAATGCTGTGACAAGAGAAGTTGAGGTGATATAAGAGACCACAGGAGGAAATCCTTACTCTTGGGGAGATAATGCAGTATAGACTTATTCAATAATATCTTTAAAAATATTTTATTGTGCTTTAAGTGAAAGTTTACAATTCAAGTCAGTATGACATACAAAAACTTACACACGTATTGTTACATAATCCTAGTTGCTCTCCCACACTGTGACAACATACTTCTTCTTTCCTGTATTTCCTATGTCTATTCAGTGAGCTCTTGTACCCATCTGCCTTCTCATCTTACCTCTGGATGGAAGCTGCCCAATTAGTCTTATGTATCTACTTAAGTCAAGGAGCACACACTATGCCAGTATCATCTTATATCTTATAGTCTTGTCCAATCTTTGTCTAAAACATTGGCCTCAGGAATGGTTTCAGTTCTGGATTAATGCAGAGTCAAAGGGCCATGCTTTCTAGGGATCCTTCAGTTTGTCAGACCATCATGCCTTGCCTTTTTAATAGAGTTCAAGTTGTGCACCTCATTTTTCTCCCCCCACATCAGAAACTCTTATTGTGTTCCCTTTAGGGGCAGTCATTGGTGGTAGACAGGCACCATCTAGTTTTCTCGTCTCAATCTGACCTAGTGTCTGGATTGGACGACACTTTCCATCTCTTAGAGAACACTGGTGGTGTAGTGGTTAAGTGCTACATCTGCTAACCAAAAGGCCAGCAGCTGGAATCCACCACGTACACCCTGGAAATTCTATGGGGCAGTTCTACTCTGACCTATAGGGTCACTATGAGTCAGAATCGGCTTGACAGTGGGTTTCTATCTCTTGGGCTCATACTTTCTTTATGTCTTTGATGTTCTTCCTTTGCTCTAGCTGGGCTAGGACGAATCAATGTTTCTTAGATGGCCTCTTGCTAGCTTTTAAGACCCTACGTGCCACTCACCAAAGAGGGATGCAGACATTTTCTTTTAAAACTTATTATGCCAGTTAACCTAGATGTCCCCTGAAAGAGTGTTTCCAGACTCCTTCCCTTGCTACTCTGTCCCTCAACATGTTTGGTTTCATATAGGCACTTCTTAGCGTTTGGTTTAGTCCAGTTGCACTGACGTCTCCTCTACTATGTGTTGTCCCTCCCTTTACCTAAAATAACTCTCCAATTAGTAAATAACACTTTCCTCCCCTACCCACCCTCATAACCATTAAAGACTCTTTTCTTCTGTGTTTAAACCTTTCTTGGGTCCTTAAAACAGTGGTCTCATACAATACTTGCCCTTTTACAACTCACTAATTTCACTCAACATAAACTCTTTCAGATTCCTCCATGTTATGACATGTTTTCCAAATCAATCATTCTTATTTATCACTGCATACTGTTCCATTGTGTAAATATACCATAGTTTGTTTATCCATTCTTCCTTTGATGGGTGCCTAAGTTGATTCCATCTTCTTGCTATTGAGGATAGTAACAAAATAAACATTGGTATGCATGTATCTATTTGTGTAGTAGCTCTTATTTCTCTAAGATATATTTGAAGAAGTGGGATTACTAAATTGTATGGTACTTCTATTTCTAGCTTTATAAGACAGTAACAAAACAATTTCCAAAGTGGTTATACTGTTTTAAATTGCTACCAGCAGTGTATAGGTGTTCCAGTCCCTCCATAATCTCTCCAATATTTATTATTTTGTGTTTTTTGAACTAATGCTAGTCATGTTGGTGTGAGATGTAGTTTTAATTTGGATTTCTCTAATGGCTAATGATCATGAGCATTTCCTCATAGCCACCTCAATGTCTTCTTTGGTGAAGTGTCTCTTCATATTCTTTGCTCATTTTTTAATTGGATTATTTGACTTTTTGTTGTTCAGGAAGTGCAGTATCTTGTATCCTAGTCTATAGGTGGTCTTTTTACCTTTTTAGTAAAGTGTTTGAATGAGCATAAATGTTTGATATCTAGGACTAATCAGTTACCTACTTTTTCTTTTGGTGTTTATGCACTGTTAGTAATATTTTGTATTCTGTTTATAGTACATGTTAGGGCTCCTAACATTGTGCTTATTTTTTCTTCCATGATTTTTATCACCTCAGATTTTTTGTTTAGGTCTTTGATCCAGTTAGTTTTCATGCATGGTGTAAGATATGGATATTGTTTCATGTTTTGCAGACAGATATCCAGTTATGCCACCACAATTTTCATGCATGGTGTAAGATATGGATCTTGTTTCATGTTTTGCAGACGGATATCCAGTTATGCCACCACAATCTGTTAAAGAGACTGCCTTTTTCCCAATTAAAGGACTTTCAGCCTTTGTATCAACTGTTCATAGGTTGATGATTTCATGTCTGGAATCTCAATTCTGTTCCATTGGTCTATATATCTGTTGTTGTACTAGTACCAGGCTATGTTCAGTACCATGGCAGTGTAATAGGTTCTGAAGTCAGGTAGCCTGAGGCCTCCTACTTTGTTCTTCTTCAGTAATGCTTCACCTATCTGAGGTTTCTTTCCCTTCCATATGAAGTTGGTGATTTGTTTTTCCAATCCAAAGCCAATGCCATCAAGTAATTCCAAGTCATAGCAATACTACAAACAGAATACTACAAACGAATGCATAGTTGACTTCCAATCAGCAGCCATAGCATTTAACTGTTACACCACCAGGGTTTCTTTCTAATAAAAAAAATGCCACAGGAGAGCTGGGGCCAGGACGGCTGTCTAGTCACACATCTCTTAGATTCCCTCTGAGAACCAAGGCCTAGAAAAACAACTGAACAGAGCAGAGTGGATATTTTAGGAGCCCCAAAATCAAGCAGAAAGATGTGAGATCAGACTGGGCAAAAGGAAGGGGAAAACTACCTTTGTTAGAGGTGAGACAAAAGCCCAAAGTGTTTTGTTTCTGCTGGCATGGCAGTAGAGAGGCTTATAGGTACAGACACCATCTATGTGAACTGGGAGACTGAGGCTGAGGCTGCTGTGCCTGAAAGCCTAGCCGAGACCGACTGTCATGCTGGGCAGCAGCGCCTGAGTAGACAGCAGCTCTTATAGCAGAGAACCCAGTAGTGGCTGGTGGCTCAGTGCAGAATTGTCCGTTGCCCCTCTCTTCTCTGAGTTATGCCACAGATTCTGCTGGTGCAGCACAGCAGAGGAGGCATAGGTAGAATACCACCTTAGTCAGCTGAGAGACAGATTTAGCCATGCCTGAGGGCCCAGCTGGGGCTGACTGCCATGCTGAGGAGAAGTGCTTGAGTGAACAATGCTTCTCTCAGTAGAAAAGCTGTTTTTAAGACAACTGCACCTAGAGAATGCAGCAGCGGCTGGTACCTGAGTGCAGCAACACCCTTCACTCCGCTCTGCTCTGATTTATGCCAATAGCATTTGCTGACATGGCTCTGAAGACACTCCACAAGTAGGTCACTATCTTTGTCAGCCTGGAGGTGGAATCTGCTGAGGCTGAGGGCCTGGCCGGAACTGGCTGCCACTGGACAGCATCCCTCTCAGCAAAGAAGCTGTTCTTAAGATAGCCTCACCTAAAGAATGCAACAACGAACAGTGGCCAAGTGTGGCAACATACTTCCCTCCTCCATTCTCTGAGCTACACCATAGCAACTACTGGCATGACTCCAGAAAATCTGGACAAGTAGGTCTCCATCTCTGTAGCCAGGAAGCAGGGCCTGCTATTCCAAAGGGCCAGCTTTGGGCTGGCTGCCGAGCCAAGCAGCATTTCTTACTGAACAGCATCTTTCTCAGTAGAGAGACTGTATTTAAGACAGGTGCACCTAGTCAACACAGCAGCAGCTGGCAGCCAAGTAAAGCAGTGACCTTCCGCACTCCCTTCTCTGAGCTACACAGTAATTTCTACTGGTGGGATACCAGAGAAACTGAACAGCTTTCTGATGGCTGGAAGACAACAATCAATATTTAATCATGCAAAGAAGCAGACCACGATGGCTCTGGAAAACTCCTCAAATAAAGAATAAAAGAAATTCCTAGATAAAGAAGCCTCCCTGAAATTATCTGAAGTAGAATACAAAAGAATTACGCATCAAACCTTCTAGATCTTAGGATGGAGATTAGACAAACTGCAGTAGAACAAAATGAAAAATTAAACAAGCTATATGAACTGCTAGAACAACAATCTGAAATTCTGCAGATCAATAATAAAATTATAGTTAGATAATTCAATTCAAAGCCAAAAGGGCAGAATCAATGAAGCTGAATGCAGAATTAGCAAGACTAAAGATAAAGCAACTGATGCTAGAATCTGTGGGAAGAAATCAGATAAAAGAATCAACAAAAATGAAGAATCATTAAGGATGTGGGACTTTAGTGAGAGGAGCAATTTATGTGTAATTTGAGTTCCAAAACAAGGAGAGACTGCAGAAAAAGCAGAGAGACTTGTTGAAGAGTTGCTGACAGAAAACTTCCCTAAAATCGTGAAAGAAGACAGCCATTCAAAATGCCCATTAAAGTCCACAAAAGGTACATCCCAAAAGAAAGGCATCAAGACATATTATAATCAAGCGTAATAAAATGAAACATAAGGAAAGGCTCTTAAAGGAAGCCAGGCTTAAACCAAAACTAACATACAAAGGAAAGTGTTTTATACTTACTTCCAGTTTTCATCAGTAACCATATTGGCAAGAAGGCAATGGGAAGACACATGCAAAGCCTTGAAGGAAAAAAAAAAACTTCCAACCAAGAATTACATATCTTGCGAAACTGTCTCTCAAATATGACAGTAAAATTAGGACATTCTCTGGTAAGTGGGAGCTTAGAGACTTTGAAAAAAACCAAACCAAAATTACAAGAAATACCGAAGGAAGTTCTTCAGTTAGAAAATCAGTAACACCAGATGTATACTCAAGGATGCAATGCAGGACACAACATCCAAAGTCCTACTTAGTTAGGGAAGTCACAAAGCTCAATGAAAGTTAAAATATTAAAATTAGGAAAACTGAGATTTCAACATGAACTACAACATCACACTATAAAGAAGGATATATTACAGTACTCACAGACCTTTCAGATGGAGAGGAACTTAAAGAGATATAAATAAATTAAAGACCAGTTTAATCTTAGAATATTGGAAGGGTTAGCTGCAAAGCAAACTAACAATACTTCATATAAAAACAAGAAACACAATACAGAAGTCTCAACAGACACAAAACCAACACTGAAAAGGATGAAAAGAAAGCCCATAAAGAAAAATGATCCAGAACAGAATATTAAGTGGAACAAAGAAAATCTCAACATAAAAATAAAGGCAATGAAATGATAGCACTAAATTAATATCTACGCATAATTACACTGAATGTAAATGGACTGAATGCTCCAATAAGGAGACAGAACATAACAGGTTGGATCAAAAAACATGATCTGTCTATACTCTGCTTACAAAAAACAAACCTTAGACTCAGATATGAACTGAAAAGGAAAGGATAGAAAAATATATACCAAGCTAACAACATACAAAGAAAGGCACGAGTGGCAATACTAATCTCAGATAAAATAGATTTTAAAGTAAAGTCCACACTCCTTCCTCCAGCCAGAGGTCAGCAGGATGATATCCTATAGATGCATAGAACCATAAAGTGCATCCAATATATGGTCACTCTGCATCGCCAAGTCCAATCCATTCGTGTCCAAAGAGTGGACCTTCATTATGATTTATGGGCAAGGGCAGCATCAGAGCCAGGGTGGAGAGGAGGGGAAAGGAGACTGTTGGGAGGATGAGACATGTATGGAGCAGAGAGCAACAGTGTGCTGCAGAGCAGTGGAAGTTGCATATAGGTGGGCATGTAAATTTATACGGGAATGTACACTTTCACTCAGTCATAATAAAATAAATTTTAAAAAATAAAGTCCACAATCGTGGACAAGGATGGTCACTATTTATGGCTTAAAGTTTCAACACACAAGGAAGATATAACAATATTAAATATGTATCACCCAATATCAGAGCATCTAAGTATATTGAGCAAATACTGACAACACTGAAAAATGAGATGGATCACTCCACAATAATAGTATGAGATTTCAATACTCCACTTTTAGTAAGGCACAGATCATCCAGAAAAAAACTCAAAAAAGATACAGAACCACAGTGGTCAAAACAGCCTGGTACTGGTACAAGAACAGACAGATTGATCAATGGAACAGAATTGAGACCCCAGAGATGACACCATCTGCCTATGAACAGTTGATATTCGACAAAGGCCCTAAGACATTAAACTGGGGTAAAAACAGCATCTTCAACAAATGGTACTGGCAAAATTGGTTATCCATCTGCAATAAACTGAATCAAGATTCATATCCTACACCTTATACAAAAACCAACTCCAACTGGATAAAAGACCTAAATATCAAAGCTAAAATGATAAAGCTCATCGAAGAAAAGGTAGGAACATCAATGGAAGTTTTAATACACAATGAGGACAGACTCCAAAATCTGTCAAAGAAACCTCTATCAACAGAAGAGAAAGTAGATAAATGGGAACTATTAAGAATCAAACACTTTTGCTCATCCAAAGACTTTATTAATAGAATTAAAAGAACACCCACAGAGTGGGAAAAAAATATTTGGCAACTCTATGTCAGATCGACGCCTGATCTCCATAATCTATAAGATACCACAAAATATCAATAAGAAGAAGATAAACCATCCAATTAAGCAATGGGCAAAGGAGATGGACAGACACTTCACTAAAGAGGAGATCCAGGCAGCCGAAAAACACATGCAGACATGTTCACGATCTTTAGCTATTAAAGAAATTCAAATCAAGACAACAATGAGATACCATCTCACCCCAACAAGATTGGCCATGATCCAGAAAACACAAAACAACAAATGTTGGAGAAGCTGTGGAGAAAGTGGAACCCTCCTACACTGTTGGTGGGGTTGCAAAATGGTCCAGCCTCTTTGGAAGGCAATCTGGCGCTCCCTTAAAAAAATGGATATTGCTATACCATTTGACCCAGTAATTCCACAGCTTGCAATATATCCTACAGATTCAAGGCTTTTCACACCAACGGACACATGCACCAGAATGTTTATCGTGGCACAGTCCACAATAGCAAAAAGGTGGAATCAACCCAGATGCCCAACAATAGAAGAATGGATAGGTAAACTGTGGTACATATACTCAATGGAGCACTATGCAATGATAAAGAATAACGATGATTCCAGGAAACATCTCCTAACCTGGTTTCAACTGGAAGACATTATGTTGAGTGAAAGTAGTCAGCGACAAAAGGACAAATACTGTATGAGACCTCTACGATAAGATCTCAAAAACAGACTCGTGTATAGAAGAAAAGACTCTTTGACAGCTGCAAGGGAGGGAGGGCAAGGGGGGAGGGTTTAGTTTAGGCAGTTACTAGCAATCTAGTTGGGAGAAAGCGGTGACAGCACACATTAGGAACAAGAACAACATTAAGTGGACTTCAGCATAACTTGAGTACTCCTTCCATCTTAACTCAATACTGCAAGGATAGAGTAGCTGGGACGGGGGGCGGGGGACCATGCTCTTAGGTGAATTCCAGGCCAATTGGCACAACTAGCATTTTGCTAAGAGAGCTCTCTGCACCCCACACTGGTGAGTGGCGTCTGGGGTCTTAAAAGCTGCCAAGCTGCCATCTGAGGACACAGCAAATGGTCCCAACTCAGCAGGAACGGATGCTCACCGAGGGCCAAAATGGCATGCGGTAAAGACAACCGAGAAGACAGAGAGACCCACAAGAGTGGGTGCCTACATCGACCTGGGACCGGAAGAACCGGATGGTGCCCGGCCACCACCAGTGATAGCCATGACGGAGCTCACAGAGAGGAGCCTCAGTGGCAACACAAGAATAAAAAGAGGTGCATCATGAGATCTCCACTAAAAGACCTCAATTGATGGTCCAGCGGTTTTGGGGTTCCTCTGAGAGCATGGCCCCCGGCCCTGATGCTGCCTGTTCCCATAAATTATAACAAAGGTCCACTCTTTGGACAGGAATGGATTGGACTTGGCAATGCAGAGTAACCATATAGTGGAAGCACTTTATGGTTTTATACATCTATAGGATATCATCTTGCTGACCTCTGGCTAGAGGAAGGGGAGTGGACGGAGCGGAGGGGAAAGGAGACTGTTGGGAGGATGAGACATGTATGGAGCAGAGAGGAATAGTGTGCATTCACCGGACAGGGAGAGCAGTGGAAGCTGCATATAGGGGGGCATGTAAATTTTCATGTGAATGTACATTTTCACTCAGTTATGTTAAATAAAAAAAAGAAATCCTAAAAAAAAAAAGAAGATACAGAAGATCTTGTTGTGATAATCAACCAACAAAACTGCATAGACACACACAGAACTTTTTACACCAAAACAGAAAAGTACACCTTCTTTTCCAATTCACATGGAACATTCTGCAAAATAAACTACATACTAGGTCATACAGCAAGTCTCAACAAAATCCAAACCATTGAATTACAGCAAAGCATCTCAGTCATAAAAGTTTAAATTAATAGCAGAAAAACAGATGGGCAGAAATTCGAAGTCACAGAACCTGAACAACATCTTGCTCAAAAATTCTTGGGTTATAGAAGAAATAAAGAATACAATAAAGATAATCATAGAACCAAATGAGAATGAAAACACAGCCTACCAGAATATACAGAATAAAGCAAAAGCAGTGCTCAGAGGTCAATTTATCTCTATAAATGCACACATCTGGAATGAAGAAAGGGCTCATATCAAAGAATTAATCCTATAACTTGAACAAGTGGAAAGAGAACAACAAAAGAACCCCTCAGGCATCAGAAGAAAACAGGTAATAAAAATTAGAGCAGAACTAAACAAATCAGAGATAAACAATTGAAAGAATTAACTTTTGAAAAGATTATCTTTTGAATTATCAGTTATAATTATAATTATCAATTATCTTTTGAAAAGATCAACAAAAAATGGTAAACCATTGGCTAAACTCACAAAAGAAAAACAGAAAAGGAAATAACCCAAGTAAGGAACGAGATGTGAGATGTCACAGCAGATCCAACTGAAATCAAAAATATCATAACAGAATACTGTGAAAAACTGTACTCTTTAACAGATTTGACAACCTAAAGGAAATGGACAAATTTCTAGATTCACATCACCTGCCAAAATTATCACAAAGACAAGTGGAACAACTTAATAAATTCATCACAAAGGAAGAGATTGAAAAAGAAACTTAAAAATTACCAACCAAAAAAGTCTCGGCCCAGATGGCTTCACTGGAGAACTCTACCAACTTTTAGAGAGGAGTTAATTCCAATACTACTGAAGCTATTTCACAATATACAAAAGGACAGAACATTCCCAAATTTATTGTATGAGGCCACCATAACCCCAATATCAAAGCCAGGTAAATGTCTCACAAAAAAGCAAATTACAGACCAATATCACTCATGAACCTAGATACAAAAATCTTAAAAACAAATTCCTAGTCAATAGAGTTCAACAACATATCAAAAAATAATTAATCATGCCCAAGTAGGATTCATACCAGGGATGACGGGTTGGCTTAACATCAGAAAAAAAAATTAATGTGATCAATCACATAAATAATACAAAGGATAAGAATCAATTGATTTTACCAATTGATGAAGAAAAAGCATCCTACAAAGTCCAACATCCATTCACGTTAAAAACTCTCAGCCACATAGGAACAGAATGGAAATTCCTCAAGACAATAAAGGTCGTCTATGCAAAGCCAACATCCTACATCATCCTGAATGGAGACAGACTGAAAGAATTCTCCCTGAGAAAAGGAAGTAAACAGGGATTCCCACTGTCACCACTTCTAAATCAATATTGTGCTAGAAGTTCTGGTCAGAGAAATCAGACAAGACAAAGAAATAAAGGGCATCTGCATTGGTAAAGAAGAAGTAAAAGTATCTTTACTCGCAGATGATGTGATCATATACACAGAAAACCCAAAATAATCCATAAATAAAATACTGGAAATAACAGAAGAGTTCAGTAAAGTATCAGGATATAAGATAAACATAAACCAGTAGGATTCCTTTACACCAACAAAGACATCATCAAAGAGGAAATTACCAAATCAATACATTTACAACAGCCCCCAAAAGATAAACTACCTAGGAATAAATTTAACTAGAGATATAAGAGACCTCTACAGAGAAAATTATAGACCTTACCGAAAGAAACCAAAGGAAACTTACACAGGTGGAGAATCTATCTTGCTCATGGATAGGAAGACTTAACATTGTGAAAATGTCTACTCAAAGCAATCTACATATATAATGAAATCTCAATACAAATTCCAATATCATCTTTTAATGAGGTGGAGAAACAAATCACCAACTTTGTGTGGAAAGGGAAGAAACTCCAGAAAAGTAAAACACTACAGAAGAAGAGAAACACAGTGAGAGGCTTCACGCTACCCAACCTACTACATTGCCATGGTACAAAAATAGATATATAGATCAATGGAACAGACTAAAGAATCCAGAAACACCACCAAACTCCTATGAACAGTTGATATTTGAAAAAGGCCAAAGGTTGTAAATTGGGGTAAAAACAGTTTCTTTGACAAATGGCATTGGTAAAATTGAACATTCATCTGCAAAAAAAAAAAAAAAAATACAACTGAAACAAGACCCTATCTCAAACCTTGCATAAAAACTAACTCAAAATGGGTCAAAGACCTAAATGTCAAACCTAAAACGATGAAGATTATGAGAGAAAAAAAGTGACAACAATAGAAGTTCTAATACATGGCTTAGATAGACTATAAAATCTTACCAACAATGCACAAACAACAGAAAATAGTTAAATGGAAACTACTAAAAATCAAACACTTATGCTCATCCAAAGACTTCATCGAGTGAGTTAAAAGACTTCCTACAGAATGGGAAAAAATATTTGGCAACTACACATTGGATTGACATCCAACTTTCATAATCTGCAAGGTACTGCAAAATATCAACAAGAAAAAGACAACCCAATTAAACAACAGGCAAAGGATATGGAGAAACACTTCTCCAAAGAAGACATTCGGGCAGCCAAAAGACACATGAGGAAATCCTCACAAACATTAGCTATTAGAGAAGACCAAATCATTTTGGCAATAATCCAAAAACCCTAAAACAACAAACACTGGAGAAGTTGCAGAGAGACTGGAACTCTGCTACACTGCTGGTGGGAATGTAAAATGGCACAGCCTCTTTGAAAATAAGTTTGCATTTTTTTAAAAAGCTAGAAATAGAAATACCACACAATCCAGCAATCCCACTGCTTGGAAAATATCCTGTAGAAATAAGGGTTTGTCACGTGAGCAGATACATGCACACAAATGTTTGTTGCAGAACAGTCCACAATAGTGAAAAGATGGAATCAACCTAGGTGCCCAACAAATGAACAGATAAACAAACTATGGTATATATACGCAATGAAACACTATGCAATGATAAAGAACAATGATGATTTTAGGAAAGTATCTCACAATCTTGTTTCAACTGGAAGACATTATGCTGAATGAAATCAGTCATCTGAAAAAGGACAAGTATTGTATGAGACCACTATTACAAGGACTTAAAAAAGGCCGTATACACAGAAGAAAAAACTCTTTGATGGATACAAGTGTGGGGAGGGAGGGAGAGGGTTGTTTATAGATTAACTGATAGGAATTCAGTTAGGTGAAGGATGTGACAGCACTCAGTAAAGGGCAGGTCAGCATAACTGGACTACACCACAAACTAAAAGGTTTTCTAAATTCAACCCAGCATTTCAAAGAATAGAGGAGTAGGGACAGGAGTCTGGGGGCCATGTGTTCAGGGGACATCTGGGTCAATTAGCAAAGCTAGCCTTTTGCTAAGTGTCTTCTGCACCCCGTACTGGTGAACGGCACCTGGTGTCTGAAAATTCAGCAACTGAAAACTGAGGAACATCAATTGGTTCCAATCCACCTGCAACAGGGGACAACCAAGAACATGAAACACATGAGGAAAAATGATCCCAGGAGACAGAAGGATCCGTCCAATTGGCAGACTACATCAGCATGAGACCAGAAAAACCATATGGTGCCCAGCCAACAACAAAGACAGCCTTGATAGGGGACACAACGTAGAGTCCCTGACATAGCACAAGAAAAAGAGGTGTGCAGATCAAGAACTCTATTAAAAGACCAGAAATGATGGTCTAACTGCCAGGGAGAGTCCCCTGGGAACAAGGCCCCTAGAAACTGATGCTTCCTCAGACTTGAAACCAATACCAAAGTCAACACTTCAGACTAAGAATGGATTGGACTCAGGGACACAGAGTGAGCAAGTGGTGTGTGTGCTTTATGGTTCTATGCATTTATAAAAGGCTGGTTTCTTTCTAGAGGAGAAAATGGAGAGGAGGGGACAGGTATTCATTAAGAGGATAGTAGAAGAGTAAAAAGGAGGAGTGTGCTGTCACAGCGTGAAGAGAGCAGATAGAGCTGTAGATACGCAGGCATGCAACATTGATTCAGACTGTATACTTTCACTTAATCATAATAAAATAATGCCACTGGAATTTAGATTCAAACTGAATTGTTGCTATAGATCCGTTGGGTAGAATAGTCATTTTCACAATGTTGAGTCTTCTTATCCATGAGCCAGATAGATTTGTCCACTTATCTAGGTCTCTTTTTGTTCTGTACAGTAGTGCCATGTAGTTTTCTTTGTAGAGGTCTTTTACACTTCTGGTTAGATTTATTTGTGAGCATTTAATCTTCTTGGGGGCTATTGTAAATGGTATTGATTTTCTGATTTCCTATTTGAAGTTTTGTTTGTTGATATAACAGAATCAAACTGAGTTTTCTATGTTCATTTTCTGTATCCCAAAACTTTGCTGAACTCTTCTATCTGTTTTGTGGGTTCTTTAGGGTTTTCTATGTATACCAACTCGACGGCACTTGGCTTGGCTATGTATAAAATCATATCATCTGCAAATAGACACTTTTACTTCTTACTTACCAATATGGATGTTCTCTATTTCTTTTTCTTGCCTAATTGCTCTGACTAGGACCTCCAACAATTGTTGAACGAAAGTGGTGACAAGGGGCATCCATCTCTGGTTGCCATTCTTAAGGGGAATGCTTTCAGACTCTCTCCATCTAGGATGATGTTGACTGTTAGCTTTGTATAAACGCCCTGATTACATTGAGCAATTTTGCCACTGTCCCTATTTTACTGAGAGCTTTTAATCACAAATAGGTGTTGAACTTTGTCAAATGTCTTATCAGGATCAATGGATAATATCACACGGTTCTTGTCTTCTGTTTATGTGATGGGTTACATTTGATGTTTTTTCTAGCAGTCAACCAGCTCTGCACCCCTAATATGAATCCCACATGTTCATAGTGAATTATTTTCTTGATATATTGCTGAATTCTATTGGCTGGATTTTTTTTTTTTTTTTTTTAGGGATTTTTGCATCTATATTCATGAGAAATACTGATCTGTAATTTTCCTTTCTTGGCTGTCTTTACTTGCTTTTAGTATGAGGGTTATTCTGGCTCCATTGAATGAGTTTGGGAGGATTCCATCCTTTTTTATGTTCTGAAATACCTTTAGTAATAGTCATGTTAACTATTCTCTATAAATTTAGTAGAATTATGCAGTGAAATCATCAGTGCTAGGTCTTTGGGGGTGGTGGAAGTTTTTTAAATTACCTTTTCCAGCTCTTCTTTTTGTTAGGGGTTTATTTAATTGTTCTACTTCTGTTTGTGTCAATTAGGTAGGCAGTGTGTGTCAAAATCTGCCCATTTTCTCCAAGTTTTCAAATTCGTTAAATCACAATGCTTCATGGTATTCTAATTTTTTTTTTTTAACTTCAGGTGAGTCTGTTGTGATATTGCCCATCTCATTTCTCACTTGGATTATTTACTTCCTCTCCTGTGTTTATTTTGTTAGTTTGGCCAATGTTTTATCAATTTTTTTGATCTTTCCAGAAAGCCAACTTTTAGTATTGTTATGTCTTGCAATAATTTTTCTATTCTCTAATTTATTTAGTTCTGCTCTAATTGTTATTATTTCCTTTCTCCTTCCATCTGAGGGGTTCTTTTGTGGCTCTTTTTAATACATTGATTTGTTAATACATTGATTTGTGATCTTATTTAATAAACCTGAAGGCTAAGCGTGTCTTTCTACCTCTATCTCTGATCCATAAATCAACTACCTTTCTCACTTAAGCTCCTCTCCCACTTTTAATCTCTTTTGGTGTAGAAAACATTCTTCTTATTTTCTTATGGTCTTGTTTCTGGGAACTATTGCTATCATTAAAATAAAATCTCAAAGTTTTATAATACATGTGTATAATAGTATGTGGAATCATCAAATCTTTCTTTAGGTACTCTATAGTTAATGCACATATACTGTGTTACCTTTGCAAGGAGATTACTTAAATGATTAAATAATTAATTATAAAAATCTGGTCACCATGAGCTTCATTTCACATATCTAAGTAAAACTTTTTTTCAATATCCTCTAAACATTTTTCTGTTTTCTTTATTATTTCTCCTAAAATATAATAATCTATAATAATTTTCACTTAGAACCTATGAAGCAACAAACTTTAATACATACCTATTTTACCCTTCAATGATATGATATCTTCTTCTTTTCTACTTTCTTGAAATTTTCTGGAGAATCAGTCCTCTTCCCTCTCCACTCTTACTTTCTATTATATTTTTCTTTCTGGTCATTGAAATTTTGTCTTCTCCATTTCTGCTTTTGGTAACAGGGTGGACAATGATAATATTTACTGAGATGAAAAAATATATCATTACAGGTTTAAATGGAAATAAATAAATAAATAAATAAATAATTAGGTTTTACACATTTTACATTTAAGATGTTTTGAAACAACAGAGTGCAAATGACAAGTACACCGCAAGACATACGATTCTGGAACTGTGGAAGGATATTTAGGTTGGAAACAACAATTTAGAAATGATAAACATATAGATATATATGAATTCATAGGAATTAATGAGGTCACTTGAGAAGATACTGTCAGGGAGAGGAGTTAATTCTTAAGAAAATTCTTAAGAAATATAAACAATGTGAGATCTGCTAGAGGAGGAAGCAGAAGAAATGAGTTAAAAGCCAGAAAGAAAAACCAAGAGCATGTGAATTTGTAATAACAGAGGGACAATAATATTCTCAGAATCCCTGAGCCCTTGAAGGAGAATGCCTCAGAGAAGTCCACTCAGGTGATAAAAGAAGCATAGTCACTGTAGCTGAAGTAGCTAGTGACTGTGGCAAGGACAATTTCAGTGGAGTAAAGTGGGCAGAGCTAGAACAGATCAAAATGGAACAGAAGGCAATGAATTCAAGAGAATGCATCAACAATCTCACCAGAAGATTAGCTTGGAAAGAGGGATAGACAAATGGGGCAGAAGTCGTAGAAGTATGCAGTGTCAAGGAAGGAAGATTTATTTAAAGAGATGAAAATCTAGAGCATATTTCTATGCAGATGGAATAATACCGAAAAAAGGGCATGATGATGACAAATAGAGAAGAGGTGAAAGAATGAGTAAAGGCTTAAAGTTATAGAATGTCAGGATTGTGTCCTTTCACAACCTATATGCTGAGAAGATAACTAAAGAATTCACACTATGTGAAGAGGAACAGGACATCAGAATTGGAGGGAGGCCCATTAACAACCTGCATTGCATACAACTTTGCTTGCTGAAAATGAAGAGGACTTGAAACACTTACAAAGACTGCAGTCTTCTATATAGATTACACTTCAACATACAGAAAACAAAAACATTCACAAATGGACCAACAGGCAACATCATGGTAAATGGAAGAAAGATTGAAGTTGTCAAGGATTTAATTTTACTTGGATCCACAATCAACATCAATGGAAGAAGCAGTCTGGAAAGCAAGACATGTTGCCTGAGGCAAATCTTATGAAAAAGACCTCTTTAAAGTGTTGACAAGCAAAGATGTCACCGAGAAGGCCTAAGACGCTCCTGACCCAAGCAATGGTATTTTAAGTCACCCCATATGCATGGGAAAATTGGACAATGAATAAGGAAAACCAAAGAACAATTGATGCTTTTGAATTGTGGTTTTGGTGAAGAATATTGGACATAACATGGCTGCCAGAAAAATGAACTATACTGTCTTGGAAAATGTACAGTCAGAATGCTCTGTAGAATGGAGATGGCAAGACTTCATATCATATACTCTGAACATGTTATCAGGAGGGACCACTCCCTGGAGAAGGACATCATGCTTGGCAGAGTACAGGGTCAGAGTAAAAGTCAAAGACCTCGGACAAGATCGACTGACACAGTATTTGCAACAATAGGCTCATAACAACAACTGCTAGGTTGACTCAGGACAGGGTAATGTTTCATCCTGTTGTACATAGTATCACAATGAGTCAGAACTGACTATATGGCACCTAACAACAATCACAACAAGAAAGTATGATAAAGGTAAAATGTTTGAGAAGTCAAGAGTGAGAGCACTCTACCACACATAGACTCAAAAAACCAAACCAAACTCACTGCCATTGAGTTGATTCCAACTCATAGCTACACACGGACAGCACTGGCATTTACTGTGAGGAGTTGCACCTTTCCTGCTCTAGCTAAAATGAAGACAAGAAAAAAGGCACAGGTTTGGTTATGAAAGGCTGAGATAGTCTGCTTGACAGTAATAGAGAAACATGAAGAATCAACATGAGACTAAAGAATTGTTCAAATAATGGTGCTTGGTCAACTGGACTGAAAGAGAAGATTTGGTTTGGAGACTAGGGCACTGGCAACTGAGATTTTTGAGATAATGACTTGTTGAGTGAAATTAAAGTACATGATGCAAATAGCTAAACTGGAGTGCAGAAAAGGGTCACCAGCAACATGACATCAAGAAATCAAGGTCAGGGTATTATATGGGTCAACCATATTGAAAATGAAGTAAATCATCAAGTATAACAAGAGAGTTGAAGAGAAAGACTGTAAGTCAGAAGTTAAAAGTGTTCAGCAGATGAAGAGAAATGACCAGAAAGTCAGTAGACAAAAAACAAGAAAGGCAGGAGAGGAGAATATATCAGGCATTTTTGCCAAAGAAAGAGGAGTAGTGGTCCAATAGCCACAATGAGAGGCAAGGAAGATACCAGAGAAAGGTGGTAGTGGGTACTGATGATTGTTCTCTAAAAGAACTACTTAAGGACTGAGTTTGAATTCTGTTTTTCAGGTAAATTTCTAGAAAAGTCCTCAATTACTAGTCTGGTGTAGGCAAGTAGTAGGTGAAGAAACTAGTAAGACAGATAAGCTGAAGTAAAAGATGTAACGAGCCCAAGCCAATGAGTTGCATTTTATCCTGAGAACTAAGTGGAATCTTTCAAAAACTTCTTTACATAGCTGGAACGTGGGCTAAAATGACTAAACATGTGCGCTAACACCAGAATTATCAAGCAAAGTGCCATGTACGATCTCCTGTAACAGCATGAGAACATAGGGATAGCTGAACTTTCTATACAGTAGTTTTAGGCCTCCAAATGAAATATTTCAAAAAACAAGGCATGGCCTTTTCTACACTTATCTTCCATTGTCCAAACAGTCAAAATATCACTAAGATTCAAGGAGAGGAGATATAGTTCTCACTTCTCAGTTCAAGGAAGGTCAAAAACTGTGCAACTGTAGTTTAAAATTAAAGTTCAAATCCTAAAATTAGAGTCTATTCTGAAAGGTTTCTATCCCCATTCTCATTACTTACTACATAGCTTTTCCCATTTATGTTTACCGTAGTTGAAAGAGATAATTTTTACTTTCTCCACCGAGTGGCATAAAAAAATCAATAGACACAGCACCAATATCCAGAATATTCTTTTGTGTGTTTGTACATGCAGTAGTTCATCTCATAAATCTTCATAAATAAACCTTTATGTTATATGTAGTCATATTAAAGCTTATAAATATTTAAGCTGCAGGTTCATCTTATAAATTTTTTAACTACATCATGACACTTTCCACAGTTTACATTTTTTAAAAATAATATAAAGAAATAATGAAGAGTCAGAGCAAGACAGTAAGACAGAAAGGAAGCCAACTAAAGTAAAAGCTTGCATAAAAGGCAGGTAGTGGAAAACAAAGAGGCAGAGAAAAAGGAGAGTACACAATGCAGGAATAAGACAGAAGCATAACTTTAAAAAATAGAAAAAAAAAATTCCACCATTGTGAGTTTCTGAGTTAGGATTGTTACAGGTTGGGGAAAGGAAAAGACTGGATTTGGACATGCAATAGAAATTTTTACTTAGATTGGATTGGACTTATTTTTTAATACCTAAAAATGAGACATGGTTCTAGTTCCTTAAATTGCTATAGATCTGCTTGAGATGCCATCCAAGAAGAGCAGAAAAAGTCTGACAGAGCAGGGTTGGAGGCAATGATGACTGAAAAGAACAATGTAATTTCCTGGTGGATCCCTCACAGGGACAGATGGGAAATACAACAAATATCTCAAAGAGAAGGTGCTGATGGCTTAGTGTTATGAAAAATGGTCAGCAGGAAAATTAAGAATCTAATTAAATGACTCAGATAAATGTTGAATTAAGGAAAGATTAGGGAGTTAAAAACTTTCTGAATGGAGCTGATATGATCTGAAGGATGAAATACTGAGAAATTTGCAGTAGATATTTGCATGAAAAGCCATTTCAACATAGCATTCCTAAGAATTTAGACAAGAGTATCATAGTGTAAGATATTTGTATCTACCATTACTTAGGTAAGTGAGAACTGTGAACCTGAGAGAT
Organism: Heterohyrax brucei; assembly: GCA_028571685.1. Lineage (NCBI taxonomy): Eukaryota > Metazoa > Chordata > Mammalia > Hyracoidea > Procaviidae > Heterohyrax > Heterohyrax brucei. The sequence continues at coordinate 68,674,533 of CM053158.1, forward strand.
GAAAGGAGACTGAGTGAAGGTGTAGGAAAGTTCAGATGCCCAATGTAAATCTTTTGGTCCATTCTAAAAGTCTTGCTTCTGTCCACAAACTAAATCAAATTAAAAAATATTTTAAAATGACCATAAGCAGCAAAAAATCATAAAATGGCAGCATGAAGGGGAAAAGGAAAAAGATGACGAGTGTTTCATGCAAACTTCGCATTCGCGTAAGTTGCATCTGGGTCTTAATAAGAGCTTGTAAGTTGATTTTACACAAATAGGCCTCAGATCTTTTTAGAATCTATGGAGACTCAATTCCCTCTCCCCAACTAAGTTCAGAAATAAATTTATCTTATAGCTAATGAAGGCACTTGGCTATTGGCTAATGAAGCTTCTGCTTCCAAGTCCTTCACATACATACATGACTCCTTCTGAAATGTTAGGAGGGCACTAGTAATTTGTCCTCATAATTTTATGCTCTTTTACTTAAAAAGTCTCCCCAAATTGTACAATCTTCAGGCTTTTCAAAATCTTTCTCCACTCCTCCTGTTTGAGTTATATCCAGCTAATATCTGGATAGGAGAGAGAAGAAAAGTACTGACAGTCAAAGCACAATGCTTCTAGCTCACTTTTGGAGGAATCTTGAGAACCAAAAGCCAGGATCTCAATATGTATCATCTTCTGGGACCATGCAAGAGTCTTGAGATGCCAATGGAATAAAATGTACTTTGTTCTTCTACAAAGTATACACTTTTCTTCTGCTTAGATTTCTTTCTTATCTAAGCAAATATGAGCCATCTCTATTTCTCAAGTACTAGAACCAGAGTGCCCTCAGGGGAATGATGTAGACCTAACTGACCTTGTTAATCAAGACTCTGACAAACACACATTTTTGCTGCATTTGATTTAAGGTAATGTGTACACCAAAGCTTGATCTCATCCTAAGTGGAAAGATTAAATTGAATTTCTAATCCTGGATCCCCGAGACACTTACTGCAGAATTTCCTACAAGACTTTTCCTATCTGACCACATCTCCTATTACTCTCCTTGCAGTTTACTGTGCTCCAATTCCACTACTTACATTGCCCTTAAACTCACAAGGTTTGCTCCCACTTCAAGACATTTGCTCTTGCTTTCTCATCTATCTGAACATTTTTTCCCTAAACATCTACTTGGCTTATTCCCGTATCTTCTTCAGGTGTTTGGTCACATAACATCTTCCTTCGCCACTTCTTGTAAAATTTGTGAACTTCCCTTATCACTTCTTATTTCCTCTCAAAGTCTTATTTTTCTCCGTAACTTTTATTTATGATGTAAAACACGCCATGTATTTCACTGATTCATCTTGCTTATTATTTATCTTCCCAACTAGAATGTAAACTATGTAAGAGCAGAGATTTCAGTTGCTGTGTTCATATTGCTGTATCTCCAGGTCTAGAATAGTGCCTGTATGCAATAGGTGCTCTGTGATTATCTGCTGAATGAATGTATTTATAGCAAGGTATGGAATTTTGAAGCCCACACTTCTCATAGTAATATCCTACAACTTGAGACAATGAAATGTAAGGAAAGGAGTAAAGTAAAAATCATTCATGCTTTTAAAAACTGTACTGGGGGCAGAGTCAAGATGGCAGACTAAACACATCTCCCTAAATCTCTCTGGAAACCAAGACCTGAATTGATAATTAAACAGAGCCTTCTGGATACCTAGTGAGCCCTACAATGCAACATAGGGCTGTTAATTTGGACTTAATACCACTGAACGCAAAACCTCCTCTCTTTTGCTGACCCCACTCAATGAGTGCGGGCTTGCACAGGCTGAAGGTAACTCACCATTTTGATTTTTTTTTCTCTGTATTGGCTGGCGAGTAGAACTGGAACGTGACTAGCTGCTAGTCGTGGATGGACTGCTAGTGAGATTGGCAAGTGCAATTGCCATGTTCTGAGAGCCCAGCTTTGGACTCTGTGCATCACAGCTCCTTTGGCCTAACTTTCTACCTCTGCCATGTGGTAGCCATTTGGATGCAGTGGCAAGCTTCTGCAGGATGCCACCTTGATCCATTGGGAGATGGAGACACCCAGGCAGAGGCCCTGGCTACACTTGGTTCCTAGGCCAGAAAGTGGTACCTGCCGGGAGGAAGAGTGCTTTTCCAGCAGAAAGGTGGTGTTTTGGACATTGTCGCCTGAGGCTGGGGCCCAGCAATGGAGGCTGTGGACTCTGGGCATCTAGGCACTTTTGGCCTCTCTCATTGTCAGTAGCCTGGTCCCAGCTGGGTGGTGAGCTTGTGAAGGTCACCTTCTTGTTATGCTAGGAGGTGGGGATACTCACGTGGAAGCCACAGCTGGACCTAATTCCTGGGATGGGAGACAGTGCCTGCCCAGAAGAGAGTGCTTTTTGGGCAGAAAAGAAAAATTCTACACAGTATTGCCTACAACTGGGGCCCAACAAGAGGACAGGAGTGTATTAGCCTTTCTGTATTTTGAGCTACTTTATAACACCTGGGGTTCAATATAGAAGTGCTTACTTTGCCAGCTGGGAAGAGGGACCTATGCACCAGAAAACCTGACTGACTTTGGAAGTTGTCAGACACTTTTTACTTCCCATTTTAAGATGGTCAAGAGAAACAACCGTGGTCCATCCTCACAGCATCTCTCTCAGCCTCTACTGACCCACAGGAAGCCCAAAAAGAAACAAACTCTGGAGAAAACCATAACCAAGAAATCATCCATGGCATCAGAAGGCCCCCAAAAGAAATGACCTCAGAACTTCCCAGAAGAGGCTTTTTTGAAGCTCTTGGAAGGTGAATGCGAAAGGATTACATAGAGAGCCCTCCTAGACCCTACACAAAATGCAGCAGAGCAAAATGAAAAATTTTGCATGCTGTTCAATCTGATGGAACACCAGTACTCTGAAATCCAACAGATCAAGAACAAAATCAAAGACATAGAAACTTCAACTCAAAATCAAGAAAACAGACTGGAACAAATGGAAAATAGACTTTCTGATTTGGAAGACAGAACTACTGACTCCAGCATCTATGAGGAGAAATCAGAAAAAAGAAAAATCAAGAGGCATTAAGAAACGTGTGAGACTCTATTAAGAGGAACAATCTATGGTTAACTGGAGTTCCTGAATAGGATGAGACACCTGAGAACACAGAGTATTGTTGCTGAACTGCTGACAGAAAACTTCCCAGAAATTATGAAAGAAGAGAATATAGATATCCAAAATACATATCAAATGTCACTCAATATAGAGCTTAAAAGAAAGATTCCAAGACATATTACAATCAAGCTTAACAAAATGAAACATAAATAGAAATTCTTAAAGGCAGCAAGACAAACCAAAGCTAATATTCAGAGGGAAACCCTGTAGGCTTTTGTCAGATTTCTCAGCAGAAACAATGCTGGCACAGAGACCCTGGCATGACACATTGAAAGCCTTGAAGGAAAAGAATTTCCAACCAAGAATTAGAAATCCTGAAAAACTGTCTTTCAAATATCAAAATGAAATTAAGACATTCCCAGATAAACAGAAACTCAGAGACTTTGTAAAAAACCAAACCAAAGCTACAAGAAATACTGAAAGGATCTCTTTGCTTTGGCTTAGAAGAACAAAACCACTAACTTTAAATTTTAGAAGGACACATCATCCAGAATCCTACTCAGTTAGGGAAGGCTCCAAACTCAATTAAAGCTATAATAGTGAAAGAAATGATCCAGTGATCATATCATGAAAACTATGATGTCATCATATTAAAAAGAGGGATGTACTACAGTTGTTATAGTCCTTCCAGATGGAGAGGAAGCTGACAAGACTGGTAGCAATTAACATTGGGTTTATACATAATTTATTAAGTGGGATTATAGGGGCAGCTGCAAAGTACAATAAAGATGCAACATACTACATCAAGAAACATAATACAGGAGTCTCAACAACCACAAAACCAACCCTGAAAAGGGGGAAAAATCAACTCACAAAAAAGAATGCCCCAGAATAGATTAATAAGAAAAACAGAGAAAACATGGACACAAAAATAAACGTATCACAATGGCAGCACTCAACACATACCTATCAATAATTACATTGAATGTGAATGGACTGAACACTCCAGTAAAGAGACAATGAGTGACATGCTGGATCAAAAGACACGATCCATCCATATGCTGCCTATGAGAAAGTCACCTTAGACTTAAAGATAGGAACAAACTAAAAATTAAAGGATGAAAGAACATATATCAAGATAACAATGAACAAAGGAGCAGTGCGGCAATTCTAACCTCAGATAAAATAGATTCTAATGTAAACTTGACCATCATGGACAAGGATGGACACTATTGCTGAAAGGTTCAACATACAAGCAGGACTTAACATATTTAAATATTTATGGACCTAATATTAGAGCACCTAAATATGGTGAATGAACACTGATTACATTCAAAAACAAGATAGATCATTTCACAATAATAGTGGTAGATTTCAACACTGCACTCTCAGTATTGGACAGATCATCTAGGAAAAAAAACTCAATAAAGACACAGAAGACCTTATTGCCACAGTTAAGCAACTAGACCTCATTGACATATACAGAACTTTCTATCCATCAGCGGACAACTGAACCTTCTTCTCCAGTGCACACGGAACATTCTCCAGAATAGATCATTTGTTAGGACATTAAGCAATTCTCAGCAAAATCCATATCACTGAATTATTGCAATGCATATTCTGAGATGAGAAGGCCATAAAAGTCTAAACCAATAGCAAATAGAAAGTGGAATTCATGGAAACTGAACAACATCTTGCTCAAAAATCCATGGGTTATAGAAGAAATCAAGGATGAAATAAAGAAATTTATGGAGTCCAGTGAGAACAACAAAACTTCCTACCAGAACCTATGGGATACAGCCAAAGCAGTCCTCAGAGGTCAGTTAATCCCCATAACTGCACACACTGGTAAGGAAGAAAGAAACCAAACTAAAGAACTAACCCTACAGTTTGAACAAGTAGAGAGAGAACAACAGAGGAACCCCTCAGGCACCAGAAGAAAATGGATCATAAAGATTAGAGCAGAACTAAATGAATTAGAGAATAGAAGAACAATTGAAAAATTCAAAACACCAAAAGCTGTGTTTTTGAAAAGATCAACAAAATTGACAAACCATTGGCTAAAGTTACTAATGAAAAACAGGAAAGGAAACAAATAACACAAATGAGAAATGAGAGGGGAGTTGTCACAACAGATCCAACAGAAATCAAAAATATCATAACAGAATACTATAAAAAGCTGTACTCTAAAAAATTTGAAAAATTAGAGGAAATGGACTAATTCCTTGATTCATCTCATCTACCAAAATTATCACAAGGCAAATCAGAACAACTTAATAAACCCATGCAATAAGAGCCACTTATACAAAGTCAACAGCCTACATCACTCTGAATAGACAGAGACTGAAACAGTTTCCTTTGAGAACAGGAACTAGACAAGGATGCCCACTCTCACCTCTCCTACTCAACACTGTACTAGAAGTTCTAGCCAGAGTAATTAGACAAGACCATGAAATAAAGGGCTTCTGCATAGGCAAAGAAGAAGTAAAATTGTCTCTATTTACAGATGATACGATTGTATACGCAGGGAATTCTAAAGAATCCATAAGTAAACTACTCAAACTGATAGAAGAGTTCAGCAAAATCTTGAGATACAAGATAAACATACACAAATCAGTAGGACTCCTTTATACCAACAATGAGATTATTAATGAAGAAATCGCCAAGTCAATACCATCTACTATATCCCCTAAGAAGATAAAGTACCTAGGAATAAATCTAACCAGAGAAGTAACAGACTTTTACAGAGAGAACTACAAGTCCTTACTACAAGAAACTAAGACAGACTTAATAAATGGAGAAACCTACCCTGCTCAAGGATAGGAAGACTTAACATTGTGAAAATGTCTATCTTGCCTAAAGCAATTTACTTATATAATGCAATACCAATGCAAATTCCTGTGACATTTTTTTCGAGATGGAGAAAAAATTGTCAACTTTGTTGGAAAGGGAAGCAGCCTCAGATAAGTAAAGCACTACTGAAGAAGAACATACTGGGAAGCCTCTCACTACCTGACTTTATAGCCTATTACACTGCCACATTAGTCAAAACAGCCTAGTACTGGTACAAAAATAGACAGACAGATCAATGGAACAGAATTGAGACCTCAGAGATGACACTATCTTCCTACAAACAGTTGATACTTCACAAAGGCCCTAAGACATTAAGCTGGGGTAAAAACAATCTCTTCAACAAATGTTGCTGGCAAAATTGGATATTCATCTGCAAATAATTAAGTGAGACTCATATCTTACACCTTATACAGAAACCAACTCAAACTGGATAAAAGACATAGATATCAAATCTAAAAAGAAAAAGCTCATCCAAGGAAAAGTAGGAATAACAATGGAAGTTTTAATACACAACATAGACAGACTTCAAAATCTGTCAAACAAACCACAAACAACACAAGAGAAAATAGATAAATGGGAACTACTAAGAATCAATCACTTTTGCTCATCCAAAGACTTTATTAATAGAATTAAAAGGCCACCTACAGAATGGGAAAAAATATTTGGCACTGCTATGTCAGACCGACACCTGATCTCCATAATCTGTAAGGTACTACAAAATATCAATAAGAAAAAGATAAATCATCTAATTAAGCAATGGGCAAAGGACATGGACAGACACTTCACTAAAGAGGAGATCGAGACAGCCAAAAAACACATGCGGACATGCTCACGATCATTAGCTATTAAAGAAATTCAAATCAAAACGACAATGAGATACCATCTCACCCCAACAAGGTTGGCTATGATCCAAAAAACACAAAATACTAAATGCTGGAGAGGCTGTAGAGAGATTGGAACTCTCCTACACTGTTGGTGGGATTGCAAATGGTGTAACCTCTTTTGAAAGCAATCTGGCACTACCTTAAAATAATGGATATAGATATACAATTTGACCCAGTAATTCCACTGCTTGGAATGTATCCCACAGAATCAAAGCCATTCACACCAACTAATACAGGCACACGAATGTTCATCACAGCACAGTCCACAATAGCAAAAAGATGGGATCAACCCAGATGCCCAACAACAGAGGAATGAATAGGTAAACTATGGTACATATACTCGATGGAACAACATGCAATGGTAAAGAACAATGATGACTCCAGGAAACATCTTATAACCTGGTTGCAGTTGGAAGATATTATGCTGAGTTAAAGCAGTCAGCGATAAAAGGACAAATACTGTATGAGACCCCTATGATAAGAACTTAAAAGCAGACTCACGCATAACAGAAAAGACTCTTTGACAGCTGCAAGGGTGGGGAGGGTAGGAGTGTGAGGAGGAAGGGTTTAGATTAGATAGATGTTAGAAATTTGGTTGGGTGAAATTGGGGACAGCACACATTAGTAAGAAGATCAGTATTAATGGGACTTGAACACAACTTGTGTACTCCTCCTTTCTTAACCCAATATTACAAGGACAGAGTAGTGGGGCAGGGGGGCAGAGACCATGCTTTCAGGGGAAATTGTGGCCAATTGGCACAACTAGCATTTCACTAATGAGGACTCTCTGCACCCCACATGGGTGAGTGGCATCTGGGGTCTTAAAAGCTGCCAAGCTGCCATCTGAAGGTACAGCAAATGGTCCCAACTTAGCTGTAACAGATGACCACCAAGGTCCGTAACAACATGGGGAAAAGAGAATCCAGAGACAGAATGACCCACGTGAGTAGATGTCTACATCGACTTGTGACTGGAAGAACCAGTTGGTGCCCAGCCACCATCAGTGATAGCCACGATGGAGCTCACAAAGTTGAGTCTCACTGGCAACACAAGTATAAACAGGGGTGAATGCTGAGATTTCCACTAAAAGACCACAATTGATGGCCGAGGGTCTTCGGGGTTCCCCTGGGAACACAACCCCTGGCCCTGATGCTGTTTCCTGTCCATAAATCATAATGAAGGTCAACTTTTCAGACAGCAATGGATTGGACTTGGTGACACAGAGTCACCATATTGTGTGGGCTCTTTATGGTTCTAGATATCTACAAGAGGTCATCTTGTTGATCTCATACTGGAGGAAGGGGAATGGGTGGAAAGGAGATGATAGGAGACTGTTGGGAAGAAAAGACATGGAGAAAAGTATGGAGAAGAGAGGAAGAGTGTGCTGTCACCGTGCAGGGAAAGCAGTGGAAGCTTCTTATAGGTCAGCATGCAAATTTATACGGGAATGTACATTTTCATTCAGTCATAATAAAAAATAAAATAAAAGAATTAAACACTTTTGCTCATCCAAAGACTTTATTAATAGAAAAAAAAGGCCACCTACAGAAGGGGAAAAATATTTGACAACTATATGCCAGACAGATGCCTGATTTCCACAATCCATAAGGCATCACAAAATATCAACAAGAAAAAGATAAATCATCCAATTAAGTGATGGACAAAGGAGATGGACAGACACTTCACTGAAGAGGAGATCCAGACAGCCAAGAAACATATGCAGACATGCTCACAATCATTAGCTATTAAAGAAATTCAAATCAAAATGACAATGAGATACCATCTCACCCCAACAAGTTTGACCATGATCCAAAAAACACGAAACAACAAATGCTGGAGAGGCTGTGGAGAAACTGGACCTCTCTTACATTGTTGGCATAATTGCAAAATGGTACAACCTCTTTGGAAAGCAATCTGGCACTGCCTTAAAAAGCTGGATCTAGATATACCATTTGACCCAGTACTTCCACTTCTTGGAATATATCTTACAGAATCAAGACCATTCACACCAACTGATACATGCACATGAATGTTTATCGCAACACAGTCCACAACAGCAAAAAGATGGAATCAACCCAAATGCCCAACAACAGAGGAATTGATAGGTAAACTGTGGTATATATACTTAATGGAACATTATGCAATGATAAAGAATAATGATGATTTTAGGAAGCATCTCATAACCTGATTTCAACTGGAGGACATTATACTGAGTGAAAGCAGTCAGTGATAAAAGGACAAATATTGTATCAGACCCCTACGATCAGAACTTAAAAACTGACTAATGCATAGAAGAAAAGACTCTGACGGCTGCAAGCATGAGAACGGAGGGAAGGCAGGGAGGGTTTAGATTATATAGTTGATAGAAACTTGGTTGGGTGAAATATGGGACAGCATACATTAGAAAGAAGATCAATATTAACTGGACCTCAGCATAACGTGATTACTCCTCCCATCTTAATCCAATATTACTAGGACAGAGTAGCTGGGACAGAGGATCGGGAACTATGCTCTCAGGGGAAAACCAAGACCAATTGGTACAAGTAGTGTTTTGCTAACAGAGCCTTCTGCACCCCTCATTGGTGAGTGGTGTCTGGGGTTTTGAAAGCTGCCAAGCTGCCATCTGAGGTTACAGCAAACGGTCTCAACTTAGCACAATTAGATGATCACCAAGGACCAACATGACATGGAGAAAGGGAACCCAGAAGACAGAGACCTACATGAGTGAGTGACTACCATCGACTTGTGACTGGAAGAACCAAATGGTGCCTGGCCACCACCAGTGACAGCTGTGATACAGCTCATAAAGTTGAGTCTCACTGGCAACACAAGAAAAAAAAGGAGCGCACTCTTAGAGCTCCATTAAAAGACTGCAATTGATGGTCCATGGGCCTCAGGGTTCCCCTGGGAGCATGGTCCCTGGCTCTGATGCTACCCCTGTCCATAAATCATAATGGAAGTCAACTCTTGGACAGGAATGGATCGGACTTGGTGACACAGAGTGACCATATCATTTGTGCACTTCATGATTCTATGCATCTATAGGATGTCTTCCTGCTGACCTCTTACTGGAGTCAGGAGAGTAGGTGGAGAGGAGGGGATAGGAGATTGTTGGGAGGATAAGACATGTATGCAGTAGAGAGGAAGAGTGTGCTGTCACTGGGCAGGGAGAGCAGTGGGAGCTGTGCGTAGATGGGCATGCAATTTTTATGGGACTGTATATTTTCATTCAATCATAATAATAAAAAAGAAAACTGTACTATTTTTATACAATGGAGGACAATTTGTTATTGTTAAGTGCTGTTGAGTCAGTTCTGACTTATAGTGACCCTGTGTATAACAGAAAGAAACAACACTGGGTCACGTGCCATCCTCATGAACATTGTTAGGATTGAGACCATTGTTGCAGCCACTGTATCTGCCCATCTAGTTGATGGTCTACCTCTCCTTAGCTGACACTCCACATTACCAGGCATGATGCTCTTCTTCAGAGACTGATCCCTCCTGATAATATGTCCAAAGTATATAAGGCATAGTCTTGCCATTCTTGCTTTCAAGGAGCATTCCAGTTATAGTTCTTCCAAGACAGATCAATTCACTCTTTTGGCAGTCCATGGCACATTCAACATTATTCACCAACATCACAACTAGAAGGTGTCAGCTCTTCCTCATGCTTCTTTATTTATTGCCTAGCTTTCACATGTATATGAAGCAATAGAAATCACCATGGCTTGGGTCAGATGCATCTTAGTTCTTGGTTTTTAAGTTTACAGAAGTCTTTGGAAGCAGATTTGTCTCATGCAATATATCATTTGGTTTCTTGACTGCTTCTTCCATGGATGTTGGCTATGGATTCAAATAAAGTGAAATCCTTGACAATATCATTTTTTTTTCTCCATTTACCCTGATGTTGCTTACGACCCAGCTGTGAGGACTTTGCTTTCCATATATTGAGGTGAAGAATATAGTCTTTAATCACCTGTGTTTCAAGTACTCTTTACTTTCAGCAGGCAAAATTGTGTCATCTGCATAACACAGGTTGTTAATAAGTCTTCCTGTAATTCTGATGCTGCATTCTTCTTTATATAGTCCTGTTTCTTAGACTATTTGCTCAGCATACAGATATAATACACATGATGTAAGGATACAACCCTGACACACACCTTTCCTGACTTTAAACCACGCAATATCTCCTTATTGTATTCAAATGACCACCTCCCCACTCTATTTACAGGGTCCTAATGAGCACAACTAAGTGTTTTGTAATTTCCATTCTTCATAGTATTATCCATTATTTGTTATGATCCGCATAATCAAATGCATTTGTATAGTCAATAAAACACAAGAAAACATCTTTCTGGCATTCTCTGCTTTCACCCAGGATCTGTCTAACATCAGCATTAATATGCCTCATTCGACATGTGCTTCTGAGTTCAGCCTGAATTTTTGGCAGTTCCCTGTCCACATACTGCTGCAACTATTTTTGAATGATTTTCAGCAAATTGTTAATTGCCTGTTTAGGGGGTATTGGAAACCTTGGTGGTGCAGTGGCTAAGTGCTACAGTTGCTAGCCAGAAGGTCAGCAGTTCAAATCCACTAGGTGCTCCTTTGGAAACTCAATGGGATAGTTCTGCTCTGACCTACAGGATCACAGTAAGTAAGAATAGACTTGACGGTAATAGCTCTCTTTTCTGGCTGGTGATGACATTATTCAATAATAGGCACATTCAACTGGATCACCTTTCTTTGGAATATGTATAAATACAGATCTCTTCCAGTTGGTTGGCTGGGTAGCTGTCTTACAAATTTCATGGCATAGATGAGTGCTGCCAATGCTACATTCATTTGTTGAAACTTCTGAATTTATATTCCGCCATTTCCTGGAGCTTTGTTACTCATCAATGCCTTCAATAAAGCTTGAACTTCTTCCTTCAAAGCCATAAGTTCTTGATCATGTAATACCTTCTGAATTGGTTAAATGTTGACCAATTCTTTTGGGTACAGTAACTCTGTATATTCTTTCCATCTTCTTTGATGTGTCCTACATCTTTCAGTACTTTGCCCATGAGATCCTTCACTATTGCAAGTAAAGTCTTGAATTCTTTCTTCAGTTCCTAAGACGATGTAGCAAGGAAAAAAACAAACAAACATTAAGATATACACCAATGTAGATCAATCTCAAATGCATTAAGTTGAGCAAAAGAAATCAGACCCAGTACAATATAGTCATCTCTCTGGATCCTTAGGAGATTGGTTCTAGAACTCCCCTCCACTGGGACACCCAAATCCTTGGCCCCCCAAGTTTCTTCTATATAATGGCATAGTATGTGCAACCACTTCAGGAGATAGCATTTGATCAAGAGCCAATGGCACTGAAGGAAGAAATCCAAATTTCATTGAAGGCATTGGTGCAAAACAAAGCTCCATGAATTGATGAAATACTAAATGAAATGTTTCAACACACAGATGCAACACTGGAAGTACTTACTAGTCTCAAATTCAAGAAATTTGAAAGACAACTACTTGACCAATCAATTGGAAGAGATTCATATTTGTGGCCATTTCAAAGAAAAGTGACCCCAAAGAATGTGGATACTATGGAAGAATGTCATTAATATCACATAAGTAAAATTTTGATGAAGACCATTTAAAAACTGTTGCAGCAGTACATCAAGAAGTAACTGCCAAAAATTCAAGAAGATGTGGAATGAGGGATATCATTGCTGATGTCAAAAGGATCCTAACTGAAAGCAGAGAATACTAGAAGGATGTTTACTGGTATTGCCAGAATGTTCCTTGGAAGAATGGCAAGACTTTGTCTCACACTTTGGACATGTTATCTGAAGGGGCCAATCCCCCCAAAATGACATCCTACTTGGTAAAGTAGACAGCCCGCAAAAAGGAAGGCCCTCAACAAAATGGACTGACATGGCAGCTGTAAGAACTAGCTCAAGCATAATAATGATTGTGAAGATGTCTGAGGATCAGTCATACAGAGGGTCACTATGAGTCAGAACTGACTCAGTGGCACCTAACAACAACACGGAACTGTTAACGTATGAGTCTCCAAGCTCATCTTCCTTCTTAAGAAGGCCATCCTACACTGAAGCACTTGTGCTTATCTGCCAACTAAACCCCTTGAATACAGTCTAAGATAGACTAACTCACTAAACTGTCCCCTTTGGTGACTATTATTATAATGAGCTGCCAATGTGGTAATAATAGCAAATCAGATTTGCAGGAGGCAGTACAAACTTTATGTAACTGATTAAACATAAAATGTCAGAAAAAGAGGAAATCAAGAGGAAAAGTCTTTACATCTCTCCAAATGACAATGAGGGTCAAAAATATTTTTACATATCTTGCTAAATTAATCACAATGATATTCAGAAGCCAAATAATCAGGTACAAATTGTTCTACTGAATTGTTTCTGTTGCTTCTATTCCTCTGAGGCTTTGAGGACACGCATCTGGTTCAAACTTAATTTCTTTTATTTTAGAACATCTTCTAGAGAAAAAAGAGAGAGTATCAATTCTGAGGGGTTTTTTTGCCTTCCACTTTAATATTTGCCTGACAGAGTTAACATCTGCCAACTGGGCAGATGTCATATAGGAAAAATAATACTTGTCAGGAAGCCAAAACAACCGATTCTGCTCCTGACTCTGTCTCTTATGCGCTAACTACATGAAGATCTCTCAGACTCTACCAGAGGTTGTATAGTGTATTGAACAGCACACACTCTAATATCCAACTGACCACCTGGTACCACTGACCAAATAAGTGATCTTAGGTAAGTCATTCTACAGTTCTATGCTTCATTTTGTGATGTCTAAGTAACATTATTCACATAAAGTTCTGAAAACAGTGCTTAAATACTGTTTAGTTCTATTAAGTTCTGTCACAAAAGACATAAATGATAAAGGGAGTGATATAAACCAAAAGCCAAACTCAAATCCACTACTTTCAAGTTGAGCTAGCTCAAAACAATATTCAAGTATTAGCCTATTGAAATATTTGAAGCTCTAGGGCAGGATTTCTTAACCTGAGCCTCATAGATTTGAATACATAGGCAAGCTTTTGGGACTATATGCATGCACATATCTTTTTTTTTTTTTGGCAGTAGAAGTTCCATAGCTGTTATAAGTCAGCCCTTGAAACCAAAAGCAATTCAATAAATATTGAGTCCTATGATCACCTAGATGCCGCTAAGCCCAGATAATGAATAGGACTACAAAATTATTCCTAACCTCACAAACAACTCACTGTACTAGAGAAAACAAGCAAGTATTTTTTGATTAGAATTAGTTACAGGAGGCACAATGTGGGTTAGGAGCACACAGGAGGTGGCATGCCCTATTCATAACGGTCCAAGAAGAATACCCATAGAAACTGATGTCTAAGTTTGAATCTGAAGGATGAGTAGGAAATAACTGGATGGAGAGGATTTTAATCAGAGAGAACAATATGTATAAAAGCCCAGGTTGTCTGTTCTCCTAGAAGGGCAAGTCCTGGCTCAAGATCAAAGCACTGTCTGGAACAGTGAAGAGATAAGCACCCAGAATTCCACAGACATCCTGACACCTTCTATGGAAACTGTATTTCTTATCACGGGTATTTTTTTCTTTTTACATTCCCATTGTCACTTCAGGAAATTAAGGTTCCTTTGGGTGTTTTGGTGATGACTGTGTCAATTAAAAAGCTATGCTAACTTTTTTCTCCCTAAATGGTTATGACTAAGAGCTATGGACCACAAGAGGATGGAGTGCTTCTCTTCCAGATTATTTTCATCATGGCCTTTTGCAAAGCAGCTGAACTGGGATTAGTTGTGGGGTAGTGCCACCATGAACTCACCCACCACAAGGAGATGCAGACATTTGGTCCCAGGAGGAACCCTCAGTTTGTCATCAGCCTTTCCAGCTTGTGTCATTCCCAGGCATCCAGGACCCCAAACCTAAACTCACTGCCACTGAGACAGTTCTGGCTCATAGTGACCCTATTAGACAGAGTAGAACTGCTCTTTATAGTTTCTAAAGACAGCCTCTTGGTTTCAAATGGAAGACCTTTTGATTAACAGACAAAACACTAAAACACCAGGGTTTTCTCCTGGAGAGTACAGAGCCAAAGAACACCTGCTGTCTGAATGGGGGAACCTGCATGCTGAAATGCTTTTGTACCTCCTCTTCCCACTTCTACAGACAGAACTGTGAGCACAATACTTGCAAAGAAAGCTGTAGGTCTGTGCTTCATGACACCTGGTGGCCCAAGAAAAATCTTATGTGTAAGTGCTGGCAGGGCTAGCTCCACTGTCTCCCCCAAACATTTCTTCCTGGTTGTGATGTCTATGTGACTGATGGATACCTAGCAGCTACCAAGGCTCCAGAATTAACACCATCTGTATGCACCACTCACACTAACTGGTCTTTGCCTTTCTACATAGTTCTATTAATCAACATTTGCCTTTTTCCAGAACTACAAGTTTAGATGTCGTGGAAATTTCACAGTCAGTGACAGAAGCTGATACTGCCACACCTCAACAACAAAAATACAAATAACCCAATTAAAAACTGGGCAAAGGATATGAACAGGCACTTCACCAAAGGAAACTTTCAGGTAGCTAACAGATACATGAGGTGGTGCTCACAATCATTAGCCACTAGAAAAATGCAAATCAAAACTACACTGAGATACTGAGATGCCATCTTACCTTAACAAGGCAGGAATTAATTTGAAAAAGAAAAAAACAACTAATAAAAGTTGGAGAGTTTGTGGACAGACTAGAACACCATGCAGTGCTGGTAGGAATGTAAAATCATACAACTCACTTTGGAAATCAATTTGGCGCTTTCTTAAAAACCTACAAATAGGAGTTCCATATGTTCCAGCAATCCTACTCCTTGGCATATGTCCTAGAGAAATCAAGAGAACTGTCACACAAATAGATAATATGCATACCTATACCCATTGCAACACTGTTCACAATAGCAAAAAGATGCAAACAACTTAGATGCTCATCAACAGATGAATAAACTATGGTACATATACACAACAGAATACTATGCAACCCTAAGAACAATGATAAATACATGAAACTCCTCATAACATGGATGAAACTGGAGGGCATTATGCTGAGTGAAATTAGTCAGTAGCAGAAGGACAAATATTATATAAGACTAATATTATAAGAACTCAAGAAAAGGCTTAAGCACAGAAAGAAACATTCTTTGATGGTTACAAGCTTGGACAGAGAGGGAGAGGGTAATTCAGTAACTAGATAGCAAACAAGAATCAGCTTAGGTAAAGGGAAGGACAACACAGTGCAAGGGAAGTCAGCACAACTGGACTAAATCAAAAGCTAAGAAGTTTGCTGAATTCAGTCAATCAATTTGAAAAACACAGTAGCTGGGCTGGGGTTCAGGGGCCCATGGTTTCAGGGGTCCTCTAGGTCAATTGGCATAACAAAGTTTATCAGGAAAATGTCCTGTATCCTATTTTGGTGAGCAGCATCCGAGGTCTTAATAGCTTGCAAGGAGCCATCTAACACGCAATGATTATTCCCAATCCATTGGACAATACATCTGGAGTAAAGGAGAACGAACAACACAAAAAACAGACTGGACTTCAAGACCTAAAATGATACTCGTGAAGACAACACTTCTTAGTTCAAGTAGATACATGAGACTAAGTGGGCAGCCCATGTCCAGATGTGGGATGAGAAGGTAGAAAGGGATAAAAGCTGATGAATGGACACCGGAAACGTAAAGAGGAAAGGGGGAGCACATTGTCACATTACAGGGATTGCAAATGGGATCAGACAATAATATATGTGTAAATTTTTGTGTGTAAAATTAACTTTAGCTGTAAACTTTCACCTAAAGCACAACTTTTTTTATTATGATTGAATAAAACTGTACATTCCCATATAAATCTGCATACCCACCTATATGCAGCTCCCACTGCTCTCCGTGCCCGATGACAGCACACTCTTCCTCTCTACTCCATACATGTCTTATCTTCCCAACAATCTCCTATGCCCTCCTCTCCACCCACTCCCCTAAAGCACAATTTTAAATAATTTCAAGGAGAGATGACCAGTAGGCAGATGAATATATAATTCTAGAACTCAGATAAGAAATTTGGGCTAGAGACTGATTGTAAAGACACTAGCCTATATTAAACACATGGTTATGGAGCTCATAAACAAGGACATACATAAAGTGAAAAAGGAAATAGGGTCTAAAAACTAAACTTCTAAAAACATACACATGATGTTTGATAGCTGGAGGAGACAAACGATCCAATAAAGTAAATTTGGACAGGAATGGACGGAGAGTTAGGAAAAATTAGAATACTACCGTTGAAGCCCTAGAAAAAGCACATGCTTTACAAAGAAATAAAAACATGTGTATACTACAGAATACAAGACTTAAAAAAGTAGACTACACATGTATATATGCATGCATGTGTATGCATAGACTTGAAAAGAGGTTCACAAAGCATTGTGTTAAAAATATTGCACCACCCAATATTGATGAGTGCAGCCTGGGGTTTTAAAAGCCAGCCATCTGCCAACTAAGGAACATCAATTGGTCCCAACTAACCTGGAAAGGTTGACAACCAAGAATATCAAAGACACAAGGAAAAACGAGCCCAGGAGGCAGAAGGACCCATATAATTGGGAGACTACATCAGCACGAGACCACAAGAACTAAATGGTACTTGGCCACCACCAAAGATAGCCATGAGAGGGGACACAATGTAAAGTCTCTGATGTAGCATGAGAAAAAGAGTTGCGCAGATCAAGAACTCTATTAAAAGACCAGAACTGATGGTCTGAAAGCCAAAGAGGGTTCCCTGAGAACATGGCCCCTAGATTTGCTGCTATCCCAGAGCTGAAATCAGTACTGAAGCCAGCACTTCAGGCAAAGAATGGACTGGACTTGGCGACACAGAGTAGAGTATGTGGGGTGTGTGTACTTTATGGTTTACTATATAATGAGGCTGTCCTACTGGTTTCTTATTAGAATAGAGGGAAGAGAGTGAAAATGAGTGAGACAAGTGTTAGTTGAGTGGATACTGGAAGGAAAGAGTAGAGGGGAAGTGTGCTGTCACACGGTGAGGAAAGCAGAGCTGCAGAGAGCTGGGTGCTCAGGGTTTTCTATGGCAAATTGACTTGGATTGTAAACTTTCATTTAATCACAATAAAAGAAAATTAAAGTTTGACCTAGGAAAAAATACTACACAGTAGAAGATACTTTCAAAAAAAAACAAAATTTAAACTATATAAAATAATATGAACATTTGCTGAGTACTTTCAAAGTGCCAAGCCTTCTTCTATAAATTTTACCACATTTATTCACTTAATTCTTGCAACTGTCCCATGAATAAGAAAATGCTACTGTTAAGCACTATTTTACAGATGAGGAGACTGGGGCACAGAGGCATTAAGTATACCCCAAGACCACAGATAATAAGTGATGAGTTAATCATAACCAGTCTTGGTTTCTGGGTAGATAACTGACTGAAATGAAAAGAAAGACGAGTTTTGAAATAAGTGGAATAGGAATATAAACTGAATTTGAAAAGCTGCGCACATATGATATCCAGGAAGTAACCACAAATACAAGCTGTGAGTTCAAGGTATTCAAGACATACGAGTATGTGAGATTGTCTATGTATATGTGGGATGGAGTACCTGGGTAGTATAGTTAAAACACTTGGCTGCTAACCAAAAGGTTGACAATTTATCCAAAAGCACCTTGGAAGAAAGGCCTGGCTATCTACTTCCGAAAAATCAGCCAATGAAAGCCCTGTGGAGACTGGTTTTACTCTCACACATGAGGCCACGGTGAGCCAGAATCAACTCCAGGGCAAATGTATTTTGTTTTGCTTAGTTCTTTTTTCTATGTGTATGTGGAGGAGGGGCCAGAGTAAAGTGAACTAAGCAGTAAGTGGAAGATACGAATGAAAACAATGTTTTCCAGAAGTTTGGCCATTGAGATAGAGATGTATACACAAGAGACTTAGAGTCAAGAAAAGAACAAACGTCTGTTTACATTATTGACAAAGAGAGAAGAGTGTCTTACAAATATGACAAGAACAAAGACAGAAAGCAAAGGTACCAAGTGTAGTGCAGGAACAACAAGCAGCATATATGCTAACCAGAGTATGGGCTATAAGGTGAGACGTAGGGGGAGATGAAACATTAAGGGTTAAGCTGAGACCAGGTTATGATGAATTTTGTGTATCATAATAAGGGATTCAGACTTTGAGCTATAGACAAGGGAGATCTACTGAAGGCTTCGAAACAGGAAGTAGAATAATTAGATACATGTTTGGAAAAATAATTCTGATAGCAATGTGAAGGATACATTAGATGGGAGAATCAAAACAGAGGGGCTTAGCTGGACACAGGGAGAGATGATAAGCACCTGAATTCAGTGGCAGAAAGATAGGCTCTAGAGGTAAACCTGACAGAGTTCAGCACGCTTTGACAGAGCCCTGATGGTACAGTGGTTAAATTCGTGGCTGCCAATGAAAAGCTCAGTGGTTCAACCACCCCGTCACTCCACAAAAGTAAAATGTAGCAGTCTACTTCAGTGAAGATCACAGCCACAGAAACCCTAAAGAGAATTCTACTGTGGGTCATTGTAAGGTTACTGTGAGTCAGAGTTGACTCAATGGCAATGGTTTTGGTTTGGTTTAGCCAACTTTGGCTGATGATGGAGAGGGAGAAATTATAAATGACTCTAAGTTTTCTATTTTTAGTGCCTGGGTAGATGATTAACGGAGGGAAAACAAGAAACTGTTTTGAAGGTGGGATATGAAAATACGTCGCATTTGAACTGCTGCAGGACATGCAGGTGATGACCACAAAGTAACTGCAAGCATGACCCATGCACTCAAGATAGTAAAGCGTGAGATATACAGACTTAACAGAGTCTGGAACATGGATAGTAGTTATTGCTGTTGTTAGAACTGCTGTGGGGTCAGTTCTGACTTACAGCAACCTTACACACAACAGAAGAAAACACTGTCGAGTCCTGAACCATGCCTACAATTTTGGGGGAGTTTTTGGCTTAAGGCTATCACTGCATCCATTGTGTCAGTTCATCTTGTTGAAGGTCTTCCTCTTTTCACTGACCCTCCACTCTGCCAAGCATAATGTTCTTCTCCAGAGATTGATCCTTCCTGACATGTTCTGACTGTCTCTGCTTCCAAGGACCACTCTGGCTGTACTTCTTCCAGGACAGATGTTTGTTCTTTTGGCATTTCATGATATATTCAATACTCTTCTCCAACACCAAAATTCAAAGGCATCTATTCTCCTGTCTTCCTTATTTGCTGTGCATCTTTCGTGTAGATACAACCTAATTGAAAATACCATGGCTTGGGTCAGGCATACCTTAGCCTTCAACATGACATCTTAATATAATACTTTAAAGAGGTCCTTCACAACAGATTTTCCCTATGCAATGCATCTTTTGATTACTTGACTGCTGCTTCTGTGGGCACTGATGTGGAACCAAGTAAAACGAAATCCTTGAGAAACTCAATTCTTCCTCCATTTACCATGATGTTGCTTACTGGTCCATTGTGAGGATTTTTGCTTTCTTGATGTTGAGCTGTAATCCATACTGAAGGCTGCAGTCTTTGATCTTCATCAGTAAGTGTTTCAAATCCTCTTCACTTCTAGCAAGCAGGGTTGTGTCACCTGCATAATACAGGTTATTAATGAGTCTTCCTCCAGTACTGACACCTCATTCTTCTTTATATAGTCCAGCTTCTCGGATTATTTGCTCAGCATAGAGATTGAAAACGTACAGCAAAAGGATATAACCTTGACACACACCTTTTCTGACTTTAAACCATGCAGTGTTCTCTTGTTTTGTTCACACAACTGCCTCTTGATGAATACACAGATTCCTCAGATAGTAGTTATAAACATAGAAATAATCAGGACTGTCAGAGTTAATATAAAATGTAGTGGTTAAAAAAAAGGAAAAAGAATGGCAAAATTCAGGACCCTGCGGAATTTTAGAAAACATATGTTTGAGCATCATATCATATAAAAATATGCTTTAGAAAAATTAACTCATTACAGATATGGCATTCAAGTTAGTCAAAACATAGAAAAACCGTACACTGATCTTCAGTTCCAGATAGCTATGAAAGAAAATGAAAAAATTAAAAAAGAGTGCCCTCGTTTAAAGCTGGATATACTTGTCAATTAGACTAAGAGTCAAATGATTACTTGTAGTCCCAGTTTTGTCAGTGTTTTTCACAGTTATTTCTTCTCTCAAGATATTACTCTTCCAAATTCACCTTATACATATATAGTAACCACACTAAATATACGTATATATACACATACATATATTTCTTTGAAATGTTCTTTTAATGTCAGAATCCAATTTACTCCTCTGTTCAGTAAAGATTAGTTAATTTGATAAACATTTATACAGTGTAAAATCAAGAGTTCTACTAAATATAAATGGATGAGTTATGAGTCCAAACCCGAGGAAGTCTACAACCTACAATGGAATACAGCCCCTGCCATCCAGCACCAGGAAAATCAACAATCAGAATACAGTGTGTGAACTGCTGTGCCCCAGATGCAAACAGATAAGAGTGGGAACAACTAACTCTGTCTGAAATAGTAAACAAAAGCTTCACAACTGAGGAGAACTGCAAAAAAGGAAAGAAGAAATTTTCAGGCAGAGGAAGAAGCATGGCACAGAGTAGTGATAGGAGCACGGTATAGTCAGCAACCAGAGGATTCAGTCACTGTGGCACAGGGGACAGCACGTGATGAAGAAGGAGGCAGGAGACATGGCCAGTGGTTGGGAGAGATGGAGGATTCTTGTACATTATACTAATTAACAGATGGCAAGAAATAGCTAATGTTTTCAAACAGCAATTAGTATGATACTATTGTTGTTAGGAAGATAATTCTGGAGACAATGGGAATTGTGAACAGGTTTTAATAGAGAACTTTGGAAGGAGGATCAGTTAGAAGGGACTGCCTGACGGTGTCCAGTATAGCTGCTAAAAATAATCAGATAAAAAAAGAAACTGAAATTTACAAAAGGATATACTGCTAAGAAAAAGAGGGAATTTTGTTAATTAAAAAGGATCCCAGGTGGTATAGTGGCTACATACATACTCCACTGCTAACCAAAAGTTGCTAGTTCGAAATCAATTACCCTCTCAGTGGGAATAACAGGTGGCAGTCTGCTTTCAAAAAGATTATAGCCTTGGGGGAAGAGTCAAGATGGTGGACTAAGCCCACGTCTCCTTCTATCCCTCTGGAAACCAAGACCTGAATTGACAATCAAACAGAGCCTTCTGAGCACCTAATCAGCCTCAGGACACGGCACACAGCTGTTAATTGGGACTTCATACCACTCAGCAAAAAACCTCCTCTCTTTCGCTGACTCCCGCTCCTGGCTAGCCCCGCCTCTCACAGACGGAAGGTACACACACAAGTTTGACTTTTTTTTTTCCTCTGTCTCAGCTGGCGGGCGGAGCTGGGCCTTGCCTTGCGGCTGGACTCAGACACGCTGCCGGGGGGATAGGCCGGCAAAATTCCCATATTCTGAGAGCCAGGCTCGGGACTCTGTTAATCTAGACACTTTGAGCCTTTTGTATTGTAGCTGCCTTAGTGGGGTTTGTGCGGAACTCCGCAGTCAGGGTGCGGGACACCATGTTGGTACTGAGATTTTAGCGGGACCTCATTCTTAGCCTGGGAGCCAGCGCCTGCAAACGGGACAGCACTTCTCCGTCAGAAAAGTAGGGATTCTGCACAGTGCTGCCTGCACTGGGGGCCCTGCAACAGAAACAGAGGAATCACTACCTCTCGGGACCTTTGGCCCCTCTGTCTGCTGCCTGTGTGGAGGACGCCATCTTGGATATGGTGGCCGCAGCTGGACCTAATTCTTAGCTTGGGAACCAGAGCCTGCCCACAGGAGAGCGCTTTTCTATCACAAAAACAGTACTCGGTGGAGTGTTGGCTAAGGCTAGGCCCTGTCAGCAGAGACCAACAGGGCACTAGCATTGCTGTATTCTGAACTAGTTTGTTATCATTTTGGGTTGGATATAGTGGTGCTTACTTTGTCTGATGAGAAGAGGGACCTCTACACCTGAAAACCTAACTGACTTCTGAAATGGTCAGATACCCCTTGCTTTACATTTGAAGACAGCCCAGAGAAACATTTGCAATCTATCCTCATAGAACCTCTTCCAGCCTCTATATACTCACATGGGACTCAAAAAGCAACAGACAATTGTGGAACACAAGCAATCACTCATGGCTTCAGATGGCTCCCAAACAAAGCAACCAAGGAGTTTTCCAGATGAAGAAACTTTTATGAAAGCATCAGGAAGTGAATACAAATTGATTATATACAGAGCCCTTCTAGATCTTATACAAAATGCAGCAGAACAAAATGAAAAATTAAGCAAGTTGTTCGATCTGATACAACACCAGTACTCTGAAATGCAACAGATAAAGAACGAAATCAAAGACATAGGAACTTCCATGCAAAGCAAAGAAAACAGAATGGAACAAATGGAAAAAAGAATTTCTGACTTGGAAGACAGAGCTACTGATGCCAGCGTCTATGAGCAGAAATCATAAAAAAGAAACAAGAAAAATGAAGAAACATTAAGAAGCATGTGGGACTCTATTAAGAGGAACAACCTTCGATTAATTGGAGTCCCTGAACAGGGTGAGACATCTGAGAACACAGAGAGTATTGTTGCTGAGCTGCTGAAAGAAAACTTCTCAGAAATCATGAAGGAAGAGAATATAGACACCTCAGATGCATATCGTACGCCACCCAATATAGATCTCAAAAGAAAGACTCAAAGACATATTATAATCAAGCTTAACAAAATGAAACATAAGCAGCAACTCTTAAAGGCAGCAAGAATCAAGGCAAAGCTAACATTCAGAGGGAAACCCTGTAGGCTCTCGTCAGATTTCTCAGCAGAAACCATGCTGGTACGGAGACAGTGGCACGACACATTCAAACTCTTGAAGGAGAAGAACTTCCAACCCAGAATGATATATCCTGCAAAACTATCTTTCAAATACAAAAATGAAATTAAGACATTCCCAGATAAACAGAAACTCAGAGACTTTGTAAAAACCAAACCCAAACTACAAGAAATATCGAAAGAAGTCCTTGGCTTTGGCTTAGAAGAAAGAAATCACTAACTTTATATTTTAGAATGACACATTACTCAATACTCTACTCATTTAGGGAAGGCTCCAAAGTAAATTACAGCTTTGATTTGGAAAGAAGCAATCTAGTGATCATCATGAAAACTATGGTGTCATCATAATAAAATGTACTACAGTCCTTCCAGATGGAGAGGAAGATGACAAGACTGGTAGTAATTAAAATTGGGTTCATAAATAGTTTATTAAGAGGGTTCATAGGGTCAGCTGTAAAGCACAACAAAGATGTATCATACCATTTCAAGAAATCTAACACATGAGTCTCAACAACTATAAAACCAGCTCTGAAAAAGGGGAAAAATCAACTCACAAAAAGAGTGTCCCAGAACAGACTAATAAGAACAACAGAGAAAACATCAACATAAAAATAAACCTATCACAATGGCAGCACTGAACACAAACCTATCAATAATTACATTGAATGTGAATGGACTGAATGCTCCAGTAAAGAGACACCGAGTGTCATCTTGGATCAAAAGACACGACCCATCCATATGTTGTCTACAAGAAACTCACTTGAGACCTAAAGACAGGAACAAACTGATAAATTAAAGGATGGAAGAATATATATCAAGCTAACAATGAACAAAGAAGAGCAGAGGTGGCAATTCTAATCTCAGACAAAATCAATTTTAATGTCAAATCCACCATCGTGGACACAGATGGACACTATTTATTGCTGAAAGGTTCAGTGTACAAGCAAGACTTAACTATATTAAATATTTATGCACCTAATGTCAGAGCACCTAAATATGTCAAAGAAACACTGACTATGCTCAAAAGAGAGTTAGATGACTCCACAATAATAGTGGGAGACTTTAACACTCCACTCTCATTACTAGACAGATCATCTAGCAAAAAGCTCAGTAAGGATACAGAAGACCTCATTGACACAATTAACCAACTAAACCTCATTGATATATACAGAACTTTCCACCCATCAGCAGACAACTACACCTTCTTCTCCAGTGAACATGGAACATTCTTCAGAATTGACCACGTGATAGGCCATAATGCAATGCTCAACAAAATCCATACCCTTGAATTACTGCAAAGTATCTTCTCAGATCATAAAGCCATCAAAGTTGAAATCAATAGCAGAAAAAACATAGACAGAAAGTGGAACTCTTGGAAACAGAACAACATCTTGCTCAAAAAAACATGGGTTATAGAGGAAATCAAGGATGAATTAAAGAAATTCATGGATTCCAATGAGAACAAAAACACTTACTACCAGAACCTATGGGATACAGCCAAAGCACTGCTCAGAGGTCTGTTTATCTCCATAAATGCACACATTTGTAAGGAAGAAAGAAACCAAATCAAGGAACTAACTCTACAGCTTGAACAAGTAGAAAGAGAACAACAGAGGAACCCCTCGGGCACTGGAAGAAATGAGATCATAAAGCTTACAGCAGAGCTAAATGAATTAGAGAATAGAAAAACAATTGAAAAAATTGAAAAGACCAAAAGCTGGTTTTTTGAAAAGATCAACAAAATTGATAAACCACTGGCTAAACTTACTAAAGAAAAGCAGGAAAGGAAACAACCCAAATTAGAAATGAAAGGGGAGTTGTCACCATAGATGCAACAGAAATCAAAAATATCGTAACAGAATACTATGAAAGACTGTACTCTAACAAATTGGAAAACCTAGGAGAAATGGACCAATTCCTTGACTCATACCACCTATCCAAATTATCACAACATGAAGCTGAACAACTTAATAAACCCATCACAAAGGAAGAGATTGAAAAGGTCATCAAAACACTGCCAACCAAAAAAAGTCCAGGTCCAGTTGGCTTCACGGCAGAATTCTACAAAGCATTTAGAGAAGAGTTATCCCCCATACTATTGAGACTATTTCACAGTATAGAAGGGGATGGAGTACTCCCAAACTCATTCTATGAAGCTAGCATAACCCTGATACCTAAGCCAGGGAAAGATCCAACAAAGACAGAGAACTACAGACCGATATCACTCATGAACCTAGATGCAAAAATCTTCAACAAAATTCTTGCCAACAGAATACAACAACATATCAAGAAAATAATCCATCATGACCAAGTGGGATTCATACCAGGGATGCAAGGCTGGTTCAACATCAGGAAAGCAATTATTGTGATTAACCACATAAATAACACAAAAGACAAAGATCACCTGATTTTGTCCATTGATGCTGAAAAGGCATTTGATAAAGTCCAACACCCATTCATGCTCAAAACTCTTTGCAAAATAGGCATAGATGGCAAATTCCTCAACACAATAAGAGCCATTTATACAAACCCAATTGCTCACATCATCCTGAAAGGAGAGAGATTGAAAGACTTTCCCCTGAGATCAAGAACTAGACAAGGATGCCCACTGTCACCTCTCCTATTCAACATTATACTAGAAGTTCTAGCCAGAGCAATTCGACAACACGAAGAAATAAAGGGCATCTGCATTGGCAAAGAGGAAGTTAAAATCTCCCTGTTCACAGATGATATGATTGTATATGCAGAGAACCCCAAGGAATCTATAAGTAAGCTACTCAAACTGATAGAAGAGTTCAGCAAAGTCTCAGGATACGAGAGAAACATAAGTAAATGAGTAAGTTTCCTTTATACCAACAACGAGACTGTTAAGGAGGAAATTATCAAATCAATACCATTTACGATAGCCCCTAAGAAGATAAAGTACCTAGGTATTAATCTAACCAGAGAAACAACAGACCTTTACAAAGAGAACTACAAGCCCTTACTACAAGAAACTAAGAGAGACTTAGATAAATGGAAAAACCTACCCTGCTCATGGATAGGAAGACTTAACATTGTGAAAATGTCTATTTTACCCAAAGTAATTTATTTATATAATGCAATCCCAATACAAGTTCTAGCATCATTTTTTAATGAGATGGAGAAACAAATCACCAATTTTGTTTGGAAAGGGAAGAAGCCCTGGATAAGTAAGGTACTACTAAAGAAGAAGAACACACTGGGAGGCCTCTCATTACCCGACCTAAGAACAAACTACACTGCCACAGCGGTCAAAACAGCCTGGTACTGGTACAAGAACAGATAGATCGATCAATAGAACAGAATTGAGACCCCAGAGATGACACCATCTGCCTATGAACAGTTGATATTCGACAAAGGCCCTAAGACATTAAACTGGGGTAAAAACAGTATCTTCAACAAATGGTGCTGGCAAAATTGGTTATCCATCTGCAATAAACTGAGTCAAGATCCGTATCTTACACCTTATACAAAAACCAACTCCAACTGGATAAAAGACCTAAATACCAAACCTAAAACGATAAAGCTCATCGAAGAAAAGGTAGGAACATCAATGGAAGTTTTAATACACAATGAGGACAGACTCCAAAATCTGTCAAAGAAACCTCAATCAACAGAAGAGAAAATAGATAAATGGGAACTATTAAGAATCAAACACTTTTGCTCATCCAAAGACATTATTAATAGAATTAAAAGAACACCCACAGAATGGGAAAAAATATTTGGCAACTCTATGTCAGATCGACGCCTGATCTCCATAATCTATAAGATACTACAAAATATCAAGAAGAAGAAAATAAACCATCCAATTAAGCGATGGGCAAAGGAGATGGACAGACACGTCACTAAAGAGGAGACTCAGGCAGCCAAAAAACACATGCGGACATGTTCACGATCTTTGGTTATTAAAGAAATTCAAATCAAGACAACAATGAGATACCATCTCACCCCAACAAGATTGGCCATGATCCAGAAAACACAAAACAACAAATGTTGGAGAGGCTGTGGAGAAAGTGGAACCCTCCTACACTGCTGGTAGGGTTGCAAAATCGTCTAGCCTCTTTGGAAGGCAATCTGGTGCTTCCTTAAAAAAATGGATCTTGATATACCATTTGACCCACTAATTCCACTACTTGGAATATATTCTACAGATTCAAGGCCTTTCACACCAATGGACACATGCACCAGAATGTTTATCGCAGCACAGTCCACGATGGCAAAAAGATGGAATCAACCCAGATGCCCAACAATAGAAGAATCGATAGGTAAACTGTGGTACATATACTCAATGGAGCACTACGCAATGATAAAGAATAACGATGATTCCAGGAAACATCTCCTAACCTGGTTTCAACTGGAAGACATTATGTTGAGTGAAAGTAGTCAGCAACAAAAGGACAAGTACTGTATGAGACCTCTATGATAAGATCTCAAAAACAGACTTGTGTATAGAAGAAAAGACTCTTTGACAGCTGCAAGGGAGGGAAGGAAGGGAGGGTGGGGGGGAGGGCTTAGTTTAGATAGTTACTAGAAATATAGTTGGGAGAAAGCGGTGACAGCACACATTAGAAACAAGAACAACATTAAGTGGACTTCAGCATAACTTGAGTACTCCTTCCATCTTAACTCAATACTGCAAGGATAGAGTAGCTGGGGTGGGGGGCGGGGAACCATGCTCTTAGGCGAATTCCAGGCCAATTGGCACAACTAGCGTTTTGCTAAGAGAGCTCTCTGCACCCTACATTGGTGAGTGGCATCTGGGGTCTTAAAAGCTGCCAAGCTGCCATCCGAGGACACAGCAAATGGTCCCAACTCAACAGGAACGGATGCTCACTGAGGACCAAAATGACATGCGGTAAAGACAACCGAGAAGATGGAGAGACCCACAAGAGTGGGTGCCTACATCGACTTGGGACTGGAAGAACCGGATGGTGCCTGGCCACCACCAGTGATAGCCACGATGGAGCTCACAGAGAGGAGTCTCACTGACAACACAAGAATAAAGAGTTGCATCATGAGATCTCCACTAAAAGACCTCAATTGATGGTCCAGCGGTTTTGGGGTTCCTCTGAGAGTATGGCCCCCGGCCCTGATGCTGCCCTTTCCCATAAATTATAACAAAGGTCCACTCTTTGGACAGGAATGGATTGGACTTGGCAAGGCAGAGTAACCATATAGTGGAAGCACTTTATGGTTCTATACATCTATAGGATATCATCTTGCTGACCTCTGGCTGGAGGAAGGGGAGTGGACGGACAGGAGGGGAAAGGAGACTGTTGGGAGGATGAGACATGTATGGAGCAGAGAGGAATAGTGTGCTGTCACCAGACAGGGAGAGCAGTGGAAGCTGCATATAGGGGGGCATGTAAATTTATATGTGAATGTACATTTTCACTCAGTTATGTTAAATAAAAATTAAAAAAAAAAAGATTATAGCCTTTATTGGATGCACTTTATGGTTCTATGCATCTATAGGATATCGTCTTGCTGACCTCTGGCTGGAGGAAGGAGAGTGGGTGGAGAGGAGGGGAAAGGAGACTGTTGTGAGGATGAGACATGTATGGAGCAGAGAAGAATAGCGTGCTGTCACCAGGAAGGGAGAGTAGTGGAAGCTGCATATAAGTGGGCATGTAAGTTTATATGGGAATGTACATGTTCATTCAGTCATAATAAAAGAAAAAAAAAAGATTATAGCCTTGGAAATCCTATGGAGCAGTTCTGTCCCATGTGGTCTCTTTGAATCAGAATTTATTCAGTGACTACAGGGTTGGGTTTTGATTGTTAATAACTGCTAGGCAATCTGTAGACAGGTGGAACTAGGGGAGGATTTCAATGTGTGTAGTGCAATTGGATATTAGAAGGCCACTTCTAATATGAGTTGCAGTAAGTGATGAAGGAGGTTTTACTGAGGTTGAAGAGTTTAGCAGCTGTGGGACATGCTGCTCAGATTCCCCAGTGAGAGACAGCATGCTGTGAGGATCACAGTGGCTGACTGCCTTTGTTGCACCTTTAGGGTCTGCTGTAATTATGGTTTCTCCTAGTCCTGCTCCCAGGCAAACACTGAGTGTGAAGGAGAAATCACAGTTGCTGAGCTCTTTCTGTCTGACATGTGACTCAACTAAAGGGCAAGATTTACTTTATGGCTGCCCCTCTGCCTGACTGAGAGAGCTCTCAGAGCTGCACTTCATTCTGATGCTCTTTATAACCATCCTTCCTTACACTCACCTGTCATAGATATCAGACCAGCAATGGGATGTGAAGATTCTCCTTGCCTGTTCCTTCTTCCCTTATCTTTCACAGTCATTTCCTACAAGTAATTTTTTGTACTTCTAATTTTGCCTTGGTGCTGCTTCCTAGAGCAGGGGTTGGTAAATTATAGCCAGGCAAATACAGTTCATGGCCTATTTTTATAACATCTAGATCTAAAAAGGAGCCCTGGTTGCACAGCAGTTAAGCACTCAGCTGCTAACCAAAAGGTCTGTGCTTCAAATCTATGAGCTACTCAGAGGGAAAAAAGACTTGATACTGTTGCCACAAAGATTACAGTCTAAAAAAGTCTATGCAGGAGTTCTACTCAGTCCCGTTGGGTCACTATGAGTTTGAGTCAACTAAACAGCACAGCAACAACAAAGAGCTAAGAATGGGTTTTATGTTTTTAAAAGACTGTGTGAAAAGAAAGAAAAATATTATAGTGAAAACTCTGTGTGGCCCTCAAAGCCTAAAATATTTGCTAACTGGCCTTTAAAGTTGACTGACTTCTATCCTAACGTACCCAAACTACTACAAGGAACAAGGACACTAGAAACAAAAGCAAGTGAAGATAGAACCTGCACTTCTCTCTGATGCTGTTTCTCACCATCCTTCCTTACACTCACCTGTCATAGATATCAGACCAGCAATGGGATGTGAAGACTCTCCTTACCTGTTCCTTCTCTCCTTATCTTTCACAGGTATTTCCCACAAGTAATTTTTTATAGAATGCACTTGGGAAGACAGAAACTAGCTTAAAAGGAAAACACTATTAAGCCTGTTTAGAAATTAGAGAGTTTAAGGAAAGAAGACAAAAGAGAAAAAAAAATGAAGGTAAAAAAGAAGAAAATTAAAACATATATAAATGTTGACAATTATGTTTCAAAATGTTCAAAGGTGGCCTAGACAAAGATGGTTCTTGCTATGTTGTCAAAATACTAAATATCTGTTTCTAGTAACTTATTTTGTTAACTACAATGTTATGTAATATTCAAAGGTGGTATTTTTTTATTTGTAAAGAGGGCTATTTTCATATATATGATTTTAATACTGTTTATCAATATTTTATATATGGATTTTATATATGGCTCTAATCTCTACTAGGATGCATCAAGATATGAAGAAGACTCATTAACAACCTGTAAGATACAAATGACACAGCTTTGCTCCCTGAAAGTGAAGAGGACTTGAAGTGCCTATGAATACAGACCAAAGGCTGCAGCCTTCGGTAGGAACTGCACCTCAACAAAAAGAAAACAAAAGTTCCCACAACTGGACCAATACACAACAGCATGATAAATAGAGAAGAGATTGAAATTGTTAAGGATTTCTTTTTAGTTGAATCCACAATCAATATCCCTAGAAGTAGCAATGAAGAAATCAAAACACACACTGCACTGGGCAAGTCTCCTGTCAAAGATCACTTTAAAGTATTAAAAGTAAAGACGTCACTTTGAAGACTAAGGTGCACCTAACCCAACCTGTGGTACTTTCAGTAGCTTCATATGCATGCAAAAGCTGAATAATGAATAATGAAGACTGAAGAAGAATTCACAACTTTTAATTATGGTGTTAGTGAAGAATATTGACTATACCCTGGACTGCCAGAATGAGCAAATCTGTCTTTGAAGAAATACAGCCAAAACACTCCTTGGAAGCAAGGATAGGGAGACTTCATCTCATATACTTAGGCTATGTTATGAGGAGGATCCAGTCCCTGGTGACAGACAGCATGCTTCGTAAGGTAGAGGGTTAGGAAAATAGAGGAAGACCCTCAACTAGAACGACACAGTGACTGCAACAATACGGTCAAACATAGCAATGATTGTGAGGATGGCACAGTACTGGGCAGTGTTTCTTTCTGCTATCCACAGAGTTACTATTAGTCAGAACTGACTTGATGGTACCTAACAACAACAAAAACAAACTCTGCTAAACTCTAGATTTGTTAAATCTATTAAACTCTATATTTACTCTTATCCATTCCATAAAACATGGAATCAAAGAAACTTGTGTGTGTCAAACTTTATTCTTTAAGATATCTTATGGCCATGCATACCAACAATTACTCAAAATGCAAATTTTTGTTTTACTAAGTAATGTTCTATAGATAAGTATATTTTAAAATATTTTTTAAATTATAAGGACTACAAATTTCTAAAAATTGTTAACTCTCCCTATGATGATACATCATCTGCACTCATATAACTGGGTCATTATAGTTTAAATGTATATATTGCATCTCTAAGAGTCAAGATAATATCAATATTTTGTGCTAGGTCACTCATTTCTACACATTATTAACACGATGTTTCCTGGGGCAAATATATAGAATTCTTAGAATTGTTTCTGAACATCCTTTGGGGAAGTATGTACTCTCAAGTTCTATACAAACCCTGTTGTTGTATGTCATCAAGTTGATTCTGCTTTAAAGTGCCCCATAGGAGTAGAACTCTCTTGTATGGTTTTCTAGGCTGTAGTCTTGATGGGAGGACATCACCAGGTCTTTTCTCCCATGCAGCCTCTGAGTGGATTCAAATGATAGAACTTTTGATAAGAAACCAAATACTGAACCACTGTGCCATGAGGGCTGCTACATAGAACTATAGACCTTACTATTCCTCATTGTCTCACAACTAGCTTGATTCACAGCCACCACCTGTTGGGACCCTGTGAGTAATTTTAGTTTGTGGCTTATGTAACAGGAATAAAGCATAATGGCATAGGACACACTCAAATACACAGAAACAGACAAACACATGCATACACAGGTACAAACACACAATGTAGCTGAAATGAGACAATTTACTCTATATAAGCCTTTCTGATAGGAGTCCGTAACTCTAAGTTATTTTATCTATAAGAAATACCAACATCTGGCCAAATCATTTCTTAGAAATATTTGAGGGGGGCGGAGTCAAGATGGCAGACTAAACACATGTCTCCCTAAATCCTTCTGGAAACCAAGACCTGAGGTGATAATTAAAAAGAACCTTCTGAACACCTAGTGAGCCCTAGAATGTGGCATAGGGCTGTTAATTTGGCCTTCATACCACTAAGAGCAAAACTTCCTCTCTTTCACCGACTCCACTCTTAACGAGTGTGGGATTGCATGGACCGAAGGTCACTCCACCATTTTGATTTTCTTTTTCCTAGTATTGGCTGGTGAGTGGAACTAGGACTTCACTAGCTGCTGGTCTCTGATGCACTCCTGGAGGAATCAGCAAGAGCAACTGCCATGCTCTGAGAGCTCGACTTTAGATTCTGCATCTCGGCTCCTTTCGCTTATCTATCTACCTCTGTCATGTGGTAGCTGTATGGATGTGGTGACTAGCTTGTGCAGGATGCCATCTTGATGCATCAGGAGATGGAGACGCCCAGGTGGAGGACCCAGGCACACTTGGTTCCAGAGCCGGGAGGCAGTACCTACCAGGGGGAGAGTGTTTTTCCAGCAGAGAGGTGGTGTTTTGCACACTGTTGCCTGAGGCTGGGGCCCAGCAACAGAGGCTGTGGACTCTGGGCATCAGGGCACTTTTGATTTATCTTCCTGTCAGTAGCCTGATCCCAGCCCAGTGGCGAGCTTGTGCGAGATGTCATCTTGTTCTGCTAGGATGCAGGTATACCCACACAGAAGCCTCAGCTGGACCTAATTGCTGGGCTGGCAGGTAGCACCTGCCCAGGAGAGAGAGATTTTCAGGCAGAAAAGCAGAATTCTACACAATATCGTCTACAGCTGGGACCCAACAGCAGAGGCCACAAGGGAAGAAGCCTTTCTGTATTATGAGCTAGTTTATAACATCTGGAGTTCAACATAGAGGTGCTTACTTTGCCAGTTGGGAAGAGGGACCTATATACCTGAAAACCTGACTGACTCTGGAAGTTGTCAGATACATTTTACTTCCCATTTTAAGGCAGCCTAGAGAACTGTGGTCCATCCTCAAAGCATCTGTCCCAGCTTCTAGTAGCCCACATGAAGCCCCAAAAGCAAGAAACTCTGGAGAAGGCCATGACCAATAAATCACCGATGGCATCAGAAGATCCCCAAAAGAAATCACCTCAGAAATTCCCAGATGAAGAAACTTTTCTGAAACTATCAGGATTACATAGACAGCCCTCCTAGACATTATACAAAATGCAGCAGAGCAAAATGAAAAATTAAGCAAGCTGTTCAATCCAATGGAACACCTGTACTCTGAAGTGCAACAGATCAAGAACAAAATCAAAGACATAGAAACTTCAATTCAAAGCCAAGAAAACAAAATGGAACGAATGGAAAATAGACTTTCTGATTTGGAAGACAGAGCTACTGAATCAAGCATCTATGAGAGGAAATCAGAAAGGAGAAACAAGAAAAATGAAGAAGCATTGACAAGCATGTGGGACTCCATTAAGAGGAACAAGCTTCGATTAATTGGAGTCCCTGAACAGGATGAGACACATGAGAACACAGAGAGTATCGTTGCTGAGCTGCTGATAGAAAATGTCCCAGAAATTAAGAAGAGAATATAGATATCCAAGATATATATCAAACACTACTCAATGTAGATCTCAAAAGAAAGACTCCAAGACATATCATAATCAAGCTTTACAAAACGAAACATAACCAGAAACTCTGAAAGGCAGCAAGATTCAAAGCATAGCTAACATCCTGAGGGAAACCCTATAGACTTTCCTCAGATTTCTCAGCAGAAACAATGCTGGCACAGAGACCCAGGCATGACACATTAAAAGCCCTGAAGGAGAAGAACATCCAACCAAGAATTAGAAAACCTGCAAAACTGTCTTTCAAATATGAAAATGAAATTAAGACATTCCTAGATAAACAGCAACTCAGAGACTTTGTAAAAAACCAAACCAAAGCTACAAGAAATATTGAAAGGATCTCTTTGCTTTGGCTTAGAAGGACAAAACCACTAACTTTATATTTTGGAAAGACACATCATCCAGAATCCTACTCAGTTAGGAAAGGCTCCAAACTCAATCAAAGCTATAATAGTGAAAGAAATAATCCAGTGATCATTATCATGAAAACTATGATGTCATCATATTAAAAAGAGGGATGTACTACAGTTGCTATAGTCCTTCCACATGGAGAGGAAGCTGACAAGACTGGTAGTAATTAAAATTGTGTTATATATAGTTTATAAAGTGGGATCATGGGGTAGATGTAGAGCACAATAAAGATACAACATACTATATCAAGAAAAATAATACAGAATTCTCAACAACCACAAAATCAACCTTGAAAAGGGGGGAAATCAACTCACAAAGAAGAATGCCCCAGAACAGATTAATAAGAAAAACAGGGAAAATATCAACAGAAAAATAAACATATCACAATGGCAGCACTGAACACATATATACCAATAATTATATTGAATATGAGCAGACCGAAAGCTACAGTAAAAAGACATTGAGTGACATCTTGAATCAAAAGACACAATCTAGCCATATGTTGCCTACAAGAAACTCACCTTAGACTTAAAGACAGGAACAAACTGAAAGTTAAAGGGTGGAAGAATATATATCAAACTAACAAGTAACAAAGAAGAGCAGGTGTGGAAATACTAATCTCAGATAAAATAGCTTTTAATGTAAATGCCACCATTGTGGACAAGGATGGACACTATTATTGCTAAAAGGTTCAACACACAAGCAGGTCTTAACAATATTAAATATTTATGGATCTAATATTAGAGCATCTAATATGTCAAACAAACACTGACTACACTCAAAAACAAGGTAGATCACTCCACAGTAATAGTGGGAGATTTCAACACTTCACTCTCAATATTGGACAGATCGTCTAGAAAAAAGCTCAATAAAGACACAGAAGACTTTATTGCCACAATTAACCAACTAGACCTCATCGACATATACAGAACTTTCTGTCCATCAGCAGACAACTACACCTTCTTCTCCAGTACACATGGAACATTCTCCAGAATGGATCATGTGTTAGGACATAAAGCAATTCTCAACAAAATCCATACCATTGAATTAAGGCAAAGCATCTTCTCAGATCATAAAGCCATAAAAGTCGAAACCAATAGCAGAAAAAACATAGAGAGAAAGTGGAACTCATGGAAACTGAACAACATCTTGCTCAAAAAGCCACAAGTTACAGAAGAAATCAAGGATGAAATCAAGAATTGTATGGATTCCAATGAGAACAAAAACACTTCCTACCAGAACCTACAGGATACAGCCAAAGCAGTGCTCAGAGGTCAGTTTATCTCCATAAGTGCACACATCAGGAAGGAAGAAGGAAGAAAGAAGCCAAATCAAAGAAAGAACTAACCCTGCAGCTTGAACAAGTAGAGAGAGAACAACAGAGGAACCCCTCACACACCAGAAGAAAACAGATCATAAAGATTAGAGCATAACTAAAGAATTAGAGAATAAAAGAACAACTGAAAAAACTGAAAAGACCAAAAGCTGGTTTTTTGAAAAGATGAACAAAATTGACAAAAGATTGGCTAAACTCACTAATGAATAACAGGAAAGGAAACAAATAACACAAATAAGAAATGAGAGGGGAGTTGTCACAACAGATCCAACAGAAATCAAAAATATCATAATAGAATACTATGAAAGACTGTACTCTAACAAATTTGAAAACCTAGAGCACATGGACAAATTCCAAAATTATCACAAGGCAAAGCAGAACAACTTAATAAACCCATCACAAGGAAGAGATTGAAAAAGTCATCATAAAACTACTAACGAAAAAAAGTCTGGGCCCAGATGACTTCACAGCAGAATTCTACCAAGCTTTTAGAGATGCGTTATCTCCAGTACTACCGAGATTATTACACAGTATAGAAAGGGATGGGGTACTCTGAAATTCATTTTATGAAGCCAGTATAACCCTGGTACCAAAGCCAGGGAAAGACCCAACAATAAAAGGGAACGACAGAACGTATCACTGATGAATCTGGATGCAAAAATCTTCAACAAAATTCTTGCCAATAGAATACAACATCAAAAAAAAAAAAAAAAAAAAACCATCATGACTAAGTTGGACTCATACCAGGGATGCAAACCTGGTTCGTCATCAGAAAAACAATTAATGTGTTCAACCACATAAATAACACAAAAGACAAGAATCACTTGATTTTCTCTACTGATGCAGAAAACGCATTTGATTAAGTCCAGCACCCATTTATGCTCAACACATACAGCAAAACAGGAATAGATGGCAAATTCCTCAATGTAATAAGGGCCATTTCTACTAAGCCAACTGCCTACATCATTCTCAGTGGAGAGAGACTGAAACAGTTTCCCTTGAGAACAGGAACTAGAGAAGGATGCCCACTCTAACTCTTCTATTCAACACTGTACTAGAAGTTCTAGCCAGAGCAATTAGAGAAGACCATAAAATAAAGGGTATCTACAGTGGCAAAGAAGAAGTAAAATTTTTCCTATTTGCAGATGATATGATTGTATATGCAGAGAATCCTAAAGAATCCATAAGTAAACTACTGAAACTAATAGAAGAGTTCAGCAAAGTTTCGGGATACAAGATAAACATAAATAAATCAGTAGGATTCCTTTATACCAACAGAGAGATTGTTTTTGAAGAAATCACCAAATCAATACCATTTACTATAGCCCCTAATAAGATAAAGTACCTAGGAATAAATATAACCAGAGAAATAACAGACCTTTACAGAGAGAATTACAAGTCCTTGCTACAAGAAACTAAGAATTAATAAATGGAGAAACCTACCCTGCTCATGGAAGGAAGACTTGATGTTGTAAAAATGTCTATTTTGCCTAAAGCAAATTACTTATATAATGCAATACCAATACAAATTCCTGTGACATTTTTTAATGAGATGGAGATACAAATTGCCAACTTTGTTTGGAAAGGGATGAAGCCTCAGATAAGTAAAGCACTACTGCAGAAGAACATACTAGGAAGCCTCTCACTACCCGACTTTAGAACCTATTACACTGCCACAGTCGTCAAAACAGCCTGGTAGTGGTACAAAAAGAGACAGATAGATCAATGGAACAGAATTGAGACTCCAGAGATGACACTATCTTCCTATGAACAGTCCATATTCCACAAAGGCCCTAAGACATTAAACTGGGGAAAAAACAATGTCTTCAACAAACAGTGCTGGCAAAATTGGATGTCCATCTGCAAATATTTGAAACAAGACTCATATCTTACACTTTATACAAAAACCAACTCAAACTGGATAAAAGACATAAATATCAAATGTAAAACACAAAAGCTCATCCAAGAAAAAGTAGAAATAACAATGGAAGTTTTAATACACAACATAGACTTCAAAATCTGTCAAACAAACCACAGACAAAACAAGAGAAAATAGATAAATGGGAGATACTAAGAATCAATCACTTTTGCTCATCCAAAGACTTTATTAATAGAAAAAAAGGTCATCTACAGAATGAGAAAAACTGTTTGGCAACCATATGTCAGACAGATGCCTGACCTCCATAATCTATAAGATACTACAGAACATCAACAAAAAAAGATAAATCATCCAATTAAGTGATAGACAAAGGAGGTGGACAGACACTTCACTAAAGAGGAGATCGAGACAGCCAAAAAACACATGCAGACATGTTCACAATCATTAGCTATTAAAGAAATTCAAATCAAAACGACAATGAGATACCATCTCACCCCAAAGGTTGGCCATGATCCAAAAAATGCAAAACAACAAATGCTGGAGAGGATGTGGAGAAATTAGAACTCTCCTACACTGTTGGTGGTATTGCAAAATGGTGTAATCTCTTTGGAAAGCAATCTGGTGCTTCCTTTAAAAGCTGGGATCTAGACATACCATTTGAACCACTAATTCCACTGCTTGGAATATATCCTACAGAATCAAGGCCATTCACACCAACTGATACATGCACATGAACGTTTATCACTGCACAGTCCACAACAGCAAAAAGATGGAATCAACCCAGATGCCCGACAACAGAGAAATGGATAGGTTAACTATGGTATATATACTCAATGGAACACCATGCAATGATAAAGAACAACGATGATTTTAGGAAACATCTCATAACGTGGTTTCAATTGGAGGACATGCTGACTGAAAGTGGTCAGTGACAAAAGGACAAATATTGTATCAGACTCCTACGATCAGAACTTAAAAACTCACTCATGCATAGAGAAAAGACTCTTTGATGGCTGCAAGCACGGGAAGGGAGGGAAGAGGGGAGGGTTTAGATTACATAGTTGATAGAAACTTGGTTGGGTGAAATATGGGACAGCACACATTGAAAGAAGATCAATATTAACTGGACTTCAACACAACACGATTACACCTCCCATCTTAATCTAGTATTACAAGGACAGAGTAGCTGGGGTGGGGAGCCAGGAGCTATGCTCTCAGGAGAAACTGAGGCCAAATGGCACAACTAGTGTTTTGCCAAGAGAGCCTTCTGCATCCCACATAGTGAGTGGCGTCTGGGATCTTAAAATCTGCCAAGCTGCCATCTGAGGTTACAGCAAATGGTCTCAACTTAGCACAATCAGATGATCACCAAGGACCAAAATGACATGGGGAAAGAGAACCCAGAAGACAGAGAAACACACACAAGTGAGTGACTACATCAACTTGTGACCAGAAGAACCAGATGGTGCCTGGCCACCACCAGTGATAGCAGTGATGGACCTCACAAAGTTGAGTCTCCCTGGTAACACAAGAATAAAAAGTGGTGTCGTCTGAGAGCTCCATTAAGACTACAATTGATGGTCCATGGGCCTCAGGGTTCCCCTGGGAGCATGGTCCCTGGCCCTGATTCTGCCCCTGTCCATAAATCATAATGGAGGTCACCTCTCAGACAGGAATGGATTGGACTTGGCAACACAGAGTGACCATATCATGTGTGCACTTTATGATTCTATGCATCTATAGGATGTTGTCCTGCTGACCTCTTACTGGAGGACAGAGAGTGGGTGGAGAGGAGGGGATAGGAGATTGTTGGGAGGATAAGACACATATGGGGCAAAGAGGAAGAGTATGCTGTCACCAGGCAGGGAGAGCAGTGGGCGCTTCATATAGGTGGGCATGCAATTTATATGGGACTGTACATTTTCATTCAACCATAATAAAAAAAAAGTAAGAAATAATTGACAGCATTGTACATCACAGAATTGGTGTAAGAAGTAACATTAAATAATAATGTCTACAAAATATTTATAAAACAAGGATAAAGATTTTTTTGAAATTCAAGAGCTAAAAGCAGGGATCTTGCAACCTAATTATGAACTGAAGACAAGAGCAAATACTTCCATCTGTAACCATAGGATAAATTAATACATTTATGAAAAACGAAAAATTTAAAGATCCATTTGAAATCTCTCTTATTAACAAGTTTGTCTTTGGTATCAGAAATCTAAAAGGGTAATAGTCATACAATATAATGTTTAAATGAATTTGTATCTGCTGACACAAAACTGTAAAAATCAGAATTACAACCAAGTAAAATGTAATTTTTTTTTCAATTTCTCACAACCTACAGGTCCATATTACTTCAATCGAGTACTTGCAGTAAAACACAAATAACAATAGTAATGAGAACAAATTACAGTGTCCTGACCACATTCAATAATGCCAAACCCACCTTTCCAGTGTTGTGCTTCTCAGAGATTACTTACTTTGGGAACATTTTTTTTCAAAAACACAAAATGGAATCTAACCACATGACCCCTATACCACTAATAGAAACTACATTACACCAGCATCTTATTTCTAATAGAGTTTGCAAAGTGGAAATGAAATTCTGTGATAACACATTAGCGGTATTAGTCACATCAGTGTCTGACACATTGACAAAAACACCAACTAGCAAAGAGATTGAAGCTTCGGTACTCAAAAATATTCTCAGAATTTTGTGACAATAATGTGAGTCAGGCTGAGATGAACTGGAAAACTATGCCTGCTATACAAGCAAATGATGCCTTAGGGGGAGAAAAAAAACCCACTGCCATTGAGTTCAGTCTGACTCACAGCGACCCCAAAGATCGGAGTAGAACTGTCCCATAGAGTTTCCAAGGAGCACTCGGCAGAAGGAACTGTTAACTGTTTGGTTAGCTGATGTAGCACTTAACCTATTACACCACCAGGGTTTCAATGGTGCCTTAAACATAGCATATTGACAATAAATCAATGAATTCTGTAGGCCCACTCTGTGTAACTCTCTATGTATTGTATGATACTATAAACAGTGTTTTCTTTCACAATATTTATCTCAAATTTAATTTAAAATGATTTATATTAATTTTCTAATGCATAAATGTAAAAAAATGCAAAACAAATGAATTACATAATTTCAAGGCATTCTATGTATGTTACAAAAACATACATACTTGTATGTAAACTTCATATGCAAATTACTTTTTTCAGTGAGACACCCAGAATTAGAATAATTTAGTGCTACTTTATAGAAAAATAATATTGTTCTTTTTTGCAAAAGTATGTATTTTTAAATGATTCAAGATCTCAGAAGTTTCACAGAAAAATTTTCTAGTTTAAAATATTTATAAAACATTTCAATAAAAAATTGTTGAAGTGTATGACAAATATATAAAGGTAAGAAACCTCAAAGCAATTTCTTACACTTAGTAACTTTTTTTAAATACCTAGCTGTAAACTTGTTCTTAAGTTTATAAATACAATATAGCATTTATGGCTCCTTGGGTTGCCCAAATGGTTAAGCACTCAAATAATAACTGAAAGGCTAGTCATTTGAACCCACTCAGAGGCATCTCAGAAGACAGGCTTGGCAATCTTCTTCCAAAAGATCACAGCCTTGAAAACGTGTTGCACCAGCTGGGGGTTACCATGAGTCAGAATCAACCTGCTGGCAACTAATAACAGTAATACAAAGCATTTAGATTTAAGAATCTAAAATGCTTCAGTAGAAACACTGGTGGTATGGTGGTTAAGTGTTATGTCTGCTAACCAAAAGGCTGGCAGTTTAAATCTGCCAGGCATTCCTTGCAAACTCTATGGGGCAATTCTACTTGGATCTATAGGGTTGCTATGAGTGGAACTGACTTAACAGCAGTAGTTGGTTTGGTTTGGTTTTTTTAGTTAAAATGTTTTATTGATGGAACAGTGTATTGCTATAATGCTGAAAGCTAGGCTCCTGCTATTTCAAATACTAGCAGGGTTATCCATGGTGGACAAGTTTTAGACCAAAGTTATAGACTAAAGTTAGGAAAAAAGGCCTGGTGATTACTTTTAAAAATTAGTCAAAGAAAACATTATGAATCACAGTAAACACTGTCTGATTCGCTTGATTTGAATATACCATCAGGATGGATCAATCACTAGTTGGATTTGGGGAAACAGAGGGCCAAAAGGGGCGAAGGGGACTCTTGGTAAGATGGACTGACACAACAACTGCAGCAATGGGCTCAAACATGCTGGTGAACACGAGGATGATGCAAGACCTGGTAGTGCTTTGTTCTGTTGTACAAAAGGCCACCATGAGTTGAAGTTGACTCAACAGAAGAAATGTATGTATCTGTCTGTCTCTCTATCTCTAATTTTCTATCTATCTGTTTGTCTCTTTATATCTGGACTAGCACGAGAGTGAAAAAATTGCGGAGGCCACAGTTTTAGGTAGACAACACACATTAATAAAGCTTATCTCCAGGAACCCCAAGTTCTCATGATGAAGAGCCAAGAAAAAATTCCTTTGTGTTTCTGGCAGAAGAGGAAAAGTAACCATTTTGAAAGACATTCAGAGCATTCTATACAATAAAGTTCTATTCTACAGAGGAAAAGATGTTCCTGGAGCCTTATCTGACCTTGGAAAAGGACAATTACCCAACTCTTGCCCCATCTAACTTGCTTGTCATAAATAAGGAGGGATTACAGCTAAGAAACTTCTAAAGGTCACAGTACAGGGACAAGAGCCCTTTAGACTGAGATTTAATCATAAGATTACAGAATGCCTTCCCTCCCTTCACACCTTGCTACCACACCAGCAAGCTGCAGTATTATACAGTACTTTACATTTAAAAGAGCTGCAAGGCACAGACCCTATTTAAGAATAAGTTCTCAGGGAACCCAAAGACAGCAAGGGAGACAAAATGAGGACACTAGAGGAACCTAAAGCCTCTGGAAACTACAGCTGTGGATTACATTAAACACAGTACAACTTATATTAATACAAAACCTTAAACTAAAGGTCTATTTATCTCAGTTCCTATTAACTGATGGAGACTTGGTGGCACAGAGTTTAACACCTGTGACTGTAAACCAAAAGGTCAGCAGTTAGAATCTACCATCTGCACCTTGAAAACCCTAGGAAGTAGTTCTACTATGTCCCATAGGGTCACTATGAGTAAGAGTCAACTCAAAAGCAATGACTTTTGTGTGTGTGTGTGTGTTGTTTTTGGCTTTTGAAAGGCCTACTTATCTCAGTTCCTATTAACTGATATATCATGTCTGGCTATCAAAAACATTTAAAAAGTAATATTCACTGCCATTCTGACTCACAGTGACTCCATAGGACAGAGTAGAACTTCCCCACAGAGTTTTCAAGGAGTGCCTGGTGGACTTAGACTGCTAATCTCTCGGATAACAGTCGTGCTGTTAAAGTTTGAAAAGAAAAAGTAATTATTAGACTCAAACTCAAATACGGTACATAGGTTAGAATTATGAGATAGGGAAATTTAAAAGATATATTATTAACATTTTAAAGACCTAGTGGAAAAAAACATGCAATATGAAAGACCAGATGGATAATGTAAGCGGTGAGACGTAAATTCTAGGAATGAACCAAAAGGAAACACTAGAAATAAAAAATGTAACAAAAATAAAGAATGTCTTTGATGGGCACATCAGTAAACCGGATAACAATCAAAGAAGAACCAGTGAGCTTGAAGATACGTCAACAGAAACCTTCCAAACAAAAAGAAGAAAAAGACTATACAAGAACTGTGAGATAATTTCAAAGGTATAGGATACACATAATTGGAATACCAGAAAGCGAATAATAGCCATGAGTTTCCAAAATTAATGACACATACCAAACAACATACCTGGAAAGCACAGCAAACACAAAGCAGTATAAATAAATAAATAAATAAAATGAACAAGTCACCTCTTGGTACCTGCAGGGAATTGGTTCCATGAAACCCTATAGATACAAAAATCCACAGATGATCAAGTCCCTTATATAAAATGGCATAGTATTGGCATATAATCTAAGCAGTCTTCCCATATACTTTAAGCCATTTCTAGATTACTTTTAATCCCTAACACAAAGTAAATAGTTGTTATGCAATACCACATTGTTTGGGGAATAAAGACAAGACACTTGGTTGAACAATGCTCAAGCAACTAGTGCTGGAGAGAGACAGAGGATCTGTGAAATGGTGAGAATCTTACAGGATGGGAAGCCTACACATCATTAGGTTCACATGGATTCAGCACAGTGCTTGGCATGCAGCAAATTAAAGTTTTGCTTTTTA
This sequence comes from Heterohyrax brucei, assembly GCA_028571685.1. Lineage (NCBI taxonomy): Eukaryota > Metazoa > Chordata > Mammalia > Hyracoidea > Procaviidae > Heterohyrax > Heterohyrax brucei. The sequence goes on from CM053158.1 coordinate 68,719,110, forward strand.
GAACTTTTCCCTTTTTCAAATACTTATTTTTAATTGTGATTAAGGGAAACTTTACAATCCAAGTCAATTTGCCATATAAAACCCCAAGCACCCACCGGCAATTCTGTCTGCTCGCTCTCCTCACCCTGTGACAGCACAGTCTTCCTTTCTCCTCTTACTTCCAGTATCTACTCAGCCAGCACTTGTCCCCTCATCTACAGCCTCTCCTCTCTAAAAATAAACCAATGGGACAGCTTGATATATATATTAAACCATAAGGCATACATACAACCTGCATCACTCAATGTAACATAGACCATTCCAATCTTTGTCTGAAGTGTTGGCTTCAGTACTGGTTTCAGTTCTGGGCTAGTAGCAAGTCCAGGGACCATGTTCTCAGAGGATCCTCCAGGTTGTCAGATCATCAGTTCTAATCTTTATTTAATAGAGTTCTAGCTCTGCACTCCTATTTTTGTTGTGCTACGTCAGGGACTCTACACTGTGTTCCCTGTCAGGGCTGTCTTTCGTGGTGGCTGGACATGAGCTAGTTTTTCCAGTCTCATGTTGATGTGGTCTCCCAATCACATGGACCCTTCTCTCCTTTTGGCTCATAATTTCCTCATGTCTTTTGATGTTCTTGGTTTTCATCTGCTCCACATGGGTTGGGACAAATTAATGTTCCTTAGATGGCAGCTTGCTGGTTTTTAAGAGCCCAGGCGCCACTTACCAATACAGAAGGTGGAACAATCTCTTACAAAAAGACTAGTTATACTAATTGACATCTATGTCCCTGAAACCATGGTCACCAGACCGCTATCCCTACTACTCTGTTCTTTAAAATATTGGGTTGTATTTAGAAAATCTTTTAGTTTATTATATATTCCAACTGTGCTGAAGTGTCATCTACTGAGTACTGTCATTCCCATCACCTAATCAAATTGCTATTGACTAATCTATGAATGGAAACCGTGGTGGTGCAGTGGGTTAAGTGCTACGTCTGCTAATCAAAAGGTCGGCAGTTTAAATCAGCCTGGCCCTCCTTGGGAGCTGTATGAGGCAGATCTACTCTGACCTCTAGGGTTGTTATGAGTTGGACCAGACTCAGCAGCAGAGTGGGTTTGGTTTTGAGGGTTAATGTATGAACCCCACTTCTGTAGCCATCAAAGAGTATTTTCTTAAGTCCTGATAATAGTGTTCTAATATAATACTTGTCCTTTTGCAGCTGACCAATTTCACTCAGCACAGTATCTTCCAGTTGATTCTAGGTTATGAGATGTTTCATAAAATCATCATTGTTCCTTATCAATGCATAGTATTTCATTTTGTAAATATACCATATTTTATTTATTTGTTCATTTGGTGATGGATACCTGGGTTGATTCCATCTTTTTTGCTGTTACAGACATCTGTTAATGTGACAGCCCTTATTGCTTCAGGATGTATTCCAAACAGTGGGATTGCTGGATCATATGGTATTTCTATTTCTAGCTGTTGAAGAAAGCACCAAACTGCTTTCCAAACAGGTTGTATCATTTTACATTCCTACCACCAGTGTTGAAGAGTTCTAGTCTCTCCATAGCCTCCTCAACATTTGTTATTTTGTGTTTTTTGGATTACTGCCAGCCTTGTTGGGGTAAGATGATATCTCACTGTAGTTTTGATTTAAATTTTTCTAATAGCTAATGATCGTGAGCATTTCCTTGTGTGTCTTTTGGCTGCCTGGATGTCTTCTTTGGGGAAATGTCTGTCCATCTCCTTTGCCCATTGTTTCATTGGGTTATTTGTATTTTTATTGTTGATACTTTGCAGTACCTTCCACATTATGGAAAGTAGATGTCAATCACATACATAGTTGCCAAATATTTTTTCCCAGTCTGTACGCTATCGTTTTACTTTCTTAATAAGGTCTTTGGATGAGTATAAGTGTTTAATTTTAGTAGTACCCACTTACCTATTTTCTCTTCTGCTGTTTGTGCATTATTAGTAATATTTTGTAGCCTGTTTAAGACATGTATTAGAGCGGCCCCTATTTCAAATTTCATAACCTTTACTGTTTCAGGTTTGATACTTAGGTCTTTGATCCATTTTGAATTAGTTTTCATGCAAGGTGTGAGATAATGGGTCTTGTTTCAGGTTTTTTGCAGATGGATAACTAGCATTGCCAACACTATTTGTTAAAGAGACTGTTTTTTCCCCAGTTCAAGGCCTTTGGGCCTTTTTCAAATATCAACTGTTCGCAGGTGGATGTTGTTACTTCTGGATTCTCTATTCTGTTCTACTGCTCTATATACCTATTTTTGTACCAGTACCAGGCTGTTTTGACTACCTGGCAGTGTAATCCGTTCTAAGGTACTGTGAGGCCTCCCACTATGTTCCTCTTCTTCAGTAGTGTTTTACTTATCCAGAGTTTCTTCCCTTTCCAAAGTTGATGATTTGTTTCTCTATTTCACGGGGGAAAAAAAGTTACTTTGGAATTTGTATTGGGATTGCATTGTATGTATAGACAACTTTATGTAGAATAGATATTTTCACAATATTAACTCTTCCTATCCATGAGCAAGCTAGGTTTCTCCACTTAAGTCTCTTTTGGTTTCTTACAGTTTTCTTTGTACAAGTCTCTTACATCTCTGATTACATTTATTTCTAGGTATTTTATCTTCTTGGGAGCTATTGTAAATGGTTCTGATACAGTGATTTCCTTTTTGATAGTCTGTTTGTGTAAAGGGATTCAAGTGATTTAGCTATGTTTATCTCATATCCTGCTATTTTGCTGAACTCTTCTATCAGTTCCAGTGTTTTGTTTACGAAATCTTTAGGGTTTTCCCTGTACAAGATCATATCATCTGCAATGAGTTACTTTTACTGCTGATTTACCAATGCACATTCGCTTTATTTCTTTATCTCATCTGATTGCTCTGGCAAGAACCTCCAGCACAGTGTTGAATAAGTGTTGACAATGGGTGTCCTTTTCTAGTTCCTGTTCTCACTGGTAATTCTTTCAGTCTCTTTCCATTCAGGATACAGTTGGCTGTTTGTTTAGTGCTGTTGTTCTTGTTAGCTGCCATCAAGTCAGTTCCTACTCACAGTGACCCTATACACAACAGAATGAAACATGCCTGGTCTACACCATGCCCATAGTCATTTTTATGCTTAAGCCCATTGTTGCAGTCACTGTGTCAATCCATCTCATTGACGGTTTCCCTGTTTTTGACTGACTCCCCCCCCCACTCTACCAAGCGCAATGTTCTTCTCCAGAGACTGATTCCTCCTGACAACATGTCCGAACTATGTAAGATGCAGTCTCACCATCTTTCCTTCCAAGGAGTACTCTTGTTGTACTTCTTCCAGAACAGATCTGTTTGTTCTTTCGGCAGTCCACGGTAAATTCAATATTCTTCTCCAACACCAAAATTCAAAAGTATCAACTCTTCTCCTGTCTTCCTTATTCATTGTCCAGCTTTCACAGGCATATGATGCAACTGAAAATACCATGGTTTAGTTCAGGTGCACCCTAACCTTCAAGGTAACATCCTTACTTTTCAGCTCTTTGAAGAGAAACTTTTGCAGTAGATTTTTGTAATGCGATGTATCTTTTGATTTCTTGACTGCTGCTTCCATGAATGTTAATTGTGAAATGAAATCCTTGACAACCTCAATCCTTTCTCCATTTATCAAGATGTTGCTTACTGGTCCAGTTGTAAGGATTTTTGTTTTCTTGATGTTAAGTTGTAATCTATACTGAAGGCTGTGGTCTCTGAGCTTCATCAGTAAGCGTTTCAAATCCTCTTCACTTCCAGCAAGCACAGGGTCATGTCATCTTCATAATGCAGGTTGTTAATGAGTCTTCCTCCAATCCTAATGCCTCACTCATTATCATATAGTCCAGATTCTTGGATTATTTGCTTGGCATATGTATTGAAAAGGCATGGTGACAAGATACAACCTTGAGACACACTTTTCCTGACTTTAAACCATGCAGTGCCCCCTTGTTCTGTTCACATGACTGCCTCTTGAGCAACATACAGGTTCCTCATGAGCACAGTTAAGTGTTCTGGATTCCCATTCTCTGTAATGTTAGTCATAATTTGTTATGATCTACTTAGTCGAATGCCTTTTCATAGTTGATGAAACACAGCTAAACATTTTTCTGGTCTTCTCTGCTTTCAACCAAGATCCATCTGATATCAGCAATGATATCCCTGGTTCAAAGTCCTCTTCTGAATCCAGCTTGAATTTCTGGACATTTCTCGTCAATACACTGTTGTAGTCATTTTTGAATGATCTTGAGCAAAATATTACTTATGTGTGATGTTAATGACATTATTCAATACTTTCTGCATTTGGTTGGATCCCCTTTTTTGGGAATCCGCATAAATATGGATCTCTTTCAGTCAGTTGGCCAAGACGCTGTCCTTATTATTTTTTGACATAGACAAGTGAGCATTTGCAGTGCTGAATCTATTTGCTGAAGTATTTCAACTGATACTCCATCAATTCCAGAAGCCTTGCTTTTCACTGATACCATCAATGCAGCTTCGACTTCCCTTACTATGTTGAATAATTTCCTTTGTATTACTATTTTGCTGAGAGTTTTTAACATGAATGGATACTGGATTTTGTCAAATGCCTTTCTACATCAATTAATAAAATTAAGCAATTCTTATCTTTTATTTACGTGTCTGACTACATTAATCGTTCTTCTGATGTTGAAGCATCCCTAGTATGAATTCTACTTGGTCATGGTGAATTATTTTTTTGATATGTTGTTCAATTTTATTGGCTAGAGTTTCATTGAGGATCTTTGCATCTAGGTTCATGAGAGATATTGGTCTGTAATTTTCTTTCTTTCTTTCTTTTTTCTTTTTTTTTTTGTGCTATCCTTTACCTGCCTTTGGTATCAAGGTTAGGGTGGCTTCATGGAGTGAATTTGAGAGTGTTCCATCCTTTTCTATGCTGTGAAATACTTTTAGTAGTATTGATATTAACTCTTCTCTAAAAGTTTGGTAGAATTCTCCAGGGAAACCATCTGGGCCAGAGTTATAGGGGTTTTTTGTTTGTTTCTTTCTTTTTCAATCTCTTCTTCTGTGATAGGTTTATTAAGTCATTCTACTACTTTTTGTGACAGTTATGGTGGATAATGAGATTCTCAAAATTTGTCAATTTCCTCTAGGTTTTCAAATCTATTACAGCACAATTTTTCATAATATTCTGTTATGATTCTTTTAATTTGGGTTGGATCTGTTGAGAAATCACCCACTTCATTTCTTATTTGGGTTGTTTCCATTCCTGTTTTTCTTTGTGAATTTGGCCAACAGTTTATCAATTTTGTTGATCTTTTCAAGAAACCAGCTTCAAGTTTTGTTAATTCTTTCTTTTTTTTTATTCTCTAATTCATTTAGTTCATTTAATTCATTAGTTGTATTATTTGCTTTCTTCTCATGCCTGAGGGTCACTTTTGTTATTCTCTTTCTATTTGTTCGAGTTGTAGGGTTAATTCTTTGGTTTAGGCCCTTTCTTCATTTTGGATATGTGCATTTATTGAGAAATTGACCTCTGAGCACTGCTTTTGCTGTATCCCATAGGTTCTGGTAGGATGTGCTTTCATTCTCCTTTGATCCCATGAATTTTTTTTATTGCATCCTTGATTTATTCTATAACCTGGCAATCTTTGAGCAAGGTGTTATTCAGTTTTCATGATTCTGAGTTTCTACTCATGTTTTTTTCTGCTGTTATTTCAACTTCTATGACTTTATGGTCTGAGAAAATGCTTTGTAATATTTCAATGGTTTGCATTTTGTTGAGACTTGCTTTATGACCTAATACATGGTCTATTCTGGAGAACATTCCATGAGCATTTGAAAAGAAGATTTACTTGTCTATTGTTCATTGGAGAGTTCTGTATATGTCTGAGTGGTTGAGTTGGTTGATGGTTGCAATAAGATCTTTTGTGTCTTTATTTCTGTCTTATTATTTCTGAATGTTCTGACCATTACTGAAAGTAGTGTGTTGAAGTCTCCTACTATTACTGTGGAGCAATCTATCCCACTTTACAATGTTATCATCATTCATGCAATGTATATAGAAGCTTCATTGTTGGGTGCATAAATTTTTAATATTGTTATATCCTCCTTAGGGATTGAAACTTTAAGCAATAAATAGTGACCACGCTTGTCCACAATAGTGGATTTTATATTAAAATCTATTTTATCTGAGATTAATATTGCCACCCCTGCTCTTCTTTGCATGTTGTTAGCTTAGTAAATATTTTTCCATCATTTGAGTTTCAGTTTATTTGTATCCTTGAGTCTCAGTTGTGTTTCTTGTAAACAGCATATAGATGGATTGTTTTTTGATCCAGTCTGTTACTCTCTGACTTTTTATTGCTGTATTTAATCCATTTACATTCAGCATAATTATTGATAGTATGGATTTAGTGCTGTCATTTTGGTACTTTCGTGTGTTATTGATAGTTTCTTTGCTCCACTTAATATCTGTTCTGAAATATTGTTACGGGTTTTCTCCACTTAACATTCTCTTCTGAGATATTGTTACAGGTTTTCTTTTCATCCTTTTCATTGTTGGTTGTATATCTCTTGAGAATTCTAGATTGTGTTTCTTGTTTTGAGGTGTAATATTATTAGTTGCTTTGTGGCTACTCCACTACTCCCCCTTTAATATGTTAAGTTTAAGCCAGTCTTTAACTTCTTTGTATTGTCTTGACTTCCACTCCATCTAAAACGTGTGTGACTACATTAACTTGTCCCTCTTTTTAGTATAATGTTGTCACAGTATGTAAATACTGAAATATTTGTTTCCCTAATTTTAACATTTCACCTTTGAATGAGCTATATGGCTTCCTAACCAAGTTGGACTCTGAATGCTGTATCCTGAATTGTATCCTTGAATATTTATCTGAACTTATTGATTTTCTAATTTAAGAATTTCCTTCAGTATTTCTTGTAATATTGATTTGGTTTTTACTAGTTCTCTAAACTTTTGTTTATCTGGGAATGTCCTAATTTCACCATCATATTTCAGAGACAATTTTGTGGGATATATAATTACTGGCTGGAGTTTTTTGTTTTTGTTTTTCGCTCCTTCAAGGCTTTGTATATGTCATTCCATTGTCTTCTTGCCAAGTTTTCCACTGAATAATTGGAGCTCAGTCTAAATTACTCTCCTATGTAAAGCTAGCTTGGTTGCAGCCTAGTAGCCCTTAAGACCATTTCTTTATCTTTCATTTTCTTAAGTTTAATTATAATATGTCTTGGTTTCTTTATGTTGTAAACTACCTTCTGTGGAGTCTGATGAGCATTTTGGATAGGTATCTTCTTGTCTTTGATGATCTCAGGGAAATTTTCAATCAGCAAATCTTTAACAATTCTCTCTGTATCTTATGCTATCCCTCCCTGTTCTGCTATTCCAATCACTCTTAGATTATTCCTCTTGACAGAATTTCATATAACCTTTAATGACTCTTCATTGTTATTATTTTATCTGATTTTGCCTTTAAATTTTTAATTCTGCATTCCATTGCTTTAGTCCTGCTCCTTTCTATTGAATTGTCTAACTGTATGATTTAACTGCTAATTTGCTGAATTTCAGATCATTGTTGCCCTAGCAATTCTTATAGCTTGCTTAATTTTTCATTTTGTTCTGTTGTGCTTTGTCTAATCTTCATATTAATTTGTTGAGGGGCTCTATACATAACTCTCTTGTATTCTACCTATGATAATTGCAGGAAGACTTCATCTGGCAAGGTTCTTTTGAGGGGAGAATTTCTGGATTCTTTATTTTGGGAGTTTTCTGGAGACATGGTGAACTTCTTTAAATGCTTAGAAACTGTTGTCTCCCAGTCATCAGAAAGCTGTTGTGATTTTTATATAAATATGTATATGGAAAACCTGATGGCATAGTCATTGAGTACTACAGCTGCTAACCCAAACTTCAGCAGTTCAAATCTACCAAGCACTCCTTTCAAACTCTATGGGACAATTCTACTCTGTCCTATGGGGTAACTATGAGTCAGAATTGACTCAACAGCACAAGTTTGGTTTTTGACATATATATATAAAAATTTTTACTGACTGTCCAAGTAGTCTAGTCATTTGAGCTAGAGTGGTTATTGACGCCTTAATAATTCTTATTCCCTGTCCCCTGCTGGTTAGAGTGATGAACACGGAAGAAGGTATCAGGATTTTCCAGCTCAGGGGAGCTGGGGGAATTTTCTTCCTCTCCCCCCCGCCAAGGTCTGGGAATAAAGCTCTGGGCATATGCCTAAAATATTGCACTTCTAGCTCAGATAGTGCTCTAGAATTTAGAGTCAGGTGTACTGCAAAGAAGAGGGGTGGGGGAAGGTTGGATATACAGAGTGGAGTCAGTAAGTAAAAAAGATCTGAGCCATGAAAATTGATGAGCACTTAGCTTATGACACTCCAGTGAAATTCTTCTATGGTACAGCAATCTGCAGTTCAGAGGAGCCAGTAGAACTTGTCTTTACCTGTCCTTTCATTTCCCTCTCCAAGTCTGATAGAAAAGCTCAGGTGACACAAGTAAAATGTCTCACTTCTGCCAGGACAGTGCACAGAATTTAGCATCTGTTGTGGGGCATAGAAGGTAGGTGGAAAGGCCAAAGATAGAGAAATCAGCATGCAGAAAGGATTGAACCCCCAGGGTTCATGAGCAATTAGCTTGACATGGACCAGTAGAAGTTGCCTGGGGCTTTCTATGTGCAAAGGTCTGCAGCTCAGGGAGAGCTAGCAGGACTTTTCTTCTACTCCTCCCTTTGCTTCCTTCTCTGAGTTTGGGAGAAAAGCTCAAAGCCCACAACATTCTACTTCTAGCCCAGGTCAAAGCCAAGTGCCCTCGAGTCGGATCCAACTCACCAGAAATTAGCCTCAGGTGTAGAGCAGAGAAGGTAGGTGGAAAAGGCTGGGGATAAGGTGAGAAATCAACATGTAGAAAAAGATCAAGCCCCAAGATACCATGAGCACCTAGCTTGAGAAAGTCTGGTTGAATTAGACTCTGGCTCTGTAGCTACAGCAACGTACAGCTCAGGGGAGTCAGCAGAGGCTTTTTTCTAACCTTCTCTTTGTTTCCTTCTCTGAGTCTGGGAAAAAAGATCAGGCACACAGAAACAATGTCCCACTTCTGGTCCAGAATTTAGCCTCTAGTGTAGCCCAGAGAAGGGAGAGGGGAAGGGACCTTCTGCATTGAGCTACCAGCCACCTTCATGTTCTTTAGTTGCAGTCATCCGAAGCTCAGCCTCTCAGTTACAGAGATGCTCTCGACTCATGCTCCACTGCTTAGTACGGCAGCCACCTCCTGCCATGCCCTCAGGTACAGCAGTCCCAGTCCTAGCCTTCTAGCCAAATATGTCCCCCGTAAATGACCTTCATGGCAGACAAGGCCAAGGTAGCAGACTAGTCACACATCTCCTCAATTTCTTCTGAGAACTAAAGACTTGAAAAACAATTGAACGGAGCAGAGTGAATGTTCTGGGAACCCCAAGATTAGGCACAGGGTTGTGAGATTGTGACGGGTGACAGAAAGGGAAAACTACCTTTTTTGGAGTCAACACAGCAGCACAGAGTCCCACTTCTGCTGGTGCAGCAGATGAGAGGCTTACAGGTATAAATGCCATCTTTGTTAAACAGGAGAATGGGACTGCTGAGCATGAGAGCTTTGCAGGGGCTGACTGAAATGCTGAGCTACAGTACTTAAGAAGACAGCATCTTTTGCAGCAGAGAGGCTGTGCTTAAGATAGTCACATCTAGAGAACCCAGAAGTGGTTGGCAGCCAAGGGTACCAGTGTCTTTCCCCATTTTCTTCTCTGAGCTGTGCCATAGATTCTGCTGGTTCAGAGCAGAAGAGGTGGCTCAGGCAGGATATCATCTTAGTCAGCTAAGAGGCAGAGTCAGCACAAGGGCCCAGTTGGGCTAGCTCCCACACTGAGCAACAGAGCCTGACTGGACTGTACCTCTTCCAGGACAAAAACTGTCTTTAAGACAATCATACTTAGAGAATACAGTGTTGACTAGCAGCCTAGTATGGCAGAGCCATTATCCCTCCCTTCTTTGAGCCATGCCATAGTGTCTACAGGTGCAATCCCCAAGAGACTACAGAAGTAGGTCACCATCTTTGTCAACTAGGAGGCTGGGCCTGCCAACCCTGAGGACCTGGCTGGTACTGGCTTGGGCTGGACAGCACTACTCTCTGAAGAAAAGCAGTTCCCAAGAAAATCACATCTACAGAACACCATAGCATCTGCTGGCAGGCCTCCAAGACACTCCATAAGTAGGGCACCATCTTTGTCAGGCAAGAGGCAGGGTCTGCCACCCTGAGGTCCCAGGTGCTACAAGCTGCCACTGGACAGCACCTTTCTCAGCAGAAAAGCAGTTTTTAAGATAAGCACATCTAGGGAATGCAGTGGTGACTCATGGCTGAGTGTGGTGGTACACTTCTCTCCTCCTTTCTCTGAGCTGTGCAATAGCATCTGCTAGCATAACTCCAGAGTCAGCACCAGTAGGTCACCATCTTTATCAGCCAGGAAACAGGGACTGCCACTGCTGAGGACCCAGCTGTGGGCAAGCCTAGCAGCAGCATGGAGTTGGATAATGTCTCTCTCACCAGAGAAGCTATACTTAAGTTAGCTGCCCACAGAGAATGAAGCAGCAGCTAGCAGCCAAGTCTAGCAGTAAACTTAATAATTCTGTTCTTAAAGCTATACCATAGCTTCAGTTTGTGCAACACCAGAAAGGCTGAACATCTCTCTAATGGCATGAAGACAACAATCAATATCTAACTGTTTAAGAAGCAGACCACCATGGCTCAAGAAAACTCCCAAAATAAAAAATCAAAAAACATCTCAGATGAAGAAGCTTCCCTGGAATTATCAGAGGTAGAACACAAAAGAAGTGTTTAGAGTCCTTCTAAAGATTAAACAAAGTGCAGCAAGAACAAAATGAAAAACTAAACAAGCTGTATGAACTACTGGAAACCCTGGTGGCATAGTGGGTAAAGAGCTACTTCTGCTAACCAAAAGGTTGGCAGTTCAAATCCACCAGGTGCTCCTCAAAAATTCTATAAGGCAGTTCTACTCTGTTCATAGGGTCACTATGAGTTGGACCCAACTTGACAGCTATGGCCTTTTTTTTAATATAAACTCCTAAAACATCAACAACCTCAAATTCAACAGATCAATAATAAAATTACAGAATTAAATAATTCAATGCAAAGCCAAAAGAATAGGACTGTGAAATTAGTGAGATTGTAGATAAAGCAACTGACATCAGCATTTAGGAGGAGAAATTAGATAAAAGAATCAAGAAAAATGACAAAGCATTAACAAGCATGTGAGACTCTATGACGAGGAACAATTTATGAGTAATTGGAGTTCAAGAACAGGGAAAAGATAGCAGAAAATACAGAGAAAATTGTTGGAAGAGATGCTGACAGAACACTTCCCTGACATCATGAAAGAAAATAACATAGCTATTCAAGACGCTTATCAGGGGGCAGAGTCACGATGGTGGACTAAGCACATGTCTCCTTATATCCCTCTGGAAACCTAGACCTGAATTGATAATCAAATGGAGTCTTCTAGTCACCTAGGGAGCCCCAGGACACGACACAGGGCTGTTAATTTGGACTTCACACTACTGAATGAAAAATCTCCTCTCTTTCACTGGCTCCCACTCCTGGCTAGCCCTGGCACTCACGGACTGTAGGTAACACACCATTTTGACTTTTTTTCCTATGTCTTGGCCGGCAGGCAGAGCCAGGTCTTCCCTAGCAGCTAGTCTGAGATACAGTGCTGGTGGGATAGGCAGGCGAAACTGCCATATTTTGAGAGTCAGGCTTAGGACTCTGTTCATCTAGCCACTTTGGGCCTGTGCTTTTATCTCTGCAACAGCGTGGTTTGTAAGGAACCAGCAGCACCTATGTGCGGGATGCCATGTGGGATACGGAGATTTTAGCAGGACCTAATTCTTAGCCCAGGAGCCAACGCCTGCCCACAGGAGAGCACTTTTCTACCAGAAAAGCAGTTGTTCACACAGTGTCACCTAAAGCTAGGCCCTGTCAGCAAAGGCCAATAGAGTAGTAGCATTGCTATATTTTGAACTAGTTCATATCATCTGGGATTGGATATAGAGGTGCTTACTTTGCCAGTTGGGAAGAGGGACCTCTACACCTGAAAACCTGACTGACTTGGGAAGTGGCCAGATACCTTTTGTTTTACATTTTAAGACAGCCTAGAGAAATATCTGCAGTGTACCCTCACAGTATCTCTCCCAGCCTTTACTTACCTACTTGAATCCAAAAAAAAGAACAGACACTGTGGCAAAAAGAAATCACCCATGGCTTCATAAGTCTCCCAAACAAAACAACCAAATAGTTTCCCAGATGAAGAAACCCTTTCTAAAATCATCAGAAGGGGAATACAAAAGGAATATATACAGAGGCCTTCTAGACCTTATACAACATGCAGCAGAACAAAATGAAAAATTAAGCAAGCTGTTCAATCTGATGGAACATCAGTACTCTCAAATCCAACAGATAAAGACGAAAATCAAAGACATAGAAACTTCCATGCAAAGCCAAGAAAACAGAATGGAACAAATGGAAAAAAATAGTTTCTGACTTGGAAGACAGAGCTACTGATGCCAGCGTCTATGGGCAGAAATCAGAAAAAAGAAACAAGAGAAATGAAGAAAAATTAAGAACCATGTGGGACTCTATTAAGCGGAACAACCTTCGATTAATTAGAGTCCCTGAACAGGATGAGACACTTGAGAACATAGAGAGTATCGCTGCTGAGCTACTGACAGAAAACTTCTCAGAATAAAGAAAGAGAATATAGATATCACAGATGCATGTCGTACACCACCCAATATAGATCTCAAAAGAAAGACCCCAAGACGTATTACAATCAAGCTTAACAAAATGAAACATAAGCAGAGACTCTTAAAGGCAACAAGACTCAAAGCAAAGCCTACAGAGGGAAACTCTGTAGGCTTTCATCAGATTTCTCAGCAGAAACCATGCTGGCAAGGAGACAGTGGCAGGGCACATTCAAAGCCTTGAAGCAGGACAACTTCCAACCAACAGTTACATATCCTGCAAAACTATTTTTCAAATATGAAAATGAAGTGAAGACATTCGCACATAAACAGAAACTCAGAGACTTTGTAAAAACCAAATCAAAACTACAAGAAATATTGAAAGAAGTTCTTGGCTTTGGCTTAGAAGAACAAACCACTAACTTTATATTTTAGAACGATGCATCATCCAGAATTCTACTTACTTAGAGAAGGCTCCAAGGCAATCACAGCTTTAATACTGAAAGAAACCATCCAGCGATTATCATGAAAACTATGGTGTCATAATGTTAAAAAGAGGGATGTACTACAGTCGTTATAGTCCTTCCAGATGGAGAGGAAGTCGACAAGACTAGTAGTAATTAAAATTGGGTTTATATACAGTTTATTAAGGGGGATCATAGAGGCAGTTGTAAAGCACAACAAAGATGCAACATACCATACCAAGAAACATAACACAGGAGTCTCAACAACTACAAAACCAGCTTTGAAAAAGGTGAAAAATAACTCACAGAAGAGGAATGTCCCAGAACAGATTAATAAGAACAACCGAGGAAACATGAACACAAAAGTAAACAGCACAATGGCAGCACTGAACACATACCTATGAATAATTACATTGAATGTGAATGGAATAAATGCTCCAGTAAAGAGACATTGAGTGACATCTTGCATCAAAAGACTTCACCCATCCATATTTTGTCTACAAGAAACTCACTTGAGACTTAAAGACAGGAACTAACTGAAAATTAAACGACGGAAGAATATATATCAAGCTAACAATCAACAAAGAAAAGCAGGTGTGGCAATTCTAATCTCAGACAAAATCAATTTTAATGTAAAATCCACCATCGTGCACAAAGACGGACACTATTTATTGCTGAAAGGTTCAGTACACAACGAAGACTTAACTATATTAAATATTTATGCACCTAATATCAGAGCACGAAAATATGTCAAAGAAACACTAACTACACTCAAAAAAGACTCAGATTACTCCACAGTAACAGTGGGAGACTTCAACACTCCACTCTCAATACTGGACAAATCATCCAGAAAAAAGCTCAATAAAGATACAAAAGATCTTATTGCCACAATTAGCCAACTAACCCTCCTTGATATATATTCAGAATTTTCTACCCATCAGCGGATAACTACACCTTCTTCTTCAGTGCACATTGAACACTGTCCAGAATTGATCATGTGTTAGGACATAATGTAATTCTCAACAAAATCCATACCATTCAATTAAGGCAAAGCATCTTCTCAGATCATAAAGCCATAAAAGTCGAAATCAATAGCAGAAAAAACATAGAGAGAAAGTGGAACTCATGGAAACTGAACATCTTTCTCAAAAAGCCATGGGTTACAGAAGAAATCAAGAATGAAATAAATTCATGGATTTCAATGAGAAGGAAAACACTTCCTACCAAAACCTACGGGATACAGCCAAAGCAGTGCTCAGAGGTCAGTTTATATCCATAAATGCACACATCAGGAAGGAAGAAGGAATAAAGAAGCCAAATCAAAGAAAGAACTAACCCTGCAGCTTGAACAAGTAGAGAGAGAACAACAGAGGAACCCCTCAGGCACCAGAAAAAAACAGATCATGAAGATTAGAGCAGAACTAAATGAATTAGAGAATAGAAAAACAATTAAAAAGACCAAAAGCTGTTTTTTTGAAAAGATCAACAAAATTGACAAACCACTGGCTTACTAAAGAAAAACAGGAAAGGAAACAAATAACCCAAATTAGAAATGAGAGGGGAATTGTCATAACAAAGCCAACAAAAATAGAAAATATCATAACAAAATACTATGAAAGACTGTGCTCTAACAAAGTTGAAAACCTAGAGAAAATGGACAAATTCCTTGATTCATATCACCTATCCAAATTATCACAATGTGAAGCAGAACAACTTAATAAACCCATCACAAAGGAAGTGATTGAGAATGTTATCAAAAAACTGCCAACCAAAGAAAGGCCACGCCCAGACTGCTTCACTGCAGAATTCTACCAAGCTTTTAGAGAAGAGTTATCTCCAATACTACTGAGACTATTTCACAGTATAGAAAAAGATGGAATACTCCCAAATTCATTCTATGAAGCCAGCATAATCCTGATACCAAAGCCAGGGAAACACCCAACAAAAAAGAAGAACTACAGACCAATATCACTCATGAATCTAGATGCAATAATCTTCAACAAAATTCTTGCCAATAGAATATAACAACATATCAAAAATATAATCTGTTATAACCAAATTGGATTCATACCAGAGATGGAAGGCTAGTTCAACATTAGAAAAAAAATTAATGTGATTAACCACATAAATAACGCAAAAGACAAGATTCACCTGATTTTGTCCATTGATGCTGAAAAGGCATTTGATAAAGTCCAACACCCATTCATGCTAAAAACTCTTAGCAACATAGGCATAGATGGAAAATTCCTCAATGCAAATAAGGACTATTTATACAAAGCCAACTGCCTACGTCACCCTGAATGGAGAGAGACGGAAGGAGTTTTCCTTGAAAACAGGAACTAGACAAGGATGCCCACTCTCATCTCTCCTATTCAACATAGCACTAGAAGTTCTAGCCAGAGTAATTAGACAAGACCAAGAAATAAGGGGTATTGGTATTAGCAAAGAAGACCTAAAAATCTCCCTTTTTGCTGATGATATGATTGTATATGCAGAGAATCCCAAAGAATCTATAAGTAAACTACTCAAACTGATAAAAGAGTTCAGCAAAGTCTCAGGATACAAGAGAAACATAAGTAAATCAGTAGGATTCCTTTATATGAACGACGAAACTGTTAATGAAAAAATCATCAAAGCAATATTATTTACTATAGCCCCTAATAAGATAAAGTACCTAGGAATTAATCTAACCAGAGAAATAACAGACCTTTACAAAGAAAACTACAAGCCCTTACTACAAGAAACTAAGAGAGACTTAGATAAATGGAAAAACCTACCCTGCTCATGGACAGGAAGACTTAACATTGTGAAAATGTCTATTTTACCCAAAGCAATCTACTTATATAATGCAATCCAAATACAAGTTCCAGTGTCATTTTTTAATGAGATGGAGAAACAAATCACCAATTTTGTTTGGAAAGGGAAGAAGCCCTTGATAAGTAAAGTACTACTAAACAAGAAGAACACACTGGGAGGCCTCTCATTACCCGACCTTAGAACGTATTACACTGCCACAGTGGTCAAAACACCCTGGTATGGGTACAAGATCAGACAGATCAATCAACACAACAGAACTGAGACCCCAGAAATAGCATCATCCGTCTATGAACAGTTCATATTCCAAAAAGGCCCTAAGACATTAAACTGGGGTATAAACAATCTCTTCAAAAAATAGTGCTGGCAAAATTGTATATCCATCTGCAATAAATTGAAACAAGGTCCATATATTACACCTTATACAAACACCAACTCAAACTGGATAAAAGACCTAAGTATCAAATCTAAAATGATAAAGTTCATGCAAGAAAAAGTAGGAACAACAATGGAAGTTTTAAGACACAATGCAGACAGACTCCAAAATCTGTCAAACAAACCACAGTCAACAGAAGAGAAAATAGATAAATGGGAACTACTAAGAATACAACACTTTTGCTCATCCAAAGACTTTACTAATAAAATCTAAAGGCCACCTACGGAATGGGAAAGAATATTTGGCAAATAGATATATAAACATACCATTTGACCCAGTAATTCTGCTACTTGGAATATATCCTGCAGAATCAAGGTCATTCACACCAACAGATACATGCACAAGAATGTTTATCACAGCACAGTCCACAATAGCAAAAAGATGGAATCAACCCAGATGCCCAACAACAGAAGATTGGATAGGTAAACTATGGTACATATATTCAATGGAGCACTATGCAATGATAAAGAACAATGATGATTCCATGAAACATCTCATAACCTGGTTTCAACTGGAAGACATATGTTGAGTGAAAGCAGTCAGCGACAAAAGGACAAATATTATATGAGACCCCTATGATAAGAACTCAAAAACAGACTTATGTATAAAAGAGAAGACTCTTTGATGGCTGCAAGGGAGTGGAGGAAAGGAGGTAGGGTGAGGCGGGGAGGGTTTAGATTAGATAGTTGGTAGAAATTTGGTTGGGTGAAATCAGTGCTATCACACATTAGAAACAATAACAATATTAAGTGGACTTCAACACAGCTTAAGTACCACTTCCATCTTAACTCAATTTTGCAAGGACAGAGTATCTGGGGCGAGGACAGGGGGCTATGCTCCTAGGCAAAATCGAGGCCAACTGGCACAACTAGCATTTTGCTAAGAGGGTTCTCTGCAACCCACATTGGTGAGTGGCGTCTGGGGTCTTTAAAGCTGCCAAGCTGCCACCCGAGGGCACAGAAAATGGTCCTAACTCAGCAGGAATGGATGCTCACCGAGGACCAAAATGACACGGGGGAAATACAACCCAGAAGACAGAGAGACCCACATGAGTAGGTGCCTACATCGACTTGGGACCAGAAGAACTGAATGGTGCCCAGCCACCACCAGTGATAGCTGTGATGGAGCTCACAAAGTTGAGTTTCACTGGCAACACAAGAATAAAAAGGGGTGCACCCTAAGATCTCCACTAAAAGACCTCAACTGATCTTCCAGCAACTTCAGGTTTCCACAGGGAGCATGGCCTCTGGCCCTGATGCTGCCCTTGCCCATAAATCATAACAAAGGTCCACTCTTCGGACAGGAATGGATTAGACTTGGTGATGCAAAGTGACCACATATTGGATGCACTTTATGGTTCTATGCATCTATACAATATCATCCTGCTGACCTCTGGCTGGAGGAAGGAGAGTGGTTGGAGAGAAGGGGAATGGAGACTGTTTGGAGGATGAGACATATATGGAGCAGAGAGGAATAGTGTGCTGTCACCGGGCAGGGAAAGCAGTGGAAGCTGCATACAGGTGGACATGCAAATTTATATAGGAATGTACATTTTCACTCAGCCATAATGAAAAAAAAAAAGATGCTTATCGAACTCCACATATGGCAGAACCCAAAAGAAAGACATCAAGACATATTATACTCAAGCTTAATAAATGAAACAGAAGGAGAAGCTGTTAAAGGCAGACAGGGTTAAATCAAAACTAATGTACATAGGGAAGCCTGTATGCTTTCCTCTGACTTCACAGCAGAAATCATGTTGGCAACAAGGCAGTGGAATAACACATACAAAGTCTTTAAGGAGAAAATTTTCCAACCAAAGAATTATATATCGTGCAAAACTGTCTCTCAAATATTATGGTGAAATCAAGACCTTTTCAGATAAAAAGAACCTTAGAGACTTTGAAAAAAACAAATCAAAATTCCAACAAATACTGAAAGAAGCTCTTCTGTTAGAAAATCAGTAACATCAGATGTATACCCAAGGATTAAATGCAGGACACAGCATCCAGAGTCCTACTCATTTTGGGAAGTCACAAATCTCAATCAAAGCTAGAATATTAAAATTAGGGAAACAGAGATCTTAACATGTAAACCATCACATCATTGTATTACAAACAGGGATGTGTTACAGTATTTATAGCCCTTTCAGATGAGGAGGAAGTTAAGGAGATATACAGAAATTAAAGATTGGTTCAAACTTAGAACATTAAGGGGAAACAAAGGGGTAGCTACAAAGCAAACTAACAACACTACATATCAAAACAAGAAACAATACAGAAGTCTCAATGGACACAAAACCAGCACTGAAAAGGATGAAAAGAAAATCTGTAAAGAAAAATGACCGAGATAAGAATATTACATGAAACAAAGAATGGGTCAATAACACAAAAATGAAGGCACCAAAATGACAGCACTAATTACATACTTATCAATAATTATACTGAATCTAAATGGACTGAATGCTCCAATAGAGACCAAGAGTAAAAGATTGGATCAAAAAACATAACCCATCTATATGCTGCTTACAACAAGCACAGCTAAGACTCAAAGATATGAACACACTGTGAAAATCAAAGGATGGAAAAATATATATCAAACCAACAACATGCAAAGAAGAGCAAGAGTGGCAATACTAATCTCAGATAAAATAGATTTTAAAGTGAAATTCACCACTGCAGACAAGGGTGGTCACTACATATAGCTTAAATATATAAGGAGGATTTAACAATATTAAATATTTATGCACCCAATATCAGAGCATCTAAGTACATCAGGCAAATGCTGACAACACTGAGAAACAAGAAAGATCACTCCACAATAGTAGGACACTTTAACACTCCACTTTCAGTAATGGACAGACTGTCCAGTAAAAAGCTCAGTGAAGATACAGAACTCAACCTCATCGACATATACAGACATTTTTACCCAGCAACAAAGTACATCTTCTTTTCCAATGCATATAGAACATTCCACAGAATGGTCCATGTATTAGTCCATGAAGCAAGTCTGAACAAAATCCAAGCCACTGAATTACTCCAAAGCATCCTGTTAGACCATAGAGCCACAAAAGTTGAAACCAATAGCAGAAAACATATGCGTAGAAACTCAAAATGGCTTCACTTGAGAATTCTGACAAGCTTTTAGAGGGGAGTTAATTTCAATACTGCTGAAGCTATTTCACAACACAGAAAAGGATGGAACACTCCTAAATTTATTTTATGAAGACAACATAATGCTGATACCAAAGCCAGGGAAAGACCCCATGAAAAAAGAAAGTTACAGACCAATATCACTCATTAACATAGATGAAAAACTCTTCAATAAATTCTTAGATAACAGAATTCAACAACATATCAAAAATAATTCAGCATGACTAAGTTGGCAGGCTTGGGTAAATTGGATTTATACCAGGAATGCAGGACTGCTTCAGCATCAGAAAAGCAATTAATGTGATCAACCACGTAAATAACACAAAGGGTATGAGTCAACTGATTTTGTCATTTGATACACAAAAGGCATCTGACAAAGTCCAGCACCTATTTATGTTAAAAATTCTCAGCAAAATGTGAATAGAGGAGAAATTCCTCGATGTAATAAGGGGTATCTATGCAAAACCTACTTCCAACATCATCCTGAATGGAGTGAGACTGAAAGAATTCCCCCTGAGAACGGGAGCTAGACAAGGATGCCCAACGTCACCAATTCCATTAAACCTTGTGCTAGAGGCTCTGGCCAATGCAATCAGACAAGAAGAAGAAATAAACAGCATCTGCACTGGTAACAAAGTAAAAGTATCCCTATGTGCAGATGATATGATTGTATACACAGAAAACCCAAAAGAATCCATAAATAAACCAATGCAAGTAATAGAAAAGTTCAGCAAGGTATCAGGATATAAGCTAAACATAAATAAATCAGCAGGATTCCTTTACACCAACAAAGAAAACATCAAAGACAGAATCACCAAATCAATATCATTTACTATAGCCCCCAAGAAGACAAAATACCTACGAATATATCTAACCAGAGAGGTAAGCCAAGTTGACATATTCTTGATGACCACAGTCCACCCATTGTCAACTTGGCATCTGCACACATCTCACCTTACCATCCACAGTCTCTGAAGGAGTACAGTTACAAAGTCATACTTATATCTAACATGATATAACTAACACATGTACAACTGAAAATGCATTAGCCCATTTACATCTTATGTTTCATAAGTAAACAAAATATCCAATACACACATACAAAGCAGTCATAACAATCATAGTCCTCGTTTCTGCAACTGGTCGCGTGGCCATAACTGATATTTAGAGCTACCTTCTTCTACAACCCATTCTGTATTCCCTTTGCCCTCAGTAAGCAACTCAGCTGGTCGTGGTTCCTTACCTGGTGAGGTGACCCAAACCTTCATTCCTGAAGGGTCTGGGCTATTATCACTCATTTTGGAGTCGAGTTGCTGTAGTTTTCCATTGACCTTAACCATAGGACATGGTAGTACTAGGAGGCGTCCTAAGGGATCTCCTGCATTCCAAACATACTCTTCTTTACCTCCATTATGTAATGTCAATCCAATTTCATCTTCATAGTCGGGATCAATCACACCAACCAGTATTGTAACTCCCTTCTTTGTCTGTTGATCCACAGGCACAAGGAGCCCAAAATGGCCTGGTGGCAATTTTAGCTTCCAGTTCAGTGGAATTGTTGATGTGTCTCCAGGTGGCAGCATTCCTCCCTTCAGAACTAAGACATTTAATCCTGCAGAGCATAAGGTCATGGGGACAGGAAGCAAAAATCTTGCAAGTGGGTCACTAGGGGTAACAGTGAGTAGGGCCACTCCCATTTCCACCCCTTGATTCCTGGACCCATGAATCCTGGCAATAGGAGAAACAGCACCGTATACTGAATGCTGGTTTGGGGAATACCCAGACTCCTGGAGAACACTTCCCCAACCCTGCAAAGTATTGCCACCTAGCTGGCAGTGTAATTGTGTCTTTAGGAGGCCATTCTATTGTTCTGTCAAGCCAGCTGCTTCAGGATGATCGGGAACATGGTAAGACCAGTGAATTCCATGAGCATGGGCCCACTGCCACACTTCATTTGCTGTGAAGTGAGTCCCTTGATCAGAGTCAATGCTGTGTGGGATTCCATGACGGTGGATGAGGCATTCTGTAAGTCCACGGATGGTAGTTTTGGCAGAAACATGTCATGCTGGGTAAGCAAATCCATATCCAGAGTAAGTATCTATTCCAGTAAGGACAAAATGTTTTCCTCTCCATGATGGAAGCAGTCCAATGTAATCAACTTGCCACCAGGTTGCCAGCTGATCACCTCGAGGAATAGTGTCATATTGAGGACTCAGTGTTGGTCTCTGCTGCTGGCAGACTGGACACTCAGCAGTGGCTGTAGCCAAGTCAGCTTTTGTGAGCGGGAGTCCATGTTGCTGGGCCCATGCATAACCACTGTCCCTGCCACCATGATCACTTTGTTCATGGGCCCACTGTGCAATGACAGAGGTAGCCAGAGAAAGAGGATGATTGGTTCCCATAGAACGTGTCATCCTATCCACTCGATTGTTAAACTCATCATCTGCTGAGGTCACTCTTTGATGAGCATTCACATGAGACACAAATAGTTTCACTTCTTTGGCCCATTCAGAGAGATCTATCCACATACCTCTCCCCTACAAATCCTTGTCTCCAATCTTCCTATCATGTTCCTTCCAAGTGCCTCACCAACTGGCCAAGCCATTGGCCACAGCCCATGAATCAGTATACAGCCGCACATCTGGCCATCTCTCCTTCCAAGAAAAGTTTACAACCATATGCACTGCTCAAAGTTGTGCCCACTGGGAGGATTTGCTTTCACCACTGTCCTTGAGGGAGGTCCCAGAAAGGGGCTGTAGTGCTGCTGCTGTCCACTTTCGAGTGCTGCCAACATATCATGCAGAACCATCTGTAAACCAAGCAAGAGTTTTCTCTGCCTTGGTCAGCTGGTCATAAGGAACTTCCTATGAGGCCATAGGTGCAAACTGAGAGATGGAAGGTAATGTTACAGGAGTGGAGACCATGGGCATTTGGGCCACTTCCTCATGCAATTTACTTGTGCTTTCAGGTCCTGCACGGGCCCAATCTCGTATATACTACTTCCATTTAATGATGGAGTGCTGCTGTGCTTGTCCAACTTTATGACTCTGTGGGTCAGACAATACCCAGTTCATGATAGGCAGCTCAGGATACATGGTAACTTGGTGCTCCATGGGTAAGCATTCAGTCTCAAGGGCCAGTAACAAGCCAAAAGTTGTTTTTCAAAAGGAGAGTAGTTATCTGCAGAGGATGGCAGAGCTTTGCTCCAAAATCCTAAAGGTCTGCGCTATGATTCACCAACAGGGGTCGCCAAAGACTCCAAACAGCATCTCTATCTGCCACTGACACCTCAAGTACCATTGGATCAGCTGGATCGTATGGCCCAAGTGGCAGAGCAGCCTGCACAGCAGCCTGAGCCTGTTGCGGAGCCTTCTCCTGTTCTGAGCGTCACTCAGAAGTAGCAGCCTTTCGAATCACATGATAAATAGGCTGAAGTAGCACACCCAAATGAGGACTGTGTTGCCTCCAAAATACAAAGAGACCCACTAGGCGCTGTGCCTCTTTTTAGTTGTCGGAGCAGCCAGGTGCAATAACTTATCCTTCACTTTAGAAGGAATATCGTGACATGCCCCACACCACTGGACCCCTAGGTCTCTGAGTTGGAAGGTGCCTGAATTTTTGTGGGATTAATTTCCCACCCTCTAGCATGCAAATGTTTAATAAGTCCAGAGTCACTGATACTTCTTCCTTACTAGGTCCAATCAGCGTGATGTCATCTATATAATGGACCAGTGTCACATCTTGTGGAAAAGAGAAGCAATCAAGGTCCCTGCGGACTAAATTATGACATAGGGCTGGAGAGTTAATGTAGCTCTCAGGCAGGCAAGTGAAAGTGTATTGTTGGCCTTACCAGGTGAATGCAAACTGCTTCTGGTGGTCCTTGGAAACAGGTATGGAGAAGAAAGCATTAGCCAGATCAATAGCTGCATACCAAGTACCAGGAGATGTATTAATTTGCTCATGCAATGAAACTACATAGGGAACAGCAACTGCAATGGGGGTTACCACCTCATTAAGTTTGCGATAATCTACTGTCATTCTCCAAGATCCATCTGTTTTTCGCACAGGCCAAATAGGTGAGTTGAATGGGCATGTAGTGGGAATCACCACCCCTGCATCCTCCAAGTCCTTAATGGTGGCAGTAATTTCAGCAATCCCTCCAGGAATGTGATATTGCTTTTGGTTCACTATTTTCCTAGGCAGTGGGAGTTCTAGCGGCTTCCATTTGGCTCTTCCCACCATAATAGCCTTCACTCCACTTGTCAGGGATCCAATGTGAGAGTTCTGCCAATTGTTGAGTATATCTATTCCAATTATGCATTCTGGAACTGGGGAAATCACTACAGGATGGGCTCAGGGGCCCACTGGACCTACTGTGAGATGAACATCAGCCAAGACTCCATCAATAACCTGACCTCCATATGCCCCTACTCTGACTGGTGGGCCACAGTGACATTTTGGGTCTCCCAGAATTAGTGTCAGTTCAGAGCCAGTATCCAGTAGCCCCCGAAAAGTCTGATTATTTCCTTTTCCCTAGTGAACAGTCACTCTCACAAAAGGCCGTAGATCTCTTTGGGGAAGGGCAGGAGAAAGATTAACAGTATAAACTTTTGGCAGGGTATCAGAATTCTTCCTCAAAGGGACCTGGTGTCCCCTTCATTCAAGGGGTTGTGGGTCCTTAAACTCACTCAAGTCTGAGAATTGATGAGTCTCACTGGCAACACAAGAATAAAAAGGGGTGCATCCTGAGATTTCCACCAAAAGACCTTAATTGAAGGTCCAACAGTTTCGGGGTTTCCCTGGGAGCATGGACCCTGACCCAGATGCTGCCCTTGCCCATAATCATAATGAAGGTCCACTCTCTGGACACAAATGGATTGGATTTGGCGATGCAGAGTGACCATATATTGGATGCACTTTATGGCTCTATACATCTATAGGATATCATCCTGCTGACCTCTGGCTGGAGGAAGGAGAGTGGGGGGAGAGGAGGGGAAAGGAGACTGTTGGGAAGATGAGACATGTATGGAACAGAGAGGAATAGTGTTCTGTCAACAGACAGGGAGAGCTGCATATAGGTGGGCATGTAAATTTATATGGAAATGTACATTTTCACTCAGTCATATTAAATAAAAAAAAAGAGAGAGAGAAAAAAAAGAAGTTAAAAGACTGCCTACAGAATTGGAAAAAATATTTGGTAGCTATGCATCAGACTGACATCTGATTTCCATAATCTACTGCAAAATATCAATAAGAAAAAGGTAAATAACCAATTAAACAATGGGCAAAGGAGATGGACAGACACTTCATCAAAGAAGACATCCAGGCAGCCAAAAGACACATGAGGAAATGTTTACAATCTTAGCTATTAGAGAAATCCAAATCAAATTTACAATGAGATACCAGATGACCCCAACAAGGTTGGCAATAATCAAAAACACACAAAACAATAAATGCTGGAGCGGCAATAAAGAGACTAGAACTCTCCTATGCTGCTGGTGGGAATGCAAAATGTTACAACCTCTTCGAAAGCAATTTGGCACTTTCATAAAAATCTAGAAATAGAAATGCCATGTGATCCATTGATCCCACTTTTCAGAATATATCCTACAGAAATAAAGGTCATCATATGAACAGATACATGCACATGAATGTTTACTGCAGCACTGTCCACAATAGCAAAGGGATGGAATTAACCTAGGTGCCCATCAACAGATGAATGAATAAACAAACTACGGTACACATACACAATGGAACACTGTGCAATGATAAAGAACAATGATGGTTTTGGGAACCATCTCATAACCTGGTTTCAACTAGAAAATTTTATTCTGAGTGAAAGTAGTCAGCTGCAAAAGCACAAGTATTGTATGAGATATCAGCTATAAGAACTTAAAAATGAATTTATGTATAGAAGACTCTTTGATGTCTACAAGGGTGGGGAGGGAGTGAAAGCAGTGTTCATAGATTAGATAGTCGACAGGAATTATGTTAGGTGAAGCAAGTGACAGCACGCAGTTGAGGGCAGACTGGCATAACTGGACGACGCCATAAAGTAAAAGTTTTCTAAACTCAACCCAGCACATCAACGGCTAGTGTACCAGGGACAGGGGTCTGGGGACCATGTTTTCAGGAGACATATAAGTCAACTGGCACAACCAGTCTTTAGCTAAAAGAGTCTTCTGTACCTACTGGTGAGTAGTATCTTGGGTCTTAAAAGCTAGCAAGCTGCCATCTGAGCAACACCAGTTGGTCCCAACATATTTCGAACAGTTGATGACTCAGAACATCAAAGACATGAAGAAAAATGAGGCCAGGAGACACAGGACCCATATGAATGGATGACTGTACCAACCAGCATGAGACCAGATGAACCAGATAGTGCCCGGCCACCACCAAAGACAGCCATGATGGGGGCACAACGAAGAGTTCCTAATGTACTATGAGAAAAAGAGGTGTGCAGATCAAGAACTCTACTAGAAGACCAGAACTGATGGTCTGACAGCCTTGAGGGTTCCCTAGTAATATGGCCCCTAGACTTGCTGCTGATCCAAACCTGAAACCAGTACTGAGGTTAACTCTTCAGACAAGAGTGGACTGGATTTGAGGACACAGTGTGAGCGTGTGGCATGTGTACTTTATGGTTTTAAGTATATAGGAGGCTGTTCTACTGATTTCTTTCTAGATGGGAGAGGAGACAGTGGAGAAGAGGGGACAGCTGTTCATTAAGAGGATACTAGAAGTAAAAAGTGAAAAGGAGAAATGTGCTGTCACTGAGTGAGGAGAGCAGATGGAGCTGCAAATAGGAGGGCATGCAAAATTGACTTGTACACATTCACTTAATTATAATTAAAAAACACAATGACCTCTGCACCTGGACTGACTCTCCAATGCCACATCAGCAGAAGTGGGGCCCTCTGTTCTACCAATTCACTTCTGACACAGGTAGTTTTTCCCCTTTCTGTTACCCAGTGCAATCTCACAACTTTCTGCCTTATGTTGGGGCTCCTAGAATGTCCTTTTTGCTCCATTCAGGCATTTTTCAAGGCCTTAGTTGTTAGAGGGACCAGAAGAGATATGTGGCTAGTTTACCACCTTAGCCCCACCTCCATTTTTTCAAATATTGTTGACCATGGTATGTTGAATCCATAGATGCTGAATCCATGGACATGGAGGCTCAACTGTACATCTAGGAATATCATATTCAAACTTCAGAAAACCAACAACAAGCCAGCCAAAAGTCAAGTGACGTCGAGTCAGAACAACAAAGAGAATTCTATCAAACATTTATAAGCGTGACTCCAATCCTATATAAACTTTTCCAAAAAAAGAAAAAGAAATACTGTCTAACACATCCTCTGAGGTACACACCACTCTGACACCAAAATTAAAGACTCTTTGAGAAAACTACAAAGCAATATCTCTAATAAATAAAGATGCAAAAATATTAAAAAGAAAATCCATTAGACAACTAATCTATAATATAATAGAACATATTACTAGAACATTATCACAATTGATACAGAAAAACATTTGATAAAATCCAACACTTTTACATGGTAAACACACTCAACAAGATATAATTACGAGAAACACCTCAGTATAATAAAGGGCTCTATGAAAAACTCATAGCAAACATCATAACCAGGATTGAGAGCTTTCCCACTAAAATTAGGAACAAGACAAGACAGGAATATCAACCCTCACAACTACTATTCACCATCATTTACAGAAGTTGTAGACAGGGCAGTTAGCCAGAGGTGGGGGGGGGGGTAAGTACCCAAATAGTGAAGGAGGAAACAAAACTATCACTTTTAATAGGTAACATGATTCTATACATGTTTTTGTTGTTGTTAGGTGCCATCAAGTTGTTTCCAACTCATAGCGATCCTAGGCACAACAGAATGAAACACTACCTAGTCATGCGTCATGTCCACAATCATTTTTATGCTTAAGCTCATCATTGCAGCCACTGTGTCAATCCATCTCATCGATAGGCTTCCTCTTTTCCACTGACCATCCACTCTACCAAGCATGATGTCCTTCTCCAGGGGCTGATTACTCCTGACAACATATCCAAAACACGTAAGGTGCAGTCTTACAATCTTTATTTCCAAGGAGCACTGTGGTTGTATTTCTTCCATAACAGATCTGTTTGTTCTTTTGGCAGTCCGTGGCACATTCGATATTCTTCTCCAAAAGTCACAATTCAAAGACATCAGTTCTTCTGCCTTTCTTGTTCATTGTTCAGCTTTTACATGCATATTGATGAGATTGAAAGTACCATGGCTTAGGTCAAATGCATCTTAGTCTTCAAGGTAACATCTTTACTTTTCAGTACTTTAAAGAGATCTTTTGCAGCAAATTTTCCCAACACAATGCATCTTTTGATTTCCTGACTGCTGCTTCGGTGGGTTCTGATTGTGGACCAAAGTAAAATGAAATCCTTGACAACCTCAATCCTTTCTCCATTTATGACAATGTTACTCACTGGTCCAGTTTTGAAGACTTTTGTTTTCTTAATGTTGATATACAATCCATACTTTAAGGCTGTGTTCTTCAATCTTCATCAGTAAGTGTTTCAAGTCTTCTTCACTTCAAGCAAGTAAGGTGGTGCCGTCTCAGTAATGCAGGTTGTTAATTAGTCTTCCTCAATCCTGATGCCTTGTTTTTCTTCATATAAGCCAGCTTCTCAGTTTATTTGCTCGGCATGCAGACAGAAAAGGTATGGTGAAAGGATACAACCTTGACGCATACCTCTCCTGACTTTAAACCATGAAGTATCCCCCTGCTCTTTTCACATGGCTGCCTTTTGATCTGTGAATAAATTCCTTAAGAGCACAATTAAGTATCCTGGAATTACCATTCTCAGTGATGTTAGCCATAATTTGTTATGATCCACACAGTCAAATGCCTTTGCATAGCCAAAGAAACACAGGTAAACATCTTTCTGGTATTCTCTGCTTTCAGCCAAGATCCATCATACACCAGCAATGCTATTCCTGGTTCCACATCCTCTTCTGAATCCAGCTCAAGTTTCTGGCAGCTCCTTGTCAACATACTGTTGCAGTCACTTTTGAATGATCCTTAACAAAATTTTACTTGCAAGCTATATTAACGATATTGTTCGGCAATTTCTGCATTCCATTGGATCACTTTTCTTTGGAATGAGCATAAATATGGATCTCTTCCAGTCACTTGGCCAGGCAACTGTCCTCCAAATTTCTTGGCATAGATAATTGAGCACTTCCAGTGTTGCATCCATTTGTTGAAATGTCTCAATTGGTAGCCCATCAATTCCTGGAGCTTTGTTTTTTTGCCAATGTCTTCAAAGCAGCTTTGACTTCTTCCTCTAGGGCCATTGGTTCCTGATAATATGCTACCTCTTCAAGTGGCTGAATGGTTCTGTGTATTCCTTCCATCTTATTTTGATGCCCCCTGAATTGTTTAATATTTTCCCTGTAGAATCTTTCACTGCCACAACACTAGACTTCTTTCTTCAGTTTTTTCAGTTTGAGAAGTGCAGAACACGTTCTTCCCTTTCGGTTTTATATTTCCAGCTCCTTGCACATGTCATTATAATACTTTATTTCATTTTCTCAAGCTGCCCTTTGAAATGTTCTGTTCAGTTATTTTCCTTCATCATTCCTTCCTTTTGCTTTAGTTGCTCAACATTTGACAGCAAGTTTCAGAGTCTCTTCTGACATCTTATTTGGTGTTTTCTTTCATTCCTTGCTTTTTAATGACCTCTTGCTTTCTTCATGGATGATGTCTTTGATGTCATTACACAATTTGTCTGGTTTTTGATCATTAGTGTTCAACACATCAAGTCTGTTCTTGAGATGCTCTCTAAACTCAGGTAGGATATACTAAAGCTCATACTTTGGCTCTTGTGGACTTGTTTTAATTTTCTTCAGTTTCAATTTGCATTTGCATATAAGCATTTGATGATCTCTGCTGCAGTCAGCATCTGGTCTTGTTCTGACTGCTGATATGGAGTTTTCACATCATCTTTTTCCACAGATATAGTTGATTTGATTCCTGTGTAAAATCTGTGTGTACAGTCACTGTGTTGGCTAAAAAAGATGTTTGCAATGAAGAAGTCATTCGTCTTGCAAAATTCTACCATATGATCTCTGGCACCATTTCTATCACCAAGGCCGTATTTTCCAACTACCATTTCTTCTTTGTCTACAACTTTTGCATTCCAGTCACCAGTAATTATCAATGCATCCTGATTGCATGATTTATCAATTTTGGACTGCAGAAGCTGGCAAAAATCTTCAATTACTTTATCTTTGGCCTTTGTGGTTGATGTATAAATTTGAACAATAGTCGTATTAACTGGCCTTCCTTGTAGGTGTATGGATATTATCCTATCATGGACAGCACCATGCTCGTGGATAAATCTTGAAGTTTTCTTTTTGACAATGAACACAATTCCCTTCCTCTTCAAGTTTTTGTTCCTGGTATAGTAGACCATATGACTGACTGATTCAGTATGCCCAGTACTGGTCCATTTCAGCTCACTAATGCCTCGCATATTCATGCTTATGTATTCCATTTTATTTTTGATACTTTCCAGTTTTCCTAGATTCATACTTCATACAGTCCATGTTCAGATTATTAATGGATGTTTACAGCTAGCTGTTTCTTCTCATTTTGAGATGCACCACATCAGAAAATGAAGATCCTGAAGGCTTTACTCCATCACCATCATTAAGGTCAACTCTACTGTGTGGAGATAGCTCTTCTCAGTTGTCTTCCAAGTGCTTTCCAACCTGGGGGGCTCATTTTCTGACACTATATCTGACAGTGTTTCACCACTATTCATAAGGTTTCCACTGGTTAACTGTTCTCAGAAGTAGACTTCCAGGTCCTTCTTCCTCGTCTATCTTAGTCTGGAAGCTTAGCTGAAACCTTTCTACCATGGTTGACCCTGCTGGTACCAAAATATCAGTGGCATGACTTCCAGAATCACAGCAACAAGCAACTCGCCACCAACAGACAAGCAGGAGTTGATAATGCTATACAAAGAAAATCCCAAAGAATTTACAAGAAAGCAATTGGAACTAATAAACTAATTTATCAAAGTGGCAGAATACAAGGTCAAAATACAAAAATGAGTTAGGCTTCTATACACACCATTTGCAAAAGGGAAAAGGAATTAATGAAGCATTACCATTTACAATAACATCCAGAAGAATAAAGTAGAAATAAATTTAACCAAGAAAGTAAAAG
Source organism: Heterohyrax brucei (assembly GCA_028571685.1). Taxonomy (NCBI): domain Eukaryota; kingdom Metazoa; phylum Chordata; class Mammalia; order Hyracoidea; family Procaviidae; genus Heterohyrax; species Heterohyrax brucei. Next base: position 68,750,038 of record CM053158.1, read on the forward strand.
GCCTATGTACTGAAAATATAAAGCATTGTCAAACAAAATCAAAGAAGACCTAAATAAATGGAAGGATATCTGTGAAAGTGGGTTGGAAAAGTCAATATAGTTACTTTGTTGATACTGTCCAAAGCAATCTATAAATTCAATGCAAACCCCATCAAAATTTCAACAGCTTTCTTGACAGAAATTGAGGAGGCAATTCTCAAATTTATATGGAAGGACAAGGACCCCAAATAACTAAAACAATCTTGAAAAAGAGGAACAAAGTTGAAGGATTCAATTTCCTGACTTCAAAGTTAGTGCTGAGAAAAGTAGATGTCTACATGGATAAGAATAAACCAGGATGAACCATCATGATATAAATGAAAACCAACTCGAAGTATATTGGGAACTAAATGTACAAACTAAAACAAAATTCTTAGAAGACAATGTACGGGGAAAGCTGTGGGACTCAGTTTTTTGGACTGAGATACCACATACAGCAACAAAAACACAACCAACGAAACATAAAATAAATAAATGAGACCTCATAAAAATTAAATGCTCCTGTGTATCAAAGAACTTTATCAAAAACATTTGAAGACAACCTATAGACAGGAAAAAAAATTGGGGAATCATATATTCAATAAGGGTCTACTATCCAGAATTTATCAAATACTTCTACACATTAGCCAAAAGACCTGAATAGACATTTCACCAAAGAGAATACTGAAATGGCCAACAACCACATGAAAAGATCCTCAAAGTTATTAGCCACTCCAAAAAAAAAAAACCACTACTGTTAATTCTGAGTCATAGTGAGCCGACAGGATACAGGACAATGGCCCTATAAAGTTTCCAAGGAGCACCTGGTGGATTTGAATTGCTGATGTTTGGGTTAGCAGCCACACCACCTAACCACTGCACTACCAGAGTTTCCAAACTAGGAATAATAGTGATCAAAACAAAGGAAAACATTAAATGTTGGTGAGGTTGTGAGAAACAGGAACTGTTATCTATTGTTGATGGGAAGGAAATGTAAATACTCACAACCACTGAAAAACAGTGGTAGTTCTTCAAAAAGTGAACACAGAACTACATAAAAACTCATAACTAAATCCATTGCCATCCAGGCTATTCCAACTCAGTGTCCCTATAAGACAGAGTAAAACCCAAGGCACCCTTGTAGTACAGTAGTTAAGCGCTATGTCTGCTAACCAAAAGGTCAGCACATCAAATCCAACAGGCACTCCTTGGAAACCCTATGGGGCAGTTATACTCTGTCTGTAGGGTCTCTATGAGTCAGAATTAACTCAGTGGTGGTGGGTTTTTCTTGTTATTGTTGTAAAATCAGACTGCCACATCTTTCTCCAGCAGAACAGCTGATGGGTTCAAGCAGCTAAGCACTTAACCACTGCGCATCTAGGGGTCCTTGGGAACTAGCATATGGTTCACTAATTCCACTCTTAGACCTATACTCAAAGAACTGGAAGCATCAACATGAACTGACACAGCACACAAATGTTCACTGCAACATCAGTCACTATAGCCAAAATGTGGAAACAACTTAAATGTTCATCAAAGACGAATGGATAAACAAAATGTGATCAATACATACAATGTACTATTACTCAGCCATAAATGGCAGCAAAGTCCTAATTCACGTCACAATATGGATGAAACTAGAAAACATTATGCTAACATTAGTTAGATACAAAAGGGCAAATATTGTACAATCTCACATGAAATAAGCAAATACATATAAACCAAAAATTATTATTCATTATAAAGTTCAGAAAGAGGGGAAACGAGAGAGTTTTGCTTAGGGTACACTGAACATATGTTCCTGGTGATAGGATGATCTGGACAAAGATACCTAGAGTAGCTGTACAGCTTGAAGAATGTAATCAATATCAATTAATTTTACATGTAAAAATTGTTCAAATGCATTTGTTGTTAAACACAGACATTATCAGAGTGGAATAAAAAAATATACACAATTCAATGTTGTATACAGATACCTAATGTGCTTTCTGCTCCCTGATGTATTACAGGACTCTAACCAAATTTAGGGCTCTCCAAGGAAGAAATCTGTTTTCTTTCAGCATGCCTCAGCATAAAGATAATTTAAAAAATTATAAATCTTTCATTAATTAAGCATCTGCTATATATTAGGTACTATGACTCGATGCATAAGATAATTAGATGAATAGATTGGATCAATTAGTGAACTGTTTAATTAACAAAAACTTCAAGAGTGCTGCTATTTCTCCTCACTTATATCTATACCCAGCTTTCTTTTAAAGGGTAGCTACTATATAACAGGATCTGGGTTACAAATGGAAAATGCAGAGAAGAGATCATAGATGTTAACCTAATATTAGGATCCCCATGAACATCCTTACAATTGTTGTTATGCCTAAGCCCACTGTTGCAGCCACTATATCAATTCATCTCGATTTAGTCAGGGAACTTTGTATGTTTTAATACCTTGCAATTAACCAATACAGCTAAGAACTGGTCTCCCCGCATTTTCTGTCCTTGTTTATATTTCAAAGAGAAAAGCTTTGGTTGCCATGATGAAGAATAAGAAATTAATAAAACTTCATAGCCTAGTTACTTCACAAATTGAGCTATGACTGTGTAACTAAACACTATACTGTTGTTGCTGTAAGGTGCCATCAAGTCAGTTCTGACTCACAGCAACTCTACGTACAACAGAATGAAACACAGCCCAGTCTTGCACCATGCTCAGCATGGTTTTCAGGTTTACCCCCATTGTTGCAGCCACTATGTCAATCCTTCTTGTTGAGGGGTTTCCTTTATTTTGCTGACCCTCTACTTTACCAAACATGATGTACTTCTCCAAGGACTGACCCCTCCCGACAACACATCCAAAGTATACAAGATGTAGTCTTGTCACCCTTGCTTCCAATGAGCATTCTGGTTGCACTTCTTCCAGGACAGATCTGTTTGCTCTTTTGGCAGTCTACGGTACAGTCAATATTCTTCTCCACCAGCACAATACAAAGGTGTCAATTCATCTTCAGTCTTCCTTATTCATTACCCAGCTTCTGCATGCATATGACACAACTGAAAATAGCTTGGTTTGGGTCACGCACACATTAGTCTTCAACACTCTAAAGAAGTCTTTTTCAGCACATTTTCCCAATGAATCTTTTAATTTCCTGACTGTCGCTTCCATGAATGTTAATTGTGGAATCAAGTAAAATGAAATCTTTGACAACCTCAGCCTTTTCTCCGTTAATCATGATGTTTGCTTACTGGTCCAGTTATGAGGATCTTTGTTGCTTCATGTTGAAGTGTAATCCACAGTAAAGGCTGTGGTCTTTGATTTTCATCAGGTAAGGTTTCAAATTCTCTTCAGTTTTAGCAAGCAAGGTTATGTCATCTGCATAAAGAAGATTGATAGTGAGTCTTCCACCAATCCCAATGGCCCATTCCTCTTCATATACTCCAGCTTCTCAGATTATTTGCTCAGTCAACAGACTGAAAATGTATGGTGATAGGATACAACCCTGATGTACACATTCCCTAACTTTAAAACATGTGGTATTTCCTTCTTACAGTGATTGCCTCTTGATCCATGTACAGATTCCTGATGAGCACTATTAAGTGTTCTTGAATTCCCATTCTCCTAATGTAATCCAAAATTTGTTACGATCCAAAGAATTGAATGCCTTTGCATAGTCAATAAAATGTAGGTAAACATCTTTCTGGTATTCTCTGCTTTCAGTCAAGCTTCATCTGAAATCAGCCATTATATTTGTGTTTCCACATCCTTTTTTGAATCCTGCTTGAATTTCTGTCAATCTGCTGCTGCAGTTGCTTTTGAATAAACCTTTAGCAAAATTTTCCTTGCTTGTAATATTAATAATAGCCTTTGATAATTTCTACATTTGGTTGGATCACCTTTCTTGGGAATAGGCATAAACATGGATATCTTCCGTTGGATGGTCAGATAGCTGTCCTGCAAATTTCTTAGCATAGGTGAGTGAGCATTTTCAGCTTTGCATACATTTGGTGAAACATCTCAGCTGATATTCCATCAATTCCTAGAGGTCTGGTTTTTGCTAATGCCTTCACTGCAGCTTTGGCATCTTCCTTCAGTTCAGTTGGTTCCTGATGATAGGCATGTCTTGAAATGGTTGAATGTCAAACAGTTTCTTTTGGTATAAGGACTCTGTGTAATCCTTCCATCGTCTTTAGATGCTTCCTTGCTCATTTAAAATTTTCGTTGTTGAATCCTTTAATATTCTAATTCAAAGCTTAAATTTTTTCTTCAGTTTTCTTTCAGCTTGAGAAATGTGGAGCATGTTGCTACCTTTTGGTTTTCAACTTCCAGCTTTCTGCACACATCATTATACTATATCTTCTTGAGGCACCTTTTGAAATCTTCTGTTCACTCCTTTTACTTCATCATTTCTTTCTTTTGCTTTAGCTACTTAACATTCAAGAGCAAGTTTCAGAGCCACTTCTAACACCCAGTTTGGTCTTTTCTTTTTTTCCCATCTTTTCAATGACCTCTTGCATTCTTCATGGATGATGTCTTTGACGCCATTCCACAACACATCCAGTCTTCAGTCATTAGTGTTCTACACATCAAATACATTCTTCAGATGGTCTCTAAACTCAGGTGAAATATATTCAAAGTTATACTTTGGCTCTTGTGGACTCGTTCTAATTTTCTTCAGTTTCAATTTGAATTTGCATGTTAGCAATTGATGATCTATGCTGTAATCAGCAATTCGCCTTGTTTTGACTGACAATATTCAGCTTTCCCATCATCTCTTTCCATACACGTAATTGATTTGATTCCTAGATATTCCATCTGGTGAGGTCCATGTGTGTAGTCATTGTTTATTTTGGTAAAAAAGCATACTTGTAATTAAGAAGTTGTTGGTCTTGCAAGATGCTATCATGTGACTTCTGGCATCATTTCTATCACCAAGGCCATATTTTCCAAATATTAATCCCTCTTCTGTTTCCAGTTTTCAGATTCTAATCACGAGCAATTGTCAGTGCATCCTGATTGCATCTTGACTGCATGACGCATTTGATCATTTTTGGACTGTAGTAGCTGGCAAAAATCTTCATTTTTTTCTCCTTTGGCCTAATTGGTTGGTGCATAAATTTGAATAATAGCCAATGCCAGTCCATTTCAGCTCACTAGGGCCTAGGATATTGATGTTTATGCACTCCATTTCACTTCTGATGATTTTGAATTTCTCTAGATTCATTCTTTATACATCCCACATCCCAGTTACTAATGAATGTAGCTGTTTCTTCTCATTTTGAGTCATGCCACATGAGCAAATGAAGGTCCTGAAGCTAAACTCCATCCTCATCAGTAAGGTTGACTCTACTTTGAGGAGGCAGCTCTTCCCCAGTCATCTTCTGAGTGCCTTCCAACCTTTGGGGTTCATTTTCCAGCACTATATCAGATCACTTTCCATTGCTATTCATAAGGTTTTCATTGGCTAATTTTTCTCAGAAGCAGACTGCCAGGTGCTTTTTTCTAGTCTGTCTTAGTCTGGAAGTTCAGCTGAAACCTGTCCACCATGCATGACTCTGCTGGTATCTGAATATCAGTGACATAACTTCCAGGATTACAGTAACACCATGATGACAGACAAGTTAGGTAACTGAATAAAGTTTTAAAAGTAACCCTGTCTACAGGGATCTCGCTTTCCATTGTGAAAATTGTACACAAATTACCTTCTCTAACTTCAATTTCATTATCTATAAAGTTAGCAGAAATACTCAAAATAATCCAAATTCACAACTCTATAATTCTGTATCATTGAAAATAAGAACATTATTAAATATATGCTTAGCTCTCTATTGTTCAACTACAAGCTATGAGTGAGCATAGACAGAATAGCATAGACAGAATACAAAATGCAATGTAAGTTCCCTTTGTCTTCATTAACATTGCTTTAAAATTTAAAAGCCAAATGATACTTACTTTTATCAAGTGTAAACACAACATGCATAAAAATAGCCCCATTCCACACTACATTTGTTACCTCTCTTCACTCCTAAGCTTAAATTTTAATTAACACTGCTTCTGAGCCAAATTTGAACCTCTCCACTCATGAATTGAATCCCTGACTCTTGATTGTACTGTTTCACATAAAGACTCACAGCATGTTACACTACTAACAGAAATAAAAACAAAAAACAGCTGTAATAAGAACCATTTATTGTACAGCAAGTGTCTCTCAGGCAATACCCTCACGGCTTATAAATTATTTCATTTAACTTCAACGACACTGTCTATGGGAAACCCTGGTGGTGGCTTAGGGGTTAAAAGCTATAGTTGCTAGTCAAAGAGCAGGCAGTTTGAATACAGCAAGCACTCCTTAGAAATTCTACGGGACAGCACTACTATGAAGTGCAATGGTTAAGTGTTTGGGTCCTAACTAAAAGGTCAGTAGTTTGAACTCATCAGTTACTCTGCAGGAGAAATATATGGCAGTCCGCTTTCACAGTCTGCTATCACATACCATCTAGTTTGTTCCAACTAATAGCAACTCTGCATACAACAAAATTAAACACTGGGTCCTGGCCATCCTCACATTTTTTTTTTATTATGCTCAAGCCCATTATTGTAACCACTATGTAAGTTCATTTCATTGACAGTCTTCTTCTTTTTCAGTGATCACCTAGTTTGCCAAGCACGATGTTCTTCAGGGACTTGTCCCTCCCAATAATGTATCCAAAGTATGTAACATGAAGTCTCAATATCCTCACTTCTAATGAACATTCTGGCTGTACTTCTTCCAAGACGGATTTGTTCATTCTTCTGAGCAGTCCGTGGTATACCCAATATTTTTTGACAACGCTGTAATTCCAAAGCATCAATTCTTCTTCAGTCTTCCTTATACACTGTCAAGCTTTCACACCCATACAAGGCAATTGAAAACACCATGGCTTAGACCAGGCACACCTGAATCCTCAAGGTCACATGTTTGCTTTTTAACACTTTAAAGAGATTTTTTTCAACCAGGTTGCCTGATGTAACGCATCACTTGATTTCTTGAGTGCTGCTTCCATGGGTATTGATATGGATCAAAGGAAAACAAAATCCTTTGCAACTTCAGTATTTTCTCTGTTTATCATGATGTTGCTTATTCATGCAGTTGTGAGAATTTTTGTCTTCTTTATGTTGAAATGTAATCTATACTGAATGCTGTTGTCTCTGATTTTCACCACTAAGTGCTTCAAGTCATCTTCATTTTCAGGGATCAAGGTGTGTCATCTGCATAATGTAGATTGTTAATGGGTCTTTCTCAAATCCCGATGCCCCATTCTTCTTCATCTAGCACAGCTTCTCAGGTTACTTGCTTAGCACATGATTCACACAATCAAATGTCTTTGCATAATGAATAAAACACAGGCAAACATCTTTTAACAGTCTCTGCTTTCAGCCACAATCCATCTGACATCAGCAATATCTCTTGTTCCATATCCTCTTCTGAATCTGACTTAAACTTCTGGTGGTTCCCTGGGAATGTACTACTACAACCGTGTTTGAATGATCATCAGAAAAAGTTAATGACACTGTTACATAATTTCTGCATTCTGTTGGATCACCTTTCTTTAGAACAAGCAAAGATATGAATGTCTTCCAGTCAGCTGGTCAGGCAGATGTCTTCCAAATTTCTTGGCATAGATGAGTGAGCATTTCCAGCACTGTATACATTTGTGGAAACATCTCAATTGGTATTCTATCAATTCCTGAAGCCTTGATTTCAATGCCTTCAGTGAAAGTGGCACCTTTCCTTTCAGCACCATCTGTTCTTGATCATATTCTACCTCCGGAAATGGCTTAATGTCAACCAATTCTTTTTAGTACAGTGACTCCGTGTATTCCATCAATCTTCTTTTTATGCTTCCTAAGTCTTTCAGTATTTTCTTGGAAGAATTCTTCAGTATTGCAACTCAAGGCTTCAATTTTTGGTCTAGTTTTTTCAGCTTGAGAAATGTGGAGCATCTCTTCCAGTTTTCTGTCTCTAACTCTTTGTGCATGTCATTCTAATAGTTTGTCTTTTGGATCAGCCCTTTGAAATCTCCTGTTGAACTTTTTGGCCTCATCATTTCTTCCTTTCACTTTAGTTACACTACGTATGCTTAGCAGCAAGTTTCAGATTCTCTTCTGGCATCCGTTTTGTCTTTCCTTTCTTTCCTGTCTTTTTAATGGTTTCTTGAATTCTTTATGTCGTCCTTGATGTCATTCCACAACTCAATTGACCTTTGGTCATTAGTGCTTAATGCATCTATTCTTGAGATGGTCTCTAATTTCAGATGGAACAGACTCAGATGGAACATTCTCACAGGCTTGTTCTAATTTCTTCAATTTCAACCTCAAATTGTGCATGAGTAGTTGGTGATTTGTTTCACAGTTGGTACCTGGCCTTGTCCTGAATGATGATTTTGATCTTTTCTATTGTTTCTTTCCATAGATGTAGTCAATTTGATTCCTCTGTATTCCATCTGGCAAGGTTTACATGTATATACATTGTTCATGTTGTTTAAAATATCTCTTTGTAATAAAGAAGTCACTGGACTTGCAAGATTCTGTCATGCTATCAGCATCATCATTTCTATCACCAAGACCATATTTTCCAACTACCATTCCTTCTTCTTTGTTCCCAACTTTCATGTTTCAATCATCAGTACTTATCAATGCATTTTGATTGCATGTTTGATGAATTCAAGACTTTAGAAACTTGTAAAAAAGCTTCAATTTTTTTATCTTTGAGTTTAGTATTTGGTGAATGAATGTGAATAATAATCAAATTAACTGGTCTTCCTTATAGGTGTATGGGTATTATCCTATCACTGACAGTGTTGTACTTCAGGATAGATCCTGAAAAGGTCTTTTGATAATGAGCATGACACTACTCCTGTTCAGGTTGTCATATGATCAATGGATTCAACAAGGCTAATACCAGTTATTTTAGTTGACTAATGCCTAGGAAGCTGTGACAGTATGCTTCTGTAAATATAACTGCCTTCAAATCCCTATGGGACAGTTATTCTATGTTCAATAGGGTTGCTGTGAGTTGAAATCAACTTGACAACAATTGGGTTTTGGTTTTTATGGTTCTATGAAATAGTATCCATATTTTACAGATAAGAAACTAAATTTCAGAGGGATAGATTAACTTGACAAGTGTCATAAACCTAGTAAGTTTCAAAGTGAAATCTGTCTGAGTGCATACCTATTCTTTTGCCACATTATCAGAGACATCAAATACTTTCAGTAGCAGAATGATTTCTGACAAAATTAAATGTCCATGGAACTTCAATATACTAAACAAATAATAGTATAGTGAAAGCATATCTGTTTCAGTCAGCCCGTGCTGCTCTAAGAGAAATACTATAAGTGGGTGGCTTTAACATAGGAAAGTTTATTCCTACATAGTCCAGTAGGGTACAGGTCCATATTCAGGATTTCCTTCCCAGGGGACAGCTTTCCCTCTTTTTGGCTCTAGAGGAAAGTCTGACAGTGCATCAGTCTTTGTCCAGGGAGAATCTTGACACAGGAGCCTCAGGTCTGAAGGATGCACTCTTCTCCCAGTGCTGCCTTCTTGATGGTGTGAGGTTCCCAATTCTCTGCTTGCTTCCCTTTCCTTGTATCTCTTGAAGGATGAAGGGATTAAGGGTGGTACAAGCCATACTCCAGGGAAACCCCCTTTATAGTGGAGCAGGGAGGTATTCTTATGAAGGGATTTACAGCCACACCCTAACTTTTCAACATACAGCATAGGAAAATCATAAAATGGAGGACAATCACAAAATACTGGAAATCATGGCCCACTGACATGGCTACACATATTTTTGGGAAGACACAATACAATCCATGACAATATCATACATAAACAAATTTATCAAATATTTCATTATAAGGTAAGTCGATGAGAATAAAAATCTGATGAACTCCAGGAACTACTGGTTACATTTTACAATTATTTTACTTTCTGTATCCACTTGACCTTAGTGTTCTGTCTTGATAGCATAGCACCTTATATAGTTGAAAATCACAATGTTTTTAAGTTTTACTTGCAGTCTCAGGCTACAGAAGTTTGAAAGAAGAGTACAAAACTATAGGAAAAGAAACTCCAGACTTAACAATATATTTTATAATTACCTAAAATAGAACAGCATGATGGAAAGACACATATAATATGCTATCTCCAGATCCTATGTCAAATAGATTATTTGTGCTTGCCTTACATTTAACTGAGTCAGTATAGTGTTATAAGTATATATATACATATGCATGAGTTGGATCCAACTCGACAGCACTTGGCTTTATGCACCGAAAATACATACATGAAAACAAGTACACATACATACACAAATACATACATGCCCTGGAAACATTACCTTTTACAGATTTTGATGTGAGTGGGAATCACACGCCTGAATTCCAAAAAAAAGATCATTATAGAGTTAAAATTTTTATCACTAATAATAGCTTTATAGGTTATAAGTCATTTTGATGTATACTCCCAAATGGCAAGATATTCTTTATTTTAAAGGCTTCCTAAAACAAATTAATCTGGAAGTACAAGTTAATGGTTTAATGGTTGGCGCTTTCTGGTGTGTTAAATGGAAAATACTGTTAATGACTGTTCCTTATGGTATTGTTAACAATATTTTTAAATAATTTAAACCATGTATCAATATATGTATAAAATGGGCTCTGATGAAATGCTTGCACAACAGCTAATACATCAAAGTTCAGTGGAAAAATGTACATGACTATGGTATTAATGCACGCTGCCTCATTATCTTTAATACTGATTTGTCCCTGTGGGAGCATTCACAGGTCAAGTATTACCTAATATAAAATACATGACTAAAAGAAATAAAAAACCAAATCGACTGTCATCAATTCAATTTTGACACATAGCAACACAGCAGAACTGCCCCCATAGGGTTTCCAAGAAGTGGCTGCTGGATTCAAACTGCCAACCTTTGGTTAACAGTCTGAACTCTTTATTACTGCACTACAGAGCTCTAAAATATCTGACAGTGCTGTCAAAATGAAATTAGTTCCTCAAGCAGAGAACTTTGTTTTTTAGCTACATAACTTGAATAGGAATATATCATAGCAATATTGCAATAGGTGCCTTTTAAAGTGTCTCTTTTCAGCTACAGCACTAAATTGGCATTTTGTAGGCTAACGCTGTCTTGCCAGATGTCAAAAGAAAAAACAGTAGACTGGGTTTAAAAATGCTCTTGAATAATATGTAGGCCTAGTGCTAAGTGATTTATTAACAAAACTATTAATGTATGAAATGTTTTCTGTCAAGTTTTGCAAAAATGGTATACATGTTTAAGATGCTATCCACACAGGCTAACTGCAAGGAAAAGCAATCCCATTAATAGGACTTTATGGAATATTTATAAGACGCAATTTGAAACAAATCTGGGCAAACAGCCAAAGTGCAAAATAGTTGCTTAATTTTTATAATTTATGTTTTATATGAAATTCAAAAAACAGAAAAGGAATAGAATTAAAGTAATTTTACATGCCATCACAATACTTTTCTTGATATATTTTTATGACGTTATCTATTTCTTTCCAGAGAATTCTTAAGATGTCTTCAGAATTCAGTTATGGTGCAAAGAAAGAAATTGGGCCTCTTGATGGTCTTTCACTTTAATCAAGTCATTAAAGAAAGTAAAGTTTGCATGAAATATCAATAGACTAAAAGAAGGTCCCTAGAAATGGGAATTGGAGTTATTAGATCATTAAACAAATTTTTCCTATAGAAAATCAGCAGTGCTGACAAAGCCCATAAATATTTTAGCCCTAAATTGTCCTATCAGGAGGAAAGTCTCTACCAGCTTCAGGTTCTAGCCTCATCTTCTTTAAGCGAGATCCTTGTGCTATGTTGGAAATAGCTAATACCCTAATAGTAACTGGTACTTGAAAGAGTATAAAATAATTCTGATGCTAATAATTTTACAATTCAAATTTTTATTTGTGAAAAATATAAATTAAAATAGTTTTATGAAAAAATATTTTAAATCAAAATCATTCCAGGTTGGTTAAAGCGTTGTCCTTTACTTAAAAAAAAAAAAAAAATTATGCTTTAACATAAGCCTGGGTAAAATTATACATCACCTTCTTCCCAGGAATGTGAGCTCCTGAGCTGATGTACATCAGTTTCTCTCCTACTATAACCACATCCCACTAACCACTGCCTTCGAGTCAGGTAGAAAAGCTAGATTAAAGTACAACATTTAGAAATATATAAAGCTGAGCTCAGCAGAAACAGTATAAAACTCCAGAGGCCAACAGTGAAAACAGAAGCCAGGAAACTGTTGTCAGCTGATACGATGGTGATACAGGAATATAAACCCCAAGGACTCTAAATACCCACACAGGTTCTGAACACATGGCCTATCTGTGAAGCAGCAAGCAAAGGCTAGGCTCTATGGATAAAACTGAGGACCACAAAGGTCACTTAGTCAATTAATGGTCCAGAGGAAAGATCCTTGCTGTTTAGCCAGGGTTTGGAGAGGTAAAACCATATCCTCTAGTTAGAGAATCTCCAAGTTCATAGTACAAAAACACAGAGCTAGACTTTTTAGCACTTGCAGAGAACAGAAACTCCACCCAAAGAAATTTAGGCTAAAAACTTTTAGATTAGGATTATTGAGATCTATAAGCAGTCCTGGTGATGCAGTGGTTAAAGCAATCAACTGCTAACTGAAAGGTCAGCTATTCAAAATCACCAGCAGCTCCATGGGAGAAGAACGTGGCACTCTGCTGTCATAGAGGTTTATGGCCTTGGAAACACTATGGGATTGCTATGAGTTGGAATTTATTGGACAACAGTAAGGCAGGTATTGAAATCTATATGGACTAAAAGAAGCTAAAATGAAAGCATTTTGAATAGAAAATTCCAAAATGTGGCTAGATGGAAATACCACAAACACCCAACTGAAACCACATCACAAAACACAACTTATTTTTCCCATTTTGGAGATGATAAAACAAAGTCACCAGGGTATTATGTAATTTAATCACTGTCAAACAGCCAATAATCAATAGATCTGGCATTTAAACTCAAGAAGTACAGCTTTAGAGTGTAATTTTTTAAACATCAAGTTTAAATCCAACTTTTCTCTTGCTCCACTACAGCATCCCAAAACTGAATGAGATAGAGGTAAAATATATGGTCCTTCTGATAGATGTCACTTTGGGAAAAAAAAAGTATGTCAAATCTATAGAGTAAAATTTTGAATAGAAATTATAAATTATATGGGATCAAATACCTGAAAATAATACATATGAAATTTAAGAAACAGCTAACACAGTTCCTGAAGGAAAATATATACTGTTATATGTAGGAATCAATTAAACATCAATGCTTTCTTTTTGTTCTATGTGCCAGTGTCAGAAAAAAACAAAAAAAAAAAAAAAGAAAATTAATGAGCTAAAAAATGAAACTTACACTTGTAAATTCTTAAAAAGGATGAGGAAGTAAATAATGATAAGAGTAGAATAATGATATATAAAGTAATATTGGATGACATGTTTGTAACATATGGTTTTTATAAACTTCTGGACCCATTTTAACCTATAGCTTTGAATGTTTACTTGATATTGCATCTTCCAGTTTTTTTGTTTGTTTTTGTTTCTTCGAAATTGTTTTTGCTATTCTCAACACTTTTTCATTTGTATTTAAATTTTAGAGTCAGCCTGTCAATTTCCATAAAAAATAATTGCTGAGATTTTAATAAATATTACATTGAATCCTTAAATTTACTTGGAGGTGATGACTTTTTTAATACTGTGTCTTCCAATTCATGAGTACAGCAAGTCTCTCTACACGTATCTTCTTTAACTTATTTCAGCAATATTTTAAAACTTTCAGTATAGAAATGTTGTACTTCTTTTATTAGATTTATTCCTAGGGATTTCATGGTTGTAACACTACTAAAAGTGGGAACATTAAAATTTCATTTCTAATTATTTATTAATAGGGTACAGAAGTGTAACTGTTATTCTGGCATCCTGCAACTTTGAAAATGTCACTCATTAATTCTAAGAGCTTATCTGAAGATTCTTTTGGATTGGCTATGACTATTCTTCAACCTAATATACAAACACATTGAATCCAGCCTCTGAGCTATTTTCTACTTACAGAGTGATTTCCTCAGTTGCAGTTAGGTGTCTGTTCCTGGTACCCAAGATTTTACAGGTCAAAAGGCCATAGTGTATTTGTAGCAGGCAAAGGAGTCTCCTATTCTAATTTTAAATAGATGATCGTAGCTGGGAACCTGGTTAAATCTATAGGTCATTATAGTGAAAGCTGGCAGTAAACAAAATTTTCACAAAAAGAGACAGAAAACATCACCATGCAAACCCAGATAGTGGAACTTATTAGGTAAAGACATTAAAATAGCAGTATGAACTATTCTCAAAAAGCAACAAAAACATAGACAAATAACTAAAAGAAATTAGGAAAACTAAATATGAACTAAATGAAAATATCAATAAAGAGACAGAAATTATAAAAAGAGACCAAACAAGTACTGGAGCTAAAAATATAATAACTGAAATCAAAAATTCATTGGAAAGATTTAACAGCAGATTTGAGAAAATAAAAAGGAGAGTCAGTGACGCTGAAGATAAGACAATGGAATTATCAAATCTGAGGAGCAAATAGAGGGGAAAAAAAGTAGAGTGAAAGGGATACATAGCATAGCATCAAGCAGACGAACATATACAGCAAGAGAGTCCCATTAAGGAGAAGATGCAAAAAGAGACAGAAACGATACATGGAGAAGTAATGGCACAAAGCTTTCCAAATTTGAAGAAAGAAATCAATCTACACATCCAAGAAGCTCAAAAAAATTCAAGTAGGATGAACATAAAAAAATCCACAACGACATATATTATAACCAAACTCTGAAAAACCAGATACAAAAAACAATCCTGAAACCAGCAAGGGAGAAGCAAATCATCACACACAAGGTATCCTCAATAAGATTAGGCACTGATTTTTCTCAGAAACCTTGCAGATATGAAAGAGGCGGTATGACATATTCAGAATCCTGAAGGAAAAGAACTATCAACCAAGTATTCTACATTCAGCAAAATTATCTTTCAAAAATGAAAGTAAAGAAATTTTCTTAAAAGTATACATTAGGAGGAGGGGCTAGCACAGTGGAGTAGCCAGACTCATCCTATGGTCTCTGTAACAAGGACTCAGAAAAACAATGTAATAGACTATACAGGACATTCTAGGAGGACTGAACATCAGCGGAAAGCTTGGAGAATGAACTGGGTGACAGAATCTGGAGAGTAGATACAGAAGTACCCAGGCAGGCCAGAATGGGCTGATGAAAAGCTGCACCCCACATATGGACTCTCTGTGCCAACATGGTGAAAAAAAGTAACATTTAGAGAGTAGTTTCTCAGCAAAGAAGCTGAGGTTCAGACAGAAACATCTATAGAATTGCACAACTCTCCCATTTGAATGTCAAAAAACAAGCTCTTGTGAATCCATGCAGATCAAAACTTTTCCTTGGGCAAAACCTCTCTCCCTCTCCACAGTTCTGAACTCCAGTGCTTTCTCCACACTGCACCAGGTACCAGACTCTAATGTTGTACCTGGGCCAGAAACAGGAACTCTTGTACACGCCCTGATCTGTTCACAGGGCAAGAGAGGTTTGCTGGTTCCCCTGAGCTGGAAATTCAGGACAAAAACAGAACATTTCCCTCAGCATAGGGCCACCAGCCCACTACCTTTCTCTGTACTGTCTCCTAACTTTCTCAGAATACATGCAGCTAATGCCCTGAGCCCAAACTAATCACCATTTCCCAACACATACTACATAATTGGGGCCAACTGATGGACTGGGCTCCCAGCATGAACACACATAAGAATAGCAAACTGATGCCAAGGCCTATACGTCTTGTAAAATTTCTGACCACCTAGTGGCAGGGTGTTAGAAGTTCTAAGGCTCTGATAAACGAAACAGCTCACATGACCGGACTATTTGGACACACAAAATAACTAAATTATGAGTGTGTGTGTGTGTGTGTGTGTGTGTGTGTGTGTGTGTGTGTGTGTGTGTGTAAAACCAAACAAATTACAACTTTCATATGGTTCAAAGACAACAGTCTATATCTAATCATTTAAAGAGGCAGATCATAATGGCTTCAGAAAACTCAAAACAAAGAATTAAAAAATTTCCCAAATGAAGAAGACTTCCTAAAATTATCACAGGTAGAATTCAAAAGACTAATGTTCAGAGTGCTCTAAGACATCAGGAAGGAGATTAGGCAAAGTGTAGCAGGGTGTAATGAAAAATTAAACATACTGAAGCAACAATTGAAATTCAGTCAATTAATAATAAAATTACAGAATTAAACAATCAGATAGAAAATCAAAGGAGCAGGACTGAGGCAATGGAATCCAGAATATCTGAGACTGAAGATAAAGCAGGTGACATGAGTATATTTGAGGAAAGATCATATAAAAGAATTTTAAAAAATGAAAAATCACTGAGAAGTACGTGGAACTGTCATGAGGAATAATTTAAGAATGATTAGAGCACTAGAACCAGGGAGAAGGAGGTAGAGGATAGGGGGAGGGGTAGAATAAGAGGAAATACAGAGAGAATTGTTTAAGAAATGTTGCCAGAAAATTTCCTTGACATTATGAAAGATGATATCTATCGAAGATCATTCATTGTACTCCACACAAGTTTGATACCAAAAGAAAGACACTAAGACATATTATAATCAAACTTACCAAAACTATAGATAAGGAGAAGCTTTTATAGGCAGCTAGGGTTAAATAAAAATTAACCTATAAAGGAGAGTCAGTAAGACTCGAGACTACTCAGCAGAAATCATGCTTGCAAGAAAGCAAAAGGATGACATATACAAAGCCCTGAAAGGAAATAAAATAATAATCCGCCAGCCAAGAATTACATATTCTGAAAAACTGTCTCTCAAATAAGATAGTGACGTTAGAACATTCAAAGATAAACAGAGGTTTAGAGAATTTGTAAACACCAAATCAAAATTACAAAAACACACTGAAGGAAGTTCCTTGACCACAAAATCAATCATCAGATATATACATGTTATGAATTGAACTGTGTCCTCCCAAAAACTGAGTGGAGTCATTAGGCTGTACCATCATTCCCAGTATTTTATGATTTTCCTATGCTATACATCTTAATCACTGCCTGTAACTAATAGATGGGATGATTATGTTCAAAGAGTATTAGGGGAGGACTGAAACATTCTTGCTAAGAGAGTTTCCTGGAGTGTGGCTTGCACTACCTTTTATCCTTTCATCCTAGGGGAAATAAAAAGACGGAGGAGCAAGCAGAGAATTGGGAATCTCATACCATCAAGAAAACAGCACTGTGAATAGAGCACATCTTTCAGACTGAGGTTTCTGTGCCAAAATGCTCCCTGACCACAGACTGATGTAACGTAAGGACTTTCTTCCAGAGCCAACAGAGGGAAAGTCTTTCTTCTGGAGAGGACACCCTGAATTCAGACCTGTAACCCACTGGACTGTGTAAGAATAAACTTTTCTTTGTTAAGGCCATCCACTTGTGGTACATCTGTTAGAGCAGTACCAGCTAACTAAAGCAATACACAAGGATATAAAAGTAGGACACAACATCTAGATATCAACTCTGATAGGGAAATCACAAAACTCAACCAAACCTAAAACACTAAAAAAGAGTAGGGGAGAAGGCAGAAATCTCAGTGTATAAATGATGGCAACATTATATGAAAAAAGAAGGAAGAAATTATATGTTCATAGATCTTCTATATGGAGAAGTCAAGGCAAATAAATAAATAAACATGGGTCTAAACTTAGAACATTAGCAGTAAATACTAAAGTAACCACATACCACCTATACATTAAAATAAGAAAAAAAATCAATAAGTCTCAGCAAATATAAAGCCAACAACATGAAAAAGATAAAAAGAAAACCCATAATAAAGAAAACCTGAATACAGAAATTTAAGTGGAATAAAGAAACAAGCAACAACAGACCAAAAAAAGAAACCAAAATAACATCACTAAATTCTCATCTATCAATAATTACACTGCATGTAAATAGGCTAAATGCACCAATAAAGAGACAAAGAATAGCAAAATGGGTTTTTAAAAAAAGCCATTTATATGCTGCATCTAAGAGACACACCTTAGACATAAAGATATAAACAAAATGAAACTGAAAGGATGGAAAAATACATATCAAGCAAACAGTATTTGGAAAAATGCAGAAGTAGCAATATTAATTTCAGATGAAATACACTCTAAAGTAAAACCCACCACAGTGGATGAGTACTGTCACTAAACGAGCCCTGACAATTAAGTCTGTGAACTCAACTGTTTGAAGTGCTACATATGTCACTGCTGAATATCACTACACTCACCTTCAAAATACTCCAATTTGGAAGCGATGCACTGATGCCACCAACTGGTTCTTTTCCAAACAATTTTGAAACTCTTTATGGAATGGCCATTGCTAAGGGTGACACAGTGGCAAGTTCACAAACTTAATTGTCTACTTGTCTGTGAGGGAGTTTTTAGCCAGTAAACAACTAACTGTATTGGAACACGTTCCTATTCACCTGATCTGCCCCTCAGTGACTTTTTTCTTTATCCAGAGATAAAGGAAATATTGAAAGTAAATTATTTTGATGAGATTCAGGACATCAAGAGTAATACAATGACAACTCTGATGGCCATTCTAGAAAGAGTTCCAAAATTGCTTTGAAGGATGGGCTAGGTGCTGGTGTCAGTGCATAGCCTCCCAAGAGGAGTACTTGGAAGGTAACCGTAGTGATATTCAGCAGTGATGTGTGTAGCCCTTTTTCTAGGATAAGTTACAAACTTAGTTGTCACACCTCATATGTTCCTTAAAATTTCAATACACCAAGAAGACATAGCCATACTAAATATTTATGCACTCAATGACAGTGCTGCTAAGTACATAACAAGCTTTAAAGCATTGAAAAGAGAAAGAGACAGCTCCACAATAATAGTAGGAGACTTCAACACACCACTTTTGATGACAGACAGAACCTCCAGAAAGAAGCTCAGTAAAGACACATAAGATCTAAATGCCACAATCAACCAACTTCACCTCATAGACATATACAGAACACTCCACCCAACAGCAATCAAGTACACTTTCTTTTTCAATGCATATAGAACATTCTCCAAAATAAACCACATATTACACCATAAAGCAAGCCATAATAAACTCCAAAGCACTAAAAAGCATCTTTTCAGATCAAAGTCAAAATCAACACCATAAAAAGCAAGGGACATAAGCAAGCATGTGGAAACTGAACAGAAACTTGCTTAAAAATTTCTGATTGTAAGAGGAAACAAGGATTGGATGAAGAAATTCATAGACACAAAACAAATCCTACCAGAACCCATGGGACACAGGCTAAGCAATACTCAGAGGTCAATTTATCTCAATAAATGCACACCTCCAAAAGAAGAAAATATCTAAATCAAATAATTAATCCTACAATTCAAACAAGTAGAAAAGGAGCAGCAAGGAAGCAAATAACCCAAATCAGAAATAAGATGGGCCATGTCACATCAGACCCAATTGAAATTTAAAAAATTGTTAACAGAATATTATCAAAAATTGTACTCTAATAGAAAACCTAGAGGAAATGGACAAATTTCTAGAAACATACAATACCTACCAAAACTAACACACAGAAGTGGAACAACTTAATAAACCCGTCACAAAGAAGAAATTGAAAGGTAATTTAAAAACTCCCAACCAAAATAAAAGTCTTGGCTCTGACAGCTCAAGCGGAGAATTTTACCAAACTTTCAGAGAAGAATTAATACCACTATCACTAAAGGTATTTCAGAGCATAGAAAAGAATGTAATACTTCCAAATTCATTCCTTGAAACTAGCATAACCCTGATAACAAAATCAGGTAGAGAATTGCATAAAAAAGGGAAATTAAAGATGAGTATTTCTCATGCACATAAACGCAAAAATCCTCAACAGGAGACTAGCCAGTAGAATTCAACAACATATCAAAAAAATAATTTACCATGATCAAGTAGCATTCACATCAGGGATGCAGGGATGGTTCAACATTAGATTAAAAAATTAGTCAACCACATAAATAAAACAAAAGACAAGAATCATTTCATCTTACAAATTAATTCAAAAAAGGTATTTGACAAAGGTCAACAACCATTCATGTTAAAAACTTTCAGCAGAATAGGAATAGAAGGGACATTCCTCAACAAAATAAGGGGCATCAGTGGATAGCCAACAGCTAACATTATCCTAAATATAGTCTGAAAGCATTCTCGTTGAGAACATGAACTAAACAATGATTCCCATTTTCACCACTCTTATTTAACTCTGTCCTGGAGGTTCTAGCCAGTGCAATCAGACAAGATAAAAAAAAAAAAAGGTTATCCAAACTGGTAAGGAAGAAATAAAAGTATCTCCATTTGCAGAAGATACGATCTCATACACAGAAAAGCCTAGAGAATCCCTTCTCCCCTCCTCCCAAAAAACTAATAGAACTAATGGAAGAGAGTTCAGTAAAGTATCAGGATCTCAGACAAACATATATAAACCAGTTGGATTCCTTTACACTAACAAAGAGACCATCTAAAAGGAAATCCCTACATCTATACCATTTACAATAGCTCCCATGAATGTAAAATATTTGGAAATAAATCTATCCAGAGATGTAAAAGTCCTATACAAAGCAAATTACAAGATTCTACTACAAGAAAACAAAAGAGACTTACATAACTGGAGAAACCTACCATACTTGAAAACGACTATTCCACCCAAAGCAATCTATAGATACAATGCAATCTCAATAAAATTCCAGTGGCATTTTTAATGAGATAGAGAAAAACATCATCAACTTCATATAGAAAGGGAAGAAACTCTGGATAAGTAAAGCATTACTGAAGAACAAAGTAGAAAGCTTCATACAACTAACTTCAGAAGCTATTACACTGCCACAGTAGTCAAAATAGCCTGGTACTAGTACAAAAACAGATACATAGACCACTGGAACAGAATTGAGAATCCAGATATAACATCATCCACCTAGAAGCAGCTGATATCTGACAAAGGCTCAAAGTCTATGAACTGCAGCAAGACAGTCTCTTCAAGAAATGGTGTTGGCAAAACTGGATATCCACCTGAAAATAAATGAAACAAGATCCATATCTTACCTCATGCACAAAAATTAACTCAAAAGGGACCAAAGATCTAAATATAAAATCTAAAACAATACAGATCAAGGGGAAAAAAAAGAGACAACTCTGAGAGCCCTAATATTCAGCATAAACAGATAACAAAATATTAAAATGCACAAATGCCACAAGAGAAAACAGACAACTGGTAATGCCTAAAAACCAAACATCTCAGTGCATCTGGAGACTTCATGAAAAGAGACAAAAGACTACCTACAGACCAGGAAAAAAATTTTGACAGTCATGAACCCAAACAGTGTCTAACTGCCATAATCTAAAAGGTACTGTGAAACTTCAACAAAAACAACAAAATATAATGACCTAATTAAAGAATGGGCAAAGGATATGAACAGACACTTCACCAAAGAAGGCATCCAGGATACTAACAGATATATGAGGAAATGCACACAATAATTAGCCATTAGACAAATCCAAATCAAAACTACTGTGAGATACCATCTCAGCCCAACAAGGCTGGCATTAATCCCCAAAACACAAAATAATAAATCCTGGAGAGATTGTTGATAGACTAAAACTCTTCTGTACAGCTGGTGGGAATGTAAACTGGCACAACCACTTTGAAAATCCATTTGACACTTTCTTGAAAAGCTAGAAATAGTAATAGCATAGAATCCAGTAATTCTACTCCTTGGAATATGTCCTAGAGAAATAAGGGCTGTCACATGAATAGATATATACTTACAAATGTTTATTGTAGTATTGTCCACAATAACAAAAACATGGAATCAACCCAGATACTCATCAACAGATTAATGAATAAACAAGCTATGGTATATTCACACAACGGAATGCTATACAGTAATAAAGAATAACAATGATCTTAGAAACACCTGATACTATGGAGTCATCTGGAAGACAGTAGACCAAGAAAAATTAGTCAGTTGCATAAAGGATAACTACCATAAGAGACCAGAATTATAAGGAGTCAAGAAAAGGTTTAAGCACAGGAGAGTGAAGGAGAGGGGTATTCAGAGTTTAGATAGTAGACAAGAGTTGTGGTGGGTGAAGAGAGTGATGGTACACACTAGAAGGGAAATTAAAATTGCTGGGCTATACCAAAAGGTAACAGATTTCCTAAATACATCCCAACTTTTCTAAGGATAGAATAGCAGGGTTGGGAGTCTGGGGACCATGGTTTCAGGGGACATCTGGATCAACTGGAATAACTATGTTTTCTTGTTATTTTTTTAAGAAGATACTCTGCATCCCACTTTGTTGAGTGGCATCTAGAATCTTAAAAGCTAGCAAGCTGCCATCTAAGTAGTATCAATTGATCTCAATTCATCTGAAGCAGCAAGAAACAAAGGACATCAAAGACATTAGGAAAGTATAAGCCCAGGAGACAGAAGGAGGCATATGATCTAGACATTACATCAGCATGAGACCAGAGGAACTAGACGGTGCCTGGCCACCACCCATGACTGCACTGATGGGGATCACAGCATACAGTCCCTGACACAGCAAAACAAAAATAAGTGCATAGAAGTAGAACACTACTGAAAGGCCAGACTTGATGTTCCAACAGACTGGATGGTCCTCTGAGAATGTGGCACTTGGATGCTCTGTTAGCCCAGAGCTGAAACCAGTACTGAAGCCAACTCTTCAGATGAAGATTGGACTGGACTATCAGACATATAGTGACACCCTAGAGTCACCATGAGTCGACTTGGCTGGGGTGAAGAGTGTGCTTCTTGGCTTATACATGAGACTGTCTGAGCAGTTCCTGTCTAGAGGTGAGATGAGAGGGTGGAGGGGGACAGGAGTTGATTGAATGGATGGGGGAACTACAGGGTAGAAGGGAGGAATGTGCTGTAGCAGGATAGGGAAAGCAGCTAGAGCTGCACAGCAGTGAATGTGCAGGGTTTTGCAAGCCAAACTGACTTGAATTGTAAACTTTCATCAAAAGCACAATAAAATAAAGTGAGAATGAAATCCTAACAGTTTGTTAAAAAAGTCAACTAAACACAAATGTAGGCAGTACTGGAGGGCATGAGATTCACACAGAACAAGTAACAAAAGGGCAGCAGTATGTTCCCCCTTAGAAATAATAACTTTAAATGTAAATGGATTAAACTCCCCAATCAAAAGGCAAAACTTGGCAAAGTAAATAAGAAAACATGATCCAACTATAAGTTAGTTGTCTACAAAAGATTCAGTTCAGAACCAGAGATACAAATGAATTGAAAGAGAAAGATAAGAAAATACATTCCAAGACAATAGTAACCAAAAGAGAGGTAATGTGGCTATAATGGTATCAGACAAAATAAACTTCAAATCAAAAACTTCTGTAAGATAAAGAATGATATGCTATAATGACAAAAGATCAATTCATGAGAAGATGTAAAAGTTATATATGGAACTTACAAAAGAACCCCAAAACATCTGTAGTAAACATTGACAAAAGTAAGCCAAGCCAAGTGCCGTCGAATCGGATCAAAGGGAGAAATAAAAAGTTTTAAAATAATAGTCTAAAATAGTCACCTTTGATAATGTATTGAATATCTAGACAGAATCAGTAAGGAAATAGAAGACTTGAACAACACTGTAAACCAAGTAGACATAACAGGCATACATAGAACACTCCACCACACAAGAACAGAATACACATTCTTCTCTAACATACACGGATTATTCTCTAGGATATACAATATGTTAAGTCACATAACAAATCCAGTATGTTTTTAAAAAAACTGAAATAATACAAGGTATATTCTTTGACTACAATGGACTCAAAATAGATATCAGTAATGTAAGGAAAATTCTAAAGTTCACAAATATATGCGAATTAAAAAAACACACTACTAAATAACCAATAGGTCAAAGAATAAGTCATGAAGAAAATTTTAAAAAATACTTTGAGATTAATGAGAACATGATATAGCAAAACTTATAGGATGCAGTGAAAGCAGTATTCAGAAAAACATATATATAGTTATAGATTATTTAAAAAGAAGAAAGATCTCAAATCAACAACCTAACTTTTACACCTGAGGAACTAAAAAAAGAAGAAGCTACCAGAAAGAATGAAATAATAAAAAGTAGAGCAGGAATAAATGAAATAGAGAATAGAAAAGTAGAGAGAATCCACAAAGCCAGAAGTTGATTCCTTAAAAAGATCAGTAAAAATCAACAAAACTTTAGCTAAATTTACAAAAAAAAAAAAAAATAAGGGAAGGTGTACATACATCAGAAATGAAAAAGGGGGCTTACTATTGACTCTACAGAAATAAAGAGAATACTGTGAACAATTATATACTGTGAACAAATACACAGCAACAAATTAGATAACTTAGATAAAATGGGTAAATTCCTACAAACCCAAAATACTTAAATTGACTCAAGAAAGAATAGAAAATTTCAATAGACCTATAACAAGTGAAGTGATTGATTCATCAATCAAAATCTTTCTAACAAAAACAAAAGTCCAGGACAAACTCACTGCGGAGGTATACTTAACATTTAAAGAATTGACATCAATCTTTCTCACAGTCTTCCAAAGAAAACTAGAAAAGAAAAAATTTTCTAATACATTCTATGAGTCCAGTACTACCCTGATACATAAGCCAAATAAAGACATCATGAGAAAATTACAGATCAATATCACTTATAAATATGGATGCAAAAATTCTCAACAAAATGCCATCAAACTGTATCTGACAACAATGTAAAAGGATTATACACCATGAGCAAGTGGGATCTATCCTAGAAATGTTAGGGATAAATCAATATAACATACAAAATTACTAGAGCAAAATTTGCTACGATCACATGATCATCTCAAGAGATACAGACAAGGCGTTTGAAAAATCTAACATCTTTACATTAAAAAAAAAAAAGGCAAACTAGAAAGAGGGTAAATTCTTCAGTATGAAATGCTTCTCATTCCTGTATCATCCCCATGATCAGTTTCAGATCAAAGAAAAGCATATTGCAACCTTTGAGTTTTCGCTGGCTGGCATTCAGAAGTAGATCATCAGGACTTTCTCCCTATTCATCTTAGTCTAGAAGCTCCACTAAAACCTTTCTAGCATCATAGCAACATACAATAATATATAGGTGGTGACTATGCATGTGGTGCATTGGATGAAAATCAAACCTGGGTCTTCAACATGAAGACAAGAATTCTATTACTGAACCACCACTGCACTTATAGCAATTAGGCAACATAAATGAATGAATGAATAAAATTAAATAAAGGCATCCAAACAAGAAAATGAGACATGCAACTACCTCATTTCAGAGATGTTATGACCCTGTATATAGACAATCCCAAAGAACCTACAAGGAAGCTACTAGAGCTTATAAATAAATTCACAAGTCACAGGGTAACAGTTCAGCATGCAAGAATCAGTTTTGCTTCTACACACTAACAATGAACAAGTTGAAAGGGAAATTAAGGTGGAAAATTCCATCTAAAAGAATAATACCTAGAAAAAAACTTAACCTAGAATAACTTATATACGTGATGACTACAAAACAGCACTGAAAGAAATTAATGAAGAGCTAAATAGATGAAAAGATATCCCATGCTCATAGGTGGGAATATTTAATATCATTAAGATGTCAATAATACCCAAAGTAATTTACAGATTCAATGCATCTCAATCAAAACTCCCATGCCATATTTTTGTAGAGACAGAAGCTTAATCTTTAGATTCATGTGGAATTGTAAGGGGCTTCAAATAGTCAAAACAAAAGAACAAAGTAGGAGGACTCACACTTCCTGGTTTCATAACATACTACAGTAACCAAAACAGTGAGGTAATGGCATAAGGGCAGGCATACAGAATATGTCAATGGAATAGAATTGAGAGCCCATAAATAAACTCATGCATCTAAGAATAACAGATTTTCAACAAAGGTGCCAAGTCCATTTAATGATATAGTGATTACAACTGGAGCTCCTACATACAAAAGAACAAAGTTGGACCCATACTTCACAACATATACAAAAATTAACTCAAAATAAAGCAATGACCTCAATATAAGAACTAAAGCCAGAAAAAATCCTTGAGGAAACAGAGGTTATCTATGGATCTTATTTTGACACTGAATCCTTAGATATGGCATGCACAGCATAAACAATAAAAGACAAAATAGATAAAAAAAACTTTTATACATCAACCAACTTTATCAAGAAAGAGAACATACAACCTACAGAAAAATACTTGTGAGGATTCAATATTCAGAATGTATTTTAAAACTCCCACAATTGAACAACAAAAGACAACATAATTTTAAAAATTGGCAAAGGATCAACCCAGATGCCTAACAACAGAAGAATGGATAGGTAAACTATGGTATATATACTCAATGGAGCACTACACAATGATAAAGAACAACGATGACCTCAGGAAACATCTCATGACCTGGTTTCAACTGGAAGACATTATGTTGAGTGAAAGTAGTCAGTGACAAAAGGACAAATATTGTATGAGACCTCTACGATAAGATCTCAAAAACAGACTTGTGAATAGAAGAAAAGACTCTTTGACAGCTGCAAGGGAGGGGAGGGAAGGAGGGAGGGAGGAAGGGTTTAGATTAGATAGTTGCTAGGTATCTGGTTGGGTGAAATCAATGAGAGTACACATTAGAAACAAGAACAATATTAAGTGGACTTAAACATAACATGAGTACTCCTTAATTCTTAACCCAATATTGCAAGGATAGAGTAGCTGGGGCAGGGAGCGGGGGACCATGCTCTTAGGCGAAAGCGAGGCCAATTGGCACAACTAGTGTTTTGCTAAGAGGGCTCTCTGCACCCTACTTTGGTGAGTGGCGTCTGGGGTCTTAAAAGCTGTCAAGCTGCCATCTGAGGGCACAGCAAATGGTCCCAACTCAGCAGGAACGGATGCTCACCAAGGACCAAAATCACATGGGGGAAAGACAACCCAGAAGACAAAGAGACCCACATTAGTCGGTGCCTACATCGACTTGGGACTGGAAGAACCAGATGGTGCCTGGCCACCACCAGTGATAGCCACAATGGAGCTCACTAAGTTGAGTCTCCGGCAACACAAGAATAAAAAGGGGTGCACCCTGAAATCCCCACTAAAAGACCTCAATTGATGGTCCAGTGGTTTCAGGGTTCCCCTGGGAACATGGCCCCTCGCCCTGATGCTGCCCTTGACCATAAATCATAACGAAGGTCCACGCTTCGGACAGGAATGGATTGGACTTGGCGATGCAGTGACCATATATTGGATGCACTTTATGGTTCTATACATCTATAGGATGTCATCCTGCTGACCTCTGGCTGGAGGAAGGAGAGTGGGCGGAGAGGAGGGAAAAAAGAGACTGTTGGGAGAATGAGACATGTATGGAGCAGAGAGGAACAGTGTGTTGTCACCGGGCAGGGAGAGCAATGGAAGCTGCATACAGGTGGGTATGTAAATTTGTACGGGAATGTACATTTTCACTCAGTTATATTAAATAAAAAATTTTAAAAAAATAAGTAAGCAACCAACATATATTTATACTCTTGGTAAGATGTGAGTTCAATTTTTACTTCTGAAAAAGAGAAAGGATTATCAGTAATGACTAGTGAATAAAAATCAATTGGAAATAAAAATTGTTAAGAAGGAAAAAAAAATGGCAAAGGACTTGAATAGACATTTCTCCACAGAAGATGTACAAATGATCAATAAGCAAACATAAAGATGCTCAATATCACTATCATTAAACCAAAATCAAACCCACTGCCGTTGAGTCGATTTCTGACTCACAATGACCTTACAGGGCAGAGTAGAACTGCCCCATCGGGCTTCCAAGACTGTAAATCTCTTCAGAAGCAGCTTGTCACGTCTTCCATGCAGCAGCAGGTGGGTTCCAACCAACAGTCTTTCAGTTAGCTGGCAAGTTCTTAATCACTGCACCACCAGGCCGAGATAAATACAAATCAAAATCATAATGAGATAATCATTTCACTCCCACTGCGAGAGCTATCAGAAAAAATGGAAAATAGTAAATGTTGAGCATTTGGAGAAACTGGAACTCTTGTCCATTGCTGGCAGGTCTGTAAATTGGTGCCAACACTGTAAAACAGTTTGGCAGTTCTTTAAAAAAAATCAGTCATAAAATTACTGTACAACCCAGCAATTTCACTGCCAGGTATTTACTCCAATGTACTGAAAGCAGGGACTCAAACAGATACTCTGACTCCAGTGTTCACTGCAGCATTATTCACAATAGTCAAAAGGTATAAACAAACCAAGGATCCATTAACAAATGAATAGATAAACAAAACATGGTATATACATATGATGGAATATTACTTAGCCAAAGAAAAACAAAGTCCTGATACATGCTAGGATATGGAGGAACCTTTAAAACATTTTGATAGGTGAAATAAGTCAGTCACAAAAGGACAAATACTGTATGATCCTATTATATGAAATATCCAGAATAGGCAAATGCATAGACACAAAAGTTTTATTAGTGGTTACTATGGGCTGTAATGTAGGGATATAGGGTGTTATTGCCTAAGGGGTAGTGAGTGTCTGTATACAGTATTGAAAAACTTTCTGAGATGGACTATGGCAACAAGTACACAACATGATGGATGTAATTAATGTCACTGAATTTAAGATTAAAATTGCAAAGTTTTGCTATATATATTTCATCACAATAAAGCCTTAAAGAGACAGAAAGAAGTCACTAATATTTGAAGACCCTACAATAATCTAGACTTTATGTTATGTGTTTTATATATTATTATCTCAGTTAATATAGTCACCCTATGAATTCAGCATTGATACATCAATTTTAGGACTGAACAACCTGACAAAGTCCTGTGGCACCCTCAAAAGAAGAAAATAGACTTAGTGCCTGTTTTTAGCAATTATACAACCTAGTTAGGAGATTAAGGCCAATGTGTGTGAAAGAATTATATAAATTGTATTCTAGAGTGCCAAGGCCTCAAAACCTCTCAGTGGTATCTGATTTCAAAGTCCACACTTTATCAAGTGTAACAAATTGTGTCAGGTGATTAACAAAAAACAAACTGTAACAAGATGTTCTAATGCATAATTCTGATCATTTTAAACTTGAAGCATATTTAAAATCCCACTTCAAGCCCACTTATCTGCTCAAGCTCTTTATACTCAAAAGATCCTTTCAATTCTCTGACCAGAATTTTCCACTTAAAGATTGCCTAGCACATGCATCTTATCTATAGACATCCTCTTCGGTGATAATGATTGGTTAGGTACCTTTAAATCAGTTCACACTCATAGGGACCCTATCAATAACAAAACAAAATGCTGCCTGGTACTACACCAACCTCACAATTGTTACTGTGTTTGAACCTACTGTGACTGAACCACTGTGTCAATCCAGCTTGTTTGGAGGACTCCTGAAATATTAATGCCATGTTTGAAAACCAGGCCCTAGAAACTTCACTGTCATCAATTTAAACTTTTGTCAGTGAACTCCATGCACAGATGAAAAGCCAAACTGGATGGCAAATACAATCCTAATTTCATTTAGTTACTGGCAGTAGCTATTCTTGTTGGGGGAAAAAATCTATTGAATGAAGAACTCTCTGAACATCTAAAATTTCAATTGTGTTTTCTCTGCATTTCTTTGACACACACCAGTTTAAACCCAAACACTCATATTTTCAAACCTAAAGCAGTTTAAGACTCCTACTGAGAGGTTACCACCATTTTTCCTTCTTAAGAATTCCTTTGGGCTTTATATTCCCTCCGTTCCCAGATTTCTTTTTCTTAATAAAGTAAAGGCCCAAGTGCTTAAAACAGGGTAATCACAGAAAGTGAGTACCTGATTCAAAGGGTCCCTTTTAAGGGGCCCAGTGCACCAAACAGCCCTGAACCATAAACAATGAACAAGCTTTCTCTGTTTAAAACAGTACTGATAGTTTAATTATCCTCTGGCTGAAACACTGGGGCTGTCACATTGATGCGTCATCAGCCACTTATCAAGCAAGGACTTATTCATCACAAGTGCTAAGACTCCCAAAAAGAATTCACATTCCTGAGTAATATTTGCTCCTATGTGACTATGGAAAAGATAGGTTTTCCTCCCAAGAATGGTAAGTAAGACAAAGAAAAGTAAGCTTTAGCTAAAATACAGGAGAAGAAGAATCTAATTCTTAACTAATTTCACAGACTTTTTCAGATTTAATTTGAGTTTCCATTATGGATTTAAAAGGGGTCTGCTGCTTGTCTGTCTATTTGATTTAAGACAAATCTAGCTGACAAGAACAAAGCATTTGTTTTGTTTCCAAATCAGTTAAAGGGGACATGTTTACTAACAACTTAATCTATTTAGTACAAATACTCTTTTACATTCTTTTCCTTCATCAAAAACCAAAATTAAATAAAACCTTCAAAGATGGCACAAAAATTTCCAAACTCATAAACTGCAGCTTGTAGCAATATGATAACTATGTGTACCTTCACTGTGTAAGTATACAACCTCAGTCAAACTTCTTTCTCTGTAAAATGTCAGGATCAAAAGCTAGGATTCTGAGTGGCTAGTTTCGATTTTTACAACTTTTTCACTACATGAACAATAAAATAATAAAAGTTCACTTCAACCCAAACAAATTCTTTTCTTTGAGAATTAGCTAAAGAGAAAAACAACTTTTATGTTACCCAGAAAGTTGGAAATAAACTTAAACATGATATATTTAATGAGCAAATAATTGTTTGCAATTTCACAAATAGCCTAAGCTAAATTTGTTTTTCTTTAGTTATTAAGTAGTTATTTGGGAACCTGGTGTCACAGTGATTAAGAAGTCAGACACTGACTAAAAGGTCTATCATTCAAATCCACCAGACACTACTTGGAAAGGCTATGGGGTAGTTCTACTGTGTTCTATAGGGTCTCTATGAGTCAAAATCAACTTGACAGCAACACATTTGGATTTTTTTTTTTTTACTAAGTAGCTGTATTAGGAAATATTTCTTTCTACCAAAATCTTCAGTTGCTTAGATACTTTAACATCAGATTTGCAAGAGGAGTACAGTATAATTTTAACATCACACTTGCTATATTTTACGTTAAATACAGAGTAACATTTGAAATTGAACTTAACTATAAAAATTCTATAAGGTAAAAATGCATGATCTCATAAAGTCAAATCAGTCTTTAATCGAAATAATAAAACTTACATTTAAGTAATAGTGTCTCTGAGTTTATAGGGCTATAAAATGTCAGATAAAAATCCAGTCGTTGCTACCTCGGTGACTGTTTCTTTAATGTTTCTATAATTAAAAGATGAAGTTCTGATATGGGCTCCTATAGTACCTTGATTTGGCAGAATATCCACATGAAGTAAATTCACAACTTAGCTCACCAATAAATAATGAAAGGGAACATAATTTTCACTAAGAGCTGAGACGTTTTAACTCTGTCTCAGCAGGGACCATACATTTTAACTATTACCAAACCCAGAACCACTGTTGTTGAGTCGATTCCAACTCACAGTAACTCTATTGGGCAGAGTAGAACTGCTCCATAGAGTTTCCAAAGAGTGCCTGGTGGATTCAAACTGTTGACCTCTGATTAGCAGATGTAGCACTTAACCACTATCTCACAAAATGACAGTATTAAACTAGGAAATAAAAAAATTATTAATAATGTCTATGTGAACATTGTAGTTACTCGAATGTTTTGTTTCCCTGTGCAACAAGAATACGATTTTCCAAGTATTACATTCTCATTACTGCTAATTTGTGAACTATGGAATTTATAAGTGTGGTAAGAAAATTCTACTTCACAAATGCCTTCTTCCCCCCTAACTCTTCAAGGTGTATACATTCAAGTCTTCAAGGTATGAAAAAATCCATCTTCATATACTGTGTAATATACCACTTAATATCAAAGTATAAAATTTGTGTATTTATTTCATGTATGTCAGTCCCCGCTCCCTGACTAAGGTGCAAGTTTCCCGAAAACAGGAATTATGTTTTTTTTTTTATTTGCTCACCTCAAGATTGTATCCTCCATATTTATAAAGAAGGGTAGGAAGGAGGAAGAGAAGGAGGGAAGGCAATGAAACTGAACACACGGAAGTCAAATTCATTGTCTTTTGCAGCAATTTCCAAACACCTCTCTTCTTCCTTTCTCACTCCTTTCAAAGTTTCCACCTATTTATCTATCCTTGTTGAGCAAAATCCCTGCAAAAAGCAGACTAATTACACTCAGATTTAAATCAATAACAGATAACTGATCTTTGAACTACCTGGTCCATACAGCAGGAATATATTTCTCCTAATTACTGGAAATAACAAATTATGGATTATACTGTGAATAATGGGAATTCCAGAACACTTAATTATACTCAGGAGGAACATGTACACAGAACAAGAGGCTGTCATTCAAACAGAAAGCAATACTGCATGGCTTATACTCATGAAAGTTGTGCATCAGGGTTGATCCTTTCATCATACTTATTCAATCTGTATAATGAACAAATAATCTGCAAATCGGTTCCAGGGCATCAGGATTGCAAGAAGTCTCACTAACACCTGCAGTATACAGTTGACACAATCTTGCTTGCTGGAAATGAAGAGGACTTGATGCTCTTAAAGATTAAAGATTAAAAGGCTAAAAATTAAAGACTAAAATCCTCACAACTGGACTGATAAGCAACATCATGATAAATGGAGAAAAGACTGAAATTGTAAAGGATTTCATTTTACTTATAACCACAATCAACATTCATGGAAGCATCAGTGAAGAAACCAACAAAACACATTGCATTAGGCAAACCTACTTTCCATACTTTCTTAAAAGTATTGAAAACCAAAGATATGACCCTGAAGACTAAGGTGCACTTGACCCAGGACACTGTGTGCTCAGTCAACTCATACACACATGAAAGCCGGACTCTGAAGATTGAAGAAGAATACTGAATCACCATAGAGTGCCAGCAGAATGAACAAATCTATCTTGGAAGAAGTACAACCAGAATGCATCTTAGATCAAGGATGGAGAGCCTACTTACATGTCACTTACTTTGAACATCTTATCAGGAAGGATCAGTCCCTGGAGAAGGGCATCAGGTTTGGTTAAGCAGAGGGTCAGTGAAAAAGAGGAAGACATTCAACAGGATGGACTGACGCAGTGGCTACAAGAATGGTCTCAAGCATAACAGTGATTGTGAGGACGGCACAGGGCTAGACAGTATTCCATTCTGTTATGCACAGGATCATTATGAGTTAGAACTGACTGGACAGTATCTAACAATAACAACAATGGCTAGTGATCCCAAGCATTTCCTCATATGTCTGCTACCCAGTGGAATGTCTCCTTTGGTGCAGTGTTTGTTCATTTCTTTTGTTCTTATTTTAATTGAATTGTTTGTCTTTTTGTGGCTGAGGTGTTGGCTTCTCCTGTAGATTTTAGACCTTTATTGGACTTATTGTGCCATTTTTTTTCCCTTCTGTAGGTTCTTTTTTTCCCTCTTTCTGTAAAGACTTTTGATGAGCATAAATGCATAAATGTTTAATTTTTAGACAATCCTAGTATTCTAGCCTATCTTCTGGAGTTTGTGTGTTCTTATTTATATCCTGACAATGCCATGTATTAGGGCCTCTAGCATTGATCATATTTTTTCCTCTATGATATTCATATCTTCTGGTTTTATATTTAAGTCTTTGACCTGTTCAAATTAGCTTTTGTGTATGGTATGAAGTGTGGCTTCTGTTTCATTTTTATGCAGATAGATATCCATTTTTGCCAGCACCATTTGTTCAAAAACCATTGTTCCCCATTTGACGGATCTTGGTCCCTTGTTGAAGATTAGGTGACTGACAATAGGTGGATGGATTCACATCTGAGTTCTCAGTTCTGTCCCATCAGTCAGAGTATCTGTCACTATACCAGTACCACACTGCATAGTAGCTTCTAAGGTCACCTAGTGTGACTCTTCCTACTTTCTTCCTCTTCTTGAATAGTGCTTTACCTTATCTGAGACTTCTTCCCTTTCCACATAAAGTTAATGATTAGTTTTTCCATCTCTTTAAAGAATGTATAGGTCTTTTACATCCCTGGTTAGATTTATTCCTAAGGTTTTTTTTGTTTTGCTTTGTATTGTTTTTAGGGGCTATTGTAAATGATGGAAATCCTGGTGGCATAGTGGTGAAGTGCTATGGCTGCTAACCAAAAGTGTCATCAGTTCAAATCCTCCAGGCGCTCCTTGGAAACTCTATGAGGCAGTCCTACTCTGTTCTATAGGATCGCTATGAGTTGGAACCAACTTGATGGCAGCAGGTTTGGTTTTTGGTATTATAAATGATATCATTTTCCTGATTTCCTTTTTGTCATTCTCTTTATTGGTGTATAGGAATCCATCTGACTTTTATATATTGATCTTGTATCCTGCTACTAGTTCCAATAGTTAACTCATGGAGTTTTTTGAATGTTCTATGTATAGTATCACATCATGCACAAATAAGGGCAGTTTTACTTCTTCTGTACTAATGTGGATGTCCTTTATTTCTTTTTCTTGCCGTATGGTTCTAGTTAGGACTTCCAGCACAATGTTAAATTGGAGTGAAGATAATGGGTATCCTTGTCTTGTTTCTCTTACCAAGGGGAATATTTTCCATCTCTCTCCATTAACAATAATGTTTGCTATCAGTTTGGTACTAAGAAATAAATTACTGTCAAGTTGATTCCAAATCATAGTAACACTACAGGATAGAGCAGAACTGCCCCATAGTGTTTCTAAGGAGTGCCAGGTAGGTTCAAACTGCCAATCTTTTAGTTAACAGCCAAACTCTTAACCATTACAACAGCATAGTTTCCTTATTTTTGTATAGATGCCCTTTATTATGTTGAGGAATCTCCCTTCTATACCTATTTTACCGACTTTGTATCAGGAGTGCGTATTGGACTTTGTCAAATGTCTTTTCTGCATCAACTAAGGTGACCATATGATTCTTTTAGTTATGTGGCGAATTACATTGATTGATTTTCTCATTTTAAACCATCCTTGCATAAAAAAGAGAAAATCAAACCTGTTGCCATCAAGTCAATTCCCACTCATACTGTGTAAGACACAGGAGAACCTCTCCATAGGGTTTTAAGGAGGGCCTGGTAGATTCAAACTACCAATCTTGCACACCTGGTATGAATTCCAATCGGTTGCGGTATATTATTTTTTTTTAATATGATGCTGAATCTCTTGGCTAGAGTTTTGTTCAGAATTTTTGCATCTATATTCATGACAGATATTGGTCTATAATTTTTTTTCTGTTGTATATTTGCCAGGTTCTGAGATCACAGTTACGTTTGCTTCATCAGATGAATTCATAAGTATCCCTTCCTTTTCTATCTTCTGAAGTAGTTTGAGTAGTATTGGTATTAGCTCCTCTACAGATATTTGAAAGAATTATCCAATGATTGTGTGGGTCAGGGCTTTTTTGGTTGAGATTTTTTTGTCTGTTTGTTGTTACCTTTTTAATCTCTTGTTATAAGTCTGTTCAGATTTTCAATATCATTTTGTGTTAGTTTGAGTAGGTAGTGTTTTTGTAGAAATTTTCCATTTCCTCTAGGTTTTCAATTTTTTGGAGTATAGTTTTTCACAGTACTCTGTTACAACACTTTTTTTTTTTTT
This sequence comes from Heterohyrax brucei, assembly GCA_028571685.1. Taxonomy (NCBI): domain Eukaryota; kingdom Metazoa; phylum Chordata; class Mammalia; order Hyracoidea; family Procaviidae; genus Heterohyrax; species Heterohyrax brucei. The sequence goes on from CM053158.1 coordinate 68,785,931, forward strand.
ACTTTTTTTCTTTGATATGACTGAGTGAAAATGTACATTCCCGTATAAATTTACATGCCCACCTATAAGCAGCTTCCACTGCTCTCCCTGTCTGGTGACAGCACACTATTCCTCTCTGCTCCATACATGTCTCATCCTCCCAACAGTCTCCTTTCCCCTCTTCTCCAACCACTCTCCTTCCTCCAACCAGAGGTCACCAGGCTGATATCCTATACAGGTATCGAACCATAAAGTGCATACAACATATGGTCACTCTGCGTGAGTCGGATCCGACTCGACGGCACTTGGCTTGGCTGGCTGCATTGCCAAGTCCAATCCATTCATGTCCAAAGAGTGGATCTTTGTTATGATTTATGGACAAGGGCAGCATCAGGGCCAGGGGTCATGCTCCCAGGGGAACCCTGAAACTGTTGGACCATCAATTGAGATCTTTTAGTGGAGATCTCAGGATGCACCCCTTTTTATTCTTATGTTGCCAGTGAGACTCAACTTAGTGAGCTCTATCGTGGCTATTTCAGTTGGGCCTATTGTAATGTTCTCCATTTTATTTCTGATTTGGAGTATTTGCATCCTCTCCGGTTTTTCTTTTATCAGTTTGACCAATTTTTTGTCAATTTTGTTGAACCTTTCAAAGAATGGATTTTGGGGTTTGTTGAGTGTTGCTTTGTGGCTGAAGATGTGATCTATTATGAAGAATGTTCCACGTGTATTGAAAAAGAATGTATACTTTGCAGCTGTTGGGTGGAGTGTTCTATATGTCAATGAGGCCAAGTTGGCTAACTGTGGTCTTTAAATCTTCCGTATCTTTGCTGAGTTTTTTCCTAGACATTCTGTGCCTTATCAAGAGTGATGTATTGAAGTCTTTTAGTATTTTTGCAACTGTTAATTTCTCTTTTCAGTACTACTAAAGTCTATGTATTTTGGATCCCTGTCATTGGGGTGTAGACATTTATTACAATTATTCCTTCACGATGGATCATCTCTTTAATCATTGTATGTAATCAATACATAATACTTTTTTTGTCTTTTATGGTGGATTTTGTTTTAAAGTCTATTTGCCACTCTTGTTATTTGCTTGATTTTTTTCTCACTGTTTCATTTTTACCACATTTGTGTCTTTGTTTCTAATGTGTGTCTCTTGTAAACAGTATATCCATGGATCCTGCTTCTTTTTTTTTTTAATTTTTAATCCATTTTGTCTCTCTCCAATTCTTTATGGGCATGTTTAGGCCATTGGGATCCAGTGTAATTTTTGACAGATGTGAGTATATCACTATCATTTGTAATGCTTTGTTTGTTCCTCTTACTGTCCTTTGCTGGATTCCTTTTATCTGTGAATTTTTCCATTTATTTTGCTTTGGTAAACTTTGTGTTTACTAATACCTTATGTTTTATTCTTTATTTTAATGAGTAGATTTGTAATTTTTCTTTTGTTTACCTTGAAATTTACCCTTTCCTCCCCAGGTTTGAATCACTCTTTTATTACAGAGTATTCTATTACCTTGATCTTTATTAGAAATTTCTATACCTATACCACTTACTCCCTGTTTTATTATTCTGATATTGTCATTTACAGATTAATCTCTCTTATTCCCTGTTGTAAATCTTTTAGTTTTCACTATTCTTTGAGAATTATTTCCTAGGTTGGTATCTGCTAGTGTGACCTGGTGTCCTTGATTCAGGTTATCACCTGGTATTTTTTGTTCTTGAACTGAAGGTCTCCTTAGTTTCTATTTATCTGGAAATATCCTAACTTCACCATTACACTTGAACAAGAATTTTGTAGGTCATATTATTTTTGATTGGCAATTTTTTTCTTGCAGGGTTTTATAGATACGTCATCCTACTGCCTTCCTTGCATGTATGGTTTCTGCCAAGTAGTCAGAACTTAGTCTTATTCTTTACTCTTTTTATGTGGCTTTTTGTTTTTCCTGAATTGCTCTCAGGACTCTATGTCTTTTGGTTTTACCAAATGTGATTATGTTATGCCTTGGTATTTTCTTTTTGGGTCTACTCCATATGGATTCATTGAGCTTCTCATGTTTTCATCTTTCATGATATTAGGGAGGGTGTCTGTCAGCAGTTCTCTGGTGATCATCTCTGTGCTTCCCTTTTTTCTCCCCCATTCTGGAACTCAGATCGCTCACAAATTATTGCTTCTTATTGTATGCCACATTATTTTCAGAGGCATCTTCATTTTCCTTTGTTTATTTTTTCCAATTTTTTTCCTCAAAGTGATATTCAAGTATTTATCTTTGATTTTGCTGATCCTGCCTTCTGGTTTCATAACTGCTATTCAGATCTTCTATGACAATGTCCATTTCTGAAATCTGTCTTTTAGATTCCTAATTGCTGTTTTTGTATGATCTCTAGCAGTAAGTTTATTTTGACATTTTGTTGCTGTGTTATTTTCCTGAATTCTCCCATTGTTTTGTCTCTTTTCCATGATTTTGCCAGTTTTTTCCGTGAATTTATCTATTCTTTCCTCATTTTGACTGCTTTTTACTTCAAGTCACAGAGAGCTGTGAATATTAAATATTTTAATTTCCTTTCAGGTAGTTCCAGTGCCTTTTCTTCTACTAGAAAATCACCTGGTGTTCTACTTTATATGCCTACTGAAATGATTCTGTCTGGTTTTCTTGGATTTTGATATTGTCTGTCATCTCCAGAACATTCAATAGTCATTTTCTTCATTTATTGATTGTAGACTTGTTTGTTTTCTTCTGCTTTTTTGTGTTATTTGATTATGTCTGAGGAGATGGACTGGGTATTCTTTATTTATTTCTCAGCTGTGGCCATCATACTTTTCACCACCTTGTCCAATGGGTATATTAGGACAGGTCCCTCTGAAGTAGACGGTCTGGGCTTAGTTGTTTGGGCACATTTGGGGGCCTACTGGGTGGGACTGGGTTTCAGAGCAGGGCAGCTTCCAGTAAACCATGTCTATGCTTCTCAAGGGTACAATGTTCATCACACAGTACACACAGAGTTGCCAGATTTCCTGTCTATGTCAGCTATTGTAGTCAGTGTTTCATTTTTTCGCAACCAAATACAGTCCATACATTCCCTTCAGCCCACCCTAACACTGCCACCTTCAAGAGTGAAGACCTAGAGACTGACACCAAATTCTCCCCTCTGCATGTATGAGATTGGGAAGAGAAGGAAAAAGGATACTCCCTAAACAGAGTCACTTCCCAAACTTCCCCAGCTGCCTAGGAAGTCTCTACTCTTCTAAAGCACAGCCTGATATCATTCTCACTGGAGTCCAATGTTCTTCTCTTTGGAATAGAATTAGGTAAGCAGAGGCTAGGAGAAGCTTGAACCTGCACTACATTTATAGACCACCTCACTAATGGAATGAATTCATTCTATTTTGTAGTAATCACTTAATTTCACACACTAACTTTTTTCTTTAGTACAATAAATGCTAAATGAATGGTCCTATACAGTGAATGCTAAAAATGTTCAGAGGAAAAGATTATTCTACATATAACTGGAACAAGGCATAAGAAGAAAAACATGATTTTGATATTAAAAAGGAAAAAAGACTAAAGAAGCTGAAGGAAACAACATAATTAAGGCTAAACAAGTAATTTACAAGGTTAACACAAAGCTAGTTCCTATGAGGCAGAGATAAAAGATATCTCAAATGCCTGACCTTTTCAAGCTGCTGTACCACTCCATCGTCTCTGATATCAACTACTCCCTTACCCCTCAGTACTCTCCTTCCCATCTTCGGGTTTCTTAGTTTCCTGCAATGTAAATAGAATGACTTACTTGGTTATGGAGCTAGCAAATCCCAAATTTGTGGATCAGAAGTAGGCTTCTCACAATGCATGTGGCTGTAAGAGTTGACAAACTCAAATCAGCAGTTCAGATCACAGGCTGCTGATTCACAAAGCTATAGAAGCTGGTGAATCAGGTCATACAATAGGCCACTGTGGAGGCTGGTGACACCCAGAATTGGCAAGTAAGAAAGCAAATCTTGGGGAAACTCACTGATCATGAAATGGACATGGATTCAAATGCAGAGAGACAGTGCCTTTCTAAGACACACACATATATCTTAACTGCAGGACACCCTACAGGAAAGACCATAACTTTAGTAACAGTGGGATTTGAGTCACAACCTCTTGCAAAGCTGCAACCCAAGACACACCTTACAATAATCCTGCCTCATCAGCATGTAAAGATCAGAATCCTCAACACATAAAATGGAGGAAAGCCACACAATTCTTGGATTTATGACTTAGCCAATTTGACACATAACTTCAGCCATCACAGCCTCCATTACAGTCACATTCAATATGTGTGCATCACAAAGATCATGTTGGTAGGTGCCATCGAGTCAGCTCTGACTCATAGTGACCTCATGTAAAACATAAGAGAACACTGTCCAGCCCCCTGCCATCCTCACATTCATTGTTATGCATAATCACATTGTTGCAGCCACTGTGTCAATCAGTCTCATTGAGGGTCCTCCTCCTTTTTACTAAGCTATACTCTACCAAGCATGATTTCCTTCACCAGGTACCAATCCTTCCTGACAACACGACCAAAGTAAGTAAGATGCAGTCTCACCATTCTTGCTTCTAAGGAATATTCTGGCTGTACTTCATGCAAGACAGAGTTATTCATTCTTTTGCCAGTCCTCAGTATATTCAATATTCTTCACTAACACTACAATCAAAGACATCAATTTTTCTTTAGTCCTTTTTATTCATACTCCGGCATTCACAACCATAGGAGGTAACTGTAAACACCATGGCTTGGGTCAGGCACACGTTAGTCTTCAAGATGACATCTTTGCTTTTCAAAAATTTAACGAGGTCTCTTACAGTAGATGCTCCCATTGCAATGCATCTTTTTTACTATTTTTTATTTTTTTATTATGACTGAGTGAAAACTGTACATTCCCGTATAACTTTACATGCCCACCTACATGCAGCTCCCCCTGTCTGGTGACAGCACACTATTCCTCTCTGCTCCATACATGTCTCATCCTCCCAACAGTCTCTTTCCCCTCCTCTCCACCCACTCTCCTTCCTCCAACCAGAGGTCATCGTTTGATTTCTTGACTGTTGCTTCCATTGGTATTGATTGTGAATTCAAATATAATGAGACTATTGACAACTTCAATCTTTTCCTCATTTATCATGATGTTGTTGACTGGTCCAGTTGGGACAATATTTGTTTCCTTTACGGCAAGGTGTGATCCATACTGAAAGCTGAGGTACTTGATATTCATCAGTAAGTGCATCAAGTCCTCTTCACTTTCACTAAGCAAGGTTCTGTCATTTGCGTAACGCAGGTTGTTAATGAGTCTTTCTCCAACTCTGTTGTCACATTCTTATTCATATAGTCCAACTTCTTGGATTATTTGCTCAGCCTACAGATTGAATGGCTATGGTTAAAGGATACAACCATGACACACATCTTTCCTGACTTGTACCACTCAGTATCCTCTTGTTTTGTTCAAACCACTGCCTCTTGATCCATGTACAGATTTCTCATGAGCACAATTAGGTGTTCTAGAATTTCCATCCTTCACAGTTATATCCATAGATTGTTATAATACACACAAATTCCTTTGCATAATCCATACATCACAAGTAAACATCTTTATAGTGTTATCTGCATTCATTTAGGATCCATTTGACATCAGCAGTGATATCCCTGATTCTGTGTTCTCTTCTGAATCTGACTGAAATTTACAGCAGTTCTCTATCACTACAACTGCTTTTGAATGATCTTTAGCAAAATTTTGATTGCATGTGATACTGATGATATTGTTCAGAATTAATGACAATTTCCAAATTTGCTGGGATCATCTTTCTTGGGAATAGGCATAAATACAGATCTATTCCAGTGAGTTGGCCAGGTAGCTGTCTTCCAAATTTCTTGGAATGAAGAGTGAGCATTTGCAGCTCTGTACTCACTTGTTGAAATACCTCAATTGGTCAGTTTCTGGAGCCTCGTTTTTCACCAATGCCTTCAGTACAGCTTGGACTTTTTCCTTCATTCCTGAATATATGGTACATTTTGAAATGGTTGAACATCAACCAATTGTTTTTGGTATAATGATTCTGTATAGTCCTTCAGTTTTCTTCTGATGCTTCCTGCATCATTTAGTATTTTCCCCATAGAATCCTTCAATATTTCCAGCTGAGGCTTGAAGTTTTCATTTATTTCTTTCAGCTTAAGAAATGCAGAGCATGTTCTTCCCTTTTGGTTTTCTATTTCCAGGTCTTTGCACATGTCATTATGATACTTTATTTTGTCATCTCAAGCCACCTTCTGAAATATTCTGTTCCACTCTTTTACTTCATCATTTCTTCCTTTTGCTTTAGCTATTCAATGTTCAAGGACAAGTTTCAAAGTCTCTTCTGACATCTATTTTTGTCTTTTCTTTCCCAACTTTTTAATCATCTCTTGCTTTCTTGATGTATGATGCCCTTGATAGCATTCCACAACTCATCTTGTCATTGATCATTAGTGTTTATCATGCCAGATCTACTCTTGAGATGGCCTCTAAATTCAGGTGGGATATACTCAAGCTTATACTTTGGCACTTATCAACTTGTTCTCATGTTATTCAGTTTCAACTTGAACTTGCATATAAGCAGTTGATGGTGTGTTCTTCAGTAGGCCCCTGATCTCGTGACTGATAATGGTTTTTTTCATCATCATTCCCACAGTTGTAGCCAATCTGATTCCTGTGTGTGATGGTTACGATTATGTGTCAACTTGGCTATGCCATGATTTTCGGTGACTTGGCAGCTATATAAACTGGTCAACATGGTGATGAAATGTGCTGTAGTATGGGCAGTTACGGGTTGTGTGGTGGCTCATTGCCCTTTCAGCCTTTATCTCTCTGCCTTCAGCCACCTACTTCCTGTCTTTTCACCTTGCCAAGGTTTTAGCTTGTTTCAGACCGAGAAGCTACTACTGTCTTGTCTTCCTATGTCCAGTTCTTCAGACTTGAACTAACAGCTGTTGAGATTCACTGATCTTCAGAGACTGTGAGTAAAACCCTATTCCCTGACTTGCCATTCCTGGGTTCACCAGCCCCTGCAGCTATGTGAATCAGGAGAAACCTTTCAGTCTTGCCTGTCATCTTGTGATTCCTTGACCTTCACAGCCTATAAACAGGAACTCTAATCTCTGACCTGCCAACCTTGGGTTTTCCAGCTTCAACAGCATACAAGGCTTGCATTCCAATCTAGGACTTGGGAAATTTCAACCTCTACACTTAAATAAGCTGTTTCCTTTATATAAATCTCTTTATATATATATATATGTGTGTGTGTGTGTGTGTGTGTGTGTTACTGGTTTTCCTTCCCTAGATCACCCAGCCAAGGACATTGTGTATTCCATTCGATAAGTTCCGCATGTATAATCACCACTGGTGACTTTTTCACCATTAGTGAAGAAAGGTATTTGCAATGAAGTTGGTGGTCTTTCAAAATTCTGGCATGTGATCTCTGGCATTGTTTCTATCACAAAGGTTACATTTTACAACTGCAGATCCTTCTCCTTTGTTTCCAACTTCAGCATTCCAGTCACCAGTAATTATTAATGCATCCTGATTGCACATCTGATCAATATCAGACTGCAGAAGTTCATGAAAATCTTCAGTTTCTTCATTTTTGGCCTGAGTTGTCAGTACCTAAAGTCATATTAACTGTTCTTCCTTGCAAGTGGAAAGATTGCATTCTGTCACTGACAGCATTGTTCTTTTCGATAATGAATGCAAAACTATTCACCTTCAAGTTGTTGTTCCCAGCATGATAGACCATATGACTGTCCAATTCAGAATGGCCATTTACCAAACCATTTCATCTCACTAATGCCTATAATATCAATGCTTTTGCATTCCATTTCATTTTTGATGACATAATTTTCCTAGATTTATAATTCCTACATTCCACATTTTGATAATTAACGGATGTTTGCAGCTGTCTTCCCATTTTGAGTCAAGTTCTATCAGCAAATGAAGGTCCAAAAAGTTTGCCTCTATAAATGTCATTAATGCCCACTCTATTTTCAGGAGACAGCTCTTCTCCAGTAGTCTCTTGAGCACCTTCCAATCTGGTAGACACATCTTCTAGCACTGTATCAAACAAGGTTCTGCTGCTATTCATAGGGTTTTTTACTGGCTAAATCTTTTCAGAAGTAAACTGCCAGGTCCTTCATCCTACTCTATGTTAGTCTGGAAGCTCAAGTGAAACCTCTCAACCATGGATGACCCTGCTGGAATTTGAATATCAGTGACATAGCTGCTAGCATCAGAGCAACAAGCAAGCCCGCCACAGTACTACAATCTGTCAGATGTGTAGGGTAAGATCATGCCTAGAAGAGCCATATTAAGTAACTCATTGCACTGGAGGTCATCCTCTGGCTCTTTTAGCTATTAATCCTTTTATAATTGAAGGATTAACTTTGAACTGACCTGTTCTTGCCTTCTTAAATCCCATTCTTCCCATCTGCTGGTCTTAACTTAGCATCTTGTCACATCCCATATTGTCCACATACCCTGGAACTGCCATCTACAAACCAAACAACCTTCTGCTGGTTACCAGAAAGTTGTTCATAGGGCACTGTCCATGCAGCAACGTGTGCTGGCAGCTTCTTAGGCAGTTCCAAGCTAAGATTTACAGAAAAAGAGGCTACAGTAGGTACCTGCCTTCATTCCTCCAGTAGCCTGTTCTTGTATGAAAAATTTCCATCTTGTCATGGAAATATTTGTGGTACTACCTTATTTATTAGAGTGTTTCTTTGACATCACCCAAGAAATTACAGGTATCTTAAATCTCATGACGATTTTATATCATTTTATTAACAGCTTAGCTGCTATCATAGGTTGAATTGTGTCCCCCAATGCTATACCAATTTGACTGGGTCAGAACTGCAAGTATTTTGTGATTGTTCCCCATTTCGTCATCTGATGTGATGTTCTGAAGTACTGTAAAAACTATTTCTATGATATTGATGAGATGGGATTAGTGGCAATTACATTAATGAGGTAGGACTCAATCTACCAGATTGGATTGCGTCTTGACCCAATCCCTTTTGAGATATAAAAGACAGAAGAGAGTGAAGAGACAGAGATGCATACCATCAAGAAAGTAGTACCTAGAACAGAGCATATCCTTTGGACCCCAGATTCCTATACAAAAAAATCTCACGAACCAAGGGAAACTTGATGACAAGGACCTTCCTCCACAGCCAACAGAAAGAGAAGGCCTTCCACTGGAGCTGGTGCCTTCAATTTGGATTTCTATCCTACTAGACTATAAGAGAATAAACTTCCATTTGTTGAAGGCATCCACTTGTGGTGTTTCTGTTATAGCAGTACTAAATGACTAATAAGAATTTGATACTGGGAGTGGGGTGCTGCTCCAATAGAGAACTAAAATACAGAAACAGTTTTGAAACTGTGAAGGGATAAAGGACTCAGAAGTAAATGAAGAGACATTACACTGGTCATGGTAAAGACAGTGAGAAGCAGCAGCAGAGAAATGGCAACAGCAGACCAAGGACACTAGTATAAGACAAAGATAAAACAAGAATGCTGAGTGACTTCCTGGTGTAGTTGGGTGCCTCTGGGCACTTATTGGTAGAGTTAGGATGCCAACCCACAGAGCAAGAGAGCTATGTGCCTTCTGGCTATAGTTTACTAGTGCAGCGGGGTTCCTCTAAACTCTTACCAGTGGAACTACAGAGCTTGGGAACACTTGCCCTAGCAGGGCAGATGCAGACATTAAGTCTCCAGGGACTGAGAAGCCAAGGGACCAAGACACAAAAGCTGAAGAGACAAGAAGTACAGGAAGTAGATCAGTCTCGGTTTCAAACGGTGAAGTCACGGCCTCTGGAATTTCTAAGGGTAGAGTCACCAACCAGATGGATGACGAAAATAGTGTATATAAAGCTCAATGAGCAGAGTTACCATTCCAGTATGACTGCAATATAGAGCCAAAGCCCAGAGCCAGAAGACTCCACTCAACATCCAGAGAATGTGGCCAACAACCAGAGACTAAAAGGCAGGGCCATTGCATAAATGGTCTCAGAGAACAGAGGATTTTTTCAAGCCTTGAGAGCTAAAGTAATGTATTTTGCTGACTTGCTTGGTACCTGTTATCCTGTCTTGCCCTCTAATTTCTCCCATTGTAATGGAAATTTCTACCTTGGGCCTGTTCCACTACTGTGTTTTGGAAGCAGATAACTTGTATTATCAGTTCCACAGATGAAAAGAAATTTTGGGATTTTGCACATGGAGTTGAATAAAGATTTTTTCTATGACACGATGGGATGAGTACGTTTTACATGTGGGAAGGATATGAATTTGCACGAAGGGGCAAAGGGTAAAACCTCATGGACTGAATTGTGTCCCTCAAAAAGATCTGTCAATTTGGCTACACTGTGATTCCCAGTATTGTGTGACTGTCAATCATTTTGTCATCTAATGTGATTTTCCTATGTGATGTAAATTTTATCTCAATGATGTTGATGAGACAGGATTAGTGGCAGTTACATTAATGAAGCAGGATTCAATCTACAAGAATGGATTGTGTGTTGTGACAGTCTCTTTTGAGACATAAAAGAGAAGCAAGCAGAGAGAGTGAGACTTCATACCACCAAGAAAGCAGTGATTGGAGCAGAGCATGTCCTTTGGACCCAGAGCTTTTGTAAGGAGAAGCTTGTAGGCGAAACAAAGATTGATGATAAGGAACTACCTCTAGAACCCACAGAGAGAGACCTTACTTTGCAGCTGGGACCCTCAATTTGGACTTCTATCCTACTAGATTGTGAGAGAATAAAATTCTGTTTGTTGAAGCCATTCACTTTGGTATTAATGTTATAGCAGCACTAGATGACTAAAGCAGCTGCTAACAAAAAGGTCAGCAGTTCTAATTCACCACATACAGCTGTTATACAGTGAATTTGCTGGCACCAACACTCCAGCCTTTAGCATGTCTTTAATCAAAGCACTAATCTCCTTTTGTCCATCAGGTATTCTACACTGTTTCAAATTAACAAACCAGACTGTATGTGGGCAGTCCTAATGATTTCCATTTATCATGTCCAATCAATACCAGCACACACTAACATACCTTCAGTTTTACAATATCAAGTACAGGGAGTGTTCCCCATTTAGACATAATATCCACACCATGGACTGCCAAAAGAATGAACAGATCTATCTTTGAAGAAGAATGACCAGAATGCTCCTGGGAAGCAAGGATGGCAAGATTTAGTCTCATATACTTTGGACATATTATCAGGAGGGATAAGACCCTAGTGTCTTGGTCACCTAATGCTGATAAAACAGAAATACCACAGTGGAGGCTGAAGTTTGAATTCAGGGCACTGACTCAGGTGAAGGCTTTCTCTTCATGTGAACTCTGGAGGAAGGTCCATATTACCAATCTTCCCTTGAAGCATCTCAGCACAGAAAGTTCAGGTCTAAAGGATGTGCTCTGCTCCTGGTGCTGCCATCTTGGTGGCATGAGGTTCCCAACTTTCTGCTCAATTTCCTTTCCATTTATCTCCTGAGGAAAAAAAGGTGGTACGAGTCACACCCCACAGAAATTCCCTTTACATTGGATAAGGTATGTAACCTTATCAAGGATGTTACAGTCCCACCCTAATCCTCTTTAACATAATCCAATCTTGCCCTATTAACCAGAGACAAAGATTAGGATTTACAACATATACAAAAACGTCAATCATAAATTAGAGGAAAACCACATAATACTGAGAACCACATACCAGCTAAATGACTATGTACATTTTGGGGAAAATATAATACAAACCATGACACCTGGTAGAGGGTCAGTGAAAAAGAAGAAGACCTTCAGTGAGACAGACTAACGTAGTGACTGCAACAGTGGGCTCAAGCACAACCATTATTGTGAGGATGGTAAAGGACCCACAGTGTTACGTTCTGTTGTACACGAGGTAAATATGAGTAGAAATCAACTTGACGGCACCTTACAATAACAATCACATCCATACCAGGTAAGACAGATGCAACTACTTCATACAAGATCTGTTTAAATCTTCCAATTCTCCTCAAAACTTTACATTGGTCTCATCAACCATTGCACCCCTATATCTCCATAATCCTAAAACCATAGGCCTCTTCAAGATTTTACTGACAGGTTTTGAAATTACAATACACTGGAGTCTTTTGTCCAGGAGCTCCAAGAAGGTCTCTTCCCCATGGCCAGGCCATCACACTCATACTTGTATATATGGCCTTAGGTCTTCTAGGGGCAGGACCAGAAGACCCTGGCCCTCCGGCCAACACTTTTCCAGATTATCTATGGGACCTTCTACTTCTGATGAGTCCAGGTGAAAACCACCACTAATTACCTTTCAGTTGAGTGTCTAGAACACACTGTGCAGGCCTCTTTAACACTGAGGAGCCAGCACAAATCTCTGTTTGTCCACTTAGTATCGTGTGGTGCTGCCTGTCCCAACTCCACCAATGTTCATTATAGTCATCCTATTTCTTAGTAACCATCTAAAAATCTGTCTCCTGCTTGGGCAAGTTCTTTCCCCATTGTGTTTTCTCATTCTTCTACAAATCACCCTTCTGTTTCCTGCATCTGTAAGACCCATGCAGGGAAGCTATGCCAATAGATTTTACAAATTTTCCCAAATTGTTGCTTTATTTTTTAGTATTAAGGTTACATGGGATACCCATGTAGAAGGGAATCTCTTGATTAACATATCTACCATGACCTGTGTAAGAGGCATACTCATTGGATGAATGTCATGACCACCACAGTCATTCCAGCATGGCTTGCATAAGCAGCACATCATCTTTTTTCTCTGAAGTGTTCCACTGGGTATTTAGAGAATGAGAGGGACAGTTTCTTTTCTAAGGGTAAAAAAAAATCTCACTGCAAGTTGTATGCAGTCCAGTCTGGCCCTGGTCTTTTCATTAACCTGCTGTGTAAATGGATACTGTATCACCATTTGTGACTGCTCCATAGTGGGCTATGGGTCTTGTATCAACTCGGACATACTCTTCCATACTGCAGCATTCAAAACTGAAGATGTTGCCACTAAATTAGTTGCTGTAACAATCCATTTTAGTGATGGTTTCTCAGAAGGCTGACGAAACTGGTGTACAAATTGAAGCAACACTTTTATATTGCACCCCCTAATTTATAGTTTCTTGATTTCCCGTTTCTGTTCCAGACTACATTCTTTGTAATAGCTGTAGAGGAACTTTCAGTTCCGAACAGATTTTTCCTTTCTGGGTTGGCCCTGAAACTAGTAGCAGTACCTCTGACTGGATCAGATTTGGACTTGGTTGAGCACTAAAATTAGTCCCCTATATTCTTTTTCCCTTCCATTGCAGCTATTACAGTTAACAGAAACCAAGGAAATGTATGTCTGGCCCTTTCCTTATCACTCTGTATCTCCATATGCATCCAATTAGCCAGTTTTTCAGGAGATAGATCCACCTGTCCTAAACCCCATGAACAGCTTTTGCCTTGGGTAACTGATTGCAACACAACAGTCATTTCAATCAGTGAGTTTATTTCTTATTTAGAAATCAAAGATTTCTCATTCTTCAGTTAATCCTCTTTTTTCCCAAAACCATGTATTCCAGTGAGTCTGGGGCATTGTAGTGAAACCCAGCTCTCTGACACTAACTAAACATATAATTTCTTTTACAAGGATCAATCTAAAGCTGGTTCCTATGAGGCACAGATTAAAGACATCCCAAATGCACAGCTCTCCTAAGCTGCTGTACTACTTCATCGCCTCTAACACCTCCCCCTCCCCTTCGTACTCTCCCACCTGGCTTGAAGTTTCTTAATTTGTTGCAATGTCTCACAAAACTCAAGAAATGGCTTACACAGTTGTGGAGGCTAGCAGGTCCCAAATGCTTCTCCCAACCCATGTGGCTGCAGGAGCTGACCATCTCAAACGAGCAGCTCAGATCACAGGCTGCTGGTTCACAAGACTGTGGAAGCTTTCAAATCAAGTCACACAACATGCTGCTGGTCCAAGGAGTTGTGGAAGCTGGTAAACCTCTGAAATGGCAACTAAGAAAGCAAACCCAAAGCCAAAGGCATTGCCTTTGAGTCAATTATGATTCATAGTGACCCTATAGGTCAGAGTAGGACCACTCTGTAGGATTTCCATGGACTGTCTGGCAGATTTGAACTGCCAATCTTTTGGTTAGGAGATGTAGCACTTAACCACTATACCACCAGGGTTTCTAAAGCAAACTCTGGGGAGGTCAATTGATCATGAACCTGACGTGGATCCAGATAGGAAGAGAACCTCTCCAGGACACATACATGTATCTTAGATGCAAAGCACCCCCCAGGGAAGCCATAGCTTTAGTAACAGTGGAGTTTGAATCATGAATTCCTACATGGCCACACCAACACGTATTGATCAGGATCCATCACACGTAAAACGGAGGACAGCCACACCAATACTTGGAATCAAGGCCTAGACAAGTTGACACATAACCCCAGCAATCACAGATCCCATATACCTTATTTACATAGTCATACTCAATCACTGGTATGGTTACTACCAAGCGGCGTACTGGTTTATTGCTATGTCTGGTAATTGAAATGTGAGCAGTTCAAATCTACAATACGCTCTCTGGAAACTCTATGGGGCAGTTCTACTCTGTCCTACAGGGTCACTATGAGTTGGATCACAACAGCAGTGGGTATTCAATCATTTTGTGTGATAGCTAGGTCTGTGTGTCAGTTTTGTGGGGACCATGATTCTCAGTATGTATATATAATCACGCTTATGATTATTACATACACTGTGAGTAGTCTATAAGTTTTAAAGGGAATTTCCTTGGGCTACATCTACACATAAGCAGATCTTCTGGCTTTTTGTTTGCTCTAATCTTGCAGCTGCCTCCTGTTCCTCTGACTTCCAGCTCTTGGAGTTTGAGCTCTCAGCTTATCTGCAGATGTTAGAATTTATGGATCTTCACAGCCTGAGAGCAGGAGCCATGCTCTCTGACCTGTGATCTTGGGCCACCAAGCCCTTGTGGCTACATGAATCAAGAGAAGCCTCCCTCCTAATCTACAGATTCAGGATGTTCTAGTCTCTATAGTCATATAAGACATTTCCTTGATGTAAGTCTCTCTATACCACCCACTGCTATAGAGTCAGGTCCAACTCATAGTGACCCTCTGATTATGCTATCTACAGAAAGCAGCATAAGACAGTTTGTGAGTCAGACCATGGCTACAAGGGCTATGTTACATAATTCATTATACTGCAAAGGCATATTAATGGAATGTGAAGCCAATATGCAAACATTCCCCAAGCTCTAAACATCCATAGTAAGATCATTGGAAACTAAATTAGCCATTTTACTGTTTGTCTTTCCTGGTCCCAGATCTCCTTCATACTCTATTATGGGCCAATGACACTGTCTGTGGCCTAAATAACGAAATGTCTTCTACTTTCTTCATGTTTTCCTACCACATTACTCCTTTATCCTTCCTTGTCAGCAAGTAATACACATTTGCTGTCAAGTTGATTCCAACCCATAGTGACCCCACAGGACAAAGTAGAATTGCCCCATAGAGTTCTCAACGAATGGCTGGTGGATTCAAACTACCAACCTTTTGGTTAGCAGCAAAGCTCTTAACTACTGTGCCACCAGGGCTCCATCTTACACAATGGTTACACATACATACAATCTCCTATTTTTAATTCTTTTCAAAAATCACAGATAATTTATTTTACTCCTGCCAAGTATCCTTCTCATACTTGTATGCTTTCTCTTTAGACTTCTAGCGTTGACCCAAATTAATTTACTCTTTAAACAC
The DNA here is from genome assembly GCA_028571685.1 of Heterohyrax brucei. Lineage (NCBI taxonomy): Eukaryota > Metazoa > Chordata > Mammalia > Hyracoidea > Procaviidae > Heterohyrax > Heterohyrax brucei. The sequence goes on from CM053158.1 coordinate 68,801,770, forward strand.
GCATTTGAGTGCTTTTCATGTACCAAGCCCAGAGGCAGTTACTGGGGATACACATACGAGCAAAATAGATATGATCCCCATTCCGAAGAAACTCACAGGCTACTAAGACAAATGGACTTAAAGCAGTTAATTACAAAGCCTGACAAGTCCATGAACTTGCTGGAAGGTCTACGTACCTCACTGCTGAATATCACTATGGCCACCTGTGAAGTACTCCCCTTCCAAATCTATGCACTGATGCCAGCACTTAGTCCACCCTTTAAAGCAGTTTTGGAACTTTTTCAGGAATGGTCATTGCACACAGTGGCAAGTTTGTGAACTTAGTTTTACAGTTATCTGTCAGGGAGCTTTTAGTCAGTAAACAAGTAACTGTATTGGAACATTCTCCCCACTCATCTGATCTGACCCCCAGTGACTTTTTTCTTTACCCCTAAATAAAGGAAATATTGAAAGGAAGACATTTTGAAGACATTCAGGACATTAAGGGTAAGACGATAACATCTCTGATGGCCATTCCAGAAGAAGAGTTCCAAAACTGCTTTGAAGGGTGGACTAGGTGCTGGCATCAATGCATAGTTTCCCAAGGAGAGTACTTTGAAGGTGACTGTAGTGATACTCAATAATGAGGTATGTAGCAGTTTTTCTAGGATGAGTTCACAATCTTAATTGGTAGCCTTTTGTTCAATTAAATATATGTTAAATGTTATAAGGGAAAAATATAGGGACTAAATATAATCTGGGACATTGAGAAGATTTCCCTGAAGGAAGTGACATTTAAGAAGAATCTGAAAGCTAACACATTAGCCAAGTCAGGATTGGGCACTAGACAGAAGGTGACTTGAAGAAGAAATTCAGAAAGAGAAAACAATATGCACAAGGACCATGGAGGAGAAAGAATTTGCCACCATCAAAAAGCTAAAGAGCTAGCATGATTGAAGGCAAGAACACAAGGAAAAGAACAGCATTAGATGTCATTAAAGACATGATCATGGACTAGATCATAACATTTTTGTAGCCCAGGGTAGGGCTTGTGAACTCTGTACTAAGGCTAATGGGAAACCAATGCGTGGTATTAAGTATAAATGTGACAAGATGTTATTTGCATTTCTAAAAGATTCCTCTGACTGCCAAGTGAAGAAAGGCTAGAGGCAAGGGTAAGGGTTGCTGTAGGCAGACAGTAATTTTCAGAGGATCAAAGCTTAAGACCATCTTGTTATCACCAACATGGTGCTTGGAAATGGGACTTAATAAAAGTCTGTTGAACTAATATAAACTAGAAGTGAAGAGGTATAGGTAAAAGATAACAATTGTTTAACTTGCAACATTGGCATTGGAGAAGCAGAGGGGAAATTGGTGCCCTGCAGATTAGTAGGAGTAATCTGCAGGATTTGTGGAGTCATTGCATGCAGTTGACATATGTAAAGAAAACATCACAGATGATGTTCAAGTTTCAGGCATGAGTTGTTTGGTACATGCAATGCTCTTATTAATTATGGACCTCTGGAAGAGAACCACATTTAGAGAAGAGAGCATGAGTTCAGTTTTGAGAGAATGTGAGACATGCGAAAGAAAATGATAAGTAGACAGACAGATACATGAATCCAGAGACCAAACACCACCATTTAAAAGTTGGGTAAAAGAGAATCAGTCAGCAACAGAAACTGAAGAGGAACCCAGAGGACCAGGAGAGTGTGACACCCCAGAAGTCAAGGGCAGGTAGTGAGTCAACTATATCAAACGCTGCTGATAGCTCAGGTAAGCCCCTGCTTCTCCTTAAGCACTTGAATTCAAGTTTAAAAAAGAATGTTTGCATTATTCAGTTGTATTACTATTACCATGAAAAAAAATCTTCGTATATTTCAAAATTTTTGCTGCAATATTAGTAAAATGCACTCTCCTGACTAATCTGAAAACAGAAATATAATAAATATTTTATGAGAGTTACAAATAAAAAATAAAAAGCTGACGTACAAAGATGTTTTAAGAAAGATGTCCACAATGGGTAAAGACTGCATAGAACAAAGCTAGTCAAAATCACATTCAAGATAAAGACAGTTACACAGCAAAAACAGCATGGTTGGTGTCTTAGTTATCTAGTACTCTTGTAACAGAAATACCACACATGGTTGGCTTTACTAAACAAAAATTTATTCTTTCACAGTTTAGGAGGCTAGAAGTCTGAATTCAGAGTACCAGCTCCAGGGCAAGTCTTTCTGCCTCTCTCAGCTCTGGCAGAAGGTCATTATCTTAGTTAAGGTGCTTTTCCGAGCACGGACCCTGAGTCCACAGGTTGCACTCTGCTTCTAGCTTGCTGTCTTGATGGTAGGAGGCCCTGTGACTCTTGTTCACTTCTCTCTTTTATATGTCAAAAAAGATTGACTTGAGATACAACCTAATCATGTAGATTGAAGACTGCCTTACTAACATAACTGCTTCTAATACTGCCTCATTAACATTATAGTTATAGTGTTTGTAATATACAGTAAAATCACATCAGATGACAAAATGGTGGACAGTCAACACAATACTGGAAATTATGGCTGTTGTAGATTGAGTTGTGTCCCTAAAAAAATGAGTAGCCATTTGGCTAGGCCATGATTCCCAGTGTTGTTTAATGTTCGTCTATGTTTGGATCCCACTCGATGGCACTTGGCTGGCTCTATGTTCTAAATCCTGCCTCTGGATGTTAATGAAGTAGGACAGGCAGCAGTTGTGTTGGCGGAAAGGACTCAACATGTAAGACTGTATTGTACCCTGAGGCAATCTCTTGGGATACAAAAGAAAAGGAAGCAATCAGAGAGTTGGGGACTTTGTACCATCAGGAAAGAAGCAGTGCCAAGAGCAGAACACATGCTTTGAAACAGACCCATGGTCTTTGTGCCTCAGAAGCTCCCAGTTTGGAGAAAGACTCATGACAAGGACCTTCTACCACAGCCAGCAGAGAAACACTTCCCCTGGAACTAATGCCTTGAATTTGGGCTTGTAGCCTACTGGACTATGACACAATAAAACTTCTCTTTTTAAAGCTATCCATTTGTGGTATTTCTGTTATGGCAGCACTAGATGACTAAGACAATGGCCCAGGCAAGTTGACACATATTTTGCAGTGACACAATTAAATCAGTAACAGTCTGGTTGACATTAAAATAAAGAGCTTTTATCGAGAGTCAAGGTAATTTGCAAATTGAGATCACAAGGTTCAGAGGATTCTGAACTAAGCATTCTAGGCGGAGATATTCAGGGAGTTTCTATAAGAAAATACAAGGAATTTCAGTAAAAATTCAATATTAATTGACACTGAGATAATGGGTATATGTGACTGAGGTGAGATTACAAATGTTTCTAAAATTGTTTATATAGAGTAAGCATTTTCTGAGATTGTCTTGGACCTGGTTTCCTGAGCATATTATATTCTTAAGCAAGCAAAAACCTGAAAGAAACAAAATCACATTCTTCTCTAAAACTGGTTACCAAGTAATTTTCTAAGGTACACTAGAGAGTTACAGAAACATGAGGCTGTAATCTTGATGCAAAAGTCAATTTTGATTAAAATCCAGTCTTAGCCTCAGGCCTTAGCATAGCCACCATCTCTCACAGGGAGTCCTAAGCAGAAGACAAATATTCATACCAGAAGGTATTTATACTAGGACTAAGCCTAAAAATGGACACTTGGTGGCACAACGTTTAAGAGTTTGGCTGCTAACCAAAAGCTTGGCAGTTCAAATACACCAGCTGGGCCTTACAAATTCTATGGGGCAGTTCTTCTCTGTCCTCTACAATTGCTATGAGTTGGAGTCAACTCATCAGCCAAGGGTTTAGTTTTCTGGTTTTATTTTTTTGTTTAGATTAAATACATTTAATACACTCAAAATGCAAATTTGTTTTTTATAATGAATTTAAACTTAATGAGTAAAAACAGAACAAAAAAGTACCTTGATTCCAACTCATAACAACCTTAAAGGATGGAGTAGAACTGTCCCTAGGATTTCCAAGGCTGTAATCTTTATAGAAGCAGACTGCTACATCTGCTACATCTTTCTGCCATAGAGTGACTAGTGGGTTTGTACTACTGAACTTTTGATTAGCAGCTGAGTCCTTAATCACTGCACCATCAACCTAAACCAAAACGTTGCCATTAAGCCAGTTTCAACTAGAGTGACTCTCTAGGACAGACTAGCACTGCCCCCACAGAGTTTTCCAGAATGTCTGGTAGATTCAAGCTGATGATCTTTTGGTTAGCAGCCAAACTGTTAAATTACATTCATTTTAACTGCCATTGTTTTCATCCAGTATTAACTGAGTTTCCTTAGCTCAAGAATACAAATCATTTTATCTATCTACACACAAATAAAGTTTAATTTTTCTCCCACAGATTAACTCACTCTTTGTCTCCACCTTCTCTATCACAGACACAGACACTGACACACACAGAGATATTTTATCACTATCCTGGAATGAACAGTTAAAGATTTAGGTGCTATAGTAGTAAGTACTAAAGTTAACAATGACTTTATTTTGATACATTCTTCAGTACAATTTTTCTTAAGAGTCAAAAGGCCTACATTAGTCAAACTTCAGAGATTAAGGAAGGTTTTTCTTGGATTGCAATCACTGTTAACAATATTGTGATTCTGTTCTTCTTTTGTCTAAGAAACCCAGTTTCCAAAGTCTCATGTCTAATTCCAACAGATGTTCAGAGCCTATCAGAAAACTCAGCAATAGTTATTCTTAGCTGACTCACCTAACTAAGAAAAAAAAAATTCTACACAAATAGTGGTTAAGTGCTATGGCTGCTAACAAAATGTCAGCAATTCAAATCCACCAGGTGATCCTTGGAAACTCTACAGGGCCGTTCTACTTTTTCCTATAGGGTCACTTGGAGTCACAATTGACTCAATGGCAATGAGTCTATGGGTTACACATGAAATAAATTTTTTTAATTACAAATTTAAAATAAGAATATTTGAAGTCTGCCATTAAGAACTAAAACATCTCCACCAGAAAAATTTCTCCAAGGGGAAAGAATCTTAGAGAGGAGAAACTGTAGACATCCTCTTACATGTGATAAGGCCCTTGTCACTCTCATAGAAAATCACATTTTCCTTGAAAGAAGTGTTCTTTTCTGGTTCTAAAATCTTAATACCTCCAAAACTAAAGAATAAATTACACTCAAAAGTTTCAAAAGAGATTTACCTATTCATTATATCCGAAATTCAGAAGAGAAACAAACTTTCACAAGTATCTGGTAAATTTCCAATCATTTTTGGCAGCTGTTCAAATAGAACCTTACCTGTTCAAATAGAACCTTACCTGTAATCTCCCAAGAAGCTCCGAAGAAGCATAAAATTTATTCTAGTTGAGAATTACAAGGAGTTCCCTAGGCCCCACACATTCAACTACCCACTTAGCTTCTAAGTAATGGAGGTAGCCTCAGAGACACTTTCATGAAATCTTAAAGGCTTGCAGTAGCACAGTTTGAAACCCCTAATCTAGTCCAATTCTATTCCTTGACAAATGAATTCCAAAATAGGGACTGAATTATCAGAAATTGCATAGTTAGTTGTGATACTCTGAACTGAAATTCAGTCTAATGCTTTTTATAGCATACCCACAACAAAGGAAAATTTTACAGAGAGTCAATGATCAGGGAAATAAAGTAGGAATCTGTATTGTATTCTCAAAAGTTTGGGGTGGAAAAGTGTAGGGGGGTTGGATTCTAATAGCTATAATACCATGGGAGTTACCAGTTTCATCTACTAGGCAACTTCAAAAAGATAAACGGTAATAGAAGATAAAAGAAAGATTTCAGTAAGTTAACATCTGTTGCTACTGAGTCAATTCTGACTCATGGTGACCCTATAGGACAAAGTAGAACTGTCCTATTGGGTTTCTGAGAAGCAGATGGTGGATTTAAACTGCCTATCTTTTCGTTAGCAACTGAGCTCTTAACCATTGTGCCACAAGGGTGAATAGGTTAATGGTACACATTAAAATCATATTATCATTCCTACATGTTAGGTGCCATCAAGTCAGTGTCAACTTACAACAAACCCAGCATGAAACACTTCTTGGTTCTGTGCCATCCTCACAATAGTAGGTATGTTTGAGACCATTGTTGCAGCCACCGTGTCAGTCCAGCTCTTGAGTATCTGCCTCTTTTTCACTCACCTTCTACTTTACCAAACATGGTATCTTTTTACAGGGATTGGTCCCTCAGTATTATCAAGTCCAAAGTAAGTGCGAAAAGCCCTACCATCCTCACTTCTAAAGATAATTCTGGCCAAATTCGTTCATTCTTCTGACAGTTCATAATTCAAATGTCTGTCTTTGGTATTCATTCATGCATAGAGTAAAGCATAACTGCACTCACAGTCAAATTATGAACTTACAATCTATGTGCTTGGCCTAGGTAATGAACATGAGAATTTGGAGGAAAGATTCCAAATTGTCTATTGTAATTGCACCAGTTTCACTAATAAGTAATTGTATGCATTATGAACCAATCACAGAACTCTATTGCAATTGTCACAAATTGTTATCTATCCATAAAATCTGTTTTACAGTGTTTTAATACTTCAAAGAAAAATGTGAACTTCAGGGGGCTGTCCACCTCCTTGAAAGAGACTAATATATAAGGAGGGTAAAACATCATCATCTACACTCTATGTGTCCAGAAGAAACATAAGCACCACTACACAGAAAGAAGAGCTTTAAGGGTCTTGAACAAAGCAGTGGATAGGTGATAGTGAACAGAGAGCCAGAATGCTCCACAAGCACCCAGAACCCTACCCAACCTCTATGTTTCTATTAGCAGGTATGAGGAGGACTCCTTAGTGCTGTGTGCTCCTGAAAAGATACCAGTGTGGGACAAAGAACTCTGTTTGGCCTTCAATCTCTGTGTTCTGAAAACAGACCTTGGAATCTCAAATAATCAAGATGTCCTTGTTTTTCTAAAACAGTCAGTCAATACTTAAACACATGCAAACATGTGTCTACACAGGCTGCATTTCAGCAGTAAACTTCAGGAAGGGATTTGGGCATCATGTTAATCATGCATATTCATTGATCATACCTATGCACTGACTGTCCAATAACAAAGGGACCATGAACATTGGTACTTTCTTGTTTGGGGCTTCCTTGATTGGTGATCAATTCTTTTTGATATAATGACTCTGTATTCCTTCTATCTTTTTTTTGATACTTCCTGAGTCATTTATTATTTTCCCCACAGAATTCTTCAAAATTGCAACTCAAGGCTTGAATATTTGTTTGTTCAATTCTTTCAACTCAATAAATGCTGATCATGTTCTTCCCTTTGCTTTTGTATCTCCAGATCTTTGTACATGTCATCTGTCATCTTGAGTGGACTCAGAAGTCTTCTGTTCAGAAGTTTTACATCATCATTTCATCTTTTCTTTTTAGCCATTTCTTGCTCAAAAACAAGTTTCAAAGTCTCTTGGGGTTATGGCTGATACTCGAAGACCTGGCCTGAGCTGGCCAGGGATGTTTTCACCTGGCTTAAGGTAGCTAGCAATGAAGTATGACCTAATTCTAGGTGGTTAGGGTCCGAAAGGAAGTGCCGTGGAAGTGACTAATGATGAAGATTTTGGAGATGTAGAAAGATTAAGCCTGGATCTACTTCCAGGTGGAAATATAATTTATGGTGATCCTTGACACACAGTAATAAAGATGGGGTTTACCTATCTTGCCCCTTTAGCAGTACAGTTAGTGTCATACTGTATAACAATTCTTGTCCTTCCAGTCTCGCAGGCTTGTCACCACCTTCAGAACATCAGGAATAATCCATATCTTTCATTCTTGCTTATATAAATCAGTCACCCCCAAAATTTACAACTCTAAGACCCAACTACAAAGTAACACAAAACTGTTGTGTCTCAGGTACTACTAACATACAATATTCAGGCCATATTTCCTGGAACTGATTTTAGACTGAACTCTTTCTTTTGACCTGACTTACAAAATTTTCCATCATCCTGCTCTGATTCTCCAGACTTCATTTACTTAAGGGCTAGATATTGAGGAGTCTAAAATGTATAAGAAGAAAAGAGAATTTGTTTTGCTTTGTTTAATAGAAGGACACAGTTTCTCCATGAATAACTTAAAAGAGTAGTTGGACAGTTCAGTAATATAGATACATATATATACCACTTAAATGAGACTTTATGATTGATCAATAGATCTATGTATATTGCGTTATCTGATTTGTCACTACAACCAAATCTGCTTAATCCATGTCTTAGCTCTGCTACATAGGGAAACATCCCTCAATTTCAATAAGGGATATGTTTTTGTGACAAAATACACACACTATATCAGTCGTAGACTACATTTTTGAAAACTTAAAAACTGAATATTCAGTAGCATGACTATTTCCCATCAAAAATTGTTTATGCCCAAATGCCTCTAGGAAGATATTTTCACATAGGAAATGAGGAGATAGTAGCCACTACCCAGTCTCCACCTAAAAGTTCATGGACCTTAATCCATTTGGCAAATGCTAAAAAGCAACAGTGAGTCATGGAAGCAGGCACATTTTCCATTTCACTCTTCTAGTGTCAAGTGTTGATGCTGCATTCACCAACCAGCCAAAGGTATAATGTTGGGTTGGTTTGGGGGAAAGAGGTATTTTGGTTGTTTCTTTAATTATTTTAATTTGAAATTAGATGAGGAAAAGCCAATCAAGTTTTAACACTGTTTTAAAAGTCCCAGTGCAATAAAAATTGCTTTACTTGCTGTAAATAAAAAGTCCCTAAATATTTCTTTAAGTACCTTTATTGTAACTGAAAATGTATATGATAGCATGCCACTCTAAGATACCTAATTCAGTTGAACATGATGAAGGTAATAATAAGCACAATAATCTCATATTCTTGTATGTCAAACTACTTACATGTGTTAGCAAATTTAATCTTTGTGAGATTATATTAAATTAAATTTAAATCCTGTGAGATGGGTACTATTATTATCCTCCTTCTAAAGATGAAGGAGTGAATACAAAGACAGATTAAGAAATTTTACCAAAGTCTTAAATACTAAGAAGCAACATCTGAACTCTAATCCATTTCTCTCTTATGCAAGACTAGTCTCTTAACTGATCTTTTCCACACTTGCATTACAATCACGTTCACAGATCTCACCCAGTACTTCACTTTTAATGGATTTTTAAAAAGAACATAATGGAAGACAAAGCACAAGGTATAGTTCCACAAAACCTTTGTTCCATGTGCACATGTATTCGTATGTAATTAGATGTTTGCGTGTATCCTAAGCAACAATGTAAAATATCTTCCTTAATGTCGGTATCACTCAAAGATATTTTAAGGTTCTATCTCCTAAAGACTGAATATAAGAATCAACCAAAGTACTTGACAACAGTGTAATTTTCAGGCTCCTGTCCCAGTAATTTTGGCTCTGAAGGATTGAGGTAAAGTTTAAAAATCTACATTGTTAACAAACTCATCCAGTTGATCTTATTCAAGTTGGTTCATAGACTGTTCTGAGATACCTGCACAATGCTACACCTCTGCCTAAAGATCTTTCACATTAAATATTATCTACTCTAAAAAGTAAATACAGTTTGCATCAACCAACAAAAAAAAATTTAGAAATACTCCTAAAAACATGGGATAAATTATTGAACACTTTGGTTAAAGGTTCTAGAGAAGAATCCTGATCAAAAGCGGGAATATATGGAACAGAACATCAAATTCTTATGAACTCAATACTTTATGGAGCCAAGGGGACTGGATGTACTCCTGAAACATTGGTCTGAGATAATCTTTAAACTTTAAACGAAAAATATCCCCTGGATCTTTCTTAAAACCAAATATTAAACAAAAAACCCAAACCCACTGCCATCATGTCAATTCTGACTCACAGCAACCCTACAGGTCAGAGTAGAACTGCCCCATAAGTTTACAAGGAGCGCCTGGTGGATTTGAACTGCTGACCTTTTGGTTAGCAGATGTAGCACATAAAAGAAAAAAAAAAAGGTTTGCCTTGAACATTATGTTCTTTATCTTTATGGGATCAAGGTGACAAGAGCAACTCAAAAGATTAGACAGGAACTGTGGGGGCAGTGAGTTTATGTTTACAGGACAGAAGCAACTCAGAAAAGGAGAGTGAGAATGGTTGCACAACTCAAAAAATGTAATCAGTATCACTGAACTGTACATTTAGAAATGGTTGAACTGGTATATATTTTGCTATACATATTCTCAACAACAAAAACAAAGTAATTTATTTAAATGAACAAAATACAACAAAAATTCTATTAATCTTCAGAAAGTTGCACACTAGTGAAAGCCAAGCCAAATGCCATCAAGTAGGATCCAACTCAAAGTATATATAGATATGTATATATATAAAATAACCACTAGAGCAGAGAAGTAATGAGAAGCTTAACTACCTCTGTCTAATCTCAGGTCTCTCATAGAGCATTTTTCTTCATATGAGTTTGGAATTTAAAATCATATAATGCATTTGACCTGAGAACACCCAGGCTGAGAAATTAAAATAAAATTGCCCCTGTGCTGAGAAATATATTCCTCAAGCAGCCTGCTGAGGCCTGCCTTGAACAAGGTGGTCTATCTCAAACAAATGAGATCGGGAGACACGAAAAGATGAAGAGTAGAACCCTAAGAAGATCATATACAATAATCTGATAAAATAAAATTGTTGTTAGCTGCTATCAAGTCAGCCCCCCAACTCATAGTGACCCCATGCACAATGAAAGACTTGTTGCCCAGTCCTGCCCATCTCCAAGATTGGTTACAGATCAGACCATTGTGATACATGGAATTTTCACTAGCTAATTTTCAAAAATGTATCACCAGGCATTTTTTCCTAGTCCATCTTAGTCTTGAACCTCTGCTGAAACCTGCTCAGCATCATGACATCATACAAGCCTTCAGTAACAGACAGGTGATGGTTGTGCATGAGATGCATTTGCAAGCAAGCAAACCTGGGTCTCTGGCATGGAAGTCAAAATTTCTGCCACTAAACTACCATTGCCTTCATAATAAATTTAGCATATTTAAAAGAAGAAGGCATAAAAACTTCCAGCCATGCTTTCATTCAACAAAAATACACTAAGTACCTACTATGCACTAGGGACTGTACTAAATGCTGAAGACGAATCAGTGAATCTCTGACTTCACAGAACTTACAATCTAATGGGAAAGAAACAAGAAACAAGGAAAAACTGAAGTATCTGCACTGACAAAAGATATTTTAAAAAAATAAAGGAAACTGGTCATTTATAGAAAAGCCAGAGCAGGTCACAGATCATATGTAATTCAAACAGAGGTCTGAAGGAAGAGTATGAATGATCCACAAAGATGTTTTTGAGCAGAACCATAGGGAAGGCAATGAGAAGTTCAAAGGTGGAAAAATGCTGGATTTTCAAGAAACAGCAAAATGGCCAGTTTTGCTGGCAGAAGGATCAAAAAGAAGTAGCTAAGAGTGAGCTAAGACACAGGGAAAAAGAGAGGTATACAGGTAGTATAGGTCTCAGCAGTCTATTGTAAGATATTGGCTTTTAGTCTGAATGAGATAGAAAGTTAATTTTACCAAAGTAATACATGGTGTGATTTTCTATCTAAAAGGATAATTCAGGGTGATGTTTTGAGAAAAAGAAGTAAAGAGCAAGGGCAGAACCAGTTAGGGGTTCAGGTGATGGAGTGGTTCAGCATGATAGTTTAAGTGATGGAAAGAAGAGGTCAGAATCTCGATATATTTTGAAACTTAGCCCCAAGGAGATAAATCAAAGATGAAAAAAGGTTTTTAATAGAGCAACTAGAAGAATGAATTTGCCATTTTATGATAGGGGAAAAGCAGTGGGTGAAGAGGCATGTATGTAGTGAAATCACAGGTGTTTTCAGTTTTAGACATGCTGTTCGAGGTATCTCTTAAAATAAATGTTTAGATGTCTAATAAACATTAGACAGGAATTCTCAATTAAGAAAAGACCATAGAGGACAGGTTTCAGCTGACTTTCTAGACTAAAACAGATCAGGAAAGCCTACTCCAAAAAAAATTTTTTTAAATTGGCCATTGAAAATCTGATGAACAGCAACAGAACATCATCTGATACAATGCCAGAAAACGAGCCCCTCAGGTTGCAAGGCACTCAAAACATGACTGAGAAGAGGTGCCCCTTCAAAGCAGAGTTGATCATAATGACAAGTTTTCACGACCTTTGTTTTATGATATGGTATGACAACTGAAAAATCCATAAATAATAGAAATGTGGCATGCATATCTGAATCTAGAAAATTAGAAATCATAAAGAGTAAAATAGAACATACAAACATCAATATCACAGGTATCCATGAGTTGAAATGGACTAACATTGGACATTGTGAATCAAACAATCATATGGTCTACTATACCGAGACCGACAAGTTGAAGAGGAATAGTGTTACATGCATTGTCTAAAAGAACATTTCAATACAAATACAATACAATGCTGTTGATGATAGGATAATACCCATGTGTCTACAAGTAAGACCAGCTACCACGAATACTATTCAAACTGCCCACCAAACACGAAGGCCAAAAATGAAGAAATTGATGATTCTAACCAACTTCTCCACTCTGAAATTCATCAAACATGTAATCAAGATACATTATTGATGACTGGAATTTTAAGTTGGAAACAAAGAAAAAGGATTGGTAGCTGGAAAATGTGGCTTGCTTAATAGAAATGACATTGGAGATTGCATGATATATTTTTCCTTCTTATCTCTGTAATTTTCTTTTTTAATACTTTATTTATTACAGTAAATTAATAAAATTTCTGACATCTATCAACTATCCCATCTATGATAAACTCCCATCTGCCCTTACCCTTGTAGTCCTCGAAGAGTATTTTTTCTTCTAAATAATTCTATTTTTAAGTCCTTGTAACAGGGGTCTCATACAGTATTTGTCCTTTTGCCACTGACTGATTTCACTCAGCATAGTATCTTCCAACTGAAACCATGTTATGAGATGTTTTCTAAAATCATCATTGCTTTTTATCATAGCATAGTGTTCCATTGAATGTATGTACCATAGTTTGTTTATCCATTCATCTGTTGACGGGCATCGGAGTTGATGCTATCTTTTAGCTGTTATGGTCTGCACTGCAGTAAACATTCATGTGCACGCATCTGTTCATGTGACAGCCTTTGTTTCTGAAGGATAAATTGCAAGCAGTAGAATTACTGGATCAAATGGTATATCAATTTCCAGCTTTTTAAGGAAGTGCCAGATTATTTTCCAAAGATGTTGTTCCAATTTGTAGTCCCACTAGCAGTGTAAGAGAGTTCCAATCTCTCCACAGCCTCTCTAGCATTTGTTGTTTTGTGTTTTTTGATCACAGTCAATCTTGTTGGGGTGAGATAGTATCTCACTGTAATTTTGACTTAGATTTTCCTGATAGCTGATGATTGTGAGCATTTTCTCATGTGTCTTTTGGCTGCCTTGATGTCCCTTCTAGTGAAGCATCTGCCCATCTCCTAAGCCCATCGTTTAGTTGGGTTATTTACCTTTTTCTTGTAGATATTTTGCTGAATCCTGTAGATTATGGAGATCAGATAATGGTCAGACATGTAGTTGCCAAATATTTTTTCCCTTTCTGTAGGTGGTCTTCTAATTCTTTTGATAAAGTCTTACAGTAAGCAAAAGTGTTTGATTCTTAGTCATTCTTATTTACCTATTCTCTCTTCTGTTAATTATGCTTTGTTTGTTAGATTTTTAAGTCTAAGCTGTGTATTAGAACATCCATCGTTGATCCTATTTTGTCTTGCATGATTTTTATTGTTTTAGGTTTAATATTTAGGTCTTTGATCCATTTTGAGTTAGTTTTTGTGTAAGGTATTAGATATGGGTCTTGTTTCAATTTTCTGCAGATATCTATCTAATTTTGCCAGCACTATTTGTTGAAGAGATGATTTTTACCCCAGTCTACAATCTTATAGCCTTTGTCAAATATTAAGTGTTCATAAGAGGATGATGACATCACTGGGGTCTCCACTCTATTCTACTGCTCTATATGTTTCTATTTGCACCACTATAAGGCTGTTTTGATCACTGTAGCAGTGTAACAGGTTCTAAGGTTGGGTAGTGTCAGGCCTCCCATTATGTTTCTCTTCTTCAGTACCTCTTTACTAACCCAGAGTTTCTTCCCTTTCCAAACAAAGTTGGTGATATGTTTCTCCATCTTATTCAAAAATGACACTGGAATTTGTATTGGGATTGTATTGTACAAAGTAGATCATCTTAGGTAAAATAGACATTTTGACAATGTTATGTCTTCCTAACCATGAGCAGGGTAGGTTTCCCCAATTTTGTAAATCTTTTTTGGTTTCTTGCAGTAAGGACTTGTGGTTCCCTTTGTACAGGTCTCTTATTTCTCTAGTTAGATTTATTCCTAGGTATTTTATCTTCTTGGGGACTACAGTAAACGATATTGATTTGGTGATTTCTTCTTCGAAGATCTTTGTTAGTATCGAAATCCTACTGATTTGATACTTGCTGAACTCTTCTTTCGGCTGCATAGTTTACTGAACAATTCCTTAGGATTCTCTGTATATATAATCGTATCATCTGCAAATAGGGAGATTTTTACTTCTTCACTGCTGATACAGATGCCCTTTATTTCTTTGTCTTATGTAATTGCTCTGGCTAGAACTTCTAGCACAAAGTGGAACAGAAGTGGTGAAAGTGGGCATCCTTTTCTAGTTCCTGTTCTCAAGGGGAATTCTTTCAGTCTTCCCCATTCAGGATGATGAAGGTAGTTGGCTTTGCATAGATGCCACTTATTGCATTGAGGAATTTCCCTTCTATTCCTATTTTGCTGAGAGTTTTTAGCATGAATGGGTGTTGGACTTTGTCAAATTCCTTTTCTGCATCAGTTGACAAAATCAGGTGATTCTCATCTTTTATGCTATTTAAGCAGTTGATCACATTAACTGTTTTTCTGGTGTTGAACCAGCCTTGCATCCTTGGAATGAAATCAATTTAGTCATGATGAATTATTTTTCTGATATACTGTTGAATTCTATTGGCTAGGATTTTGTTGAAGATTTTTGCATCTAGGTTCATGAGTGATACTGGTCTGTAATTTTCTTTTTTTGTGGGATCTTTGCCTGGCTTTGGTACCAGGGTTACGCTGGCTTCATAGAATAAATTTGGGAGTATTCTAGCCCTTTCTATGGTGTGAAACAGCCTCAACAGAATTGGAGCTAATGCTTTTCTAAAAGTTTGGTAGAATTCTCTGGTGAAGCTTCCTGTGCCAGCAGTTTTTTGGTTGGCAGTTTTTTGTTGGCTTTTTCAATCTCTCCATTTGTGATAAGTCGATCTACTTCTTGTGATAATCTTGGTGGGTGATATGAATCTAGATATTTGTCCATTTCCTCTAGGGTTTCAAATCTGTTAGTGTACAGACTTCCGTAACATTCTGTAATGACACTTTTGCTTTCAGCTGGGCCTGTTGTAACCTCTCCCATTTCATTTCTTAATTGGGTTATTTGTATCTTCTCCTGTTTTTCTTTTGTAAGCTTATTGATAGATACGTGTTTAGTGCTGTCATTGTGATGTGTTTATTTCTGAATTTATGTTTTCTATTTTGCTCATATCAATTTTGCTGATCTTTTCAAAGACCCAGCTTTTGGTTTTGTTAAGTTTTTCAATTGTTTTTCTAGTCTCTAATTCATTGAGTTCTGCTTTAACCTTTATGATCTGTTCTGGTGCCTGAGGGGTTTCTCTGTTGCTCTCTACTTGTTTAAGCTGTAGGGTTACTTCTTTAATTTGGGCCCTTTCCTCTTTCTGGAAGTGTTCAATGACAGAGATAAATTGACCTCTGAGCACCACTTTTGTTGTATCCCATAGATTCTGGTAGGATGTGTTTTCATACTCACTTGATTCCATAAATTTCTTTGCTTCATCCTTGATTTTGTCTATAACCCATGGATTTTTGAGCAAGGTGTGGTTCAGTTTCCATGAGTTTGAATTTCTGCCTATGATTTTTCTGCTACTGATTCCAACTTTGATGGCTTTATGGTCCAAGAAGATGCTTTGCAATAAATCAATGGTTTGGATTTTGTAGAGAATTGCTTTATAACCTAACACATGGTCTGTTTTGAAGAATGTTCCACATGCATTGGAGAAGGCATACTTATCCACTGATGTGTAAAAAGATCTGTAAATGTAAATAAGGTCAAGTTGGTTGATTACTGCAATAAGATCTTCTGTATCTTTACTGAGCTTTTCTTGATAATCTATCCACTACTGAAAGAGGAGTGTTGAAGTCTCCAACTATTAAGTATTTAGATGCTGTGGATAAATACTTAATATTGTTAAGTCCTGCTTGAGTACTGAACTTCTCAGCAATAAATACTGACTATCCTTGTCCACAACAGTGAATTTTATATTAAAATCTATTTTATCTGAGATTAGTAATGCCACACCTGCTCTTCTTTGTATGTTGTTAGCTTAGTATATATTATTTCATCCTTTAATTTTCAGTTTGTTCATGCCTTTGAGTCTAAGATGTGTTTCTTGTAAGCAACATATAGATGGGTCATGTCTTTTCATCCAGTATGTCACTTGCTGTCTCTTTATTAGAGAGTTCAGTTGGTTTACATTCAGCATAATTATTGATGGATATGTGTTTAGTGCTGTCATTCTGATGTGTTTATTTCTGAATTGATGTTTTCTATATTGCTCTTAACATTCTTTTCTGGGTCATTCTTACTCATGGGTTGACTTTCCAGTGTTGGTTTTGTGTTTGTTGAGACTCCTGTATTGCATTTCTTGTTTTGATATGTTGCATTGTTATTTTGTTTTGCAGCTGCACCTATAATCCCCCTTAACATTCTATGTCTAAACCCAATTTTAACTTCCGCATATCTTTTTACTTTCCTGTCCATCTGAAAGGAGTATAACTACTGTAGTATATCCTACTTTTTAGTGTGATGTTGTTACAGTTTGCATGATATGATCACTGATTTCCTTCTATTGTAGCTTTGAGTTTTGCAACTTCCCTAACTGAGTAGGACTCTGGATGCTGTACCTTGCATTGCCACCTTAAATATAAACTTAATGGTTTTGTTTTCCTAAGGAAAGAGCTTCTTTCAGCATTTCCTGTAGTTTTGTTTTAGTTTTTACAAAGTCTCTAAGCTTCACTTTATCTAAGGGTGTCTTAATTTCACGGTCATATTTGATAGACAATTTTGCAAGATATATAAATCATAGTTGGAAGTTTTTCTGATTCATGGTTTTGAACATGTCATCACACTGCTTTCTAGCCAACATAATTTCTGCAGAGCAGTCAGACACAAGTCTACAGGGTTTCCCTATGAATGTTAGCTTTATTTTGAGCCTTGCTGCCTTTCAAAGCATCTGTTTATGTTTCATTTCATTAAGCTTGATTATACTATGTCTTGGTGTCTTTCTTTTGGGGGATAGTTTTTGTGGCATTCGATATACATGTTGGATATTTATGTTTTCTTCATTCATAATCTCAGAAAAGTTTTCTGTCAGCATCTCTACAGCAATGCTCTTTGTATTGTCATCTATCCTCCCTTGTTCAGGAATTCCAATTAGTCATAAATTATTCCTCTTAATAGACTCTCCACATTTCTTAATGCTTCTTCATTTTTCTTATTTCTTTTCTCTGATTTCTCCTCAGAAATGCTGGTGTCAGTTTCTCTATTCTCAAGGTCACTAAGTCTCACTTCTATCTCCTCAATTCTACTCTTACAGCTTTGGATTGAGTTGTCTAATTCTGTAATTTTGTTATTGATCTGCTGTATTTCAGATCATCGATATTTCATCACTTCAAATAGCTTACTTAATTTTTCATATTGTTCTGGTGCATTTTGTTTAATCTCTAGGAGGGTTCTATACGTAATTCTTTTGTATTCAATCTCTCAGTTTCAGAAAGGCTACTTCATCTGGGAAGTTTCTTGATTATTTTTGGAGTTTTCTGGAGTCAAGTTGGACTGCTTCTTTAAATGATTAACTGTGGTCTACTGTCTGTGTGCCATCTAGAAGCTATTTGATTTCTCTGGTGTTACCTCAACAAAAGCTGAGGCATAGTTCTAAGAGAGAAGTTGGTCAGTAACCGTCTCTGTGTACTTTGGCCCCAGGTGGACTAGCAGGAATGAAAGTATCTTCCTATTGGGTGGCAAAAATGGCACCCTACTTGGGGAGATAGTGGGGGCTGTCACCCAACCCTGTAATGTAGGTCAGTGAGAGGTGGGGGGGGGACTTGCAAGGCCTCTCAACTGACAGATCTCCAAACATACAGGTCTCTCAACACTAAAAGTAAACTTTATTTCTATGCAGAGAACTGTCCAAGTGTTAAAAAAAAAAAAGGAGAATGCTCAAGCAAGTAGCTGTCCAAATGCTGCCAAAAACAGCAAACCCTGCCTTCCTGCTGACAACAAAAGTAGGAGCTGCAGTGCTCCGATACAGTGAAACAGCAGGAGCAGAGGTCACCAACTCATCTTTGAGAGGGAAAGTTTACTCCAATACTGGTGCCTAGTCAAATAAGCCAGGTCCTCGGGCTCACCACATGTCCACTGCTCCATACAAATATCATTCCAGGCCTTAGTGCTCAGAGGGAAATGAAGAGATGTGTGTCTAGTCTGCCATCTTTTTAACAGAAAAAATGATAATTTTTTTTCATTGTGGTTAAATGAAGGCTTACATTCCAAGTCAGTTTTCCATATAAAGCCACAAGCACCCTCCTCTCCACAATTCTATTTGCTCTCCTGACACTGTGACAGCGCATTCTTCTTTTTCACTCTTTATTTCCAGTATCCACTTAACCAGCATTTGTCCCCTCTTCATCCTCTCCTCTCCCCTCTAAAAAGAAACCAGTAGGACAACCTCATGTATACATATTAAACCATAAACTACACACACCACCTGCATCACTATGTCAAGTCCAGACCATTCTTTGTCTGAAGTGTTGGCTTCAGTACTGGTTTCAGCTCTGGGATAACAGCAAGTCTAGGGGCCATCTTCCTGGGGGACCTTCCAGGTTGTCTGACTATCAGTTTGGGTTTTTTCATATAGTTCTTGATTGGCACACCCATTTTTCTCATGCTATGTCAGAGACTCTACATTGTGTTCCTTGTCAGGGCTGTCTTTAGCAGTGGCTGGGAAACATATTTCTTCTATTCTTCTGCTGGCATAATCTCCCAGTCATAGCATGCAGGTTTTTCTGTCTCCTGGGCTCATTTTTCCTCGTGTCTCTGATATTCTCAGTTGTCATCTGTTCCAGGTGACTTGGGACCAAGTGATGTTCCTCAGATGGAAGCTTGTTGGCTTTTAAGAACCCAGGTGCCACTCTCCAATATGGGGTGCAGAAGACTCTCTTAGAAAAAGACTAGTTATGTCAATTGACCTCAGTGTCCCCAGACTGGTGTCCTTGTTAATCTGTGCTTTGAAATGTTGGGTCAAATTTATAAAACCTTTTAGCTGTTACACTGACCTGCCTTCTACTACATACAGTCACTCCCTTCATGTAACCAAATTCCTATTCACTGTCTAACTATAAATAACCCTCTTTCCCTCCCTAACCTTGTCGGATGAAACAGTCTTTTCTTCTGTACATAAGTCTTTTCTTAAGTCTTTACAACTGTGGTCTCATACAATATTTGTCCTTTTGCAGCTGACTGATTGCACTCAGCATAGTGTCTTCCAGTTGATTCCAGATTATGAGATATTTCATAAAATCGTGATTGTTCTTTATCACTGCATAATGTTCCATTGTGTGTGTATATATATATATATATATACCATAGTTTGTTTATCCATTCATCTATTGACGGGCACTTAGGTTGATTCCATCTTTTTACTATTGTGGACAGTGGTGCAATAAACATTCCTGTGCATGTATCTGTTCATGTGACAGCCCTTATTTTTCTAGAATATATTCTAAGCAATGAAATTCCTGGATCATATGGTATTTCCACTTCTAGCGTTTTAAGAAAGCACCAAATTGCTTTCCAAAGAGGTTATACCATTTTACAGTTCAATAAGCAGTGTAGAAGAGTTCCAATCTCTCTACAACCTCTATAACATTTATTGTTATGTTTCGTGGATTAGTGCCAACCTTGTTGGGCTGAGACTGTATCTCAACCTGGTTTTGATTTGGATTTCTCTAGTGTCTAATGATCGTGAGCATTTCCTCATGTGTCTTTTGGCTGCCTGGGTGACTTCTTTAGAAAAATGTCTGTCCATAGCCTTTTCCCATTGTTTAACTGGGTTATTTGTCTTTTTTTTCTTGATATTTTGCAGTACCTTGTACATTATGGGAATTAGATGACAATCACATTCACGTTTGCCAAATACTATTCCCCAGTCCGTAGGTAATCTTTCTACTCTCGTGATAAAGTCTTTGGATGAGCGTAAGTGTTTAATTTTTAGTAACCATTTATCTATTTTCTCTTCTAGTGTTTGGGTGTTGTTAGTAAAAGGCTTAAACATAGTCTGTTTAAGCCATGTATCACAACTGCCAGTGTTGAACCTATTTTTACATCCATAATCTTTATCATTTTAAATTTGATATTTAGGTCTTTGATCCATTTTCAGTTAGTTTTTGTGAAAGGCATGAGATACGGGTCTTGTTTCAGATTTTTGCAGATGGATATCCAATTTTGCCAACACCATTTGTTAAAGAGAGTATGTTTTCCCCAGTTCATGGCCTTTGGGCCTTAGACAAATATTCGTTCATAAGAGGGTGGTGCTATTTCTAGATTCTTTATTCTGTTCCATTGGCATATATATCTGTTTTTGTACCAGTATCAGGCTGTTATGACTACCATGACAGTGTAATAGGTTCTAAGATCAGGTAGAGTGAGGCAGTCACACAAACAGAACAAGGGGACACTGCATGGTTTAAAGTCAGGAAAGGTGTGTGTTAGAGTTGTATCCTTTCACCATACCTTTTCAACCTGTATGCTGAGCAAACAGCCTGAGAAGCTGGACTGTACGAAGAACAGTGAGGCATCAGGATTGGAAGAAGACTCATTAATAACCTGTGTTATGCAGGCAACACAACTTTGCTTGTTGGGAGTGAAGAGGATTTGAAACCTTACTGATAGGGATCAAATACCACACACAACATCAAGAAAATGAAAATCCTCACAACTAGGCTAATAAGCACCATCATGATACAGGGAGAAAGGATGGAGGTAGTCAAGAATTTCATTTTACTTGGAACCACAATCAACAGCCATGGAAGCACAAGAAGTCAAAAGATGCATTGCACTGGGAAAACTTGTTGCAAAGGACCTCTTTAAGGTGTTCAAAAGTAAACATATCACCTTGAAGAATAAGGGGAACCCGCCATGAGTCAGATCTGACTTGACAGCACTTGGCTGGCTTGGCTTGACCTGAGCCACTGTATTTTCAGTCACATCATACACATGTGAAAGCTGGACGATGAATAAGGAAGACAGAAGGAGAATTTTCACATTTGAATTGTGATGTTGGAGAAGAATGCTAAATGTACCATGCACCGCCAAAAGAACAAACAGATTTGTTTTGGAAGAAGTACACCTGGAGTGCTCTTTGGAAGCAAAAATGGAAAGACTGTGTCTTACATACTTTGGACATATTGTCAGGAGGCATGTCCTTGGAGATGGAAATCATGCTTGACAGAGTGGACGGGCAGTGAAAACGAGGAAGACCCTCAACAAAATAGATTGGCACAGTGGCTGCAACAATTAGCTTTAGCATAAAAATGATTGTAGGCATGGCACAGGACCAGGTAGTGTTTCATTCTGTTGTGCATAGAGTCACTATGAGTCAGAACCTAGCCAACGGCACCTAACAAAAACAATATACACAAAGACAAGGACAAGAACAGGCAAATGTATAGAGACTAAAGTTTGTTGTTATTTACCAGAAGCTCAATATGAACTCACAGCAATCCTACAGGACAGAGTAGAACTGCACCATGGGGTTTCTAAAGCTTTAATCTTTATAGAAGCAGATTGCCAGCCACATCATCCTCCCTCAGAGTGACTGGTGGGTTCAAACCTCTAATCTTTCAGTCAGCAGCTGAACACTTAATCAGTATGCCACAAAGGCATCAAGCAGACAATAAGTTAGCTTAAATAGTAAACAACATTTACCTTGGGCATTTTGCTTTTTTAGAGAACAATCTATCAGAGTAAATTGTTGATAGAAGCTAGAAAGATCAGATAGTAAGCTTGAACACAGTGAGTTTATGTTAATGGGGAAAGAACAGTTCAGAAAAGGAGAGTCAGAATGGTGGCACAACTCTGAGAATATAGTCAATGTCACTGAATTATGCACATATCGAATTGGTGTACATTTTGCTGTGTGTACATATTCAATAGCAACAAAAAGAAATGCAGATAATTAATTTTTTTCCAGATTATTTATTTACTAAAACTATGTCTTGAGATTTCTGCTTCAATATTTACTAATTTAGAAGGTAATGTACTACATGTTAGAGTGTCATATACACAATTTAATTGTTAATTATATTTGAAAACCCAGCACATCAGATTGTTTGCTCCTTATTTATAAGGCATTTAGCCAAGTTCCAGTTTTCAGATTCAGAAAAGAAAAATATACTGCACAGTTATTTTTCAAGTGCCAGTGAAGAATGAGAAACATGAGGCCAGTGAGCCTAGGAACAAAATTAAACTGCTTCCTCAATATTGTATCTAGAACCTTGTTCTTTCTTCGCTGGCTAAGAAGATTAAAACTAGCTTAATTCAGTTCAACATTATTTATTGAAGTTGCCCCTGTATTTCAGGCACTATTTCAGGCTCTAGTGCATAGAGATGAGTAAGAAAAAAAAACTGTTCTTTTAGGGAGCCCATAGTCTAATGAGGCACAGACAGAGAAAAAAAAATGATTATTTAGTATCCTAAGTTCTATGTTAGATGTATGGGCAAGGAATTAATGGGAACACAGAAACAGAGTACTGTCTAATTCAGGACTGCTGAGAACTCTTACTAGAGGAGGTAACAACTGAGCTAAGTTTTAAAGATAAGTACTAGTTAGGGGAGAAAAAAGTATTTTGGAGCCTTGGCTCTCTAACTTTAGCTGCATCAAAATCACCTGGAGAGTTTCCGAAAGAACAGATTTCTGGGCCCTATACCCAGAGTTCTGATTTAATGAGTCTGCAGTGGGGCCTAACAATTTGCATTTCTAACAAATTCTAAGTCAACTGGAATGCTGCTGATCTGGGGATCAAACTGTAAGAACCACTGTGGAAAAAGAAGAAACACTGGTAGTGATTAAGTACTATGGCTGCTAATCAAAAAGTGAGCAGTTCAAATCCGCCAGATGCACCTCGAAAATTCTACGAGGCAGTTCTACTCTGCCTTATTCTGTCCTAATTTTGACTGTGAGTCAGAATTAACTCTATGGCAGTCGGTTTTGTGTTTTTTGTTTTTTTGGGTTTTTTTTAGTGGAGGAGAAGGGGAGGCTGGAAAAAGAAAGGCATGAGCAGAGACAGTGAGCACACCAAATATAAACCTACAAATGTTTGGATACAAATGCCAGGGCCCCTCTTCCCAAAGATTTTGATTCTCTTGATTAATATTCTTTAAAGCTCTCAGTGTGACTTCAATGTGCAGCCAAGGTTCAACAGCATTATCCTGGATTACTTCTTTATTCTATCAGTGTGTTAACGATTTCTCCCAGTTCTGTATCCTACACAAACATAAAGAGCATTCTTTAACTCTCTATCTAAATTACTGATTAAATGTTGAGCAAAACAGCATCAAAAGACATACCTTTAGAGATTTTTTTTTCTTCCCAGTTTACATGAGATTTTTAACTGGTCTAGCATAGGACCCAGGCACTGAGGTCTATTCATTTGCTTTCAAGATTCGGTCCCAGTCATGGACTGAACTGTGTCCCTCCGAAAATGAGTGCAGCCATGTGGCTGAGCCAAGTCCCCAATATATTATGATTGTCCTCCATTTTGTGATTTTCCTCTGCTTTTTGTTAGAGGATTAGGATGGAATTGTAAATCCCTTCCTAAGATCACCTCCCTGCTCCACTGTAAAAGGAATTTCCCTGGAGTATGGCTTGCACCACCATTTATCCTTTCATCCTACAAGAGATAAAAGAAAAGGGAAGCAAGCAAGAGAATTGGGAACCACGCACCATCCAGAAAGCAGCACCAGGAGAAAAGTGTGTCCTTCAGACTTGAGGTTCCTGTGCCAAAATGGTCCCTGAACAAAGACTAAAGCAACACAAGGCCATTCCTCCAGAGCCAACAAGGGAGAAAGCCTTCCCTTGGAGTGGACACCCTGAATTTGGACTTGTAGCCTACCAGACTATGTAAGAATAAACTTTCCTTTGATGAAGCCATCCAATTGTGGTATTTTGTTAGAACAGCACTATATGACTAAAACAGTCCCCATTCACATCTTAGATGAAATTAAAAGCTTCACAAGAGCAAGGCCTTCAGTAGTCTTTTTTGTCACTGTATCCATGCTGCCCAACCTGGTGCCTAGAACTTAGTAGGCATTTCAGAGTGAATATCTGCATTGTTGAATGAACTATATTGTCAGGCATTAAGGATTTCATGGGTGGGGGGTTGTCGTAGCCAAATCTACATTTTAGATAGATCCTCTGACTGAAATTTGTATAAAAAACTTAAAGAAGAAAACCGAGGGGCTACTTTTTTATATTGCCACAGTCCTAGTTAAGGCAAAGAGAACGTATGAATCCAAGGAAGAGATGAAACAGAAACCTCTGTTGCTGTCAAGTTGATTCCATCTCATAGCCACTCTACAGGACAGAGTAGAAAGGCCCCATTGGTTTCCAAAAAACAGCTGTTAGATTCAAACTGATGAACTTTTGGCTAGCAGCCACTGTTCTTAATCACTATGCCACCAGGGTTTCCAAAATTTTGAAGTAGAATCTGTAAGAAACACTGCTTATTGCTTATTTTAGAAAGTATCTGTTGGTCTTAGTTTATCAACAAAACCCTTCTCAAGTGTTTGATTAAAATATTATTAAATAGCAAACATCAGAGAAGTAGAGCCAAGAAGCTGCACTAGACACATGTCTGCATAATTCTCTCTGAGAACTAAGGCCTAGAATAAAAAGTGAACAGAGCAGTGTGGAAATTCTGGTAGCCCCAGGATCTGGTGGCGGCTTTCGAGATTGGACTGAGCACCAGGAAAGGGGAAACTACCTTTGTTGGAGGCAAGGCACCAGCACATTAAACTCCTACTTCTGCTGATATATAGCTGACACATCATTTGACAGGACTGCAGGTATGTGTACCTTCTTCATTATCCAGGAGGTGGGGACTCGATCAACCGAGCCTCTGTGTGTGGCATGCTAATTTGCTGAACTGTAGTGCTTAAGTGAACAGCATATACCACAGCAGAGAGACTGTACTTGGGACAGCCACATCTTGAGAGCCCAGCTGCCAATCAAGGCAGTGCCCCGCCCCCCTCTCTTCTCTGTGCTGCACCATGGATTTTGCTGATTTCATGTCAGGAAGGGCAACTCAAGAGGGATGCCATCTTGGTCAGCTGAGAGGTAGAGTCCCAACAGGGGCTAATTCTCACAATGAGCAACAATGCTTGTATGGAAAGTTCTTCTCTAGTAGAATAGATATTTTTGAGACAATCCAATCGAGGAATTGTTGTGGGGCCTGGCAGTCAAGCGTAGAAGTGCCCTAGCCCCTCCCTTATTTGAGCCACATCACAACATATGGGGATGGCCTACAAGGCACCACAGTTGTCAGCCAGGAGGCAAGGCCTACCACCCCTGGGGACCCACCTGCTTTTGGCAGCTGCTGGACAGTTCCTACCTCAGAAGTAAGGCAGCCTTGAAAATAAGACCAGTTGGAGAATTCAGCAGTGACATGCAGCTGAGTGAGTTGGTGGTATTTCTGCCACCCTTCAATGAGTCACATCATAGCATTGGCTGATGGCCCCCTAGAGACTCCATAAGTAGCATGCTGTCTCTGTCAGCCAGGGAGCGGGGTCTGACAATCCTGAGGGCCCAGATGTTCTCGGTATCTGCTGGACTGTGCCCATCTGAGCAAAAATGCAGCTTTTAAATAAAACTTGTCTAGAGATTACAGTAGTCCCAGGCAGCTGAGTGGGGTGGCATGCTTCTCTCCTTCCTCTCTGAGCTGCACCATAGATTCGACAGATCTAACAACAGAGTTCCCACAAGAAACTCGTCACCATTATCAGCCAAGAAGTGGGGCCTGCCACCCCTGAGTGCTCAGCTGAGGCCAGTCACTAGAGAATGCAGAGGCAGCTGGCAACCAAACCTGGAGGTGTCCGTATTCCACTCTTAGAACTATGTCACAGATAATGTTGCTGTCACACTAGACGAACTGAACAGCATCTTGATGGCATGAAGACAACAATCAACATCTAACCACTTAAAGAAGCAGACTACTAAGGCTCCAAAAATAAAGAATCCAAAAACTTCCCAGATGAAGAAGTCTTTCTGAAATTATCACAGGTAGAATACAAAAGAATTATGTATAGAGCCCTCCTAAAGATTAAATAAAATGCAACCAAAAAAAATGAAAAATTAAGTAAGTTGTATGAACTGCTGGAACTTCAACAATCTGAAATCCAGCAGATCAATAATAAACCTACACATTTAGAAAATTCAATGCAAAGCCAAAAGAACACGAGGGAGGAGTTGGAAGGAAGAACCAGAGAGCTTGAAGATACAGCAATTGACATCAGCGTTTATGAGAATTCAGAAATAATAATAATAATAATAAAGAAGAAGCATTAAAAAACATGTGCTACTCTATCTAGAGAAATACTCTACAAATCACTGGCATTCCACAACAGAAAAGAATAGCCAAAACTACAGACAGAAGTGTTGAAGAGTTGCTGACAGAAAACTTCCCTGACGTCAGAAAAGAAGCGAACATTGGTCTGCAAGATGGTTATCAAATGCCATAAAAACGAGACGCCAAAAGAAAGACACTAAGACATGTTACAATCAAGCTTAATAAACCAAAACATAAAGAGAGGCTCTAAAGGCTGCAAGAATTAAAATAAAACTAACATACAGAGGAGCAGAGACAAGATGGCTGACTAAATACATAAATCTATGAATCCCTGTGGAAACCAAGACCTCAACTGATAATTGAGCCTTCTGGACACCTAGTGAGCCCTAGGATGAGGCATAGGGCTGCTAACTTGCACTTCGTACCACTGAAGTCAAAACTTCCTCTCTTTCGCTGACCCCACTTCCTGGCAAGTGTGGGCTTACAGACTGAAGGTAACTGACCATTTTGATCTTTTTTCTTTGTCTTGGCCAGTGGATAGAGCTGTGACTTGACTGGCTGCTGGTCTCAGACACACTGTTGGTGGGATTGGCAAGCATAATTGCCATGTTCTGAGAGCCCAGTTTTGGACTCTGTGCACCACGGTAACTTTGGCCTGTCTTTAGACCATACAGTAGCCATATAGTAGCCACGCAGAGTCAGTGGTGAGCTTGTGTAGGACACCACTTGGTCCACTGGGAGAGAGACACCCATGCAGAAGCCCCAGCTGGACTTGGTTCCTGGGCTGGGAGGCAGAGCCTAATGGGGGGTAGTACTTTTCTGGCAGAGAGGGGGTGTTTTGCACAGAGTCACCAGGGGCTGGAGACTGGCAGCAGAAGCTGTGGACTCTGATGATCTCAGTGCCTTTGGTCTCTCTTTCCGCCAGTGTCTTAGTGCTGGCCAGATGACGAGCTTCTGTGGGACAGCATCTTGTTCCACTGGGAGGCACAGACACCCATACAGAAGCCTCAGCCGGACTTAATTCCTGGGATAGGAGGCAGTGCCTGCCCAGAAGACAGTGCTTTTCTGGCAGAAAAGTAGAATTTTACCCAGTGTCAAGAACAGCTGGGGCCCAACAGCAGAGGCCAGCAGGGCAGTAGCCATTCTGTATTTTGAGCTAGTTTAAAACACCTGGGGTACGATATACAGGTGCTTACTTTGCCAGCTGGGAAGAGGGACCTTTACACCTGAAAACCTGATTGACTTTGGAAGTTGTCAAATACTTTTCACTTGTCATTTTAAGATGGCCTAGAGAAACAACTGTGGTCCATCTTCACAGCATCTCTCCCAGCCTCTACTGACCCACAGGAAGCCCCAAAAGAAACAAACTCGGGAGAGAATGGTAACACAGAAATCACTCATGGCATCAGAAGGCCCCCAGAAGAAACCACCTCAAAACTTCCCAGATGAAGAAGTTTTTCTGAAACTATCAGAGGTGAATACAAAAGGATTATATAGAGAGCCCTCCTAGACCTTACACAAGATGTAGCAGAGCAAAACAAAAAATGAAGGAAGCTGTTTGATCTGATAGAACAGCAGTACTCTGAAATCCAACACATCAAGAACAAAATCAAAGACATACAAACTTCAAAGCCAAGAAAACAGAGTGGAATAAATGGAAAAGAGACTTTCTGATTTGGAAGACAGAGCTAACAACACCAGTATCTATGAGGAGAAATAAGAAAAAGGAAGAAGCATTAAGAAACATGTGGGACTCTATTAAGAAGAACAATGTATGATTAATTAGGGTTCCTCAAAAGGGCAAGACACCTGAGAACACAGACAGTATAGTTGCTGAGCTGCTGACAGAAAACTTCCCAAAAATTGTGGCAGAGAATATAGATACCCAAGACACATATCAAAAACCACTCTATGTAGATCTCAATAGAAAGACTCCAAGACATATTATAATCAAGCTTAACAAAATGAAACATAAGCAGAAACTCTTAAAGGCAAGGAAACTCAAAGCAAAGCTAACATTCAGAGGGAAACTCTATAGGCTTTCATCAGATTTCTCAGCAGAAATGACGCTGTCATGGAGACAGTGGCATGACATAGTCAAAGCCTGGAAGGAGAAGAACTTCCAACCAAGCATTATATGCCCTGCAAACCTATCTTTCAAATACGAAAATGAAATTAAGACATTTGCAAATAAACAGAAACTCAAAGGCTATGTAAAAACCAAACCAAAGCTACAAGAAATACTGAAAGAATCTCCTGGCTTTGACGAACAAGACCACTAACTTTATATTTTAGAAGGGCACATTATCCAGAATCCTACTCAGTTGGGGAAGCCTCCAAACACAATCAAAGTTATAATAGTGAAAAACAATCTAGTGATCATATCATGTAAATTATATCACCATATTAAAAAGAGGGAGGTACTACAATCATTATAGCCCTTCCAGATGGAAAGGAAGTTGACAAGACTGGTAGCAATCAAAATTGAGTTTACATATAGTTTATAAACCAGGATCACAGGGGCAGTTGTAAAAGACAATAAAGATGCAACAAACATAATACAGGACTAATCCAGGAGTAATACAGGAGTCTCAACAACCACAAAACCAACCCTTAAAAAGGTGAAAAGTCAACTCACAAAGAAGAATGTCCCAGAACAGACTAATAAGAACAACAGAGAAAACATCAACACAAAAATAAACATAATACAATGGCAGCATTGAACACATACCTACCAATAATTACAATGAATGTGAATGGACTGAATGCTTCAGTAAAGAGACATCAAGTGACACCTTGGATGAAAGAAATGGTCCATCCATATGTTGCCTACAAGAAACTCACCTTAGACTTAAAGATAGGAACAAGCTGAAAATTAAAGGATGGAAGAATATACATCAAGTTAACAATACACAAAGAGGAGTAGGTTTGGAATTTCTAATCTCATAAAATATTTTAATGTAAAATCCATTATCATGGACAAGGATGGACACTATTGCTGAAAGCTTCAGTACACAAACAGGACTTAACAATCTTAAATATTTATGCACCTAATATGACAGCACCTAAATACATCAAAGAAACATTGACCACACTCAAAAAAGTGATAGACCACTCCACAATAATATTGGGAGACTTCAACACTTCACTCTCAATACTGAACAGATCATCTACAAAAAGCTCAGTGAAAACAGAGACGACCTTATTGCCACAATTAACCAACTAGACCTCACCGAGATATACAGAAGTTTCAGTCCATCAGTGGACAACTACACCTTCTTCTAAAGTGCACATGGAACATTCTCCAGAATATACTATGTTTTAGAACATAAAACAATTCTCAACAAAATCCATACCACTGAATTAAGGCAAAGCATCTTTAAAAGCCATAAAAGTTGAAATCAATAGCAGAAAAAACACAGATACAAAGTGGAACTCTTGAAAACTGAACATCTTGCTCAAAAAAACATGGGTGGTAGAAGAAATAAAGGATGAAATAAAAAAATTTATGGATTCAAATTAGAACAAAAACACTTACTACAAGAACCTATGGGATACAGCCAAAGCAGTGCTGAGAGGTCAGTTTATCACCATAAATGCATACATCTGGAAGAAAGAAAGAAACCGTAACAAAGAACCAACCCTACAGCTTGAACAAGCAGAGAGAGAACAACAGAGGAACCCCTCAGGCACCAGAAGAAATCAGCTCATAAAGATTAGAGTATACCTAATGAATTAGAGAACAGAAGAACAATTGAAAAAAATGAAAACACCAAAAGCTGGTTTTTTGAAAACATCAACAAAATTGACAAACCACTAGCTAAACTTACTAAAGAAAAGCAAGAAAGGAAACAAAAAACCCTATTAAGAAATGAGAGGGGAGTTGTCACAACAGATCTAAGAGAAATCAAAACTATCATAACAAAATACTATGAAAGACTGTACTCTAACAAATTTGAAAACCTAGAAGAAAAGGAAAAATTCCTTGATTCATCTTGCAAAGCCAAAAGCCAAGTGGCGTCGCATCTTACCTAAGAAAATTATCACGAGGCAAAGCAGAACAACTTAATAAACCCATTACAAAGGGAGAAATGAAACAGTCATCAAAAAAATAACAATGAAAAAAAGCCCAGGCCCACATGGCTTCACCACAGAATTCCACCTACCTTTCAGAGAAGAGTAATCTCAAATACTACTGAGACTATTTCACACCATAGGAAGGTATGAAATATTCCCAAGTTCAGTCTATGAAGCCAGCATAACCCTGGTACCAAAGCCAGGGAAAGACCCAACAAAAAAGGTGAACTACAGACTGATATCATTCAAGAATCTAGATGCAAAAATCTACAACAAAATTCTTGCCAATAGAATACAACAACATATCAAAAAATAATCCATCATGACCAAGTGGGATTCATACCAGGGATGCAAGGCTGGTTCAACATCAGAAAAACAAATAATGTGATCAACCACATAAATACCACAAAAGACAAGAATCACTTGCTCTTGTCTCTTATGCAGAAAAGGCATTTGATAAAGTCCAACACCATTCATGCTCAAAACTCTCAGTAAAATAGGAATAGATGGCCAATTCCTCAATGCAATAAGGGCCATTTAAACAAAGCCAACTGCCTACATCATCTTGAATGGAGAGAGACTGAAACAGTTTCCCTTGAGAACATGAACTAGACAAGGATGTTCAGTCTCAGTTCTCCTATTCAACTTTCTACTAGAAGTTCTAGCCAGAGCAATTATACAAGATCAAGGAATAAAGGATATCTGCATCGGCAAAGAAGTCCTAAAAATCTCCCTATTTGCAGATGATATGATTGTATATGCAGAGAATCCCAAAGAATCCATAAGGAAACCTCTCAAGCTAATAGAGGAATTCGGCAAAGTCTCAGGATACAAGATAAACATAAGCATATCAGCAGGATTCTTTTATACCAACAATGAGATTATTAAGGAAGAAATCACCAAGTCAATGTCATTTACTATAGCCCCTAAGAAGATAAAGTACCTAGGAATAAATCTAACCAGAGAAATAACAGACCTTTACAAACAGAACTACAAACCCTTACTACAAGAAACTAAGAGAGGGGGTGGAGTAAAGATGGCGGACTAAGCCCACATCTCCTTATATCCCTCCGGAAACCAAGACGTGAATTGACAATCAAACAGAGCCTTCTGATTACCTAATCAGTCTCGGGACACAGCACAGAACTGTTAATTGGGACTTCATACCACTCAGCGAAAAACCTCCTCTCTTTCGCTAACTCCCGCCCCTGGCTAGCCCCGGCTCTCACTGATGGAAGGTAAACGCACCAGTTTGATTTTTTTTTTTCTGTCTCGGCTGGTGGGCAGAGCTGCATCTTGCCTGGGGGCTGGACTCAGACACACTGCTGTGGGGATAGCCAGGCGAAATTCCCATATTCTGAGAGCCAGGCTAGGGACTCTGTTAATCTAGACACTTTGAGCGTTTCGTTTTGTAGCTGCCTCAGCGGGGTTTGTGCGGAGTTTCGCAGTATGTATGTGGGACGCCATGTTACTACCGAGATTTTAGCGGGACCTCGTACTTAGCCTGGGAGCCACTGCTTGCAAACGGGACAGCGCTTCTCCAACAGAAAAGTAGTGATTTTGCACAGTGCTGCCTACGTTGGGGGCCCTGCAACAGAAGCAGAGGAATCACTACCTCTTGGCACTTTGGGCCCCTATGTCTGCTGCCTGTGTGGAGGACGCCATCTTGGATATGGTGGCCGCAGCTGGACCTAGATCGTAGCTTGGGAGCCAGAGCCTGCCCACAGGAGAGGGCTTTTCTATCACAACAACAGTACTCCACGCAGTGTTGGCTAAGGCTAGGCCCTGTCAGCAGAGGCCAACAGGGCAGTAGCATTGCTGTATTCTGAACTAGTTTGTTAACATCTGGGGTTGGATATAGTGGCGCTTAATTTGTCACATGGGAAGAGGGACCTCTACACCTGAAAACCTAACTGACTTGGGAACTGGTCAGATACCTTGTGCTTTACGGTTGAAGATACCCTAGAGAAACATGTGCAATTCATCCTCACAGTATCTCTTCCAGCCTTTATATACTCACATGGGACCCAAAAATCAACAGACAATTGTGGCATACAAGAAATCACTCATGGCTTCAGAAGGCTCCCAAACAAAGCAACCAAGGAGTTTTCCAGATGAAGAAACTTTTATGAAAGCATCAGGAAGCGAATACAAATTGATTATGTACAGAGCCCTTCTAGACCTTATACAAAATGCAGCAGAACAAAATGAAAAATTAAGCAAGTTGTTCGATCTGATGGAACACCAAGACTCTGAAATCCAACAGATCAAGAACAAAATCAAAGACATAGAAACTTCCATGCAAAGCCAAGAAAACAGAATGGAACAATGGAAAAAAGAATTTCTGACTTGGAAGACAGAGCTACTGATGCCAGCGTCTATGAGCAGAAATCATAAAAAAGAAACAAGAAAAATGAAGAAACATTAAGAAGCATGTGGGACTCTATTAAGAGGAACAACCTTCGATTAATTGGAGTCTGTGAACAGGGTGAGACATCTGAGAACACAGAGAATATTGTTGCTGAGCTGCTGAAAGAAAACTTCCCAGAAATCATGAAGGAAGAGAATATAGACATCTCAGATGCATATCGTACGCCGTCCAATATAGATCTCAAAAGAAAGACTCCAAGACATATTCTAATCAAGCTTAACAAAATGAAACATAAGCAGCAACTCTTAAAGGCAGCAAGACTCACGGCAAAGCTAACATTCAGAGGGGAAACCTTGAAGGCTCTCGTCAGATTTCTCAGCAGAAAACATGCTGGCATGGAGACAGTGGCATGGCACATTCAAAGTCTTGAAGGAGAAGAACTTCCAACCAAGAATTACATATCCTGCAAAACTAACTTTCAAATACAAAAATGAAATTAAGACATGCCCAGATAAACAGAAACTCAGAGACTTTGTAAAAATCAAACCCAAACTACAAGAAATACTGAAAGAAGTTCTTGGCTTTGGCTTAGAAGAATGAAACCACTAACTTTATATTTTAGAACGACACACAACTCAATACTCTACTCATTTAGGGAAGGCTCCAAAGTAAATAACAGCTTTGATTTGGAAAGAAGCAATCCAGTGATCATCATGAAAACTATGGTGTCATCATAATAAAAAGAGGGACGTACTACAGTCGATATACTCCTTCCAGATAGAGAGGAAGATGACAAGACTGGTAGTAATTAAAATTGGGTTCATAAATAGTTTATTAAGGGGGTTTACAGGGGCAGCTATAAAGCACAACAAAGATGTATCATACCATTTCAAGAAATCTAATGCACGAGTCTCAACAACTATAAAACCAGCTCTTGAAAAAGGGGAAAAATCAACTGACAAAACAGAGTGTCCCAGAACAGACTAATAAGAACAACAGAGAAAACATCAACATAAAAATAAACATAACACAATGGCAGCAGTGAACACATACCTATCAATAATTACATTGAATGTGAATGGACTGAATGCGCCAGTAAAGAGACATCGAGTGTCATCTTGGATCAAAAGACACGACCCATCCATATGCTCTCTGAAAGAAACTCACTTGAGACCTAAAGACAGGAACAAACTGAAAATTAAAGGATGGAAGAACATAAATCAAGCTAACAATGAACAAAGAAGAGCAGGGGTGGCAATTCTAATCTCAGACAAAATCAATTTTCATGTTAAATCCACCATCATGGACTTAGATGGACACTATTTATTGGTGAAAGGTTCAGTACACAAGCAAGACTTAACTATACTAAATATCTATACACCTAATGTCAGAGCACCTAAATATGTCGAAGAAACACTGACTACGCTCAAAACAGAGTTAGATGACTCCACAGTAACAGTGGGAGACTTTAACACTCCACTCTCATCACTAGACAAATCATCTAGAAAAAAGCTCAGTAAAGATACAGAAGACCTCATTGACACAATTAACCAACTAAACCTCATTGATATATACAGAACTTTCCACCCATCAGCAGACAACTACACCTTCTTCTCCAGTGAACATGGAACATTCTCCAGATTGACCACGTGATAGGCCATAATGCAATGCTCACCAAAATCAATACCACTGAATTACTGCAAAGCATCTTCTCAGATCCCAAAGCCATCAAAGTTGAAATCAGTAGCAGTAAACATACATAGAAAGTGGAACTCTTGGAAACTGAACAACATCTTGCTCAAAAAAACATGGGTTATAGAGGAAATCAAGGATGAATTAAAGAAATTCATGGATTCCAATGAGAACGAAAACACTTCCTACCAGAACCTATGGGATACAGCCAAAGCACTGCTCAGAGGTGTCTTTATCTCCATAAATGCACACATTTGGAAGGAAGAAAGAAACCAAATCAAGGAACTAACTCTACAGCTTAAACAAGCAGAAAGAGAACAACAGAGTAATCCCTCGGGCACCGGAAGAAACGAGATCATAAAGATTAGAGCAGAGCTAAACGAATTAGAGAATAGAAAAACAATTGAAAAAATTGAAAAGACCAAAAGCTGGTTTTTTGAAAAGATCAAAAAATTTGATAAACCACTGGCTAAACTTACTAAAGAAAAGCAGGAAAGGAAAAAAATAACCGAAATTAGAAATGAGAGGGGAGTTGTCACCACAGATGCAACAGAAAATCAAAACTATCATAACAGAATACTATGAAAGACTGTACTCTAACAAATTGGAAAACCTAGGGGAAATGGACAAATTCCTTGACTCATACCACCTACCCAAATCATCACAAAGTGAAGCAGAACAACTTAATAAACCCATAACAAAGGAAGGGATTGAAAAGGTCATCAAAACACTACCAACCAAAAAAAAGGCTGGGCCAAGATGGCTTCACGGCAGAATTCTACCAAGCATTTAGAGAACAGTTATCCCCAATACTACTGAGACTATTTCACAGTATAGAAAGGGATGGAGTACTCCCAAACTCATTCTATGAAGCCAGCATAACCCTGATACCTAAGCCAAGGAAAGATCCAACAAAGACAGAGAACTACAGACCGATATCACTCATGAACCTAGATGCAAAAATCTTCAACAAAATTCTTGCCAACAGAATACAATAACATATCAAGAAAATAATCCATCATGACCAAGTGGGATTCATACCGGGGATGCAAGGCTGGTTCAACATCAGGAAAACAATTAATGTGATTAACCACATAAATAGCACAAAAGACAAAGATCACCTGATTTCGTCCATTGATGCCGAAAAGCCGTTTGATAAAGTCCAACACCCATTCATGCTAAAAGCTCTTACAAAATGGGCATACACGGCAAATTCCTCAACACAATAAGGGCCATTTATACAAATCCAATTGCCCACATCATCCTGAATGGAGAGAGACTGAAAGACTTTCCCATGAGATCAGGAACTAGACAAGGATGCCCACTGTCACCTCTCCTACTCAACATTGTGCTAGAAGTTCTAGCCAGAGCAATTGAGACAAGACCAAAATAAAAAGGGCATCTGCATCAGCAAAGAGAAAGTTAAAATCTCCCTGTTAACAGATGATATGATTGCATATGCAGAGAACCCCAAGGAATCTATAAGTAAGCTACTCAAACTGATAGAAGAGTTCAGCAAAGTCTCAGGATACAAGATAAACATAAGTAAATCAGTAGGATTCCTTTATACCAACAACGAGACTGTTAAGGAGGAAATTATCCAATCAATACTATTTATGATAGCCCCTAAGAAGATAAAGTTCCTAGGAATTAATCTAACCAGAGAAATAACAGACCTTTACAAAGAGAACCACAAGCCCTTACTACAAGAAACTAAGAGAGACTTAGATAAATGGAAAAACCTACCCTGCTCATGGAAAGGAAGACTTAACATTGTGAAAATGTCTATTTTACCCAAAGCAATTTATTTATATAATGCAATCCCAATACAAGTTCCAGCATCATTTTTTAATGAGATGGAGAAACAAATCACCAATTTTGTCTGGAAAGGGAACAAGCCCCGGACAAGTAAGGTACTTCTAAAGAAGAAGAACACACTGGGAGGCCTGTTATTACCCGATCTTAGAACATACTACACTGCCACAGTGGTGAGAACAGCCTCGTACTGGTACAAGAACAGACAGATGGAGCAATGGAACAGAATTGAGACCCCAGAGATGACAGCATCTGCCTATGAACAGTTGATATTCGACAAAGGCCCTAAGACATTAAACTGGGGTAAAAACAGTATCTTCCACAAATGGTGCTGGTAAAATTGGTTATCCATCTGCAATAAACTGAATCAAGATCCATATCTTACACCTTATACAAAAACCAACTCCAAATGGATAAAAGACCTAAATATCAAACCTAAAACGATAAAGCTCATCCAAGAAAAGGTAGGAACAACAATGGAAGTTTTAATATACAATGAGGACAGACTCCAAAATCTGTCAAAGAAACCACAAATAACAAAAGAGAAAATAGATAAATGGGAACTATTAAGAATGAAACACTTTTGCTCATCCAAAGACTTTATTAATAGGATTAAAAGAACACCCACAGAATGAGAAAAAATATTTGGCAACTCTATGTCACACCGACACCTTATCTCCATAATCTATAAGATACTACAAAATATCAAGAAGAAGAAGGTAAACCATCCAATTAAGCGATGGGCAAAGGAGATGGACAGACACTTCACTAAAGAGGAGATCCAGGCAGCCAAGAAACACATGCAGACACGTTCACGATCTTTAGTTAATAAATAAATTCAAATAAAGACAACAATGAGATACCATCTCACCCCAACAAGACTGGTCATGATCCAGAAAACATAAAACAACAAATGCTGGAGAGGCTGTGGAGAAAGTGGGACCCTCCTACACTGTTGGTGGGGTTGCAAAATTGTCCAGCCTCTTGGAAGGCAATCTGGCGCTTCCTTAAAAAAATGGATATCGATATACCATTTGACCCAGTAATTCCACTACTTGGAATATATCATACAGAATGAAGGCCTTTCACACCAACGGACACATGCACCCGAATGTTTACTGCAGCACAGTCCATGACAGCAAAAAGATGGAATCAACCCAGATGCCCAACAATGGAAGAATGGATAGGTAAACTATGGTGCATATACTCAATGGAGCACTACGCAATGATAAAGAATAACGATGATTCCAGGAAACATCTCCTACCCTGGTTTCAACTGGAAGACATTATGTTGAGTGAAAGTAGTCAGCGACAAAGGGACAAATACTGTATGAGACCTCAACGATAAGATCTCAAAAACAGACTTGTGTATAGAAGAAAAGATTCTTTGACAGCTGCAAGGGAGTGGAGGGAGGCAGGGTGATGCGGGGAGGGTTTAGTTTAGATAGTTACTAGAAATCTAGTTGGGAGAAAGCGGTGATAGCACACATTAGAAACAAGAACAACATTAAGTGGACTTCAGCATAACTTGAGTACTCCTTCCATCTTAACTCAATGGGGTGGGGGTGGGGACCATGCTGTTAGGCGAATTCCAGGCCAATTGGCACAACTAGCGTTTTGCTAAGAGAGCTCTCTGCACCCCACATTGGTGAGTGGCGTCTGGGGTCTTAAAAGCTGCCAAGCTGCCATCCAAGGACACAGCAAATGGTCCCAACTCAGCAGGAACGGATGCTCACCAAGGACCAAAATAACATGCGGTAAAGACAACCAAGAAGACAGAGAGACCCACAAGACTGGGTGCCTACATTGACTTGGGACCGGAAGAACCAGATGGTGCCCGGCCACCACCAGCGATAGCCACGATGGAGCTCACAGAGAGGGGTCTCACTGGCAACACAAGAATAAAAAGAGGTGCATCATGAGATCTCCACTAAAAGACCTCAACTGATGGTCCAGCGGTTTTGGGGTTCCTCTGAGAGCATGGCCCCTGGCCCTGATGCTGCCCTTTCCCATAAATTATAACAAAGGTCCACTTTTTGGACAGGAATGGATTGGACTTGGCAATGCAGAGTGACCATATATTGGAATCACTTTATGGTTCTATACATCTATAGGATATCATCTTGCTGACCTCTGGCTGGAGGAAGGGGAGTGGACGGAGAGAAGGGGAAAGGAGGCTGTTGCGAGGATGAGACTTGTATGGAGCAGAGAGGAATAGTGTGCTGTCACGGGACAGGGAGAGCAGTGGAAGCTGCATATAGGTGGGCATGTAAATTTATATGTGAATGCACATTTTCACTCAGTTATGTTAAATAAAAATAAAAATTAAAAAAGAAAAAAAAGAAAGAAACTAAGAGAGACTTACACAAATGGAGAAACCTACCCTGCTCATGGATAGGAAGAATTAACATTGGGAAAACGTCTATTTTACCCAAAGCAATCTGCTTATATAATGCATTCCAAATACAAGTTCCAGTGACATTGTTTAATGAGATGGAAGAACAAATTACCAGCTTTGTCTGGAAAAGGAAGAAGCCCCAGATAAGTAAAGCATTACTAAAGAACACACTGAGAGGCCTCTCATTACCTGACCTTAGAACCTATTACACTCTCATACTAGTCAAAACAGCCTGGTTCTGGTACAAGAACAGACAGATAGATGAGTGGAACAGAAATCGAGACCGCAGAGATGACATCATCTGCCTATAAACAGTTGATCTTTGACAAAGGCCCTAAGACATTAAACTGGAGTAAAAACAATCTCTTCGATAAATGGTCCTGGCAAAATTGGATGTCCATCTGCACTAAATTAAAGCAAGACTCATCTCTTACACCTTATATAAAAACTAACTCAAATTGGATAAAAGACCTAAATATCATATCTAAAACAATAAAGCTCATCCAAGAAAAAGTAGGAACAACAATGGAAGTTTTAATACACAATGTAGACAGACTTCAAATCTGTCAAACAAACCACAAACACAAGAGAAAATAGATAAGTGGGAACTACTAAGAATCAATCACTCTTGCTGATCCAAAGACTTTATTGATAGAATTAAAAGGCCACCTACAGAATGGGTAAAAATATTTGGCAACTCTATTTCAGACTGACGCCTGATCCCCATGAAGTATAAGGTAGTACAAAATATCAATAAGAAAAAGATAAATCATCCAATTAAGTGATGGGCAAAGGACATGGACAGACACTTCTCTAAAGAGGAGATCCAGGCAGCCAAAAAACACATGCAGACATGCTCATGATCATCAGCTATTATAGAAATTCAAATCAAAATGACAATGAGATACCATCTCACCCCAACAAGGTTGGCCATGATCCAAAAAAAGCAAAACACTAAATGCTAGAGAGGATGTGGAGAGATTAGAACTCTCCTACACTGTTGGCGGGGTTGCAAAATGGTGCAACCTCTTCGAAAAGCAATCTGATGCTACCTTAAAATAACGGATATAGACATACCATTTGACTCAGTAATTCCACTGCTTGGAATATATCCTACAGAATCAAGGCCATTCACACCAACTGATACATGCACATGAATGTTCATCACAGCACAGCCCACAATAGCAAAAAGATGGAATGGACCCAGATGCCCAACAACAGAAGAATGGATAGGTAAACTATAGTATATCTCCTCAATGGAACACTATGCAATGATAAAGAAAACGATGATAGCAGCAAAAATCTCTTAACCTGTTTTCAACTGGAGGACATTATGTTGAGTGAAAGTAGTCAGTGACAGAAGGACGAATATTGTATGAGACACCTACGATAAGAACTGAAAAGCAGACTCATGCATAACAGAAAAGACTCTTTGATGGCTGCAAGGGTAGGGAGGGCGTGAGGGCGAGGGGGGTGGGTTTAGATTAGCTAGTTGTTAGAAATTTGGTTGAGTGAAATTGGGGACAGCACACATTAGTAAGAAGATCAATATTCAGACTTCAACACAACATGTATACTCCTCCCATCTTAACCCAATATTGCAAGGACAGAATAGCTGGGAAGGAGGCCAGGAACTATGCTCTCAGGGGAAATCAAGGCCAACTGGCACAACTAGCATTTTGCAAATGAGGATTCTCTACACCCCACATTGGTAAGTGGAGTCTGGGGTCTTAAAAGCTGCCAAACTGCCATCTGAGGGTACAGCAAATGGTCCCAACTTAGCAGGAACAGCTGATCACCAAGGTCCATAACAACATGGGGGAAAGAGAATCCAGAAGACAGAGAGACCCATGTGAGTGGATGTCTACATCGACTTGTGACTGGAAGAACCAGTTGGTGCACAGCCACCACCTGTGATGGCCACAATGGAGCTCACAAAGTTGAGTCTCACTGGCAACACAAGTATAAACAGGGGTGCACCCCGAGATCTCCACTAAAAGACCGCAATTGATGGTCCAGGGGCCTCGGAGTTCTCCTGGGAGCAGGGACCCTGGCCCTGATGCTGCCCCTGTCTATAAATCATAATGAAGGTCAACTTTTCAGACAGCAATGGATTGGACTTGGTGACGCAGAGTGACCAAATTGTGAGAGCACTTTATGGTTCTAGGCATCTGTAGGAGGTTGCTCTCTTGACCTCCTAGGAAGGGGAATCAGTGAAGAGGAGAAGATAGGAGACTGTTGGGAAGATAAGACATGTATGGAGCAGAGAGAAAGAGTGTGCTGTCACCATGCAGGGAGAGCAGTAGAAGCTGCATTTAAGTCAGCATGCAAATTTATACGGGAATGTACATTTTCATTCAATCATAAAAAAAAAAACTTATGAAAAAATTTACAATTAAAAGAAACAATACTTTATGGCTACAAGGGAACACATGGATAGAAATGGAAAAACAGTAGATAATAGCTAGGTGATGACTTTCATGAAGTGTAAGACCATACAGATTACTGGGAAATCCAGAACAACATGTAAGAGTCAAGATCATGGACACATCCAAACTCCCTGAGGGACTGATTTGCTGGGCTGAGGGCTGTGCGGACCATGGTCTTGGGGAGCATCTTCAACTGGCATAACACAGTTTATAAAGAAAATGTTCTGTATTCTACTTTGGTGAGTGGCTTGTGGGGCCCTAAAATGCTTTCAGAAGTCATCTAGGATACTCTGCTGATCTTACATCTTCGGGAGCTAGGAAGAATAAAGAAAACTAAAGACACAAGAGAATGATTAGTTCATAGGACTAATGATCACATCTACAGTGACTTCCAGCAGACTGAAACCAGTACAACTAAAGGGTCTTCCAATAAGAGTGTCCTATCTTTGACCTTGAGTAAAATAAATTGTGTAAATGATACAGTTTTAATTGTTTTATTATTTTGAAGTACATTTAATAGCATTTTGGGTGGAAAAGAACTTTGGGTAAACAGCCACCTGGCACTTTCAAAATGGGGCCCAAGAGAGTCCGTTATCATAGCCCAGTATCTTTCACCATTGACAGTCACAGTATCTCCCTGCTCACCTTGGGAAAACTAAGGGCTAATGATTCTGCTGGCCCAAAATCCACACCAAATGGTAACTTTTGAGGGATGAAGTGGATGTTCTTGAACCTTCACTGAACTCTCATCATTCCAAATGTGACAGTTTTGTTTATAAACAGTTTATAAACAAAACTGTTCATCCAAAATAGTCCTTGTCACTGAAGATAATTTTTTTGACCAAAAGCCGGATCAACTTCCAATTACTCCAGAGCCCAATCAGCAAATGTTTGGTACAATTTATGGTTGCTGGACTTCTGTCCTTGAGTTAAAACAATTCTGTAAGAGTAAAGCTTCAAGTCCAGATACAAAATCCACCAAATTGTGGTCAACCAAAGGCCCAGTTCTTGTGTTGGCAAAAAATTGATTGTGGTGGATTCTAGTATACATTCGGATGAACGGTGAACATGCAGTTTGTTGCTGCACAGGCACTGTATATTGGCAACAGACCCAGTAGTCTCACTTTTTTAAAATTAAACTTCAAACTGTTCTCTAGGTGGGATGGTTATGCACATCATAAATTTCACATAACACATGGAATGTATGGCAAACAGAACACCCATTTTGATAATAAACTTTAATAATTTCTACACCTTGTGGAATCTTGTAGCTTTTCTTGGTTATTTGTCAAGACTACTAAAAGAAAAATGATAAATATGGCCATTATACCTTCACAAATATGGTCACTGTGAGCTGTCAAAAATAGGACATCTTTAGTGGAAGACCCTTTAGATGGTGCCCTGCTCTAATGGATATCAACAGAGTTCAGTAATGGAGTCACCCCTGACTCTCACTCTTCAGCCAAAGATTGGAGAGGTGTATAAAACAAAGCGAAACTAAAGGAGTAGGCTATCTGGTAGGTAAAGACTGGAGGGCAGGATGGGAAAGGAAATCTTTTAGGGAACCCAATTTGAGAAGGGAGAATGTGGGTGTTCTTTTAATTCTATTAATAAAGTCTTTGGATGAGCAAAAGTGTTTCATTCTTAATAGTTCCCATTTATCTATTTTCTCTTCTGTTGATTGAGGTTTCTTTGACAGATTTTGGAGTCTATCCTCAATGTGTATTAAAACTTCCATTGTTGTTCCTACCTTTTTTTGGATGAGCTTTATCATTTTAGGTTTGATATTTAGGTCTTTTATCCAGTTGGAGTTGGTTTTTCTATAAGGTATAAGATACAGATCTTGATTCAGTTTATTTCAGATGGATAACCAATTTTGCCAGCACCATTTGTGGAAGATACTGTTTTTACCCCAGTTTAATGTCTTAGGGCCTTTGTCAAATATCAACTGTTCATAGGCAGATGCTGTCATCTCTGGGGTCTCAATTCTGTTCCATTGACCCATCTGTCTGTTCTTGTACCAGTACCAGGCTGTTCTGACCACTGTGGCAGTGTAGTATGTTCTAAGGTCGGGTAATGACAGGCCTCCCAGTGTGTCCTTCTTCTTTAGTAGTACCTTACTTATCCGGGGCTTCTTCCCTTTCCAGTCAAAATTGGTGATTTGTTTCTCCATCTCATTAAAAAGTGATGCTGGAACTTGTATTGGGATTGTATTATATAAATAAATTACTTTGGGTAAAATAGACATTTTCACAATGTTAAGTCTTCCTTTCCATGAGCAGGGTAGGTTTTTCCATTTATTTTTCCATTTATCTAAGTCTCTCCTAGTTACTTGTACTAAGGGCTTGTAGTTCTCTTTGTAAAGGTCTGTTGTTTCTCTGGTTAGATTAATCCCTAGGTACTTTATCTTCTTAGGGGCGATCGTAAATGGTATTGATTTGATAATTTCCTCCTTAACAGTCGCGTTGTTGGTATAAAGGAATCCTACTGATTTACTTATGTTTATCTTGTATCCTGAGACTTTCCAAAACTCTTCTATCAGTTTGAGTAGCTTACTTATAGATTCCTTGGGGTTCTCTGCATATACAATCAT
The DNA here is from genome assembly GCA_028571685.1 of Heterohyrax brucei. Lineage (NCBI taxonomy): Eukaryota > Metazoa > Chordata > Mammalia > Hyracoidea > Procaviidae > Heterohyrax > Heterohyrax brucei. Next base: position 68,845,942 of record CM053158.1, read on the forward strand.
ATCATCTACGAACAGGGAGATTTTAACTTCCACTTTGCCAATGCAGATGCCCTTTATATTTTGGTCTTGTCTCAATTGCTCTGGCTAGAACTTCTAGCACAATGTTGAATAGGAGAGGTGACAGTGGGCATCCTTGTCTAATTCCTGATCTCATGGGAAAGTCCTTCAGTCTCTCTCCATTCAGGATGATGTGGGCAATTGGGTTTGTATAAATGGCCCTTATTGTGTTGAGGAATTTGCCGTCTATGCCCATTTTGCTAAGAGTTTTGAGCATGAATGGGTGTTGGATTTTATCAAATGCCTTTTCAGCAACAATGGACAAAATCGGGTGATCTTTGTCTTTTGTGTTATTTATGTGGTTAATCACATTAATTGTTTTCCTGATGTTGAACCAGCCTTGCATCCCTGGTATGAATCCCACTTGGTCATGATGGATTATTTTCTTGATATGTTGTTGTATTCTGTTGGCAAGAATTTTGATGAAGATTTTTGCATCTAGGTTCATGAGTGATATCGGTCTGTAGTTCTCTGTCTTTGTTAGATCTTTCCCTGGCTTAGGTATCAGGGTTATGCTGGCTTCATAGAATGAGTTTGGGAGTACTCCATCTCTTTCTATACTGTGAAATAGTCTCAGTAGTATTGGGGATAACTCTTCTCTAAATGTTTGGTAGAATTCTGCCGTGAAGCCATCTGGGCCCGGCCTTTTTTTTGGTTGGCAGTGTTTTGATGACCTTTTCAATCTCTTCCTTTGTTATGGGTTTATTAAGTTGTTCTGCTTCACGTTGTGATAATTTGGGTAGGTGGTATGATCAAGGAATTTGTCCATTTCCCCTAGGTTTTCCAATTTGTTAGAGTGCAGTCTTTCATAATATTCTGTTATGATATTTTTGATTTCTGTTGCATCTGTGGTGACAACTCCCCTCTCATTTCTAATTTCAGTTATTTGTTTCCCGCGTTTCTTTAGTAAGTTTAGCCAGTGGTTTATCAATTTTGTTGATCTTTTCAAAAAACCAGCTTTTGGTCTTTTCAATTTTTTCAATTGTTTTTCTATTCTCTAATTCATTTAGCTCTGCTCTAATCTTTATGATCTGGTTTCTTCTGGTGCACGAGGGGTTCCTAGTTGTTCTCTTTCTACTTGTTCAAGCTGTAGAATTAGTTCCTTGATTGGGTTTCTTTCTTCCTTCCAGATGTGTGCATTTATGGAGATAAAGACACCTCTGAGCAGTGCTTTGGCTGTATCCCATAGGTTCTGGTAGGAAGTGTTTTCGTTCTCATTGGAATCCATGAATTTCTTTAATTCATCCTTGATTTCCTCTATAACCCATGTTTTTTTGAGCAAGATGCTGTTCAGCTTCCAAGAGTTCCACTTTCTGTCTATGTTTTTTCTGCTATTGATTTCAACTTTGATGGCTTTATGATCTGAGAAGATGCTTTGCAGTAATTCAATGGTATGCACTTTGTTGAGCATTGCATTATGGCCTATCACGTGGTCAATTCTGGAGAATGTTCCATGTTCACTGGAGAAGAAGGTGTAGTTGTCTGCTGATGGGTGGAAAGTTCTGTATATATCAATGAGGTTTAGTTGGTTAATTGTGTCAATGAGGTCTTCTGTATCTTTACTGAGCTTTTTTCTAGATGATCTGTCTAGTAATGAGAGTGGAGTGTTAAAGTCTCCCACTATTGTTGTGGAGTCATCTAACTCTCTTTTGAGCGTAGTCAGTGTTTCTTCGACATATTTAGGTGCTGTGACATTAGGGGCATAAATATTTAATATAGTTAAGTCTTGCTTGTATACTGAACCTTTCAGCAATAGTGTCCATCTTTGTCCACGATGGTGGATTTGACATGAAAATTGATTTTGTCTGAGATTAGAATTGCCACCCCTGCTCTTCTTTGTTCATTGTTAGCTTCATATATATTCTTCCATCCTTTAATTTTCAGTTTGTTCCTGTCTTTACGTCTCAAGTGAGTTTCTTGTAGACAACATATGGATGGGTCGTCTCTTTTGATCCAAGATGACACTCGGTGTCTCTTTACTGGAGTATTCAGTCCATTCACATTCAATGTAATTATTGATAGGTATGTGTTCACTGCTGCCGTTGTGATATGTTTACTTTTCTGTTGATGTTTTCTCTGTTGTTCTTATTAGTCTGTTCTGGGACACTCTTTTTTGAGTTGATTTTTCCCCTTTTTCAGAGCTGGTTTTATAGTTGTTGAGACTCGTGTGTTAGATTTATTGAAATGGTATGATACATACTTGTTCTGCTTTACAGCTGCCCCTATGAACCCCATTAATAAACTATTTATAAACCCAATTTTAATTACTACCAGTCTGGTCATCTTCCTTTCCATCTGGAAGGAGTATATCGACTGTAGTACATCCCTCTTTTTAGTATGATGACACCGTAGTTTTCATGATGATCACTGGATTGCTTCTTTCCAAATCAAAGCTGTGATTTACTTTGGACCCTTCCCTAAATGAATAGAGTATTGAGTAGTGTGTCGTTCTAAAATATAAAGTTAGTGGTTTCATTCTTCTAAGCCAAAGCCAAGAACTTCTTTCAGTATTTCTTGTAGTTTGGGTTTGGTTTTTACAAAGTCTCTGAGTTTCTGTTTATCTGGGAATGTCTCAATTTCATTTTCGTATTTGAAAGATAGTTTTGCAGGATATATAATTCTGGGTTGGAAGTTCATTTCCTTCATGACGTTGAATGTGTCGTGCCACGGTCTCCGTGCCAGCACGGTTTCTGCTGAGAAATCTGACGAGAGCCTACAGGGTTTCCCCTCTGAATGTTAGTTTTGCCTTGAGTCTTGCTGCCTTTAAGAGTTGCTGCTTATGTTTCATTTTGTTAAGCTTGATTAGAATATGTCTTGGAGTCTTTCTTTTGAGATCTATATTGGGTGGCGTACGATATGCATCTGAGATGCCTATATTCTCTTCCTTCATGATTTCTGGGAAGTTTTCTTTCAGCAGCTCAGCAACAATATTCTCTGTGTTCTCAGATGTCTCACCCTGTTCAGGGACTCCGATTAATCGAAGGTTGTTCCTCTTAATAGAGTCCCACATGCTTCTTAATGTTTCTTCATTTTTCTTGTTTCTTTTTTATGATTTCTGCTCATAGACGCTGGCATCAGTAGCTCTGTCTTCCAAGTCAGAAATTCTTTTTTCCATTTGTTCCATTCTGTTTTCTTGGCTTTGCATGGAAGTTTCTATGTCTTTGATTTTGTTCTTGATCCGTTGGATTTCAGAGTACTGGTGTTCCATCAGATCGAACAACTTGCTTAATTTTTCATTTTGTTCTGCTGCATTTTGTATAAGGTCTAGAAGGGCTCTGTACATAATCAATTTGTATTCACTTCCTGATGCTTTCATAAAAGTTTCTTCATCTAGGAAACTCCTTGGTTGCTTTGTTTGGGAGCCTTCTGAAGCCATGAGTGATTGCTTGTATGCCACAATTGTCTGTTGCTTTTTGGGTCCCATGTGAGTATATAGAGGCTGGAAGAGGTACTGTGAGGATGGACTGCAAATGTTTCTCTAGGCTGTCTTCAACTGTAAAGCAAAAGGTATCTGACCAGTTCCCAAGTCAGTTAGGTTTTCAGGTGTAGAGGTCCCTCTTCCCATCTGACAAAGTAAGCGCCACTATATCCAACCCCAGATGATAACAAACTATTTCAGAATACAGCAATGCTACTGCCCTGTTGGCCTCTGCTGACAGGGCCTAGCCTTAGCCAACACTGCGTGGAGTACTGTTTTTGTGATAGAAAAGCACTCTCCTGTGGGCAGGCTCTGGCTCCCAAACTAAGAATTAGGTCCAGCTGCGGCCATCATCTCCAAGATGGTGTCCTCCACACAGGCAGCAGACAGAGGGGCTAAAGGTGCCAAGAGGTAGTGATTCTTCTGCTTCTGTTGCAGGGCCCCCAACGTAGGCAGCACTTTGCAAAATCACTACTTTTCTGTCGGAGAAGCGCTGTCCCGGTTTGCAGGCGCTGGCTCCCAGGCTAAGAACGAGGTCCCGCTAAAATCTCGGTACCAACATGGCGTCCCGCACTGACTGCGAAGCTCCGCACAAACCCCGCGGAGGCAGCTACAAAACGAAAAGCTCAAAATGGCTAGATTAACAGAGTCCCAAGTCTGGCTCTCGCCTGGCTCTTCACCTGCCTATCCCCCAGCAGCGCGTCTGAGTCCAGCCACCAGGCAAGAGCCAGCTCCGCTCTCCAGCCAAGACACAGGAAAAAAAAAGTCAAACTGGTGCGTTTACCTTCCATCCGTGAGAGCCAGGGCTAGCCAGGAGCGGGAGTCAGCGAAAAATAGGTTTTTTGCTGAGTGGTATGAAGTCCCAATTAACAGCTCTGTGCTGTGTCCTGAGGCTGATTAGGTGATCAGAAGGCTCTGTTTGATTGTCAATTCTTGGTTTCCAGGTCTTGGTTTCCAGAGGGATATAAGGAGACGTGTGCTTAGTCCAACATCTTGACTCCACCCCCCAAGACACTTCTTGAGCACCACAAATGCTAGACCCAAAAAGAAAGACGCCAAGACATGTCATAATCAAGCTTAATAAGATGAAACGTAAACAGATGCTCCTGAAGGCAGAAAGGCTCAAAGCAAAGCTTTGAGGGAAGCCCTGTAGGCTTTTGTCTGACTTCTCTGCAGAACCAATGCTGGCTGGGGGGTAGCAGAGTCAAGGTGGCAGACTAAACACATACTCCCTAAATCCCTCTGGAAACCAAAACCTGAACTGATAATTACACAGAGACTTCAACACTCCCCTTTCAGTTACAGATAGATCATCCAGAAAAAAGCTTCATAAAGACACAGAAGATCTTACTGCAACAGTCAACCAACTTGACCTTATTGACATATATAGAGCTTGTCATCCATCAACAGATAAGTACACCTTCTTCTCCAGTGCACATGGAACATTCTCCAGAATAGACCATGTGTTAGGTCATAAAGCAATTCTCTATAAAATCCAAACCACTGATTTACTGCAAAGCATCTTCTCGGAGCTATAAAAGTTGGAATCAATAACAGAAAATTCATAGGTAGAAATTCCAATTTATTGAAACTGAACAACACCTTCCTCAAAAAGCCTTGGGTTATAGAAGAAATCAAGGAGAAAGTAAAGAAATTTATGGAATCAAATGAGAATGAAAACACACCCTACCAGAATCTATGGGGTACAGCAAAAGCAGTGCTCTGAGGTCAATTTATCTCCATAAACTGCACACATCTAGAAAGAAAAAAGAGCCCAGATTAAAGAATTAACCTTACAGCTTGGACAAGTAGAAAGAGAGCAACAGAAAAATCCCTCAGGCACCAGAAGAAACTAGATCATAAAGATTATAGCAGAACGAAATAAAGTAGGGGATACAAAAACAATAGAAAAAATCAATAAAACCAAAAGCTGGTTCTTTGTTTTCAACAAACTTGATAAATCATTGGCTAAACTTACAAAATAAAAACAGCAGAAAATAAAAATAACCAATTAACAAATACAATGGGAGTTGTTACAACGGACCCAACTGAAATCAAAAATATCATAACAGAATACTATGAAAGGCTGTACTCTAATAGGTTTGAAAACCTAGAGGAAATGGACAAATTTCTAGATTCATATCACTCACCAAGATTACCACAAGGAGAAGTAGATCAACTTACTAAATCTATCACAATGGAAGAGATTGAAAAAGTCATCAAAAGTCTACCAACCAAAAAAAATCCTCGCCCACATGGCTTCACCAGTGAATTGTATCAAACTGTTAGAGAAGAGTGAACTCCAATACTATTGAGGTTATTTCACACCATCGAAAGGGATGGAATACTCCCAAATTCATTCTATGAAGCCAGCATAACCCTGATACCAAAGCTAGGGAAAGAATCCACAAAAAAAGAAAATTACAGACCAATATCACTCATGAACCTAGATGCAAAAATCTTCAACAAAATTCTAGCCAATAGAGTTCCACAGCATATTAAAAAAATTATTCATCATCATCAAGTTGGTTTCATTCCAGGGATGCAAGGCCCATTCAACATCAGAAAAACAGTTAATGTAATCAACCCCATGAATAACACAGAAGATAGGAATCATCTGATTTTGTCAATTGATACAGAAAAGGCATTTGACAAAGTTCAACACCCATTCTTGCTTAAAACTCTCAGAAAAGTAGGAATAGAGGGGAAATTCTCCAATGCAATCAGTAGCATCTACTGATCATCTACGCAAAGCCAGCTGCCTTCATCATCCTGAATAGTTAAAGACCAAAAGAATTCCCTTTGAGAATGGGAACTAGACAAGGATGCCCACTCCCACCACTTCTATCCAACATTGTGCTAGAAGTTCTAGCCAGAGTAATTAGACAACTCAAAGAAATAAAGGGCATCCATATCAGCAATGAAGAAGTAAAAATCTCCTTATTTGCAGATGATATGACTGTTTATAAAGAGAATCCAAAGGAATCCATAAGTAAACTATTGGAACAAACAAAGCATTTTAGTAAAGTAACGGGATACAAGATAAACACAAGTAAATCAGTAGGATTCCTTTATACCAACAGTGAAATTATTAAAGAAGAAATCGCCTAATCAATTCCATTTGCTATAGACCCCAAGAAGATAAAATACCAAGGAATAAATCTAACTAGAGAAATAACAGATCTTTACAAAGAGAACTACAAGACCTTACAACAAGAAACTAAGAGAGACTTACATAAATGGAGTAATCTACCTTGCTCATGGATAGGAAGACTCAAGACTTTGAAAATATCTATTTTACCGAAAGCAACCTACTTATATAATGCAATCCCAATACAAATTCCAGCGGCATTTTTTAATGAGATGGAGAAACAAATCATCAGCTCTGTTTGGAAAAGGAAGAAATCTCAGGAAAGCAAAACACTACTGAAAAAGAACACACTGGGAGGCCTCTTACTACCTGACTTTAGAAACTATTATACCACCACTGTGGTCCAAACAGCCTGGTACTGGTACAAAAAGAGACATACAGACCAATGGAACAGAGTTGAGACCCCAGAGATGCCACCGTCCCCCTGTGAACAGCTGATAATTGACAAAGACCCCAAGATTTTAAACTGGGGTAAGAACGGTCTCTTTAGCAAATGTTGCTGGCAAAACTGGATAGGCATCTGCAAAAACTGAAGCCAAGCCAAGCCAAGTGCTGCTGAGTCGGACAAGACCCATATCTCAACCCTTATACAAACATCAACTCATATTAGATAAAAGACCTAAATACAAAATCTAAAACTATAAAGCTCATCCAAGTTAAAATAGGATCAACAATCGGAGTTTTAAAACACAACAAAGACAGACTTCAAAATCTGACAGACAAAGCACATTCAACAGAAGAGAAAATAAATAAATGGGAATCACTAAGAAACACTTTTGCTCATCCAAAGACTTCATCAAAAGAATTAAAAGACCACCTACAGAACAGGAAAAAATATTTGGCAACTATATGCCTGATCTCCATAATCTATAAGGTATTACAAAATATCAACAAGAAAAGGATAAATAATCCAATTAAGCAATGGGTGAAGGAGATAGGCATTTCTCTACAGAGGATATACAGGCAGCCGAAGGACACATGCAGAATTGTTCATGATCATTAGCTATTAAAGAAATTCAAATCAGAACTACAATGAGATACCATCTCACCCCAACAAGGTTGTCCATGATCCAAAAGACACAAAACAACAAATGCTGGAGAGGCTGTGGAGAAATTGGACCTCTCCTACACTGTAGGTGGGATGGTAAAATGGTACAACCTCTTTGGGAAACAATCTGGCACTTCCTTAAGAAGCTGGAAATAGATACACCATTTGATCCTGTTAATTCCATTGCTCAGAATTTATCCTTCAGAAACAAAGGTTGTGACATGAACAGACACATGTACATGAATGTCTGTTGCAGCACAGTCCACAACAGCAAAAAGTTAGAATCAACCCCGATGCCCATCAACAGATGAATGGATAAGCAAACTATGGTACATATGCTCAACGGAACACAATGCTATGATAAAAAACAATGACAATTTTAGAAAACATAACATGGTCTCATTTGGAAGAGATCATGACGAGTGAAATTAATCAGCGTCAAAAGAACAAACTTTTTATGAGACCCCTGTTACAAGGATTTAACAAGAGAATTATCCACAGAAGAAAATGCCTGTGTTGGCTACATGGGTAGGTGGAAGGCTGAGGGTTTATCATAGATGAGATAATTGTAGATGTTAGAAATTTTATTCTTTTACTGTAATTAATAAAAAATTAAAAAGTTGAAGTAAAAAAACCCATATTTCACACCATGCACAAAAATTAAAGACCTAAACATCAAATGTACGAGGTCCAACAATTAAGTCTGCAAACATAATTGTTCTGAGTGCTACCTACCTCATTGCTGAATATCACTATAGTCACTTTTGAAGTACTCCCCTTGGGAAGCTATGCACTGATACCAGTGCTTAGTCCACCCTTCAAAGAGATTTTGGAACTCTTTCTGGAATGGCCATTGCACATGGTGGCAAGTTTGTGAACTTAACTGTATAGTTGTCTCGCAGTGAGATTTTAGCCAGTAAACAAATAACTGTATTGGAACACCCTCCCTACTCAGCTGATCTGCCCCCAATGATTTCTTTCCTTACCCAAAGATAAAGCAAATATTGAAAGGAAGACATTTTGAGGACATTCAGCACATCAAGGATAATACAACAACAGCTTTGATAGCCATTACAGAAAAAGAGCTCCAAGAATGCTTTGAAGGTGGAACTAGAAGCTAGCATTTGCACATAGCTTCCAAAGCGGTGTACTTTGAAGGTTACCATAGTGATATTCAGCAGTGATGTATGTAGCACTTTTTCTAGGATGTATTCACAAACTTAGTTGTCAAACCTCATAAAAACATAAAGATCCTGGAAGAAAATATAGGAACAACTCTGGGAGTGCTAGTACACGGCATAAACAGACTACAAAACATTATAAACAATGCACAAAAACCCAAAGTGACAATAGGTAAATGGGAACTCCTCAAAATCTAACGCTTATTCAAAGACTCTACCAAAAGTGTAAAAAGACAGCTTATAGGCTTGGAAATTACTTTTGGCTGTGACAAATTAGATCAGTGCCTAGTCTCCATAATCTACAAGATATCATAAAACACGAGCAGCAAAAAGACAAATAACCCAATTAAAAAATGGGCAAAGGATATGAACAGGCACTTCACCAAAGAAGACATCCAGGTGGCTAATATATACATGAATAAATGCACATCATCATTAGCCATTAAAGAAATCAAAATTAAAACTACAATGAGATACAATATCACCCACAACATGGCTGGCATTAATCTGAAAATACAAAATAGCAAATCTTGGAGAAGCTCTGGAGAGACTAGAAGACTTCTACCCCGTTGGTGGGAATGTAAAATGATACAACCACATTGGAAATCAGTTTGGTTCTTCTTTAAAAAGCTATAAATAGAAATACCATATGATCCAGCAATCCTACTTCTTGCAATATATCCTACAGGAAACAACTGCCACACAAATAGATACATGCACACCAATTATTACTGAAGCACTCTTCACATAGCAAAAAGGTGGAATCAGCCTAGGTGCTCACAATAGATGAACAGATAAACTATGGTTTATTCACATATTGGAATACTGTGCAATGATAAAGAACAAGGATGATCTAGGGAAACATTTCATAACATGGAATCTGAAAAGACATTATGCTGAGTGAAATGATAGCTTACAGACTAGGAAATAATTTTGCAAAAGGATCAACACTGTATGAGAACGCTATTATAAGGACTCAAGAAAATGATTAAACATGGAAGAAAACATTATTTGATGGTTACAAGGGTGGGGAGAGAGGGGTAGGGACATTCATTGATTAGGTAGTAGATAATAATTGGGTTAGGTGGAGGGAGTGACAGTGCACAGTAGAAGGGAGGTTAGCACAAATGGACTAAACTAAAAGTTAAGAGATTTCCTAAATACAACCCAGTACTTTCAAAGAACAGTGTAGCAGAAACAGGCATCTTAGGACCATGGTTTCAGGGGACATCTAGGTCAACTGGCATAAAAAAGTTAGGTTTGTTTTTTTTTTAAGAAAATGTTCTACATCTCACTTTGGTGAGTGGTGTCCGGGGTTTTAAGAGCTAGCAAGCAGCTATTTAAGTAGCATCAATTGGTCCCAACCCACCTGGAACAGAGAAAAATGAAAGACATCAAAGACAAGAAAAATATGAGCCCAAGAGACAGAAAGGACCATATAATTCATATCATCATGAGACCAGTAAAACTAAATGAAGTCCAGACCCCACCACCCTGACAGGAAACACAATAACATAGAGTCCCTGACATACTGGGAGAAAAATTGGTGTGCATTACGAGAACTCTATTAAAAAGACCAGATTTGACAATCCAACAGACTGGAGGGTCCCAGAAGACATGATGCCCAGATTCTCTGCTAGCCCAGAACTAAAACCAGTCCTGCAGCCAACTCTTCAGACAGAGATTGGGCTAGCACACAAGATATAAAAATGATATTGGCAAAGACTGTGCTTCTTGGAAAGAAGAGTGTGCTTCCTACACATGACTAACTGGGCAGCTCCTTCCAGAAGTGAGATGAGAGGCTGGAGGGGGACAGAAGCCAGTTGAATGAACAGGGAAAATACAGGGTAGAAAGGAAGAGTGCACTGTCATAAGGTGGGGAGAGCAGCTAGAGTTACATAGCAGTGTATGCAAAAGTTTTTTTTTATGACAGATTGACCTGGATTGCAAAGTTTCACTTCAAGCGCAATTTTTTTATTTTTTTTAATTAAACTATTAAATGTGTAGGATAAATCAGAAAAGAAATCTTTGTGATGTGAAGTTAGAGAAAATTTACAGGAAAATTACAGGGGTAAATATTTACACAAAATGAAGTGAATGCCAATAAATGAGGAAATCCTTAAATAAAACAGTCTATATCGTGGAATGTTTCACAGCCATTCATCATTGTAACTTAAAATCCTACACATATAGATTCAACAACATAGCTAAATTTTCTTTCACAGAATCATTATCTTGGGGGGTACAAACTAAATACATATCAGTGTTCTACTTTCTAAGCCTCTTTATCTTTTTATTGATGTGAGTGACTGTTTGCTAAACCATAAAGGAGACTGAAATAGAGCAAGTCTGGAATACAATTAATTTATCTGATGGTATAATTAACCCAAACTCAAGAAAACAAATCTGAAACCAAATGTTCCAATTAAGATTATATGTATTTTTTGATCCAGTTGTTACTGTGTTTAAACAAAAAAAATTAAGCCTCGACTTTTTAAAGGTCACATTGTGCAACATTTTTCTAAATCTTTGTCTAGTCTCACAACAAGGTGAGCTTCCTGAATATTACCACAAATCAAGTGAAAGGCATGCAGAGGTGAAAGTTAAATAAAAAGCTATCTCAAATAGCATTTTTTAAAAGGCAAACATCAGCCTTGTAAGTATTAAAAGCACGTTCTAAAATCCACTTTGATGACAGTTTAAGAAAGTCACTTTTATGTGCACTGAGCTCAGTTCTGCAACGTCTTTTAAATGAGACTGTTTACCTAAAAATGCAAGCAAGGGCCAGAATCTGGCCTTCAAGAGACACCTTTTGATTGTACACAGTAAACTCAATCTTTAACTAATAAATTGGTCCACACCTTTGTCTCTTCTAAGAAAGACAGAAGATTGCTTTCTCACAAGAATGTACAAGCCTCTTTAAAGGTAATACAATTTTTTTTTACCCTGTCTCTGTATTTGTTGATTTAAAGAGTTTCTGTAGTGACAATGAATATCATTGTTTTTTTTAACTGTCATCTGTGCTGCAGAGTATACTTTGACTTAGATCAAAGTTGAAAGCTTCTAAAAAGATACACAAACCACAATGTGACAAATAGCATGCTTTGTTTGACACAGCAAACAATAAATTACTTTCATCAAACCAGGTAAAGAATCCCATGTTTTCAGTGCTAATTCTGAGATCTGAAATGATAGCACTTTACTACATTCTCAGAGAACTACGAGATTTAAATAAGAAGGAAAAGAAATAAATAAAATTCACATACTGAAAGTACTGAAATTTGCATTGGGTCAAAGAACTGTAGTTTCAATTTGCTACTGTCTAAAAGTCAATGCAAAATTTAAATTAAATACAACATATTCAACAAAACATATGAGCGTGTCTCTATTTTTTTAGTTGAAAAACAAATTTGTAGAATACTTGTGTCCAATCAGATTATACCAAAATAAGGCTTCAATATTATTTAATATTAACTATAATAGCCTATTTATTTTCTACTTCTACCACAATTAATACTTAACAAGGAATGGCCGTAAAATTGGTACAGAACATTAACTTTGCCAGGGTTGTAGGTTCTTTACATTATCTGTAACCACTACTAACAGCAAAGTCTATTTCCATTTACTGAGCCTTCACTATCTGTTACGCACTGGTTAGTCCTTTACATATATTACCAATTCAATCTCTAAGAAATTTTGCTGATGTTGTTTTGTTGTTGTTAGGTGCTGCTGCTGTCAAGTAGGTCCAACTCACGGCAACCCTATGGACAACAGAATGAAACATATTCTGGTTCCATGACGTACTCATAATAGTTCCCACATTTGAGTCCACTGTTGCATCTACTGTTGCCGTTCTTTGGAATGGACACAAAATATGGATCTCGTCCAGTCAGATGCCACGGTAGCCAATTTATTGAGGGTTTTCGTCTTTTTCACTGACAGTACTTTGCCAAACACAATGGCCTTCTCCAGGAACTAGCCCCTCCTGGTAACATGTCCAAAGTACATGAGAAGTCTCCCCATCCTCACTTACAGGGAGCATTCTAGATCTGCGTTTTCCAAGGCAGACTTGTTTGTTCATTCCAGCAGTATATGGTATATTTAGTATTCTTCACCAATATCATAATAAAAAAGGCACCAACTATTCTTCAGTCTTCCCTGTTTACTGTCCAGCTGTCACATGCATACAAGGAAATCAAAAATGCCTTAGCCTGCGTCAGATGCGCCTCAGTCATCTCTGCTTTTTAACACTATGAAGAGGGCTTTTGAGGCAAATTTACTAATGCAGTGGGTCACTGAGTTCTTGACTGCTATTTCCATGGACGATGACTGTAGATCCAAGTAAAATGAAATTCTTGACAACTTTAATATTTTTTCTGTTGATCATAATGTTAATATTGGTACAGTTGTGAGGATTTCTGCTCTTTTCATGTTGGGGTGTAATTCATACTGAAGGCTGTGGTCTTTCATCTTTGTCAGTAGATACCTCATCTTAGCTTTAGCAAGCAAGACTGTATAAAAGGCATACTTCAGGTTGTTAATGCATCTGCCTCCAATCTTAATGCCACATTCTTTTTCATATCATCTTCTAAGATAATTTGCACACCACAACCCTGATGCACACTTTTCCTGATTTTAAACCATGTTGTTCTGTCCCAATGTTCTACTTGAATGACTTCTTCGTAGTTTACGTACAGGTCCTTCATGATCACAATTAAGTGTTCTGGAATTCCTATTCCTCACAATGTTATCCATAAATTTGTTATGACCCATATAGTAAATGCCTTTGCACAGTCAATAAAAAATATGTAAGCAACTGTCTGATATTTCCTGCTTTCAGCTAAGATCCATCTGACATCAGCAATCATATTTCTTGTTCACATCCTCTTCTGAATCCTGCTTGATTTTCTGGCAGTACTCCAACCATGCACCGGTACAAATGTTTTTTATTTCTCTTCAGCAAAAGTTTACTTGCATGTGATATTAATGATACTGTTACAAAATTTCCTTCTTCTGTTGGATTGCCTTTCTTTGGAAAGGACACAAAATATGGATCTCACCCAGTCAGATGTCAAGGTAGCTATCTTCCACATCTTGGTATAGAAGAGCTGTCATTTCAGTGTTCCATCTGTTTGTAGAAACATTTCAATTGGTATTCTGTCAATTTCTGGATCTGTCTTCCATGACAATGCGTCCAGTGTAACTTGAACCTCTTATCAGATCTTGATAATGTTTTACTTCCTGAAATGGTGAACCTCCACCAATTCTCTTTGGTACAGTGACTGTGTCTATTCCTTCCATCTTCTTTCATTACTTCCTGCTTCATTCAATATTCTGTCGACAGAACTCTTCAAAACGGCAATTTGAAGCTTGAATTTTTTTCTTCAGTTCCCTCAGCTTAAGGAATGCTGAACATGTTCTTTTCTTTTGGTTTTCTAATTCCAGATTTTTGCATATTTTATTATAATACTTTGCTTTTATTTTTATTTTTTTCTAGCTTCCCTTTGAAATCTTTTGTTCAGTTCTTTTACGCCATCTGTCTTTCATTCACTGTGTAGCTACTCTATGTTCAAGAGCAAGCTTTAGAGTCTCTTCTAACACCCATTTTGGCATTTCCCCTCCCCCCCCCATCTTTTTAATGACATTCTGCTTTCTTCATATATGATGCCCTTGATGTTATATACAACTCATCGATTTCTGGTCATTAATGTCCAGTGTGTCAAATATATTTTTCTGCTTTTTTAAAAATCTATTCTTGAAATGGTATATAATTCAAGTGGGATATACTCAGGGTGGTATTTTGGCTCTTATGGACTTGTTTTAATTTTCTTTGGCTTCAACTTAAACTTGCAAAGGAGCAATAGAATGTCTGTTCCACAGTCAGAACCTGGCCTTGTCTGGGCTGGTGATACTGAGCTTCTCCAACATCTCTTCCTATGGATGTGGTTGATTTGATTCCTGTAATTCCAGCTGGTGAGGTCTATGTGTATAGTCACCATTTGTGATATTGAAAAAAGGTATTTGTAATAAATAAGTCATTGTTCTTGCAATTATTCTATCATGCAATCTCCAACATTGTTTCTATCACCATGGCCATATTTTCCAACTATCAATCATTCTTCCTGTTGTTGTTGTTGTTTTTGTTAGGTGACATCAAGTCAGTTCCAACTCATAGCGACCCTATGAACAACAGAACAAAACACTGCCTTGTCTTGCGCCATGTCCACAATCATTTTTATGCTCAAGCCCATTGTTGCAGCCATTGTGTCAATCCACCTCCTCGAGGGTCTTCCTCTTTTTCACTGACCCACCACCACTCTACCAAGCGTGATATCCTTCTCCAGGGACTGATCTTTCCTGACAACATGTCCAAAGTATGTAAGACTCAGTCTTGCCATCTTTGTTTCCAAGGAGCATTCCTGTTATACTTCTTCCAGAACACATCTGTTTGTTCTTTTGGCTGTCCATCAACATTCTTCTCCAATACCATAATTCAAAGGCATCAATTCTTCCTCTGCCTTCTTTGTTCCAAGTCCAGCTTTCACACCTATATGATGCGATTGAAAATACCATGGCTTGGGTCAGCTGTGTTTTAGTCTTCAAGGTGACATTCTTACTTTTGAATACTTTGAAGAGGTCTTTTGCAGCAGATTTTCCCAGTGCAATACATCTTTTCATTTCTTGACTGCGTCTTCCAAGGGCATTGATTGTGGACCCAAGTAAAATTAACTCTTTGACAACATCAGTCCTTTCTCCACCTATGACAATGTTGCTTACTGGTACAGTTGTAAGGATTTTTGTTTTCCTGATGCAGAGGTGCAATCCATACTGAAGGCTGTGGTCCTTGATCCTCATCAGTAAATGCCTCAAATCTTCTTCATTTCCAGCAAGTAAGGTGGTATTGTCTGCATAACACAGGTTGCTAATGAGTCGTCCTACAATTCTGAAGCCTCGTTATTCTTCACATAATCCATCTTCTCAGATTATTTGCTCAGCATACAGATTAAAAAGGGATGGTGAAAGGATACAACCCTGATGCATGCCTTTCCTGACTTTAAACCATGCAGTGTCCCCTTGTTCTGTTCACATTCTTCCTGTTAGACACATATCATTATGCCCACTTTCCAGAGGATTAAACTGAGGCACAAATAAATTAAATAGCTTGCCTAAGATCACACACATCTAGTAAGTGACAGAGCCTGGATTGGAACCTAAGTCTTTTTTTACTTCAAAAATCCAAGCTTTTTCATGGCACTGTGCTGAGATCATTTTATTCTAAAAAATATGTTACTTGTATAACAGTTCAAAAACGCTACATCTCTTATTTTAAAATCTTTTCTGGATTAGAGAAAAAAAACCTCTTACTGTTTTCTTTACAGTATATTTTAATTTATGTAGGTATTCCATAATGAAAAATTTAACAATTTAACAAGAATTCATTACATACTTACTATGGACTAGGTACTGTGCTCTACACAGACAATACAGCAATTAGGAAAACACACAAAAAAATATTCTGGGTTCTGTAGGAATACTTTTTCATTATATAAAAAATGTATTGGGGGATTTGTATGCTCTGTCAGAACCAAAGACCAAAAATCCCAAACTGTAACAAACATTCAGTTTCAAACTTGTACTAATTCCTGTGTCCCCTACAATGGGCTTTTACAGAGCCAAGAATAATTAAGCCAAGCCAACTGCCGTCGAGTCGGATCATTGTGCAGCTGGAGCAACTGATAATCACAGAGCAAAATATGGAAACAACAAATCATTGAAACAAAGTTATTGGTCCTTCGTTGGTTTACCACAAAAATGATTAATAAAGGTGATAAAAAGTGTAAGAAGCACTGCGCTTAATGATAGCAGCTGTGATTACAAAAGAATGATCTTGACTGTTCTGCTAAATCTAAATGTACCAAACCAGATTTGCTTAGTAACAATTATATTTTATACTCATATAGTTACAGCTACAGATATTTTTTAAAGATTATTATTGAAATTCCTACACATAAATAACTTTCATATTAAGAATACTAAGAATTTTTCTCTTACTGGCGCTGCCTATCTCTCCTTTAATTTTATTTGCTCATTCAATGTGCTTATTTTCTTCTCCTCTGTTATAGATTGACTTATGTCCACCCCAAAATGTGCGTATTGGCTTGGCTAGGTCATGATTCCCATGGTTGTGTGATTGTTCACTGTTTGACATTTTTCTGTGTTGTAAATTCTACCACTATGGTAGAATAAAATAGATTAGTAGCAGTTATACTGATGAGGTCTACAAGATTAGATAGTGTCTCAAGCCAATCTCTTTTGAGATATGAAAGACAGAAGCAAACAGAGAGACATGGGAACCTCATACAATAAAGAAACCAGCACTGGGAGCAAATCCTGTCCTTTAGGCTTGAGGTTCCTGTACTGACATGCTCTCAGGCCATCATGTGCAGATTTCAATTAAAAAAAAAATCATAAGGTAAGAGAAAACACAGTCTGAGGGAACAAAGAAAACATTAAAACCTGACTTGTATATAATACAGATTTTTAAAGTATCAGAATAGAATTTAAAATATCTATGAGGGTGAGCCAAGATGGTGGATTAGACACAAATCTCCTTGATTCCCTCTGAGAACTAGGGCCTAGAATAATAAGTGAATGAAACAGTGTGGGCCTTCTGGGAGCCCCAGGATCTGGCAGAAGCTTGTGAGATTGGATTGAGCAACAGGAAAGAGGAAAATACCTCTGTCAAAAGGGAGGTAGCAGTACACTGAGTCTTGCTTCTGCTGATGCATCATTTGAGGGACCTGCGGGTACAGATGTCTTCTTTGTTATCCAGGAGGCTGGGACTAGGTCTAGTGACTCTGTGAGCCTGACACATTAATGCAAAGAACTGTAGTGCTTAAGTGAACAGCATATAACACACCAGAGAAACTGAGACAGCTACACCTTGAGAGCCCAGCTGCCAACCAAGGTTGCCAGTGCCCTTCCCTTAGTCTTCTCTGTGCTGCACCATAAATTCTGCTGACTCACTGCTGCAAGGATGGCTCAGGTGGCATGCCATTTTGGTCAGCTGAGAGGGAGAGTCAGCCACACCTCTGGTCTCTGTGGGGGCTAATTCTCACTCTGAGCAACTGTGCCTGTCTGGAAAGTGCTTCTCCAGAAGTATAGCTATTTTTGAGATGATCCTATCTAGAGATCATGGTAGAGTCTAGCAGCCGAAGGCTGTAGTACCCTAATCCCTCCCTTCTTTGAGCCACGTCATAGCATCTGGGGATGGCCTATGAGACACCATCATTGTCACCCAGAAGGTGGGGCTTGCTACCCCTGGGGGCCCACTAGCTCTTGGCAGCTGCTGGACTGTGCCTCTCTCAGCAGTAGGCTGCTTTTAAAATAAGACCAGCTAGAGAACACAGCAGGGACTGGTAGCTGAGTAGGTTGGCAGCACTTCCACCAGGCTTCACAGAACCACATCATAGCATTGCCTGATGATCTCCAGAGACCTCATAAGTAAGGGGCCATCTCAAAGAGCCAGAAGGCAGGGTCTACCTATCCTGAGGGCCCAGTTGTTCTCGGTGCCTGCTGGACTATGTCCTGCTCAGCAAAAAAGCAGTTTTTAAGCTAAATGTTAAACAGTGCAATGGTCTCAGCCGATTGTGGTGGCATCCTTCTCTCCTTCCCTCCATAGGCTTGATGATGCAATGATGGAGCATCACCAAAAATAATCTGTCACTGTTAGCAGCCAGGAGATGGAGACTGCCACCCTTGAGAGCCTAGCTAGGTCCAGTCCTCAGAGAATGCAGAGACAGCTGGCAACCAAACCTATAGGTACCCATATTCCCTCTAAGAACTACACCACAGCCCCTGTTGTTGTAACACTAGAGAAACAGAACAGCTTCTTATTGGCACAAAGACAACAATCAATATCTAGCCATTTAAAGCAGCAGCCAACCATGGCTCCAGAAAACTCCCAAAATAAAGGTTCCAAAAATTTCCCAAATGCAGAATCCTTTCTGAAATTATCAGAGGTAGATAGCAAAAGAATTAGAGCTCTCCTAGAGATTAAACAAAATGCAACAGAACAAAATGAAAAATTAAGTCAGCTATATGAACTGCTGGAATATCAGTGATCTGAAATCCAGCAGGTCAACAATAAACCTACAGATTTAGAAAATTCAATGCAAAGTCAAAAGAGCAGGATTAAGGAGTTGGAAGGCAGAGTTAGTGAAATTGAAGATAAAACAACTGACACCAGCATTTATGAGGAGACTTCAGAGAAAAGAATAATGAAGAAGCATTAAGAAATATGTGGGACTCTATCAAGAGGAATAATCTATGAATAATTGGTGTTCCTGAACAGGGAGGGATAACTGAAAATACAGAGAGAATTGTTGAAGAGTTGCTGACAGAAAACTTCCCTGAAATTATGAAAGAGAACATACCTCGCTTATGGACACTCACTGATGGCTATCTGCCCCCTGCCTTTCTCAGTGCCTGCAACCAAATACCTGTGTCTACATCAATTGCCCTTGCCCATCTATGACTTTAGGGGAGATCCTATACCACACACATGGTAACCAACTATCTGGCACCTGAGCTGAACACTACAAAGTAAATGCACACCTGGGCTCACCTACCTACTAACAGCTCTAACTACCTGGTGATAGGATGTTATAGCCTCAAAGGCACCAATAATCAAGCTAGCTCATATGATCAGACTGCGTTTTGAAACAAAACAAGAAGCTAGAACATAGAACCAAATGAAAAATAAATACAACTACAAAGATAATATACTCAGCAAAACGATCTCTCAAATATGATGGTGAAATTAGGGACATTTCCAGATAACAGAAGTTTACAGAATTTGCAAAAGTTTATATAATTGGGCTAATAAAATACAGATGTACTTGGTGATAACAAAAACATAAACTTGGGGTGGCAAATAAGAATAGTATTTTTGTATGAAGTTGAAGTTAAATTGCTACCACTTTAAACTAGGTTCTTATAATGTCAGAAAGTTAAGTGTAATGCACATGGTAACCACAAAATGTTGTGTATTTCAAAAAAATATATACAACAGGAAATGCGAATCAAAATTATACTCTACAAAAAAGTCAAACACAGAGAAGGCAGTATTCCAGGAAACTAGTGACAAAAATATATACGGCAACAGAAAAACACACAGTAAAATGTAAGAAGTAAGTCCTTACAGTAATTCCTTTAAATGTAAATGAATTAAACTCACCAGTCAAAAAACAGAATGGACAAAATAACAGATACTCCATCTACATATAGTCTACAAAGGACACAGTTTAGACACAAAGAGAATGAAAATAAAAGAATGAAAAAATACTTCACTGCAATAGTAGTCAAAAAAGAGTTGGGGTGGAAATATAACTATCAGATAAAATAGACTTTATGTGACAAATAATGGCATTACATAATGTTAAAAGTCAATTCATCAGGAAGATTTAATAATTATAAATACATATGCATGCGATATTATAGCCCCAAAATATATGAAACATTGACAGAATTTCAATAATACTTGGAGACTTCAACACACTATTTTCAATAATAGACAGAACATCAAGAAGCAAGATCAATAAATAAATAGAGGATTTGAGGAACACTAGAAACCAAGTAGACCTCACAGACATATATACAACACTCCATTCAACATCAGAGCAATACGCATTCTTCTCCAGGGCACACGAATCAACTGCAGGATATGCCATACGTTAGATCACAAAATAAGTCCCAGTAAGTTTTTTAAAGACTAAAATTACTCAGAGTATCTTAGACCACAGTGGAATGAAACTAGAAGTTCATGATAGAAATAAAACTGAAAAGAACACACATATGTGGGGATTAAACAGCACATTATTAAACAACCAATGGGTCAAAGGCAAATCAGAAAATACCTAAACAGTTGGAGAGAAAAATGAAAGCACAACACACCAAAACTCACAGGAAGTTGCAAAGGCAGTACTCATAAAGATATTTATAGCAGTCAACACCCACATTAAAGAAGATAAAAGATCTCCAATCAACAACTTTACCCCTTGAGGAAGTAGAAAACAACAAACTATGTCAACGCTACCAAAAGGAAGATCAAAGCAGAAATAAATGATATCAAGAACAGAAAAACAACAGAGAAAATGAACAAAACCAGAGATTGATTTTTTGAAAACATCAATAATATTGGTAAACTTTAACTATACTGACAAAGGAGAAAGAGAGAAGATGCAAGTAACTAAAATAAAAAACAAAAATGGGAATATTATAACCAACCCTACAGAAATAAAAAGCACAATGAGGAAACAACAGTATGAAAAATTGCAATCCAACAAATTTGATAAGCTGTATGAAATGAGTAGTTTCTAAAACCTCATGAACTACCCAAGAAATAATAAAAAATTTCAACAGACCAATTACAAGTGAAGAGATTGAATAAGTGTTCAATAACTTCCCAACAACAATAAGAAAGTCCTAGACCAGAATGGCTTCACAGGGAAATTTACAAAACCTCTTTTTTTTTTTTTTTTTAATTGGTACTGATTATTCTTAAACTCTTCCAAAAACATAAGGGTAGAGAATACTTTCTAACTTATTTTATAAGATCAGCATTACCCTGATACCAAAGCCAGACAAAGATATCACAAGAAAACTATACACTAACATTCCGTATCAATATGGATGCAAAACTCTTCAATAAAATATTAGAAACCCAAATCCAACACTGTACTCAAAGGATTACACACAATGATGAAGTGGAATTTATTCCAGAAATGTAAAGATGGTTCAGTATTACAAAACCAATGTCATATACCATGTTAATTAAACAGGGAGAAAACTACATGAGCATCTCACTAACGCAGAAAAAAAATCTGAAAACATTTGTCAAAATCAAACATCTCTCCACGACAAAAAATAAAAACAAAAAATAAACATTCAACAGACTAGGGATAGAAGGAAAATTCCTCAATATGATACACAACATTTATTTTAAAGTAAAAAAAAAAAAAAACCTCACAGCTAACATCACAAATCAGTGATGAAAAAGAGTTTTCTCCTTAAGATCAAGAACAATACAAACATGCCTACTGTCCCCACCTCTATTCAATAATGTCTTGAAACTCCGAGTCAGAACAATTATGCATGAAAAAGATACAAAATATATCAGAATCAAGAAGGAAGAAATAAAACTATTCCTGTCCACATACAACATACAGAAAATCCCAAAGTCCACAAGAAAACTAGCAGAGCTAATAATGAATTCAACAAATGGCAGGATGCAAAGTCAACACACAAAAAAGAACCTGGTTTCAATGCCCATCAATGAGCAATCTGAAAAGGAAATTAAGAAAATAATTCCAGCCCAAAGTCCATTACATGGGGAAAAGACAGTCTTTTTTTAACAAATAGTACTCCACAAACTGGAAGTCCATCTATAGGAAAAATGTGACAGTACCCATACCTCACACTATACATAAAAACTAATTCAAAATGGATCAAAGAGCTAAAGATAAAACCCAAAATCATAAAGATTACAGAAGCAAAAATCAGATCAATTCTAGGGTAGGGGCATTAATATATGGCATACATAGAATATAAATCATAACTAACAATGCACAAACACAAAGAAAGCAAACTATATAATTGATATCTTCTAAAAATGAAATCTAAGCCCATAAAAAGATTTCACCAACAGTAAAAAGGGACCTTACAAACTGGAAAAAAAAAAAAAATTGGCTATGACATATCCAACAAGGGTCTAATTTCTAACATACATAAGATACTTCAACACCTGAACAGCAAAAATACAAATAATCTATTTAAAAAATGGGCAAAGAATACAGACCCTTCACTAAAGAAGACATTCAGATGGTTAACAGATATATGAGGAAATGCTTACAATCATTAGCCATTGGACAAATACAAATCAAAACTACAATGAAACACCATCTCACACAAAGAAGACTAGCATTAATCCAAAAAATACAAAATAGTAAATATTGAAGAGGCTATGAAGAGCCTGGAATACTTACACACTACTGGTAGAAATGTAAAATGGTACAGCCGCTTTGGAAATTGATTTGTCACTTTCTTATAAAGCTAGAAGTAGAAATAGCATACAATCCAGCAATTCCACTCTTTGGAATATATACTAGAGAAATAAGAGCCATCATTCAAATACACACATGCACACCCATGTTCCTTGCAGCATTATTCATAAAAGCAAAATGATGGAAACAACCAAAGTACCCACTGACAGATGAACAGAAAACAAATTATGGAACAGACACACAATGGAATGTTACAAAAAGGTAAAGAACAATGATGGACCCACAAAACATCTCATAACATGGATAAATCTGGGGGACCTTATGCTAAGTGAAATACATCAATCACAAAAGGATAAATACTGTATAAAAACACTATTATAAAAACTTAAGGTTTGCACACATAAAGAAACAATCTTTTATAGTTATAAGGGAAGAGAGAATAAGGAGGGAAAAACACTAAACAATGTTAATTTTCGTGAAAGGAAAGGTGGTATAAAATACAGGGGAAGTCGGTATAACTTGGCCAAGGCAAAGCCATAGAAGCTTCATAGGCACACCCAAACACTTTAAGGGACCAAGTCACTGGGGCTGAAAGCTAGGGACCATGATCTTGGTGGACATTTATATCAACTGGCATAACATAATTTATAAAGAGAATGTTCTACATACATCCAATTTTGATGACTAGCAACCAGGGTTTTATTTTTAGAGGCTTGCAAGTGCCCATCTACGATATATCTACTAGTCCCATGCCATCCAGAGCAAAAGAAAATGAAGAAAACAAAAGACACAAGGCAAATATTAGCCCAAAGGAATAACGTACCAGAAGTACTACAGCCTCCACCAGCCTAAGCTGAAAACAATTAGATGGTGCCCACCTACACACTCTAAAAAGGATCATAATTGAGGGTCCTAGACAAAGCAGGAGAAAAAATTATAACAAAATTCAAATTCATTCACACAGTCACACACGTAACACTTGTCTGACAGAGACAAGAAATCCCAAGAGTCCAGCCTCCCAATACCTTTTTAACTCAGAACTGAGATCATTCTTAAATGTCACCATTCAGCCAAAGACTAGTCATGTATATAAAACAAACAATAGCAGACGTGAAGAACGTTGTTTGAGTTCAGTCACACATGAGACTAAATAGGCATAACTTCCCAAAAGCATACAAGAAGGCAAGAAGGGACAGGAAAACTGGACAAATGGGAAAAAAAGACCTGAGGCAGAAAAGAGGAGAATGTTGACACACTGAGGAGTCAGCAACCAACATCACAAAACAATTTGTATACTAATCATTTAATAAGAAATGATTTGTTCTGTAAATTTTTATCTAATAAAACAGGTATTACAGTTCTACAAAAAACTATGCTACAACAAATATAAAAACCTAGGGGAAATGGACAAATTTCTAGAAGCACATTATCTACCCAAACTAATATAAACTGAAGCTGAAAATATGAACAGATCTACGACAAGAAAAGAGATTGAAAAGGTAGCTAAAGAAAAATAAAATACCTGGCCCAGCAGACTTCATTGGAAAATTCTACCAAACATTCAGTAAACAGTTTATACCAATAGGTCTCAAGTTATTTCAGATCATAAAAATTCAAAGGATACTTTTGAATTCATCCTATGAAACCAGTATAACCTTAATACCAAAACCAGGCAAGACACCAGTATCTCTCATGAACATAGTTGAAAAACTTCTCAACAAAGCTTTAGCCAAAAAAATTCAGTATCATATCAAAAGAATATACCATGATCAAGTGGAATTCATAGTAGGTTTGCAAAAATGGTTCAACATTAGAAAATCAATGAACACAATTCACAATGTAAACTAAAAAAAAAAGAATATTAACATCTCAACTGACACAAAAACAGCTTTCAGCAATGTCCAACACCCATTCCTAATAAAAACTTCCAATAAAATAGGTATAGATGGGCGATTCCTCAACATAACACAGGCATCTATACAGAATCAACAGCCACCATCATTATTAATAGAAAGAGGCTGAAATCAGTGCCTTTGAAAACAGGAACAAGACAAGGACTCCCTTTACCACAACTCCTGTTTAACACTGTGCTGGAAGTGTGGGCTAGAGAAATAAGGCAAGATAAATGAAGGGTATTCAAATTATATGTGGATGATAAGACACTATACACAGAAAACCCAAAAGACTCCATGAGAAAAATAATGAAACTAATAGATTCAGCAGCAGAGCAAGATGCGAGATAAACACAAAAGTTAGTTGGGCTCCTATACAGCAAACTAAGAAAACTACACAAGGGACTCTGGAAAAAAATACCATTTGTAATTATCATCACTGTATTATTAGGTTCCATAGAGTTAGTTCCAACGCAGTGACCCCATGCACAAGAGAACAAAACACTGCCTAGACCTGCGCTGTGCCCACAATCGTTTTTATACTTAAGCCTGTTGCTGCAGCCACTGCATCAGGCCATCTTCCTCCTTTTCACTGACACCCTGCCTAGCTTGGTGTCCTTCTCTAGGGAGTGATCCTTTCTGACAACATGTCCAAAATATGTAAGAAGCAGTCTTGCCACCTTTGCTCCCAGAAGCACACTGGTTATACTTCTTCCAGAACAGATGTTTGATCTTTTGACACTCCATGGTGCATTCAATATTTTTCTCCAACACCACAATTCAAAGACATCAATTATTCTGTATTCCTTATTCACTGTCCAGCGTATGATGGGATGGAAAACACCATGGTTCAGATCACGGAAACCTTAGTCTATGAAGTGACACCTTTACTTTTCAATGCCTTAAAGAGGCTCTTTGCAGCAGATTTTCCCAATGTAATGTGTCTTTTGATTTCTCGACTGCTGCTGCCAAGGGTGTTGATTGTGGAACCAAGTAAAATGAAATCCTTGATGACCTCAATTCTTTCTCCATCTATGATGATGCTGCTTACTAGTCCAGTTGTGAGGGTTTTTGTTTTCTCAGTGTTGAGGTGCAATCCATGCTGAGGGCTGTGCTCTTTGATCTTCATCAGTAAGTGTTTCCAGTAAGCAGGGCTGTGTCATCTGCATAATGCAGGTTGTTAATGAGTCTTCCTCCAATTTGGATGTCTCATTCTTCACATACTCCAGCTTCTCAGATTGTTTGCATACAGACTGAAAAGTTATAGTGAAAGGACACAACTCTGACACACAACTTTCCTGACTTCAAACCATGCAGTGTATCCTTGTTCTGTTTGCAGGACTGCCTCTTGATCCCTATACAGATTCCTCATGAGCACAATTAAGTGTTTGGAAATTCCCTTTACTCACAGTGTTATCCATAATTTGTTATGATCTACACGGTCAAATCCCTTTGCATAGTCAATAAAACACAGGTAAATAGCTTTCTGGTATTCTCTACTCTCAGCTAAGATCCATGTGACATCAGCAATGAAACCCTTACTTCCACATCCTCTTCTGACTCTTACTTGAATTTCTGGTAGTTCCCTGTCAATATACTGTTGCAGTGCCTTTGGAATGATCTTTAGCAAAATTTTTGAGACATTAATGATATTATTCAGTAATTTCTACATTTGTTTGTCTCACCTTTTGGGGAATAGGCATAAATATGGATGTCTTCCAGGCAGTTGGCCAGGTAGCTGTCCTCCAAATTTCTTCAAATAGGTAAGAGAGCACTTCCAGCACTGAATCTGTTTGCTGAAACATCTCAATTGATGATCCATCAATTCTGGGAGCCTTGTTTTTCACCAATGCCTTCAATGTGGCTTTGACTGATTCCTTCACTACTGTGAGTTTCTCATCATATGCTACCTCTTCAAATGACTGCACATCTGATAGAATAACTCTATGCTTTCCTTCCATCTTCTTTTGAGGCTTTCTGAGTCATTTTATATTTTCCCTGTAGAATCCTGCAGTATTGCAACTCAAGGCTTGAATTTTTCTTCATTTCCTTCAGCTTGAGAAATACATAGAATGTTTTCCACTTTTGTTTTTCTATTTCTAGTTGTTTGCACATATCATTATAATGCTTTTTATTTTGTCTTCTCAAGTTGCCCTTTGAAATCTTCTGTTCAGTTTTTTTACTTCATCATTTTTTCCTTTTGCTTCAGCTACTCAGTGTTCAACAGCAAGTTTCAGAGTCTTTTCTGACATCCAATTTGGTCTTTTCTTTCTTTCCTATCTTTTTAATGACCTCTTGCTTTCTTCTCAGGATGATGTCTTTGATGTCGTTCCACACCTTGTCTGGTCTTGTTCATTAGTGTTCAATGCATCAAACCTATCCGGTTTTGTGTGTGTATGTGTGTGTGTGTGTGATTAAGGGAAGTATACAATACAAATGAATTTTTCATGCACACCTATCTGCAGCTCCATCTGCTCTCCTCACCCAGTGACAGCACATTCCTCTTCTTCACTCCGTATTTCTAGCAACATCTTAATGAGCACCTGTCTCCTCCTCTCCACCCTCTTATCTCCTATTCATATGACTGCCTCCCGTAAATGTGTAGAACCATTAAGTACACACACCATATGGCCACACTGTGTCCCCAAGTCCAGTCCTTTCTTGTCTGAAGAGTTGACCTTAGTACTGGTTTCTGGTCAAGGCCAGCAGCGGATCTAGAGGCAATGTTCCCAGGGGACCCTCCAGGATGTTGGACCATCAATTGTGACCTTTTAGTAGAGTTCTTCAGCTGCACACTTCTTTTTCTCATGTTGTCTCAGGGACTTTTGTGACCCCCATCATGGCTGTCCTTGGTGGTGGCTGAGCACCACCTGCTTCTTCTGCTTTCATGTTGATAGAGTCTCTCATTCAGATGGGTCCCTGTGTCTCCTGGGCTCTTTCTTCCACATGCCCTTGTTGTTCTTGTTCACCATCTGTTTCAGATGAGTTGCGACCACTCTGCATACTTCAGATGACAGCTTGGTAGCTTTTAAGACCCAGATGTCACTCACCAATATGGGGTGCAGAAGATTCTCTTAGCAAAAGACTAGTTATGCCAATTGGCCTTGATGTCTCCTGAATACATGGTCCCCAGGTCCCCGTCCCTGCTACTCTATCCTTTGAAATACTGGGTTAAATTTAGAAATTTCAGTTTATGGTGCAGAAATTTCAGTTTATGGTCTAGTCCAGTTGTGTTGATCTGCTCTCTACTGCGTGCTTTCACTGCTTTTACCTAACCAATTTCCTATCTACTATCTAATCTATGACCAACAGTCTCTCTCCCTCCCCACCCTTGTAGCTGCCAAAGAGTCTTTTCTTATGTACATAAGCCTATTTTTACGTCCTTATAGCAGTGGTCTCTACAATATTGGTCCTTTTGCCATTCACTGATTTCACTCAGCATAATGTCTTCTAGTTGAAACAAGTTATGAGATTGAGTCTATGCACCATAGTTTGTTTATACATGCATCTGTTGATGGGCATCTAGGTTGATTCCATCTTTTTGCTATTGTGATCAGTGCTGCAATAAACATTCATGTGCATGCATCTGTTCACATAACAGCCTTAATTTCTGTGGCATATATTCCAAGCAGTGGGATTTGTGGATAATATGGTATTTCTATCTCAAATCTATTCTTGAAACGGTCTCTAAACTCAAGTGGGATATGCCCAGGGTCATATTTGGCTCTCATTTACTCATTCTAATTTTCTTCCGTTTCATTTGAACTTGCATGTGATCAATTGATGGTCTGTGCTCCAGTAAGCTCCTGATCTTGTTCTGACCACTGCTTTTTCCACCATTTTTTCCCATATATGTAGTCGATTTGACTCCTGTGTATTCCAGCCAGTGAGGCCCATATATATATTTACCATTTATGTTGGTGAAAAAAGGTATTTGCAATGAAGAACTCATGGGTCTTGCAAAATTCTATCATGTTATCTCTGGCATCATTTCTGTCACAAGGCCGTATTTTTCCAACTACTAACCCTTCTTCTTTGTTTTCGGCTTTTGCATTCCAATCACCAATAATTATCAATGCATCTTGATCACATGTTTGATCAATTTCAGGTTGCAAATACTGGTAAAAACCTTCAGTTTATTCATCTTTGGCCATAGTGGTTGGATCATAAACTTAAATAACAGTCATATTAACTGGCCTTCCTTGTAGGCATATGGATATTATCCTATCACTGACAGCACTGTGCTTCAGGATAGATCCTGAAATGTTCTTTTTGACATTGAGTGCACACCATTCCTTTACAAGTGATCATTCCAAGTATAGTTAACCATGCCAAGTGCTGTCGATGTTTGTCCAATTCAAAATGGCCAATACCAATCTATTTCAGCTAACTAATGTCTAGGATATTGAAGTTTCTGCATTCCACTTAAAACAGTCCCCCCAAAATTATAATATTTAGGAATAAATCTAATCAGTAAGGCAAAAGATCTATGGAGAAAACTACAAAACATTACTATAAGAAACCAAGAGCAACCAATATAAACGGAAAAAATGTTCCATGCTCATGGATAAGCAGACTCAGCATTGCGAAAATGTCAGTTCTAACCAAAACTATCTACAAATACAATGAAATCCCCATCCAAATTCCAATTGTATTCTTGAAAAAGATAGAAAAACTAATCATTAACTTTATGTGGAAAGAAAAAAGCCAAAAGCCAAAGCCACTGCTGCTGAGCCTACTTCAACTCATAGCTGACCCTATAGGTCAAAGCAGAATGCCCTAGAGTTTACAAGGAGTGCATGGCAGATTTGAACCGCTGACCTTTTGATTAGCATACATAGCACTTAATCACTACATCATCAGAGTTTCCATGGAAAGGAAAGAGGCCCTGAATAACTAAAACTCCATTAAAGAAAAAGAATAAAATAGGAGGAATTGTACTAACTGACCTCAGAACCTACTATGCAGCTAACCTAGTCAAAACACCCTGGTACCGGTAAAAAGACAGACACATTGACCAGTAGAATAGAGTTGAGAGCCCAGATGTAAATGAATATACACTTGGTCACCTGGTCTTTGACAAGGACCCAAAGTCCATCAAATGAGGAAAAGACAGTCTCTTTAACAAATGTTGCTGGCAAAACTTGATGTCCATCTGCAAAAATGTGAAGCAGGACCCATACATCACAGCATACACAAAAACTAATTCAAAAATGGATCAAAGATCTAAACATAAATCCAAAAACAATAAAGTTTACAGAAAAAAATAGGATCAATGCTAGAAGCCCTAATATATGGCATTAACAAGATAGAAAGCAAAACTAACAGTACATAAACAATGAAAGATAAGTAAGATAACTAGGATTCTCTAAAAATGAAACACATATGCTTATCAACAGACTTTAACAAAAGAGCAAAAAAGAGAACTTATAGACTGGGGGGCAAAAAAATGGCTATAACAAAACCAAAAAGGACCTAATCTCTAAAATCTATAGGAAAATCTAACATCCCTCCCACAAAAGGACAAACAATCCAATTAAAAAATGGGCAAAGAATATGAACAGACACTTGACCGAAAAAGACCTTCAAATGGCTAACAAATACATGTGGAAATGCTCACAATCACTAGCCATTAGAGAAATTTAAACCACAACCACAGTGAGATACCATTGCTGGCAAGAATCAAGAAAACTCCAAATGTTGGAGAGGCTGTGCAGAGACTGGAAGTCTTATCCACTGCTAGTGGGAATGCAAATTGTACAACCATTCTGGAAAATACTATGATGCTTCCTTTAAAAGCTACAAATAGAAATACCATACATTCCAGAAATTTTGCTCTAGGAATATATCCTAGAGACATCACATGAATAGATGCAGGTACACTCGTGTTCACTGAAGCATTGTTCGCAATAGCAAAAAGATGAAAACAACCCAGGTCCTTATCAACAGATGCCTGGATAAACAAACTATGATACGTACCCACAACAGAATACTGTGCAGTGATAAATAACAATGATGAATCTTGAAGCATCTCACAACATGGATGAATCTGGAGATTGTTATGCTGAGTGAAATAAGTCAGTCACAAAAAGACAAGTATTGTGCAAGACCACTACTCTAAAAACTTAGAAAGGAACAATCTTTAAAGGTTACAAGAAAGGGGAGGGATGAGGAAGGTAAAACACTAAATAGGCCATAGATAAGTAGTAACTTCGGTAAAGGCCAAGACAGTACAAAATATTGAGGAAGTGAGCACAGCTTGTCCAACAGAAGTTCATGGAAGTGACACAGACATATCCAAACTCCATGAGTGACCAAATTGCTGGGCTAACTGGCTGTGGACACCATGGTCTCTGGGAACATCTAGCTCAACTGGCATAACATAGTTGATAAATTGTTTGAAAGAGCAACATACAACAGAGACAGCATTAACATGAGATCAGAAGAACTAGGTAGTGCCTAACTAGCACCAAAGACTGCCCTTAAAGGGAACTCAACAATAAGTCCTTGATGGAGCAGAAGAAATTTGGAATGAAGAACTTAGAATCTAGTAAAAAGATCAGGCGTGATGGTCTGACGGACTGGAGGGTCCCTAGAAGACACAGTCGCCTAACTCTCTGTTAAACCAGAAATGAAACCAACTATTCAGTCCAAGTCTGAACTGATAAGTAAGACACAAAATGATACTGGGGAAAAGTGCACTTCTTGGCATAGGCACATACAGGAGACTAAAAGGACAGCTCTTCGGAAGTGAGAGGGAAAAATGAGGAGGCAAGGCTAAGACTGAGGACTAGTCACTCATCTTGTCTGATCCCTTTAACTACCAAGGCCTTGAAAAACACCTGAATGGAACAAAACGGACATTCTAGAAGCCCCACGATCAAGTGGGAAGTTGTGGGATTGGACTGGGTGACAGGAATAGGAAAAACTACCTTTGTCAGAAGCAAATTGGCAGTGCAGAGTCTCCTGGTTCTGCTGACACAGCAACAGAGAGGCAGCACAGCTGCAGAGGCCATTTTTGTAGGTTGAAAAGCTAGGACTGGGACTACTGGACCTGAGAGTGTAACTAGGGTCAGCTGTCATGACACTAAGTAACAGCGCCTGAGTGGAGAGTATCTCTCTCAACTGAGAGGCCGAGCTTACGATGGCTGTACCTAGAGAATATAGCAGTGGCTGACAGCTGAGTGCAGCAGCACCCTTACCCCCTCCCTTTTCTGAGCTACGCAAGAGGCTAAATTATGGTGTACTACCTTGGCCAGAAGTGGGATTGTACATGTGTGCCCTGAGCTTTTGTTCTGGACTCAGAGACAGAAACAAAGGGAAGCATAAAAGAAAACCTCCGCTGGCTCCCCTCAGCTGCAGACCACTTTATCTACAGAGCCCTAGGCAAATTCCACATAGCCATCTCAGATAAGTGCTTGTGATCACTCAAGGCCCAATCCTTTCCTACATGCTGATTTCTCTCCCTATCCCCACCCTTTCCCACCTACCTTCTCTAACAGCAGATGCTCAAGTCTAGAGCACTACCTGAGCTGGAAATGGGGCACTGTATGTGCATGTCTCGAACGTTTCTCCTGGACTCAGAGAGGGAAACAAAACGAAGGGTAGAAGACAAGTTCCACTGGCTCCTCTGAGCTGGGGATTGCTGAAACTACTGGAGCATAACAAGTTAAGTGCTCATCAACTTTCATGATCCAAACCTTTTGTACACACTGACCTCATTCCCTATACGCAGCCTTTTCTCTTTGATTCTCTACTTTACACAGGACTCTAAACTCTAGAGCACTACCAAGGCCAGAAGAGGGTTATTTTTCAGTAACCACAAAAGAAAACTAAAAAAGGACACATCAAAATACAAAAGAAAAATACATAGTCAGCAAATACTAAATCAACAACAAAAAGATGAAGATACATAATGAAAAATTACTCAGCCCAGAAAACTAAGTGAAACAAGGAAACTGTCAACACAACAAAAATATAAGTGCATCAAAATGACAGCATTAAATTTACACCTATCTTCAATCACAATGAATGCAAGTGGATGAAACACATCAACAAAGAGAGAGAACGTAGCAGAATGGAATATAAGTAAATAAATAACCCCTCTATATGCTCACTACAAGAGACACTTCAGACTCAAAAAGACAAACACATTCAAAGGATGAAAAAATATGCCAAACAAATAATAATCAAAAAAGAGAAGGAGTCCAACAGCCAACACCATCCTGAATAGAAAGACACTGAAAGAAATCTCCCTGAGAAAATGAACCAGACAAGGATGCCCATTGTCACCATTTGTGTTCAACATTGTGCTGTAGTTTCTAGCCAGAGCAAATAAACAAGATAAAGAAGTATCCCTATCTGTACATGATATGATCTTATACACAGAAAACCCTAAGGAAACCATAAATATTGTATGAGACCCTACAATAAGAACTCAAAAACAGACTCATGCATAGAAGAAAAGACTCTTTGATGGCTACAAGGGTGGAGAGGGAGGGAGGGCGAGGGCACGGCTTAAGTTAGACAGTTCATAGAAATTTGGCTGGGTGAAATCTGCAACAGCACACATTAGAAAGAAGTTCAATTTTAACTGGACTTCAACATAACATGATTACTCCTCCCATCTTTACCTGATATTGCAAGGACAGAATAGCTGAGGTGGCGGGGCTGGGGACCATGCTCTCAGGCGAAATCGAGGCCAACTGGCACAGCCAGCATTTTGTTAAGACAGTCCTCTGCACCCCACATTGGTGAGTGGTGTCTGGGGTCTTAAAAGCTGCCAAGCTGCCATCTGAGGTACACGAAATGGTCACAACTCAGCAGGAATGGATGATGTCCAAGGACCAAAATAACATGGGGGAAAGAGATCCCAGAAGACAGAGACCCATACGAGTGGGTGACTACATCAACATATCACAGGAAGAACTGAATGTTGCCTGGCCACCACCAGAGATAGCTGTGATGGGGCTCACAAAGTTGAGTCTCACTGGCAATACAAGAATAAAAAGGAGTGCACCCTGAGATCGCCACTAGAAGATTGCAGTTACTTGTTCAGGGGCTTCAGGGTTCCTCTGGGAGCATGGCCCCTAACCCTGATGCTGCCCTTATCCATAAATCACAATGAAGGTCAACTCTTAAGGAACG
Source organism: Heterohyrax brucei (assembly GCA_028571685.1). Classification (NCBI taxonomy): domain Eukaryota; kingdom Metazoa; phylum Chordata; class Mammalia; order Hyracoidea; family Procaviidae; genus Heterohyrax; species Heterohyrax brucei. The sequence continues at coordinate 68,879,899 of CM053158.1, forward strand.
AGTGGATTGGACTTGGTGACACAGAGTGATCATATCATGTGTGCACTTTAAGTGTCCATCCTTGTCCATGATGGTGGCATACACATTAAAATCTATTTTATATGAGATTAGAGTTGTCACCCCTGCTCTTTTTTGTTCATTGTAAGCTTGATATATATTCTTCCATCCTTTAATTTTCAGTTTGTTCCTATCTTTACTTCTAAGGTGAGTTTCTTGTAGGCAACGTATGGATGGGTCATGTCTTTTGATCCAAGATGTCACTTAATGTCTCTTTACTAGGGTGTTCAGTCCACTCACATTCAACATAATTATTGATAGGTATGTGTTCACTGCTGCCATTGTAATATGTTTATTTTTGTGTTGATGTTTTCTCTGTTGTTCTTTTTCATCTGTTCTAGGACATTATTTTTCATGAGTTGGCTTTTCACCTTTTTCAGAGTTGGTTTTGTCAATGCTGAGACTCCTGTGTTACATTTCTTGATATGGTACGTTGCATCTTTGTTGTGCTTTATGGATGTCCCTAAGGTTCCCCTTAATAAACTATGTATAAACCCAGTTTTAATTACTACCAGTCTTGTCGACCTCCTGTCCATCTGGAAGGACTATAATGACTGTAACATATCTTTATTTCTAATATGATGACATCATAGTTTTCATGATATGCTCACTGGATCATTTCTTTCACTACTATAGCTTTGACTGAGTTTGGAGCCTTCCCTAACTGAGTAGGATTCCGGATGATGTGATTCTGGATGCTGTGTCCTTCTAAAATATAAAGTTATTGGTTGTGTTCTTCCAAGCCAAGAGAGTCTTTCAATGTTTCTTGTAGCTTTACTTTGGTTTTTATGAAGTCTCTGATTTTCTGTTTATCTGCAAGTGTCTTAATTTCATTTTCATACTTGAAAGATAGTTTTGCAGGATATATAATTCTTGGTTGGAGTTCTTCTCCTTCAAGGCTTTGAATGCGTTATGCCACTGTCTCCATGTCAGCACCATTTCTGCAGAGAAATCCGATGAAAGTCTACAGGGTTTCCCTCTGAATGTTAGCTTTGCTTTCAGTCTTGCTGCTTTTAAGAGTTTTTGCCTTAAGCTTCATTATAATGCATCTTGGAGTCTTTCTTTTGAGATCTACATTGAATGGTGTTTGATATATATCTTGGATATCTATATTCTCCTCTTTCAAAATTTCTGGGAATTTTTCTATCAGCAGCTCAGCAACTACACTCTGTGTCCTCAGGTGTCTCCCCTGTTCAGGAATTCCAATTAATCATAAATTGTTCCTCCATCTTCATTTTTCTTGTTTCTTTTTTCCGATTACTCCTCATAGATGCTAGAGTCAGTAGCTCTGTCTCCCAGTCAGAAAGTCCCTTTTCCATTTGTTCCATTCTGTTTTCCTGGCTTTGAATTGAAGTTTCTATGTCTTTGATTTTGTTCTTGATCTGCTGGATTTCAGAGTATTGGTGTTCCATCAGATCAAACAGCTGGCTTAATTTTTCATTTTGCTCTGCTGCATTTTGTATAAGGTCTAGGAGGGCTCTCTATATAATCCTTTTGTATTCACCAATACTTTCAGAAAATCTTCTTTGTATGGAAGGTTCTGAGGTGGTTTCTTTTGGGGTCCTTCTGATGCTATGGGTGATTTCTTGGTCATGGCCTTATCCAGAGTTTGTTGCTTTGGGGGCTTCATGTGAGTCAACAGAGGCTGGGAGAGACACTGTGAGGATGGACCACAGTTGTTTCTCTAGGCCGTTTTAAAATGAGAAGTAAAAAGCATCTGACAACTTCCAAAGTCAGTCAGGTTTTTAGGTATATAGGTTCCTCTTCCCAGCTGGTAAAGTAAGCAACTCTATACTGAACCCCAGTTGTTATAAACTAGCTCAAAAGACAGAAAGGCTACTGCCCTGCTGGCCTCTGCTTTTGGGCCCCAGCTGTAGGCAATACTGTGTAGAATTCTGCTTTCCTGCTGGAAAAGCACTCTCTTCCAGGCAGGCACTGCTTCCCAGCCAAGGAATTAGGTCTAGCTCAGGCTTCTGTATGTTATCCCCACCTCCCAACAGAACAAGATGGCATCCTACACAAGCTCCCCACCTGGCTGGGACCAGGCTACTCGGGGGAAGAGAGTCCAAAAGTGCCGAGATGCCCAGAGTCCACAGCTTGTGTTGTTGGGCTCCAGCCTCAGGTGACACTGTGCAAAACACCACCACTCTTGAGGAAAAGCACTCTCCCTCAGCAGGCATTGCCTCCCGGCCTAGTTACTAAGTCCAGCTGGGACCTCTGCCTGTGCATCTCCATCTCCCAATGGATCAAGATGGTGTCCTACACAAGCTTGTCACCGCATCCGTACGGTTACCACATGGTGGAGGTAGAAAGATAGGCCAAAGAAGCCAAGATGCACAGAGTCCAAAGCTGGGTTCTCAGAACACAACAGTTGTGCTTGACGATCCCATCAGCAGTGTATCCGAGACCAGAGGCTAGTCAAGTCCCAGCTCCTCCTGCCGGCCAATACAGAAAAAAAAAATCAAAAGGTGAGCTATCTTTGGTCTGTGCAAACCCACACTCATCAAGAGTGGAGTCAGCAAAAGAGAGGAGGTTTCATGTTCAGTGGTATGAAGTCCAAATTAACAGCCCTATGCCATGTTCTAGGTCTCACTAGGTGTCCAGAAGGCTCTGTTTAATTATCAGTTCAGGTCTTGGTTTCCAGAGTGATTTAGGGAGATGTGTGTTGAGTCTGCCATCTTGACTCCACCTCTAATATCCATATGTGCACTTTATGGTTCTGTGCATCTATAGGATACTGTCCTGCTGACCTCTTACTGGAAGCCAGGGAGAGGGTGGAGAGGCATGGATAGGACTTTGTTAGAAGGATATGACATGTATAGAACAGAGAGGAAGAGTGTGCTGTCACCAGGCAGGGAAAGCAGTGGGAGCTGCCCATAGGTGGGCATGCAAATTTATATGGAAGTGTACATCTTCATTCAATCATAAAAAAAAAAAAAGCTAGAAATAGAAATATCGTAGGATCCAACAATCCAACTGCTTGGAATATGTCCTAGAGAAACAAGGGCTGTCACTTGAACAGATGCATGCACATTAATATTTCCTGCAGCACTGTCCACAATAGCACAAAGATGGAATCAACCTACATGTTCATCACAGATGAATGGATAAGCCAACTATGGTATATTTACACAATGGAATACTATGTAATGACAAAGAACAATGATGATTTTCTGAAACATCTCACAGCCTGGACTGAACTGGAAGACATTATGCTGAGTGAAATCAGTCAGCTTCCAAAGGACAAATGTGACCACTATTATAAGGACTTATGAAAAGGCTTATGCACAGAAGAAAATATCCTTTGACAGCTACAAGGATGGGGATAGAGTAAGAAGGTTGTGTCTATAGGAACACAATTAGTTGAACAGAGTGACCTCATACATTAGAAGGCAAGTCAGCACAACTACTACACCATAAGCTAAAAGGTTTTCTAAACACAATCCAAGCTTTTAAATGACAGAGTAGTAGGAACAGGGGTTGGGGGCCATGGTTTCAGGGAACATCGAGATCAGTTGGCCTAACTATATTCTTTTTCTAAGAGATTTTCCAACTCGACAGCACTTGGCTTGGCAAGGGATTTTTCTGCATCCCATATGTGTGAGTGGTGCCTGAGACCTTAAAAGTCAACCCATCTGGAGCAGATGAAAACCAAATACATCAGAGACAGGAGGAAAATATGAATCCAGGAGACAGAACGCTCTATATGATTGGGAGACTACATCAACATGAGACCAGAAGAACTGGATGGCACCCGGCCACCATCAAAGACAGCCCTGACAAGGAGTTCCTGACGTAGCACAAGAAAAACAGGAATGCAGATCAAGAGCTCTTTAAAAGACCAGATTTGATGGTCTGACAATCTGGAGGGTCCCCCAATAACATGGCCACTGGACTTGCTTCTAGCCTAGAGCTGAACTAGCACTGAAGCCAACACTTCAGACAAAGACTGGACTGGACTATGGGACACAGTGATACAGGTGGTGTGTATACTTTATGGTTTAAGGTATATATAAGGCTGTCCAACTGGTTTCTTTTTAGAGAGGAGCAGAAAGGGTGGAGAGGAGGTGAGAAGTGTTGGTTGAGTGAATATTGGAAGTAAACATGGAAAGAAAGAGTGTGCTCTCACAGGGTGAGGAGAGGAGACAAGAGTTGCATAGAGATGGGTGCTCTGGTTTTATATGGCAAATTCACTGGGAATGCAAACTTCCACTTAATCATAATTTTTAAAAGACATTAGAAAAAAGAAGTGAGAGAGAATATCAGAAGGGTACAAGAGTTGGTTAAACGTACATGAGAAAAATCGGTTGGAGGGGCGGAGTATTATATCACAGTTTCAGGAGAGTAGCCAGGATCATATGGTGGAGTGAGAGTAAGTTTTTGCATGACAAACTAACTATAATTGCAAACTTTTACTTAAACATTGTTTTAAAAAAATCCAAAATGTTCTACATTCTACTTTGGTGAGTAGCACCTGTAGTCCTAAAAGCTTGTGGGCAGTCAGCTCACTGGCATCACCTCAACTGGAGCAATGGAGGAAGAAGACAATCAAAGACACAAGAAACGGGTAGTGTAAAGGACTAATGGAGCACAACTACCACAGCCTACACCAGACTGAATCTAATGCAACTAAATGGTGCCTGGCTACCACCATCACCAACTGCTCTGACAGGGATCACAATAGTGAGTCCTGGACAGAGTTGGAGAAAAATGTAGAATACAAGCTATTGGACTCACACACATACACCAACTAGACTTACTGGTCTGACAGAAAGTAGAGAAACATACGGCCTCTGGACACCTTTAAAGGTCAGTAATGAAATCATTCTTGACATTCACCCTTCAGCCCCATAAAAGACCCTTCAGCCTCATAGACAGGCCCATAAAACAAAACAAGACCAAATGGGCACACCAGCCATGATGCAAGAATGAGAAGGCAGGAGGCGACAGAAAAGCTTGTAATGGGGAATCCAAATCTGAGTAGAGTATTGACATGTAATGGGGTTGGAAACCAATGTTACCAACTAATATGTATATTAACTTTTTCATTAGAAACTTGTCTGCTCTGTCAACCTTTTTTTAAAAAAAAAAGTTAGAGTTGGACTAATCCAGGCCTGTTAAGACAAAATAAAGGGTTACAATTTTAAACGAGTGGGGTGGATGGTAGTCCAAGCTGACAGGGCAGTTCATTTCCACAAAATCACTCAGGGACCTAGGTTCCTTCCATCTTTTTGTTACACCATCTCCAAGAACATTGCCTTCACCTGCATGATCAAAACTGGGTAAGCATCATACCCATGTTTTGGTCCAGAGGAAATAAGAGGTAATCCATATTCTGAAGGAAATGACAAGGAAGTTTCACATTTCCTTTGTGAGAATTTAATCAGATGACCACAAATAGATATAAAAGAGTCTAAGAAATGTTGTCTATAGCTGGGTGGCAATGCACCCCAGATAAACTTAAAGGTGTGCTACTTCTAAAAGAAAGGAGAAAATTGATATTGAGGAACAGTTAACAGCTTGCCACACCCAGGCTTTGTGGGACAGCTCTCTTGATTCTACTGCTGCTGTCTCCAAATGTACCATTCCTCTACTTCACCTGTCAAACTTGTCCTCTTCCTTTAAAACCCAGTCCAAATGATCCCAGCACGATCCGATTATTCAAAGTGATGAAGTGTGCTGGAGGCTGTGGATTGAGTGCTAAGTTCCTGCACTTTAAGCAGCTAAGGTAAGATTCTGTGTGTAAAGAACTAGCACTATGCCTGGCACTTGACACTCACTAAATGACTAAATAATGAGTAATAAATAGTGACCACTAAAAAATAAAAAAAAAGCAAAACAAATTCTGATACATCCTACAACATGGATGAACCTTCAAGATAATTTGCTGAGTGCAGTAAGTCAGATAAAAAAAGGGACAAATGTATCCCACCTGTGTGAAATATCTAGAATAGACAAATGAATTGAGACTTAAGTTTATTAGTGGTTGGTTACTAGGGATAGTTGAGAGGGGAAAAGGGGTATATTGCTTAATGGGTACTGAGTGTTAGGAGTGATGAAAAAATTTGAAAATCGATAGTGGTGACATTTTTACAATATGATAAAAACAACGCCACTGAATTATAAACATTTATAAAATGTACAAATTATAGAAGAGGTAAGTGTTCTTCATAAATAATTTTAACAATATTTTTAAAACAATGGAATAAAGATGAGTCACTGTATTAATTTACAAAGCAGATATCACAAGGAAAATTATCAGTGACAAAGATAAAGGGCACTGCATAATGTGAAAGGTCAATTCTCCAATAAGATATAATAAACCTTAATGTGTATGCAGCTAACAACAGAGTATCAGATACATGAAACAAAAACTGATAGAACTTCAACCATATACGCCAAGCCAGCCAAGCCATATACATGTCTATTATTATCATTGGAGACTTTAACATCTCTTTCAGGAATTGTCAGATCCAGCACACAGAAAATCACTAAGAATACAGTTAAACAGAATAGCAGCATCAACCAACAAGATCTAGCTGATATTTATAGACTTCTTCACTCCAAAAGAGCAAAATACACCTTTTCAAGCTCACATGTAACATTCACAAAGATAGAATACATATTAGCCATAAAACATAATTAACAGATTTAAAAGAATAGAAATCATACAAGGTATACTCTCAGTCACAAAAAAATTAAGCCACTAATCAAAACAAGGGTTACTAGAAAATACAAAAGTATTTTGGAGATCAAAAAGCACATCTGTAAACACTACATGGATCAAAGTAGCCATAAAAACAAATAAAAAATATTTTGGATTAAATGACAATACAATTTATCATAATTTGTAGCATGCAGTGAAAGTCTTATTTAGAAGAAAATTTGTAGCATTTAATGCATATTTTAGAGGAGAAGGAAGGTCTAAAATTAATAATATAAACTTTAACTTTGGAAACAAGAGAAAGAAGAATAATATAAATCTTTACTGAATGCAGAACAAAAGAAATAACAAAAATAGAGTAAAGCTACATGAAACTGAAAACAGAAAAATGACAGAGAAAATCAACAATACCACAAACTGATTTTTTTAAAAGATCAGTAAAATTGATAAGCTAGCCAGGCTTAACCAGTGTAAGAAGAAGCAAATTACTAATGTAAGAGGTGGCATGGGTACTAAAAGGATAATAAAAATTAACCCAATGACCAGAGATACAATAACTTAGAAGAAATGGGCCAATTTCTTGAAAGACGCCATCAGTCAAAACCTATACAGGAGGAATAAATAAATAATCTAAACAGGCTGATATCTATTAAATAACTTGAATCAATAATTAATAACCTACCAAAATGTAGGCATTGGGCCCATATGGCTTTATTGAGGAATTCTACCAAACATTTAGCTGTTAGCTGTTCCAGAAAACAGAAGCAGGGGGAACACTTCTTAAATTGTTCTATGGGGTAGGCATGACCCTAGTACTAAAATCAAAGAAAGATACTACAAGAAAGGAAAATATAAACCAACATTGTTCATAAACATACCTGCAAAGTTAAGCCCCCCAAAATATTAGCAAATAGATTCCAAAAATGGAGAATTACGTACTACAACTGAAATTTATTCTAGTTATGCAAGTCTGGTTCACCACTCAAATGTCAGTTAATATTATTTATCATATAAACATCATAGAAAAACCATGATCATATCAAAATATTCAGGAAAAAATTATACTGAAATCCAATTCCTAGTCTCGATTTAAAACTCTCAACAAACTAGGAATAGAGGCGAAGTTCTTCAGTTTGATAGAGAATATATACAAAAATTCTACAGCTAACATAATACTTAATAGATGAAAATTAGCTACTTCTCTGTTAAGACTGGGAACAAGGCAAGGATATTCCCTCTTACCACTCCTATTTAACATCAAACTGGAAATGCTAGGTAAAGCAGTTAGAAAAGGTATCACAGGCAGCATGATGGCTACAATTAAGGTCTACAGCCAGCCTAACATTATGTGTGACTGGTCATCAGGGGAACACCAGGAGACATTTGAAGGACTAAACTGAAAACTCCACTCCATACTGTGTTCCCAGAGATAAAGTCCCCTAGTCAAGTACTCACATAATGGGAACCAGGTGCTGTGTCGGCCTATCCATGAATAACAGACTTCATTTCACTGCCATCCCACAGAATCATTCAAATAAGCTATCACATCCTCCCATGGCAACTAGGGAGCATGCCATCCTGTTGTTACTACAAAACCTGTCTCCCACAGTCCCTGCATTTTTACTCTGTTCCGGAGTGTAATTCCTATGTAGCCCCATACAACATGATGTCCTTCTTCTTCAAGCTGTTGAGTACATGTGACTAATAAACTACTGTTGATCTCATCCATCTAGCACTGATGTCATGCGTTTACACGTTCCCATAACACTAGGGTAGCAGCAATCTCTCCCTCGTCAACGGGGTGCAAAAGAGATGAAAGTAACAGTTTATCTAGAACATTTAAAAAAATAAACAAGTAAAACAAAAACTCTCCTGGATCTAATAAGCAATATCTAGAATATTCCAAAGAATAAACAAACAAAACAAAAAATCTTCCTGGATCTAATAACCAACTACAGTAAGGCTTCAAGATACACGGTTAATATACAGAAGTCAAATGAGTTTCTATATATCAGCAATAAGCAACTGGAATTTGAAATTAAAAACCATACTATTAACAACAGCACCCTCTCCCCCCAAAAAATACTTAGGCATAAACCTAACAAAATATGTATGGTATCTATGTAAGAAAAACTCCAAGACTCTGATGAAAGAAACCAAAGAATATTAAATACATGAAAAAATACTCCAAAATCACGGACAGGAAAACTCAATACTGCTGTCATGGATTGAACTGTATCCCCCCAAAAATGTGTGTAGCAGTTTGGCTAAGTGATGATTCCCAGTACTATGTGATTGTCCTCCATTTCATGATTTTTTTTCCTATGTTGTAAATCCTATTGCTACCTGTGATTAATAGATAGGATTATGTTCAAGAGCATTAGGGTGAGACTTTAATATCCTTAGGGAGTTTCCCTGGAGTGTGGCTTCCACCATCTTTTATCTTACAAGAGATAAAAAGGACAATATCCTATAGATGCATAGAACCATAAAGTGCATCCAATATATGGAGGATGAGACATGTATGGAGCAGAGAGAAATAGTATGCTGTCACCGGGCAGGGAGAGCATTGGAAGCTGCATATAGGTGGGCATGTAAATTTACACGGGAATGTACATTTTCACTCAGTCATAAAAAAAAAAGAATGGAAAGTTCTAGAAGCTACAGGGGTGGTACAAAGAAGGTGCACCGGGAACCAGGGAAAGGAAAGATTTAATGTAGCTGCTGATAATAAATTAATAAAATGAGGAAGAGAACAAAAAAAGAGAGAGAGAGAGATAAAAAGGAAAGGGAAGCAAGCAAAAGTGAGGGATCTCATACCATCGAGAAAGCTGGCAGGAGCAGAGTGCATCCTTCAGATCTGAGGTTCCTGTGCCAAGATGTTCTCAGACCAAAGAAAGACTGATACAACACAAAGACCTTCATCTAGAGCCAATACAGACAGAGTGCATTCCTTGGGAGCCAACACCCAGAATTCCGACTTCTAGCCTACTGGACTATGTGAGAACCAACTTCAATAAATGGATGGATAAATAAACTGTAGTGTGTCCACAGAATACAGTATTAGTTAGTAATAAAAAGAAATTAGCTATCAAGCCACCACAAGACCCAAACAAACCTTAAACGCATAATGTGCTAAGTGAAAGAAGTCAGTTTCAAAAGGATATATACTGTACGATCCTAACTACGTGACATTCTGAAAAAGGTAAAACTTTAAAATTATGCTTGCCCAGGGGTTGCAGGGAGATGAACGGGTAAAGTACAGGAGTTTTTTAGGACTGTGCAAGTATTCTATATGACATTGTAACGTGGATAACAAAACATAACACGTGTGAAAATCCACAGAACTGTACAATACAATGAATAAACCTTAATGTAAACATTTTAGTTAACAACATATCAGTATTGGTTCATCAACTATAACAAACATACTGTATCCATGCAAGACATTAATCATAAAGGCAATTGTGATCAGGGAAAGAAGAGAAATCTGGAAGTTCTTTATTCTGCAGGTTGCTATGGATCACAACCAACCCAATGGCAATGGGTCTGGTTTTTTGCTGCCTGACTCTACAAACCTAAAATATATTAATTAGAAAAAACATTTCTGGATTCATAAGATAAAACAGCCTCTCCTTTACAGAACACATCAGACTATTAACTTAGTCAATTTTAGGAGAAAGTCAGTTTTTGCTGCAGTGGTTGGAAACTGGAATACACTTTCTAGGTTATTTTAGTTTTTACTAGTGTCTTGGTATTTGTAATGTTTTTACAAACCTACCAAAACTGTTGATAACAGCAAAAATTCATAAATGTCTCAAAGGACTTCATACTACCTGTCCAACTCCTTTGAAACAATGAGTATGCATAATGGATTTGGGTGTGATTTTTTTAAGTATTTGGTATGTGGTAATCACAGTACAGAAATCCTGGTTGCTTAGTGGTTAAGTGCTACATCTGCTAACAAAAAGACTGGCAGTTCAAATCTCCAGGCATCCCTTGGAAACTTTATGGAGCTGTTCTACTCGTATTACTGGTTCTCTGTGAATTTGATTTGACTTGATGGCAGTGGTTTTGGTTTTTTTTTTAATCATAGTATTAGTGAGAATGAATATATTTATCATGCCAGTTGTTCAATCACAGCAGAACATTATTCTTCACTAAACTGATAAATTACTTCTAAATATATTGGATTTAACAACAAAAAATGAACTTGTTCTATTTTCAGAAAACAATTTTTAAAGTTCTTTCATATTTATATGACTTTAAATTGCAGATGAAGAACTGAAATAAGATCATTCTCCTTCCCTCCTCCCAATGGAAGAGGTGTTTTAATAGTGTCATTCTACTGCCACTAAAGTGAACAGGAGTGGTATAATCATCATGCCATTTGTCACAAATATTTTTAAAATACATATTTTGCCGAAAGATGTGAAATAACTCATCTTAAATCCTTTTTCATTTATTTACTAAATACAAATTTTCAGTTCAATCTTTGTTGTTGTTATTAGATGCTGTCAAGTTGGTTGCAAATTATAGAGACCCTATGTGCAACAGAACAAAACATTGTCTGGACCCACACCATGGCCACAATTGTTTTTATGCCGATTATTGCAGTCACTTTGTCAATCCATCTCCTGGAGGGTCTTCCTCCTTTTCACTGACCCTCCACTCTGCCAAGCATGGTGTTCCCTCCAGGAATTGATCCTGCTTGACAAAATGTCCAAAGTATGTCTTACTATCCTTGCTTCCAAAGAGAACTCTGGTTGTACTTCTTCTGGGATAGATCTGTTTATTCTTCTGGCAATCCATGGTACATTCAATATTCTTCTCCAACACCACAGTTGAAAGGCATCAATTCTTCTATCTTCCTTATTCACTGTCCAGCTTTCACATGTATATAATGAAACTGAAACTACCATGGCTTGAGTCAGGCCCACCTTTGTCTTTAAGATGACATCTTTACTTTCAGCATTTTAAAGAAGTCTTTTGCAGCAGATTTTTCCAGTGCAACGCATCTTTTGATTTCTTGACTGCTGCTTCCGTAGGTGTAGACTGTGGAACCAAGTAAAATAAAATCCTTGACAATCTCAATCCTTTCTCAATTTATCATGATTCTGCTTACTAGTCCAGTTGTGAGAATTTTTGTTTCCTTTATTTTGAGGTGGAATTCATACTGAAGGCTGTGGTCTTTAATATTCAGTGTCTCAAATCCTCTCGACTTTCAGCAAGTACGGTTGTGTCATCTGCCTAATGCAGGTTGTTAACGAGTTCTCCTCCAATCTTGATACCTCATACTTCTTCATATAGTTCAGCTTCTCAGATTATTTGCTTGGCATACAGACTGAAAATGTATGGTGCAATGATACAACCCTCACGAACACCTTTCCTGACTTTAAACCACTCAGTGTCCCCTTGTTCTGTCTGTATAACTGTTTCTTGATACATGTACAGTTTCCTCATGAGCACAGCTAAATGTTCGGGAGTTCCCATTCTCTGTAATGTTATCCATAATTTGTTATGATCCACAAAGTCAAATGCTTTGCATAGTGAATAAAATCTAGGTACACATCTTTCTGGTATTCTCTGCTTTCAGCCAAGATCTATCTGACATTAGCAATAACATCCCTAATTCCATGTCCTTTTCTGAATCTGGCTTGAATTTCTGGTCATTTCCTGTCAATACACTGCTGCAGTTGCTTTTAAATGATCTTTAGCAAACTTTTACTTGGATGTGATATTAACAATATTGTTTGACACTTTTGGCATTCAGTTGTATCACCTTTTTTGGAATAGATGTAAATATGGATCTCTTCCAGGAAGCTGTCTACCAAATTTCTTGGCATAGATGAGTGAGCACTTCCAGTACTGCACCCATTTGCTGAAACATCCCAATTGATATTCCATTAATTTCTGAAGCTTTGATTTTCTCCAGTGCCATCAATGCAGCTTCAACTTCCTGTGTTAGTATTATTGGTTCATGCTCATAGGCTATCTCTTGGCATGGGGTTTAATGTGGACCAATTCTTTTTGGTATAATGACTCTGTATATTCTTTCCATCTTCTTTTGATGCTTTCTTGTGTTGTTTAATATTTTCCCCATAGTATCCTTCATTATTGAAACTTGAAGCTTAAATGTTTTTTCTTCAGCTCTTTCAACTTGAAAAATGCAGAGCATGTTCTTACCTTTTGGTTTTATGTCTCCAGCTCTTTATACATCATTACAGTACTTTATCTTCTCAAGCTGCCCTTTGAAAGCTTCCGTTCAGTTTTTTTACTTCATCATTTCTTCCTTTTACTTTAGTTACTCAATATTCAACAACAAGTTTAAGAGTCTCTTCTGACATTCAATTTGATCTTTTCTTTCTTTACTGTCTTTTTAATGACTGCTTGCTTTCTTCATGTGTGATGTCTTTGATATTATTCCACAATTCATCTGGTCTTTGGTCATTAGTGTTCAACATATCAAATCTATTCTTCTTTTTTTTTTTAATGGATGCCAATTTACTTCTAAAGTCAAAGTTACAGAAAGATGTGCTAAATCTCAAATATGACAGAAAGCTATGTGTGAGAAATGAACAAATTTTGGAAAACAGAAATGGATAATTCTTCAATTCCAGAACTACTTTTTATCTTTTGCCATTAGAGAAATAACTTCATTGTAAATTTCTTGAAGGGCATCCATTCCCCAGATAAAGTCCAAGTGATTGTAAGCAGTAATATTCTTGTGTTAAATGATGCGAGAGCATTGGGGAAGCAAAATGGCAACATCTTGGGGGTCAGCCAACCAGTCATTTCCACCAGTCCACACTGCGATTGGCACATGCATGTCTGTCATGCTGTAGAGGGGAGGAGTGGGCTGATTATAGCGCATCATGTTCTTGGTAGGACCACCCCAGTCAAAAGCTTGGAATTTCCCAGGCTTAGCAGCCAAAGGTAAAGAAAGAAAAGCCTGGGTCCAGTAGAACATGTTTTGAACTGAAGTTCCTGCTGGATTATGTGAGATATACACATCCAAGAGACTTATGTTGAAGTTCTTAGTGCCGAATCCAGAAATGAGAAATAAGGTATTGCTGCAGAGCCTATCCATTATCTCATGGGAGCACGCTTCAGTAGCAAGAAATTCATAAAAATAATTGTGTGGGGAGAATATTGTGTTACCAAAAGTAGCCCTGAAGAGAAATGGAGGAATAAGTTTGAATGACTCAAAAAGGCCTTTGGTGTACTTCACAGTGGCAACTGGAGCTAATGCATAAAAGGTTTTGGTTTTCTCAGCCAGCTTGGGATTGGTAGAAAAAGCAATAAAACCAATGGTGGTCTCCTGAGAATGGCCAACGTAGTCTAGCTTCTCCTGTCCAGTTTTCTTTACAGTGAAGTCAGTTGTGGATGGATGGTCATATTTAGCCAATTCATCAAAACTGAAAGCCCAGAATTTCACAGAGTCTGGTGAATAGTATACATTTTTCCAGGCCCTGGTATTCCCTCTGCTGTTTCCCAGCCAAACGTCATAACAAGCATCTGCCAGAATAAAGGCCAGGCTGTTGCCGGGCAGATTGGCAATCCAGTTGGTGGCCGATGTGAGCAAGTCATGCTGCGAGAACACTGCAAGCTGCTGGCCTCTACTCCCGGAATTCTTTCCATGTAGAATTCTGTAATCTCGAGTATATAACCATCTTCAGTCACAATCTCATACTCTTCATTTAGGGATCCCAAGTAGGAAATCATTTGACTCATTTCGATTTTACTTTCCTTTGTCCTGGCTGGTGGAAAGAACGGCGACCCGACCGGCCCCGGACTCACCACCGATGGGACCGGCAAGTGCAACCGCAAGGCTCCCAGAGCCTGGCTCTGGACTCCACACACCTAGGCTTCCCTGGCCCATCGGGAAACCGAGAAGCCCAGGCAGAGGCCCCGGCCGCACCCGGCCCGCAGGCTGGGAGGTGGCCCCCGCCGGGTGGAGTGCCCCTCCAGCAGGGAGGTGGTGGCCCTCACGGCGTCGCCCAGGGCCAGGGCCCAGTGGCAGAAGCCCCGGACCCCGGGCACCGTGGAACTCCCGGCACCCCCCTCCGCCGGGAGCCTGGTCAAGGCCAACTGGCAAGCCTCAAATCTATTCTTGAGATCATCTCTAAACTCAAGTAGGATATACTCAAGATCATAATTTGGCTCCTGTGGACTTGTTTAAATTTCTTCCAGTTTCAATTTGAACTTGCATATCAGCAATTGACAGTCTGTGCTGCAATCATCTCCTAGCCTTCTTTCGACTGATGATAATTGAGCTTTTCCACCATCTCGTTCCACAGATGCAGTTGTTTTTATTCCTATGTATTCTGTCTCGCAAGGTCCATGTATACAGTCACCACTTACATTGTTGAGAAAAAGTATTTGCAGTGAAGAAGTCATTGGCCTTGCAAAATTCTATAATGCCATCGCCAGTATCCTTTCTATCACCAAGGCCAAGTTTTCCAACTACCAGTCCCCCTTTTTTGTTTCTAACTTTTGCATTCCAATCACCAGCAATTACCGGTGCATCTTGATGGCCTGTTCAGATAACTGTGGTAAAAATCTTTAATTTCTTCATCTTTGGCCTTAGCGTTTGCTTTGTAAATCTCAGTGATAGTCGTATTAATCGGTCTCCTCGTAGCCATGTGGATATTATCCTATCACTGACAGCACTGTACTTCAAGATATATCTTTAAATGTTCTTTTTGATGATGAACCCAACACCATTCCTCTTCAAGTAGTCGTTCCTGTCATTCCTGAATCAGAGACAAATGACTCTCTGATTCAAAATGGCCAGTACCAGTAAGTTTCAACTCACTAATGCCTAGGAAGCCGGTATTAAAATGTTCCATCTCATTTTTTGCTATTTCCAATTTTTCTAGATTCATACTTCATTTATTCCAGGTTCCAATTATTAATGGATGCTTGCAGCTGTTTTTTTCTCATTTTGAGCACTGCTGTATCAGCAAAAAAAGGACCTGAGTGCTTGACTCCATCCACATCCTGAAGGTTGACTCTGCTCTGAGGAAGCATCTCTTCCCCAGTCACCTTTTGAGTGCTTCCAACCTGGGGGCTCGTTTTCTGGCACTATATCTGACAATGTTTGGCTGCTATTCATAAGGTTTTTTTCTGGCTAATTCTTTTCAGAAGTAAACTACCAAGTCCTTCTTCCTAGTTTGTCTTAGTCTGGAATCTCTGCTGAAACCTGTCCACCATGAGTGATCCTGCTAGTTATCTGTATATCTGTAGCATAGCTTCCAGCATCACAGCAACCCACAAGCCCTCGCAGTATAAGAAGTGGAGAAGTGTAATCTCTGGGAAAGAAAATATTAAGAAAATATTTCAGAAAGCCCCTAGTGGTATACCTGAATCTTTACAGTGAATATTGCTTATGAACACTAAGAGATATTGACAAATTTCAAAATAATTTCTGGGACTCCCATGTTATAAAATACAGGGAAGAACTTCAAGGTCTTTGAAAAAAGAAGGACTTGAGTGGAAGCAAAATTAAGAATAGAAAATGGTAATTAATCTAAATGTTACTAGAAAGTTAGAGGTGATGTCAAATTTTTTTTAAAAAAAATCAAATGTGTTGCTGCCTAGTCAACTCCAACTCATGTTGACATCATGTGCACGCCACAGCAGAACTGCTCCATAGGGTTTTCTTGGCTGTAATTTGTATAAAAGCAGACAGTCAGGCCTTTCTTCTATGGTGCCACCGGGTAGGTATGAAGCACTAACCTTTAGGTTAGTAGTTGAGAACAAACCATTTGTACTATCCATGTAGCACACCATATATCAGGAAGAATAAATTGAAGGAAAGGTGGTTTCAGTGAAGAATAATATCAAAAGGCAAATTAAAGAAAAAGATTTCTTCTATGCCACTTATATTTGCTCCTTAGATTGATTTTCAATGCCAAGAACTGTGTCAACAGAGGGCATGAGTAGAATATGCACTGAGTAGAATGTTTTATAGAAAGAGGCGAAATATAAACATTAGGAGATTAAAATACATGATGATAATGATACTAAAATCAAAATAATAATTTTGATACTGCCTAGCCTTTCATTAGTGTAGTCTTTGGAGACTACACAGATAGACAAATTCAAACCTTAAGGATGGGATATTTTACAAAATCTATAGATTACCAAAACTAGTGTACAATAATTTGTCTTTGGTGTAGTACTAGAAAAATCCTCATCCACAATCAGAACATAAACTCCAACTGTCAATTTTAGCATTTGAAAATTTTCCCTGATGCTAAAGTAGAACTCTGCCTTCTGTGCAGACAAGATATAGTACAAGATTTTTCCTAAGGATAAGTGCTTTCTACTTAAATAGCCAGCTCTTCCCATCTTTGGCTGGTATTCCTTTGATATGAATAGGCATCATCGCCATTGTCACAATGTTTATACTACATATCTCTTAAGTACAACAACACACGTCACAACTTATTTCTTACGCATAATAAAGCACAAAAGTGTATCTTATTCATTCTAAGCCCACCCACATTCTTTCTCCTAAAAACTAAGCTTAGCAACCAAACATATCTTATTGTGTACAAGTACCTAATACTTTTTCTTAATGTCTTTCTCCACTATTCTTATAACATGGCACTAATGTTTTTGAATTAATAAAATAAACTGACTTTAAGAGTGCTGACACAAAATACTTTAAAAAGTACAGTGGAGTATGTACTCAATAGTGGTTTTGATGAAGACGCAAACATATATTTCATACTTGCAGTTTCTAAGATGCATCTTTTAATAAAGTTGTATAACAAAATGTAAATCACAGATAACACAATTCGGGGGCAATACAGGTGGGGTATACTTTAATTAATCTTATCCAAAAATTTTTTAAATTTTGATGATCAACTTATGCCTAGGATAAAATATCCTGTCTTGAGGAAGAGATGAGTATGTGTTCTTCATATTATCCTCTTCAAATAGCAATATGTCAGCTATGTTGATGTCAAGAATTACAAAGTAGTAATTACAAGGTCACTGTGAGTCAGAATTGACTCAGTGGCAGTGGGTTTGTGTTTTTGTTTGCTTGCTTTGTTTTACTTACAAGGTTAAATTTCCAAGCAAACACATGCAGAAAAACATTCTTTGTGGATAATTAAAGAAAGGTCAATTTGTTTCCCATAAAAAAGTCTAACACTTGGATGGAGGAAAAGAATTTTAAAAGTGAAATTTTTCTTAGAACTTTGTAAATTTTAAGAACTATAACTTAAAATGGATTAAAAAAGAGTAAAAGGTACTGTACTGAACTGCTCACATACAATGTTACATCAGCACAATCCCAAAGTTGCTGTTTTTGTTGCGAGGTGCCGTCGAGTTCATTCTGACTGATAGCACCTCTATGAACAACAGAACAAAACATTGCCCAGTCTTGCACCATGTCCACAATCGTTTTTATGCTTAAGCTCATTGTTGCGGCCACAGTGTGGATCCCTCTTGTCAAGGGTCTTCCTCTTTTTCTCTGACCCTCCACTCTACCAAGCATAACGTCCTGCTCCAGGGACTGATCTTTTCTGACAACAATCCCAAAGTAGTATGCTGTATCTATTCACAATTGGAATTCTTCTCGTTACAAGGAAAAAAATCCAGATCCAAACTGGTTTAAGCATAAATGAAATTTTTCTTTTTTCTTTTTCATTTAGATGAGTGAAAAGACCAAGAGTAGACTCAGCTTTAAGGCTCAAACTACATCATCAGGACCTGGACTCTGGCCAAATCTAAGCTTCTCTGTTTCCTGCACAAATCTCATTCTAAAGTTCATGTGGTAGCCTCTAACAGCTTCAGGAACTCATCCTGTGATGATGAGACAGCTGTCAGAGCTGCAATTTGTTTTGGTTTTTGTTTTCTTTCCTTGTTTATACAATCGGTAGGAAGATTTTTTTTTCATAGCTTTCACAAAAGTACCGAGAGTAAATCTGATTGTTCTAGCTATGTCATATGTCCAACATTGATTAAATGACTGGCCAGAGAGCTATGAATTTCTGACTAAATTAAGTTGGCCATATGTCCCATCCTAAGCTGAAGAATCCTTAACCTGAAACCAGAACTATTACTAGAGGAGGGCTAATGAATGCTGAGGGAAAAGCAACAACTAACTCCTTAACATACACAAAATCCGTAGTTTAAAGGATAAAGTACCTTGTTGAAACTCTGACACCTATTAAGTATAGATTTGAACTCAAGTCTACCTATCTGAATCTAAATATTTACTACTCTTTACTACTGTGGTATACTAATACTTATAGTCACAGAATGAAAGAATCTCAAGACTACACAAAGTTCCTTACTAGTCTTCTAGATCCATCACCAACCGGAACATAAATCAACGCTAGATCTGTGGGAAAAGTTTGAACTATTAGGTAAAAGATTAATAACCTAAAATCAACTTCATGATGAATTTAATTTGACTTATCAAAGATTTTTTAACCTGTTTTAGTCTATTTTTATTAAAAAGTTCAAGATCATTGTACAAAGCATTAAAAAATTCAGTATTCAGTAACACAAAAACACCATATCTGGAATCCAGTTAAAAATTATGAGGAACACAAATCAGCAAGAAAATATAACCCATCATGAGAGGAAAAAAAAAGAATCAATAGAAACAGGCCTAGAAATTACATAGATGATACAACTAATAGAAAAAACACAGCTATAAAAAACCATAAGTATGTAATATAATCATGTATTTATATATAAATTTATATTTACATACCCTGACCACCATGAGTCGGATCCAACTCAATGGCACTTGGCTGGCTGGCTATCTTATAAATGTACATTATTATAATAAAAATGTTCCATATTCTAAAGAAGCCGAGGAAGAGCTTCAGCACATTAGAAAAAATATGATAGAAATACAAGAGTTCCATTTTGAACTTCTATACATGAAAAAATACATCTGAAATACAAAATACTCTTGAGGGCATTAATGGAGATTAAATATTTCAAGATAAAAAGTTAGTGAATTTGAAAACATACAAAGAGAAATTATCACAAATGAAACACAGAAAAAAATCATATAAAAATTAACAGAGCATCTGTGAGCTCTGTGACAACTTCAAGTACCCTGATATAAATGCAGTTCAAGTCTCTAAAGTAGAGGGGGTGAAGGTTGGAGAAAGAATAGACACTTGAATAGTACTGAATCTGTTTTTCAAATTTTCTGAAAACTACGCAACCACAGATCCACAAAGCTTAATGAACTCTAAAAACAAGATAACATGAATAAAACTATTCCTAAACCCAAGCCCACTGCTGTCAAGTCAGGTCTGACACATACCAACCCTAGAGGTCAGAGTAGAAGTGCCCCCTAGGGTGTTAGCCACACCAAAATCAAGTTTCTTAAAGCAAGCAATAAAGAGAAAACCTTGAATGTAGCAAAATAAAATATATTACATGCAGATGAACAAAGATAAGAATTCCAGTAGACTTTTCATTGAAAACCAATGCAAGCCAAAGACAATGGAGTAATATCTTTAAAGTACTGGAAGAAAAACCTCTATACTCAATGAAACTTGGAGCTCTATGTTCAAAAAATATGCTTCTTGGGGAAAAACATGAAATGAAGACTTCTTTTCAGACATACAAAAACTGAAGTAATTCACAACCAGTAGTACAAGCAGTACTAAAAGTCCTTCCACCAGAAAGAAAATAAAACCAAAAAGAAATCTGGATCATTATAAAGGAATGAAGAATGAAAGAACAAGAGAAGAATGCCCACTTTCACCACTGCTATTCATATTGGAAGTTCTAACCCAGAGCAATTGTTGTTGTTCTTGTTAGCTGCTGGCAACTCGGCCTGACTGATGGCAACCCCATGTACTAGAAGTCCTAGCCAAGCAATCAGGCAAGAAAAAGATAAAAAAGCATCCAAATCAGAAAGGAAAGAGGAAAAATATCTCCACGGACAAACTACAAGATCCTACACATAGAAAATCACAACAGAATCCATAAGGAAGCTGTTGTTGTTGCCTTCAGGTGCTGCAGAGTCAATTCCGACTCATAGTGACCCTATATACAATAGAACAAAATACTACATGGTTTGGGTATCAGGGTTATTCCCTCTTTATAGAATGTATATGGAATTACTCTATCCTTTCTTATGCTCTGGAATACCTTTCATAATAGTGGTATTAACTCTTCTCTAAAAATCTAGAAGAATTCTCCAGTGAAGGTGTCATAGCCAGGGCTTTTATTAGTTCGAAGTTTTTTTTAACTGTTTTTTCAATCTCTTTTTTTGTGATGGGTTTATTCAGTTGTTCTACTTCCATCTGTGCAATGTTTGGTAGGTGATGTGTTTCTAGAAACTTGTTCATTTTCTCTAGGTTTTCAAATTTATTAGAGCACAATTTTTCATAGTATTGTTACGATTCTTTTAATGTCAGTTGGGTCTGTCGTGATATTGCCCACCTCATTTCTTATTCAAGTTATTTGCTTCTTCTGCTTCTGTTCTGTCAGTTTAGCCAATGGTTTATCAATTTTGTTTACCATTTCAAAAAAAACGAGAACATTTATTTTCTGAACTATGTTCTGCCAATTGACCTAGATGTCACCCAAGGCCATGGTCCCCACCCATCAGCCTAGCATTTCAGTCCCTTAAGATGTTTGGATGCAGCTAGGGAATATCTGACTTTCCCTTGTTTAAGTTGTATTGATTTCCCCTGTATTGTGAGTTGTCTTTCCCTTCACCAAAGTTAACATCTGTCTACTATCTAGTTAGTGATTTCCCTTCTGCAGTCCTCCCCACACTTATAACCAGTGAAGTTTTTTTCCTGTGTTTAAACCCTTACTAGAGTTTTTATAATACTGATGTCATACAATATTCATCCTTTCATGATTGAATTATTTCACACAGCATAATATCCTCCAGATTCATTCATGTTGTGAGATGTTTCTTAGATTCATCATTGTTCTTTACATTGCATAATACTTCATTGTGTGTATGTACCATAATTTGTTTATACATTTGTCTGCTGATGGGCATTTAGACTGTTTCCATCTTCTTACTATTATGAATAAAGCTGTAATGAACTGCATATGTCTATTCATGTGACAGCTCTTACATCTCCAGGATATGTTCCTGGAAGTGAGATTGCTGGAATGTATGCTATTTCTAGCTCTTTAAGAAGGTATCATATCGTTTTCTATAGTGGTTGTACCATTTTATATTTCCACCAGCAGTTCGTAAGAATTCCAATTTCCTTCAACCTTTCCAACACATTATTTTCTGTTTGTTTGTTTGTTTGTTTGTTTGTTTTTCAAATTACTTTCAGTAATTTTAGGGCAAGATGTTACCCACTGAGTTCTCCTTTGCACTTCTCTAACGACTAATGATTGGGAGCACTTGAACACATGTCTGTTAGCTGCCTGAGTGTCTTCTTTGTTGAAGTGTTTGTTCATATCCTTAGCCTTTTTTTCTTAATTGGATTGTCTTTTTGGTACTTAGCTGTTGAAACACTGCTGTAGAATTTACAGATTAGACCCTTGTCAGATATAACTAAAAAATTTTTTCAGTCTGTAAGTACTCTCTTTAGTCCTTTAGTCTTCTGACGAGCAAAAGTGTTCCGTTTTTAAGAACTCCCAGTTATCTAGTTTATCTTTTAATTATGCAATGTTAGTTATGGCTTATATCATATTTATACTATGCATTAAGGCCTCCAGTGTTGGCCCTATTTTTCCTTACATGAGCTGTATTGTTTTAGGTCTTATATTTATATGTGGTGTGAGATACAGATCCTACTTCATTTTTTTTTTTAACAGGTGAATTTCCAGCTTTGCCAGCATTATTTGTTAAAAAGGCTCACTTTTATCCATTTAATGAAGTTTGGTCCTTTGTCAAAGACAAGCCGACCATCGATGGATAGATTTACATCTGGTTTCTTATTTTGATCTATTGGTCAGCGTGTCTGTTGTACCTGTACCAGGTTGCTTTTACCACCATGGCTCTATAGTAGGTTCTGAGACCAGGTAGTATTAGGTCTCCTGATTTGTTACTTTTCTTTAATAATGCTTTGCTTAACCATAAATCTCTTTAATTCCATATTTGGTAGTTCCAGTGCCTTTTCTTCTACCAGAAGGTTATCTGATTCTTTACTTTGCCCCACTTTTTTTTATTTATATAAGTTTTGATATTGTCTATTGTCTCTGAGACATTAGGTATTATTTCCTTTATTTATATTCTTTTGTTTCATCCTGCTTCTTTGTTTTAATTCTTTAGAGCAGGTGGGCCTGGCTTGCTTTGCTGCTTGTCTGTGGACAGGATAGCTCTTATCACCTTGTCTGAGTGGGCAGGAGAGCAGCGTCCAGGGCAAACTTGTTTTGTTATATACTGGCTTGCCCAGTTGGCTGAAGGCCACACTGGACAGAAGTTATCTGCCACCTGATATTGGTCCAGCAGTGTGGGAGCATTCACAGCCCCTTATCAGACATGCATGAGCTTCAGACAAGGAGTAGTATGGCTTTGCTTCCTCCCGTTCAGCAGCTGGTTGAACAGTGAGAGAGGAGGCACAGTTTGTGCCCAGTGCAACAGTGTACCGGAGCAGTGGGGATACTCCAGACTGGTGACACAGTAAAGCCCAGTGGAAAAAGGGGGTGGCATCCAGGGTTAGGTAGAAGGGGAATAAAACAGAAAGAAAAACGTAGCCAGTTAGTGGGGCATGGAAGAGCTAGGGTCCAGTAGGAAGAGTGGGACATGGTGTACAGGGCTAGGTGGGTGGTAGAAAGATGAAAAAGAAGGAAAAAGAAAATAATAATAATAAATGGCAGGACAGTGGAGGCTGGTGGGTTGGGTCAGGCTGTTGTGCCAGTGGCATACAGTCTGTAGTGGTGCATAAGGGACCTGCAAGCAGTTGGAGGAGGTGGCATACAGGGCTAGTTAGAAGAAAGACAAAAGAGAAAAATGGCAGCATAACAGGAGTTGGCAGGTAGGGGCAAGGTGGAACTGAGGCAGCAGCAGGACCTGCTGGTCTCTAGCTGTGGTGATACAGTGTGCCCTGGAGGAAAGATGTGGAGGTAGCACACAGCACTAGGTAGAGTGAGAAAGAGAAGGAAGAAAGAGAAAAGAAAAACAAATAAAAAACACTGGCCGTGTAGTAAGGGCCAAAAAATGGTTGTGGGCAGTGGTGGGTTAGTGATTCTACAGGCACAGTAGCATGGCAGGTGAGGTGGTATACAAGACTACGAGTGAAGGAGAATGAAAAGGAAGAAAGAGAAAATACAGATTTAAAAAACTGGCAGTGTAATGGAGGCCAGCATATGGGGGTAGGGTGCACCCGTGGGCTGGTTGGAGGAGAGGAGAGGTAACATAGAGGGCTAGGCAGAAGGGAGAGGAAAAAGTAAAAATAAAAAAGCAGTGCAGCAGGAGTCAGTAGGTCAGGGCAGAAGGGAAGCACAGTGACAGCAGGTTCGTGGCTGTCTATCTGCTGACAAGCAGTGTGGCCTGGCCAGCAGACAGGAAGGTGGTGTACAAGGCAGAACAGTGAGAAATAGGAAAGCACGTTTCTCTGGTTACTAAGTGTTCTGTCTCCCATTGAGAGCTGCATGAAGTTGCTTTACCATACTCACTGTATGGAATAGTTGCTGGCTTGTTCCAAAATGGTAATGCTGTGCTGTGGTAATTGACAGGAGAATTCCATTCCATAACTTTCCTAGTTCTCTGCCTTCCGTTGTTTTTTTTTTTTCTTTTTTTTCTTCCATTCAGCACTTCATCTAATTTTTTATGTCTTCATTTGACGTTTAGAGTTCCAGGATTGTCCTTTGTATCTATTTGAGTTTGGGGAACTTGTGTACAGAGGGATGGCATGATGTGTCTGTTAAAGGTGTCATACTGGCTGTATCCTGAGGGCCTTGTTTTTCACAATGGATTCTTAAATATTATGCCAAAAGCACAAATAAAAACAAAAAATAAATAAATAAGACTTCCTCAAAATTTAAAACTTCTGTGTATCAAACAGAGGACTCCTGAAAGTGCAGTGGTTAAAGTGCTCAGTCACTAACCAAAAGGTTCATGGTTTGAATTCACATGCTGCTCCATGGGGGAAAAAAAGTGGCAGTCTGCTTCTGTAAAGATTTTAAGTCTTGGAAACATTATGGGGCAGTTCTACTCTGTCCTATAGGGTTGCTATAAATTGGAATTGACTCAACAGTGGTGAGTGGATGCACTAATGAAATTTATCACAAAAATAAAGAGTCAAGCTATATAATGTGATAAAGCATTTGGTTAACTATTTACGTGATAAGTGTTCAATATCCAGGATATATAAAGAACTTTTACCACTTAACAGCAAGAAGACAAAGAATGGAACTGAAAAAGGGGCTAAGGGCTTGAATGGACAGTGTTCAAAAAAAGATAAAAATGTCCAGTAAGCACAGGAAACGACGCTCACTACTAAAGTCACCATGAGTCGGATCCGACTCAATGGCACTTGGGTTAGCATTATTAGCTTTATGCAAATCAAAATCACAATGAAATACCATTTTACATCCCATGGATGGCTAGTATCAGAAAAATGAAAGGTAAAAAGTGTTGGTGAGGATACAGAGGAATTGGAACCCCCATGTATTATTCGTAGGAATGCAAATTGATGCCACTATGGAAAAAAAGTGTGGCAGTTCTCCAAAAGATTATATATAGATGTACCATGTGACCCAACAATTCCACTCCTAGGTTATATTCCAAAAAGGAAAATGAAAGCAGATACTTGTTAAATGTTCATTTAAGCATTTTTCACAATAGCCAAAAGCTGGAAACAACCCAAATACTTATCAATGGATAAAAAAAATATAGTATAAACATACAATGGAATATGATTCAGTTATAAAGTTTTGATACATGTTATAGCATGGAGGAACCTTGACAACATGGCGAATGAAATAAGTCAAACAGAAAAGGACAAGTATTATTTAATCTCACTTACATTAAATATCTAAAGTTTATTAGTGGTTACAAGTGGCTAGGAAAGAGGGGAAAGGAGAATTACTAAAGAGCTACTGAACTTCCACTGAGGGTGATGAACAATATTTGGAAATGAACAGCACTGGTAGTTCCATAACATGGTGCATGTCATTAATGCTAATAAACTGTATGCCTATGAATGGTTAAAATGACAGTTTTTTAGTTCTATACACATTTTGCAACAATAAATAATTGATCAATGTAATTTACTATATTAACAAATATTTACAGTCAATGCCAAAAATTCATTTGAAAAAATCTAGCACTGTACTAAAACATTCAGCAATAGAAAGTATAGAAGGGAACTTGATCAGGGGCATTTATAAAAAACATACTATTAACCTCATACATAATGGCGAAGACTGATTTTTCTCCATCCCTACAGAAAGGATGGCACAATGTGTCTGTTGAGGGTGTCATATGGGCTCCATCTCAAGGGCCTTGTTTTTGACAATGGATTCTTATATATTACACCAAAAGCATGAACAACAACAAGAAAACAAATATATAAGTAAGACTTCCCCAAAATTTAAAACTTTTGTGTATCAAATGGAGGACCCCTGGTGGTGCAGTTGTTCAAGTTCTCAGCTGATAATTAAAAGGTTACTCACCGCTTTGCTACAGAGATAAAGCAAGAAAATTAAAGGCATAAAATGCTGAAAAGAAACCATCAAAATTTCTATAGACAACATGACATATTACAATTAAACTACACAAAACTAAAGATAAACAGACAATATTAAAACTGGCAAGAGGTAAACAAAAATAATCTACAAAGGAGAGTCATTAAGACTAAGCTTAGACTACCCAGCAGAAACCATGCAGGCAAGAAATAATATACAAAGCTTTGATGTAAAATAGCTACTAGCCAAGAATTACATCAATCAAAACTGTCTCTTAAAAACGATCATGAAATTAGGATATTTCTGGATTAAGAGAAATTTAGAGAATTTGAAAAAACAATTACAAGAAACAGTAAAGGAAGTATTTTGGTTAGAAAATCAACTAACATCTGATAACAACACAAGACTAGACCATACACAGAAACTAGATATTAATCCAAACCCAGAACGCAAAAATAAATAAATCAAAGGCAAAACACTGAAAATATGGACACAGATATGCAATTATGTAAATATTATAACAAAAAACAGGGACTTAAAAAATAATGCATCATAGATTTTTCATATGGAGAGGAAGTCAATGCCATAATAAATAAAGACTGGTTAAAATTTAGAAAAACTGGGGTAAATATTAAGGTAACCACAAAGGAGAGTACCAATCTTACACATCAAAATCAAAAACAAGAAAAACATGGAGTCTCAGCAAACACAAACCCAACAATGAAAACATGAAAAGAAAACACATACAGAAAAACAACTTAGCACAGAAAATTAAGTAGAACAAATTGTCCACGATATACAAAAATACATTAAAATGGCAGCATTAAACTCACAGTTATCAATAATCATAATAAATGTCAACAGATTAAATGCATCAATAAAGAGACTTAAAGCAGTAGATTAGATTCCAAAAAACACAAGCCATCTATGTGCTGTCTATAGGAGGCACCCCTTCCACTTAAAGACAGAAGCAAAGTAAAACTCAGAAGATAGAAAAACTATGTATCAAGAAAACAACATTCAAATAAGAGGAGGAGTTGTGAAATTAACTTCTGATAAAATACTCTTTAAAGTAAAATCCACCACACTGAATAAGGAGGGTCAGTATATAATGATTAAAAGGTCAATAATCCAGTAAGACATAACCATATTAAATATTCATATGCCAAAAAGACAGGACTCCAAAATACATTAAACAAACTCTAACTGTATTGAAAACAGAAATAGACAACTCTACAATAATAGTATGAGACTTCAACACACCACTTTCATTGAAGGACGGAACATCCAGAAAAAGCTGAATAGAGACACAGAAGACCTAAATGCCACAATCAACCAATCTCACCTCATTGACATATACAGAACACTGCACTCAACAGCAAACAAGTATACTTTCTTTTGCAAAACACATGGAACATTCTCCAGAAGGGACCACATATTAGGCCATAAAGCAAGCCCTAACAAAACTGAAATATTACAAAGCATCTTTCCAGACCACAAAACCATGAAAGTAGAAATCAATAGCAGAAAATACAAGAAAAAAAAATCAACTATGTGGATATTGAACAACTCCTTGCTTAAAAACTACTAGGTTATAGAAGAAATCATGGATGGAATAAAGAAACTCACAAATCAAATGAGAACAAAAATGAACATATGTGACCAGAACCTTTCAGACACAGCAAAAGCAACACTCAGAAGTCAGTTTATGTCAGTAAATGCATATTTCCAAAAAGAAGAAAGAGCCCAAATCAAAGCATTAACCTTACAACTCAGACAAGTAGAGAGCAGCAAATGAAGCCGTCAGGTACTAGACAGAAGCCAATAATAAAAATTAGAACAAAACTAAATGAAATAAAGAACAGAAACATGATTGGAAGAGTTAACAAGACCAAGAGTTGGTTCTTTGAAAGGATCAACAAAAGTGATAAATCATTGGTGAAACTCACAAAAGGAAAACAGAAGAGGAAGAAAATAACTCAGTAAGAAGAAAAATGGGCAATATCACAACAGGTCTAACTGAAATTAAAACTATCATAACAGAATACTATGAAAAATTTTACTCTAATCAATTTGAAAACCTGTAGGAAATGGACAAACTTCAAGAAACATATTACCTAACTAAACTAATACAAACAGAGGTAGAACAACTAAATAAACCCATGAAAAAAGGAAGAGATTGAAAAAAGTAATTTAAAAACTCTAAACAACAAAAAGCCTTGACCCTGATGGTTTCACTGGAGAATTCTACCAAACTTTTAGAAAAAAGTTAATACCACTATTACCAAAGGTACTTCAGAGCACAGAAAATGATGGAATGCTGCCAAATTCATTCCATAAATTTATCATAACCGTGATAAAACAACTAAGTAGAGACAGCACAAAAGAAGGAAAATTACAGATCAGTATCTCTCATGAACTTGACGGCACTTGGCTTGGCTGGCATCTCTCATGAACTGAGATACAAGAATCCTTGACAAAATTCTACCCCAAAGCATTCAACAACATATCAAAAAAATAATTCACCAAAACCAAATCAGAGTCATACTTGGGATGCAGGGATGGTCCAACATCAGAAAAACACATAAACCACAAAAATGAAAGAACCACTTGATTTTATCAATTAATGCAGAAAGGCATCTGATAAAGTCCAGTACCCTTTCATGTTAAAATCTCTAGCAAAATGGAAATGAAGGGAAATTCCTAAACATAATAAATGACATTAATACAAAGTCAATAGCCAACATCATCATAAATGCAGAGACTCTGAAAGCATTCCACATGAGAACAGGAAGCAGACAAAGATGCCCTTTACTGCCACCTTTATTCAACACTGTGATGCATATTCCTGCCACAGCAATCAGGAAAGATAAAGAAATAAAGGAATCCAAATTGGTAAGGAAGAAATGTTTGTTTGCAGATAATACAATCTTACAAGGTCTGACAACTAAATTCATGAACTCATCCTAGAAAATACTATATCCCTCATTGCAGAATATCGCTACAGCCACCCTCAAAGTACTCCCCTTGGGAAGCTATGCACCTACAGTAATTCTGGAACTCTTTTTCTGGAACGGTCATCAGAGCTCTTGACGTATTACCTTTGATGACCTGAATGTCATCAAAATGTCTTCCTTTCAATATTTCCTTTTTATCTTCAGGTAAGGAAAAAAAGTCATTGGAGGGCAGATCAGGTGACTAGAGAGAGTGTTCCAATACAGTTACTTTTCTACTGGCTAAAAACTCCCTCACAGACAACTACACAATTAAGTTTATGAACTTGCCACCATGCCACCACGTGCAATGGCCATTCCAGAAAGAGTTCCAAAGTTGCTTTGAAGAGTAGGCTACACACTGGCATTGGTGCATAGCTTCCCAAGGGGAGTACTTCGAAGGTCACTATAGTGATATTCAGCAATGAGGTATGTAGCACTTAGAACAATTAAGTTAGTGGACTTAATTATTGGACTTTGTATACATAGAAAACCCTAAAGAATCCACAAAAAAAATATTGGAAATAATAGAAGATTTCAGCAAAGTTTCAGAATATATGACACACATACAAAAATCAGTTGAATTCCTTTACACCAATAAACAGATCAGCAAAGAGGAAATCTCCAAATCAATTCCATTTACAAAAGTCCCGAAGATAAAATACTTAGCAATAAATCTATCCAGGGACATTAAAGACCTATACAAAGAAAATTACAAGACTCTACTGCAAGAAGCCATGTAACTGGAGAAACCTACCTTGCTCATGAATAGGAAGACAACATCATGAAAAAGTCTATTCTACCAAAGTAATCTATAGATACAATGCAATTCCAATACAACTATCAATCACATTTTTTAGTGCAATCTAAAAACGAATCCCCAACTTTGTATGGAAAGGGAAAAAGCCCCAAATAAAAACCATTACTGAAGAAAGACAAAAAAGTGGGAGGCCTCACACTACCCGACTCTAGAACCTATCACACTGCAATGGTAGTCTAAACAGCCTAGTAATGGTACAAAAACAGATGCACTGACCAATGGAACAGAATTGAGAATCCAGATATAACATCATCCACCTATGTGTAGCTGATATTTGACAGGGATCCAAAGTCCATAAACTGGGAAGAAGACAGTTTGTTTGATGAATGGTTTTGGTCTAACTGTGTATCTATCTACGAGAAAATAAAGCAAGACTCATATCTCACACCATGCACAAAAACTAACGCAAGACGGATCAAAGACTTAAATATCAAATCTAAAATGATAAAGATCAGGGAAGAAAAAATAGAACAACACTGGGAGCCCTAATACAGGGCTTAAACAGACTACAAAACACTACTAACAATGCAGAAACATCAGAAAAGAAAATAGTTAACTAGGAACTCTTCAAAATCAAATACTTATGTTCACCAAAGACCACTAAGAGTAAAAAGATAACCTATAGACTAGGAAAAGAAAAAATCAGCTACAACAAATCTGATCAGCATCTAATCTCCATGCTCTACAGATATCACACAATCTCAACATGAAAAAGACAAATAATCCAGTTTAAAAATGGGCAAAGGATATGAACAAGCACCTCACCAAAGGAGACATGTAGGGTGCTAACGGATAAATGAGGAAATGCTTGCAGTCAGTGGCCATTAGAGGAATCCAAATCAAAACTGCAGTGACATACCATTTTGTCCCAACAAGTCTGGCATTCATCCAAAAAAAAAAAAAAAAACCCATAAAATAATAAATTTTGGATAGACTGTGGAGAGACTGGAAGATTTCTACACTGTCAGTGGAAATGTAAAATGGTACAACCACTTTGGAAATCGATGCGGCACTCCCTTAAAAAGCTAGAAATACAAATATACAATCCAGCAATCCTACTTCTTGGAATATATCCTAGAGAAATAAAAGCTATCACACAAATAGATACACACACACCAATGTTTACTGCAGCACTGTCTATAGCAGCATAAAGATGGAATCAATCTCAGTGCCCATCGACAGAGCAACAGATAAACAAACCATTCACTCTCACAATGGAATACTATGCAATGATAAAGAACAATGATGATCTAGGGAAACATAGCATGGAGGAATCTGGAAAACATTATGCTGAGTGAAACTAGTCAGTTGCAAAAGGCCAAATATCATATACAACTACTATTACAAGGACTCAAGAAAAGGCTTAAACACAGAAGAAAACAGTCTTTGATGGTTACAAGGGTGGGGAGGGAGAAACAGTGGTATTCACTGACCAGACAGCAGACAGGAACTGAGTTAGGTGATGGGAGGGACAGCACACAGTAGAAAGGAGGTCAACACAGCTAGCCCAAACCAAAAGCTAAGAGATTTTCAAAACATAACCCAGCACTTCAAAGGACTGAGTAGCAGTGTCATGGTGTCTCTGCATGGACTTGAACTTCTAACTGTAGGTTAGCAGCCAAGTGCATTAACCACTGTAGTTGTTAGGTACCTTCAAGTCAATGCCAACTCACATTGACCACATATGACACAGTAGAACTGCCCTACAGGGTTTCTTTGGCTGTAATCATTACGAGAGCAGATTGCCAGGTCTTTCCTCCTGCAGAGCTGCTGAATGGGTGTGAACGCCAACCTTTCTGCTAGCAGCCAAATGCCTACCTGTTGCACCATCAGTGCTCCTTGCTTTATACCACTAGGGGATAATAACTCTCTTACTAATGCATGGGAAAGTTTACTGCAAAAAGCTCAATATTATCATTATTTTTCTAGTCTTTTCATAAATGATTCCACTAATGTACAAGATACATTGCTTTATTATGTGGTTTTCTCAACGTTATATGTAATATAATTTTCCAAATACTATGAAAAATATACTTATCACTGGAATACAAAAGTTTGTATTTTAAGACAACATTCGACCTTACATGCCAAATGCACTTATGACAAATCTGTTTGGGCAGCATTTACTGGCTAACAGGAAATAAGGACGAATTCAACGTGAATAGTAATGATATCTGACTAACTGAGTCACAACATAAGCATTTACATAGCAATCTCAATTTTAAGATTTTGTTTATCTTAAAAGGCTTTGTTCAGTTTGTTTTGAATTTACCTGGGGTATTAAAGAGCAGCTGTTGAGTTCAGGTTTGAGTAGGCCTAGATTCTTAAACTCTCGGTGCAGAACAGATGATTGATTCATCAACTCCTTTTCTCTTAAATGGTTTACAAAATTCTCTTTCTTTTGGTAAAATGAGACTTAAGTGTCTTATTTACTTACTGTAAGAATATGAACTCAGAAACTAGTAAACCAGTTTCATGCAGTAGATTCTAACTCACAGAGGGTTTACATTATGATTATAAGACCTTCCTCTCAGTGTCTACAGACAAAAGGGCTCCTCAGACTTCGTTCTTCGTTCTTCCTTCTTTCTGTTAGGCTTTCTCTTCCCAGTCTCCAGGGCGGGGCATGACTTCTCTAGGCCTGTGCCCCCCCCCCCCGGACAACAAATTTGTCTTATACTGATTGTCCTCAGTTTGGATCAGCAAGTTTCCGGGGCCCTCTCCCTTCTGTCCGTCTGCTTGGCCGTATACAAACATTCCTTACATAACTCAGAACTATACACTCCCTAAGAGAAAGATGAGAGAGGTGGAAGCTCAAATAACCAAACTTGGAGCTTCTAAGCAGGTGGCAGATACACACAGGAGGCTCAGACCTAACAGACAACACACTTTTGCGGGCTTCATGTTAAAATACGATGCTTACGTCACATTTCCTTGTCTCCTTCAGTTCCTCATTTCTCTTTCGGACAACTAGCAAAGCAAACCACCTGCGCCAAGGGAAATCTCGCGATGGGAGACAACAATAGCATGAGCCACTTGCGCCGCAGCGGCCAGAGCCCAAAGAGCAGGCGCAGTGGCGGAGTAACTGCAGAAGCGGCTGGTTGCTAGGCAACGGTCTGCGGCTTCCGAGCCGCGCGGTAGTTTTGCTTGTAGGTGGTCGATGGATTGCCGTAGGTGGTGGATGGATTGCGTCGAGGGACTCTGGTCTGTTTCCAGGCAAAACGGCTGCTAGGGCAAAGGCAAGGAGGGCTGCGGCGGCTGTATTGCCAGAGTGGAGTTCGGGGGTGAAGACTATTAAAAGTAAATGGGCTAGAGGGAAGGAATTGCCCTAGCCAAAGGGGAGACTGCAGGGTGGTTAAGGACGACCTTTGTACTTAGAACGGCCAAAGAAAGCTGACGTTACAAACTCTTGCGTTTTGTTTTGTTTTCAGTATTTCCCTTGAAAAAATGAGAGCCAGCTCATAATAAAAGGTTTTATTAATGTGGAGGAATTATTTCTACGTTTAAAAAATTTATGTAGTATATCATGGAATCATATTAGCTTTTCTCGAAGTCCGGAACCTGGTGTTTAACACAAACCACTTTAGGGTGTAAATGATAAGTGCTAAAGAGAATAATATTTTATGTTTAATTATAAATTTTTAAACTTTCAGTGAGATTGACATGTCTTAGGTGTCTCCTTTTATCACAAGACACAGTTGTCAGCAGATAGTGTCAATAAATTAAGTAGCTGTCAGTAGTTACCACTACACTTTCAGAGTTATTTCGACCTGATTTGTGAGTTTGTTGTGTAAGCATAAATCGTGCAAATTTAGGATAAACTAAGGATTTTAAAAGTACTTACCTAAAATCTGTAATTTGAAACATCTAATGCTACCCATTACAAAAAGTGGATCCACAGCCAAAGGTATGGTTAAGTTTTTAAAGAGAATTGTAACAATGTAATGTTAGGAATTTTTGTGTGCTTCTGGCCATTACGTATATCCAATCACATAAAAAAAAGTATGAACAAATTAAACAGTAACAAAAGATAAGACTGTGTAGAATTTTATTTTAAAAGTGTTCTGTGTGTTTATATCAGTGTGTACATGTTTTTAATTAGTATGCTTTATTAATCATGAATCGGATCCGACTGACGGCACTTGGCTTCTTTATTAATTAGCTTGTAGCCCTGATGTCACAGGAGTTAAAAGCTTGCTAAACAAATGATCAGCAGTTTGAATCCACTAGCTGCTTCTTGGAAATCTTATAAGGGTAGTTCTGTCTCTTACAGGGTCAGTATGACTCTGGATCAACTTAGGGGTGTTTTATTTTTTATAGTAACTTAGACAAATTTGTAATTAATTACTGGCCAGACCTACCTCTTTTAAATAGGCTTCATACTAGAATTTAACAATATAAGGACTGCCGGTTAAGTTTGCGAACTCATCCTAGAAAAAGTGCTGCATATCACATTGCTGAATATCACTATGGTCACCTTCAAAGTACTCTCCTAGGGAAGCTATGCACTGAGGAATGGCCATCAGAGTTACCTCATCTTATTGCCCTTGATGTCCTGAATGTCACCACGGTGTCTTCCTTTCAATATTTCCTTTGTCTTCAGGTAAGAAAAAAGTCACTGGGGCTAGATCAGGTGAGTAAGGAGGGTGTTCAAATACAGTTATTTGTTTATGGGCTAGAAACTCCCTCCCAGACAACTGTACAATTAAATTTGTGAATTTGCTGCCTTGCCACCATGTGCGATGGCCATTCCAGAAAGAGTTCCAAAATTGCTTTGAAGGGTAGAGTAGGTGCTGGCATCAGTGCATGGCTTCTCAACGGGAGTACTTCATAGGTGACTGTGGTGATATTCAGCAGTGAGGCATGTAGTAGCACTTAGAACAATTAAGTTCACAGACATAATTGTCGGACCTCATATGTTCTTATTAATTTACCTAACTTTACCATTGCCACCAATTAGTTGTATAATAGCAATGATTGTGAGGAAGGTGCAGAACTAGTCTGTTGTACTTAGGGTTGCTATGAGTAGGAACCAGCCTAGTAACAACAACTGTGTATAATCTTAAAGAATCACCTAATCACTGGATACATTTTCTCATTTATAAAATGGAGCTGGACTAGATATTTGACAAGGGTTTTCTAACTCTATGGGGCTTAGAAGTAGTACAGTTTTCAAAAACTCTTGATATTAAATGGCTTATAGTATAGAAATTTGAGAGAATTCTAGAATGTTTGTAGCTGCAACTTTTAGTATGATATGAACTGTATCTTTTGCGAGATTACAGGTATCTTTGCAAGCAGGGCATTTTGCTACAGTCCTTGAATTATGAATTAGATCTACTACTAAGTCTGTCTTTAAGAATTTGTAGGTAAGTTGAAATAGGTGAATATGCTTTTTATTAGATTTAATTTAGTGCAAGAAAAGACTCGAAGCCTTTCCAGTGCTTTCAAAGCTGCATATACAGCAAGTGATAGTGATTGTAATGAAGAGTTTGTTGGAAGTAGAGATTGGTCCATTGTTTCAAAGTGAGAGCAAATGCACATAAAGGACAAGTATGAGTTGTTTAAATCCAGTATTCAAGTACAAGGTATTTCAACCCAACATTTCTAATTATATTGGTCTCTCAGCATTTGAAATACCTTCTACCGTACTCCAACCTAGACTGTCTTGACAAAATATTTGTTAGAAACATTATTCATCTGTTTCTTAATGCCAGAATTCAAAAGGAACAAGATAGAATTTAAAGTGAAAACTGTCATCTAGCATTCTAAAGGATTTGAGCAGCCACTAACATTTACCCTCCTGGTGCTGTGTGCTGTTGAGCCAATTCCGATTCATTGAAACTCGGAAGGAGAGGGTAAGGTCTTCAAAGATATGATCTTTATGGAAGCCAACTGCTACATCTTTTTCCTGCAGAGCTTCTGCTAACCACCAACTTCTTGTTTAATAGCCAACCGCTCAACTAATTTGCCATCAGTGCTCTGTCTTCATCCTAAGCCATAGATATCTCATCAACTTTTCCCTTTACACTTAACTCTTTCATTCTTTCTGTTGTATTAATTTAGTGCAAGTTTTAGTCATTAGAAGTATATTTCAGATTCATACCTTTCCATACTTAGA
This sequence comes from Heterohyrax brucei, assembly GCA_028571685.1. Classification (NCBI taxonomy): domain Eukaryota; kingdom Metazoa; phylum Chordata; class Mammalia; order Hyracoidea; family Procaviidae; genus Heterohyrax; species Heterohyrax brucei. The sequence continues at coordinate 68,916,153 of CM053158.1, forward strand.
ATCAAGCTCTCAGTAGTAATTCATAGATGACCTCAATAACTTACTGTTTCTTCCCACTTGCAGTACATACAGACTCTTTTTATAAAATGCACCCATATAAAAGCTAAAAGGGTCCACTGCAAATTCTTCCACTAGCTTTGAGAGAAATTAGAGCAAAAATAACCATTTACAAAGTATCTGCTTTGTGAAAGGGTCCATTTTAGAAAGTTTACAAAGGTTGCTTCATTGAATTCTTACAAAAACCCTGCAGGGTGAATATTATTATACCTACTTTATAGTAGAGCAAACAGAGACTCAGGTATTTTAAGTATCTTGCCCAGAAAACTGGTAGAGCCTGATTTGATCACAAGTTTGCCTGTTCCCCATACTCTATCTTTCTGTGTTCAGGACAGATTGAATTTAGTCAGCGTTCCTCTTTCATTCTAGATTCTTCATTATTCTTTTTCTCTAGTAAGTATAAACACACCATGATTTCCTAGCATAGTGCCTATGCCTTTTCTGTACCTGTTGTATGACATGTCCATTTCTCTGTGTCCTTCAAGTTCTGAGTGAAATTCCAGTTCTTTAATAAGTTCTGCACTTGCTGCTTTCTGATCTTAGTCTGAAATTTTATTGTACACTCATTTAGTAAGAAGACCTGGTGGCATAATGATTAAACACCCAGCTGCTGACTACAAGGTCAGCAATTCAAACCTGTCTGCAACTCCTCAGGGAAAAAAAGACGTCGATGATGTGCTCCCATAAAAACTGTTTTTGGTAGATGTCATGAGTCAGTTCCAACTCATAGTGACCCTATAGCCTTTCCAAAGATTTGAACTGCCAACCTTTGGTTAATAGCCATAGCTCTTAACTGCTGCACCACCAGGGTCCCTGGGAAACCCCGTGGCACAGTTCTGCTCTGTCCTATAAGCTGTCTGTGAGTCAAGATCAACTCATTGGCACACAGAAACAACAGCAAAACAGGATTAAATTATTGTGATTTATATTAATGTGTCCTCTCCAACTACATGCTTGATGACAGGGATGAATCAGGTCACGTCTACTTTGAATTCTTACCCCTTCCTTCATAATCAAAATGTGTAGTTTAGTGCTCGGCTATAGTAAGCATTCCCGTTGGTTATCATTTCAATTTTTAATGTATATACTTAATCATTCTCAGGAGAAAAATGTGGCAGTCTGTTTCCAGAATTATACAGCCTTGAAAACCCTAGGGAAAATTCTAAATTTACTCTGTCCTGTAAGGTTGCTCCTTGGAAACTCTATGGAGCAATTCTGCTCTGAACTATAGGGTCGCTATGAGTCAGACCCAACTTGATGGCTGCGGGTTTATTTTTATAAGCTTGCTATGAGTCAGAATCAACTTGATGGCAATGAGTTTTGTTTCCTTCTTAATTATTATTATTCACTAATTATTATAAAACATATTTATGTACATCCTAACTTTGACTTTCTGTTGACTCTGTTTTACGTTAGGAGAATTAAAGGACTGTAATGCAATGTAACGATATGTTATAGCCAAGCAGTAACATTTCCTGTTTCAGCATGTTAAGAAATAAGGTACACATCCTTTTTAAAAAACACTTTAACTGTGAAGTATATTTTAATTCAGCCATTGATAATATAACAAATGCTTTGCAAATGTGCTTCAACTAAGAATTATCAGTAGAAATGGGAGATGGCAAGATGGGTATGGTAGCTTGTAGTACTTACTGCAAGCATCTCTTAGCTACATAGTAATTCTTATTCTGCCTAGAAAATTTATTAAATTTTCCCCCAAAATTAGCATATTAAATGCAGGATTCTCTTTGCTAAGCAAAAACAAGATTTGCCTGGAGTCTAATTTGATTATAGTGAAACATCCTGTGTTTAGGCATGCATGTTTTATAGGTCACAATGAATTTATTCATATCATAATTAATACTGCTAAATAAATGGAGAAAATATTACTGTGCTGTTAACATAAATGATAAGACTGGGGTTGGTTCTGACTTAGGTAGTAATGGGTCAAAGAATTCTTTATTACTATGTTTGATCTAGTATGCTATTAAGGTTGAGTATTCTTAATTTTCTTTTAAATGATGTTCCTATATGTAAACCTTTCTTATTTTTTTATCACTTTTTAGAGTCATTCATCCAAAAAAGGTAATTTAGCAGTCACTGCAGTTGCTTTACAAGATCACATTTTACATGATCTTCAACTTCAAAGTCTTTCTATAGCAGATCATTCTAAGATAAAGGTACAAAGGAAAGAGAACAATTCCAAATATTTAAAAAGAGATGCAAAAGCAGTAATAGATACTGGACTCAAAAAAACTACACAGAGCCCTAAGGTGGAAGATCCAGAAAAAGAGTATGTTCTTGATCCCAAACCTGCACCGTTAACTCTAGGTAAGTTAAACTGGTCATGCAATACTTACTTTGTTAGAGTTAATAAATCTAATTGAGATTCTCAAGATTTGTTGTCATCGAGTCAATTCTGACTCATAGCAACCATGTAAGACAGAGGAGAACTGCCCAGTAGAGTTCCCAAGGAGCATCTGGTAGATTTGAACTGTGACCTTTTGGTTAACAGATGTAGCTTGTAACTACAATGCCACCAGGGTTTCCTATTTGAGATTAATAGTATACTTTCTGTGCTACAGAAATAATGCATTTTGATTTAAAACTACACAGAAAAGTATGTGTGCACTGGAGTTTAAAATGATGACGAAGAACAACTTGAGCAAGAAAATAGTCATGACAAGTAGAATAAGTAAACATAGTAAAATAGTATAAGCACCCATTAGTCTATGCTGACAGAAATAAATAAATAATGGGGGAAAAAAGCCTCATATAGTAGAATAAATGTATTATAATTAACAACAACAATAATATATTGGAGTTCCTGGGTGGTACGAAAAGTTAACACATTTAACTGCTAACTGAAAAGTTCGAACTTTGAGCTGTCTAGAATCATCTCACAAAAAAGGCCTGACAATCTGCCTCTGAAAAAATCAGCCATGGACGTCTGGGGTCGTAAAAGCTGCCAAGCTGCCATCCGAGGACACAGCAAATGGTCCCAACTCAGCAGGAACGGATGCTCACCGAGGGCCTAAATGGCATGCGGTAAAGACAACCGAGAAGACAAAGAGACCCACAAGAGTGGGTGCCTACATCGACCTGGGACCGGAAGAACCGGATGGTGCCCGGCCACCACCAGTGATAGCCATGACGGAGCTCACAGAGAGGAGCCTCAGTGGCGACACAAGAATAAAAAGAGGTGCATCCTGAGATCTCCACTAAAAGACCTCAATTGATGGTCCAGCGGTTTTGGGGTTCCTCTGAGAGCATGGCCCCCTGCCGTGATGCTGCCCTTTCCCATAAATTATAACAAAGGTCCACTCTTTGGACAGGAATGGATTGGACTTGGCAAGGCAGAGTGACCATATATTGGAAGCACTTTATGGTTCTATACATCTATAGGATATCATCTTGCTGACCTCTGGCTGGAGGAAGGGGCGTGGACGGACAGGAGGGGAAAGGAGACTGTTGGGAGGATGAGACATGTATGGAGCAGAGAGGAATAGTGTGCTGTCACCGGACAGGGAGAGCAGTGGAAGCTGCATATAGGGGGGAATGTAAATTTATATGTGAATGTACATTTTCACTCAGTTATGTTAAATAAAAATTAAAAAAAAAAATCAGCCATGGAAAACTTAGAAGCACAGTTCTTCTCTTGACACATATGGGGTTGCCATGAATTGGAATTGACTTGGCAGCAGCTAACAACAACAGCAATAATATATTAGGCTAAAAACTATAGTAGAGGGATGATTATTGTTGTTGTTGATAGCTGACGTCAAGTCAGTTCCAACTCATAGCATTCGCATATACAAGAGAACAAAACCCTGCTTGGTCCTGCACCATGCCCACAGTAATTTTTATGCTTAAGTCCACTGTTGTAGCCACTGTTGAGGGTTTCCTCTTTTTTGCATACCATCTACTTTGCCAAGCATGATGTCCTTCTCCAGGGATTGATACCACCTGCTAACATGTCCAAAGAATGTAAGACAGAGTCATGCCACCTTTGTGTGCAAGGAGCACTCTGATTATACTTCTTTCAGAACAGATCTGTTTGATGTTTTGGCAGTCCATGGTACATTCAATATTCTTCTCCAGTACCACAATTCAAAGGCGTCAATTCTTCTTATGTCTTCCTTATTTATTGCCTAGCTTTTACATGCATGTGATGCAGTTGGAAATAACATGGCTTGGGTCCGGTGCACCTTAGTCTTCAAGGTGACATCTTTTCAATACTTTAAAGAGATTCTTTGCAGCAGAGTTTCTTGACTGCAGCTTCTGTGGCATTGATGTGGAACCAAGTAAAATAAAATTCTTGACAACATCAGTCTTCTCCGTTTATCATGATGTTGCTTACTGGTGCAGTTATTAAAATTTTTGCTTTCTTGATGTTGAGGTGCAATCCATACTGAAAGCTGCAGTCTTTAATCTTCATGAGTAAGTATTTCAAAACATTTTTATTTTCAGCAATCAAGGTTGTGTCATCCGCATGACACAGGTTGATAATGAGCCTTTCTCCAATCCTGATGCTTCATTCTTCTTCATATAGTCCAGCTGCTCGAGTTACTTGCTCGGCATACAGATTGCAAAGATACGGTGAAGGAATACAACCCTGACACATACCTTCCTGACTTTAAACCAAGTCAAAGCTATATTGAAGGCACTGGCAGCAAACAAGTCTCCAGGAACTGATGGAATATCAATTGAGATGTTTCAATAAGTGGATATGATACTGGAAGTGCTCACTTGTCCATGCCAAGAAATTAGGAGGACAGCTACCTAGCCAACTAACTGGAAAAAATGCTTGTTTATGCCTGTTCCCAAGAAAGGTGACCCAACCGAATGCAGAAATTATTGAATGATATCACACATAAGTAAAATTTTGCTAAAGATCATTCAAAAGCAACTGCAACAATATATTGATAGGGAACTGCCAGAAATTCAAGCCAAATTCGGAAGAGGATGTGGAACCAGGGAAACCATTGCTGATGTCAAATGGATCCTGGCTAAAAACAGAATACCAGAAAGATATTTACCTGTGTTTCATTGCATGTGCATAAGCATTCACCTATGTAGATCATAACAGATTATGGGTAACAGCGTGGAGAATGGGAATTCCAGAACACTTAATTGTGCTTATGAGGAATCTGTACATGGATTAAGAGGCAGCTGCATGAACAGAGGAGTGATGGAAGTAGAAAATCACCACTTGACAAATTCTACAGTAATAACAGTGATCAATGGATGCTGAAACTCATGAAAAGATGAGACACAGGATATTTACAATTTTACAGTGTTTACTCACAGATATTTATTCATTACAAGGAGAAAGTAATAGTTTAACAATAGAAACATTGGGCAAACACTATCTTCTGCAAGAGATCAGAGTTAGCATAACCAGAATGAAACACCACAGGCATCATGTGCCTCCTGATTGGGTGCACTGGGAACAGCACAACATCAGTTCTGTGATGTTCTTGTCAAAATACATAACCTGGGTTTAATCATGAGAAAACATCTGATAGGACAATAGGAAGGACACTGCACAATTCCTGACCAGTCAAGAAAAGCAAAGACTGAGGAGCTGTACCAGATTTATAGACAACTGTGGAGAAAAAAACAATGAAACACAACATGTAGGGTCTTAGTCCAGGTATTAATGAGACAAATAATGAAATTTGAATAAGGTCTATAGGTTAATCAATAGTATTATATCATACTAATTTCCTGGTTTTGATCTTTATATTATAGTTACATAAAATGTTAAAACATTTGGGGAACCTGTGTTAAGGATATATGAGAATTCTTTATACCGTATTTTGCAATAGTTTGAAGTCTCAAGTTATTTTAAAGTCCTGAAATGAATCTATAAAAATTCAAAGTTAAAATTTCTCTGTTAACTTTGTTGTTGTTAGGTGCCATCGGTGTCAACTCATAACAACCCTGTATACAACAGAATAAAACACTGCTGGTCCTGCAACATCCTCACAGTCCTTGTTATGCTTGAGCCCGTTATTGCGATCATTATGTCAGTCCATCTTGAGAGTCATCTTTTTTGCTGACCCTCTGCTTTACTAAGCATGACATCCTTTTTCAGGGACTGACCTTTCCTGATAATAAATCCAAAGCACATGAGCTCGTTGTCTTGCTATCCTCGTTCCTAAAGAATTCTGGCTGTACTTCTTCCAAGATAGATTTGCTTGTTCTTCTGACAGTCCATTGTATATGGACTACTCTTTGTGAATACCATAATTCAGACATGTCAGTTCTTCAGTCTTCCTTATTCATTATCCAGCTTTCACATGCTGAATAATGTGGCAATTGAAAATACCACAAGTTGAGTCAGGCGCACATCCATCCTCAAAGTGATATCTTTGCTTTTAAAAAAAAAAAAAAAAATCCTTTTAAAGAGGGTTTTGACAGTGAATTTTCCCAGTGCAATATGTCGTTTGATTTCTTGATTTCTGTTTCCATGGGCACTGATTTTTTGGAAGTAGATTGTCAGACTTTTTTTACAAGGTGCCTTTGGTTGGACTGGAACCTCTAACCTTTTGGTTAGCAGCAGACACGTTAGTGCTTTGTACCACCCAGGGACTCATAATGTTTTCTGGGAGTAAGTATTATGAAAGTAACTAATTATATCCAAAGCCTGCCCATTGGGAAGGGAGTAGAGATCCTCAAGGGTACAGAGGCCTGCTCTGCTCTCATTGATACTTGCAGGCCATGCCTTTGTTGGATTATTTTCACCTTCACTTTCTATCCTCGATTCTGTCCCACTTATAGCATAACACCACTGTAGTAATGTGTGTTAGCTGTGTATCTGTAAAGAATACAGTATGCTGTCTTGGCAGAGTTTCATATGTTTACATAAGTTTGTGTTATGCTGGAAATATTACTCTTTCTTTTTTCACAAGTTATCTTTTTCAAGTCTATTCATATGATACATAGAACTGCTGTATAGTATGCCATCATGTCGTATTTTATTTATCCAGTTACAATTCATTGTTACTGCAAACATAATAATGATTTTTTTTTTTTTTACTCCTGTAGATGCACAGGAATTTCTCTATAGTATACTGGAAACCCTGATGATATAGCAGTTAAGTGCTATGTCTGCTAACCAAGAGATTGACAGTTTGAATCTGCCCGGTGCTCCCTAGAAACTCTGTGGAGCAGTTCTGTCTTTCCTGTAGGGTTGTTATCAGCTGGAATCAACTCACTGGCAGTAGGTTTACCGGATCCTGGATGTACGTATAAGTCAGTCTGTACTGATGGTCCAGAAAATAACCTAGGGCAGCAGTACTGCCAGATCCTTCATCTAAAGTACAATAAAATAAATAAATAGTTGCTGGTGATTGCGATAATGAAAGTTAGAAATGAAGAAAGATTTGTAGTCAGGAAATATGGCCTTGGTGATAGAAATGATGCCAGAGATAACAGGGTACGGTTTTACAAGACCAACAAATTATTCATTACAACTACCTTTTTTCAACAACATAAACAGTGACTGCACACATGGACCTCATCAGATGGAATGCATAGGAATCACGTATACTGTGTCTGTGGAAAGAGACAGTGGAGAAGCTGAATATCATCAGTCAGAACAAGGCCATGGTCCAGGTGTAGAACGGGCTATTAGTAACTCATATGCATGTTCAAGCTGAAACTGAAGAAAATTAAAACAAGTCCACAAGAACAAAGTACAACCTTGAGTATATCCCATCTGAATTTAGAGACCTTCTCCAGAATAGATTTGACACATTGAACACCAGTTACCAAAGATTAGATGAGTTGTGGGATAACGTCAGTGACATCATTTATGAAGAGTGCAAAAGGTCATTAAAAAGACAGGAACAAAAAACCAAAATGTATGTCAGAAGAGAATATGAAACTTGCTTTTGAACAGAGCTAAAGCCAATGAAAGAAATGAGGTAAAAGCTGAATAGAAAATTTCAAATGGCAGCTTGAGAAGACAAAGTGAAGTATTGTAACAACATGCACAAAGAGCTGGAGTTAGAAACCCAAAAGGTGATAAATAATGCACTCAGCATTTCTCAAGCTGAAAGAACTGAAGAGAAAATTCAAGCCTCGAGTTGCAATTTTGAAGGATTCCCTGGTCAAAACATTGAACAATGAAGAAAGTATCAAAAGATCATGGAACTAATACACGGAGTCACAGTACCAAGGAGAATTAGTCAGTGTTCACCATTTCAGGAGACAGCATATGATCAAGAACTGATGGTATTGGAGGAAGAAGTCCAAGGTGCACTGAAGGCATTTGGCAAAAACAAGGATCTCGGAATTGACAAAATGCCAATTAAAGTATCTGAGTAAATAGATGCAGCACTGAAAGTACTCACTCATCTTTGCCAAGAAATTTAGAAGACAGCTATTTGGCCAACTGAAGAGAAGAGATCACATTTGTGCCCATTCCAAAAAAACAGATGATCCTACAGAATGCAGAAATCATCAATTTCATACTCAAGTAAAATTTTGCTGAAGATAATTTAAAAATAGTTGCAGCAGTACATCAACTGGGAACAGCCAGAAACTCAAGGCATGTTTAGAAGAGGATATGGAATGAGGGCTATCCTAGATACTGGCTGAAAGGAGAGAATGCCAGAAAGATCTTTACCTGTGTTTTATTGACAGAGGCATTTAACTGTATGGATCATTAAAAAATATATATGTATATTGATAACATTACAAAGAATGGGAATTTCAGAATACTTAATTGTACTCATGCAGAGCTGTATGTACATCTATCAAGAGTCAAGCATTTGAATGGAAAAGAGGTTTAAAATTAGGAAAGGTGCACATTAGTGTTGTGTTTTCACCATACTTATTCATCTGTGTGCTGAGCAAGTAATCTGAGAAGCTTTGATGATATGAAGAAAAACATGGCATGAGGATTTGAGGAAGACTTGCTAACAAACTGTGATATGTTAATGGCACAGCCTCACTTGCTGAAAGCAAAAAGGACAGCCTTCAGTTTGGATTACACTTCAGTACAAGGAAAACAAAACTCACAGCCGTACCAATAAGCAACATCGTGATAAAAAGATTGAAATTGTCAAGCATTTCGTTTTACTTAGATCCACAATCAATGACCATGGAAACAGCACTCAGGAAATCAAACACTGTACTGCATTGGGCATGTCTCCTACAAAGCACCTTTGTAAAGTGTTAAAAAGCAAAGATGTCACTTTGAGGGCTGAGGTGCCCGATGAAAGCCATGGTGTTTTCACTCACCTTGTATGGATGTGAAGGTTGGACAGTGAATAAAGAAGACCATAGAACAATTGATGCCTTTAAAATAGGGTGTCGGAAAAGAATATTGAATGTACCATTAACTGGCAGAAGAAGAAACAAATCTGTCTTGGAAAAAGTATAGCCAGAATGTTCCTTAGAAGTAAGGGTGGTGACATTTCATCTCATATACTTTGGATATGTTACCGGAAGGGACTAGTTTCTGAAGAAAGACATCATGTTTGGTAGAGTA